>CM050899.1:9027500-10447500 GCA_027726005.1 Juncus effusus | reverse complement strand
TTTCAATTGAACCGTCAAATCCTTGTAGTTACTAGCAAGAATCTCCCTCTACTTCCTTCTATCCATAGTCTGAATCATTTGACTCCATTCGTACTCTGTATGAGGACATGCTGACAGCAAACCTCCCGCTTCAATTAAAGCCAGAGGTAAACCACCACATTGCTTTGATAAAAAAATTTCTAGTTCAATAAGATTGGGAGGACAATCTGTGGCTAAAGCCTTTCTTAGAAGGAGTTTTAAGCTCTCTTCCTCATTTAAGAACCGAAGGTCACATATAGGGCCTTCTGCAAGTTTAGCAATGCAAACCTGGTAGTGATAAGGATACAATTTCCGCAGCCATTATCACGTAAAACAAATCAAATATCTGCCGAATGAAGTATCTTCTCTTGTATAGGGCTTCCTTAATCGCAGTACTGTATAATGTTTCATATTTTTTCACTGCAATCCCGGTAACATTCTCTAATAATTTTCTTAAGAGAGTTCCATAACTGTATTCTCGTGACATGGTTAACCATACTCGAACATCAAAGTGTTCCTTGACATAAGCACTGTAAATAAGTTAAGATTATATACTATTAGTTTTGAATTATAAACACTAATTAAATAAAAAACATAAGAAAGTGTTCTGAGCACCAAGTAAGATACCAGACAAGTCATTCAAACTAGAGCAAACTAGTTTGGTTAATATAGGTTATACTTTTTCTGGAAGCATGCAAAAGGTAATCTAAAAAAATGGGACGAAATCAAACTAATTATATGGTGCGAAAAATAGGGGTGTTTGGTACTAATTTCCTCATTCTGGACTTTTGTCGAAATACATATTTTATGGTTAACTCAAACGATCAAACTAACACCACAAATCCGACGTGATTTGACACAACATGCAAGGGATAAAATCAACAAACACAAGAGAGACACAATAATAGAAAAACTTCTTTGTATTAATTAACTTCCGTATCAATCGTACCACTTACAACAATACAAGAATAAGAATCTTTTCTAGAGTTACAACTCACACTTTAAACCCTAGGCTAAACTCATTACATTTAAAAATATTTAAATAAAATTAAAATCTTTAATTTTTAAATATATATATATATTTTTTAAGAAAAGAATATTTTTATAAAAAAATAAAAAATACTTTTCAGTAAACAAATTGTTAAATAAATATTTTTCTGAAACAAAATTTTTTCAAATTTTTTTTTTTCATAAATTTTTTTGTTCCAATTATATTTAAAAATATTTTTGCATTTTGGACATAATACAGGGCTTTTGTGGAAATTTCCTATATTTTTTTGTAGGATTATGGTGTATTGCCATTTTACTCCAAATTAAATTAAAAAAAAATATTCCAATTAATTTGTTTTTATTTTTTTGTACATTTTTGTAAAATATATAATTTTTTCAATATAAGTTGGAATATTGAGAATAATAATATCCCTTAAAAAAGAAAAATAAAACTATACTAAAATGAGAAGGGTAAAATTGTTATTTTAAAAAATATAACTAAAATGAGGGGGTTATTGATAATTTTCAAAAAGTTAGGGGGTTTTTGAAAAGGCTAAAAAGATAGGGGGTTTTTGAAGGAATCTAAAACGATAGGGGATTTTTGATAATATTTAGAAAAGTTAGGGGGTTTTTGAAAAATTTCCCTTAAGAAAAAAATAAGGAAGCTTAGTCACGAAAAGAAAGACAAAAAGATGAAAAGTTTAAACTAGACAAACAAAGCAAAAATTATTGATGATTCTGCTCGGAAACAATTAAAAACAAAAACAATTTTCTAATTAGTAATTACACAAGAAGAATACCAGAATTTTGTAGTAATAATCTTAACTCGCGTCTACTTTTATTGATCTTTTTGGGCCTAGCGTGGATTATGTTGATCGCTCTATCAAGATTGTACATAGCTACAAGTTTCGTGGAATTCTTGTCCAACCTCTTCAGGGTGTTCACCATTCCTGGTTCTTTTTTACTTGCTCTCTCAACCTTCAATAAAAATGTATCAATAGCATCATCTATCAAAGAGGACATTTCTCTTACCTCCTACCTCCAGTTTTGAACTCTAACATCATATTTCCTCGATAATTCATCCTCTTTAAGATAACACTGGATCCGTGGTCACTCGAGCTCAAGAGCATACACCTTTTTTCTTCTCTCTGTGCGAGGTGATCGCTTCAACAAATACAACGTTGGTAAGCTTTAGCAACAAAGAACTCAAAATAAGATCAGCCATCTCCCCTTTTCTTGTCTGATTATATGTAATTCTTTGTGGGTTGGTCTCACCAGAAAGACTGAAGGTGAGTTTGAGAAACGAATTTACTTGGATAAAACAATTTCAGAAACTAGTTTGTATGACAAATGCTCAGCTTATGCAAGGAGAGTTGGTAGGATTGAACAAGTCCAATACTATTTGCAACATTAGCAAATTTTGTATGGCTGAGTGTGCATGTCGCACACTTATCAGCTCCCCCTCTATGAAGGTTTGCTGTTATTGACACAGATTATGAAGGGTGACGGTATCGATTTCCTAAATTATATAGAAAGTCCCCTGGAAAGGCAAAAAGAAATACACTTCTAATCTTCAAGAAATTAAAAAATTAAATTGTAATGCAAGAGGGTTGATTTGTCATAAATATTACTTCATTTCATTTGCTACAGCTAAGCATGGGAAGCATCAAGATGCAATTAACGTGAGGTTGCATCCGGATATTGTCTCACTTGTCATGTGATCGCCAGTACTCCAAAATTAAGCCCCCCCTCTTTTGCATACAGCTTTGGGATTTGTTGGGGAGCCACGTCGCCAGTGATTTTTGACTGCTCGATGAAAGGATGTGTTTTTACGCGAGCGGTTAATTTTTTCGATCCTGTTGATTTCTGTGTGATATACGGGATTTAGTGTGAAATAAGGCTCGCTTGGTCTCTCACCCCTTCCACATCCTTATCTCCTCCCTCTACTGCCTCTCTCTCTCTCTCAAGGGTTTTTCCACGCTGCTTCCGCCAAACTGCAAAGAAGGATCAGCCAGAGAAGAAGAATCGGACGGCTGTTCTGATGGCGTCAGAGCGGCGGCGAGCTTGCTCCGGCGATCTCGCGCAACAAGGCATAGCTTCCGATTCTTGTTCCATTCTCTCTCCCTCACGATCTTTCCCGCTTTGAAGAGTACTTTTTTCCCTCTTTGCTTGATCATCGGGCCACGGGGCTCTGCACGGAGGCCCTTCGATTGAAGTTGGTGTTCAATTTAACATCCGTTCATTTTAATCGCTCGATCTAATTTTACAGAACCGTGTAACTTCAAACCAGATTTCCTGCGATTTCTCACAAGGCATATATAGAACCAGATGATGAAGAAGAAGAAGAATCTGACGAGCGGGACCCACTGAACTACAGACGCACGCCAACAGCCAAGCCTAGATCAAACCACATCTGTCAGATCGGTGTTCCATTAATTAGACGTAAGTTTAGGAATTTCTGATTCCATCTTGTCTTTTAGATAGGTTTTTTGTTTCAATTTTTTTGAATTGTTTCGATTTCTTTGAATCGCCATGAATTAGATGTGATTGTATTTTGAGGTTTCTTATCGATATTTGGTTAATTTTTACTGAATATTGAGGTTATTGACACATTTTGGAGGTTTGGGTTAATCAACAGGACTTTTTTTGTTTCTGAAATTGGATTTGGGCACCCTGCAAAATGGGCTGATTTGGGCTGATTTGGGGGAAATTTTGAGAATTACATATGAGCTAGAATTAGGGAAAGAAAATTTTCAGTTCATATTTTATTTATTTTTAAAATAGTTGCACGCCTTAATCAGGATAAAATCTCTTTATAACTAGATTTCAAAATTCTCTTATTTTACATTGAATTCACAAAATCGTGGGTAACCCAAATCCAATCTCATCCTAATCAAATCACAATCCTCACTTAACCCTCAATCAACAAAAAATCAGGTTGAGGTTCATTTGTATTGTTTTTATCCTTTTTTCAAATTTATAAAGTTTTTCTCGACTTTTTTTTATATTTTTATTTCTTATAACAGGTCATAGCAAATCGAGCCGCTAAAATTATAGGGCACAAAAGAGGGGGGAAATTTGTGCGCCGAAATTATCATGTATCGTCTCAGTCTCCTAATGACCTTTCACGAACTGTAAATTTTCTACGTATAAGTCCCTCAAAAGTTGCATTTTTGTTGTTGTTAAAATAGTAATTATATATCTTTTTATTAGGTCATGCATGTATGTGATGAATAAACTGATGAATTAGATAACGCATATAGGTGCTGAGAAAATTGATAAATTAGGTCATGGATATAAGTGCTGAATAAGTTGATAAATTAGGTCATGCAATTTTTTTGTTATAAAAAATAGTAATTATATAACTTTTTATTTGTTGTATATATTAGGTCATGCATATAGATGTCATATAAATATGTTTTTTTGGTTACAAGAAATTAATCAATAACTCGACAAATCCAAGAGCTTGAATCGCAAGACTGAATCTTTCTGCAGTTCTAATCAGCTGGGGTTCTTAAAGCTTCAATTAGGGTTTCTTAATGCGATTTATTTTATCTTAATCAATTCAGAAACATCAAACAATTCTCTCTGTTTTTCTCTTTTTTCTTTATTATAAATTACCCACCATCAAATATGATTCAGCATAACAAACCAAATTAAGTATGAATAAAGAATAAAGATTTAATTAAATTATGAAATAATTAGATTTGTAATTAATTTTTTTTTTCCATTTTTGGGCAGATTTTTCATAAAAGCACAAAATAGAGAAGATCTGAACAAAGATTTGGGTTGAGAACCTTCAAGCAGAGATTTGGGTTTAGAACCGTCTCAAGTCAAATTCTGGTTCCAAAAAAAAATGAACTATATTATGTAGGAAATTATTTCCAAAACTGAGAAAACAATGCATCGAGCTTTCCATTTTCAAAACCAAAGAAGAAAATAATTCAAAAATTACCGACGAATCCTGTTGGCAATTTTGAATTGGAGCCGCTCGATTACCACCACCATGAAGATGAACCCTGATAAACTAGCAAGCCGCTCGATATAAATTTGAGCTAATTTAATTTTTCTGTGTTTTTAAAAAAAAATTATTTTGATTCCTTTTTTTTTTTTCAATTTGTTTCATTTCCTTTATTTTCCAGATTTTTGTTTCATTTTTAAAAAGAAAGTTGATTTGAATATTATATTTTTCATTAATGGTTTTATTTGAATTTTCTGTTCACTTTTTCTCATTTTTTTATTTTTTATTTTCCCTTTTTTTCATGATTTTGTTTTCTTTTTTATTTTCTTCAGGATTTGTATTAGTTGTGTTTCTCATTTCTCCTTAAATTTTTATTTTTCAGTTTTTTTTTATTTTAACGTTTTTTGAGGTGGTACTTGGGGTTTGAATTAGTGGTTGATTACTTAGGGTTCTGAATTTTGTTTCCAATTTATGGTTTAGGAAAGTGGTACTTTTTTTGGGGTAAGTTGTAATTTTGAATTTCTAAAATGTGTTGAATTTTTCTTTTGCTGAATTGTTTCATTGATTTTCTATTCCTCAGTACAAGTTTGTTTTCAAATATATGTTTTCCTTTTTTCTTCTTCTTTTCTTTTTTTTTTCTTTTTTTTTTTTCTCTTTTTTCAGGGATTAGTTTCCTTTTCCCTGTTTTTAGGTTATGTAGTTTTTATCTTTTTTCAGAACTTTTCAGATTTATTTGTCAAAAAAAAAAAATTCAGTTTTTCAGCTTTTTCAATTTTAGGGGTAGTAATTATGCCATCAATTTGGAAAGAAAATTTGAGAGATAATTACGTTATTAGGTTGAAGGATATTTGGGGGTAGTAATTAGGTTATTAATTTGGGAATTTATTAGGGTAGTAATTATGTTGTATGGAAGGTGAATACTTGTAATTTTTTTTTCATTCTTTTCTATTTTTACAGATTTTTCATTTTCTTTTTCCATTTTCTAGATTTCATTTTTTCCCCATTTTTCATTTCTAAAAAAAAAAATTGTAATAAATGGGTGGGTTTGTATTTTTGTTTTTCATTACTGTTTAATTTGAATTTTCACTTTTTTATTTCACTGGTTAGTCTCATCAGATTTATGTTTCAGTTTTCTTTAATTATCAATTTTTTAAAGTAAAAGTTTAAATATCATTTTTTTCCAATCTTTGAAATATCTTTTTTTTTTCAATCTTTGAAATATTTTTTTTTTGTTTTAATTATTTTTGTTCAGTTTAATGAGAAAGGTCCTCTAATTTGGAAGGTGATAATTTGTCCAGGGGTAATTTGTAAATTTGGAGTGGTAATTATGGTAGTGATTTGTAATAGGGTTTTGTTCGGAAATGGTGCTAATTTGGGCGGTAATTATGGTAGTGATTTGGTTGGTGATTATGGTGCTAATTTGGGTGGTAATTATGTTAGTGATTTGGTTGGTGATTATGGTGCTAATTTGGGTGGTAATTATGTTAGTGATTTGTTAGTATGAATATTGATTTATTTTTGTAATCTCTTGACAATATTGAGGAATTTGTTGTATGGCTTGCAATAAAAAAATTGATGTATGGCTTTTCAGCATGATTGCAAAGCATGCATTAAAGGGTGATCTTGTTAGCAATAAATTAAAATACCCGCAGCGAAGTCGCGGGTATTATCCTAGTATTCTTCAATTTGTCTAACAAAAAAATGACAACAAAGGACTGCTTAAATCCCACTGATTTGGTAGCAGTTGGTTAAATGCACAAACAATCTAATTCAAAACTGCCACATGATATATTATATCTATATAATGCATCTGGACAGTGATAAAAGCAATATGACAACAATAAATGATATGCAAGTTGCAACATGCAGTAACTCTGAAGGTAAAAAGAGCGAAAATCAAACTATCTGTTACTAATAATAACAGATATCAGTGGTTCAGTAGCCCTCAGTGGCTCGTAAGATACTGAGACTTCATGCATCCATTGTAGCGAAGAAGAAATGTTGGAAATGGGAGGTTTCAAAACTCATTTATAAGAAAAATCAAAAAAATCAAAGTCCGGTTATGAATGAGTAAGGCAGGAATCTCAAATCTAGGGTCACGGGCAAACTCTAGAGGGTTAAATAGGCAAATCAACCGAGAACCAGAATCTCTCCTCAGATTGCGAGGAAAGTCATGAACTCAAATCTCGGTCCGAGGGGATACTTGAGAATTGGATTCTCGGGTTATTGGGAAATAAAACTCGCTTACGAGAATTGAAATATTTTTTTTAGATCGAACACAATTTGTGAGTCGATAGATTTTGCTAAATATGTGTTACACACGATTGCGTTTGGCGGGGACTTGAACTTGGGATCTCTTCCAAAGTTCTTAAGTGCCTTACCGCTTGAACTAGTAAGATTTTAGCGAGAATTGAAAAATTTGGTTTTGTTGGAAACCTGACTAAATCCGAGATTCCGGATCATCCATTACTGGAGCTCTTTTCTTTTTTTGCGCATGCTGTATAAGCAAAGAATAAAGGAAGAAAAGTACATATGAATATTTTTCACCTCATAAAGAAGGAAAACACAAAGCAAAGAATGAAGGAAGAAAAGTAGATAGACATGAGAAGCAAGGCACAAGATCGATCATTTCATGGTGCCATCAACTCTTTAGACGTTTTGCTTCAGAGAGGCATAAAAGTAGATGGACATATTTTTCATTTCATAAAGAAGAAGAATAAAACAAAAGCAAAGAATAAAAGGAAGGAAAAGTAAACAGACATGAGAAGGCACAAGTTTGATCATTTGATTGTGCCCATCAACTTTCAGACCATTTTGCTTCAGAGAGGCATAAAAGTAGACATACATATTTTCACTTCATAAAGAGAAAAATCAAAGCAAAGAATAAAGAAAGAAAAGTAGACAAATATGAGAAGCAAGGCACACGATCATTTGAAGGTGTCATTCAACTGTTCGACGTTTTGCTACAGAGAGGCAAAAAAAATATTATCCTGAGTATTTCTAAATTGTTGTGTCATACCGAATACGACATCTATATCTATGCAACATAACATATGCCACAGATCATTATTTCATATGAATGTTAGCTCATGTATGCTGGCGCTTATTGGAATGTGAAAAATAGCAATTAGCATGACAATTTATATTCTGAAATGAGTATGCCAAATAATATACAATAAGCTCATATTTCACAATGATCATTTTTCATAAACAAGTACATAAATAAGTTCATACTTCACAATAATCCTGCATTTATTGGAAACTAGAAATAGTGTATCAAACGGAGCTATTTGGAAACAATTTTCCGGCACCACTAATTGAAGAAATACAAAAGAAAGTTCATACTTTATGCAACAATACTTCGTAAACTAGTTATGAAGAAGACAAATATTCATCCTTGGCCTCGTAAAATTTGTCCATTTTTTGTTCATTAACAGTGATGCCTTTCAGTTTTCCGAATTCGTCCCTTTCTTCCCATTCAAAGAACTCCATAGAAGGAAATAGATTTTTAAGTTTTGTCCGTTTCATTTCTTTCAAATTCTTCAAGAATCTCAGACGCAGTGTTTTCACTTCCCAAGCACTATCGGTTTTACTACAACGAAGCTCAGCAAGCTTACCACCTCGGATGTACAGTCTCTTCAAGTTCTTTAGCTCTTCGGGATTCAACCAATCTGGCGCATTAACATTTGGAAAACATCTGAGATCTAGTTTCTCCAGATCTTTCGGAAAAGTGTTTGCCAGTGCATTAATACGGGCTTCTTCTTTTTGTTTCAATGGGGGATTTTCTGGTTCCATTATTTTACTTTTTTCTTGTTCACCTCGACCATTCTCTTTCTCTTCTATTCCCCATGTTATTGTCAATGACCTAAGGCCGGATAGATTTTTGAGACTATTCAACTCCTTGGCACTCTCAGAATCATGACCGATGTTAATGCTTAGTTTCCTGAGCTTAAGTAACCGTGAGATATCACTAAGTCGGCATCTGTTTTTGTTGCCCGAGCTACCAATTACAAAACCTTTGAACACCTCTAGATTATAGAGGTTACTGATCCATCTCGGTATGTGATCTAACAAGTAGCACATTGAAACATCCAAATGTGTCAAATTCTTTAATATTTTGATTTTGGGTGGTAGTTTTTCCAAGTTATGGCATGCCCGGACATCCAATATCATCAAGCTGGTACTATTACCAATTGATTCAGGAAGCTCTGTTATCCTCGAGATGTTTTGGAGGCTGAGGTATGTTAAGTCAGGTATGACCTCATTCAAAAAGTCGGTTTTATCTGCCTCTATGTGGTGGCAATCCACACACCTCCATTGCCCCACTTGCATCACCATCATCCTTTTTACACCACCATTACTTTTAATAACATCAGATTTAAGGTACTCCTGGCCAACATTTAATATTGTGCCCACATCAAGATTGTTTTTCCGTATGGTACAAGTCTGCAAGGAACTCTCATTTTTTTCATTGATGATAAACCTCTCTCTCCAATAAGAAGAAATTAACTTTTTATGAACGATAGGTTCAACCGTGCACTTATCCACAATATTATTGTGCTTTCTGGTCTCATAAGGTATGAGGATGTCTATGTTTACTAGATCGTCAAACAAGAGTCCGCCAATTTGCTCGGAGCGTACCAATTTCAACCCAATCCACCAATAAACCAATAACCTTCTTTTTATGATTGCATTCTCGGGAAAAATAGTGAGGCAATATAAGCAATGCCTCAATTGGGGGTCAAGAGAGTTCATTATTTCACCGATAAATGGCACATAACTATCATCTATTCCATCTTGTTGCTTCGAGCCGGTTTTAGAAGACTCACCCTTTTCATGATTGGAGCTCTTGGATTTCTCCTCATGGTGTTCCTTTGAAGGTGTTATCTTTTTCATTATTGCTTGAAGATTACTGAGAATGTCCATGAGCTCACAATAAGTATCACACTCATTATCTTCAAGAATGTTATCGACGTGGCGTTCCATAATGCTGAAACTATCTATTACATCACCCTCCCACTTCTTTCTTTCATCAATAATAGCCTTTCCATTTACAACAATCTCCTTTATATTCTCAAACATTTTCTTTATTTCACCACCATCACTCTTTGGATTCTTCCGACGCATAATGTATTCCTCGGCTATTTCAAGATGCTTGATCATTGGAGTAACGACCTCCTCAATGATACCAGCCTTTGACATGGCTGATCTTCCATTGGATGAAACTGACATGGTCAAATAATTAGCCTAAAAACAAAAAAAAATTAATTTATTAGAAAAGCATGAAATAAAACATACAAATAATAATAAATAAATAAACAAATAAAATAAATAAATAAATAAAGACAATATTGCAAGAGTTGGCTATCACGTTTATGAATACTTTTCAAATTTTAACAAAAGAAAAAAAAACTCCCAAGTATATGTTCAACTTCAAGTTCAATAACATTTAAGTTAATTAATCGAAAAATTGCAAATCAAAATGGATATATTCATTCTGTTAATATTTAACCACATGTGCTTTTTCCTCAAAACCAATTCAAATCTATTCGATGTTAAATAAAACATAATGAAAGTTGATGAAGTATGGGAGGGAGATTTGGAGAATTTTATCTTGTACTCAATTTTTTAGTGAAAACAAATAGGCTAAAGTGCAAGCAGGATACAGGGGAGATCTTCCATAGGATCTGCATTACTTAATCTGCACACACACACACACACATACACCAGTTGCATTATTGGTTAGTTCCTTTATGTTAGTATCACAGAAGTACTGGCATCATTCTATTTGAGGAATTGGATAGGGAATATTATCAGGCGTCTTTTTGGGAACCAAAAAGGTTTGGCCAAGAAAGTATAGAAACATTCAGAATGATTGGTGCTCTGTGTTCACCAAAAAACCGTCTAGATGAACAAAAAACAAGTATGTTGACCCCTGATTGTCACACCATGTAATGCTGAAATCTGGTGAACACACTCTCCTCCACCAAGGTCAAAATATGTTTGATGTGAACGAGTTGCATGCACACTGGCTCGTTCAGTCCATCCTCTGAGCAGATAGCCCTACATCTTTCATGTTTCGCACTATATATGTATTTATATGGTGATTGCCACATCATTGATTCATGTGAAACACACCGATCTCCGCATTTTGCATAAAAATGGGGAGATTTTTTCGAGACAGAGAAAATTTTGATTTGAATTTTATCATCATAATTGTGTTTCTTTATTTAAATAACTGAGATGTGTTACACTTACAGCTACCTTGCTCCCTATACCACTTGTCAATTGTTGGGACCCATACATGAAGGTCCCATCAACTAGGTTCCCTGACATATGGAAAGCTGATCTGGATTTGATAAGACGATAGCTGGTGGGCTTCTTATTGAGTGAGAATTAGTTCTCGCAAGTATGCTATAGAGAAATTAACATTTTCCGTTGTTTGTCAATCTTCGGAGAATATTCATATTTTGTTATTTTGTGCATTTTTTCAATATTCTATCAAATAGAATTACGATTTCAGAATTGAATTTGACTCCAAATTTAGCAAATTTTGTTTCCCAGATATCTTTCTTTCTTTTTTAATGGAAAAACACGTTATCGTATCAGTGTCAATGAGATTGAGATTTGAACCAATGACATATGGTTATTGTTAAATATACGCAAGTAAAATAAGTTATGAACACATTGGCCCTATATTTCTTTTTAAAGTTGTATTCTGTGTTTGAACTTTACTTTTGAAATCCTCTTCGAATATTATGAGGATTTTGAATTAAGATGAGAACTGAGTTAAACTGAGGTTTATTCGCGTGGTCGAGAATTGGTGTGGTACCCTAAGTACGGTCCTGCTAGCCAGGGACCTATTTAGAGGGCTACTATTTTAATTGCTTATATTCCCAATTTGTGGTAATATGATTGAATTAGAGTCTTTTGTGATTGGGTTGACTTATTTGTGTAGAATCAGTTGCAATTAGGGTGTTCATTCGGTTCAATTTTTTCGGCATTTTTTTTTATTCTCAAGTTCAGTTAATTCAGTTAGGTTGTACTTATTCAGTTCGAAAATTGGTGTTATTCGGTTTTTAGTTTCATTTTGCAAACTTGTATAAACCGAACAGACTGAATAACAGAACAAGCTAATAATATAGTTGTTTTTATTTTAATCATGTCTCCAATTTGTAAAATAATTGTATGCATTAGCGAGTAATTTAAATTTTAAATTGTACGTTTGATTTAGGATTTGGTTTATTCCATTCGGTTTACAATTTGGTTCAAAAGCTTATTTGGTTTGGAATTCAGTTGAGTTTGAACAGAATCGAAACGAACACCTCTAATTGCAATCAGTAGTAATTTGTGACTATAGCGAACTTTCAAACATTAGTATTGTACATTGCATTTTGATTAAACACCATTGCTCCTAATAGCAATAATTCTTAGAAATTAGATTTAATTGCAAAACTGCAGAATTCTGATCATTTAAGCATGAATAAGAGTAAATAAAAGTTAGATTTTTACTTATATCAAGGTAATTACTTATTTGAGACTTCCCCATTTGGCATGTACATTAATATTTTGGATCTAATACTTATGTTTATGTTTTAAATAATTCTGGCAAATTAAGCGATCTGCTTCAGAAATAATTTGTCCTTGACCCAAATTATGTAGGACAAAGTATGACATCATTGGCTATTATCAAACACTCAAACCAAAAAGCTGAAATTTTTTTGAAAATCAATTAATTTGAAGTAAAAATTACCCGATTTGAAAATGGCTAGAATCCAAGATACGACCTAAATCCGGTTTGAATGAAACCCCTCCTTGCTCTTAAGTTTATGGAAACTTCCCTGTAATTTTGGAATCAAACACTCAGAATTTTATAATCAACAATCAAACCATTATTAAGAAAATTTATTATCACAAATGACAAAAAGAGAACTTGTCTTTCCTGATCTACTTTGTTTATTGAGGATGTACAACACAACAAAGTTTGGAAGGAGAAATTTTTTGAGGGAAAGAAAGCGAAAAGAGGGATCAGATTACCTTGAAATATAGAATCAGGTCATTCTTTGGTTGATCCGAGATTTTCTCCCCAAGAAATCTCCTCCCTAAGAAATCGCTCATGCTCACCGTAGTTTTTAAAGCTTCGACGTTAGGTCCTCTCCAGTTTTTTAGTTTTGCCTCTTCTCCAGTTTCTGGCATTTTTATCAATTACCAGATCTGAATATCACATATTCAGAATCAGGATAATGATCCAAATTATATTTACTCATTAGATTGTTATTTTAAATTATAGATTTAAGATAAATTGTTTCATATAAATTCTACGACTAGAATAGTCTAAAGATATGATACTAATGCAAATGGCTTGTAGTCTAGTTGGTTAAAGCATTTGCATGTGTAGCAAGAGGTCATAGGTTCAACTCCCGCCAAACTCAATAAAACACATATTTAGCAAAGTCTCTCAACCTAATAGGTTGAACATCAAAAAAAAAAATGACATAATACTAATTCCATCTTTTCATAGGTCAGAAGAGCGTCTAATATGATTGATTTAAAATTTAAGAAAGACATATGAGTCACCTTAAAGAGATCGAAGCATGTGAGTGTATGTAGTTCTCTCTAATTTTTTGTTTTGTTTTGTTTTGTATAAATTCCTCATCCCCTCTATCCATGACTATTTTGGTATCCATGCCGCGGTACGAGACAACCGTGGCTTATATCTTTAATTTTTCTTTCCTTTCATTCCCTTAAAATATTGGTGATGATGATTGTAAATAATATATTGATCAATGGATTTACGCGAGAGATGCTCAAGCTCTCCGTGATTTTCAAAAAAAAAAAAAAATTATATTTACTCAAATGCAAAAAAAAAAACAGAAGACCCCTAATTTTTCTGCATATTTTAACTAGACTCCTAATTGTTTTAGATTTCCTGATACAATTGAAACAAAGTATATAGCAAACAGATGTGATGCGGGGCCGGGGGGTGAGAAGGTTTTCTCGAACCAAGATCTAATAGGGTGACACACCGATGCACCAACTATTATATACCTTTTCTCCAATTATGTATACTCTGTTTGTTGTAAAAATTAGAAATAAGTGATTTTATACTGTTCTGGTTTTTTGATAAAAACTCCCATTTGCTTTCTCTTTTCCCTCATGAAATTCTTTTCATTTTTGATATATTTTTTATTATCGCTCCTTCTAAATTTTAGGTCAAGATTCATCACCGTGTCAATGTTACAAAAGTCGGAAATGTAGAACTACTAGGGATTAACCTAAAAATTAAGCAGGATTAATGGAAATTTTTGTAACTTCGATTCAATCAGAATGAGAACATTTTAAAAAATTATCTTATTTTATTTGCACCTAATTAACCCCCACATATAGATTCAGTGCGTTCTCAAATTCGCAGAGGGACCACGTCATCAATTAATTTTAAAAAATTATCTTATTTTATTTGCACCTAATTAACCTCCACATATAGATTCAGTGCGTTCTCAAATTCGCAGAGGGACCACGTCATCAATTAATTTTGACTGTCCGACAAAAAGATGTGTTTTTACATGAGCGGTCAATTTCTTCGGTTGTTCGGTGAATTTCTGTGTGAAACAGATCATATACGGGATTATATACGGGATTTAGTGTGAAATAAGACCCGGCTTGGTCACTCACTCCCTTCCACACCCTTATAAGGAAGGGATACGCTCCAAAGCCCTTTGAAAACTATATTTTTCAAAGCCCTCATCCACCGTTGGATCAACTCGATCTTACCAATCTTCTTTTTAACAAGAACGGAGCAATTTTAACACTGTTAAAGGATTTTCACTGGAGGTGTCCATTACCCTCCCTTTCTCCTCAGTTCTCACCCTTCGGTCTCTCCTCTCTCTTCCTTCGCTCTCACTGACTTCTCTCGTCTCTCTCTCTCTCTCTCTCTTGCTCCATCGCTGTTACTGATACGGAAGAGTTCAAGCTTCCCCTTTTCGCTCTAGGGTTACTTTCGCGGTTCGACAATCTATATTGAGGTACTGCTGAGTATTCATATTATCTGAAGGTCTCTCAGTCTACTCCTAATTATTCATCTTATCTTTGATGAATTTGGATCAATTGTGGATTGATTTTGCTAAATTAGTTGGAATTGAGGGTAAGTAACCAACTTAGATACACCGATTTTTTGTCAAGCATTGATCCAATACTTGTATTGTACCTGTTTCAGTATTAATATGGTAAAATTGTATTTTGCTTGAATATGTTTCATAGTTTTTATTAGTGTAGGACAGACATGATTTTTTTCTTATCTCTTCAATATATCATTTGAATAGATTCAACCAATCCATTCTGCCAATAACAATATGGAAAGAAGATCTATGCCGACAGTGATGATGAAAAAAATCTCGGTCAGAAATAGCTATTGGCGCAATTAAATAACATAGTCAAGTACTCTCAAAGGGAATTCATTTCTGAAGAACCTACTGTCGTAATTAAATCATAATTGGCTGCAAAAGGGGAACCGAGGATGCTGAGAATACAAGTTGTGATTGAAAGTTTGAAACTGATACTGTCGTAATTAAATCATAAGTAGCTTTTGATTTTACATGAGAAAATACTGTACCAATATATGGCGGCACTTCTTTCATTTATTCTTTATTGTTTTTTTTCTTTTACTCTTGTGAATAACTTTATTAATTTTCAATTAATCTAGTTCTGTAATATGTAATAGTAATAAAAGTTTAATGGAGGTGGTGTATTACGACGCAAATTGTATTTTTAATTCTAATGTATTTATTTGCATTCATTGAATTTTCAATTTGTACATAGTTATGCATATTCTCGGAAGATCGAACACTCAAATAATAGTTATTTATATTTATTTATGAAGAGATCTTAAACAAGTTGATTTTTTACGACTACAATTACTTATACAATTGTTGTATAAAAGTGTTGTCTCTTTGCAAATTCAACAAATAGCATCATCATAGCTAACTATCCAGGACCGCAATATGCCGATAAGTATTCTATTAAGAAAAAGAATTCCAATCACAACAAGCACTTCATTTAAAAAAAAATCATAACAAGCACTTACAATATGTAGACAAGTAATGGATATGCGATAGTAAACAAGCACTTACAAATTTACAATACTTGCAAACCTAATTATTTCATCACAATGACTATATACATTTATCTATATACAAGTTGCTTCCATTGAAATTCTGTTTCTCTATTGTACAATTAATATGAAGTTCTTGTTTATCAAAATCAAAATTCTAATATTAACACTACATTTAGAGCCTTCTGAGATTTGTGAGGTTGCAAATCATCTTCAACCCAATTTGCATAAACAGTGACAAAGTCGGGTCTACTGTTATATGCATAGTTCTAGTACCTGTGAACAAAAAAAGAATCAGATTAAAAAATGAAAAATTTAAACGAAAGATTGCATTACTGATATTATACAGCTGATAACAACAATTTAATGCATTTTTCTTGGCTACAATTGATCAATAGTCCTTAGAAATTGACTCAACTAATCATATCATTTAAGCTCATCCAGTCCCAACATGCTTAAATATAATGAATGTGATTACAACAAAATTTCTCATGAAATGAATAATAAATTATGATACTGGTAGGTACACGTAACAAATGAATAGTTCACAAAAATTGATATCTTCGGATAAGATAAAAATTTACTCCCAATTTGGACTGAATTTGTAAGATTAAAGTTACAATCGGTGTCAATTTGTAACAGATAAAATGAATAACAATTAGGTCCCCATTGCTGTTATTTATAAGAAACCATTGAGTTGAATAAAAAAAGTTATGCTAATGAGATGGACAACTAAACCAAAGCTCACCGTATCTCCTTCAAACAAACAATTCATTTTATACATTTGTCCAAAAAATCACAATAAAACACAACAAAACCACCAAAAAGTAAGAACTTATAGAAATCCTAATTAAAAAAAATGAATTACTACTGCCTCTCTAGATCCATATTGGCATCTCTGACCTCTCCCATGCACTCTCAACATGATACAGATGGAATTGTGGAACCCCTGAGCAAAAAGGGAAAAGATTGAAATATGATACGGATGGAGAGAGAGAGAGAGAGAGAAAGACGAGAAAACTGGGTGTGAGAGAGCGAAGAGAGAGGAGAGACCGAAGTGTGAGGAGAAAGGAAGGGTAATGGACATCTCCAGTGATAATACTTTTCAGATGCTCTTAACAGTGTTAAATTGCTCCGTTTTTATTAAAATGAAGATTGCTAAGATCCAGTTGATCCAACGGTGGATGAGCTCTTTGGAAAATATTTTCCAAAGGACTTTCGAGCGTATCCCTTCTCCCCTTATCTCCTCCCTCTACTGCCTCTATCCCTCCCTCTCTCTCCGCTGCCGTTCTCTCTGCTCCCTCTCACTTAGAACCCTAGACAGCAAGAGAAGAGCACTGCCATGGCCAGAAAAGGAGGGAGATCTGTCGTGGCGCCGTGGCTACTGATTTCATCGAACAATTCTACCGCGAATGGAGGAGCGACTCGCCGGAGCTCACCGCCTGGATTTAATTCTTGGATTTTCTTAAGAAATCTAAAATCCCGGTTTCATTTAAAACCGAGATTTCAAACCCTCCACTTCCGCCAGCTACAACGTTATTTTTCGTTCTTTCAGTCGCTCTTATACTCTCTCCTTCTGGATACGGCTTCGGATTTTGCCTCTATCTCTCTCTTCAATCACGGCAAGATTAGGTGTTCACCAGTTCGGGTTAAGAGTCTCCCTACCGCACTTTATTACTTTTTCTTCTTCATCTTCAGCTCAATTTCTTGCGGTGAGTTTTCAATTTTGTGTTTTTACCCTTTTACCCTTGTAATTTCACGCAATCCAAACTGTATTTAGAAATTCAGTATGCAAATGGTTTGAATTAGTAATTGTATGTTCAATTAGCCTTTTCTAGACAGTGCAATCATACTCTATTTTTAGCAATTGAAATGTGTAATGAGCTTATTCTAAATAGAGAAATCAAACTAAATTTAGGGATTCAGTACGCATCGTCAATTGAGTATCTTTAGCAATTCAATAGGCATTATGGTTTTACTTTGCAATTGTAATGTGTAATTAGCTTATTATAAAGAGAGAAATTGCACTCTGTAATGTTAAATAGTCTATTCTAGAGAGAGAGAGAAAAATCAAAGTATTTTTAAGAATGCAGTGTGCATTATACAATTAAATTTTTATTTAGCAATTTAGTAAACATTATCGTTCCTATTCTCAATAATAATATATCCTTCACATATATTTTTTTAAAATACAGATTACAAGTCTTCATAGCCATGCAAGTGATAAATTGTAAGTGCTTCTAATTGTTAAAAAGAATCTTAATTTAATTAAATTCTTATTACTACTAGAAATATAATTCGTTGCTTTTTCTGTTTTTCACATGAGAATTTAGAGCAGTAAAGAGGCATAGGAGAAAAGAACAACATTTGTGGAAAAAAAGAGAATCCGCCAATTCAGGTCAAAAGGCTCTCAATTTGCTTCAAATTGTAAGCCCCTTTTTTTTCTCTCATTCCTTTTCTATTTTCATACTTGCAAAGTAACTGTAATGAACTTTCTGTTTTTTTCTGCTAGGTTACAAAACTATCAAATGAAAAAGAAGTGATATATGGAGCGCTGGATAAATGGCCCGCATTTGAGGTTGAATTTCCCATTATAGCCTCTGGCAAAGTGTTAGAAATTTTGAGAAAAAGGCGTCAATGGTTACGTATCATTCAGGTTTAGTAATTTCACAAGCTCCATCCTTCTCCGTCAGGAATCGCCAATAGTCGCCTCATCTGTAACTCTACGAATACTAAATTTTTGAGTTCGCCCTTAACTGGCACATTTGTTATGGACCGAAAATTATTCCAGTGTTCTTGTATACCAAATAAATTCATCGGTTTCCTCATGCAATTAGTTTTGTCCTTGAGGGCATAATTTATCAAACTATATTAGGCCATAGAACCGGCCGAAAAAAATTATTCCAAAAAAGAGTTTGTCCAGTAACCAACTAGGATTGTTAAATTTTTTCAATGTTGCATAAGTCCAGAAGGACAACATGGAAGTTATTGAAAAAGTTTCTAAACAACAGCCCCAACTAAGAATAACTATGTTATGTCGACTTCGATTTTATTGTAGGCAATCTTGTTACTCATTGTAAAAATAACAATAGCACAAATGATACAGGCTTGTGTGGTAAAATGGAAAAGCCAACCGTACCAAGTATAGATCACGGAGGCTTTGGAGTGTAGGATATCATACATAAAGAAAAGCTCGATCTCAATTACTTTGTAAGCCTCTTCAAATTCAAGTTGTATGAAATAATCCTGGTTTGACTTTCCATCCTCAAAGCTTAGGATTGAATCCACAAAGAGGCGCTTAAATGTTTGAAAAATTTTGTTTGCTTCAGATACAACATCCTCATATTTTATCCCGATTTCTACCATCTGGTTCTCAAGATCGTTACCACTTTGGCCTTAGGGGTGGATCAAGTGTTCTCTCATTGCTTTGTGTTGGCTCCTCATGGTGCTCCGGAACCACATCAATTATTGCTTCAAGCCCGACTGCGTTGCTAGAATAGTACTTCTCCATGAACTTGGCATAATTGGGGCCCGGATCAGGATCCCTGACCATAGAGCTCCTCAAGCTAGAAATGCTCGTTCTTTGTGGAGCCCAAATTCTCTCAGCGTACTTCAAAAACCTGGCAACGAAAATGAAAACAGCAGCACATGTGATGCTAATAGGCAGTGGTGATTTGGCGAAAACATAAATCACAAGAGCAACCTGCGACCAAAAAGTCAGCAACTGCTGTTTCCAAAGCTCATTATCTTCAATCGACAAGGCAGTGATGGTGTCCTGACCGCCGAGGTGGAGCAAGAGAAATGGAGCCCAAACAATCGAAGTATGAACTTATGTCTTCCTTCATTAGTAGGCAATAGGACCTTTCGGAATAGCTGTTTTTATCTGTTCATGTTACTACTCTGGGCGGTACGAAGTATACCTCTTCCGCTAGTAACCTTTCAAAGTAGAGGGAGTCGAGCCCTCAACTCTATCAATGGAAAATTCTTCGTGCGCGGCGTGAGTTCGAATCCTATAAAAGATCGATTGAGATTGCGCGGTTCCACGAAGATCTCTACAATCTTGTCTAGTCCAGTACAACTGAGATCCTTCAGTCTGCGTGTGTGGGAGCAGCTGAAATAAAGAAGAGTCTGTTACGCTCTTCACTCTGGCCCTTAGGCCCGCCCGTCTGCTGCTAGGTCTGGGGCTAAGGCGAGAGCGCCGCTATGCCCTGCAGCTTTGAAAGGCCAGCCCCCGGGCAAAATAGTCGAGGCCGGGAGGTTTCGCCCAAAAGGGTTCTACCATGCCTGAAAAAAAGGCCTTCCCCTTCCTTAATGAATCGTTATGAGGATATGACTATTCTCATCTTGGTTTGAGGACAGGTATCCTAGTGCGAATGTTGCCACCTAGTCGGCCAATAGATACTTTAGCCAGAGGGAAAATGTTATTGATTTTGCTTGCAAAGTCACTCCATAATTGCGCTTGCTACAGCTGGCAGTAATAAGGAGCAAAATTTGTAGGGCAAGACTGGAAATGATAGCCACTCGGATTTCCCAGTCGTTCCAAAGCTGCTCCAAATGCTGCACTTCTAGTGTATCCATGTGAGAAAGGAAGGGAAGTAGAAGTTTTGACAGGAAGAATTTGAATGTGGAGGAAAATGAGATGACGGAGAAATAAAGTATAGATTTGTTGGTTTTGTTAATTAAATTGGGTTCAAAGAGCTAACATTTCTCTTCTTTTCTTATCATCTTCTCTGAATCCATCCTGCTGGGTGGTAGAACTTAATTTTCTTCCACATATTGGAAGTCAACCCACCTTGCTTGCAATTATTTTATGGGAAATAAAAACAGATGATCCTTCCAGCTGGAAGTAGACAGCAGAAGGGAAAACTAAATGCAAATGTATTACGTCATTTGTTAGGCGACAATTTCAGAATAGTGGGCAATGGCACATTTTGTCCATATTTTTCTATGGCAAGCCAGACTATTTTTTGCTTTCAAACAGGTAGAAAATTTCCATTAATCAATATCAAAGTTCAAGGAGTTACAAAAGATCAATACAAATCTCAACTTCAAGATTCCAGGCCAACTTGATACACTACTAAGCAAACACAACTTATTGATTTAGATTTTTGTTCATTAACCTATAATTCTGTTACCAAAACAAAAAGGAACACTACCAAGACAATGTACAGTACACTACAATAAAAGATGCTTCTTTACACGGTTTCATATACACGATAATGAAACTATGTATATGAGAAGAAAATTATTTACTTCTAAACACGGTTTCTAAACCGTTTAAATGTTATCACAATTATAATGAACTTATTAAATGCCAGATTTTGTTAGCATGGTTTTGTCCAGAACCATGATAACAGTAGATGAAATCACGGTTTAGTTGAAAACTGGAATAACAGAAGTACGGTTTACTAAACCGGGACAACATTAGGGCTAATCTGACTTAAATTTTCCTCTTAGCTCCGCCTCATTTTCACTCGATCGGCTCAGAACCCTCCGCCACTCTCCCCACCACGAAGCAAGATCTTTGATCAGCTTGTCACCAACTAGATGGCAATCAGGAAGCTAAATCTATGGCAGCTTGTTATGTAACAGTATATTTTGTTGTTGATTGGAACAAGTTCAAAAATTCTACTTCCAAAATATCATAAAAGAATTTTTTTACAAATATTTACAAAGGGAAAGAAAGTCAGATCGTCCTCAACTCCTCATACTCATACAACCTTTTAGAACATACATATAATCTTAAAAAATTCTACTTGATAAAACAATAAGATCATATCGCCCAAAGTTGCACAAACATAATAGGTTGTGGGTTCAAACATTATTGGCATCAAAATAAAAATGAGACAAAAAAAACCCTCTCTCTCTCTATTCACTAAAAACATATAACTTGAAAAAAAAAATCGTTCTTATAGGAGGGCTGGAATTTTGCCATTTAAGGATACATATGAAATTTTCTGATTGTTAAAGATATATATCAAATTATGCCATTTAATTAAATTGTGCTAGCGGGCTAACTTGTGAGTAATTAAGACATGTTATGTCAGAAATAAAAAGACTAATGGAGTTTGCGACAATCAAATTATACTATCACTATAAAAAATATTCCTCTTTCCTACGGGTGACACGTGCCCCAACTTTCGATTTTTGGTTACAATTTCAGTACTTGAATTTATTAGGCAGCGGGTTATTTTCCAGTCCCAGTACAACCCGACATACAGTTGGCCATATCAAACTTTAATTTCAAGCAGGTGGATCCCATATGCCATAGTTCCGATTATGTAGCATGTCTCATACTTAGACAAGTGAAACAAGTTAGTGCCAAGTAAGTATAATACTCATTGCATAATTATCTATATAATAATGAGTTCATTCTATTTTGTTACTTCTCCATTTAATAAATGCCTCTTAATTCTCAACTTTTTTTACAATAGATGTCATTTGTTACTTTGGTTATGTAGCTCATATAAATGTGACCGGCAACATTATTATTTCAATTAACATTGAGGGTCTTTAGATTGTCAAAAAAGATACCGTTCAAGAGCAAGAAATATTTATTTGTTAAGTGGGATATGATAGAGAGCCACATTTAAACACACAAACCTCAACGAAAAAATTGGTCTATATAATGTATATATTTTAAGAAAAATAGTGTGCGTATGTATATATATATATATATATATATATATATATGAGTTTAAAAATATACAAAACTTTTCATAATTTCATAAGTAATTTTGCAAGAATATTTTTATGAGTTACAATATATTTTTTTTGAGTTATCAAACTTTAAGATAAAAAATCATTTTATCGTTAATTTTTGCACAATCATGAATACAATGATCGTCATTTCTATAGTGACATGTATATAAGGGCATTAGTTTCTCTTGATGGAATTAGATAGTAAATTGATATGGAAAAAATCACAAATAAAAAAAATAAGTATGATAAATCTTATTCTGTGTGACTAAATGTGAAGTGACTCATATTTTAAGGATATTTTGATGGTTGCATGACCTTTACTGGTATATCTAACAATAAAATTGAATGGATTTAATATAAAAACAATAATTTTGATAATAACAACACAATATGATTTTTAGAATAATCATTATTATCATAATATCTTTATATGATTGTCACAATAGAATGTATTATAATCGAGATTCATGACATGTAGAGGTCCAAATTATGAACAATTTCATTTTTGTCTTTATTTAATCTTTCTACACGTTTCTCATTTTTTTTTTTTTTTTGCATTTTGATAATCTATAATAATGTAGAAGATCATTATTATTTTTATTTGAACCTACAAACTAAAAATATAAAATATAATATTTACATAAATTGTGTTAAGTGCATTTTGAAGCGGAGCGAGATTCGCACTAGTTCACATTAATTGAAAGATGCCCCTTCAAAATGAGTTCTTTTAAAAATCATTTTGGTCCCTACCAGCTAGCCATTTAATTTTTTGTGGAATATCAGTATTTAAAAAAGATATCTATTTTATAATTAAACTAATTCTTTAAATTCATCTCTGGGGTCAAGTAAAGGTAAAAATAGACACCAACTTAAACGGTTGCTTATATTTGTGCAAAATAGCTTTGAGGAGAAAGGGTAAGAATGAGAGAGTTAATAAAATTGATAGAGAAAATATATTCAACTTCTAGAATCACCACCAAGAGTTGATATTACTATATATATTTTAGAAGATATGTGAACATTGAAATAAGTGATTATCATAAACTAATGATAATTGAAATTTTAATTATATATGGTTATTCTAAAATAATATATGATTATTAAAAATAAAAAAATAATATAAATGATAATATTAGAGGTGGTTGACCACTTTGACCATGAACTCGAGGGTGATTCTATGGTTGAGTAACTAGGCCCAAATGGATATAGGATAAAATGGTGGTAACAATGTAGGTTTGATTTTGCAATTCTCAATAAGTACATGGGCTTTCTTGCAATTTCGAGATAATGTTTTTTTTGAATTGGCAATTTCGACATAATGTAGGATCTATTTTTAATTTTCCCCTATTTTTATTATACCAATTGTAAAATATTTTGGAGAATGTGCATCATCACATGATAGGGGAAAGAAGATCCAAATTTGGTGACACATTAATTGCTTAAGGAACTGGCTAATTAGCTCTCTCAATATGTGTCTCCTCGGCACTCTTGCAAGAAGAAACCGCCACATATTCAAAAAATTAGGAGGCATATTAAATCCAATCGGAACTCCCAATTTTATATCATCTCGGGCCCTCACATTTATCTGACAAGTTTAGAAGATCCAAATGACTCCTTTAAATTTAACTTCTAATTATTTTTGTTTAGTAGCTCCATGTGACACCCATTGAATTTTTCATCGACTGCCGGCGCCGCAAGAAACCCTAGACCCTCCCAAACCCTAGCCCAGACGTCTTCTCACCTTCTTTGGCCGCTCAACCCTAAAACTAACCCTACTAGTGCCCTTTTGCCCTCTCAACCCTCGACCATCAAACCCTTGCCGCCTTCAATCCCTTCAAAAGTAGATCTGCCGTTTGCTAAACCTAATCGAGTTTGCACCCCTAAAACCTCCCCTCTGTCTTTCAAAGACATCCTTTTGAAAGGATCAACAATGTTTCCCTCATCGGAATATAGATCTAGTGCGAGCTTGACACCTCAGCCGGGAGTTTTCCTCCTCCCACCAAACCCTTTCCATCCGATGTGGAAGGGTTGGTACTTTACCTACCTCTGGAAAGATCACAGGGCCAGGTCATGCTGCTTCCCTAGGCACTGTATCAAGTTCTTTAAGAAGGACCATCTCTCCAAGAAGTGCATGAGTAACCGGGAGAATTCTCCTCCAGTTTTATCCTCTCCGATCAACAAGGAAGTAGATTCAGCGACTATTTATGGGAAAGAGATGCCGGACGATAAGCCGGTAATGGCGTACCACTTTCTTCGCACCGATGATTCCCATAACAGGGAGCTCTCGTACCTTTCTAGCGCGGTAGTCCATGAAGCTTCAAACTTCCTTTCAAGCAACTCGGGAAAAACTTGTGAGCTTTTGGCCAAATTTTTACAAAGCTGTGGCATAACTCATTGGCATGATAACCTCTTCCTCCTCATCTTGCTGAGGGGTCTCGACACAGGAAAATCCATCGACAAGTTTCCCTCCGCCCTAACTGACAAAGGCTACAAAGTGCACCCTTGGATGTTCGAGGACGCGATGTCAGCTTCAGATACGAAGTCTACATGGATGTTCATCGAGCGTCTCCTCATGGTTGGAGGAAAGAAGACATCAAACAAGCTGTCAGCTCATTTGGTTACTACATCTCCCATGAGCTCCCTCTTCTAAACCAATCTCTTCAAACCCTCCGAGTTACTTTCGCTGTCCACAGTTTGAGTATCGTCCCAATTTACCTAACTTGGGTAATTGATGGTATTGCTCACGTGTTGCACCTTACTTCGGTGGTTCAGTGGATAGACTTTTAGTTAGACCAAGGATCAAAAATCTCGACATCCACAGATCTGTCGGAAGTCTCCACACGATTTTTGGATGAGACTACTTCATTGGAGATTTTGAGAGCTGTTTCAGATGAAGAGTGTTACACAAAGCTCCCATCTTCAACCTCTGATTCTTCTCTGGACTCTTATGAAAAAGATACACGCCTGAGAGTTTTCGATCCTTCAAATTCAATGGCGGCGAGACTATCTTGATGAGTGAGAAAGTTGCAAGAAAATTAATTAGCTAAGAAAATAAAGGGCCCGGAGAGAAAAGTGTGGGTCTTATCATTAATAGAGAAAGTTATGCAGCTAGCTCTCAAGGCATATGAAAGCAACGGCCAGAGAGAAGAAGAAGCAATCCGGTATAAATCCGGCGAGGACAACTCTCTAGACAAGCAGACGGGTTCTCCATTGATGGACTCAGACAAGGAAACGTTTCTGGGAACCCGGATTGAATTAGCTGAGGTGGAACCAATCAAAAATGAGCATGTGTCAGATTCTCAGCTTGAGGAGTATTTGAGGGACAAATTGGAGAGCCCTTTTATTTTTTTGGAGTTTAAGGAAACATGCTCCAATCACACTGTTTCTCTAGAGGAATCTGCCCTGGGATCTGTGTAGATTGATTCAATCTTTTCTGTCGGTCCAGAGGAAGTCAATAAAGGTAACTCTCAGTTGGATTTTGAATGCAATAATGACGTTGCTACCCAAGAAGTCATTTCCGCTTCTGCCGAGTCAATGGGCCAATTAGATGAAAGCCCATGAGAGTGAGTTTTGAAGAAAAGAAATTTCGGAGCTGTCAATGGGCCGAAAGGAAAAATACATAGAAATAACTTAGCCCAAAAAAAAGAAGCAACCGCGTTAAAGCAGCTAATGCCACGCGTCTGGATGCTTTGGCTAAGGCAACCCTGCTCAAACAAAAGAAATTGTAGGGGTGAATTCGTTGAATCAGGAGGACCTTTCTGAGAATCAAGTGCAAAACGAGAAGATCAAAAATTTGTTGTGGAAGATTGTCGAATTTCACTCGATGAAGAAGGGGTTCTAGCCCTCAACAAAGGGCCGGAAAGTTCTTCAGTGAAGGAGATCTGATAGTGTCGGATCGTAGTGATAGAAGAGTTCGTAGTTTTTGATTTTTTAATGAATTACTCAAATTTATCTATTTTTAATTGGAATGTAAGGTGTTTGGGAGAAGATTATAAATGTAATGTGGTTAAAGAGTTGATTAGAGAATCCAAGTGTGAAATTGTTTGTCTACAAGAGACAAAATGGCCGGTTGTTTCGAGCTTTCTAATTCATAGAGCTTGTCCTCCTCAATTTCATGCAGGTGAGTTCAAACCGGCAATGTGTTCTAAGGGAGTTATTATGATTGCCTGGCAAGATTCATTCACTTTAATTTCATCTCAAGTGTTCGCTTTTTCCCTCACTGTTGAACTTAGAAACACTTGTGATGGCTCGAGTCGCAGAATTACCTCGGTATTGACTGCAGATTCAGATAAGTTGAATTTCTTAGAGGAGATTAAATCTTTGCGGGATCAATCTGACATTAGATGGATCTGGGTGGGTGACTTTAATTATGTTCAGAGGTTGAATGAAAGGTCTTCAGGTCAAGGAGATCCCAATCTTTGTCTGGCCTGTGAAGAAAACAACACGGGGCTATAACGATACCCACGTAGTTATCACAACAGCAGCAGCGGAACCGATAATCAAAGATTATCAAAGTAGTGCAACAATAGTCACACTAGCCCAAGATGAACCAGTAGAAGAAGAAAAGATTGAACAAATGGAACTTGTAAAATAAATTTCTTTATTTACAAGAGAGAGAGAGAGATATAAAAGTTGTATTATGAGTGGTTAATTTCAATATTACATATACCCCCTATTTATAGACTCTTATGATATATGAATTCAAGTCGAACTAAACGACTGAATTCAAATCGAACTAAATAACTGAATTCAATTTGAATTAAACAACTGGGTTCAAATCGAACTAAACAACCGAATTCAAATCGAACTAAACAACCGAATTCAATTTGGACTCAAAGACTCCTCATGCATGTACCTAATTTAATGTAATAATACAGTGAATATTTGACCATTTAGAATGGTCTAATAATATCTCCAAATGTAACTTTATATCTTAACACTCCCCCTTAAAGTGCATTTGGCCACGAGTCCCAACTCAGCTCGCAATAACTCGTACGATCCCTTAGAGAGAGACTTGGTGAAGATGTCAGCCACATTGTCAATACTTCTTACCTCCTCAACTCCAATAGTTCCATCAAGCACCTTCTCACGAATGAAGTGATGCTCGATCTCAATATGCTTGGTTCTTGCATGGCAAACAGGATTAGTCGCCAACTTTAACGCACTTTGGTTGTCGCCTCGAATAATCGTAGGACCAGTAACCGCGTCATTAACATCCTCAATCAACCGTCGTAACCAAACACACTCCTGTCCGCAAGTGATGACGCCTTATGCTCCGCCTCAGTAGTAGAAAGAGAGACTGAATCCTGCTTCTTACTACACCAGGAAACACTTGCAGAACCACAAGAAAAAACATAACCGGATGTAGACCTTGATGGTGTTATGCCCTAGGCCAAAGTGTTTGTGACCTAGATGATGGATTGTAATAACAAACATAATATTTATTCTAAGATATTTCATATAATATGTGCGTATAGGTTATTTTAATATAATTAAAATAGACCATGAATATGCAATTCAACTTTATGTCATCAAAGTGTGTGACTTTGATAGTAAAACTATAAAGTGTTATGAATTCTATTCTAAATCGTCCCTGGTCATTTATAGGATATTTGTGGAGACAAATATACTTGCGGATATAAATAAATATATATATATATTTATATACAAGCTATAAATGTACACCAGTATATTAGTTGACTGATGATTATGTTTTACTGATCATGGATAAATAGTTATCAAGTCATTAATATAGGTATATGTTAGAGACCATATACTGGACTGACCCGCCATAAGAATGCTACATGTTTTATGTCATTAGCGATTCTTGTAACATAAAGTATTTATAGTCCTTTGACCTGAGATTGTCTCGGTTCCCAGCATGAGTAATTTTATACTTTTATATAATCTAACACTGCCTTTAACCGGGTGGTCATAACGGTTATAATTAGGTATACAATGAATCATGTAGAGGGATGAGTGCAATCAAGACGGGATTTGTTCCTCTCATAAATGAGAGAGATATCTTTAGGCCTCTTGATGAATTGAACTGAAGAAATGTATGGCCATACTCAAATGAATTAATAAGAGTTATTAATGTTATTTGTTCTTGTTCAGTTTAATTTGGGATCAAGAAATATTAATTCGATTAATATAAGGATGACGTATTACATGCCTTATGATCGATATAGATATCGCGTGACAAAGGGACTAAATACGTGATTGTTGATTAGGTAAATCGGATCACCGATATTCACTTAAATTGGGTAGTCATGATGGCTTGCTAGAGTCCGCTCATGATTTATAGACTGTCAAGTTTATTGCCAACATTAAGTGAACCTACAGGGTCACACACAAAGAACAAACTGAAACGGGCGCAAAAAATCCTAGCGACTTATATGATGAGTTGCATAGGAATGTCACAAAAGATATTGTCATCTTATGTGATAAGATGTGATATATATGTATATAAAGACTATGAGCACACAAGATCATGTAATCTAGAAGAGTCTAGATGATGATATGTGGATAATGATGAGTGATGTCATACACATCTTTTAGTGTGAATAGACATGACTCTTCACCTCTATATAAGGACATAGAGGGCTCCAAATTCATTGTACCAAATGATTCTCTCTCTCATTATTTCTCATTCTCTTTTGTGAGACAAAAAGAGAGAAAATATCCTTTCTCATTTGTGTGACAAAATTACTAAAGGGTGCTTTCCTTTTATATGACAAAATGAAAGGGTGCAATTATATGAGAGAATTATACATCTTTTGTGAGACAAAATAAGAAGAAGAAAAAGAGTTTTCTTGTGCAAGAGAAGAACAAGCTACTAGCATATATATTGTTCTTCTTCCCGTTTTAAGAAGTTTGTTCGTGTGGATACCGGTAGAGGCGTTCGTACTTTCGGCGCTTGTGATCTATTCGGCCTAAGAAGATGAGAACGGGTTGTTGAGAGTTTTGGTGGAGACCGATTGTATGTGCGGTAGATGGCTTCCGCATGATCCGACCTAGACGGACTAGACAGACGAAAAATCGGTTAGGACTTTAACCGGTTTAGAGGCGCTTGGACAACACGCATGGTTTGAGCGTCACGGATTAAGCGTAATCCGAAAGGTATCTTTAAGATTTATTTCTTTGATTTAACCGATACGCACGGATTCTCGGGATGGGTTTTGGACGAATAATTTTTGTTTTCCGCTGCGTTATGCACGTCCGAAACCCAACAGTGGTATCAGAGCTTCGTACGTGTTTCGGTTAAATTGAGACGGTATATATAAGATATATACTATTTAGATACCATTTATAATTTTGATTTATAATTATAAGGCTTGCATATAGAATTTTCAAGTGTTTAATATTCTTAATTGAAAGGGTGCGAAGTTTTGGGGATTCATGAAGAGGTGCATGTGATGTACCATATTTATGAAAGGGTTCATATGATGAATAATTCATGAAAAGTTGTGTTTTCACAAAAGGATACATGTGATGCATCAGATTCATGATATAAAGTTTCGACCAAAGATTGATAAAATTTAACATGAATTTGAAACCTCAGTTTCCTCACTAGTCGTTACTCTAATTTGATCAATATGTTGATCGAGTAAACTTGTGTGCTTTTCATAAATTCGTGTTATATTATCAATCTGGTTGTTTGTCTCATGTGAAAAAGTTGCATCATATTATATGGTAACTACATAGATCTGTTGTATCAAAACTGGACTAAGAGTTAGGTCGGCAAAGCCTCTCTATATATTGTCACCAAGGGTTGTGTGATTTAAGGGCGTGTAACTAAAAGGGTGCCACATAGAGGGTTAAATGGCCATGTGTTCTGTATGATATGATCATACTAAAAGCCGCCGAATTTCATCTGTATGAATGGTCATGACCAATAACATGATTCATGGCAGCCACTCAAATGAATTATTTGATAATTTATTTGATACATGGTCATGACCAATAACATGTATAATTATGAAATTATATGGCTGCACCTATATTTTAATAATATTCATCTATAACTTGAGAGTTTGGTAAAGATACGATAAATGGATAAATGGATGTGATCCAAAACTATGTCTAAGGGGTGCGACTAAAGGATGCGATCCAAGAGTTGCATCTAAGAGATGCGACCAAAGGGTGCGACCAAAAGGTGCGACTAACGGGTGTGACCAAGGGATGCGATCCAAATGTCACATCCAAAAGACGCAACGAAAGGTTGCGACCAACGGTTGCGACCAACGGATGCGACCAAAGGGTGCGACCAAAAGGTGCGACTAACGGGTGTGACCAAGAGATGCGATCCAAATGTCACATCCAAAAGACGCAACGAAAGGTTGCGACCAACGGTTGCGACCAACGGATGTGACCAAAGGGTGCGACCAAAAGGTGCGACTAACGGGTGTGACCAAGGGATGCGATTCAAATGTCACATCCAAAAGACGCGACGAAAGGTTGCAACCAACGGATGCGACCAAAGGTTGCGACGAAAGGGTGCGACGAAAGGGTGTGACCAACGGATGCGATCCAAATGTCACGTCCATAAGGTTGCGACGAATGGGTGCGACCAAAGGGTGCGACTAAAGGGTGTGACCAATGGATATGATCCAAATATCACGTCCAATAGGTTGCCACTAACGGTTGCGATCAAGAGAAGCGACCAACGGGTGTAATCGACATGCGCAACCAAGAGGTACGACCAAAAAGGTGCAATCGCAAGAGTTGTGACCTCTTGAATAGTTGTGTCTTCATGAAAGGGTGCATACCATGAATTGCCTTTTTGAAATGGTGCATGTGATGCATTATTTCATGAAAAGTTGCATGTAATGTATTGAATTCATGAAAAGATGCCTATGATGTATTAATGTGTAGAAAATGTGTGTTGACAAAGTTGACCAGGTGTTGACCATGTTGACCATGTTGACTGTTGACCCACTGTGTTGATTGTGGACTATATTGACTGTTAATTGTTGACAGTTGACTACACTAATTTACCCCTTGATTGTTGACCATTAAATTGGTCAAAAGTTGATCATAACCTGGTCAAAATATTGACCATTGACTGTTGACCTTGTCAAATGTTGATCGTTGACCGCGTCAAATGTTGACCAAATCAAATATTGGTTTTTGACTTGTCAAATGTTGACAATGACGACCGTGCCCCAAATTCGCATTCATAAGCCTTATATTTATATATATATATATATATTTTATAAATGGGTAAATAATCAAAACATAATATGATTATGTTTATATTTGATATATTTGTTGATACGTGTTGATATAATGAAAGAGTTCATTAGGCATAACACATACATCATTGAGATGAAGGAGTTCATCGTCCATCATGAATACATCATTAAGATGATAAGTTCATTGTCCACTACACATCATGGCGGTGATAGAGTCCATCGCCTATATATGGAGATAAGATTTTCATATACAACATGGAGATGAAAGTATCTTAGGATATTTTGATGTTAGTTCATAAAGATTAAGGCCATGATATAACGTTATTATTATGTCTATTCTATTAGTACATGTGATGTTCTTTCATGAATACATAATAATATATTATATTAAATTCAAAATCCCTCTAAATAATATTAAGTCATGAAATGCCTTCCATAAGTCTAAATCTCTCGATACTCTGATCGACCCTGCATAGGTCATGCCAAAGCTGGGTATGTGGGGACAATCTTAGGATGAGAGAATGCGGAAAATAGGAACCAACATAGGTCATGCCAAAGCTGAGTGTGTTGGGTACTATTTTGCTGATGATTGACATGGTTTGACTTAACTGGGCTATCAAGTCGGACTTGGGCTCGGGGTATACGATAGGATATATACGTCGGGCATATGATGCTTATCCTATGTTGTTCAAGAGTTGTATGAGATACAATTGGAATTGTTCCTACCTAAATAAGTTAAGTTCTGGGCGATGAGCCAAAGCTCACTTAGGACTTAATTGAAATATGGATCTTGTCTCGCTATGAAACTTCAAGGATTGAAAGTTTCCGAATCAATGCAATTAAGGGTTATTGATTTGATTAAAAATAGTGGGAGCCATTATATGAAATATTTAAAGAATAATAGTCTTTGCATATTATTCAAATAGAATAGTATATCTATTTATGTCTCACGATAGGTCCTTGATAAGGACATATAGCATAAGATGCTTATAATCGTTAAAATGAACATGGACAAGTGTTGTTAATAATGTTCTCGTGCTTAAAAGGAACGTAAAAAGTACTCCCAAAGATAAGGGCAAGATGTTGCCGGAGCTTCGGCCTTAGGTAAGAAATTAGTATCTTTCGCAATGAATTGGTTCATTGAAAGAAACCATAATTTCTCAAGAAGATATGAAAAAGTGAATGAAAGGATAGTGTGACTACCGCTTCAAGTATTTTTGTTATAGAAATTAATTTGTCTATTTCACATCATGTGTATTAGATACACGATGTGAATCATACATTTGTGAAAATGTGCTGACAAAGTTGTAGACTATTGAGTAAATATGAAGTTAACATATGAGTGACAAATGTAGCAAAAGTTGTTGCATTTTCTCAAGTAACTCATTTATTTACATTGTCTTTTTTGACTTATCGCCGACATAAATAATTGTTATTTAATGTCGACAATAAATTTTGTATTATCTATAGTTCGAGTTTATCTATGAATGGTTATTAATTTATTATTGAGAATAATAATTTCACCATTCACAAATGTCATTTTTCTTTGGAAATGTTCCAATAGAAAAATTACCTTATGTGTTATATCGAACAAGATAATTATAAGTCTATCTATAACATTAATATTAAGAATTTAAATCTAGCATTGTCGCTTGGTCTACTTAAATAAGATGAACATTTATTAAATCCATTAAGATGGATTTTCAAATTCATTTGATTTTGAATCATTTGAAACATGTGTAACTTATTTATTAGACAAGGTGACATATACGTCTTTCACAAAGTAAGGTGAAAGCAAGTGACTTATTGACTCTCATACATAGTGATGTATGTTCGTCAATGAGTGAAGGTGCTAGAGAAAACTACTTCATCGCTTTATTGAAACAATAAATTTGAATATTTTGAAAAGTTCAAAAAGTTACAAATAATGAAGTAGAGAATAAAACTTGGTTTCGAAAAATCATATTTCTTTGATGAGATCGAGGAGTCGAGAACTAAGTGTTTGATCATCATGATAACGATATCGAACTTTATTAGATATAGTTCGATTATGATGAGTCAAATATATCTTCTATTTCTTTCGGGGTTACGCTCTTATTGCGTTCATACTGAATATAATTCCATCTAAAGTAGTTGTAAAAGACTCCATATGCGATATGGACTGGTAAGTGTATCAGATTATCTTTTATCAAGATTTGAGGATATGATACTTAATTGAAGCATCATGCATCTAATCGGGTTAGTACTTATTGTGGAATATCCTAAGAAAATGAAAGGATGTTACTTCTATAATTAATAAGAGAACAAAGTGTTTGTTACTCAAAAATTATATCTCTTTGGAAGAAGTGTTTCCAAAAGAATTAGTGGGAGTAAATTTGAAAAGTTTAAATTCCACATACTGACAGTAATGCTCGGATGGAAATTAATTCAGATTTCAACTAGTGATTGAGTATGCAATTAATCAACTTGACTCTCAAGATGTTGAAGAGTCTGAGTATATAACATAAGTGTATTCATGTAGATCTATTAGAATTTATCGCAGGCCCGAAAAATATAGATTTTTCGTGTTTAATGATAAAACTTTCGTACTCATAGATGATGAGTCCACATTCTACTAATAGACTATAATGAGTCAAGGCTCTAATGGTTAGAGACTTTGAAAGTTGAGATTTAATCCATGTCAGACAATCAAGTTTTGAATTTGATTGATCCATCAGATGGAAATACGGTTTTTAAAGGAAGACCGACATGGATAATGTGCAAACATATAATGCATGATTTGTGGATAAGTTAAACTCATAGTATAGACTATGATAATATTTTTCCAAGTCATCATGCTTATGTATTTCATAATTTTCTTGGGCATATGTTCATAGTATGACTATAAACGATGCCAAGTGGATGTCAAGACGTTGTTTCTTAATAGAAACATCTGAAAGTATGTATATGATACAACTTGAGAGTTTTGTCTATCCTAAAAATTTTGAAAAGAGTTTGCAAGTTGTATAAATTAATTTATGAATTAAAGCAAATATCTCTAGGTGAATATTTATTATTTGATGAAATAACCAAACAGTTTGGTTTCATCAAAAATTAAAGATAAATCTTATGTTGACAAGAAATTCAGTGGGAGCATAATTACATATGATGTGAATTAAGTGCAACAAGCACACATAAGTTTAATCTTAGTGAAAGTCACTAAATAATAATCAAGAGTATGATTATATACTTGAGAAGGATAAAGTATTCTTCTTAGTTTATGGTGGACATAAAAATTATGCAAAGTATTTGCATATGACGATGTTTGATAATCCATTTAAGAACCCAATCCCTTAAATGATGGTGATCATGTTAGGTCAACTGGTATGTGATACCACATAGATCAATGAGTATGAGATACTTGGTTGATTTGGCCTAGTGCAAGTGGGAGATTGATGGTGTTATGCCCTAGGCCAAAGTGTTTGTGACCTAGATGATGGATTGTAATAACAAACATAATATTTATTCTAAGATATTTCATATAATATGTGCGTATAGGTTATTTTAATATAATTAAAATAGACCATGAATATGCAATTCAACTTTATGTCATCAAAGTGTGTGACTTTGATAGTAAAACTATAAAGTGTTATGAATTCTATTCTAAATCGTCCCTGGTCATTTATAGGATATTTGTGGAGACAAATATACTTGCGGATATAAATAAATATATATATATTTATATACAAGCTATAAATGTACACCAGTATATTAGTTGACTGATGATTATGTTTTACTGATCATGGATAAATAGTTATCAAGTCATTAATATAGGTATATGTTAGAGACCATATACTGGACTGACCCGCCATAAGAATGCTACATGTTTTATGTCATTAGCGATTCTTGTAACATAAAGTATTTATAGTCCTTTGACCTGAGATTGTCTCGGTTCCCAGCATGAGTAATTTTATACTTTTATATAATCTAACACTGCCTTTAACCGGGTGGTCATAACGGTTATAATTAGGTATACAATGAATCATGTAGAGGGATGAGTGCAATCAAGACGGGATTTGTTCCTCTCATAAATGAGAGAGATATCTTTAGGCCTCTTGATGAATTGAACTGAAGAAATGTATGGCCATACTCAAATGAATTAATAAGAGTTATTAATGTTATTTGTTCTTGTTCAGTTTAATTTGGGATCAAGAAATATTAATTCGATTAATATAAGGATGACGTATTACATGCCTTATGATCGATATAGATATCGCGTGACAAAGGGACTAAATACGTGATTGTTGATTAGGTAAATCGGATCACCGATATTCACTTAAATTGGGTAGTCATGATGGCTTGCTAGAGTCCGCTCATGATTTATAGACTGTCAAGTTTATTGCCAACATTAAGTGAACCTACAGGGTCACACACAAAGAACAAACTGAAACGGGCGCAAAAAATCCTAGCGACTTATATGATGAGTTGCATAGGAATGTCACAAAAGATATTGTCATCTTATGTGATAAGATGTGATATATATGTATATAAAGACTATGAGCACACAAGATCATGTAATCTAGAAGAGTCTAGATGATGATATGTGGATAATGATGAGTGATGTCATACACATCTTTTAGTGTGAATAGACATGACTCTTCACCTCTATATAAGGACATAGAGGGCTCCAAATTCATTATACCAAATGATTCTCTCTCTCATTATTTCTCATTCTCTTTTGTGAGACAAAAAGAGAGAAAATATCCTTTCTCATTTGTGTGACAAAATTACTAAAGGGTGCTTTCCTTTTATATGACAAAATGAAAGGGTGCAATTATATGAGAGAATTATACATCTTTTGTGAGACAAAATAAGAAGAAGAAAAAGAGTTTTCTTGTGCAAGAGAAGAACAAGCTACTAGCATATATATTGTTCTTCTTCCCGTTTTAAGAAGTTTGTTCGTGTGGATACCGGTAGAGGCGTTCGTACTTTCGGCGCTTGTGATCTATTCGGCCTAAGAAGATGAGAACGGGTTGTTGAGAGTTTTGGTGGAGACCGATTGTATGTGCGGTAGATGGCTTCCGCATGATCCGACCTAGACGGACTAGACAGACGGAAAATCGGTTAGGACTTTAACCGGTTTAGAGGCGCTTGGACAACACGCATGGTTTGAGCGTCACGGATTAAGCGTAATCCGAAAGGTATCTTTAAGATTTATTTCTTTGATTTAACCGATACGCACGGATTCTCGGGATGGGTTTTGGACGAATAATTTTTGTTTTCCGCTGCGTTATGCACGTCCGAAACCCAACAGACCTCCGATCATCCAAATCACCGCCCATGCCAGCATCAGTATATCCATGCAGAACGAACTTGGAACCCTTCCTATAAAATAACCCGAGATCAAGAGTCGAATTCACATACTTCAGAATTCTCTTCGCTGCATCCAGATGCGACTTTGTTGGTCCTTGCATAAACCGACTCACAAGACCAACCGCGAAGGCAATATCCGGTCTCGTAATCGATCCCTTAGAGAGAGACTTGGTGAAGATGTCAGCCACATTGTCAATACTTCTTACCTCCTCAACTCCAATAGTTCAATCAAGCACCTTCTCACGAATGAAGTGATGCTCGATCTCAATATGCTTGGTTCTTGCATGGCAAACAGGATTAGTCGCCAACTTTAACGCACTTTGGTTGTCGCCTCGAATAATCGTAGGACCAGTAACCGCGTCATTAACATCCTCAATCAACCGTCGTAACCAAACACACTCCTGTGCCGCAAGTGATGACGCCTTATACTCCGCCTCAGTAGTAGAAAGAGAGACTGAATCCTGCTTCTTACTACACCAGGAAACACTTGCAGAACCACAAGAAAAAACATAACCGGATGTAGACCTCCGATCATCCAAATCACCGCCCATGTCAGCATCAGTATATCCATGCAGAACGAACTTGGAACCCTTCCTATAAAATAACCCGAGATCATGAGTCGAATTCACATACTTCAGAATTCTCTTCGCTACATCCAGATGCGACTTTGTTGGTCCTTGCATAAACCGACTCACAAGACCAACCGCGAAGGCAATATCCGGTCTCGTAATCGTAAGATAAATCAGGCTTCCAACAAGGGCACGAAACTTCCGAGAATCCGGAAGAATTTTTCCATCATCACGCCTCAATTTGAAATTTGCATCCAACGGTATAGAACAATGCTTACCTTCTTTCACTACTACAAAAATACATTTTAGCTACCAAATTATTTGTGACAATATTTATTTTGTCACGATTTAAACTAATTAGGGACAAATATATGTTAGTCCCAATATAATATTTTTTTGGGACAAAAAATATTTTTTTGGCTACCAATTTTGTCACATAAACTAGCAGCTGTATTGTTTTCAATCAAACAGAAACTATATCGACCAAAAGTTGTCCCAAAATGGCTTAATTCTAGTGTGACTAACCTTGGCTCCTAAAACAGATAATTTGGGACAAAAATTTGTCCTTGATTCACACCAAACTAGAGTTCTCAATAATGTGTTTCGGATCATGTATAAGATAATTTTTATAGGCGTTGGATCATGTATAAGATATGTGTTGGGTCATGTTAATATTTTGTATTATTTAAATACACATGTTGGATAATGTTTTAGTATTTTGGAGTATAATATTAATACGTGGACTTAGGAGTCTGGTCATGGACTCCACGCCCAATTCCTCTTCACCCCAAATAAGATATCTCCAGAAGGATTTCAAAGTGAAATAATTTGGTCCGACCCAGCTCCATGCCATATTCTCCTCCGAAGCTCCGAAGCTTTCAGTTCCTAGCGATCTAGGGTTTCGACTAAAGAGAGAGATTCAACTATCTTCACTCGCCTCTAGGGTTTAGAGGTCTCTCTCTCTCTCTCTCTCTCTCTCTCTCTCTCTCTCTCTAACTCTCTCTCTCTGATCTCTCTCCATTTCAATAAAAAATATAGGACTAATGGATAAGAGTTGGATAGGTCTCAATAATAGAGTCTCGGAGCAATATACGGCTGGACTTGTTGCGTTCATGCAATTTGCTGTTGCAAACAAGAAAAATGACGAGAGGATGCGATGCCCATGTCGTGCTTGCATGAATGTAATCCGCCAATCAACAGATAAGGTGTGGGATCATTTAATAGATAAAGGATTTGAAATATCTTATACTCGTTGGATATTTCATGGTGAAAGCTTTGAGAATGATGAGGGAGAATATGGGGATGATAGGGTCGATAATGAATTATCTAGTATTAATGAAATATTAGATGTAGAAGAGATGTTCGGAGATTTACAAAGAGCTATGGATCCAAATGAATTAGTTCAAGGGTCAAGAATTGGTACAAGTGATCCTGGAGATACATTTAGTAGGTTATTAAGGGATGCTCAACGTCCACTCTATCCAGGTTGCACAACATCATTGCTAGTATTTCTTATTAGTTCATTGCATGCAAAAGTTATTAACAAGTCTAGTATAAAAGCATTTAATATGAACCTTGATATAACCAGAAATATTTTACCAAAAGACCACCTTGTTCCACCTTCTTATTACAAGTGTATGAAGGTCTTGAGAGGTCTGGGATTAGGATGTGAATTGATTGATGCGTGCAAGTATGATTGTGCATTGTTTTGGAAAGAGTTCAAAAACTGTGATAAGTGCCCACGATGTAGGGAATCAAGGTGGAAAGTTAATGACGGAATAGGTAAAAAAATTGCGCACAAGGTATTGCGCTATTTTCCATTAAAGCCGAGATTGCAACGATTATTTATGTCTAAAAAAATTGCCGTAGATATGCAATGACACAAATGTAGAGGTAATAAAATTGATTATAATTTAATGCATCCATCTGATTCTGAGGGATGGATGGATTTTGATAAGCAATACCCTTTTTTTTTTCTAGTGATCATCGCAATGTGCGGCTAGGATTAGCTACTGATGGTTTTAATCCACATAACATGGGCAGTTATAGTATGTGGCCGGTCATACTTATTCCATATAATCTTCCACCATGGAAATGTATGAAAGAACCGTTCCTTTTTTTGTCCTTACTTATCCCTGGTCCAAAGTCACCAGGAAAGGACATAGATGTGTTTTTAAGGCCTCTAATAGATGAATTGAAGGAGTTGTGGGAAGTTGGTATAAGAACGTATGATGCGATTAGTGGGCAATATTTTTGTATTCATGCAGCTGTTCTATGGACTATACATGATTTTCTGGCATATGGTGATACATCGGGGTATTGTACAAAAGGGTATAAGGCATGTCCTGTTTGCAAGGATGATACTTTCTCTAAGGGATTAAGAAGTAAAATTTGTTACATGGGTCATAGGCGGTACTTGGAAAATAATCATCAATGGAGAAGAAGTGCAAAATTTAATGGTAAATATGAGTATTCTTCCAAACCAATTGAAATATCCATGGAAAATATATTGACACAATTGGAGCCATTAAGAAATGTTAAATTTGGAAAACACCCAAGTAATAAAAAGAGAAAACGTAGCAAAGAAGAACCTAATTGGACTAAAATGAGTATTTTCTTTGAGCTACCTTATTGGAATAAATTAAAGTTGCGTCACAATCTTGATGTTATGCATATCGAGAAAAATATTTGTGACAATATAATAGGAACATTGTTGTGCATAGAAGGTAAAACCAAGGATACCCATAAGGCTCGCTTGGATTTGCAAGATATGAACATACGAAAGGAATTGCATTTACAAGGGGAGAGACTTGTAAAGCCACCTGCTCGTTACACGTTATCACAACAAAAAAGACAAGGTTTTTGTGAATTTCTTGAATCCGTAAATTTCCTGATAGATATGCCGCAAATATTTCAAAATGTGTTAGTACAAAAGATGATAAATTATCCGGATTGAAGAGTCATGATTGCCATGTTCTTCTACAAAGAATGCTCCCTGTAGGATTACGTGGGTTCTTAGATAAGGACATCCATAACACTCTAAGTGAATTAGGATGTTTTTTCAGACAACTATGTTCAAGAACCTTAAAATTGGATATTTTAGAAAAATTGGAAAAACAAATTGTGATTATTCTATGTAAACTAGAGATGATCTTTCCACCCGCCTTTTTCGATGTTATGATTCATTTAGCGATTCACTTAGCACATGAGGCTAAACTTGGAGGGCCGGTCCAATATAGATGGATGTTTCCTGTTGAAAGGTTCGAAAATGATTATATTTATGTTTTAATTTTTATTCTCTCTAAAAATTATTTTTTGTGCAAATGTAGGTATCTTGGTACTCTAAAAAGAAAAGTGAGTAACAAAGCTCGTCCGGAAGGTTCTATTGCAGAATCCTATATTGTCAATGAGTGCTTAACCTTTTGTTCGCTATACATGGATGGAGTGGAGACCGTGTTCAATAAAGTGGAGCGAAATAATGATGTTGATGTACATCCAATAGGGAAGTTATCGGAGCGAATTGAGAGCTCACTCCGAAGTCTTGGAACTTCGCCTTCATCATTGTCGGTGATGATCATGTCGTCCACGTATAAAAGAACGACCACGTGTAAACCCGCCTTCTTTTTCACAAATAAACTGTGATCCGAACTCGAAGAAGAATAACCACAAAATTGCAAATATTCCGCAATTTTGCCATACCAAGCTCGAGGTGCCTGCTTCAAACCGTACAACGCCTTCTTCAGCTTGCATACATAATCAGGACGCACCTTGGAGATATACCCAACTGGTTGCTCCATATAAATCTCCTTATCGAGTTCACCATACGGGAAAACATTTTTTTATATCCAGCTGCCATAGCTTCCAACCAAGCGAAGCAGCCAATGAAATTACAACTCGCACGGATGTCATCTTGGCAACATGACTAAAAGTCTCTTCATAATCCTCGCCATACCGTTGAGAAAACCCTCTCGCTACAAGCCTAGCTTTATAGCGCTCAACACTCCCATCCGCCTTGCGTTTCAACTTGTAGACTCATTTGCAAGTAACGGGGTCCACATTCTTGGGCTTCGGAACAAGATCCCAAGTTTTATTTTTCCGAAGAGCTTGCATCTCCCCGTCCATAGCATCTTCCCATGATTTGTTACCTTTTGCCTCATCAAAGCATGAAGGTTCATCATCCGTCGATCCGGAAAAGAAACACGAATATGTTGACACGAAATTTTCATCTCTATATCTAGCCGGCCGAGTTACCGTCCTTGTCGACCTCCTTAGAGCTTGTGCATTTTCCTCTTCTTGAGATTTCACTTCATTGCTCCCCCTATCACCTTGATCCATCTCACGTGAACCTGTGATAGTCGATATAGGCGACGAGAACCTCGGACCTTCATTCGGATCACCCATGTGATCAACACACGGGCTGCCCACGTGATCAATAGGTCGCTTTGGTAGATTCACTACCACTTCAGAAACACCATCACCGTATAGAGAAGACGCTTCATCAAATATCACATCTCGAGAGACAATGAGTTTTTGAGTTGTCGGATCCATGCACTTCCATCCTTTCTTTCTTTGATCATAACCGATGAAAACACACTTCCGAGCCTTAGCGTCTAACTTCGTCCTTTTCTCATCTGGTACGTGAACAGCATGTACAACCGAACACCTTCAAATGCTTCACACTTGGTTTCTTATCGAACATCAACTCGTGTGGTGACTTCATGTTAATCGAACTACAGGGAAGCCGATTAACTACGTAAGTAGCACACGCCATACCTTCCGCCCATAAGGCCTTAGGTAAATTCTTCGCATACATCCAACTTCTACAAACCTCCACCAGATGCCGAATTTTCCTCTCTGCCACACTATTTTGCTGTGGTGTATAAGCACAAGTCAACTCCTTCTTAATGCCATGCCTCTCGCAAAATGAGAGAAACTCCTTGGATGTAAACTCACTTCCATTGTCAGTCCGAAACTTCTTAATCCTCTTTCCGAGCTGTCCCTCAACCATCATTCTAAATTCTTTAAATTTAGAGAATACCTCCCGTTTCTCCTTCATGAAATAAACCCAAGTATACCGTGTAAAATCGTCAACGAGTACCAACATGTATCGAGCACCCGAATACGACGGAGTTTGCGTCGGAGCCATCAAATCACCATGAATAAGCTCCAACACACCTTTACACCTCGAACGAGACTTGTCGAAAGGCAGCCGATGAAATTTTCCGTATTGGCAGCCCTCACATATCTCAACACCACTTGGAAACGAAAGACACGGAAGTCCATTGACAAGATTTCTTGAAATCATCGCTTTCAACTTGTCAATACCCACATGGCCGAGTCTAGCATGCCAAACCGACATGCCATCATTATTGCTCATCTTATCAACATATGAGGAAGAAGCCGAAAGAACATACAAGTCCTTTATCCTCTTACCGACATGAGTAACATCACCCTTCACCTCCTCCACATTCCGGAGGAACTTAACATCTTTTGGTCCAAACAGAACATAATGTCCCGCATTAACCGCATTAGCAACCGACAGAAGATTTTCTTCATACCAGGCACGTGATAAACACTGTCGAGAATAATCGACTCCTTGTCCTGACCAGGAACAACAACCACGCCCTCATTCACAACATGGTGAATACTATTGTCGGCAGTTACAAAGGCAGTATTGCCCTTATACCCGTGAAGTGAAGAAAACTTGGAACCATCACCAGTAAGATGATGACCATAACCGGAATCAACAATCCAGTCACCCTCATGGTTAACAGAAGCACACGCATCTATTGCAACTCCTTCTGCCACGAACACCTTATCCAAATCTTCACTCCTCGCAACTTCCTTCTTCTCAGCGGCGTTTCCTCCTCTCAATTTAACACGACAATCCCTCTTCATATGACCGAGTTTCCCACATCGGAAACACTTGATAGATTTACGAAAATCACCACCATAAGAAGTAGACTCCCCCTTTTTCGGGACCTCCTTCTTACTATACTTCTTGCTAGAAACAAGAGCGTGACCTTCTCCATCAGATACCGACATACTCGTCATTTGCTGAGCCAATAATTCTTGAGACGCGAGTAGATTCTCGAACTCCACCAAAGATGGTTGTTGTGCCCACCCTTGTACCAAGGTTACAAACGGAACGTACTCTCTTCGAAGACCACGAATAATATAGCGCCTCATCCGTGTCTCGGAAATAGCCTCCTCCGGTTCTAAGATAGAAATCTCAGAACATAGATTCTTTACTCTCAAGAAGTATTGAGAGATAGAGAGTTCCCCTTGTGTACAACTCGCCAACTCGTTCTCTAAGAATTGCAATCGTGCCGTGTTCTTCTTGTTGAGTAACTCTTCAAAAGTTCTCTAAATTTCAGCCGCCGATTTGCACCTCGAGATATGCTCGAATAACAAGTGTGAAATAGACCTCTTCAACACGAATTCCGCCTTAGCATTCGTAGTGGACCACTCCTTCACTACGTCTGCATTCGTTACCGTACCATCAGCATCGGTAACAGGCGCCGGTGCAACTTTCGTCCCAACAACAATCTCCCATAAATCCTCACTCTTAAGATAAGACTCTATACATGTCTTCCAAATATTATAATTTGAAAAACTCAGAGCCTCAATACCAAGTCCACTAATTCGACCTCCGAACTCCATCGACGTCGAAAATAACAATCCTCTTCTTCACCAAGGGAACGAGAACAATACCGTCTATCGTCGTCTACCAGCCTCGAAGCTCTGATACCATGTGAAGAAAACAACAGGGGGCTATAACGATACCCACGTAGTTATCACAACAGCAACAGCGGAACCGATAATCAAAGATTATCAAAGTAGTGCAACAATAGTCACACTAGCCTAAGATGAACCAGTAGAAGAAGAAAAGATTGAACAAATGGAACTTGTAAAATAAATTTCTTTATTTACAAGAGAGAGAGAGAGAGAAAGAGAGAGAGAGAGAAATATATATAAAAGTTGTATTATGAGTGGTTAATTTCAATATTACATATATCCCCTATTTATAGACTCTAATGATATATGAATTCAAATCGAACTAAACGACTGAATTCAAATCGAACTAAATAAGTGAATTCAATTTGAATTAAACAACTGAATTCAAATCGAACTAAACAACCGAATTCAAATCGAACTAAACAACCGAATTCAATTTGGACTCAAAGACTCCTCATGCATGTACCTAATTTAATGTAATAATACAGTGAATATTTGACCATTTAGAATGGTCTAATAATATCTCCAAATGTAACTTTATATCTTAACATGGCCTTCAGCGATGCAATTAATTCAATCTGCTTGTGCGAAATTCCATTGTTGGGAAGAAAGTATAGGTGATCTAATGGATGGGAGAATCCCTCCTTCTCTAAGATTGACCGAGCATTTGTGGACCCCACTTGACAATTGGAGTACCCGTTCATTTCTTTCTCACCACTTTACATCATGTCTGATCATGTGCCGCTACTTCTAGCTTTTAGAAAAGGTGAGAGAGGACATAGAATTTTTAGATTCGGAGTGAGTTAGTTAGGGAAATTAGAAACTAGAGAGCTAGTGGAAACTTTGTGGGGGTTAGAAAAAGTTTGTGATAACTCCGGGGAGAACTTGATGATCAAAGCACAAAGATATTAATCAAAGGCTTTGCAATTTTCTTTTTCTGATAAGAAGAGGAACTCAGAATTTCGTGAAAAATTGAGAAAGTGCAAAAAGATGGTGGATTTTCTAGATAAGGCAGAGGAAAATCAATACTTAACATTCCTTGGACGTAAATTGAGAATTGCTTGTAAAGTGGCAATTCATGAAGAAGCTAATTTTCAAGAACGCAAGTGGAAACAAAGATCCCAATGTCCGTGGTTACGAGAAGGAGATGAGAACACTCGATACTTTCACTTGATGGCTTCTAATAGGCATCATAAAAACCAAATTCGAGAGCTGAGACTAGAGATCCACGAGGTGATCTTGTCTCTTCCTCGCTGGAAAGCTTGCGGCCAGACGGACTGCTAGGCTAATGGGCTAAATTTTGGCCCATAATCAAGGTGGACCTTATGAATTTTGTTAGGGACTTTTTCCTAAACAAGGTGGTTCTGGGTAATATCAACAAGGCGGATATCGTTCTTCTACCCAAAAAAGATGTTCCGTTTGGACCCGGAGATTACATGCCAATTAGCATAATTTGCATCCTAATTAAGATCATCATGAAAGCCATGGCAAACCGGTTAGCCCCTTTTATGAGGGATCTTTTGTCACCATTTCAGTCTAGATTCATCAGATCTAGATGCATTTCTGAGTCCTTTGCAACAGTGTGAGAGGTGCTTCATAACCTTTCTTCCTCCTCCACACGCTTCTTCCTTTTCAAGGCGGATTTCGCAACAGCCTTCGACACTCTAAGTTGAAAGTTTATCCTCAAAATGCTTCACTCTCGAGGTTTTCCTTCGAAGTGTCTTTCCTGGATGAACTCACATTCATAACCTCCAAGTTGACAGTCTTGATTAATAGGGTCCGCTCGAGGGTTTTAAAACACAAGCACGGTGTATATCAGGGGGACCCTCTCTCGTCACTTCTCTTTGTATTGGCATCCGACACCTTACAGAGAATGATGGATTTCGCCTTTCCCCTCAGTCACAATCTCCTTGCGGCAAATGCATTAACCTTTCAATATGCCGATGATATAAGATTTCTAGTTAAATTTCAAGAATCGGAGATCGAAAGGTTTAAAATTCCGGTTCAAACTTTCTCCCTTATTTTGGGACAACATCAACTGGGGCAAAAGTGAAGTGGTTCCCATCAATCTTTCAGAGGAGGCACAAACTCTCTTAATAGGCTCATTCAAATGCAATCTTTCAGATTTCTCGGTTATTTATCTCGGAATACCTCTTACGATCAATCGGCCTCCCAAAACCTGCTTCCTCAATCTGATCGATAAATTTTCGAAGAGATTGATAAATTTTCAAAGAGATTGGCTGGCTGGAAAGGTCTTTTTCTGTCCCTCGCTGGTATAATCACCTTAGCGAGGTCAGTTCTCTCGGCATTGTCAACTTTTTTCATACAATGCTTTAAGCTCTCAGCTTGGGTCGTTAAATAAATGGAGAAAATTCAACGAACTTTCATCTGAAAATGTACTAATGACACTGGTTTTCATTTAGCTAATTGGGAGCTCATGATCTCTACCAAAATTAATGGCAGAGCGGGTTTAAACGACCTTAAATGGTGGACTTTTTACTGTTCTGAGAACTCTATTTGGTCCCTAATTGCGAGGAATAAATATGGCCCACCTTTCTTCCCCTTAACCTCTACAAACCAACATTCCATCTCATTCTTTTGGAAGTATCTTTTGGGAATTTTACCGTTGTTTATGTCTCTGGTGGACTCGAGGGTGGGTAATGGTTCAGAGACTAGTTTTTGGAATCAATCTTGACTCAGCCCTATCCTGCTTGCGAAAGATTTCCCGGCTATTTTCTCTTTCTCAAACTCTAAAATGATCTCTTTCGCCTCAACAATGAAAATTGGGAGCTTTCATTGTGTGAGGACCTTTCGTTTCAGGCAGAAGAAGAGCTTTTGCTTCTAGCAGATTTTGTGCGTTCATCAGAAGAATATGTTTGGGAGATTCTTGTGTCAAGAAGGGATAAGTTTTTGGACTCCAAAGTTTACTCTCTAATGGCTAATAGAGGGATCAAAGTACAGAAGGTGTCTACCATCTGGAAATGGCGTGTCCAAGCGAAGATTAAAATGCTCGTGTGGTTAATCTTACAAAACAAGATGCTAACCGGGGGCAAGTGGTTGAGGGAGGTGGAGATGGACTTGGTTTATGGGTTTGCTGTCAAGACTTGAGGTTGGAAACAGCAGAGCATTTGTTTTTTGATTGTACATTTGCTAAGAGAATTTGGAGAAGGGTTCTTCAGCACTGGGGGTCTCAAGCATCACAGGGGACAGTTACGAAGGAAAATTGAGACACAATCATCCCGAACTTGGATAAAAAGAAGAAGAACAAGTGGGTTATCTGGCGAGGGTGGATCTGCTGGCACATATGGCAAAGTCGTAACCTATCTAAAGTTCAAGGTGAAGCGGTGATCTTAGAAAGCTGCGTAGCAAATATCATTTTACTGTAGACTCTTGGATTAACTCTTTATAATTTATTTATATATTTTTTTATTGAGGTGAGAGTTTAGCTATTAGTTGATTCAGATGAGAGTTGTGAGTCTCTGTTTGTATTAGAGTGATTGGGGATGTGTTCTGTTACTCCTAACATAATTTGTAAGTATGTAATTAAACGCTTCATTTAATGAAACAAGGGGATCTTCTGGAATCCCTTATTTCCTTCATAAAAAAAAGAAGATAAGGAGCATTGTTGATGCAGCCAGTTATAAAAGATAACCGATCTCTTATTTCATTACTACGAAAGTGACAATTACGGAGATGAGAAAAAAGACGCAAGAAATGATGCTTCTTACCCTCGCATAAGCTAACACATTTCAAACTATATGATGTTCCTCCTTATTGTGCGCCCTTTTATGTTGCCGTCTGGTATTGGGCAGATATGGTTCGGTGGCACTTGTGAAGAGGCAAAAAACTTCTTCCAGAAAAAAACAAATCTCAATCACAAAGAAGCCACAAAGATGATACTCAGTATAAAAACAGAGTACAAACCAAAGGTTGTTAAGGGGGATCGTAGCAAGTCCATTTTGTTTGATGGTTGTATGCTTGCTCACCAATGGGAAGATCTCCGAATAAAATAACCCTCTAAAAGCTTGCACAAGATGTGGAAATTAATTAGTGTTGTTTGGTGGATATGTTGTGTTTCGCAGCAAGCAAATGTGGAGGCAACTTCCACGCAAGGCAGTTAGTTGAGTATGGGAGGAGAGCTTTTGACACACATGTAGTTTCTGATGGCTCATCTTGGGATGGGCGAGTAGTATAGGATCGAGGCTGGCCATGCTCGAGTCAAGTTGATCGTGCATAAGTGAAGCCAGAAATTCATATTCTTTCACACCATTGATTGGATTTTATTTGCCTTTTTTTCAACTGTCATTGTATTGTAGTTCACCATTGGTTATGGTGGACTGAGACTTATCACTTGTTGAATTTTTTTGCTATAATTAGATTATCATAATGTTTTATCTATCAAATCAGTGAAGTAAGCTCATCTCCAATGGTCCAAAGATAGATATCATTGGAATATTCTGAACCATTCATGAACATTAGAGCAAATTTGCTTCTTTTTGTACCCAATTTATATGGAATGCAACCCCATAAAATTCTGAGTTATATTCCTTCAAATAACTTGCTTCTTTTTGTGTCCAATCCATATGGAATGCAACCTCATAAAATTCTAATGTTGTAGTACCAAGATTGGATTTCATATTCAAAAAAACCTCGTAATCATAAGAAAGTATTTTTTTAACTGTGGGCCTAGCAAAAGAAGAATTGAGATAGGTTCCTATAAGTTAGGGTTCCCCCCTTTCAAGTCGGACCTGAAGGTCTCCTTTCATCCGGCTCAAGTAGTTGCACTAAAAAAAGAAATTATTTCTTAATTTGTAGAACTTGTTCAATAAAATTCTACATTACTCCTTACTCAAGTACCCAAGTAAAAACTAACTTCTCATTGATTTATTCTTTTTTTTTTTAATGAAATTTGATGAATTACTTTAAAAAAAAAGAAAGAGATTGGACCATTGAAGCCAAATCTTTGGAACTGGCTCATTATTTCTCTTCACCATTCTGTGAAATATCATGGTTCCTATATATGTCATAATAGTGGTGCTAATTTATTTCCTGAAAACGCTCGAAGATCTCATCCTGTTGGTCGCCGACATCCTTTTGTGGCGTGGAAATGATTGAGACCTTTTTAATAAAGAATGTAAATGTTCATTTTGGAAAGAAATCTGACAAAATTCTGGACGGCCTATGGAAGAAAAGATCTATATTTTGGAATCTTCCTTACTGGTCTAATTTGGAAATTCGACATTGCTTGGATGGAATGCACATAATTAAGAACATTTGTGAAAGTCTGATTGGGACTTTGTTGAATATTCAAGAAAAAATAAAAGACGGCGTCAAAGCTAGACAAGATATGGTTATAATGGGGATTCGGCCTGGACTAGCACCTCAGGATAGAGGAAAGCGAATTTTCCTACCTCCGGCATGTTTTACTTTATCAAAACAAGAAAAAATCAGTTTGTTGGAGTGTCTGAAGTCCATAAAGGTTTCATCTAGTTATTCATCGAATATCTCCAGAAATGTATCGATTAAAGAATTGAAATTGATTGGAATGAAGTCACATGATTGCCACGTCCTTTTAACTCAGCTTCTCCCTGTTGCAATTCGAGGAATTCTCCCCCAAAATGTCAGACACTCCATCACCAAATTGTGTTTTTTCTTTAACTCGATTTGCTCCAAAGTGATCGATCCCGGTACATTAGACAAATTACAAGCCGATGTCGTGTTGACCCTCTGTGAGCTGGAGATGCATTTTCTGCCCTCATTTTTTGATATCATGGTGCGTTTAACTGTTCATTTGGTCAGGGAGATAAAAAATGTGTGGGCCAATGTTCTTGCGATACATGTACCCGTTTGAGAGAGTGATGGGTCAATTAAAAGGATTTGTCCGAAGCCGTTGTCGTCTTGAAGGAAGCATAGTTGAAGGGTACGTTGCAGAAGAGATAATCGAGTTCTACACTGATTATTTAGACGGGGTCGAACCTATTGGTCTTCCTATGTCTCGACACGAGGGTAGACTCCACGGTACCGGTACAATTGGATTCAAACTTGTTATGAAAGAAAGCTCATCTTAAAGTCCTGCAACACCTTACTGTTGTGTCTCCAAACGTGGATGAGAACATTGCCGAGTTACGACAATATAATCCTTCTAAAGAGGAAATCTGGATAACCAACGAGTATAATATTAATTTTGCAAAATAGTTCGCGTACAAAGTACAGTCCCAGAGATCAGAAAACATCGACAAATCTGTTAAATGGCTGTCTAACGGTCCCGGAGCAATAGTGTCCACCTATCAAGGTTAAGACATGAAAGGGTTTATCTGGTATACCAAGCAACAAGATCGTAAAAGCACAGTGCAAAATAGTGAAGTGACATTAGTAGCTTTATCAGGTGCTGAAGATACATCAATGTCGTATTACGGTTGGATTGAGGAGATATGGGAACTAGATTATTTCAAATTTTGGATACCCCTATTTCTGTGTAAATGGATCGATAATCTCCATGGAGTCAAAAAAGACAAAGAAGGGTTTGTATCTGTTGACTTTAACCGATAGGGTTATCAACATGACCCTTTTATATTGACAAAACAAGCAAAACAAATTTTTTATGCTGTCGACCCAGCCGATAGAAAATGACATGTTGTTCTTTCGGGTAAAAGACAAATTGTCGGTATTGGTGATGTCGTGGACGAAGAAGAATACGATCATTTCGACGAAATACCTCCATTTTCCACCGGAATAGAACTCTTGCAAGATGAACATAATACGCAGATATCTTATTTGCGTTCAGATCATGAAGAAGGTGTGTGGGTACAACCGTCAAAATCCAAGAAGACTAAATAGTTATGTTTTAACTAAATATGTAATTTTCATATGTAATTTTGCATGTGTAATTTTATTTGTAATTCTAATGCGTAATTTTATTTATATTTTTTTTTTAAGTTTGCAATTTTTATTTTTTATTTAGATGTGTAATTTTTTTTAATTGAAATCTGTAAATTTTTTAATTCACATCATGCATAGTTTGAGTGTAGATGCATTATACAAGGATTTAGTATCGGTTCTTTGTTGAAAACCGTTACTAAGTGCCTTTTATTTTTGTTTTAAGTGTACAATTTTATTTTTTTATTTACATGTGTAATTTTTTTAATTGAAAATCTGTAAAAAAATTTATTCACAGATGTACATTTAGTATCGGTTCTTTGGAAACAACCGATACAGAGTGACATTGACTATCGGTTCTTTGGTAACAAACGATACAGAGATAAATTTAGTATCGGTTTTGTGTTGAAAGCCGTTACTAAGTGTTTAGTGTATTGATTTTCCCGCCCGCTCAATATTAGTACCGGTTCTTTCATAAAAACCGATACAGTATTAATATTTAGTATCGGTTTTTTGTTAAAAATCGTTACTAAGTCCCTTAGTTTTGAATTTTTTTCTTTAAGTACCAGCTGTTTCATTTCACCGCCCGCTCAAACACTAGAAAGCTTCCTTTCTCCTCTTTTTCTCCGTCGAGTTTTGCTGAACCTCTTTCTCTCCTTTTCTCCGTCGAGTTCTTCTCTTCTGCGAGTACCATTTCTCTCAACAGGTTATTATCTTCTTTATTTCGGTTTTTTTTTATGATTTTTAGGTTTGCACATAAAGTATTTGTTGAAATGCTTGAGTGAATTTTAGGGTTTGCAAATGGAGGGATCGGGAAAAAGAGCAAGGACAACATGCGAGAAATTACGCAAGAAGGCACCATCATCTATCTACGTTGACTTTCAAGATGATGGCACCCCTACCGGGCCATATGCGGCCAATTTTACAACCTATCTAGCTGTTTTAGCGAGAGATCATGTTCTTTGCACGATTGAGGACTGGAGGCGGGTGGATGTGCTTCTTAAAGAAACTCTATGGAATGAAGTGAAGGTAAACCATAGTTAGGCTCATAATTTTTTTTAGGGTTAGTATCATTATTTTTTGTAGGGTTAGTATTATAATTATTTTTTTAGGATTATTGGAATATCAAGGATGACACTCACAAGAAGAAAATCATCCGTCGCATGGAAGAGGATTGGAAGAGTTGGAAAGGCAGACTTGTGAGGGACTTCATCCGCCGACCGAATCCCAAAAATCCGTGTGATGTATTCAATATCTCAGAGGAAGAATGGGCAGAGTTTTGTCGGCAGAAAGAATCCGATAATTTTAGGGTATTTGATGTTAATTTTGATTTTAACTAATTTATTAATTAAAAATATTAATATTGAAACTTCATTAATATTAGTAATTAAAAACAGAAGAAGAGTGTGAATGGGAAAGAGGCGCAAAAGGACAACATCCATCCGCACAGACTCGGATCGGCCGGGTACAAAGGCTTCAATTGGGACAACAATAAGGTCATTTTGTCGTCTTTGTCCTCGTCAGGATTTAGTTCAGTTGCTGACTCTCGAAGCTGGAGATGGTTGAGGGTCAGAGCAAAGCAGACAGCCGAGGGTTTTTTGACAGTCCCGAATCCGGTGACTAATGAGGTCCTCCAGCGCGTGGTATGTGAATTAAGTCATTTCGATATAAATTTAAATATAAATTTAATTACATAAACTTTTGTAAAAAAATTTGTCACAGGAATCACAGGTTCAAGAAGCATCTCAAGGTTTATTTAAGTTGGACTGATACAATGACATCTTGAGGCTTCGATTGGGACACCCGAGCATCCTGGGAGGTTACGGGGGCACTCCACATTTGCCACCTTGTCAAGTGTTAATGGCAAAGGGCCAAGGAGGAAAACTAGTCACGCTGGTTGCATCACCTAGGCGGAATTGGATAACACCTGGAAGATTGCATTGGCCAAATAAGCCGAGGAATTCAATGAGACAATACGGATCATGATTGAAAAATTGAATGATGCCCCGCATTTAGAAACTTCGCCGCAAGGATCTCGCCCCCCGTCTCAGGTGAGCTCCAATCTGGTGTCGCCACAGCAATATCTCCAAGAAATCCAGGTTAACATTTGTTCTATAAAAGCAAATTATACCATACTCAATTAATTATATTTTCTAACGTGAAAACTTTTTTCAGGGTCCCACTCCATGCAAACTCTGGGTCCAAGGGGATGAGAGTCCGATTTTCGTAGCGCACGGGAGGTTATATCCGTCCGGTCCCGGCGTTGCAATTCACAACAACCCCCTTCTGCCCGATCATGTTTGGGTTTGTATCGACAGCATTCTCGAAGGCCTAGCTCACGTGTGTGTTCCGTGTCATGTGGACGATACGGCATACATAGGTCAATTGGTCGGAACGTATGTCGCATGGCCTGCACACTTAGTCGAGCTGATAAGATATTTTTACTTTTCGCGACTTTATTAATATATACTAGTAAAATTTTTATTTCTACTCAATTTTTTTAATTTGTAAATGCAGTCCTTGACAGCGAAGAAACCGGCTCCCGTGAAGAAGAAACAATCCGATAAAGTGCAAAGTGCGTTGTCGGCTGTCAAACGGGACCTGATTCTCGACGAGGCAACGGTGCGAGTACTTAATTCCAAATCTCAGTGGCTATAGACGGTATTGATGAGCCAACCCTCCAACATCTTCAGTTTCGAGATCCAATTCGGTGAAGAGGTGTTCGGAATTGACGACACTATCGTTCTGTTGATTTTCGACATCGTTGATCTCTTATTGGCTCAATGTCTCGATTCTACAAATCTTCTGCATGTATGAATTTTCAATAATTTTGTCTCTATTAATATTTTATTTGCCAAGACCTTATGGGGGTTTATCTGCAGGGTTTGTGAGCGCCTTTGCACAGCATTCGACCAGCACAATTTTCTATTCCTCGATCCATATCGTTGCTCAGAAACGAACGCTTGGTGTTGAAAATCTCGACAGTTTCATCTTTCTGCCTTATATTTCACAGTTAGAATTTTTTTTACGAATAAATATTGTATTTATTTTTTCCGAATTTACTTAACTTTACAATTTAATTTGATTTGTAGGAACCATTGTATTCTTCTTGTTCTACAAATGTCGAAGTTCGTTGTTTAGATCGTGAACCCGACAAATCAAAACGTATCGGGGTTGCTTATTCAGAATGCATTAAACACGTATGTAATTTAAAATATTACAACACCTAAATATATACTAATTGACACTATTTACTGACTTAATTTAATTGTGTTCCAGAGCGACACGACGTTTTCGTATGGAAAAAAAACATGAAGGGCCAGAAGAATTTAAAATATTTAAGGATTCAGGTATTTTTTTCTTATTTGGCTATTTACTTTTTAATTCCGCGAATTATAGGTTTAGGGTTTAGGGGTAACTAATCATTTGTTTTATTTTTAAATTGTAGTGCCCACAACAACCAGGGGACGCGAATGCGGTTATTATGTCATGAGAATAATGTATGACATAATTTCAAACTACGGCTAGCAAGGCTCTGCTCTTTAAAGGTATGAACAAAAAATTTACAAATTCATTCATATTTTCTTTCAATTTTTAGATTTATTCAACTACTTACAAATTTTGATTTTCTTTTCTACAGTCGATTGGACTAGATGTGTATCCCGAGAAGGATATCGAGGAAGTGAAGGATATGATTGTCAATTTCATAAAAAAAAAATATTTGATTTTATTACGAATAATATTTGTATATAATTTTTTTAGGAATAATATATATAGTGATGATATATTTCAGTGGATTTATTTGTATGCATGCTTGTTTTATAAATATTTTGGCTAGCAATGTGGACTAGTCACAGAAAATCAGTTGTTTTAAAAAACAAATTATATATGATTAATAACGGTTATTAACAGAAAACCGAAACTAAGTGCATTAATAAATTAAAAAATAATTAAACTTAGCAACGGTTCTTTTATAAAATCGTTGTTTTTTCGGGATGCTGTAAAGGTTCTTCATATAGAACCACTGCAAAATTTATGTATTGTATATCGGTTATTTTTTAAGAACCGATACGAAAGGTTAAACGTTTCTGCGGATTCTGTAACGGTTCTTCGTAAAGAACCGCTGCGGATTTACATATTTTATATCGGTTATTTAAGAAGAACCGATACTATACGTAAATGTTTATATCGATTTCTCCTTGTGAACCGTTGCGAAAGTTTGACTGCGTAAGATTTAGCAACATGGATTTAATATCGGTTATTTAATATGTTTAGTAACATTGCCATAGGTAACAGTTCAATACTGAGATATAATAGATTTAAGAACCGTTATAGAATGCATCTTTTGTAGTAGTGATATAAAGAGGCAAAATATAGCACTTCTTCTCAAGTGGCTGTGGATTTGGAAATTTGACCAATGATCACAAATGCTTTGTATTTTACGGCTTTGAGGACCCCTCTGATCTAATTCCAAATGACCAATCAATTTCCTTCCTTTTTCTCAACTCGCCCACCTGCTACCCATATTCAATACCTCTCTCTATCTCTTACGAATTGGGTCAAGGCACATGAATTAATTTTTGGAATGACATTTGGACGCTTGAAGGTTCCCTTAAAATATTTTTCCCAATGTTATATAGTATCATTCGTGATGATTGTATGACGGTTACACAAGTTCTTGAAGGTGCAATTAATTTCCAAGAATTTTTATCATCCTCCGATGATCGAATCCACTCTGAATCTTAAGACCTATTTCTTACGCTTGCCTTGATTAATCTGTCTAATGAAAGAGACAAACCAAGATGGAAACAGTTATGAATTCAACTCAAATCCCAATAGACAAAGAGAAATTCTTTGATTCAAGAATGATTACTAATTACGAAGATTTTTTTTGATAGAAATGATCCAATGTAACATTTTTTTGGTTAGTAACTCACAAAAACTCATAACTATTTGTAACCAATTCGATATAGTTTCATGGATTCTCTCTTTCTATGTCTTATTATGAAATTCTATATCATGATCCATATAGAATGCAATCCAATAAATTTCTAAATTACATTCCTTCAAATAATTTGCTTCTTTTTGTACCCAATCCATATGGAATGCAACCCCATAAAATTTTACGTTACATTCCTTCCAATAACTTGCTTCTTTTTGTACCCAATCCATATGGAATGCAACCCCATAAAATTCTGAGTTACTGGTTGTCAAGTTCCGGATAATCATTAACTAGATATTGTATTCAAAACATTCATGGCTGTCAAGTTTCGAATAATCATTCACTGGATATTGTATTTAAAATATTCATAGTTGTCAAGTTTCGGATAATCTAAGAATCAATCCTGCATCTATTTTCGAACAGAATTTGATACATGAAGATCGTGTTCAAGAATACATTCTAAAACATAATGTGTGTCAAGTCTTCTCAATAGCTTCTAAAATCTAAGAAGCCATTATAAAACAGAATGGCATGTCAAGTCTTCTCGACACCTTCTAGAAGAATCCATTCTGCATTTATTTTAAAACAGAATTTGACAAAAGAAGATCTTTTGCAATACAAACAAAGATAGGTCTCCTAAGGGTCAAAGTCTTTCATTCCATTCTTGATTGTTTTAGTAAGAACTAATTCACTAATGATTCTAACGAATCCATAGAATAATTATTAGAATAATTACTAGAATGCTGCATTTTTAATCTTTGTTATTTCTAGTATATTACTTTCTTGTAAGTATGAGCGGATAGTCCTTGAATCGAACCCCAGTCCTCGGTGTCTTATCATTGCCCATAGGTTAGTTTGATTGTACATTTTTTCGCTATATTATTATATTTCTTGTAAGCATAGGTGGATAGCGGGAATCGAACCTTAGCCCTCTCCTGCCTCGGCAAAGAGGCAGGGGACCAAACGAAATGCTGAGATCATCAGCGCCAGAAGAATCGACGAAGCTATTTCCAGCTTAGCATCAAAATGTCAGGCCTGATGTTCAACATTATTCGAACTTCTCGCAAAATGACCCAAAAGATTTTATTAAGAAATGCAAAAAAGACGATCCGATAAATAATGATTCAAAAATCCTCCGGCTAGAGATACCTACGAAATAATTTGAAATACTTCTAATACTCCGGTATCATAACGGTATAGTAATACGATAGAAAAACCGTCTCAAAATAGCCTTGCTTCTACGGGAAGGGAAATTCATTGATTTCCCAAAGCCCTAGGCGGCAGAAGAATCAGCGTAGCGCTCTCGCCATCCTCATCAGAGCCTCGGGAGAAATTACTATTGCTATCCTAACTCTCCCCTATACGAGATTGATATTCAATCCCTTGAATTTCCAGGTAGATAAATAACTGGGTATAGATTCGTTCCACTCCAATGGATTCTTCATAAACTTCTTTCCCGGTTAATGCCATTGGCGCATTCCGGAGTTCGACAGTGTCGTCGAATTCCTCTTTCTTTCGCCGATAGGGGTGGTTCTGGCGAAGAAACTTACGATGTCCCATATACACGTTCTGGCAACCGTATGGAACACGTTTCTTCCGTGCAAATAAGACACGCTTTTGCTCCTTTATTCCTGAAACCCGACAAGTTTTTGTATGCGGGAAAATCATTAATCGTGCACAAAATCATGGCACGGAGGGTAAAAAATTATTTCTTCCATGCATCAAATACATGTACTCCGTCCCTCCACAGTTTATCAAGTTCCTCAAACAATGGAGCCAAAAACATATCTATATCTTTACCCGGCTGTTTAGGACCCAAAATTAGCAAAGGCATCATTAAATACCGTCATTTCATGCACAACCATGGAGGGAGATTGTAAACACATAGTAAAACTGGCCACGTACTGTGACGACTACTCATATTACCGTAAGGATTCATCCCGTCCGTACATAGCCCTAACCTCAAATTTCTAGCATCACCGCCGAAATCATTGAATAACCTGTCAATGTTTCTTCATTCGGGAGAATCAGCGGGGTGTCTGAGCATTCCGTCGTCTTTACGACAATCGTAATGCCACCGTAACAATTTAGCGTCTTTGGGATTTGCGAAAAGACGCTGAAACCTAGGTATTATTGGCAAATACTAAAACATCTTCGCTGCGGGTTTTTTTTCGATCATCACTCTCATTATCCTTCTTATTGTACCGCGAAGCGTTACACTTCGGGCATTATCCAAATCATGGTACACTCCTCGGTATAATATGCAATCATTTGGACATGCATTGATTTTCTCTACGGACATACTCAAATGACACAACAATTTTTTCGCCCAATAGGTTGAATCTGGCAACTCATTTTTTTCCGGAAGCATTTCTCCTAACAGTTTGAGTAAAGATGTGAAACTTTTATCGCTCCATCCATTTTTGGCTTTTAAGTTGTATAATTTAAAAACAGCTGACATTTTGGTAATTTCGTACAACCGGGAAATAACGGTATGTTAGATTCATTACAGAAATTTTCAAAAATTTCAGGAAATCATTAAAATTTTGTGCTACATCATTTATTATTTCATCCAAATCATCGTTATGTTCATTACACTGTGGAATATACAAATTTTCTTCATTCTCATTCTCCAATTGATCATCTTGTACGAAAGTGTCCCGATCTAAATTTTCTATATTTTCAGTTTCTATAAATTCACCGAAACCGGGTACATCAAATACAGTCGTGCTTGTCCCAATATTATCGCTCTCTCTATGCCATTTTCAATGGGTGTATCGCTCCTTAAATCCATGACAAATTAAATGATCTCTAACTTCTTCGATATTTCGCAATCTTCGCAAGTTCTGGCAATCTCGACAAGGACAAAGAAGTGTCCGTACACCTCTCAGCCTCATATCTTCCATGGCACATTCCACAAATTCATCAATGCTTCTCAAATATTCAATTGTGTCTCGCTTGATCCCATACATCTAACTGCTACGATCCATCTGAAGAAAAATAAATTATGTAGCGCTAATGTGATTAGTTTTATTATAAGGCTGTCGGGCCGGTCAACAATCCTAACCCACTCTCTAAATATTTTGTCTCATTAGCACACATACGTTAGCTGCAATATGATATTTGAGAAAAATCCGGCAGCACTTCCCCTAATCTCCCCTAGTACGCCAACGCACATTTCAATGTGCGTACGTACCCGTGAAAGCAATAGGAGAAATACTACCGAATTCTTCTCAAACACCACATTGCAGTTAACATATGTGTGCTAATCCTAAATGAGATAAAATATTGAAAGAGCAGTCCCAAAAAAGGGGACTATCCGAGATTAATCCCTATTGGATTAATCTCGAACGGGTTGGATTAATCTCAAACGGGTACCAAGACCAAAATTATTTTAAGAAGAGGTTGGAGAATATAATATTACCTTAGAAAGAGAGAGGAGGAGGAGAGGGCGAGCAGCGCTGGTTGGAGAAGAAAGTAACAGAGAGCTTCCTTTCTCTTCTATTTCGCTGGTTCGAGGAGAAAAGAGGCGGCCAAATGAATTAATTTGTTTCAATTTGTTGGAAGTAACCCTAAAATATTAGCATCGATTTTTAAAACAAAACCGTAACCAAAGCTGAACAGGACACCTGCATCTGCATCGATTTTTACAAAAACACCGTTACCAAAGGTGGACACGACATTCTGCATCAGTTCCTTCATGGAACCATTACAGATTTGCTTCGGTTCCTTGGAGGAACCGTTACAGAGTTGCATCAGTTCCTTGGAGGAACCGACACTAACACTATACGCAACGGTTTCTCCAATAAACCGTTATAGATTTTGCATCGGTTCTTTGAAGAAACCGTTATAGAATACACTTAGCATCGGTTTCTGAGTTACAGCCGATATGGAAAGTTTAGAAATTAATTTCGAAACTGCCACTGACCTCTTTTAGTAACGGTTTTCTTATAAACCGTTATTAAAGTGGCGTTACTAAAAGTCTTTTTTGTAGTAGTGTATTGGGGATTCCAATTCCTCCCTGTACTTTAGGCAGGTAAAGTCGGTCCCAAGCCACCAAGCAATATCCTCCCGAATATTTCTTGTCTCCCCGCCAAAGAAAGGCATGAGCGAGTTTATTGATTTCATTAATAAACCAAAGATTGATCTAGGCGGTCTATTAACCGTGAGGGGAAGTCCTCGAAATTTGAGGGGGAAGTTTTCAATTGGACAATTGAAAATTTGAGGTATTATACCCGCAAAAGCATCAGGGATTGCTATCGTCGTGCAAGCACTTTTTTCCCAATGAAATGAAGCCCCGAAATTTTAGAGAAGTTATCCAAGGTCTCCTCAATAATCTTTAGATTTCTAGGATCTGCCTCGGCAAAGATGATCGTGACATCCGTGAATTGCAATAACATCGGAGGGAGAAGGTGATGTTGATTAAAAATGGATGCTACTTGTTGAAAGTACATTTGGAGTGCATCCGCGACTAAATCAAAGAGCACCAGTACAGGTTAAAAATGGATGCACCAGTACATAATTACAGGCACATGCATGTATTAATTTATTGCACAGTTTCAAAAATGGATGCACCAGTACATAATTACAGGCACATGCATGTATTAATTTATTGCACAGTTTCAATTTGCCGTATTTTAAATCTTGGTGCATAATAAATTAAGCATGAATAACATGACTAACAAATATGAAGGTGGAAGATATAGAGATGTAGAACTATCAAGTGCAATTATTTTGGAAATAGTCTTCAAAGGGTGATTTTTTCTAATATACCTTCAGGAAGTAGGAAATATCAAGTTTGTGCTATGATTGGTCAAAAACTCTGCCCTCTAGTTCTTGGTCCGGGAGAAAACAACTAATTAAAATAAGCATCATCTTGTTTATTACATGATTGTTACATTCAACAATCTTATTTCAGTGCACATGAAAGAAAATCAGACAACAAATCCAGCGTAAATAAATCAAATGAACAAATACAATAACAAACATCCCACTCACACGAAACATAGATTTAATTAAATACAGGAAAGAGCAAACTGAAATAATCTAAATCTTAGAACAATTGTTTATTACATGATCCTTATATTATTCAATGTAGCAACTTTATTACAACACACATGAAAAGAAAATCACACAACAAATCAAGCCTTCAATAAAGCACGCAAACAAATACAAATGAACAAGAAAACCACACAATTGAACTCTTCAAGAAAACTAACACCCATACACACACAATGGAAACATAGAAATAATCAGAAATTCAAGGAAAATCAAATTGAATGATACCAGATAAAATATTAAGTAGCTTCTCACTCATTTTTGATGATGATGGATGGGATATGCTTAATTTTGTGTTGATCTTCATTTTCCAACCTCAAAAGGAATTTTTTTGGCATACATCTCAGTGTAAGAACATTCAGAGTGGACACATGTTGTAAATCTGGGAGCATTCCCAGCTTTTTGCAGAAACATATTTTGAGGTATCTGAGCGAGGGCATAGCCCCACATTCTATTATCCATTCATCTAGTTTATATATCCAAGAAAGTTTCAGCGTTTCTAGCCTCCGAAACCCTCCCACGGAACAAATCAATTGTTTTCCATTATATGCCTCAAAGGGCCCAAACAGCGAAAGCAACCTAAGGTTTCGGAGTTTTTGTAGCACTAGCATCACGTACTGATCAATTTGAGAGTTAACGAGTGTGAGAGAAATGAGATTTGGTGGAAACATATCAGCATCTATTGCCCCATTGATCTCAGGCAGCCATGCCCCATTTAAATACAAGGTTTGCAAATGGTTATAACTTGGGAATTTTGTTGTATTAATAATAATTTCTAATGGAATCCAACTGCCTTCTAGCATTAGGGTTTTTAGGCACTCTATTTTACTCACTACAGTAATAATTCGCTCCCAAGAATCATAGTGATTACATAGGTGTAACTCACAAAGGCTGCGCATATTTAATAACTCTATTCCAGGTTTATCAATTGTAACTGTTTTGAGAGTTTGGAGGTTTGGCAAGTTAGCCCGTGACCCTATGGGTATCTCTGTCTCACTATTAACAAGTACATGCCTTAGAGTTTTGATGTTCCATAGAGACATAGGCACTTCAATACCGTGAGAAAACTTAATATCTAATGTTTGCAGATTGCTCAAAAGATCAATGGGCAAAACGAAATGCTTGAAAAAACATGCTTTAAAGATCAAACATCTCAAATGGAACAACATTTTTAGACTGCTTCCCCAATATGGGTTTCCATCCCCCGGGCAGGTATAACCATTAATAACTAAAATTTTGAGACATATAAATTCAGAATCAAATGGTATAACCTTTCCAAAAAAAATTGAAGTGCAGATATTCGGTATTGTATATTCAATCAGTTTATTTTGTTCAAAGGAATCATCTTCCCAACTGGAATCCCCCAACTGGAATGTCACACGACGTGCATCAGTTTTATTCTCGAAGTCAGCTCGCGTCGAGAATACTTTCAAGAAGCTTCTTTGCTTGGCTTCATGAATAGCTAGATCAAGCAGGAGATTGTGCACACGGAACTCTGTGATGGAACCATTTATTGATCTCTCTAAATTTTGAATCATACACCTGCAAAGAAAAATATTTGGCTTAGATAAATTACAGAGTCATAGAAAACAAGATAAAAGAATCATATAGGTCACATTTATGCAAATAAAAATAAAAGAATATTCACTCTATTCATTTTATTAGGGGCAGTGTCGTTTTTTTTCAACATTTTGGTGACTATACCAGGTGGGGTCAGATGCTATTGTTGGGTCCTTCTCATGTGGGCCAAAGAAATTAAATTGGACTTTGGACCTTAATTTGTAGTTTTAACAAATATAAAAACTTCAAGGGATTTGTGCAAAAAAATGCTCATAAAAGCACAAGCTCCAAGGTATTTTGCCAAATTGAGAATGGACAAGAAAAAAGAAAAGAGAAGAGAAAGAGGAGAAAGAAAGATCTGGACATAATATATCTTCAATTTTCTTGAAGGGCGTATAAATTGGTTTCATGATCATACATCATCGGTTTGGTACCACCAGTACAGTGGAAGATATTCTCGGTTTCTTCCTTGGTTAGCTTACCCTCTGAATGTAACCTAGATGTTTGATGTATTGAAAACTCTACAAGAAAGTTTTTGTTCGTGTAATAGTGGCAAAATAAAATATCACTCTTTATGGATTATTATTTAGGAACAATATTGGTGATATAGGATAAAAATAATAATCATTTATCAATTCTAACGTTAGATCAGTTGCATAGAACTAGAACAGGCGGTGTTCAGTCCTCTTATGTTATAACATATGCTTGTTGTAGTGTTTTACATTGTTTTTATGTTGCATATATGAAAAAAATGGAAATTTTATACCTAGATTATGTAAATTCTAGAAGTTTATAATGTTTTTTTTTTTTTGTAAGAACCTTAAATGACAAATCATTACCAATATTGTAAATAAATAATAAAGAGTCATAGATAAAAAAGTAACCTTCCATCAAGTTCTTCTAAATATTCCTGAGCTTTTTCCTCTGCAGTACCTCGTTCATCAAGCGGTATGAATCCTTCTGCAACCCATAGACGAATAATAAGCTCAGCTTCATACTCAGTATCAAATGGAAAGGAAGCCAAATAGATGAAACATGTTTTCAAATGAACGGGCAAATCTTCGTAACTACTAGCTAGAATCGTTTTGCACTTGTTTCCATCAATTTCCCAATCCATGGTACGTATCACCTCACTCCAAGCAGTATCCGTTCGAGGTTTTCTTGATAATATACCACCTACAACCACCAACATGAGAGGCAAGCCATGGCATTGCTTTGAGATACTCTTTGCTACCTCTAGTAGATCATGAGGATATCCTTCATTAAAAGAATTTGCAGGCAAAGCCTTTTTGAAGAGAAGCCTTAGACTTTCTTCCTCGCTTAAGTAACGAAGCCTGAATGGCTTACTTTCCGGGTCTACTACCTTGGCGATATCGAAAAATCTAGTAGTGATTAATACCCGACTTCCTTTGTTATTATCAGGTAAAGCGGCCTTGATTAGATCCCATACATCTTTTGACCAAATATCATCCAACACAATAAAATATCTTTTTTCCGTTAAGAATTTATTAACCTTGGTAATGTAATAAACTTCATCCCGCTCTTTTTCAATTTTTTTGTCCTCATCTTCCTGTATCAGTTTCTTCAAGAGAGTTATTGGTTTGAACTCTTGTGATACAGTTAACCACACCTTGATATCGAAGTGCTTAACACTGTGAGCAAATTAAAATCAGTATAGATAATTAGTTTTTATATTATAGTAAAACATATAGCAAGGAATGAATCGACCAAATTTGAACCATAAATTAGATCATTTTTTACATTTTTTTTATTTAATCATGATAGAAAAAACATTCAAGGAGAAACCTTTCATTATTGCATATCCCTTATTTTTTGTAATATTAAAAATTCTGTGCTCAACTTTTCATTTCCAAATATTGACTACTCTGAAGTTTATAAATTGCGCCACTATGTGAAAAATTAAATTATATGAACTAACCTTTGATATACTTTTTCGGCAAGAGTGGTCTTTCCTAGTCCTCCGATTCCAACAATAGATACTACTGACCGTCTAGAAATGTTTTCATCGAGAAGCATCCCAATGATTTTATTCTTCTCGAAATCAAAGCCAACAAGATCTATCTCATCAATTTCAAGAATCACATGCGACTTATTAGGCAGCCTTACAATTCCCATATTTTCGTCCCCCAAAACGTTTAAGCCAAGGCTGATTGACAAAATTGATAAACAATTAAAAAAATAATTGCCATAGTTAAAAATCAAATTTTTGCACAATTACTAAAGAGGTGAAAGTTAAGTCTCTAAAAGAAAGGCAAAAAAGGAAAAAAATAGAGAAAAAAAAAAATACTTTTGAGACTTATCTAGTTACATATCAACATTATTTTGGATAACAAAGTATACCTGTCTTTATTTTCTTTGATCTCCTTGAGCCTAGCTTGAATCTTGTTGATCTCACTATCAAGATTGCGCATAGCAACTAACTTCTTTTGTTTCTTGCATGCCCTCTTTAAGGTGTTTAAAATGCCGGGCTCTTTCAGATTTAAACTCTTAACCTTTGTTAAGAATATATCGATGGCATCCTCTATCATAAAAGATACCTCCCTCACATCCTTCACCCAAATTTGAACTCTATTATCACCCTTACATTTCCAATCAGCGTCTTTTAAAAACGACTGAATCCATCTCAACTCGCGCTCCACATACTCCACCTTGTCCTTCACACCGTACAAGAGGACCGCTTCTTTAAATACAACATCGGCAAGCTTGAGCAACAGTGAACTCACAATTTCCTGAGCCATATCTCTCTTTTTCTCGTCTCGCTATATTCAACTTTTTTTAAGTAGATTGTGTATATGAAAAATCCTTGGTTTATGATTGATGTGGTTTTGTAAGGTGGATATAGGTTGATGTATATATAGGGGGTTTAGGACACTCATTTTTCTTCTTCTCTACTCAAGGTTTTATTTTCACTTCCACTAGGTTCCTATTCTTTGCTTTTAGTTTTGAGCATGAAAGAACAAAGCAAGCAAACCCAAAATAAAGAAGAAAAAAAGTGACAAGCAAAACATGAGTTCGAACATTTTCTGTTGAGCTTCAACTTTTTGACATGTTGCTTCACATAGGTCTCTCTATTATTATTTTTTTCACTTTCAGAAAAAAAGAAAAGAAAACCAAAGCTGCAAATTAATCTAGAAACGTAAGTTGTTAAGCGCTGCGGACCGTTATATCGCAATTTAAAACATTGATTTTTTTCCGATATTTTCTCCTCTCCATTGTTTCTGTGTTCTATCATTTAGGATTGAATTTAATTTATCATTTGTGAATATTTTGGTGGATTATTTGAGAATTTTGATGTAATTTCGTTGGAGGAAAGAAAATGTGGTTGTTTATTTTGAAGCTTTTGTTCTTCCTACTGGTGTCATTCAGTTTTATGTGTGTCTTCGTGTAAGTTTTTATTTTAGTTTTTTAGAAAACAAAAAAATTGTATATAAAACAAAATATAATTCTAACATTATCAAAAAAAAAAAAAAAATTCAAAACTACATGCAACACTAAAAAATGGCCAGTTCTCAAAGAGTCCATTTGATTCCATAATTTTTTGGAAAAAATTACAAACAATTAAGAAAACTAAAAGTGGAATTAATTACAAACTACGTCAGAATAAAACCCGATGGCTCTTCTTTGACAATCTTGAACTTTGAGTAATTCCACATCAAAAACCTCATATTGTTTTGCACTAAAAAATGTTGATAGTCCCACCAGCAATAAGTAAATAAATCATTTTTCTACTCAACAATATAAAACTATAATAAATTTAAATATATACTTACTGGAGGCCCAAGTTCAGGCGGAATTATAACTCTTCGCTTACCACCTGGTTTCATTGCCTTAATTCCTTCTTCATACCCTACAAATTATTAATTCCTCTTTATTTTATTATATGAAAAATGATAAAAGTGAAAAAATAGTAAATTATATTTCTCTATTATTATTTTGAATATATTTGCCTGGAACTAGGGCATTATTCTCTAATCTAATTTTAGCAGGAGTGCCTTAAAAATAAGTACTATCAATCCTTCGGCCCGATTCATTATATCCAATATAATGAAACACCACACATTTTTTAGTAAAAAAAGTAAAATTTTTTTTTTAAAATACTGAGAATTGGAAAGTAAAAAAATAATTATAATATAATTAAAATAAAATAAAAAAAGGACCTGTTGACAATCTTTAGGGCAGTCACCTGTACCGATTTCTACATCTCTGTATAATAAACTTGATTCACTTTCCTTAAAGCTTTCTGGTTAATATACTTTCACCTCAAACCCTAAATTTTATTCATATATTAAATTATTAAATCGGCTTTAATGAGTAAATTAGAGTTTAATTTGTAGGGTTTAAAAGGGGTATATCTTAAATTTTTAGATATTGCGGGGGTAGAAATGAAAAATATTAACAGAAATTTACGTTAATATAATTAACCCCAACCTCTTATTTTTCATCCACTTTTGAGCCTCCTCAAAAGGCCACATCACCACTTTTATCTCGATCCTTCAATCAATTTTTTTGTCGAATCTTAGTTATTCATTTCCTCAAATTTATTGATATCTTATGGCAATATTTATGTGATTATTAAAACATAAGCATATGATTGGTTGAATTGGAGTTTTGTGTTCCATACCCAATTTAATGAGAACCGTTATGAGTTTGTTTGTAACTATCAGATCTTAATTAGATGATTTCAGTGAATCATGATGCAAAGTTATGTTCAATTATTAATACCAATAGTTAATGAAGAGTTCACTCATTAAAATATGAATAATTTTTCTTTTCTGCTTTAAAAAATTAAAATTCTTAATGAAATATTTTATTTCTGATGTTAAAATCATCAAATACAAATTTGTTGGAATTTTATCTTTATTTTGAGTTCAATATTGTTATGGTTCAAAAAAAAAAAATCTTGTTAAAATCTGTAACTATAAACTATATAAAAGAAAATGTACAAAAATGATATGCTCATTAACTTCTACCTTATTTTTCATCTTTCTTTGAGCATTCTTAAGAGACCTATTGTTAATTTTATCTCGGCCGCTGGATCAATTTTTTTTTTAAATCTTAACTTTTCATTTAAATTATTACCACAATATCACATTTACGAATAGTTAATGAAAAGTTTACTCATTAAAATATAAATAATTTTTTTTCTTTTTAAAAAAATTATAATTTTTAATAAAATATTTTATTTCTCATATTAAAAACATCAAATATAAATTTGTTGAAATTTTCTCTATATTTGTAGTTCTATATTCTTATGGTTCCAATTTTTTTCTTGCTAAAATATTTGAATATAGACTATATAAATGAAGATGTATAAAAATGATATGTTCATTAACTTATACCTTATTTTTCATCTCTCTTTGAGCATTCTCAAAATATCTATTGTCAATTTTATCTTGACCGTTGGATCAATTTTTTTTTAAATCTTATATTTTCATTTAAATTATTACCACAATATCACATAAAAACATATTGTTATGATTCAATTTTTATTTTTTCTTGATAAAATATATGAATATATACTATATAAAAAAACATGCAATAAAATGATAAGCTCATTTACTCTTATCATATTCTTTTATTCCTCTTTGAAAATTCTCAATAGAACTATTATCAATTTCTCTCCGCCGTCGAATCAAAAAATTTATCAAATCTTAGCTTTTAATTTTAATTATTATCATAATATCATATAAATAGTTAGATTAATATTCAGTGTGATATCACCGTTATTTGAGAACAACATTTTAAACAAAATTTCAGAATATTAAAAACTATATTATATTACTTAATGTATTGTTGGTTTCACAATAACATATGTGTAATCCTTTCAATTTTAACATCTAAAAAAAAAAAAAATAGCAGTGACAATTTTTTGAAGAAAACGAATAATGTTACATTTTTCTATGTAGTATACATATTTTTTCAATATATATAATATTAAATATAATTATTATTTTTTATTTTTTTTAAAAGTTACTCATCTATAGTTTAATCTTATGTAGTTTTAACTAAAATTTTCGAAATAAATGTATTTTATTTTTTCTGATCTCATTCATCAAAACCTGATTAATTCTTAATTTATTTTTCTAATATAATATGTCAAGACATAATGACATAATAAAATTAAAAACAATAATTTTGAATTCTCATGTATTATTTATATACTATGGATTCACAAACTTCAATTTTGAATTTATTAATTGCAAGTTATACATTATTATATTGAAATAACTAATAAAATTGAAATACTCGTCGCGGAGCGCGAGCATTGTCCTAGTATAATTTAAATTTTACCTTCTCTAATGAAACTAGGGAAATCGTCAGGGGCATTATTGGCTTGCTAATTTTTTTTATTTTATTCAAGTAATCTCCTTTCATCATAAATGCTCTTACTTTTTGATTTTGTGTAAGCTAAATACCGTGCAAATAAGCCCAAAGAAATAATTGGAATTGACAAAACAATCCTTCTTCCTGTAATACCCTTCCTGTAATTGGAATTTAAATGAGAATTGTAATAAATTTGAACTAAAATTGTGTAATTCTGTTTGAGTAAACAAAATTATTTTAGAAATTATAGAAAAAAATAGTTCTTTACCGCTGAATTGTTTTCTTATTTTGGCACCTGAACCCTCTGATTAGCACTCTCGATCATGCAAATGATCCTACACAAAACAAACAAAATTTAATCATTAAAAACGAATTTCAACTTACCATTCCTCATCACAATCCAGAAGTGAAAGAGAAAGAAGAAAAGAGATCCAATACTAGGTATAAACGGAGAAAAGAGAGAGGTAAAAGAGATAATCTCCATTGTTATGTCCTTTACTGAACTGAGCTCAGCAGGAGAAAGAAAGAGGATAATGAGAATTTACCTTTTTACCCTTGGTCTTAAATCAGCTCTCCTTTCCAAACATTAATAAAAACTCAGCCCAAAAAGGCCTTCTTAAAAGCCCGCTCAAGTACGGTCCACTTCAAGCCTCATGAAATTACCTTCTTACCCTGAGCTGAAAGCCCAAAACGGCCTTTACAAAAGCCTGTTATATTACGGTCCACTTCAACATTCATGGACCGCGTGCAGCCACGTCATCTCTATTCAGCCTTCTCCTCTTCGCTCTTCGATTTCTTTCTCCTTATCTTTGATTTTAGTTTTTCTGAAGCGTAGCATCACAACTGAACTCTCGTACCAACTCATTATTCAGAAAACCCCCTAAAGAAACCGGTTATTACTATTTGGTCACTGGCAATGGGTTCTCTTCTAAAGTCGCTCCTTTTTTCTTCTTCTTACACGAATAAGCTCGACCAGGAGAAATCTGAGGTATAAGTTTTTGCATTTATGCCCTCGAAGAACTTGATTTCACATTGTTGATCTAGATCTTGTGTTTTCTTCAGTAAAAACACGATTTTGAATTGCGGTATTTTTCCAACTTCTCATTTTGTAAGGGTTTAATTAATGTACCTTACAAGAAGAGACATGAGATGAGACCACTGTACCCCAAAACTGTTTGGAAAATGGATCCAATAATTATCGCTCCATGTAATTCTCTCATTATATGCTTGAATTTCAGCATTTAATCAAATAACACAAATATAAGCAAAATTTATATACAAAAATGCACGGAAAATGAAATGAGCACCAGAATAAGTAATTAAAGAGCTTAGGTTTTCACTGAGATTTCTGAATTCTTCAGAATTAATAATAACTTACACATTCTGACACACCCCTCCCCCCCCCCCCCCCCCCCCCTACATAATGCAGTATACATACATGACACCAACATTTTATTCATCATTTCTTCCATCATTCTCATCTCATTTCACAATTTTTACACCCCACACACATATATTAATATATACATCTCATTAACATATGCATATATCCGCTCGAATTAAAGCAGCTCACTGCCATTTTCTTCTTCGTATTGTGGAGAGAGAGATGTAATCGAATATTCACGGAGGAGAAAACGAATGAGGTCAGATTGCTAGCGGAGATAATGGAAGAGCGTAATGACATTAGAGAGGCAGACGGTGTAGAGAGAGACTAGTAATAGAAGCAGATCACCATTAAAATGTCGAGATGTAAAGAGAGAAGAGGAAAAAGAGAATAATGGCGGCGCAGAATATGATGGAAACAATAGTGTGGAGCGGTGAGATTACAGCTTGACTGTTCACCAAAGTGCCAGCTTTAGGTTTAATGTTGGGCTGGACTTTTTGTATGGATTGGGTTATTAGGCCATTTGCAAATGATAAATTTGTTTTTTCTCAGGGCCTGGCATAGATAAAAAAGAAGAGAGACAATGTAAATAGAAATTTGGATTAGGATTGTAAAATAATTAATTAGTGAAACTAATATTAATTATATAAAAGTTAATTTAATTAATATAAAAATGTAATATAGTCATTTTAATAAATATAACCTCATGATGATGGGAAGTTGTATGTAGGGGCTAAAACATTTTCAATTGGCTTTATGGGGAGTTTTTGAGGAAATTTAAAAAGTGAGGGGTTTTTGATAATATTGAGAAAAATTAGGGGTTTTTTGAAGAATTTCCTTTTAAATAAATTGTTACAGTAAAAAAAAAATTTAAAGGATGATCATATCTTTCGAATCAGAGATTTATGAAAAATAACATAAATTAAAAAAATTATATCACGTTGAATACTATTGTTAAGATCCTAACTAAATAAGAAAAATAATGTTTCTATATATTTTCTCGTAGCATATCACGTACATATACAGCTAGCAATCTAATAAGGGTATAAGAGTAAATTTGTTCTTAAATTCCTGCAGCCATCAAATTGTTTCCTGTCAAAATCGGTGCCTTCCCCCGCTGCATACAAAAGGGGAAAAATAATATAAAAGAAAGGAAAAAGAAGGAAAGAAAATAAGCTCTCCATTAATGGCGAGTGATACGAAGGATGATGTAGATCGACTTATCTCTTGCTTCAAATGCGGCGTTTCACCTCCACGTAACCTCTCTTTTTTTCTTCTAAGAAAATTGAAGTAGTTTAAGCAAAAACACTAGTTTCAGGCTCATTTTTTACCAATTTAATCAAAATTGAGGCTTAAGCTTAATATAGACCTTATTCAATTGGGGGCCAAACGAAACTTAGAATAAAGTATACGAAGATTATGTAATAATAATATGTAGGTACTTCTTTTATGGTCAAATTGCTAAATTGCAATCTCTATTCTTATTTACTTATCTAATTATTAGCATTTAGTTTCTATCTAATAGTTTTAACAAGCTTCAATGTATGTTTTATCCAGAATCTGCATTTAGAGAGAGGAAAAAGAAGAGAGAGAATTAAAGGTGAAGCTTCCAAAGATGAAACAACACACATTAAAAAAATGTGAAAACAGAAGCCTTTCAAATGACAAACAAGTACAATTTTTTTTCCTTCCATTGCATAATTAAGCATTAATTCTCACAAAACCCAGATTAAATTGAAGCCTAATTGCATATTTCAAACCTCAATTGGGGCTTAATTAATTAATTTCAATTTCCTTTTTAATTTTTCAGAAAGGTGTGATTAATTCAACTGCAATAAAACTGAAAAGTGGGAACATGATATCTCCAGTTGTATTTTACGGATCTCCACAAGGCATTCTGGTCAAAAATCCCACTCATTTATTGCGACTTTTAAGAGAAATTCGCCTCGATTTAAAAAAACAAAATGATTTAACACCAAGGTGCCAACTTTTATTTCTATTTTTCATTTTTTAATTAGAAAGTTAAAGCAAGGTGTTTCTTTTAACTTTGGAAAAGTCAGGAGGTTTCATAAAATATAACGAAAAGAGTTCTTTTTTTTTTAATTTCTTATAATTGTAAACATAAAAGTTTGGTATAAATATATATTTTTTGAAATATTTTTGTTTGTAAGTAAGGAGATATGGGTTACATTTCCAAGGCAAGAAGAGGCGATTTGGTACCAGTTGGTTAAATGCGCAAACAATATAGATCAAAATTGAAAGAATATAAAAGAAAAGAGCAAAAATCAGATTTATATGCTACTAGTAATACCAGATATCTGTGGTTCAGTACCCCTCAGTGGCTGGTAAGATACTGAGACTTCATGCATGCACTGTAGTGAATAAGAAATGTCAGGAATGGGGAATCGAAAAATGAAAGCCCGGTTATGAATGAGTCAGGCAGGAATATCAATCTAGGGTTTTAGGCAACCACCAGAAGGGCTATATAGGCAAATCAACCGAGAATCGGAATCTCCGATCAGATTGCAAGGAAAGTCATGAACTCAACCGAGAATCGGAATCTCTACTCAGATTGCGAGGAAAGAATAAAGGAGGAAAAGTACATATACATATCTTTCACTTCATAAAGAAGGAGAAAATAAAGCAAAGAATAAAGGAAGAAAAATAGACAGACATGAGAAGCAAGGCACAAGTTTGATCATTTGATGTTGCCCGCAACTCTTAGACGCTTTGCTTCAGAGAGGCATAAAAGTAAACAGACATATTTTTCACTTCATAAAGAAGAAGAAGAAAAAAAAGCAAAGAATAAAGGAAGAAAAGTAGACAGACATGAGAAGCAAGGCACAAGTTCGATCATTTGATGGTGTTCGACGTCTTGCTTCAGAGAGGCAAAAAAGTAAACAAGACATTTTTTCACTTCATAAAGAAGGAAAAAATAAAGCAAAGAATAAAGGAAGAAAATAGACAGACATGAGAAGCCCGGTACAAGTTCGGTCATTTGATGGTGCCCTTCAACTCTTTTTTTTTTTTTTTTTGGATAACTTGAGGTGTGCCCTTCAACTCTTCGCGACGTGTTCCTTCAGAGAAGCATAAAAGTAGATAGACCATATTTTTGACTTCCAAAGAAGAAAAAATCAAAACAAAGAATGAAGGAAGAAGAGTAGGCAGACATTAGAAGCAAAGTACAAGTTCGATCATTTCATCGTGCCCTTCAATTCTTCGACGTTTTGCTTCAGAGAGGCATAAAACTAGACACACATATTTTTCACTTCATAAAGAAGAAGAAATCAAAGAAAAGAATAAAGGAAGAAAAGTAATTTCTCAAAAAAAAGAGATGAAGAAAAGTAGACTGACATGAGAAGCAATGTACAAGTTCGATCATTTGATCGTGCCCTTCAACTCTTTGACGTTTTGCTTCAGAGAGGCATAAAAAATCATATCATGAATATTTTTAAGATTGTTGTATCATAACAAATACGACATCTATATTCGTATTTGTGTAACATAGCATATGCCGCAGATCACTATTTCATATGAATGTTCGCTCATACATGTTGGGGATTATTGGAATGCGAAAAATGGCAATTAGCATGACAATTTATATTTTATCAGTAACTAAAATGAGTATGCCAAAGAATATATAACTAGGTGGGACCTCACTCCGCTTCGAAATGTAATGAATATGATATGTCATTAAAAATAATAATTTAATTAAATCATACCCAAAAGAATAAGTTCAAAAAAATAAGTTTAATAAAATAATAATAGTGGGGTCAAGAGATGGAAAAACTAATTTTTCACATATAGAGTTACACATGTTAATTTTAATCATAGATTATAGACTGCTTAAGTAGGGAAAAATTTGAAGAACAAAGAGATATGAAGTTGAAATGATAATGAAATTAAATTCAAGCAAAAATAGAAGAAGAGGAAAAGTTAATTCATTCTTCTCTCCATCTCTAGTAAATTGAATCTATGAAAATATATTAAATCCTGTGGGACCCACTTAGTCATGATTGTCACTATTGACTGTTAAAAAATATCCTTCGTAGTAATGAAAATAACAGTAATGCCACTCAATTTTAATAAGTACAATACTGGATGACATCTATTGTAATAAAATTTAAAACTAAGATTTTTTCAAAAAGAAAACATAAAATATTGTGTGACCCATAAGCCACGTCTTGCATGTTGACTCACTATTGGCAATTAAAAGACTCTCAATATTGATTAAAATTACAGCTATGCCACTTTCTTTTAATAGTTATAATATTGGATGACATCTATGGTAATAAATTTAAAGTTAAGATTTTTATTAAAAAAACAAAGAAAAATTAGAAAGAATCCATAATTATATGACTATTTTGTGCAAAAAGTATATTGGCCTGAAATAACTCGCTTCATAATATAATATCAAGCATTTAACAGAAGATCCCCAATTGGGACGCGTGTCATCCATTCATCCATCATCTAAATATCCAACCTTAAAAGAAGCTAGGTGGACCATCGCGTTGTTTTGGGACCAAGCAAGTTCAACATAAACTAGCCAAGATCAACGTAAATATTTTTAAGATTTTCTAAAATGTACATAAAATTATATCTAGTATCAAAAAATGATTAATGTTTATATATGATACTTCCATAAATTATTTATTGTATATTCCTTTATAAGTGATAATTATGATATTTTTAGATTTCCATTTTATAAGGTTATATATGATAATTTTGGAATTTTGCAAGGATATTCATGGAATTTGAATTATGATTGATATTTTATGTTTCATATGTTTGGAATGATGAATAAAAAAAATACAAAACAATGCTTCCATTTTCTAATGTTCACTAAGGGTTGAATCTAATATATACAACAAATTCAGAGATGTACATGAAAAATATCTTGTAAAAAGTTTTCTCCATTAGTACATCACTTCATTCCACGTTAATATCATATTGTCCATTCTAAAATGGCATATGCAGGTAGGGGTATAACAAAAAGGGAAATGGAAAATCACAACGGGTATTATAACGATTATGTAGCGACGGATTGAAATTATATATTATTTTCTCACGTTTCTATATACGCTATATACTATTTTCATTTTTTTAAATATATATTGTTTACATAATGAATATATGCTGTTTGTTTTCAGTTTATATGTTTCTATATACTGTATTCATTTTTTTTAAATATATACTGTTTTACCGAATGAATTTTTATATATTATTTGTTTTTAATTTATAAATTTTTTTTGAGTTTTTATATAACGTCGCTACAAAATCGCTATAGTACCGTCGTGTAGTATCAGCTCCCAACAAAAATTTCAGAATGTCAAGGTGCGTATATTAAACTCTCATGTCAAGCCTGAATGTGAATAGATTACAAATAAAACCCCATAATTTTATAAAAAATAACGAAAATGCCATCCGATTTTAAATTGTACAACATGTGTAAAATATATAATGGTATATATTGTAATACTTTTAAACTTTAAGGTTATTTAATAAAAGAAAAACATAACCACAATAAATCGATATAGTAACTATCATGTGACAATTGTAAAATGGATAGCATATTCATTTATAAGTGACCGGCTTCGTATAATGCATTGGAGGTGGAACATGAGAATAAATACATTCTCATTTCAAGACACGTGTCAACTCCTCATCCAATTAAAAAAAGTAAGAATATGCTCATAATTCACAATGATCATTTTCATACACAAGTACATAATTAATAAGTCCATACTTCATATAGTAATCATACATTTATTGGAAACCTAAAATAGCACGCATCGAACGGAGCTATTTGGAAACAAGTGATAATTTTCCGGCACCACTAATTGAAAAAATATAAAAGAATGTTCATATTTTATGCAACAATACTGTAAACTAGTTATGAAGAAAACAAATATTCATCCTTGGCCTCATAAAATTTGTCCATTTCTTTTTCATTAACAGTGATGCCTTTCAGCTTTCCGAATTCGTCCCATTATTCCCATTTGAAGAATTTCAAAGAAGGAAATAGATCTAGGAGATCTTCCTCTTTTATTTTTTTCAAATTCTTCAAGAATCTCAAAAGCAGTGTCTCCACTACCCAAGAACTGTCGGTATTACTACAATGAAGCTCAGCAAGCTTACCACCTCGGATGTACAGTCTCTTCAAGTTCCTCAACTCCGTGGGACTCAACCATTTTGGTGCCTTAGCATGTGGAAAGCATCTGAGGTCTAGTTTCTCCAGATTTTCATGAAATATGTTCATTGGTGCTCTAAATTTATTTTTTTTATTTTTTCCCTAGTTCACCTTGGCCATTTCCTGGTTTATCCTCTTTTTTTTCTACCCTCCATGTTATTATCAATGACTGAAGGTAGGATAGATTTTTGAGACTGTTCAACTCCTCGTCACCCTCAATTTCATGACCGATGCTAATCTTAGTTTCCTGAGTTTACGTAAGCCTGAGATATCACTAAGCCAGTATCGATTTTTGTTGCCCGAGCTACCAATTACAAATCCCTTGAACACCTCTAGATTACCAAGCACATAGATCCACCGCAGTATGTGATCTAACAAATAGCACATTGAAACATCCAAATGTGTCAAATTCTTTGATGTTTTGATTTTGGGAGGCAAATTTTCCAAGGTATGACGCGCCCGGACATCGAGGATCATCAAAGAGGTACTATTACTAATTCGTTCAGGAAGCTATGGTATCCTCGAGATGTTTTGAAGGCTGGGGTATGTTAAATTAGGTATCACCTCATTCAAAAAGTCGGTTTTATCTGCCTCTATGTGGTGGCCACACACTTCCATTGCCCGACTTGCATCACCGCCATCTTTTTTACACCAGGATTACTTGTAATAAAATCGGATTTAAGGTACTCCTTGCCAACATTTAGTATTGTGTCCACCTCAAGCTTGCTGTTGCGTATGGTACTAATTTGTAAGGAACTATGATTTTTTACGTCGATGATAAACCTTTTTCTCCAAGTAAAATAAATCAACCTTTTATAAAAGATAGGTTCAACCGTGCACTTATCCACAATATTATTATGCTTTCTAGTCTCATAGGGTATCTGTTACTACATAAAAGAAAGAAAATAAATATGAAATGAAAATTTTCATGGTCGAAGAGCAGCTTGCCTTTGAACTGCTTGTGAATAAATGAACCTTTTCACACTATCAAATATTTCATTCCGATATTCACTTCATTTTTAATTGGCCAGAGAAGGAGTAGTCGCCGAACTCACAATTCTTGAGCTTTTTGAGGTAATAGCTCAGATTTACCCTCAATATGAGTTAGAAACTTGTATGTTGTCATTAAAATTGAATATTAATCGGAATAGCATTAACCCAGTTTTTGGGGAGATTGGAAATTGATTAGAGAGATGGGGAAAGAGATTATTGAGTAGAAAGATGAGTCGAGAGTGGTACGGTCGCGTGAACAGTAGTGTTCCGGTCATTTGTTGACTCATAACCATGAGAGATGAAAAGGAGAGGTGGAGCTCGGTTTGGGAAGAGGAAGAAATGAAAGAGAGGAAGAAGGCGACGCAAGGAAGGAGAGAGAGAGTTAAGGTGTTTGCCTTAGAGGCTGTTTGGTATGCTGTAACTAGGGCAGTTAGTAATTTGGTTTACAGTAGTTGGGCTATTTTTCTTGTTTGGGACGCTGTATTTAACCAATATTCCTGCACTTCTCTTTCCCCGAGGCGTTCAACTAAGCTCCATTTCCTCTCATTTTTACCGGCTTCTCACATCCTGCGTTTTTGGCTCTTGGCGGGAGAAATTAGTTCCTCTTTTCAGTTCCCTCCCTCCAAGCTCTCTTTGTCCTCTTTTCATTCTGTATTATTCTCCATGAGCGCAAGCATCAGAACTTAGAGAAAAAAATAGAGTTACTTCATCTCTCTCAACTCGAGTTGATCAGATTGGAGTTCGAGTGTACCCAACAACTCTATTTTTACATCTGATTTATTTGTGCAGGTCAAAAAGAATATCAACTTTTCTTCTCGTTGCTTCTTGTTGTGCAGATTTTCGACAAAAACAAGATCTGGTTGTGAGAATCAACTTTCTTCTTTTTTTTTCCGGATTTTTGATTCTGTCTAGTTTTTTTCTTTTTTGTACAGTTTTAAAACATGCAACTTTATTTGGGAATTTTGCCAATTCGTAGAGAAAACTTACATAAAGGGAGTTAATTGTGCGATTGATAGTTAATTGTGGGTGATTGACTATTAATTTGGCATGGTGTTGCATGAATCAGGGGTGGTTTAGACCTAATTTTGATTGACTGAGAGTTAATTGTGTGATTGATTGAGAATTAATTTTGATTGATTAAGAGCTATTTATTTCCATTTTCTAGATTTTTGGTCGTTTCTATCTTCTTTCAGATCTATCCTCAAAAGGAAAAATTTTTATCTTGGTTAATAATATGCATCTGGTTGCCTTCATTCTTGGCATGATTAGATGAAATATTTCATTCTTGCAATTTGCCCTTTCATTGGTTCATATTTTTCTTGAGTTTTTTCATGACCGAACCATGATAATTTTCTAGTTTGCTTGAATTTTTCTGAAAGATGGCACAAAGAACTGATAAGCTTGGTTGTATTGCATAAATTTGATGATTACTAGCTGAACAAGATGATAATTTTTGTAATTAGAAAGTTAATTTTTTTTAAAATGTTTAAATATACATGTCAAGGATTTTGGAGGGAATTTTGTAATTAGAAAGTTAAAATTTTTTAAACTGTTTAAATATACATGTCAAGGATTTTGGAGGGGCTTGATTCAGTTCGAAAAAGTTCTGTGCTTAGTATTTGATTTATCTTGTGTACTTGTATTTAAAACTTGTTTCAATATATTTTAGTTGCTATTTTGTCCAATTGAAACAGTGAAAAATAAAAATACATTATTTATTTACACCAATCCAAACATTGGAATAGTAACTATAGTTCCAAATTCTTCTCTCCAAACACTAGAAAATTCACTGCATGTACGGGGGTTTCAAATACATAATTTTAAGATTTTTCCTGGAGCTTCTAATTCGGCAATCCAAACAGCCCCTTAGTTGGATTAATAAGCTTTTAGGCGAAGATAAAATACATGGCTCAGTATTTCATTATTTTATTTTATTTTTATTCAGTAGATAGTTTTGTTGCTATCAGTAGAATTAGATCAGTTTTGTACTGATGTGTCTGATCAGTAGAATTAGATTCGGTAAAACATTCATAACTTTTTCATTCAGTATCCGTTTTCGGTGTTGTTGTAGTCATTAGAAAATTTATTTCAAGGCAATTTTAATGGTAGTATATAGAAGATCCTAATATATATATTTAGTTATTTATTTTATTTTCACTATATTATATAAATACAATTATTTTCAGTAGAAATATGTAGTAGATGGTAGATATAAATGGTAGTGGTAGAAAATATTATTTTTATACACATGGATGAGGAAGACACATGTACGGACAATTTTGGTAGGCCCGGTACCAAAGAGCAATTTTTGGGTCGCTCTCGAAACTTGCAAATTGTTAGACGTGACAGTACAGTCTCCTCAGTTGGTTTAGAGGGGACATGTTTCCACTGTGACAAAGTCGGAGACACCACTCTACCACTCTCACGCAGTTGAGAGTTTAGCAGACTGACTTATCTCAAGTAGATCCGAGATTGCAGTCTGTGGGTAGGTCTCGTGTGGTTGCTAATCTTATCGTAGTTTTTAATGTATTTATATGTATATTTTCAGTAGTACTACTTATAATATTAAAAGTAGTAATTTTTGTAGCAAGTGTGGTTCTTATAAGTGGTGGTAGTATTTTCGTATAAGTGTAGTAGTATTTGTCATTCTAGTAGGTTAGTAGCTTTAGTAGTGCATAATATTTTATATCTGACTTTTCTAACGCTCAGCCAATATTCCCAGGCAGCGCTTGAGGTAGGAGGTGGTGGTATACATAGATTCTTTTGAGAGCATAGCAGAGAGTGGCAGCACTAGTATATATTTTTATCTAGTACGTAGTCTTAGTTGTACCTATAGTTGAAGGAATTATGCCCTAGGCCAAACTGTTGGACTAGAGATTAGATCATGAGAAACACGTTTATTCAGTTCATATATGAATGAGTGTATAGGTGACTAATATATTTACATATGTTAGATCGATCATGAATGACACTTTGGGTTCACGTCAACAGAATACGTGATTCTAATAGTAGAACTGTGAACCAATAAATGACATTCTACCTAGTGATTCTTCAAACCGGAACCAAAATCTTGTGGATTTACCCTCACAAACTCACAATTTTAATGGAAGAAGAACTATTTTCTTTTTCTTAATATATTTCTTAATATGTTTCTTTCTTCTTGTCTCTTACAAAACAAAATAGGTTCTATTTATAGGATAAATGGTTCATGCATACATGAATCACATTAAACCCTAATATTAAACTCACACAATTATCCTAGTACATGATCCATATTTCTAGATGGTGGATACATGTACTACAATTCTCTAGATGAATTTACATAGAAAAAACACAAATATTATTTCTTTTGGCTTGGGCTTATCAACAAAACTTTCAAGCTTGGGTGACTTCCTTCTTATGTTATTCCTTGTGTGAAAGTGGAGCATCAGTGGTGTATGATCCGAGGTGGGGGCTGGTAGATCAGTAAGCGATAGGAGGATGTTATTGGAGAGGAAGTGGCTAGAAGCAAATATTCTATCTAATTTTGAAAAAGCCGGCATGGGTCGCTTACTAGACCAGGTAAAACGTCGTGACGTAAGTGGTAATTCAAAGATGGAAAAGTCATCAATTAAATCATTAAAGTTTATGATGGATTCAGCGGTGTGATTATTCCCAATGGATTCATTAGGGTCTCGAATAAGGTTGAAATCCCCTAGCAGGATCCACGGGAGAGAGAAGGTGGAATTAATGTGAAGTAACTCATTAAGAAAACCAATCTTTAGATCATCAGAGATTGGTCCATATACATTCGTGATTAGTAAGTGTTTGCCATTTGGCATAGCTAACACAACCGGCAGGGAATGGCGAGCGGAGAGTGAGTTTATGAGAGTGTATGTGTGCAATCCTCCTTTAGAAGCAATAGCATTATTTTTTTTGAAGGAATAGAACCAATAGCATTATGAAACATAACCTCTCCAAATTTAGAAGTACAAACTTATTTCATATTAAAAAATGTCGGATCATTCCAATTGGTCTCTTGAAAACAAACTACCGAGCAATTAGCTTCTCTAATGGAGTCCTTGATTACCCTACACTTCTCTAAGTAACCTAACCCTCTGACACTCCAACTTAAAATTGCAAAATTCTTAGGATACATAGACATAAGCAAACACAAAAAACATCAAAAAAACGTCTACAAAATAATAAAATATCTTAATAAAGCATCCTCTAATAATTATTCTAGAGTGATCCTCCGCCGAGGTTTGCTCCCCCGACGAAGTTATTATCCACTTTTGTGTTCTCAATCTCTTCTAGGTTGTTCTCATTTTCCCCTTCATAATCTAGAAGGTCCTCATCATCATTAGCTAATGGGTCTGCCACATTGGTCACATCTAGAGGATCATTAGTTTGATTAGTATGTGTATCAGGAGGAATTTCAGAGATTGTAACATTATGTTTTGGCTTGAAAGAAACCATGCATGAATGGAGTGTATAATAGTGGCTGTTGAAGTGATAGTTATTTTCTTAAAAATTGCACCAAAAAATCATGAGTCAACATTATAGTGTTTTCAGTAAGAGGCTGTTGTTTTATTTTTTCATTATTAAGGGCTTTTATTAGGTTGACCTCTTTTAAGGCCTTATTTAGATTATTTGAGTTTCTTTTGGGCCTTTGTGTTTGAATGATGGGCTTAAAAGTTGTACCATCAGGTAAGGTTTTAGACTTAGGCTTTCTTACAGATTTACTATTACCCAAAAGAGCATTTTTAACAGTGAATGGGAGTCCAACTTGAGGGACCCTCTTTTTAATTTTTGCCTTTCCTTTTCCTCTTAAAGAAGATTTTTGTTTTTTTTAGCTTGTACGATAAAGTCATCTTGAAAGTCATCATCCTCTTCGTAGTATCTCACCTCCTCTTCAGATTCCAACGAGCGACTTTTTTTTCTTAAATAGCATAAATATTGAAAAAAAATCAACTAATTAGTACTACCGCCAGAAAACTTGACGATGTATTAAATACTTAATTATTTTTATATGTGTATTAGTTAGTTAATTTTTTTTGATACAAATGCTATTAAAAAAAAAAAGTCCCAACGAGCGTCCATCAGAATCATGACGAGGCGTGCCTCCATATTGGGGAGTGTGTCCCGCATGCGTCCATCAGAATCATGAGGAGGCGTGCCTCCATATTGGGAGTGTGTCCCGCATGTTTAGCCAAACCATCATCCAGCTGGGTCCAATTTTCCTCTCTCATCTCATACTCTTACGGCAGGTCAGGCGCTTCACTTTTCTCATCCATCTCCTCGTGAAACTCATCTCCCTCTACCTTATTCTCCTGAACTCTTTCCTCTGTTGGGGTCTTTTTCTCTGACATCGGCTCTCCTTCCTCTACTATAGTTTGTTCAACATTCATGAAAGCGGAAAGCTCAGTTTCTTGTCTCGAGCGAGAGGATTCACCAGTAAGCATGATTCTTTTTGCAGGAGCAATAAATGTCTCCCCTCTTTTCTCGTTCGTAATTTCAAGGTTGAGTGAAGGAACACGAGAATCAGTGTTGACTAGTGAATTCGAAATGTGAACTTCATTTGGAAGTATATTGGAGCTCTCTGGAATCATCTCCTCTTTTGAGTTAAGATTAATTTGAACAACAGAGGATTCATTAATTATGGGGTTAATTATTGTTACAGTAAGATTAGCACTATGCATTTGATCAGTGCATTGCTGGCCAGTGGGTCCCACTAGTGATTCATCAATTTTAGATTTTTTTGGTGTTGGACGGACCAGCCATTACAGTAAAATTAATGCTTTTATAAATTAATAAGTTAATTTAAATTAATTTGTATTTTATATTGTGTTTGTAATAAGATCCTTGACTCATAACAATTAGGTGTCTTGAATAGGTGTTTTGTATGGGTGTAAATGAATGAGTGTATTTTGGGGTGCCATGAAAAGGTGCCATAAAAATAACTACAAATAGAGGGTGAGATTGAGGTGTGGTAACCGACTCATTATCCACTAAAATTGTAACCAAAAGAAGAAAAGAAAAGAAAATTAAGAAAAAAAACCTCTCATCTATTCTCTCTATTCAATAAATCAATCCAAAATTCCAACAAATTGGTATCAGAGCAACGGTGTTTTGAGTTTAGTAGAAGAAGTAGAAGGAAATCACCATGACAACCCAAGAAGGTGTATTTGGGCTTTCAAATTCTTCACAACTCATTTTTGATGGAGAGAATTACGATTATTGAAGTATTAAGATGAAGACGCTTCTAATTTCTCAAGATTTATGGGAAATAGTTGAAGAGGGGTATGAAGACGTGGAGGCGGTAACACCGTCGGAAAAAGAGACGGACGAGTCTAAAAAGATAAGGCTAGAATTGGAAACGGAGATGAAAGGAAAGAAGAAGAAAAATGCAACGGCGTTATTCTTGTTACAACAAGCGATTTCGGAAAAAATATTTACGAGAATAATCGAGGCAAAAAGCGCAAAAGAAGGATGGGAAATCCTACAAAAAGGATTTCAAGGAAACAAGAAGGTACGAACGGTTAAACTCTTGTCCGTCAAAAGGGATCTTCAAAATTTGAAGATGAAAGATAATGAGACGCTAACGGATTTCTTCTCTAAAATTATGGAGTTGGTAAACAAAATAAGAAGTTTGGGTGAGGAGTTTTCCGAAAAGTCGGTTTGTGAAAAAATTCTCATTAGCGTATCGGCAAAATATGACAACATGGCCTCGATAATTGAAGAAACTCAAGATATCTCAACCCTTAATGTACATGATCTAATGGGTTCATTAGAAAGATATGACCAAAGGATAAATAGAGATACCGAGGAATCTTTTGAGAGCGCATTCCAATTGAAAACCATCATAACCGAATCGTCAAACCAAAATACGGTGAAGGGAGAATCATCTCGTGGCAGTAAAAACGGTAAAGGGAAAAGTCGATTTGGAAAAGGAGAAAATAGAGGCGGTGAATATAACTCGAAAGAATTTGTGAAATTTTGTGAAAATATCGGTCTTGAAAGACAATTAACCGTGGGTTATACACCGGAGCAAAACGGTGTTGTCGAAAGAAAAAATAGAACAATAATGGAGATGTGTCGAGTGATGTTAAATGAAAAGGGCGTTCCGACAAAATTTTGGGCTGATGCGGTGAACACGGCGGTTTACTTGTTAAACCGGTGTCCCACAAAAGCGGACAAAGATAAAACCCCATTTGAAGTGTGGTCGGGTGGAAGAAAATCATCCGTGAATCACTTGCGAATTTTCGGATCTGTTTGCTATTTGCATATCCCGAAGGAAATGAGACATAAACTTGAAGAAAAAGCCGAGAAATGTATTTTTATCTGTTATAGTTCTCAATCAAAGGGTTATAAACTATTTAGTCTAAAAAGAAATAAATCAATCACAAGTCGAGATGTGATTTTTAATGAGAAAGAAAAGTAGGCTTGGAAAGAAAAAAGAGTTGAAAACGTACCGATATTGCCGGTACATGAAGAAGAAAACGGCGTAGAAGAAGCCGAAGATGAAAATAAAAATAATGATGAAGAAGAGGAAGTACCGCAATCTCCTCCGACTAATGATGGGTCGAGTTCCTCTACGCCAAGTTCAACACCACCCGTAAAGAATCAAAGATTTAGAAGTATAAATGATATTTATTTAAATTGCAACTTTTGCATTGTCGAACCGGAATGTTTTGAGCAAGCGGTAAAAGAAGAAGTTTGGAGAAATGCGATGGAAGAAGAAATAAAAATGATTGAGAAAAATGAGACTTGGGAGTTGGTTGAAACACCAAAAGAGAAGAGTATAATCGGGTTAAAATGGATTTATAAAACAAAAACAAATCCGGATGGATCCGTTCAAAAATACAAGGCAAGATTAGTTGCGAAAGGATATGCACAAAAACCGGGTGCCGACTATCAAGAGACATTTGCACCGGTTGCGAGGCATGAAACTATTAGGTTGTTGATTGCCTTGGTGGCACAAAAAGGTTCGAAACTATACCAACTTGATGTAAAATCCGCTTTTCTAAACGGAGTATTAAAAGAAGAAGTATACGTGGAGCAACCGCAAGGGTTTGTGGTTGAAGAAAAAGAAGATAAGGTGTATAAATTAAAGAAATCGTTGTACGGGTTGAAGCAAGCACCCCGTGCATGGTATAGCAATATTGATTCATACTTCACCGACAAAGGGTTCAAAAGAAGCCCAAGTGAGCCGACCCTCTACATCAAGAAAGACAAAAACGGTATGATTATCGTTTCTCTTTATGTTGATGATTTAATCGTTACCGGAAGTGATGAAGGAATTGTGCAAGAATTTAAGAATGAGATGTTGAAAAAATATGAGATGAATGATTTGGGGTTACTTCATTATTTTTTGGGTATTGAAATTGATCAAAGCAAAGATGGCGTTTTTATTTTTCAAAAGAAGTATGCTCAAAGTATTCTCTCTAAATTCAAAATGGAGAATTGCAATCCGGTGACGACACCGTTATTGGTGGGTGAAAAATTGACAAAAGAAGATGGTAGTGGTGATGCCGATGAATCGGTATATAGAAGCTTAGTTGGAAGCTTATTATATCTCGCCATTACAAGACCTGATATTATGTATGCGTCGGGTTTATTATCTCGATTTATGAATCGACCGAGTAGATTTCATATGGGCGTAGCAAAGAGGGTGTTGCGCTATATTCAAGGTACGCAAGATTTCGGCCTCATGTACGAGAAGAATAAAAAAGAAAAAATAGAATTGTTTGGATTTTGTGATAGTGATTGGGCCGGTAGTGCGGATGATTTGAGAAGCACATCCGGTTATGCATTCACTATAGGATCGGGAATATTATCTTGGGCTTCAAAGAAGCAAGAGAGAGTGGCGCTATCCACCGCGGAAGCGGAGTATGTGTCAGCAAATGAAGCCGCACGACAAATTACTTGGTTGAGGAAGGTGTTAGAAGACATGGGGGAGAAACAAGTCAATGCGACCGTTCTCTTCTGTGATAACAATTCCGCGATAGCTATGTCAAAAGATTCCGTCTTCCATAGCCGCACAAAGAATATCAAGCTCAAACATCATTTTATTCGAGAGGTGGTTGAAGATGATGAAGTTTTTGTCAAGCATATCAAGACTGACGATCAGTTGGCGGATATCTTCACGAAAGCACTTCCAAGCGAGAAGTTTATTCGCTTCCGAGAATTAATGGGGATGACGAGTAAAAGCATTAAGGGGGAGTATTAAAATTAATGATTTTATAAATTAATAAGTTAATTTAAATTAGTTTGTATTTAATATTGTGTTTGTAATAAGACCCTTGGCCCATAACAATTAGGTGCCTTGAATAAGTGTTTTGTATGGGTGTAAATGAATGGGTGTATTTTGGGGTACCATGAAAGGGTGCCATAAAAATAACTACAAATAGAGGGTGAGATTGAGGTGTGGTAACCGACTCATTATCCACTAAAATTGTAACCAAAAGAAGAAAAGAAAAAAAAATTAAGAAAAAAAACCTCTCATCTATTCTCTCTATTCAATAAATCAATCCAAAATTCCAGCAGGCCAGTGGGTCCCACTAGTGATTCATCAATTTTAGATTTTTTTGGTGTTGGACGGACCAGCCATCAACAGGTTTGGGCATGTGGAGGTGTGATTTTGTAGCATCACCAGTGGATTTTTGATTGGTAATGGAGGTAGTTTTTGCTCACGAATGAGTGACTCCAAAAAAGCATCCCATTCGTTTTGAGAAGGGGATGGATCTTAGGGGTAAGAATAGTGAGATTGTTCATCAATTGTGGATAGATATTTGACATGGATTTGTTGGGTTGTTCCACCAACAATAACATCGAGAGAGTCTTTGAGTTGAGAAAGAGAGGTGATGAGAAGGAGTATTGTGAGAGAATCCATGTAGGATAACCTCTCAAGGGGACCGGTACGATCAATAACCCCTATACTACTCTGTCAACATGTCTAATTCTTCTTCACACCAAGAATGTAATGGTAAATTGTGTAGTTCAAGTAACACTTTGTAACGGAATTCTACCGGTGCAGCATCAATTGATTTGGACCAAGGGTATAGCTTGTAATAAAATTCAGAAAAAGGTTTTCATGGGATGAGATAAAGTGCTCTCTGTTAATGGTTTTGGGGAGTATCACTAGATAACAATTATCACCAATAAAGACTATCGTACCTTGTGAATATCGTGAAGTGGAACTAGCCTTGCATCTATCACTACAGAGCGATTGAGATTGGCAATGAAATCCATGTGTTTCTGAGTTTGACGAAGATACACCGGTGCACATTTTGGGCGTCCGTCCGGTAGTCCTGCAGTACCAAGAACCCCTCTTGGGCAAAAGGGATCAAAGAATCTCGATTGAGAGGAGTGCTTCACCCGACAGTCCTTGGCAATGAGCGAGAGGCCACCGCAGTTGGTACAACGCTTACTGTTCTTGCACACAGCTGTTAAGTGTCCGTATTCGACACAGTTGAAACATCTACGATACCAAGCTGGATGGCTGGGATCTTTAGGCATCGGAAAAATAGTGGAAGGTGAGCTGACAAGAGGGTCAGAGGGTGAGAGAGAACGTTTCTTGTTACTGTAAGTTTCAGTGGTATATCTAGGAGGAGGAGCAAAAGGTGACGGTCTTTTAGGGAAGGCCCGTTCAGCAGTAATGAAACAGAGGTGAGAAATAGAGTTTCCCGTCCATGGTTTGTGAGTGGGGGGGACTGACATTTGAGAAGAAGTGGTGGCTCCAAGTGGGGTTTGAGATGAGACATTAGAGAGGTGGGTCATCGAGTTTTGTGTTGGAGTGTTCGTATGAGGGACGTCTGCTGCATGTGATGAGGAGGGAGCGACATTCTGAGAGTTGGGTATTATGGTCGGTGGTGCAGAGGATGGAGGGTGAGGTGATTGGTGATGGCGAGGCACATAAACACGTGGAGGCTTTGGTTTGGTGAACAGGTGATTCATGGTGAGGTTTAGGAGAGTAGGGTTTACAGTGAAAATGATTTGGCCTTCTGAGAGAGAAAGGTTGTGTGGGGTATTTGAGTCTATTAAAAACCGAGTGGGTGAGTTTGTATGGAGTAAATGGGTTTGGGTTGTGGATCCTTCTAGTCTTTCGTTGCCATCCGTCTTCTTCTTGGAGCCAGAAAGGACGCATGGTTGAAATCGCCTTTCAAATCGCCCTTTTCTCTATTTCAACCACCCTCTTTTTCTTTTTTTGAAAAAAAGACAGGATTTTGAAATGGTAGATTTTGTTTTCCTTAGGTGTGTACTTGTAAATGAGTTTATATCAATGAAATAACGGGCCATTTGGCCCTATTTCCCTAAAAATAAAAATAAAATAAAAATTGACTATCTAAAAAATTGCATGAAAACAATATGGTAGAATTTACTGTATATACACGAATAAAAACGGAATTCCCAAAATATACACATTCGGAAACAAATTCCAATTTATAGCATTTCTGTACTTCTAAAGTGCGGTTTGCAATTTTTTTTTTTTGGCTGAAACCACACTTTAGAAGTGCGGTTCAGAATTTTTTTTTTTTTTTTTTTTAGCTTTTTAGGATGAATTTTATATGTTTGGAAAAAAAACATATAGGTCTTTATCTATATGTTAAAATGAATATTTATAAACATTTATTTCAATATATGTTGTCAAACATATGTTGTAGGATAAATATTTTTATAGGTCTTAATTTATTGTCACGGTATAAACATTTTTATTCAATTTCTACAACATATAAAAATGCACTTGCCAAATATTCATCTAAGGACATATAAAAATATTTTTCATGATATAAACATTTTTATTTAATTTTTACAACATATAAAAATGCACTTGCCAAATATTCATTTAAGGACATACAAAAATATTTTCCATTTTTATCAAGAACCTAACCTGGGTAGTAAAAGCATTTTTATTTTGATTAATTATAATATATATGTCCGAATAGTAAGTACCTATACTATATAGTAAAATGCCCTAAATGGTATAATATACCTTTACCATTCGGACATGCATATTATAATTAATCAAAATAAAATTGCTTTTACTATCAAGATTAGGTTCTTGATAAAAATGAAAAATATTTTTATATGTCCTTAAATGAATATTTGGCAAGTGCATTTTTATATGTTTTAGAAATTGAATAAAAATGTTTATACCATGACAATAAATTAAGACCTATAAAAATATTTATCCTACAACATATGTTTAACAACATATATTGAAATAAATGTTTATAAATATTCATTTTTAACATATAGATAGAGACCTATATTTTTTTTCCAAACATAAAACTAAAAATAAAAATAAAAATAAAAATAATTCTAAAACCACACTTTAGAAGTGTGGTTTTAGAAAAAAAAAAAAAATTCTGAACCGCACTTCTAAAGTGCGGTTCCAGCCCCCCCCCCCCCCCCCCCCCCCCCCGCCCAACATATGTTTGACAACATATATTGAAAGAAATATTTATAAATATTCATTTTTAACATATAGATAGAGACCTATATTTTTTTTTCCAAACATATAAAATTCATCCTAAAAAACTAAAAATAAAAATAAAAAATAAAAATAAAAAAATTCTAAAACCGCACTTTAGAAGTGTGGTTTTAGAAAAAAAAAAATTCTGAACCGCACTTCTAAAGTGCGGTCCCCCCCCCCCCCCCCCCCAAAAAAAAAAAAATTGCAAACCGTACTTTAGAAGTGCGGAAATGCTATAAATTGGAATTTATTTCTGAATGTGTATATTTTGGGAATTCCGTTTTTATTCGTGTATATACAGTGAATTCTACCAAACAATATACATGTTATTCACAAATGGTATATATAATGGCAATCAAACAATATAGCTATATTGAAGATAGTTTATAGATATGCAATGATAATATATACTATAGAATATTATTGAAGAAAATATATGTATGATGTTTTCAAACATATAATATATGGATACAATATAAGAAAAAAATAAACAATATATAATTTATGCAGAAACATATCATATGCACGTATGATGTTTTCATAAATTTATAATTTAAAAAATATATTATAGCTTGTCTCTTTGGATCTGCATCATGCATCATTAGTAGCAACAAATCATATATAATAATAAATTTATTTAAAAAAAAGAAATAATATATACAATTTGGATATGATTAGCATTTCTTTCTTTTAATGAAATTGGACAGAATGGTTTTTATTTCCATAACACTCATTTTTATCTCGGTTTTTGCCCTCCGAAAATGAACGGTCAAGATGAAATAACTGAGCATTTTTTTTTAAAAAGTTGGTGTATGGAAGCATTGCTCATATAATAAGCTCATCATTCACAATGATCATTTTTCATAAACAAGTACATAAATAACTTCATACAGTAATCCTGCATTTATTGGAAACTAGAAATAGAGTTGTATCAAATGGAGCTATTTGGAAACAAGTGACAATTCTGGGGTACCACTAATTGAAAGAATATGTAAGAAAGTTCATTCTTTATGCAACAATACTTCCTAAATAGTTATGACGAAGACAAATATTCATCCTCGGCCTTGTAAAATTTGTCCATTTGTTGTTCATTAGCAGTGATGCCTTTCAGTTTTCCGAATTTGTCTTTTTCTTCCCATTCAAAGAATTTCATAGAAGGAAATAGCTTTTTAAGATTTGTCCGTTTCATTTCTTTCAAATTCTTCAAGAATCTTAGGCGCAGTATCTTCACTTCCCACGCACTATCGGTTTTACTACAACGAAGCTCAGCAAGCTTACCACCTCGGATGTACAGTCTCTTTAAGTTCTTCAACTCTGTGGGACTCAACCATTCCGGTGCCTTAGCTTTTGGAAAGCATCTTAAGTCTAGTTTCTCCAGGTTTTCAGGAAAAGTGTTTGCTGGTGCATTAATTAGGGGTTTTTCTTTTTGTTCCAATGAGCGGGGTTCTATTTCCGTTATACTACTTGTTTTTTCTGCTTGGCCTTCACCATTTCCTGGTTTATCCTCTTTTTCTTCTATTCCCCATGTTATTGTCAATGACTGAAGTTTTGATAGTTTTTTGAGACTCTTCAACTCCTCGGCACCCTCAGGATCATGACCGATGTTAATGCTTAGTTTCCTGAGTTTACGTAAGCCTGAGATATCACTAAGCCGGCATCGATTTTTGTTGCCTGAGCTACCAATTACAAATCCCTTGAACACCTCTAATTTGCTGAGCGTAGCGATCCATCGTGGTATATGATCTAGCAAGTAGCACATTGAAACATCCAAATGTGTCAAGTTCTCTAATGTTTTGATTTTGGGAGGTAAATTTTCCAAGTTATGACACGCACGGACATCGAGGATCATCAAACCGGTACTATTACTAATTGATTCAGGAAGCTCTGCTATCCTCGAGATGTTTTGAAGGCTGAGGTATGTTAAGTTAGGTATCACCTCATTCAAAAAGTCGATTTTATCTACCTCTATGTGCTCCCAATTCATACACTTCCATTGTCCGACTTGCATCACCGCCATATTTTTTACACCAGGATAGCTTTTAATAGCATTGGATTTAAGGTACTTCTGGTTAACATTTAATATTGTGCCCACATCAAACTTGTTTTTCCGTATGGTACAAATCTGTAAGGAACTATCAGTTTTTACATCGATGATAAACCTTTTTCTCCAAGTAAAAGAAATAAACCTTTTATAAAAGATAGGTTTAAACACGCACTTATCCACAATATTATTATGCTTTCTAGTCTCATAAGGTATCAGGATGCCTTTGTCTACTAGTTCGTTAAACAAGAGTCCGCCAATTTGCTCAGCTGTGTTATTTCCCTCCGGACGTACCAGTTTCAACCCAATCCACCAATAAATCAACAATCTTCTTTTTATGACCGACTTCTCAGGGAAAATAGTGAAGCAAAATAAGCAATGCTTCAATTGGGGGTCAAGAGTGTCTATTATTTCGTCAATAAATGGCACAAAACTATCATCTATTTCATCTTGTTGGTTAGTCGTGTCGGTTTTAGATGGCCCCCCCTTCTCGTGTCTATTCTCTTCATCGTGTTTCTCTGAAGGTTTTATCATTTCTTGCAGCTTACTGAGAATGGCCTTGAGCTCACTATTAGTATCACACTCACTATCTTCCAGAATGTTATCAATGTGTCGTTCTATAATGCTGAATCTATCAATTACATCACCCTCCCACTCCTTTCTTTCATCAAGAATAACTTTCTTTTTTTCAACAATCTCCTTTATTGTCTTGAACATTCCCCCTATTTCACTACTCTCTGGATTCTTCTTTAGTTTCATAATGTATTTCTCCGCTATTTCAAGATGCTTGATCATTGGAATAACAACCTCCTCCAAGATACCAGCTTTCCGCATGATCGATCTTCCTTTGGATGAACCCGATATGATTAGTTATCCCTAAAAAACCAATATATAAATAATATTCAATAAAAGAGTACATAAATAAATAAATAAAAAATAAAATTACCAAATGAATAATAAACAAATAACAAACAAACAAACAAACAAACAAATTAACACATATAATATGGATAGATCACACTGATAGATATAGATTGATGGATAGATGAATAGAAGGATAGATGGATGATGCATGGATAATATATACATTTATAAATAAATAATTATAAACAAATAAAAGAACAAACAAATATGGGTTTGTTTGGATGAATAGGATTTATTTGGTTTAGTTTTAGGAGAGGAAAAAACTCTAGTTTTCGAAAAGACAAGTTTGGATGTAACTTTCGGAACTATAGGGAACTTTTAGGATTAGAAATTTTTAAGAAAATTGGTATGTGAAGTTGGATACGGGCATAATAAAATAGGGTGATGATACGGGCAAAAAATCATTTGATAGGAACATGAATTTTTTTAGAGGAAAAACATTTTTACCCTTATTATGTATATCAAGTCAATGAGTTAAAAAAAGAATAAATATCTAAAATAATAAATGCACTAATACAATGAAAATCTCTCTAATTTATTAATAGCATTATTCTTACTCATTCCATATTTGTATTTGCTCTTCAATATCATTAATCTGAATTGGAATCCTAATTTTCTTCAATCATTTTATTTATTTATTTTTTTGGTAGAAGAAATATATATTTTTTTTTTTCAAAATTATGTCATCTCTTTTAACTATTTAATATTTTTTTTTCTCATATAGCAATTGGACACTTAATATGTTTTCTGTGTTTTTGAATTTTAATTTAGTTAATCTCTAATTATGAATAAAAATATTAATTAGTCATTTTGGCCCTTTTACGTACTTTTCATTTAGTTGTTTATGGATCAACTACAAATTCATGAAATTGCATAATAATGATTTTTTTAATTCTTGTATATTTTTGTAAATATTTAACGAGTATATTTTTTTTATCAATCTTGATTTTAACAAGCATAGTAATATTAATGTATTTAAAGATTTCATAAACAGGAAAAATTAATATTAAAATGGTAATGAAATATTTTACAGAATTATATTTTGATCTAATAAAAAAATTAGTTGTCTTATGCAAATATCAATAAATTTGAAGGTTTTGATGGTAATTATATTGGAAAGATAATAATCAACAATAAATAGTGATATACTCTTGCATTTTTTTAACATAATTAATTGACATGTATAAAGAAGGGTAAAATAGTTATTTTGTTAAAAAAATTCTTGCTCGCATCAAATGCTTTCCTGCCCTTATCATTTCCCATAAAATATTATCTTTTTATTTAAAAGTCACTAATTAAACTATTAGTTCAATTAAATTAGCAATGAACATTAATTTCTAATTAAACTATTACGTATTAACAAATAATTAAATTAATTAAAAGTTATTTATTTAAATTAATTATTTTTAATCAAGTTAAAGTTAACAATAAAATTAAACAAAAAAAAGAAATTATTTAAATTTAACTAAAAAGGAAAATAATTATTTAATAAGGCAATTCATTAATAGACATATTAATTAAAATAATAAAATAATAAAGTAATATTTTATTAAATTATTTAAAATAAACTAAATATAATAAATCAATCATGAAGTAAATATAAATTACTAATGTCATTAATATTAGTAAAATTTTAAATAATTAAATATTTATAGATGTCTGTAATATGTATTTTAATATAAATTTTTAGGATTTTTATCATGTAAAATTCACCCTTAAATCATATCAAATGTATGAAAAATGCCTAAAATTCATTTTTAAACATCTTAATACACCTTATAGTGATGTTTTAGGTAAATAGACTAAGAAAATGATATTTGGAGGAATTCGGTGAAAAGTCAACTTCACAGGAAGGGTCGATTTGCAAATTTTGGGTCAAGAATGGCCGAATTATCCACAAATCTCCACGAAAACTCTACACAGACCTCTCCATCTGCAATTCTTTACCAAGCAACCATCCGAGCAAAACCCAAAAATCCAAAAAAAAGGCCGGACGACAAAAATCGCTGAGTTGACCAGAAGTCAACTTTTCCCAAAAGAGTCAAATGGGGTACCAAAACGAAGATCTCGACGAGATCCAACGGAACAAGCCTTTTAATTAGAAACCTTCTAGAAGTCCCAAAAAATCTTGGCCAAACCTGGTCAAAGTCAACAGACTAGTCAAACCAGTCAAATCTCGCTCGAAAAATTGCAAAAATTTTGAAATTCTCAGATTTAGACATGCTTGATGTCAAATGACTTATCTTGACTAGCCCGACCTTTTTGTAGGCTCCACCAGAGCTAAATCGAAGGCGATCACCAGGAAAAAGCAAAAAATCACTGTTTAGCCCCAAAATCATCAATTTCGAGCTGTAATTTTCTTGAACTCACCATTTGCTGAACAGACATCTGTTTGATGAAATTCTAATTCTATTCTCTTCTCCTCAATCCCTTCTTTCCGTGGATATAAAGAACACAAAAAAATATGAAGAATTGAGAGAGAAAATCGAGTTCGAAGTAAGTGTCAATGAAATTAAAATATGTTTTTGCTTAAATAACCCAATTCGAGTTGAATTTTCTCAAGTCCACCACTCACTATACAGACCACATTTTTGCACAAAACTAACTCCATTCTCTTCTTCTCTCGTCCCTCTTTCAATGGATACCAAAAACATACAAAATGGTAAATGAATGAATTAGATATTCGAGTTTGAAAAGAGGCAGTCGAGGTGTTCGACGAAATTCCAATTTTAACGGTAAAATTTTAACCAAATCGAATTAGCTCAATTCTTTTGAATGAAGTGTGGTTTTCTCGATTCAGTGAGTTTATATGAGGTATTATCAAGGTGTTGGAGGATTCAATTTGATTCGAAGGCAACTCCGAGTTAGATTTTGACTAATGAGTTTTCATTTTTAACCAAAAATCAAATTGAGATGAAAAATGGATTTGATTGAGGGATTTAACTGCGGAATTGGATGATGAAACATAGCAGGAACGATCTCATGGAAGTTGTAAAGAGTGCCTGAAGCTTGGATTTGAGTATCAAACTCCATCAATGGCGGATCTGACAGAAAACGTGAGTTGCAGATCTTCAAAATGGAATAACTCAAGCATTTCTCAATCGTTTTTCGCTGTTCAAAGTCCTATGGGTTCGTGAGAGAGTAAGAGATTCAGTTGGTGAAAAGGAGACGATGAATAGGAGTCGAGTTCAGACAGAAATGAGTTGGAGTTCAAAATTGGAAAATCTGGCGGTGAAGCTCATTCAAAGTTCTTTATGCGCCACAGTATTACGCACAGAAGATCATGAGGATAAATTTAAACTCTCAGTGCCAAAAAGAAAGCGACCCGTTTCACGAATTTCTTCAACCCGCTTCTCCACAATCGATGAAAGCAGGACCTCCCACCAGATTCAACAAACTGAACCAATTCATTTAACAGCTCGAGAAAAAAAAAATGTCCAATACTGAGTCGAACAACGCTCTCCATTTTATCGTTCAAGTAATTCAAACTTGTTCAAAGCCTCACTGGAAACCTTCATTAGTCGCCGAACTGCAGAGCTTTAATCCACTTTCTCTCCAATCTGAGATCACCATTTCTTTCCGCCAAAAAATCAGAAGAAACATTTCACAAAAATCTGAATTAAAATCAAGGAAATTCTGATCCGCCCAAACCAATAGAAATCTCCGGTTAGTGCCCCTATTAAAATTAATGTTTTTATAAATTAATAAGTTAATTTAAATTAGTTGTATTTTATATTGTGTTTGTAATAAGACTTTGGGGCCATAACAATTAAGTGTCTTGAATATGTATTTTGTATGGGTGTAAATGAATGTCTGTAATTTGGGGTGCGTGAAAGAGTGTCATAAAATAACTACAAATAGGGGTGAGATTGAGGGATGTATAACTACTCATTATCTCCACTTTGTAAATCAAAACAATATAACAAAAAGGAGATTCAATTCTCCATTGAATTATTAATAAATATTGATTTAAGCCCCCAATCTCTCATCTCTCCAATATTCTCCACTCAAAATACAAAATAATCGATCCTAATTCCAACAAATTGGTATCAGAGCTACGGTGTTTTGAGTTTAGTAGAAGAAGTAGAAGGAGATCACCATAAAGACGCTTCTAATTTCTCAAGATTTATCTGAAATAGTTGAAAAGGGATATGAAGATGCTGAGACGATAATACCGTCAGAAAAAGAGACGGACGAGGCTAAAAAGATAAGGCTAGAATTGGAAGCGGAGATGAAAGGAAAGAAAAAGAAAAATACAAAGGCGTTGTTCTTATTACAACAAGCGATTTCGGAAAAAATATTTTCGAGAATAATCGAGGCAAAAAGCGCAAAAGAAGCATGGAAAATCCTGCAAAAGGAATTTCAAGGAAACGAAAAGGTGCGAACGGTTAAACTCTTGACCGTCAAAAGAGATCTTCAAAATTTCAAGATGAAGGATAATGAGATGCTAACGGATTTCTTATCTAAAATTATGGAGTTGGTAAACAAAATAAGAAGTTTGGGTGAGGAGTTTACCGAGAAATCGGTTTGTGAAAAAACTCTCATTAGCGTATCGGCAAAATATGATAACATGGCATCGATAATTGAAGAAACTCAAGATATCTCAACCCTTAATTTACATGACCTAATGGGTTCATTAGAAAGATATGACCAAAGAATAAATAGGCATACCGAGCAATCTTTTGAGAGTGCATTCCAATTGAAAACCACCATAACCGAATCGTCAAACCAAAATACGGTGAAGAATCATCTCGTGGCGGTAAAAACGGTAAAGGGAAAAGTCGATTTAGAAAAGGAGAAAATAGAAGAAATAATCAAAAGTGGTGCAATAATTACAAAAATCCTCTCATTTCGAAAAAAGATTGTTGGTATAAAGGAAAAACCCAATGCTACAATTGTAAGAAATTCGGTCATCTAAAAAAAGATTGCCGAAATAAAACCAACGAGCAAGCTAATTACACTGAAGGAAAAAACGGTGCGGAACATACGGCCCTAGAGCTAAAAGAAGAAGTGTGGTATATTGATAGCGGATGTAGCAACCGTATGACCAGAAATGAATCAGTCTTTAGTGAAATTGATACGACCGTCATTACTCAAATTACAATGGGTAATGGTGCGGTTGTTCAATCGAAGGGAAAAGACACAATCACTATTGAAACAAGGAGAGGTCGTTTGTTAGTGGGTGATGTGTTGTTTGTTCCGGAGTTAGCGCAAAATTTATTGAGTGTTGGGCAATTGATTGAGCACGGTCATGCTGTTCATTTTGAGGGTGAATTTTGCAAACTATACAATAGGCCTAAAAATGGAAGTAAATTAATTGGGAATATTAAAATGGAGAAGAATCGCAATTTTCCCCTTATTCTAAATATTTCCAAACACGCGGCGTTGAAGGCCGGTGTTGAAGATATGTCATGGTTATGGCATAAAAGGCTCGGTCATGTGAATTTTGAGAGTTTAAAATTATTGAGCAAGAAGAATATGGTGACGGTTTACCGAGTATAGAAGAGAAGGGTGATGTGTGTGAAGCCTGTGCGCTTGGTAAAATTCACCGAGAACCATTCCCAAAAGAAAGGGCGTGGAGAGCCATGAAATCGTTGGAGCTTGTGCATACCGATGTGTGCGGGCCAATGAAGACAACTTAAGAAGACGGTAACCGATATTTCATCACCTTCATCAGTGATTATTCACGAATGTGTTGGATTTATTTCATGAGACAAAAATCTGAGGTATTCAATATTTTCAAAAAATTTCAAATTATGGTTGAGCGGCAAAGTGGCCGGTTGATTAAAAAAAGTAAGAAGTGATAGAAGCGGTGAATATTACTCGAAAGAGTTTGTGAAATTTTGTAAAAATTTTTGAAAATATCGGTCTCGAAAGACAATTGACCGTGGGTTATACACCGGAGCAAAACAGTGTTGCCGAAAGGAAAAATAGAACAATAATGGAGATGTGTCGAGCGATGTTAAATGAAAAGGGCGTTCCGACAAAATTTTGGGCCGATGGCGGTGAATATGGCGGTTTACTTATTAAACCGGTGTCCCACAAAAGCGGTCAAAGATAAATCCCCATTTGAAGTATGGTCGGGTGGAAGAAAGCCATCCATGAATCACTTGCGAAATTTCGGGTCCATTTGCTATGCGCATATCCCGAAAGAAATGAGACATAATCACAAGTCGAGATGTGATTTTTAATGAGAAAGAAAAGTGGGATTGGAAGGAAAAAGGAGTTGAAAACGTACCGGTATTGTCGGTATACGAAGAAGAAAATGACATAGAAGAAACGGAAGATGAAAATAAAAAGAATGATGAAGAAGAAGAAATACTGCAATCTCCTCCGACTAATGATGGGTCGAGTTCCTCTATGCCAAGTTCAACACCACCGGTAAAGAATCAAAGATTTAGAAATATAAATGATATTTATTTAAATTGCAACTTTTGCGTTGTCGAACCGGAATGTTTTGAACAAGCTTTAAAAGAAGAGGTTTGGAGAAATGCGATGGAAGAAGAAATAAAAATGATTGAGAAAAATGAGACTTGGGAGTTGGTTGAAACACCAAAAGAGAAGAGTGTAATCGGGTTAAAATGGATTTATAAAATAAAAACAAATCTTGATGGATCCGTTCAAAAATACAAGGCAAGATTAGTTACGAAAGGATACGCACAAAAACCGGGTGCCGACTACCAAGAGAGAGTTGCACCGGTTGCGAGGCATGAAACTATTAGGTTGTTGATTGCTTTGGCGGCACAAAAATGTTGGAAACTATACCAACTTGATGTAAAATCCGCTTTTCTAAACGGAGTATTAAAAGAAGAAGTATATGTGGAGCAATCGCAACGATTTGTGGTTGAAGGAAAAGAAAATAAGATGTACAAATTGAAGAAAGTATTGTACAGGTTGAAACAAGCACCACATGCATGATATAGTAATATTGATGCGTACTTCACCGACCAAGGGTTCAAAAGAAGCCCGATTGAGCTGACCCTCTACATCAAGAAAGACAAAAACGGTATGATTATCGTTTCTCTTTATGTTGATGATTTACTCATTACCGGAAGTGATGAAGGATTTTTGCAAGAATTTAAGAATGAGATGTTGAAAAAATATGAGATGAATGATTTGGGGTTACATAAACCCGCCGCATACATAATATCGGGTCTTGTAATGGCGAGATATAATAAGCTTCCAACTAAGATTCTATATACCGATTCATCGGCATCATAACTATCATCTTCTTTTGTCAATTTCACACCCACCAATAACGGTGTCATTACCTGATTGCAATTCTCCATTTTGAATTTAGAGAGAATACTATCTCGATCTTTGAATCGACTGAGTAGATTTCATATGGGTGTAGCAAAGAGGGTGTTGCACTATATTCAAGGTACACAAGATTTCGGGCTCATGTACGAGAAAAATAAAAAAGGAAAAATAGAATTGTTTGGATTTTGTGATAGTGATTGGGCCGGTAGTGCGGATGATTTGAGAAGCACATCCGGTTATGCATTCACTATAGGATCAGATATATTCTCATGGGCTTCAAAGAAGTAAGAGAGAGTGGCGCTATCTACCGCGGAAGCAGAGTATGTGTCGGCAAACGAAGCCGCACGACATATTACTTGGTTGAGGAAAGTGTTAGAAGACATGAGGGAGAAACAAGTCCATGCGACCGTTCTCTTCTGTGATAACAATTCCGCGATAGTTATGTCAAAGGATTCTATCTTCCATAGCCGCACAAAGCATATCAAGCTCAAACATCATTTTATTCGAGAGGTGGTTGAAGATAATGAAGTTCTTGTCAAGCATATCAAAATTGATGATTAGTTAACTGATATCTTCACGAAAGCACTTCCAAGCGAGAAGTTTATTCGCTTCCGAGAATTAATGAGGATGGTGAGTAAAAGCATTAAGGGGGAGTATTAAAATTAATGCTTTTAATAAGTTAATTTAAATTAGTTGTATTTTATATTGTGTTTGTAATAAGGCTCTTGGCCCATAATAATTAAGTGTCTTGAATATGTGTTTTGTATGGGTGTAAATGAATTGGTGTAATTTAGGGTGCCATGAAAGAGTGCCATAAAATAACTACAAATAAGGTGAGATTGAGAGGTGTGTAACTACTCATTATCTCCACTTTGTAAACCAAAACAATATAACAAAAAGGAGATTCAATTCTCCATTGAATTATTAATAGATATTGATTCAAGTCCCTAATCTCTCATCTCTCCAATATTCTCCGCTCAAAATATAGAATAATCGATTCTAATTCCAATACCCACAACCCGTAATTAATTTTGAGCAGAGCAAATCACCTCTATAAAAGAATACAGCCAATTCATCTCCACATTCAATCAATCATCGATTTAAACCCTCATCCAATTCATACACACAACCATCCATTCAACATTCCTTCTTTTCTTCTTCTTCCTCCATTCCAAACTCTAATCCTCCATGAGAGAGCTTGAGAGCTTGAGATTTAGGTTAGATGGTCAAATCACGTTGAAACGGGTCGATAGTATTAAGAAACGAAATTCTCAATCTAGAAGACTCGAGAAATCAAGTGGAGCTCTAGATCTCTTCTAGGGTTCTCCTAGATTGGATCCAACCCCTTTAATCGGTACGAGACATTTTTATTTCTCTATTTTTGCTCTATTGTCAGATTTAGTATTTGTGTAATAAAATGATAAAAACAAGTTTAAATCTTGTTTATTTGATGATGTGATGAGTGAGTAGTTGCAGATAAGGAAAGAATTTTTTATGACATGGTAATGAAATCTTGCTTTTATTTCATCGAGTTTAAAAGTTTTAAGAAGATTAGTTCATGAACACCTTAATATTGATTATTTGAGTATAATTATTTTGAAAATTATTTGTAATTCAAATTAAATTGTGTGGATGTGTGTTTTTTAAACTATTTGATCATTAGAACACTTGGAAGACGTTCTTGTTTAATTAAATTACGTTTTCGATCGAGTTTTATGCAAAAAAAAATTGAAAATGAAAGTTTTGAGTTCAACTTGTGCCCTTCTAATTTTAAAAATATTAAAATAAATATTAAAAATATAAAAATTAGTCATATCTAAAAGTATTTGAAGTGTAGAATCTACTTCTGAATTTAAAATAGTAGTTATTAAGACAGATTTGAAGATATTGTCAATTTTATGAGAACTGGTCTATGTGACCTAAATCTGGAACCAGATCTAAATTTTATGAATAACTCTTGATCTATTGAACAATTGTATATGAATTTTGTATATCAGCTCCTATACTAAGTGATTGAACTTTTGTGAAATTTTGGTAAATTTGGGAGTTTTGATTATTTTTCTAGTATTTCGTTAAATTTGCATCTGAAATTGAGAATCTGAACAAAGTCTGGACTAAACTGCATATTTGTTGAAATAGTTGAAGAAAACCCTAAGACCAATAAAACACCATTGAAAATATCTCCTTGTCTAGTTTCTAACAATACCACATTTGCTAAACTTGAAGTTCATTTGACACAGTTTCGAGTTAAAATATCAAAGTGTGTCAAAGCTGAATTTGGAATAAACTTGAATTAGGATTTCTGAATCTTGTCAAAGATGACCCTGAAAACCTGAAAATTGATTGTGAACATGTTTAACTTAGCCTTTTTCCGCGTGGATCGACCCCTAGCTCAATACCACGTATACACTGAAGATTGAAATTAGGGAATTATCTTTGTTAAGTGTATGAAATTGCAAACGACACGGTTTCTGCATTTCTTACAATGTCATTAATATTAATTAATAAAATCTTAAATAATTAAATAATTAGTAAAATGTTAAATAATTAAAAATAATATTTATTGAAAATATAACTAAATTTGCAATGTCATTAATGTTTTTGAAAATATAAAATATTACATAAGTAAATATCAATAATATAAAATATAAAATACTTATTACATAATTATTAAATTATTAAATAAAATATTAATTATTTAATTGAGTATTAATAATTAAATAAATAATTAATTAATATAATATTTTGAGAGGACACATTGGATTATTTTGTTTAGTATATATAAAGGAAACTTATATATTTTGGTTAGTATTTATAAAGGAAAAAGTTGTAATATTTTGGATAGTATTTGAAAGCGAAAGTTCCAATATTTGATATTTTAAATATTAATATTATTATTTTGGTTGGTACTTGTAAAGAAAAGAAAACTCATATAAACAAATTCCTACAAATTTACTTGGTTGCATCCAAACACACTATTTTGCATACACCCTTGAGTTTGTAATCATCTAGGATTTGAATTTTGCAAATTCTAATCCCTCGAGATATCCTTATTCTATCCTAGAAAATTTTACACATCCAAACAAGGTCTAAATAAATAGATATGTTCTATTTAGAATTTGGTTTATTCGGTCCAGTTTAAAATTTGGTTTAAAAAACTTATTCGGTTGGTTTGATTCTAGCATATTCAGTTTAATTTGAAATGTTGAACTGAACCGACTGAATGAACACTCGTAATAAAAATCAGTAGAAATTTGCAATTATATGACTTTTGGACATAAGTCTTTGTTCATTACAGTTTGATAAATCACCATTTTGTACGTAATAGCAATATTTTTAGAAATTAGATTTAATAGCAGAACAACAGAACTCTGATTCTTTATGCATGAAAAGGGGTAAATAAAAGTTAGATTTTTATTTATATCATGGTAATTACTTATTTTGAACTTCACCGTACCTTAATATTTTGGATCTACTACTTATGCTTATATTTTGAATATGAATAATTCTAGCAAATTAATCGCAACCTGCTTCAGAAATAATTTGACCTTGAGCCAAATTATTAAGGACAATAGTTTCACAGGTTGGCCTAAATCAACTCTACAAAAAAAAAAAAAAAGGAATATTGAAATTCGATTAACTTGAAATATGAAAATTACCCGATTTGACTGAAACCCCTCCTTGCTCAAGTTTTTGATGGAAGCTTCCCTAAGTTTTGGAATCAAATACTCATAGAATCAATCATCAACCCTATTTTCAACATTTTTTTTTAAAGAAATTATTTTCAACATCTATATTTACAAATGACAACAAAAGAATTACCTCAAAAATAAACAAAAGGAAGGAGAACCTTTTTTAGGAAAGGAAGCCAAAAGGGGTAGCAGATTGTCTTGAAATAAAGAATCAGCTCATTCTTTGGTTCATCTGAATTTTTCTCCAAGTTTTCATCAAAAAGGAAAACTACTCCTTAGAAAATCGTTCACATAGTTTCACTTATACTCGACCAGAGTTTTAAAATAAGAAAATTTTCAAACCACCCCCAGCCCTTGCTTTTCAAATTTCTTCAAAACCATCCTAAAATGGTGATTGGATTTTTATTCACCCCCCTAGAGCGTTAAATTGAAGTGTTTGGTTGGATAAATTCGTTTCCCCTTTGATACCTTTGGTTGGAACAATTTCGTTTCCCTTTTGACACGTTTGGTTGGATAAATTCGTTTCCCCTTTGACACCTTTCACTGATTCCTTAAATCTTGAAAATTTCTATTTAAACTTCAAATTTTGAATCTTGAAAATCTGTAATTTAGACTTCAAATTTGTACTTTATATCAATAAATTATGTTTACTGACTAGTATATATGGCAAGTTGGCTTAGCACCAAATAAAATTTGAAGTTGTAATTGTAACCACAGTTTTGAAATTTTCACATAATAAGATTAGGAAAATTTGAAAATGCGACGGGGTTGAGTACTTTGATGGTATAATGTTTCTTCTGCTTTTCAATATACTTTTTATTTTCTATATATTGTTTTATGAATATATTGTTTTTTCTCTCTGCATACTGTTTTAAAAAAATAAGGGAGAACTATAAGCAAGCGCTTGCTTGCTTCTCTTATTATGATGGACCGGTGGACATCTATGTTCTCATCTAAAATTTTAAAATCTTGCTAGACGCGTGATTTGAATCTCTCACTTATGAAAAATGAGACTAGTATCATAATACTAGGCTATTTTAGTAGTGGTTGTTCAATCTTATATATTGTTTATTGCCTCTAAATATTGTTTTATGTATATATTGTTTATTCCCTTTACATATTATTTTAAAAAAATGAGGGAGGACTACAAGCGACCGCTAACTTAGTTCTCTTAATATGGTGGACTCATATGTCCTAATTTACATTTTTAAAATTAAGCTAGACGCGGATTTTGAACCCTTCACCTATGAAAAAGTGAGGCTAGTTCCATAATATTAGACTATTCTAGTGGTGGTTGTTTAATCTTATATATTGTTTATTGCCTTTAAATATTATATTTTCGTGTCATGTTGCACGGCGGAAAATTCTGTCGTACAGCATCAGATCCCATAAAATTAACTGATTCAAAATATAGGAGTAGATCTTGACCCAAATCACTGTTATGATAAATATATAAAAAATATAGGAGGGTGAGGTATGTATAACTCAAAAGTATATATATATATATATATATATATATATATATATATATATATATATATATATATATATATATATATATAATCCTAAGTTTTTGATGATACATGATGACAATGATATAATATTCCGATTGTTGTAAAAATTGATCTAGAACATATTCAAAACATATATATTTCATCCGTATAGCTAAAATTTGAATTTTCGTTTTTTATAACCATTATTGTCATCGTTGTTCAAATAAGTATGTTATCAAAAGAACCCTCTTCATGTATATATATATATATATATGTATATATATATATATATATATATATATATATATATATATATATATATATATATATATGTCCATTTAGTTTTTCGTTCTACAGTCAACCTTCCAGTAAGAATCATATATTTTTTATGACTTTGTTTTAAAATAGCGTCCAAATTTTTTTTATTTCAGTAAATAGCGTTTGACCAATATATTTGTAAAACTAGTCTTTTTGCCAACTGATTGGGTGAAAATACAAAATTTTCGCTAGATCACCTGGCTAAAGTTAGAAAATCAGCCACTACCAACAGTTGTTAGCCTTGTTAATTACGCCAATATAAGGTTAAATGGAGGGAAAACATAATTTCACCACCTAATCTAACGAAAATGCAAAAAAAAAAAAAAAAAAAAGTAAAGTAAAAAAAAAAAAATGTGATGCTACAGTATTTTGCCCCGTAATATGGTGAACATGGAAAATAATTTGAATAATATTGCCTCAAAAACCATATTTAAAAACTCCAAAAATTAAATATTCAACACGTTCGTCATATCAGGTGGTGAAAGTCTTTTTTAACATCAAATTAGTTCTGATTAAGCGTTTTCGGTCTTGAAATTTAATTTTTAAACTTTCGACAGCTAGCCAGCGAAAATAATATTTTCGCCAGAACAGCTGACGAAAACGTTAGTTTTGCAAATAAAATTGTTTAAACTTTATTTTCTAAATTATAATTCTTTGGGATTTTTTAGTTCCAAACAAATACTATAAGCAAGGTGGCTTGACTGCCAATATGTGGAAGATGCTCTACCACCCAACAGGAAGGATCTAGAAAAGAAGATGAATAAACTTTACTCAGTAAAGTGGAGTGAAATTTAGCTCTTTGAAGCCAATGTAATTAACAAAACAAACAAAACTTTATTTTGAGTGAAAGAACCAGCAGGCTATCGTTGTTGCAGCCTTAAAAAAAGAAAACAAAGAAGCTACACTTCCTTTCTCTCTCATCTCATTTTCATCCATATTCAAATTCTTACAAATACTTTTATTTCTGTTCCTTTCTCTCATGAAGCCCATCCTGACACGAGAAGTGAAGCACGTGGAGCAATTATGGAACGACTGGGAAATCCGAGTGGCTACCATTTGCAGTCTTGCCCTACAAATTTTGCTCCTTGGCACAGCCGGCAGTCGAAAGCGCAATTACGGTATGACTTTTCAAGCAATAATAATAACGTTTTCCCTCTGGCTAGAGTACCTATTGGCCGATTATGTGGCAACGTTCGCACTGGGATACCTGTCACGAAACCAAGATGAAAACAACCAAGTCCTCATTTTCTGGGCTCCATTTCTCTTGCTCCACCTCGGCGGTCAGGACACCATCACCGCTTTGTCGATCGAAGATAGTGAGCTTTGGAAGCGGCACTTGCTGAATTTTGGGTGGCAAGTTGCTCTTGCGATTTATGTTTTCGTCAAATTACTGCCGCCCATTAGCATCACATGCGCCGCTGGTTTCATTTTCGCTGCCGGAATTTTGAAGTACGTGCAGAGAATTTGGGCACTGCAAAGAGCGAGCATGTCTAGCTTGAGGAGCTCTTTGGTCATGGATCCTGATCCAGGTCCCAATTATGCCAAGTTCATGAAGTACTATTCTAGCATCAGGGCTGGGCTTGATGCCATAATTGAAGTAGTTCCTGAGCGCCACGAGGAGTTAGGAAGCCGCAATGAGACAACACTCAATCCATCCATTGGTCAAACCGGTAAAGATCTAGAGGACCCGACATTAAATATAAAATATGCGGATGTTGTATGTAAAGCATACGATTTCTTTCAAACGTTCAAGTGCCTTTTTGTGGATTTAATCCTAAGCTTCGAGGATCGGAAGGGGAGCCAGGATTACTTCATACAACTTGAAACAGAAAAGGCTTACAAAGTGAGTGATATTGAGCTTTTCTTTATGTATGATATCTTACACACTAAAGCTTCCGTGATCCATACTTGGTATGGTTGGTTTTTCAGATTTACCACTCTAACTTGTACTATCTCTGCCCTTGTTATTTTTACAATGAGTAACAAGATTGCCTACGATAAAATCGAAGTCAACATAACATACTTACTCTTAGTTGGGCTGTTATCTTAGAAATTTCCGCAATACTTTTCATGCTGTTGTCCTTCTGGACCTATGCACCAATAAAGAATTCTAAAAAGTATAGTTGGCTATCGGATCCATTCTTTTTTGTTATAGAAAAATTGTGGGCAGAAAAAAAATTGAGATGGTCCAACTCTATGGCCCAATATAGTCTGATAAATTATGCTCTCAGGGACAAACGTAATGGCATGAGTAAGACGATGAAGTTCTTTGGTATAAAAGAACACGTTTATAACTTTCGGTACACAACAAATGAGCCTGTTCGGGACGACCTCAAAAATTTAGTATTCATAGAGTTACAGAAAAAGATGAGGAGCATTGTTGATGCTGCAAGTTATAAAATATTCAGCAGCCACCGAGGTCAATAGGCACTTCAAAGAGCTTGGTTGGAGCATCGAGGACGAGCTTGACGAGAGCATCCTCATCTGGCACATTGCAACCGATCTCTTATTTCATTTCTATGGATGGGACAAGCACAAAGATGATAAAAAAGGCGAAACAAAAGACCCTTGTTACCCTCGTATAAGCCAACACATTTCAAACTATATGCTGTTCCTCCTCATTGCGCACCCTTTTATGTTGCCGGCTGGCATTGGACAGATCCGGTTCGGTGATACTTGTGAAGAGGCAAAAAAATTCTTCCGGAGAAAAACTAATCTCGGTCACAAAGAAGCCACCAAGATGATACTCAGTATAAAAACAGAGTACGATCCGAAGGTAGTTAAGGGGGATCGTAGCAAGTCCGTATTGTTCGATGGTTGTAAGCTTGCTCACCAGTTGCAAGATCTATACTCAGGAGTAGAATCCTCTAAGAAGTTGGAGAAGATGTGGAAATTAATTAGCATCGTGTGGGTGGAGATGCTGTGTTACACAGCAAGCAAATGCGGAGGGTACTTTCACGCAAAGCAGTTAAGGGAGGAGAGCTTTTGACGCACGTGTGGTTTCTGATGGCTCATCTTGGGATGGGCGAGCAGTACAGGATCGAGCCTGGCCATTCTCGGGCCAAGTTGATCGTGCAGAAGTGAACCCGAAAATTCATCTCCTTTCACACCGTTGATTGGATTTTATTTGCCTTTTTTTTTTCAAGTGTCATTATGTTGTATTGTGCAGCTCACCTTTTTGTTATGGTGGACTGGGAATTATTTACTTCTTTAATTTCTGTGTTGTAATTTGATTATCAAGATGTACTCTAATTTATCTTTTTTTATATAAATCAAGTAAACCTGAATGGAACATCTAATTGTTTATTGTTTTATCAATAAGATTTTTGAAAGATTAAATGTATGCTCTAAAAGGAACTGCAGTAGCCAGTTGGGCTAAAGCGGAGAGTTGTAAATTGCTTTTTTATTTCTTAAATGAGAATTGTTTTATAAGAAACAAAGGAAAATAGAATTAAAACTATAAACACATGCTTTTGGATATGAAAAGAGAGATGTGCAAGGATCTTCAAAGATCGTCAATCTACTGCCCCAGCGATACTGGATTCAACCAAGTCTGACATTGCTCTTTGGACGTGCCTCCTCTGACAGTTTCCTGCTACTTTTTTTAATTTTGCCAATTCCCTTGGCTATAATTTGTAATAATTTTTGTAATGAACTCTTCGATCCAATTTATTTATATTAAATGCAGGCTCCCAGGTTGCTCCCAGGTTCAATCTGAGGTCTATTTATCAAAAAAAATATATATTATTCAATTTATGCATATGAGATTTGAACCCATAATTTCTTTTATCTCAAGTAAGAAACTCTACCGTTAGATTATAAGATCATTTGCGGAGAATTGTAAATTGTAATACTGGGTTATATGATCAAATGTCAAATCTGAGGTTTCTCCATAGAATTGGAACCTTGGATTCATGTGGTCAAGTTTAGCAATTCAAATTTTGGATTATCGAACTGAAGAATTGAAATAACAATTTATATAGGTAAATTCAATCTGGGCTTGTGGTGGTTAAACTCAAGATTTAAACAATTGGGTCATAAACAAAACCCGAGAATCTAAATTCTTGGTCCACAAGGCTGTTTTAAAAGTTTTGTCCTGAATTGCCAGTTGATGAGTTGAGCCGGTAACATGAGCTTTATTTTTCCCGCGGTTTCTTTACTCACTTTAACTTTTAGAAAAAGCACGAGAGAAAAAAAGGAAGAAAAGCAGACAGACATGAGAAGCAAAGAACAAGTTCAATCACTTTTTTTTTTTAAGAGTCAAGTTCAATCTTTTGCTGGTGCCTTTCAATATGTATAGGGGTGCCGTATCCGAACCGTACCGTATCCGTAAAATATCCATATCCGAATAAAAATATCCGTATCCGACGGATACGGATACGGATAAGGATAATTTATACGGATATGGATACGGATATAGTATCTATTGTATGATGCGGATAAGGATACGGATACGGATATTATCCGTATCCTTATAATATTTCTATTCGGATATTCGTTTTTATGAGACCCAATTTAGTTATTTATATCCATTAAATATTAATTTCCTTTTATTTCACAGCCATAAATTTCATATACCTCTCTAATCTTTCCTCTTATTTGAAAACAATTTCCAGATTTCCTTCTTTTTCAAACCAGCCATTCAATTAGAAATATATTTTATTTTCCTCTATGTCTAACGAAACCCTAGCCTCCAAATTACTAAGCATTTAACGATTTGTTCTCTCTCTCAAGATCAAGGAATCATTATTTTGTCTACAAATCAAGTGAGGTTAGATATTTAATAATCATGTTTTTTTAATTATATTACGCAATTTAGTTAATGACAACTGGCGACGAATATGATTGTTTGGTAAAAGTAAAACTAAAGATCTACACTTTATAATTCCATTGTATCACGTGATTGTTCACAATCACAACTCACAAGTCCACAAACAAGTATACAAATCATGCTATAAAATTTTTAAAATATCTATGAAACAAGTATTTAGTAGTTTCTTCTTTTTTAATAGATATATCAGCTTTTGATTACTGAAAATAAATAAAAGAAGTGTGTGTTGCCAAAAAATGCGCTAAGATATAGTTTTTTAGTTTATATTAGCTTCTGATTAAAAAGATGATGAATATGTCTGTGAACAGTAGGATGGATAATTTTTTGGAGTAGTTTTTATAGTATGACTATTGGAATAAAGACATTTTGTTTGTTTTGGCTAAAATATGACTAACAGATGTTCTTAGTGAATTTTGCATATCAGACCCTTATTCATATGGAATATGATTTTTTGTTCTCCTGTCGTGATTCGGCCAAGGGAGAGAGAACATATTTATCAACGTTTTCTTCAAATCTCATCACACGTGAGGGGTAGAAAAAGATTGGTTATTGTTATTTTACATGTCTTAAGGAGATTGAAAAAAGAATGAGCCAAAAATAGCGACCGTAGTTGAAGAAATCCTTAAATTACCACGGGTTGGTCAGAAATGGCTTATGTTTTTTTTGTCTGACTCCAAATTGGAACGCTTGGATCTCTCTAAGTTTTTATTCAATTGCCAGATTTCTTTTTGTAGAATATTCTCCTTGTTGTCGACTAACAGATGTTCTTAGCGAATTTTGCATATTGGACCCCTATTCAGATAGAATATGATTCTTTGTTATACTGTCCTGATTCGGCCAGGTGAGAAAGAACATACTAGTTATAATTTTGTTTGTAGTACGGCTACAATTAAATTAGTGATATTTTTGTTTTAGTATGGTTATTATATTAAAATTAATGGTATTTCTTTGTAGTTTGACTATGTAGAACAAATGAACAATGATATATCTAGTGCAATTACTTGGTTAATTTTTTTTTCTTTTAATAGTTATATTTATATAGTAATTTTCTAAGCTACTTATTAAAATATCCGTTTTAACAATCCGAAATGAGTCTGTATTCGTATTCGTATCCGAGATATCCGAACCGTATCCATATCCGTTTAAGATCCGAACCGTATCCGTACTCGAATCCGAAAAAAAATATGGATACGGATATGGTAAGAGCACTATCCGAACCGTATCCGAACCGTTTACACCCCTATCTATGTACCATCAGAAATTTGTGTTTTTTCTCTCTTTGTAGCTCACATTTTCTCAACAACAACAACAACAAAAAAGAACAGAAAAAAGGGGGAAACTCGTCCAAAAACAAAGATAATCGTACAAAAAGGACATGTGCATTTGTTTTGGAAACAGATCAAATTCCACTTCAAGAGAAATTACCAACAAAAAGAGAATCCCGTCTCTCCATTTACCAATCGAAGCCCATTGGCAGCTGCCTGAAACTAGAAACAAGAGGAAACTTTCTCTCTCTAGAATGAGTTTCAAAAGCATACAAGAATCCCTGACCAAAATCAGCAGAAGCAATACTTTCAAGGGAATTTTCCAGAGTGTTCATGATCCGAAAGAAGAACAAGCTGTAGAGGAAATAAGGCGAGAGCTTCTAGAAGATGGGAAATTGCCCGAAAAATTTGATGATTATCACACCCTTTTACGGCAAAATTCTAATTACTATACTAATTATATGCTTTTATTTCTATCAAATTTGTAATATGCATACCATCTAATAACAGTTTTCTACGAATGAGAGCATTTAATGTAGCAAAAGCAAAGGAAATGTTCTTAAACATGGTCAAATGGCGCGAAGATTTCGGCGTAGACTCCCTCATAAAGGTAAAACAAAATATAAAAAAAAATATTCGAAATGTATATATATTTTAGTTTAAAATATTATTTTATTTTTTATTTTTTATTTTTTGTAGGATTTTAAATTTGAGGAAATTGAAAGAGTGAAAAAACACTACCCACACGGGTTTCACGGAGTGGACCGGTACGGCAGACCGGTTTATATAGAGAGAATCGGACTGGTGGATCTGAATTCCCTTTTGAAGGAAACTACGGTAAACCGGTTTATAAAATACCATATTTCACAACAGGAGAAAACCCTGGGTTTCAGATTCCCGGCATGCTCGCTCGCGGCGAAGAAACATGTTGCTTCTACTACTATGGTTTTGGATGTTAAAGGAGTTGTCAGTTGGGAAATTATGTTTTTGCCCTTTGAAATGTTATAATTGTTTGTGTACTTACTTTTATAAATTTTGTGTTAGGGGTTGAATAATTTTTCGAAGCTGCGAGAGAGTTGTTTGTGGAGATTCAAAAGATAGTAATTATTATCCTGAGGTAATAATTAGATTTGTTGAATATTAAAAAGGAAAATTATAGTCTTCCCCTATTTTTCTTCCCAATTCCTTGATGACGTGGCATGAGATGATAAATCTAATACAATATATAATAAACCAAAGCAAATTTATTATGATGGTGAACCTAATACAACATATGGTAAATTTAAAATCCGTTTTCTTATATATAATCACAAATTTATCATGAGTTGGTATGAGACGATGAATCTAATAGAACATGTGATATATTACCTTTTTACCCTTAAAATGTGAATATGTTAAATAATTTTTGTATTTGTTTGTTTTTTAATTTTATTTTAGAGTTTGAATAACTTTTCTAAGCTGGCTAGAGAGCTGTTTGTGGAGATTCAAAAGATTGATAGTAATTATTATCCTGAAGTAATATTGTTAAATAGATTTGTTCATAATAAAAATATGTTGGGTTTGTTTGCATTTTATTGGTGAAATTATTATGATGTACATTTTTTTTTATTATGTTATAGACGTTAAATCAATTGTTTATAATAAATGCTGGATCTGGATTCAGAGCTCTATGGAGGGTTTTGAAAGCTTTTTTAGAGGCACGCACACTTGCTAAAATTCAGGTACTCTCATAATATCATTTTCTTTTAAAAAAATAAAATTAATTTTTTTTGAAAGAAAAGTGGAATAATTTAGTGATAATTATTATATCAGGTTCCTGGTACCAGTTACAAAAGTGACCTTTATGAAGCTATTGATCCAAGGTAAGAAAAATACTGAATTATTATCCAATTCTGTTTTCTATTCTGATAATTGCAAAATTGTGTCTGATAAAGAATTAATTATGATATTCTTATTTATTTATAGTAATTTACCAGAATTCTTGGGAGGAACTTGTAATTGCTCATCAAGTGGAGGGTGCTTAATGAAAGATAAAGGGCCCGTGACTGATCCAGAAATTAATAATCTTTTACAGGTTAGAAATATAATTCTCACACATTTGAGATTTTTATACATATACAAACGCCTCTATATTATTTTTTCTGTTATGCTTTTTTAGGAGGCTTTTGTCAAAGGGAAAACATTCGGAGAAGAAATAAATGATGCAGGAGTCATCAGAGCAAAGAAAAGTATGATTTTTAACACATTAATTCCAAATTAATTACAGTCAAATTTTGTGAAATTGATTATTATTTTTATCATTCACACAATACTTTTTTCGTGAATATTTTTTAATGATTTACATTTCAATAATCAGGAGGCTTCAAATAGGCGATTCCATTCAAGTGGTGAAGGAACATTAAATATGACAAATGAGGTGCCTTATATTTATCTTTTTCCACTAGGAAAATTTCCTTGCATAACCATTCAAAACTTCGAAATTTTGTTTAGACCTTTATAAGCCTACTTTAAGATTTTGTCTGAACTTGTTTCTTTCATTGAACATGTAGGGAAATAACAATGGAGATATTTCAATTAAGATTTTAGAGTTGGAAGACTGGCTTGGCGACACCAATAAGGTGACCATATATACGTAGAATTTAATAAGCAGAACTGATCGGCAGATTTCCAGTATTGAACACGAATTTCCATTTAATTATATAAGGGAAATTCTTTAAAAACCCCCTAACTTTTTTGGATATTATCAAAAACCCCCTATCGTTTTCATTTCTTCAAAAACCCCCTATAAAGCACATGGAATTTTTTTGTTAACCCCTATGGGGTTAAGTTAAACCTTTTCCATCCATTCAATTTTTGCATTGACCAAAATACCCTCTATTTATTTTTATATTATATTTAATTCAATTAAAAAATATAATAAAAAATTAATATTTTTCAACATAATATAAATATTATATTATATTATTTTATGCTGCATTAGTTAATTTTTTTATTATATTATATAATTTTATGTTGCATTAGTTTATTTTATAGTATTATATTACATTAAATATTTTCTCTTTTTTATTTGTATATTATAATTTTATTCTCAGTAAAACATTATTTTTTTATTATTATTTTTTATGTTTTTTAAAAAATAGTTTCTGGAAAAAAAATCAGTAAAAATTCTAAATTATTTTTTAAAAAATATTTTTTTGAATTTTTTTATAAGAATTTTTTTTCAGAATTTATTAATTTTTTCAGAATTTATTAATTAATGCATCATAAAATAATATAATATAATATTTATATTATGTTGAAAAATATTAGTATTTTTTATTATATTTTTAATTTAATTAAATATAGTATAAAAATAATCAATAGAGGGCATTTTGGTCAATAAAAATTAGAATGGATGGAAAATGTTTAACTTAACCCCATAGGGGGTAAAAAAAAAATTCAAGTTGCTTTATAGGGGGTTTTTGAAGAAATGAAAAAGATAGGGGGTTTTTGATAATATCCAAAAAAGTTAGGGGGTTTTTGAAGAATTTCCCATTATATAAAATAAATAAATTGGACAAATTTCGAAAATTTTCTTTGTTTTGTCTCAGATACTGAATAAGCTTTTAAATAAGCAACAAGAACTTGCAAGCCATATTGAACAGCTAAAAAAGCTCAATACGGTAAATTAGCGAAAAAAAAAGGTTTGTTTCAATTTTTAAACGCTAAATTTAATCATATAAAACTAATATTTTTGGTTTTATTTCGAACAGGCACAGGTTGTAAAGGAGAAGAGTTGAATGTGAAGAATTAAAATTGGCATTTATGTTTCTGTTTTAATTTATTTTATTTTTTTGTGCATATGATGTATAGTGAATATATGTTTGCACAGTGTTTTATTCATTTACTTTTGCTGATTTTTTTTTTTTAATTTTTAATTTTACTTACCAAATATGTGAAGCGTGCTCTGCTTTCTTGCATATCATAATATTCATTAAATTCGAAAAAAATTGATTAAAAATAATAATAATTATTATTATTTTTTTTTTTGCTTAAAGCCTAAGGCATAGTTTATTGAAAGAAATCTAAAAAGTATCACAATTTACAAGCCCATCTGAAAGACTAGAACTGGACCAAGTAAAAGAATTAAAAACTGGGCCCAAGTAAAAAATTGATAAAATAAATAATCATATAGTGATACACTTATAATCGATTAGGCCTTAAAGACGAGTCTCTCTCACGTACGGCCCAACCCAATTTTACGGGCCGGCTCCTAAATTCTAAACGGGTTAAACATCCACATATTTTATTCTTATGTGATCCAAATCCTGCAGATCAACAGATAACACAACGTACCGTGACATCCCGACACTTCCGTCTTGTTCGTTCGTTTCGACTTCCTTCTCTCTCTCTAGGGTTTACTTATTCTCAAGTGATAATTTCACTATTTAGCGCCTCCGCTGCGCAAAGATCTCCTTCGCGTTCGCCATGGATGCGCAACGAGCTCTGCTCGATGAATTAATGGGAACAGGTATTAACGCTTCATCTGTTATTTCTAGTACTTAGCTGATTTTTTGGTGGAATTTGGAAGTTTAGTTTGGACTGGATCTCTTGTGTTATTCTACCTTGCCATTGTTGAAATTATTTTGGACATGTATTTGTGAGATAAAATTACGGAATTATATATAGGCATGGAATATATCGATCTGCAGATGATATTTTTCTAGAGAAATCATATACAGTTTATTAAAAAAAATTCTGGAAAACAACAGCTCAATTAGTAAATTTTAATAAATCGATCTAGAAAAATCATCAAATCTTAAGTTCTGAATAGAATTTACGAGACTGTAATGAATTAACATTTTTTCAATTGTAATAGCGAGAAATCTGACGGAAGAAGAGAGAAAATCATACAAGGAGGTAAAAATGGGATGATAGAGAGGTGTGTGGCCCTTAAATGGTGCGGTTTTGCCCTCATGATCTCTTCGTCAATACTAAAAGCAATCGCGGTACGTAATTTTCTTCATTTTCTCCATAAATTGATTTACGGTGAATCATCATTCAGGCCGAATTTGGCTGAAATTGGGTTTAATTGAAACGTAAAACATAATTGAGGTCAAACTAAGGCTAAATTGAGTAAAATTGAAGCAATCACATTTAAATGTTAATTGGTATAAAATTGGATTAGCATCAGATAAATCTTAAAATATTATGACTGAGATGAGTTTTTAAAGGATTGGCCCATCTTCATTGTCTTAGCTCTTGTTTTTTTTTTTAACTTGTACTTTTTTGGTTTTCTATTCTTTTTGTAGGGCCTTGTGAAATGATTCATGACCCCAAGCTTAAAGAAAGGTGATTCTCTATCTCTTTTTTAGTTTTTTTGCATATCTTTCTGTATTTATACCTATACTTCTCTCCAGAAAAAGGTATTTTTCATTTATAGCCTTTATTTAAGGTAGTACGATGGATTTTAAGCATTTTAAGCGCCTAAGATATATAGCAAAAAAGAAAGAGCAATTATTTGTTGATTGTATAAATGGGTTTTGAAGCTACATGGTGTATGTATTTAATGTAGGACGGTACTTTTGATATGACGCAAATGTGTACTGTATATCATATGATATGGCTCTCTCCTTGTTACAAATATTTTTTCCTTTAAGGTAACCCACCTCTCTGAACAAATCATTTCAGAGCCAATTAAACACACAAAAGACAAAACAATCACTTTTTCCCAAATATTGCCCCCCTATCCTCTTCTACCCAATATATTATTATTATATTATCTCTATCCAATTATATTAATTTCCAACTTATTAAGAACAGCTTTGAGCAATCACCTTGCCACGACACATTCCTTCCTCGATTCGAAGCCGATCGCCCAATACTGCGAAAAACTGGTTAATTTTCCTTAAAACAATCATACATAATTAATTATTCAATTATTCAATTAATCATTTTGCCAGGTGAGTGATTTGGATAGGAAAGTGAGGCGAGGCCGTGACAGGCTGGCACAGGAAGTCGAGCCGCCGCCAGCGCCCCCAATTTCCAGCGAAAAATTAGAGGAATTTTCTTTAATCAAGGAAAAATTAGAGGAATTATCTTTAATCAAGGAAAAAATCAAGAAATTGTCGTAGCAAATCGAGGCTCTCAGTGAGGCTGGAAAAGTCAACGAAGCTGAAGCCCTCATGAGAATGGTTGGAAACTTTTCATTCATACCCTCAAAAAAGATTTTATTTACAAATTCACCATTTTTGTCTAGAAAATTAGTTAATTTTCGGCTGAAAATTGTGTATTTTTTCTATATTATTTATTTTACCCGCACATCCGCCTTTTTTATCCAGAAAATCCGTCATTTTTTGCATAAATTAATGTTGGAATTGTTTATTTTTCCAATTTTGTACATTTGTTTATTTGTTTATTTTATTTTTTATTAGGTGGATGGATTGAATGCGGAAAAAACGGCCATAATAAACCCTAATAGCAAAATAAACGGCGCTTCTGCAAGAGAAAAAAAATGGAGCTGTGTGAGACTTGTGGGTCCTTTTTAATATCGAACGATGCAGCTGAGCGGGCCCAGTCTCATGTGTTAGGAAAGCAGCATATCGGATATAATATGATCAGAGATTTTCTCGTTGAGTATAAGGTAGTTGGCAAAATTACATTTATACCCCTGTCAAAGTTAAAATTACACATAAGCCCGTTCAAAATGAGAAATTTCTTTTAATCTTTTTAGGAAACGAAGGAGAAGTCAAGAGAAGAAGCGAGGCTGGCGAGAGAGAAGGAATTGGAGGAGAGGAAGAAGAAGAGGGGGAGCGAGGAGAGAGAGTGGTCTAGAGATAGAGAGAGAGGTCTAGAGATAGAGGGATCGGAATGAGGAGAAGTCTAGAGAGAGAGAGACCGCGATAGAGACCGTGAGAGAGAGAGAGAGAGATCTCATAGTAGACACAGCAGAAATGGGGGAGAGAATTATGAGAGAGAAAGACAGAGTGAGAAATGTGGTGGTGGCAAGGGGGCCGTCTGGCAAGTGGAATTTGTAGAACGGAACGAAATATAAGATGAGGGAGTAAGAAATTCAAGAATTAGCTAATTTCATTGTTTGTTTGGATGTTGGAAAAATAAGTTGATAGAAAATATAATTTTTTATTTGGTTGTCTAGAAAGTTATGGAATTTACTGTTGTGAATATTCAAAGTGTTTAATTAAAGTTAGTGTAAGTATTACTTCAAAGTTCAAACTATTAAGTACTATGATTAAAAGTAGCAAAAGTGAAATAATCAATAATTAATCAACATAATTAAGATTTACTTATTCAGATTCTCTCTATTCAACCTTGTCAAACTTCAATTACCAACTGCATAATATAATTTTATAATATTTGAACAATAAAAAACAAAAACATATGTACCATATCAGTATACCAATACCAGTATACCACTACCATAATATACAGTTAATTCCTTGTTTTTAGACTAGATATAAACCAAAATAAAAACTCTTGTTTAGGTCCCAACAAATACTTAAGGAAGGTAGCTTGACTGCCAATATGTGGAAGATGCTTTACGTACCGCCCAACAGGAAGGATCCAAAAAAGAAGATGAGTAAGGTGGAGTCAAAGGAAGTAATAAAACCAACAAAACTTTGTTTTTAGTGAAGAGAATTCCAGCAGGCTATCGTTGTTGCAGCCTTAAAAAAAAAAAAACCAACGAATTAGCTGTACTTCCTTTCTCTCTCATCTTCTCTCATTTCATTTTCATCCACATTCAAATTCTAACAAATACTTTTATTTCCGTTACTTTCTCTCATGGAACCCAGCCTAACAAAAGAAGTGAAGCACCTGGAGCAATTATGGAATGACTGGGAAATCCGAGTGGCTATCATTTCCAGTCTTGTCCTACAAATTCTGCTCCTTGGCACCGCCGGCAGTCGAAAGTGGAATTACGGAATGACTTTGCAAGCAATGTCAATAACGTTTTCCCTCTGGCTTGAGTATCTGTTGGCCGACTATGTGGCAACATTCGCACTGGGATATCTGTCGCAAAACCAAGATGAGAACAACCATATCCTCGTTTTCTGGGCTCCGTTTCTCTTGCTCCACCTGGGCGGTCAGGACACCATTACCGCCTTGTCAATTGAAGATAATGAGCTTTGGAAGCGACACTTGCTCACCCTTGTGTCGCAGGTTGCTCTTGCGATTTATATTTTCGCGAAATCACCACCACCTATTAGCATCACAATTGCCGCTGTTTTCATTTTCGCCGCTGGTTCTTTGAAGTACGTAGAGAGAATTTGGTCACTACAAAGAGCGAGCATGTCTAGCCTTAGGAGCTCTATGGTAAGAGATCCTGATCCGGGCCCCAACTATGCCAGGTTCATGGAGGAGTACTATTCCAGCATCGCGGCCGGGCTTGATGCCGAAATTATAGTGGTTGCAGAGCGACACAAAGAGCCAACAAACCACAGTGAGACAACCGGGAACCAGACAATTAAAATCAATATAAAAGATGGGGAAGTTGTATGTAAAGCGTACGAGTTCTTTAAAACGTTCAAGCGCCTTTTTGTGGATTTAATCCTAAGCTTTGAGGATCGGAAGGCGAGCCAGGATTACTTCATACAACTTGAAACAAAAAAGGCTTACAGAGTGATTGAGACTGAGCTTCTCTTTATGTATGATATCTTACACACTAAAGCTTCCGTGATCCATACTTGGTACGGTTGGCTTTTCCGATTTACCACTCTAACTTGTACTATCTCTGCCCTTGTTATTTTTACAATGAGTAACAAGATTGCCTACAATAAAAGCAAAGTCAATAATATAACATACTTACTCTTAGTTGGGGCTGTTCTGCTAGAAATTTCTGCAATAGTTTTCATGTTATTGTCCTTCTGGACATATGCAGCATTAAAAATTTCTAAAAAGTGTAGTTGGCTATCGGACCTACTCTTTTTTGTTATAGAAAAATTGTGGGGAGAAAAAAATTTCGGATGGTCCAACTCTATGGCCCAATATAGTCTGATAACATATGCTTTGAGAGACAAACCTAATTGCATGAGGAAGACGATGGAGTTCTTTGGTATAAAAGAACATTGGGATAATTTTCAGTACGCAACAAATGAGCTTGTTAGGGATGAACTCAAAAATTTAGTATTCGAGGAATTAAAGATAAAGATGATGAGCATTGTTGATGCAGCCAGTTATAAAAGATTCGGCGACCATAGAGGTCAATGGGCACTTCAACGCAAAGGTTATTTCGAAAAGCTCGCTTGGAGCATCGAGGCCGAGCTTGATGAGAGCATCCTCATCTGGCACATTGCAACCGACCTCTTATTCCATTACTATGATAAAGAAGACAAAACAGATGACCCTTCCCCTCTCATAAGCCAACACATTTCAAACTATATGCTGTTCCTCCTAGTTGTGCGCCCTTTTATGTTGCCGGCAGGCATTGGACAGATCCGGTTTGGCGATACTTCGGAAGAGGCAAAAAATTTCTTCCGGAGAAATCCAAATCTCGATCACAAAGAAGCCACCAAGATGATACTCAGAATAAAAACAGAGTACGATCCGAAGGTAGTTAAGGGGGATCGTAGCAAGTCGGTGTTGTTCGATGGTTGTAAGCTTGCTCACCAGTTGGAAGAATTATACCCAGAAAAAGAACCCAAAAAGGAGGAGAAGATGTGGAGATTAATTAGCGTCGTGTGGGTAGAGATGTTGTGTTACACAGCAAGCAAATGCGGAGGCTACTTCCACGCAAAGCAGTTGAGTAAGGGAGGAGAGTTTTTGACGCACGTGTGGTTTCTGATGGCTCATCTTGGGATGGGTGAGCAGTACAGGATCGAGGCTGGCCATGCTCGGGCCAAGTTGATCGTGCAGAAGTGAACCCGAAAATTCATCTCCCTTCACACCGTTGATTGGATTTTATTTGCCTTTTTTTTTCAAGTGTCATTATGTTGTATTGCAGTTCAGCTTTGGCTGTCTAATTATTTATTGTTTTATCAATAAGATTTTTTAAAGATTAAATGTATGCTCTAAGAGGAACTGCAGTAGCCAGTTGGGCTAAAGCGGAGAGTTGTAAATTATTTTTTTTTTATTGTTTTATAAGAAAGAATGGAAAATTACTTCATTTATGCATATGAGATTTGAACCACAATATTTTTTATTTAAAGCAAGATACTCTATCATTAGATTATGTAAATTGTGATACTGGGTTATATGATCAAATCTGAGGTTTCTCCATAGAATTGGAACCTTGGATTCATCTGGTCAAGTTCAGCAATTCAAATTTTGGATTATCGAACTGAAGAATTGAAATAACAATTTATATAGGTAAATTCAATCTGGGCTTGTGGTGGTTAAACTCAAGATTTAAACAATTGGGTCATTAACAAAACCAGAATCTAAATTCTTGGTCCACAAGGCATTTTGAAAAGTTTTGTCCTGAATTGCCAGTTGATGAGTTGAGCCGGTAACTTGAGCTTTATTTTTCCCGCAGTTTCTTTACTCACTTTAACTTTTAGAAAAACCATGAGAGAAGAAAGGAAGAAAAGCAGACAGACATGAGAAGCAAAGAACAAGTTCAATCCTTTTTTTTTTTTTTGGAAGAGTCAAGTTCAATCTTTTGCTGGTGCCTTTCAACTGTTCTATGTACCATCAGAAATTTGTGCTTTTTCTCTCTTTGGAGCTCACATTTTCTCAACAAAAAAAAAAAAAAAAAAAGGGGGAGATTCGTCCAAAAACAAAAATAATCGCACAAAAAGGACATGTGCATTTGTTTCGGAAACAGATCAAATTCCACTTCAAGAGAAATTACCAACAAAAAGAGAATCCCGTCTCTCCATTTACCAATCGAAGCCCATTGGCAGCTGCCTGAAACTAGAAACAAGAGGAAACTTTCTCTCTCTAGAATGAGTTTCAAAAGCATACAAGAATCCCTGACCAAAATCAGCAGAAGCAATAGTTTCAAGGGAATTTTCCAGAGTGTTCATGATCCAAAAGAAGAACAAGCTGTAGAGGAAATAAGGCGAGAGCTTCTAGAAGATGGGAAATTGCCCGAAAAATTTGATGATTATCACACCCTTTTACGGCAAAATTCTAATTACTATACTAATTATATGCTTTTATTTCTATCAAATTTGTAATATGCATACCATCTAATAACAGTTTTCTACGAATGAGAGCATTTAATGTAGCAAAAGCAAAGGAAATGTTCTTAAACATGGTCAAATGGCGCGAAGATTTCGGGGGAGACTCCCTCATAAAGGTACGGAAGGCCGGATTTACAGGAAATAAATTCAAAATTAAAACTTCAAAATTATATTTCTAACCTGTAAAAGATTATTAATTTCTGACCTCATCAAAATTAAAACTTCAAAATTAACTCAAAAATAAACATTTTTATTATTTTTTACAGGATTTTAAATTTGAAGAAATTGAAAGAGTTAAAAAACATTACCCACACGGGTTTCACGGAGTGGACCGGTACGGAAGGCCGGTTTACATAGAGAGAATCGGGTTGGTGGATCTGAATTCCCTTTTGAAGGAAACTACGGTAAACCGGTTTATAAAATACCACATTTTACAGCAGGAGGAAACCCTGGGTTTCCGATTCCCGGCTTGCTCGCTCGCGGCCAAGAAACATGTTGCTTCTACTACTATGGTTTTGGATGTTAAAGGAGTTGTAAGTTGGGAAATTACCTTTTTACCCTTAAAATGTGAATATGTTGAATAATTTGTGTATTTGTTTGTTTTTTAATTTTATGTTAGGGTTTGAATAACTTTTCTAAGCCAGCTAGAGAGCTGTTTGTGGAGATTCAAAAGATTGATAGTAATTATTATCCTGAGGTAATATTGTTAAATAGATTTGTTGATAATAAAAATATGTTGGGTTTGTTTGCATTTTATTGGTGAAATTATTATGATGTACATTTTTTTTTTATTATGTTATAGACGTTAAATCAATTGTTTATAATAAATGCTGGATCTGGATTCAGAGCTCTATGGAGGGTTTTGAAAGCTTTTTTAGAGGCACGCACACTTGCTAAAATTCAGGTACTCTCATAATATCATTTTCTTTTGAGAAAATAAAATTAATTTTTGTTGAAAGAAAAGTGGAATAATTTAGTGATAATTATTATTTCAGGTTCTTGGTACCAGTTACAAAACTGACCTTTTTGAAGCTATTGATCCAAGGTAAGAAAAATACTGAATTATTATCCAATTCTGTTTTTTATTCTGATAATTATAAAATTGTGTCTGATAGAGAATTAATTATGATATTTTTATTTATTTATAGTAATTTACCAGAGTTTTTGGGAGGAACTTGTAATTGCTCATCTAGTGGAGGGTGCTTAATGAGAGATAAAGGGCCCTGGATTGATCCAGAAATTAATAATCTTTTACAGGTTAGAAATATAATTTTCACACATTTGAGATTATACAAACACCTCTATATTATTTTTTCTGTTACGCTTTTTTAGGAGGCTTTTGTCAAAGGGAAGAAATTCAGAGAAGAAATAAATGATGCTGGAGAATCATCAGAGCAAAGAAAAGTATGATTTTTAACACATTAATTCCAAATTAATTACAGTCAAATTTTGTGAAATTGATTATTATTTTTATCATTCACACAATACTTTTTTCGTGAATATTTTTTAATGATTTACATTTCAATAATCAGGAGGCTTCAAATAGGCGATTCCATTCAAGTGGTGAAGGAACATTAAATATGACAAATGAGGTGCCTTACATTAATCTTTTTCCACTAGGAAAATTTTCTTGCATAACCGTACAAAACTTCGAAATTTTGTTTAGAATTTTATAAGCCTACTTTATGATTTTGTCTGAACTTGTTTCTTTCATTGAACATGTAGGGAAATAACAATGGAGATATTTCAATTAAGATTTTAGAGTTGGAAGACTGGCTTGGCGACACTAATAAGGTGACAATATATACATAGAATTTAGTTAGCAGAACTGATCGGCAGATTTCCAGTCTTGGGCACGAATTGACATTTAATTATATAAAATAAATAAATTGGACTAATTTGGAAAATTTTCTTTGTGTTGTCTCCCTTAGATGCTAAATAAGCTTTTAAATAAGCAACAAGAACTTGCAAGCCATATTGAACAGCTAAAAAAGCTCACTTCGGTAAATTAGTGCAAAAAAATCGAGGTTTGTTTCAATTTTCAAAGGCTAAATTTAGTCATATAAACTAATATTTTTGGTTTTATTTGAACAGGCGCAGGTTGTAAAGGAGAAGAGTTGAATGTGCATCTTTCCGTATAACTGAGAACTGAGAATTGAAGAATTAAAATTGTCATTTATGTTTCTAATTTAATTTATTTTATTTTTTTGTACATATTGATACACATATGATGTATAGTGAATATATGTTTGCACAGTGTTTTATTCATTTACTTTTGCTGATTTTTTTTTTAAATCGTGAATTTTACTTACCAATTTTATGAAGCACGCTTTGCTTTCTTGCATATCAAAATATTCGTTAAATTCGGAAAAAAAATTATTAAAAATAATATATTTTTTTTTTCTTAAAGCTGGTAGGCATAGTTTATTGAAAGAAATCTAAAAAGTATCACAATTTAGAAGCCCATCTGAAAGATTCTAGAACTTGGACCAACTGCAAGAAATAAAAATGGGGCCCAAATAAAAAATTGATTAAAAGTAAATATTCATATAGTGAAACATAAGAAATGTATAGGCCTAAAAGATGAGCCTCTCTAATCAATGGCCCAGCCCAATTATTTCGGGTCGGATTCTAAATTCTAAACGGGTTTAACATCGGCATATTTTGCTCTTATGCGATCCAAATCTAACATAACATAACACAACAGCCCGACTCTTCTGTCTTCGACTTCGTTCTGGTTCTCCTAGCCTCTTTCTAGGGTTTATTATTCTCGAGTGATAATTTCACGAGCTGAGGTAAGGCTTGAGCTGCTCCGTCGCCATGGATGCGCAACGAGCTCTGCTCGATGAACTAATGGGGACAGGTACTTACGTAGCTGCTTTTTTCTCTTCTCTTTCTGGTATTTGGCTGTATTTTTGGTGGAATTGGAAAGTTAAGTCTGGATCTTGTGTTGTTGAACCTTGCGATTGTTGAAATTAATTTTTATAAGCAGACAGACTGTTTTGAGGCGACATCTGTATATGTGAATTTGTAAGATGATAGTACGGAAAACCAATCAAATCTTAAGTTCTCAATGCAATTTGGTATTGGCTAAAATGAACTGACGAAGTTTAGGTCTGAAATGAAATTTGGGAGATTAATGGGTTAACAATTTGTTAACTTTCTTTTCATTTTTTTCTGTTGTAATAGCGAGAAATCTGACAGAAGAAGAGAGAAAATCATACAAGGAGGTAAAATGGGATGATAGAGAGGTGTGTGGCCCTTACATGGTGCGATTTTGCCCTCACGATCTTTTCGTTAATACTAAAAGCAATCTTGGTATGTACTTTTTTCTCTTTATTTTGTTAATTGGTTTAAATTGAATCAAAATTGAGGCTCAATTTGAGAAAATTGGGTAAAATTGAAGCATTTACTTATTCCTTTTTGTTTGTTATTAACTTTTTAGGGCCTTGTGAAAAGATTCATGACCCCAAGCTTAAAGAAAGGTGATTCTCTTTTTCTTTATTGCATATCCTTCTGTATTTATTCCCATACTTCCACCCAAAAGAGGTATTTTTCATTTATAGGCTTTATTAGAGGTGTTATGCATTTTTCAAACGCCTAAGATATATAATATAATAAAAAAGAGAGTAATAATTTGTTGATTGATTGTATAAATGGGTTTTGAAGCTACATGGTGTATGTATTTAATGTAGGACGGTACTTTTGATATGACGCAAATGTGTACTGTATATCATATGATATGGCTCTCTCCTTGTACAAATACTTTTTCCTTTTAAGGTAACCCAACTCTCTGAACAAATCATTTCAGAGCCAATTAAACACACAAAAGACAAAACAAACACTTGTTTCCCAAATTATCGACCACCTTATCCTTTTTACCTAATTGTACTATTATATTATTATCGCTATTCAAATATATTAATTCAATTTCATAAGAACAGCTTTGAGCAGTCGCCTCGCCACGACACATTCCTTCCTCGATTCGAAGCCGATCTCGCCCAATTCTGCGAAAAACTGGTAAATTTCCGTTAAAACAATCATATAATTATCTAATACATATTTATTTATTTTATTAACTAATTAATTATTTTTTACCAGGTGAGTGATTTGGATAGGAAAGTGAGGCGGGGCCGTGACAGGCTGGCGCAGGAGGTCGAGCCGCCGCCGGCTCCCCCGATTTCCAGCGAGAAATCAGAGGAATTATCACTAATCGAGGAAAAAATCAAGAAATTGTTGGAGCAAATCGAAGCTCTCGGCGAGGCCGGAAAAGTGGATGAAGCTGAAGCACTGATGAGAATGGTGGGAAACTTTTCGTTCATACCCTCAAAAAGTTTTTATTTACAAATCCACCCTTTGAAACATAATTACTTGTACGTTTTAGATTTGAGGGAAAAACATAATCTAAGGAAAAATAACTAGGCCCATTTCAAAATAAGCTTTCTAGGTTGGATTTAGGGTTTTAGATTATCTGTTAATTATCGTAAAACTTTTCATCGTACCCTCAAAAATACTTGCATTTACCCAAATACCCTTTTAGCTACAAAATCGGTTAATTTTGGCACAGAAAAGTGTGTATTTTTCCTATTTTAATTATTTTATGAGTTATTTTTTAATGTATTTTTTATTTGTTTGATTAGGTGGATGGATTGAATGCGGAAAAAACGGCGATAATAAACCCTAATAGCAAAATAACGGCGCTTCTGCAAGAGAAGAAAATGGAGCTGTGTGAGACTTGCGGGTCCTTTTTGATATCAAACGATGCGGCTGAGCGGGCCCAGTCTCATGTGTTAGGAAAACAACATATCGGATATAATATGATCAGAGATTTCCTTGTTGAGTATAAGGTTAGTTGGAAAATTACATTTATACCCCTCTAAAAGTTCAAATATAATGGGGAATTTGTGTTTCTTAGGAAAAGAAGGAGAAGGCGAGGGAAGAAGCGAGGCTGGCGAGAGAGAAGGAATTGGAGGAGAGGAAGAAGAAGAGGGGGAGCGAGGAGAGAGAGAAGTCTAGAGAGAGAGTGGGGAATGAGAGAGAGAGGTCTAGAGATAGAGAGAGAGGCAGGGATGAGAGAGAGAGGTCGAGAGATAGAGAGAGGGATCGGAACGAGAAGGAGAAGTCTAGAGAGAGAGACCGAGATAGGGACCGTGAGAGAGAGAGGTCTCATAATAGACACGGCAGAAATGGGAGAGAGAGTTATGAGAGAGAAAGACATAGAGAGAGTTATAGGGGTAGAGAGAGAAGAAGAAGCCGGTCTCCAGTTCGTCGTAGTCACAGGTGAACTCCAGTTGGATTTAATTGCTCAGAGTCTCAAGGCAGAATGATGTGTTCTTATTTGAAGTACTTAAAGAGGTAGACTTATCATGTCTCTCCTCATTTTCCTTTTTGAGTATTTATGAATGTTAGTTATTTGATGAATTTGGTGGTTTGTTTTTATTATTGTGTGTTAAAGATTGTGTTGTGTTATGGCAGCCAAGATTGAGATTTGAGAACTTGAAACCAATCAATTATGGTCTCTTCGTGTTTTATCGGAAATGGAATTCAGGTAGGTACAATTGAATTCATTATATTCATTTAATTTTATTTGGTTGGGCCATATTTTATTTTATAATCAGTATTTGAGATAACTTGGATCGAAAGGGGACTACTGCATACGAAAGGTAACTTATCTATTGTTTTTGCAATTGCTCCATGTTTTCTTCAATTAGTTATTTGGATTGTTTTATGTGAATAATGGTGTGAATAAGAACAGATAGTAAAGAGATCTCATCCAAATTAAATACATGCACGTTATTATCTTGTGAGCTTATGGTATCTTGTGAAGGCCATTAGCCATGGAAGCAGGTTTTGGGTCATCCATAATATGCGGAACATTGATGTTGGCTATTCGACTTGACATCAGTTGTGTTGAATTTTTTCAAAGTAACTTGCACAGTGATAGTTGCATCCTTAATTCTGAAATTTATGACGCTTTTAACATTTCTATGATGTAATTGCAATAAATAGTTTTAATATTATATTTACAGTCAAGGTAAATGCAAACCTTCATTGCCATTGTTAATGATTGGAGCCTTATTTGGTTATCACAATAGAAAATTATCATAGTATGCACAAATTATCGCGAAAGAAGATACATAACAAGGGACAATATTCCTGGTACATGTTAAAAGGATAGCAAATCATGCATGTAAAGGATACATACACAAATAAAATGATGATCCACACTTCAATTCACACTCAAATCTTTCAGTCATCATCCTTGCCAAGCACACCGAGTTTGATGCCATACGCAGCCATTATGCGATGTGCCAGATTAAGTTGTTCTGTTAGTTGCTGCACTCGCACCTGATATTAAGTAAAAAAATACAAGATACTTTGTATATGTCAACTGAAAAAAAAGACATAAAAGATGATAAAAAAAAACATTAAACCGGTGTATTTTGAGCTGCTAATTAAGTTTGAATAGTTATACTCAGTTTAGCGCTCAAGCAAAACCATATATAGGTAAAAAATAGTACCTCATAAGCACGATCTCGTTATAATGAATCAGCCTCTAACTCTCCCATTTCAACACTCAATCGCTCCTCTGCCTCTTCGATGACTTGAAGTCGTGCAGTTGCTTTTGCGAGCTTGTGCTGTAATGAAGCCTCTCTTTCTTTACCTTCCTTGGATTCTCTCTCTAGCTCTTTGTTTTTCTTTCTCAAGTTTTCTAGTTCTTGCTCCATTGGAATATCTGGTGCTTTTTGACTTACTTCCAAATATCTGGGTGGTGATATATTTGATATTCGCTAATTTTATAGAGGAACTTGGAGATTTGCTGACTTTTGTTGGATAGACTTTCTTACATTGGTGCTTTACAATTGTTATATATATATGTATATACTTTCTTTGTGTATCATTTTCAGCAATAATGCAGGCACAAGAACAATAATTGAGTAATTTATACAGAAGTAGCCAATAGCGTCTAGATTCACTGAACCAAGAAAGTTTCTACATAAACAAACTTCTAATGTACGGAAAGAAAATAATTCAATAGTTAACCAAAATACAGATGTTCGTATCCTATTACTGTGGCTTTGTTGGCAATGGAAGAAAATTTCTAACAGAAATATTTTGTTTAATATCAATCAATTAATTTCAACTGTGCCGTGATTAACGATGGATAAAATTTCCAATTACTTTTGAGATGAAGAATAATTCAACTTAATACATCTCAACATTTTGAATGCAGATTAGATTTGTATAATAATTATTAATACAGCATGATATTGACACGAGTCACAAAGATATGCAAACACAAAAGAGACATAAACCTCAATTGGCAAGAAGCAACTTTTATCCCTTCTAAATAATATATACTGAACTATTTAACAGAAAATATTTACATACAGACCCAATTTAAATCACCCAATCAGGAAAGATTGGCATGCAGCTCTTGGACTGTATTGTCTCTCAAATGACTATTTTGAGGTATTAATCTTGGAATCAACCTCCTTTATCTTCCTTTGCTTCTTCTCCTTCCCCTTCTCTATCGCCTTCTCTGCCTCTTCCTTCTGCATCACAAAAGATCTGTTGAATTAGCTTTGAAAAATTTAGAAAAAATAAAAAATAAATAAACATTCACACATCAATAGTATTAATTGCTGGAGATCGTAAGCCATGCACGGCTGCACGATTTGAACCCTTCGCAACTGTACCCATTAGCCTTCTTGTCGCCAAAGTAACAAAGAATCCTCCATGAGAAGCCATTGAAAGAAATGAAGAAAGTTGAAATGGAGGTCCAGAGAGAGAGGAGATGAGTTTTAAGGTTTTGAGCTGGTCGTGTGACGTGGAGGCATCTGCGTGAAGTTCTGCCATGCAAATGACACGTACAGTTGTTTTTCGTGCCACAGTATATTAAGCAAGAAAGAATGCATATATGGAGAAAATAAAATGAACATCAAGTGGGTGTTTGGTCTAGTGGTATGATTCTCGCTTCGGGTGCGAGAGGTCCCGAGTTCGATTCTCGGAACACCCCAATTTTTGTACTTACTTTTTTCAAGCATCGAAATAGTTTATACACGCTTTATTTATGGAAACTCAACACATGGACTAAAGAGTAATGATGCAACTCTGCTTTTAACTTACTGAGAAATGGCTAGAAATAAATTAAGTTCCTTTCTTATTGTTAAATAAATACCATCAATCATGATACAACACTAGTTTTACAGAAATAAATAAATAAATTCAATAGGAAAAAGAACAAAGAAAAAAAACATGAATACTCTCTGCTAAGTTACATGTACTCCCTGGCCTCTGGCCGTTCTAGCACACATAATAAATAAATATTAGTTACAACATATCGAGAGGTGATAATTTAGGAGATGACAATTATCACAACTTAACCTAAATAATCTCATTCCGTATTTCAAAAACCTAATTATTCGAGCAAAATAATTCATGTAGAAGCTGACTCAAGCCTCCTCTTTATTTCATCAAGGCAGTTATTGAGCTCCTTGAATTCCTCAGTTTCCGAAAAATCAACAGCCTGAAAAAAAATTCACATTTTTAAAACAAAATAAGAAAACACTTAATATTCTTCACTCACAAAGAAATTAGTTTGTCAAATTAAAATATACCTGTTTTAAGGTGCTTTTGAGATGCATTTGAGCAGAAGATAATTCTCTCCTGCTTCCAGTAGAAGAGGAAATTTCCATGTAAACATTGCATAATTGTAAGGATGCATTTGCAAATTTCTTGAACTTTTTCTCATCATGCCAAAGCTCTGATCCCTGTTCAAATGAAACAAAAGAAATTTAACAAAAGACGTGAGAAAAATAAAAACATAGGGCCTCTTTCGCAAACTTAGTTAAATAAGCACGTTGGATGGGCTTTTTCAATTTACGGATAATGTAGGGGCTTCTTTGCAAATTTTGCTACATTTTTTATGATAAAATTTTACCTGAAGGGATCTAAGTTGCTTTAAAAGGGCTTCAGCGCACATTGCAAGATCACCCTTAATGTTATGCCATCTAGCATAAAGGCCCCAAATTCCTTCACTAGGATTACTTTTAATTACCTAAAATAATATAATTCAAAATTAAATTAAACATTCCTCAAAATTAGAGTTTTTATAAATATTTTTAATTACCTGTTGGAGAATATTTCCTATCAAATCCAACAAGAAATCAAACTCCCTTTGATCCATAGTGCTATTACTCAACTCTGATTCTGACTCGTCAGAATTATTATTAATATTATTAGCTTCACATGTTTTATTATTAGGTGATAAATTATCAAGCTTGGACATAATTCTATCCAATATTAACACATCAACCCGCTTATTATTCGATAGTTGTATCACCATCTTCACTGCCTCCACTGCCTGCAATTAATTAAATTAAAATATAATTAAACAAACATCTCAAAATTTTAATAATTTAAAAAAATAAATAATTTAAAATCTGACCTGGCGAAGATTTCCAGAGTCAAAAGAAACCTTGCTATAATTCTCCCAAACCTCCCAACTATTTCTCCTACACATATCAAAAAAATAAATTAAAAAAAAAATACTCAAACTTAGAAACTGATCCAGAAAATAAATAAATAAACTAATTCATTAAATAAAATATGAAATAATTAACAACATTACTTGTATTTGATGGCTTCTTTGAAGGCCACACAAGCAGCCACAGATTTATTTCGTTTCATGTGTAAACAACCGATATTATTCCAAGCCTCTCCGTTTTCTGGATCTATTTGCACCGCTCTTGTGAATGCATCCACTGCTTTATCCAAATCTTGATCCTTTAAATAATTAAAAAATAATAATAATTAATATTTTTGGTTTTTTTAATTTGGGAAAGAATTTTAATTAGGAAAATAAACTGACCTTCCAAGCAGCTGCACCGAAAGAAAACCAGCCGTCTGGATATAGAGAGTTCAATGCTAATGCAGCTTGCCTAAAATAATTTATAAAATAATATTTTAATAAATATTTGTGACTTTAAAGATGAAAAATAATATTATATATCAATATATGTATAGAGAAATAGTGTACCAAAGCTTTTTTGCAGTTTTAAAGTCGTTTCTATTATACGCACTTCTAGCTAAAGATCTCTGAAAAAAATTAGAATAAATAATTAGTTAAATTTTGATATAGCGGTTTATTTATAAATGAAAAATTACGAGAATTAATTACCATGGCTCGAGCAGATTTATGATTGGAGACCTCGAGTGCTTTCTCATAGTGAGCATCTGTATTGGTCACATCACCAAATGAACACCTGAAATATATATATTTTTTAATACGTATATAAAAATAGAGCATATAAATATATAATTAGAAGGTAGAAACATATTAATTACCATAATCTAGGGTCATTAGGTTTCTCAATTAATCTCGCCTTTATAAGATCTACTGCTGCTGCCTTTTTACCTAATAATCTGCTCAAAATAAAAGAAACAAAAATTAAATTAAATTAAATATTAAAAAATGCCTTAGATTTTAAGAAATATAAGTGTATTATAATTTATACCTATAGCAATCGATTAAATTATCCCATAATTCAAGATCTTCTAGAATTTTCAATGCCTCGCTAACCAACCCACAAGAAATTAATAATTCACAGTATTCTCTGAAAATTATGAAAGAGTTTTAGAAGTTAGAAAAAAAAAACATAAATAGGAAAAAAATTAAATTATAAAAAAGAAAAAAAGAATCATACTTTCTTAATGCAGGAATAGAAGGCAAATAAACGCCAAAAGCAAGTCGGATCCTTTCTGACGCGTCAGGATCTGTTTTACTAACATATTCAACCTAAAAAATTAAAAATTAAAAAATTAAAACATTGAAAAAGATCAGGTATACATATATACATCTCAATAGTACATTAACTGTATAATAATTAGAACCACTTTTGCAATCTCAGAAGAATATCTATATATTGCAAAATTGTAAAAAAAATTACCAAATTCTCCATCATAATTAGAGCTCTTTGTTTGGTACGCCCACGATCAGACTCCCATCTGACACGCAAAAGGTCGCACAGACTTTTCACCTAAAAAATCAATAAATATATTCATTTTAATCAAATGAAATTACCGTTTATTTAATGTATAATATATATCTTATGATATGAAGAAAAACTAACCGCATAATAAGATTGATTCTGAGAATCAATAAATTCTATATACGGAGCTTTTTCCCATCCTAAAAATAATGAAAAATAAAATAAATCAATCAAATCAAAATTTTCAATTTTACAGGGGTATAAATGAAAAATGCACCTTTCATATTTTATAATTTTTTTAATTATTACCTGACAGCTCATCATCACGACCAGCTCGTTTTATATGCAAACACTCTCCAATCACAACAGCTTGTTGTATACCATTTAATAAAACATTATTATTGTTAGTTCTCTCAAGTGAAGTATCATTTTTAATATTATGCTCTTCATTTTGCATCAATCTAGGTGCTCTAAGTATTTCACATGATTCATCTTCCTCACGAGGGGTACAATCGTAATTTTGTTTAAATTCAGTAGCAGATTTGGTTGTATCTTGTGTGTTTGCTAATAGTACTAATTGCGCTTTTGGATCCACCTATATAAGAAAAGCATTTTGAAATTAGAAAAAATGTAATATTTGGTGGAATTTAGAATCTTTCTAAAGAGGAAAATTTAAAATATGTTGTAAAAATATACCTGATGAATTGTTCTAAAACCTAGCACACCAGTTTTAGAAATATCCAATTTGCATTCTTCTTTTGCACAGTTTATATGCTCCCTATATAAATACAAATAAATAAATAAATTATTTAATTAATTAAAAGTAATGTAATAATAATGATATATTTCAAATTACCTTGCACGGTCCACATAGCAGTATTTATATTCAAAATTAGCAGCCTCTAAACAAGCCATACAAGCAATAACTGAACCTTCTCCTTCCAGTAACAAATTACCAAAATACCCCGAAACTTTCTCAAAATTACCGAATTGGGACAAAATCTCATTTTTGTATAATTCCAATTCGTTTAATAAAGTAGATGACAGCTCGTCTAGTATTCTTTGTTGCAGGAAATAAACTCTGAATAACCACCAATTTAAAGTCCCAATATTTTTATTATTTTTTGTGCAACAATCCTTGATGCTTTTGAATATTATTTTTGCAAATACAAGATACTGCAATATAAAACAGAATATTTCAGCCCAAAATTATAACTAAAATGAAATATAGTGGTATTAATTATTGATTTTTGTGATAATTTGAAAGCTGACCTGTAATAATGAAAGTTTGGCTTGAATATGTGAACCAACAGATGAGAGCTGATTTGCTGCCCATAAATCCCATTTGCCTCCGGTAGATGGAAGCTCTCCAGTTGGTACAGGAAATGGAGAGAATTTTCCAACAGGCCTTACAAAAAATTACCAAAAAATAAATAAAATAAAATAAAATAAAATAATCAGCTTATCAAGAGATTTATCTGAAACTGGTACCAGCCAATTATCAAGGATTTAAATTTTTTATAAATTGCAAGAAAGTAATTTTTTTAGGTTTAATTTTTGTTACATGATTTTTCGACTGTGGAAAGATAGTAAATTGTTAATTTCATTATGTGGAAGAAGAAATTAACTATGGAGGCTGGGCAATCAAATACCAATTTTAAAGGTCAATCAACCTCTAATTAACACACTCTTGACATAATTAATTCAATAAGTTATACCAAAAAACAAGTCATTACTGGACACACAGAAAAAAGAATCCAACTTTAATAATCAGATAACCAAATACCAATTTCACAAACAAAACCAACACAAATTAACACATACATACCCAGTTAAATTCTGTTGTGTAAAAGCCAGCACAGCCGCCACACCAACACAAAACAAAACCCCAAAACTCTCCTCGCTTTCCCCGTCCACATCCAAACCCTCAACAATCCTCCTTTCCAGCTCCTCGTAGAACCTTCCAGTACACTCCGTCGAATCCTCGAACTTACACGTGGCTGCGAAATCAAGGGGCAAGTACGACGCTGACGTGGCGGCGACGTCAGCGTAGTTTCCGTTCTCGATTGAAGATAGAAGGGAGTCGATGAGTGGCGAGAAGGGAGAGGATGGAGCGGAGGTGGTGGTGAGGTCGAGAGGAAGGGTTGTGCGGAGGAGGCGGAGCTCGAGTTCTCGCATGGTGAGTTGAGAGAGAGAAGTAATGAAAGGGTTTTATGGTAAGCAGCATGAAATAGGGTTTTAGGAAAAGGAAGAAGAACGAAAGGAAGCAAAGTGGTTTTGTCGAGTCGGAGTCAGTGATTATGAGATCCGAATCCAATAATGATTTAGAGAAAGGGATCCAATTCAAATGGGCCCAAATCCAATCAATTATAACCGAGACCAGTCAAAATCAACGTAAGGAGGGGCTCCATATGGAAAACAAGCATTAGGCCCAAAAGTTATTTTATTTACTCGTCGCTATCTTCATTTCATAGGCCTCTAATTCAACAGAGGGAGCCGTGACGTTAGTGTTAGTGTAGCGACTCTGTAACAACAGTATATATAAATATATGAACTGAAAACAAATAGTATATAAAAATTCATTTTATAAAACAGTATATATTTAAAAAAAATCAAAACAGTATATATAAATATATAAACTGAAAATAAACAGTATATAAAAATTTATTCGGTAAATAATATATATTTAAAAAAAATGAAAACATATATAGCGTATATAAGAACGTAAGAAAACAGTATATAATTTCAATCCGTCGCTGCAGAATCGCTACAGTACCCGATGTGATTTTCAATTTCTCTTCAACAGGAGTCTTTATAAAATGTTTGTGGAGCAATCCAGGGCTGACTAAGTGACACTCCAGTCCAAAGGAGAGTAGATTACCAAATCGTGCTCCTTTCACTTTTCTCTCATTGCTGCTACTGATTTCCTTTCTTTTCTCTTACGCTGCCAAATTGTTGACGAAAGTCAAAACTCCCTTCGTGCTCCATGGTCGTCTTCATCAGCCCGATCGCTGGACTCAGCTGCTGTTGATGACGATTTGATTAAGTAATATTTCTCAACTCGAAAATTTTTGTTTGATCTTAGTATATTCTTGCCTAGGAAGGGGGGTGATTAAGTCCTCTCAAAATCTTCTCAAAAAAAAAAGTAGTATATTCTTGCCTCATCTAAGTTGTTCTGGCATATTAATGTTCTCAGTTACTTTGGTTGTGTCGAAGAAATTCATATATTTTCTTTTCTTTTTTTTACGGAAATAAGTGAATTTCATATTTTCCTTTTTTTTTGACGAAAATCAAGGAATTTCATTATTATGCACAAATTAATTTGTCAGCTAATTCATGTTCACTCATAAAATTGTAGGTTTTGATCAATTGAATCTTTCTTGTCACTTTGTTGTTCGGTGAACATTCATGTGCCAACTGGAGCACTTTGTTGATCTAGGTATGTATATGACTTCCTTTTTTTAGTAGAAGAAATTGTTTTTGTGAACTTCCTTTCATATGCCAATTGGATATATGAGTTAATACGAGACAATGGTTTTGATTTACTTTGGAAATTTTTAGCCAATACTTCTTACCGAAAACTCATACCAGATCGAAATTTACTCCTTTTCGAGTTATTGATAATTAATGAATTAATGCATCACAATATTTAGGGATGAACCAAAAGACTTTCTAATCAGGTCCAAACTGTCCCAAAGTATAAACTTGAAGAATGACCTCTGGCCATCTTCGATTTTTCTTTTTTTTGAAGAATGCACATTTGTCATTAAATTGTTCAATATTTCTGAAATAGGCCCATATTGCCCTATTTCATTGAAAGGAGTACAAATTTATTAATTTTCCTTTTGATAAAAAGAGGGTGAAATTATTAATTCTTCGTCCCCAGAAAATTATTTTAATCAATACTTAGGCTCAATAAATTTGCTTATTATGAGTTCAAAACATATAACTGCTAAATCTCATTTTCAAAAATAAAGAAAGCTTATAATTTGTTCTTAAAGTGAGTTCTGAAAAAGGAAATGAATTTTATGCTCAAAGTTATTGCATGCCTCTAAACATGCAATGAAAAAATGTGCAAGAAAGAGACAAAATTCAATGTATCAAAAGTTATGTATAATAAGTTTACCACTTTTATCATATTACACCTATGATTTTGTCAAGTTGTTACTAAACTATCCTTTTTGTGAAGGAGGTCGGAGTCGCCACCGTAACTCTTGCCTGTTGATCTCAAAATAACCAACCAAATCGCCTTTACTCAACCTTCTCTTCTTCTCATTTTTCACTGTCATATCTCGTCCCTAATTAGTGTTTCTAACCCAAAACATCAAAGCAACACCAGTTTAAACTTTATTGGCAGAATGGCCGGAGTTAGTTCCTTGATTTCCTCCCTTCTTTCCTCGGTTGCCAAATTGTTGCCAAAGGTCAAAATTTCCTTTTTCACCCCATCATCCTCTTCGTCATCTCAATCACCCAATGCAAATGCTGTGGAGGACGATTTGAATGAGCTTATAAAGACTCTAAATAGGATCAAGGCGACTCTGTATGACGCAGAGAAGAGGGAGATCCAAGATCTTTCTGTCAAACTCTGGCTCAAGGAGCTCAAGGAAGTGGGCCATGAAGCCGAGTATGTAATCGATGAGTACATGTATGAGGTATATCGGGCAAAAGTCGAGGCTGCACATGCTTCTGACTTGAATCCTCACAAGAGGAAGCAGGACAAGGGAAGTTCTGGGGCATCAGGCCCTCATTCTGTTAGGGTTCCTGATGGCCTTGTGGGTCATATTAGGCAGATAAGGAGTAAATTTGATAAAATAGTACATGATCGAGAAGCCCTGCGCTTGCGTGAGGAAGATGGACCGAGGCGCAATAGATGTCATGCACAATATTCCAGCACATCAATTTTAGAATCCAATGTATTTGGTAGAGAGAAAGATAAGAAGCGGATGATTGATTTGTTGCTTTCTATCATTAATGATAGGATTATCACAGTTATACCTGTTGTTGGCAAGGGAGGGCTTGGAAAAACAACCCTCGCAAAGCTCGTTTATGATGACAGACGAGTCAAACAACATTTTGATATATTTGGGTGGACATGTGTTTCTGAGAATTTCTGTGTTAAACGGCTAATGCAAGATTTGATTGAATCTTTCACCCGGAATAGTTGTTCCATAAAAAACCTGAGTACCCTACAAGAGAAACTTAAAGAAATAGTGATGGGGAAAAAGGTTTTTGTTGTACTTGATGATGTATGGAATGACAATAAATTCCTCTGGGACATTTTTTGTCTTCCTTTTATGTCCGTAGTAAGGGTAGCTTTCATAGTAACCACCCAAAGTAATCGGGTAGCAAAAATCATGCAAACAACTTATCCTTTTCAGCTTAATTGTTTATCAGAAGGGGAGTCATGGTCTCTCTTTCAGCATTATGCATTTGGTGGTACTGATCATAATGTGGATACCAACTTGTTAGATCTTGGAAGAAAGATAACAATGAAATGTGGTGGATTACCATTGGCCGTGAAATCAATTTCTAACCTTCTATGTTATGAAAATGAAGAAAGTTGGGTAGAAATTTTACAAAATGATTTATGGCAGATAAATGCTGAAACTGAGATATTTGGAGCCTTACAAATAAGCTATACTCATATGCCCGCATATTTGAAACCTTGTTTCCTGTACTGCTCTTTATTTCCCAAGGACTATGTTTATGAAACGGATAGGTTGATCGAACTATGGATAGCAGCAGGTTACATTGAGTCAAAAGGAAACAAAACATTAGAAGAGATCGCATATAATTATGTGCAGGAGTTACGGGAAAGATCATTTTTTGACCCTATTTATCGTTTTCCAGGGTTAGAATTACAGAAAAAATTTAAGATGCATGATATGGTTCATGATTTAGCACGACGAAATTCAGCAAACGAAATTTACTCCATAGAGAGATGTGAACAATGTGATCCTCCGGATGAAGTTCTCCATTTTTATCTGGAAAACTATCATGAATCAGAGAATCAACTTAACTTAAATAATGTAGCAAAGCTTAGAACACTTGTATTAAAATTTAAATCTGGATCCAACTATATTGATCTTTCGGAAGCAAAAAGATTAAGAACTTTAAAACTGCAAGATGATACCAGCTCGGAGAACGCGCTTTTGCCTCATTTTGTGTTTCCAAAGCATTTGCGATTTCTTGAGCTTTCTTGTGCTATTGGTGCCCCCCTAGACATTTCATTATCCTCTTTGTACCATCTCGAAAGGTTGAACCTCAATTTAAACAACTCCATAATAGAGTTAGAAGCTCTACAAAATCTAATCAATCTGCAATATCTTAGTCTCTCAAATTGTACTATAGAAAGATTCCCAGAATCTTTGGGCTTGATTTGCAATTTGAGGACCTTATGCATCATTGGTTGTACCCAAAGTGTATTCCCTGAAACCATTGGTAATCTGATTCAACTACAAAATCTAGTAATCCATGACTGTAAGCAGCTATGCTACTTGCCAGAATCATTGTGTAACCTCTCAGACTTGACAACATTGAGGTTGACCGAATGCTGGAAAATTACAAAGTTACCGAATGACATTGGTAATTTAACCAACCTTCATAGTTTGATGATATGGTCAACCGGAATTAACTACTTACCATCGAGCTTTAACAAACTCAAGGTCTTCCCTCAGTCGAAGGTCATAATTTCTATGAGATTGGATGGCGTTCCTGACACAATTAGATGGTTCACTGATTTTCATAACTTCAAAGGAGCTCTTTCCATATCGAATGTAGGGCATATTTTCAGTTTAGAGGATGCACGGAATTGCAACCTTATAAGCAAGCCTTTCATGGAAAAATTGTTAATTAGTTGGGGCAAAGTTGATCTTTTGCTCGCAGCGAATAAGTTAGCAGTAAAAATAAAAAATAAAGATGAATCCATGAAAAAAAAGAAAATTGCAAGGAAACTGCTAGATAAGGATATGGACTTATGGATATTAGAGAGCCTCCAGCCGCATCCTAACCTCAAATATCTTGAAATACGTGAATATCCAAATCCTGTTTTCCCTGGATGGATGGGAGATCAATTATCTTGTGCATCGCTCAAAGAACTTCATATAACTAGTTGTACCAACATTACATATCTTCCTTCTTTTGGCAATCTCGGTTCCCTAACACATTTGAAGATAAAATATTGCTACAAGCTTAACACCATATCCCGAGATTCTCTACCCTCACAACTTCAGAGCTTAACAATTGGCTCGTGCTTTTCACTATGCTCCTTAACAGCGCTAAAAGATCTCAAGTGGTTGGTTGAATTGGATATTTCATCTTGTAGAATGCTCAAATCATTTCCATTTGAGTTGATATCAGAAGAGCACTATCGTAAATCTTCTTCATCTAGGTCAAAGAACCTTAATCCACTTAAAATTCTGAAGATAGTTGAGTGTGAAAATCTGCATCTTGGGCCAAATGAAGTGCTTCCTTCAACGCATTGCAACATTAAGATTGCCTATTGCAACAGGCTGAAAGATTGGTGCTTGCAACATAACATCAGCTATACAGCAAGGTAATATTTCATTTTGTGATTGAAATGTGTGATGATTTTTGTTCGGTCCTAGTATAATCTTAATTTTTCTAAGTTGTTCTGCATGAACCAAGTTTTAAACCACTTATTTTCTTGACTGATTTCACTTTTCTGCTAGAAAATGTTCCTCGTGTGGTTTTCAAAATTGCTCATGTGTGGCAAAAGCATATTCCAGGCAATGGACAGGTACTTAGATCTACTTGTTCCATTAATTTATCTTTGGTAGGAGAATTTTTTTTATTGAGCTTTCGTATGCATATAGTTACTGCTACTTTTGTTCTTCGTATGATTGGAACGGTATGAAATAACCATTTTTAGCCAAGAAATTGTGAACTAAATTGTCCTGTTTGTATTTTAGCCATTAATATTTGTCTTATCTATAATTTTTACAATCATCAACTCTTCTCTATACTAACTGACTCTTCTCTATACTAACTGAGCTCCTTTTTCTAAACAAAAGAGATATTTTGGAAAATTAGTGAAAATAGAATTTTTGATTATAATGAAGGTAACATAATCTAGCCAAACACCCATTCTAACATCAGTGGAGGCAACAATGTTTGACATAATATATTTTTCCTTGAAGTCACTTTGTAAAATCATCAGCAATTTTTTTAAAAAAAATAGTTTATAGACTAAACAGAACCCATTTTATTAATCAGGCAAGCAAATGTCGCAATGCAATAAAGTTGGAGCTTCTTCCTCACAAGGAAAACACATTCCTCAAGGTGAACAACATATTTCTTTTTTAATAAAATGAAGTGGATTTAGATCCTGCACTCGATATATTTATTTCATTAAGAGAAGAGTTACAAAATAGACACTATTAGTTATTATAAAACGCAAATAAGAATAAGGTACTCTCAAATCCATTTCCTATACTATTGGATCAAAAAATAATTATTCTTTCTAAATTCTATATAAAACTATTTTATGGATCAGAACGAGGTACTCTGAAAGCCATGGAGAAAGTAACTTTATCTGCAAATGTAGTGGATGAAGATACGGAGAAAGTAAGTTCGTCTGCAAATGTAATTGATGAAGAAACGGAGAAAGTAAGTTCATCTGCAAATGTAATTGATGAAGAAATGGCGAAAGGAAATTCATCTACGGATGTACTGGATGAAGATTGAGTCCACGTATTATGCAATTTCATCATTAAGCCTGCAACATAGGTACCATGCGTTATTATTATTATACATATATATAATTGAATATATTACACGGACTATTAAATTATCTAATTAGCTATGTGGGTTTCACAGTATATACACTAGAGACACTATATATATAAGTCTCTGTGCCCAAGTTCAAAATTCGTTCCTTAATTTGTGTTTGGAATTATCCATGTTCTTGCATTCTTACTGGTGTATAGCCTAGGTTTGGAAATCCTTCCCGGACTATTTTAAACACCAATCTTTCGTTTTTCATATAAATCTACGCCGATGTTGTTCATACTTTTGATTTGCAGGAATGCCCTTATAAAGAAGGATGAGGTTGTGGAGGATCGTTTCTCAACTTTAGAGTATAAGCCTGAAGTGCTTCTTTCTTACATGCTTCTGTTTATTTCTGCATTTTAGCACTACTTTTTTGAGATTATTGGTGTATTAGACATGGATTTTTCATGGATCGGTGTGTTTGTTTGATGCATTTTATCATAATGTAGAAAAGCCTCTTTGCCATGTTTAATTCAATTTTCTGAAAGGAATGAAATGCTTGTTCCAAACTATTGTTCTCTTTATTCGGTTGAAATTGCTGGGTTAGATCTGTCCGGAAAATAGTTCCTTTTGTGAGAACATTTTGATAGGCCATGTTTTATCCTGATTCGTAAGTCTTTTCTCTATATAAATGGGCCTTTTAATTCATAAGCCTTTTCTTTGCATAAACGGGCTCGACTCAGTAAAACGAGACAAGCTCACCGGCCTGGAGAAAACAGTTCTCTCACTCCTGCACACAAGCTGTTCGACAATGTGCTTGAGAGAAACCGAAATATTTCCCTCAAGCACCAAAGGCGAGAGGGAATCAAATGTCTACAACTACCTGCCCTTATCATGCCAAAATATAGTGGCATTATTTATTGATTATTGTGATAATTTCAGTAAGGACCTGTAATAATGAGAGTTTTGCTTGCATATGCGAACCAACCGATGAGAGCTGATTTGTGGCCCACAAATCCCATTTGGCTCAGGTTGATGGAACCTCTCCAATTGGTACTGGAAATGGAGAGAATTTTCCAACAGGCCTATGGAGAAATAAATAAAAAAATTTGATAAATTGCAAGAAAGTAACTTTTTTTAGGTTTTGCTTTTGGTATATTTGATTTTTTTTATGTGGAAAGATAGTAAATTGTTCGCTTTATTATATGAAAAAGAAACCAACTTTGGAGGCTGGAATACCAATTTTTAAGGACAATAAACCTCTAATTAACAGTCACTGGACATAATTAATTCAATAAAATATGCCAAAAAAAAAGGTTATATCAGGCATAGGGAAAAAAAGAATCCAACTTTCATAAATAGACAACCAAGTACCAATTTCACAAACAAAACCAATACAAATTAACACATACATACCCAGTTAAATTATGTTGGGTAAAAGACAGCACAAGCCGCCACACCAACACACATCAAAACCCCAATTCCTTCCTCACTTTCCCCACCCAAACCCTCAACAAAACCCCTGATCTTCCTCTCCAACTCCTCGTAGAACCTCCCAGCACACTTCCACGTGGCAGCAAAATCAAACGGCAACCCCGATGCTGACATGGCGGCGATTTCATTGTAGTTTCCGTTCTTGATTGAAGATAGAAGGGAGTCGATGAGAGGAGGAGGCGGAGGATGTGTCGGCGGTGGTGCTGACGTCAGAAGGAAGGTTGTGCGGAGGAGGCGGAGCTCGAGTTCTCGCATGGTGAATTGAGGGAAGTGGGAGAGAGGGAAGGAAGGTTGATGGTAAGGAGTATGTATGTACCAGGGTTTTAGGAAAGGAAGGAAGGAAAGTGTAGGAATTGGAAAGGAAGGGATTTACGGGTTTGGAGGCAATTAGTATGATATCTAAACCCGACAAGGATTTAGAGAGATCTAAATGGTCCAAAATCCAATAAGAAATCTAGTAAACCAAGTCAAAGTCAAAGTCAACACGAGGGCTCTATGAATGAGTTACTAATCAAGGTTGTACAAAATTTTAGAATGCTCAATACATATATAAATACATTTTAATAAAAAAAAATATATATATATATAAACAGGGGCCGAACCAGGATAGTATCATAGGGGGGCCGGCCGGCCGGCTTCTACTACCTTATTTGTGTGAGTTGTTTAGAAAATTAAAATTTATTTTTTTACTTTAATCTGTAAGTTGCATTAATATAAAGAATAGGGAGAGAATATTGTCACTGCCGGTTTGTACCGGAACTTTGATTAATAAAATTATGCGGGAGACATTCAAGCTTCTCTTTTTTTAAAAATAAATAAATAAATAAGGAGAGAAAAGTATTATCAAACTATTTTTTCAAACTCTTTAAAAAAAAATCATTATCCCTCTGCACAAATATATTAATATTTTTTTAACAGAAGCATATGTAGAAGAATTAGCACCCCATAATTTCATAACACATGAAATAATGATAATGATAGCGATTTTTTTTGACTTGTATTAATTAATTAAAATTATAAATATAAGAAGTTTTTGTCATACAAGATAATAGGTTTAAGAATTCACTAATAATTAATTCTAACTTATAAGAAGCTTTTTTTTTACAAGATAAATAAATTCTATGAATTGGCATTAACAGTTTAGTAAAACTTTTATTTTCCACGGTATTGTATTATACCATTTAGTATTTACTATTTACCAATAATAGAAGAGAAAATGGACTTTTTGCTCCCTAACTACAAAACTAGCTCATTTTTGTGTTCTCAACTTTCTATTAGTTCAATTTTAGTCCCTCAACTATTCAATAAGTGCATTTTTGGTCCTTTCATCAATTAAGTGTTTATGTGTCCGTTAAATTTGACACATAAGTAATAATGTGACATTAGTAACGTGACAAATGTTTGAAAAAAATAAAAAATTAATTAATTCTCCTCTTTTCTTAAAACATTATTTTTATTAAAAAAAAAATATATATATATATATATATATATATATATATATATATATCTTTTATGCATGTTTATTTGTTAAATAAAAATTAACATGTTATTGCGTATGTGTTAAGAATATATGTCATGTTATTGCTTACGTGTCATATTTAACGGACACGTAAGCACTTAACGGATGGAAGGACAAAAAATGCACCTATTAAATAGTTGAGGGACTAAAATTGCACCAATAAAAAGTTCAATGACCAAAAATGAGCTAATTTAATAGTTGAGGGGGCAAAAATTGGACTTTTCTCATAATTCCCCCCCCCCCCCCCCCCCCCCCCCCCCCCAAATTCTAGCATCCAAATAAGCTCCTTAAAGAGGCCACATCACCCCCTTTTCATGACTGTTGGATGGGGTGATGTAGTTCGATTATTGAACTGTTCGATTATTTAGAGTTTCTGATATTTTATGGCAGTTTTGTTTAGTTAGATAGTGTAAAAATATGATTGGTTGAATTCGGTGTTCTGTGTTCTATCCTGATTTAGAGTGAAATATTAAATTAAATATTATTAATTATTTTGAAAAATAAACTGTGTAACTTATGTGTTGTGAGTTATAATATCAATAACCACTGAATACTCGCTACACATAATTCATTCCTAAAAAAATAAAAAAATAATGATTTATAAAAATAAAAAAATTGGGGCCCACGTGTCACTCTCTTTCTCTCTCCCTCAAATAAATAAGAAAAAATAGATTAATGATTTCCAAAAAAAAAAAGTGGGCCCTCTCTTTCTCTCTCCCTCAAATAATTAAAAAAAGAAAATTAATAAATCATTTTCCAAAAAAAAGAATGTGGGCTCCATGTGTCTCTCTCTCTCTCAGGTAATTTTTTCCCAACGTTTTCTTTCAAAATATGATTTTTCAATAGCTCAAATTTTTGTGAAAAAATGAAAAATAGTACAAGAATGATGAGATCTTTCATTCAAGATCTCAATTGTTATACTTTCGAACGCACCAATATATTCTCTCATAATGACTTTCAATATCTCATGTCTTCAATCAACTGGATTGAATATCACCATGTCAGATGGCATTATGATTAATTCCTAAATAAAAATAAAAAAATAATGATTTATCAAAAAAACAAATGTGGGTCTCATGTTTCACTCTCTTCCTCTCTCCCTCAAGTAAAAAAAAATAGATTAATAATTTTCAAAAAATAAATGCGGGCCTCTCTTTCTCTCTCCCTCAAATAATTAAAAATAAATAAATCAATCAATTTCCAAAAAAAAGAATGTGGGCTCTATTTGCCTCTCTCTCTCACGTAATTTTTTCCCAATATTTTCTTTCAAAATATAGTTTTTCAGTAGCTCATTTTTTTGTGAAAAAATGAAAAATAGAAGGATGATGAGATCTTTCATTTAATATCTCAATTATTATACTTTCGAACGCATCATTATGTTTTCTCATAATGACTTTCAATATCTCGTGTCTTCAATCGACTGGATTGAATATCACCATGTCAGATGGCATTATAAATCATTCCTAAACAAAAATAAAAAATAATGATTTATCAAAAAAAAATAAAAATAAATAAGGGTCTGATGTGTTACTCTCTCCCTCTCTCCCTCAAGTAAATAAAAAAAATAGATTAATAATTTTCACCAAAAAAAAAAATTTGGGCCCTCTATTTCTCTCTCTCTCGAATAATTAAAAAAAAAAGAAAATAAATAAATCATTTTCCAAAAAAAAAGAATGTGGGCTCCATATGTCTCGCTCTCTCTCTCTCTCTCTCTCTCTCTCTCTCTCTCTCTCAGGTAATTTTTTTTCAACATTTTCTTTCAAAATATGGTTTTTCAATAGCTCAATTTTTTATGAAAAAATGAAAAATATAACAAGGATGGTGAAATCTTTCATTCAAGACCTCAATTGTTATACTTTCAAACGTACCATTATGTTTTCCCATAATGACTTTCAATATCTCGTCTCTTCACTCGGCTGGATTGAATATCACCATGTCAGATGGTATTATGACTCAAGACTGTAATAAAAACATGATTTATCTATTTTTTTTATCTTATAGGCGCTTACAGTTACGATACACCAAGATACAAATAGAGTTTGTATAAGAAGTATATAATTAAATTTTCAACTGAGAGATTAACATCGAAGTGTGAGATCAACAACCAAATTTTTTTTATAAGATATAAATTGTGAGAAATATACGAATTAATTACTGTGAAAATAATGATGGAATTTTAATCAATTTATAAAAATATTTTTTTGTACTTTATTTTTTTTAAATATCGCATCGATGAGAAAACAAAGTTTAAATTTGTTGAATTATAATTTTATGTCAGTATTACATATTTTTTATCATGACTTGTATAAATCTTATTTGATTCAGAGATAATTTCTAACAAAAATATGAATTATTCATTGTTTATTCTGTTATAAGTTGTTTCTTCAGATAATTTATATAGACTTTTATGATTATTAATTCATAAAATAAATTTAACGTGTTAATTATTAAACAATAAAAATAATAAAAATCGTAGCTGAGCGTGAAAATTCTCCAAGTAAAAATAATTGAATGATTCATGGATAGACACATCATGACAAGTGAATGATAGTAAATATAAGAATGTAAACTTCTAATCTTTAAACCCATGCCATTTTTACTTGGCCCCACGGGATATATTGTGACTCTTTATAAAATATCTTATATCTTTATATACAATAAAGATAAGATACTCTAAAGCACATTGAATACACTGATTTTCTTCCACACAAGATCCTAATAAACTTTAAAGTTGTCAGCCATTATTTCTTGGTAGAATCCACTGTATATACAAGCCAAAAAAAAAAATCCTGAAAAATACATATGGGGAAATAAATTCCGCCGGGTAGTATTTTCGCACTTTGGAAGTGCGGTTGGGGTGAAAACCGCACTTCCAAAGTGCGGTTGTAAAAAAAAAAAAAAAAAAAAAAAATTTGCCAAACCGCACTTTCAAAGTGCGGTACTGTAGCATATGTATTTTTTTTTTTTTGGAATTTTTGTTTAAGCTAGAAGCGCCGTTAAATCAGTCTATATCCTGCCCTCACACTATACAATAAATATTCACAAATCGCACTCTGTAATTAAAAAAATTTATTATATAGTGTGGGGGCAGGATATAGATTGATTTAACGACGCTTCTAGGTTAAACAAGAATTCCATGTATGCCGAAATAGTTCCTCTCTTGTGCCGGAAAATAATTGTAATTCATTTTTTTTTAAATTTTATGATGTAGTCCAATACTAACAAATGTTATAATTATGCGCAACCACATGTTAAAGATGGTTCAAATAACTATAATTCAAATGAGTACTGAAATTATTTTGATTACAGAGTGCGATTTGTGAATATTTATTGTATAGTGTGGGGGCAGGATATAGACTGGTTTAACGGCGCTTCTAGCTTAAACAAGAATTCCAAAAAAAAAAAAAATACGTATGCTACAGTAACCGCACTTTGAAAGTGCGGTTTGGCAATTTTTTTTTTTTTTTTTACAACCGCATTTTGGAAGTGCGGTTTTCACCCCAACCGCACTTCCAAAGTGCGAAAATACTACCCGGTGGAATTTGTTTCCCCGTATGTATTTTTCAGGAATTTTTTTTTTTGGCTTGTATATACAGTGGATTCTATCTTATTTCTTCTCTTCTCATTTTACTCTTCCGTTCTTTTCTCTTCTTTATATTCTCTTCTTCCTCCATTAATGGAACAAAAACTAATATTTCCAAAACCCCTTTGATGAACACCCTATAGACCACAGATTTCATAGGGGCGGCTCGCCCCCCCCCCCCCCCCCCCCCCCCCCCGAGTTCCTCCTAAATCCACCTCTATATATAAATACATCACTTTCATAATATTATTCACTAAACTATTAAAGCATGTATTACTCAATCGAAAATCTTAAGAGTAACAGAGTTATCAGCCCCTAAATAGCTCGTCCCCAAATATTTGCATAAACTATTTTATGTTGCTTGATATTTTCATACTTTTAAGGCACATGATACTTCTCATTTATAACCACCACAGACGTAGCTTGATGGATGGTATAACTCTGTCTATACCCATAGAACATCAGTTCGAAACCAGCTAGAGCTGGATTTCACGGGATGATAGGATAGGTTGGGGTGTGTGAGTATGTTAAGTGGGGCCCACCGGCATGTTGTCTATAAAAAAATACTTCTCATTTATAGTGTTATGCCTGTGATTTTGCTGGGTAACACATGGAATTGCCTAGATATAAAAAATAAAATAATGAAACTCTATCATGAAAAGCATAATGTTTCCGCGAGTCTACCAAAAAAATAATGTTTTCTTGAGTAATCAATATGCTAAGATAAGAAGCATCAAGACATTTAGAGTTGACTTCAGAACCCCTCTTGCCATATGATCTAAGAACACAAAACCGAATCGTTCTCATTCAAATTTTGTTCTTCTAATTTGTCCACGGGTTTCTTTCCTTAACAATTTACCTCACCACCATCTTATTCTCTTAACTTTTCTTCACCACAAACACCAAGGAGCGCCAGCAAAATTTCTTGCTATCATGGCAGGAGTCGGTGCTTTGATTTGCTCACTTCTCTCTTCGATCATGAATTTGTTGCCTGAAGTCAGAACCTCTGTTTTTGCCCCTTCAACCTCTTCATCAGGCCAATCACCTAACACACGTGATGTGGAAGATGATTTGAATAATCTGGTGAGGACCCTAAAAAGGATCAAAGCAACTCTTTATGATGCTGAGAAGAGAGAGATCCGAGATTTTTCTGCTAAACTCTGGCTCAAGGAGCTAAAGGAAATCGGTCATGCGGCTGAGTATGTCATTGATAAGTTCATGTATGAGGTGTATCGGTCCAAAGTTGAGGCAAGGAATACTTCTGAGTTGAATCCTGACAAGAGAAAGCAAGAAGAAGGAAGCAGACTAATATTATTGGGTGCTCATTCTATTAGGGTTCCAGATGGAATTGTGAACCATATCAGGGAGATTAGGTGTAGATTTGATGAAGTAGCAAAGGATCGAGAAGCTCTCCGCTTGCATGAGGAAGATGGACTAAGATACGATGAGGGTGTAAGGTCTCGTGTACCGTCTAGTCACTTGATCTTGGAACCTATTGTGGTTGGTAGAGAGAGAGACATGGAAAAGGTAATTGATTTGGTGTTCTCAAGCATTCATGAAGAACGGGTTATCACCATCGTGCCCATTGTAGGCATGGGTGGGCTTGGAAAAACTACACTTGCACAGCGCATTCACAGTGAGGGGCGAGTTAAGGAAAAAATTTTACGTGGATGGTCATGTGTTTCTGAAAATTTTAATATTGCACGGATAACACAAGACTTGATTGAGTCTTTTACCGGAGATAGTTGCGCCCTTGAAAACCCGAGCGCTCTACATGACAAAATTAGGAAGAGTGTGGAAGGAGAAAAAGTCTTTATTGTACTTGATGATGTGTGGAACGAGGATAAAAACTCTTGGGAGTTATTTTTTGCTCCTTTTAAGTTTGCAGTAAAGGTAGTTTTCATAGTGACCACCAGAAGTGATCGGGTAGCAAAAATCCTGCAAACGACTTCTCCTATTCGGCTTGGTTATTTGCCAGAAAAGGAGTCCTGGTTACTTTTTCAGCAACATGCATTTGGTGGTATTGATCATAATGTGGATCCGAAATTGGTAGATCTAGGTAGAAAAATAGCAAAGAAATGTGGCGGCTTACCATTGGCGCTAAAAGTAATTTCTAACCTTCTTCATTATGAGAATGAAGAAAGTTGGATAGAGATCTTGGAAAATGATTTGTGGGAGATACATGCTGAAAATGATATATTTAGAGTATTGCAAATAAGCTATACCCATATGCCCATGTACTTGAGGCCATGTTTCTTGTACTGCTCCTTGTTTCCTAAAAACTATAAGTATGAAGTGGATGAGTTGGTTGAATTGTGGATAGCTCAAGGTTATATTGAATCTGATGGAAGAAAAAGTTTGGAAAAGATCGCATTTGAATATGCAGTGGAATTGAGGGAAAGATCATTTTTTAACCTTACATATGAGGGTATATCACGGAACAAATTTGAGATGCATGATCTGATTCATGATTTGGCACGATTAAATTCAGAAAATGAATTTTACTCTATTAAGGATGGCAAACAACCTAATCCTCCAGACGGGGTACTCCACATTTATATGGATGATTTCGAAGGTTTATTGGAAAGCTTTGACTTCAATAATGTTGCAAGGGTCAGAACATTTCTATTAAATACTAAATCCAAACTCATTGATTTTCCAGAAGCAAAAAGTTTAAGAGTCCTAAGACTGAACGACAATAATTTGGGTGATTATTTCCGTCCACAGCCACTAATTAGAAGTGGTTATTCAATATTTTCTTTATACCATTTGGAAAAACTGACTCTCGGTCCAGAGATGAATTCATTAGAGTTAGAAATGCTAGGAAATTTAATTAATTTGAAATTTCTAAGCCTTTCAGGATGTAATGTAGAACGAATTCCAGAATCTTTGTGCTTTCTCAGAAATCTAAGGAGGTTAAGCATAAAATTTTCTACAGTACAGCTCTTGCCAGAAAATATTGGAAATCTTATTTGCCTACAAAAGCTAGTAATTCAGCATTGTAGCGATTTACGCTTCTTACCAGAATCATTTTGTAAGCTTTCTAGCTTGAATACATTGAGTTTGTATGTTTGCCGGAGTATCACAAAACTACCGGATGGCATTGGAAACTTAACCAACCTTCAAAACTTATACATAAATTATACTGGAATTAATTACTTGCCCCGTAGTTTTAGCAAACTCAATATCTTTGGTCAGTTGAATGTAGAAATTTCTCTGAGATTGGATGGTCTTTCTGATACAATTAGTTGGTTGAATGATTTTAATATCTTGAAAGGAGCTCTGGCCATCTTACAGTTAAAGCGTATGCCCAGTTTAGAGTATGCACGAAATTTTAACCTTGGAGGCAAGCCTAAATTGAAGAAATTGGTACTTAGTTGGGGCCCATTTAGTTATTTGAGTGAAGATTACAAGTTACGAATAGAACTAGGAACTAATGATAATTTATTGGAGGAAATAGAAAATATAAGTGCACTGTCCGGTGAGCATATGGACTTTCAGGTGATAGAGGATACAAAATACAAGGATTGGCAGGTACCGAAGAGTTGCCAACTGTCGAATCACAAGGATATGGACTTTCGTGTATTAGAGAGTCTTAAACCGCATACTAACCTCAAGCACCTTTGCATATGTAGATATAAAAATCCCATATTTCCTAGATGGATGGGAGATCATTTATCTTGTCCATCACTTGAAAAAATGAGCCTAAGTTTTTGTAAAAACATTAGGTATCTTCCTTTTGGTAATCTCAAATCACTCAAGTGGTTGGAACTACAAGATTGCACCATGTTGCAAACCATATCCGGAGACTCCCTGCCACCGCAACTTGAAGGATTAGACATTTCTTGTTGCTCTTCATTATTTTCTGTAACCGGTCTGGAAGATCTGGAGTCATTGACTGTATTGATAATTTATCAGTGTAAGAGGCTCAAATTTTTTCCATTTGAATTGATATCTGATAAACCCAGCCATGAATCTTCATCCGGGTTAAAGAGCCCACTAAAAAAGCTGTATTTATCTTGGTGTCCCAACCTACAACTTGCGGAAGACGAAGTGCTCCCATCGGTGCACTGCAGTATTATGATTTCTAGATGCCCAGGACTGGATGCTTGGTGCTTGCGCCACAATAATCACTTATTGGTATTATTTCATTTTGTATGATTGAACTTGTCATTATTTTTTTCGATTATAGTATATACTCTTCGCTCAACCAAACTGTTCTTGACAACTTGAAGCTCTCAGCCACTTTGGTCGTGCCCGATAAACCTTAATATCATGAATAAATCATTTTCTCATGTCTCAACTGATTTCATGTTTTTATTTCTCCGAAACTGTTCCATTTTAATAAATTTGTTTCATTTTAACAAATTTTCTCTAAAACTATTACAAGCATATTCCGTTTGATTTATGGATGGCAGCGAAGAGATAATGTTTCGGTCCAAATCAATTTCAAAATTTGACTGGCTTCTATTTTTCTAATCTTTGATTTATGGCTGGCAGCCAAGAGATAATGTTTTGGTCCAAATCAATTTCAAAATTTGACTGACGTCTAGTTTTCTGGTCTATCGTGGTTGAAATATAATATAAATATAGTAAGATAATTATAATATAAATATAGTAAGATAATCTTAGGTAACAAATCAATCTTGAGTTAATGTACCAAGCCAAATGCTTCTTGTTTCTTGTTTCTTTTTTATCTTTTCCATTTTTCTTTCTCGATTTATTAATATACTGCATTTTTGGAATCAGGCCGGCCGAGTGGAAACCAAAGTCGGCAACCAGTGAAGTTGGAAGTTCTTCCTCAGTATATACAAAGTGGTTGAAAAAGATATAAAAGTACATGTTGTTCGAAACATATATAAGGAAATTTCTGCCTGTTTAATTGACCTTTTGGAGTATATGAACATGTTACTATACAATTGGATGCTCCAAAGCCAATTACAGGGAGTCTCAAAATAGGATCCACTTGGTGCTTTGCTTTGGTATTATATAAGGTGTTTGGTTTTCTTGGTTGATACATTTAATCTAAACGTTCAGCTTATTTTGTGATTTGTCGATCTGTTTATTCTTCGAGGTTTTCGTGGTACTGGTACTTGTTTTTCTTTCTTTCTTCCTTTTCAATTTGTGAGCGGACTGTTATTATATTTGACATGGAATTATTGATACTTATCTACCAAAATGTGCATCTATGTGTTTGATTATGACAGATTATGCTTCCTCTAGATTTTTTAGAAATGATGAGAGAAAATTGGGAACTTTATGCAATAATTTTATTTGAAAGTTTGCTCACTTTATTTTCAAGTGAATTTAATTCTTCATTTTGCACTAATCTAGGACCCTGAGAATTTGGCATGACTCATTTCCCCACGAGGCGTACAATCATAATTTTGCTTAATTTCAGTGGCAGAGTTGTTTTTATTTTGAGTGTTTGCTAATAGTACTAATTGAGCCTTTGGATCTACCTACACAAATAAAACAATTTCATTTTTTCACAAAAAAAGAAAGAAACTTTTTGAAGATTTAAGTGATAATATGATTTTTTTTTTTTTCAAATATACCTGATGAGTTGTTCTAAAACCTAGAACACCTGCTTTAGAAATATGCAGTTTGCATTCTTCTTTCGCATTACTTATATGCTTCCTACATAAATAAATAAATAAATAACATAATAATAATAATAATAATAATGATATATTGCAAGAAAATATTTAACCTAGCACGATCCACAAAGCAATATTTATATTCAAAATTAGCAAGCCATACAAGCAATAACTGCGCCTTCTCCTTGCATTAACAAATTACCAAAATACCCAGAAACGTTTTCAAAATTACCGAATTGGGACAATATATCATTTTTTAATAATTCCAATTTGTTTAATAAAGTGGATGACAGCTCGTCTAATATTCTTTGTTGCAGGAAATAAACTCCGAGTCTGAATAACCACCAAGATAAAGTCCCAATATTTTTATTATTTTTTGTGCATGAATCTTTGATGCTTGTGAATATGATTTTCGCAAATACTAAATACTGCATGAGAAACAAGAACATTTCAGTCCAATAATTAATATTATAAATAAAATATAAAATATAAAAGTATTAATTATTAATTATTAATTATATATTTTTATGATAATTTGAATGAGGACCTGTAATAATGAAAGTTTTGCTTGAATATGTGAACCAACAGATGAGAGCTGATTTGTGGCCCACAAATCCCATTTGGCTCAGGTTGATGGAAACTCTCCAGTTGGTACAGGAAATGGAGAGAATTTACCAACAGGCCTATCAAAAAATTACCAAAATAAAATTATAAAATATAATATAATATAAAGAGATTGAACTGGTACTGGTACCGGCCATTTATCAAGAGATTAATTTTTTTATGATAAATTTCAAGAAAGTAACTTTTTAGGTTTTAATTTTGTTACATTTAATTTTTATTTAGGTGTGAAAAGATACTCAATTGTTAGCTTTATTATATGAAAAAGAAACCAACTTTGGAGGCTAGAAAATCTAATACCAATTTTAAAGATTCAACAAATTATACCAAAAAACAGGTCCTGAAATTATTAGGTATACAAAAAAGAACCGAACTTTCATAAATAGATAAGCAAATACCAATTTCACAAAGGTACATACAAAAAAACCCAATAAAAACTAACACTGACCCAGTTAAATTCTGTTGTGTAAAAGCCAGCACAGCCGTCATGCCAACACACATCAAAACCCCAACTCTCTCCTCACTTTCCCCATCCACATCCAAACCCAGAACAATTCTCCTCTCCAACTCCTCGTAGAACCTGCCAGCACACTCCATCGAATCCTCAAACCTCCACGCATCAAACGGCAAGTACGACGCTGACGTGGCGGCGACGTCAGCGTAGTTTTCCGTTCTCGATTGAAGAAAGAAGGGAGTCGATGAGAGGGGAGAGAGAGGAGGAGGTGGTGGTGAGGTTGAGAGGAAGGGTTGTGCGGAGGAGGCGGAACTCGAGTTGATGCATCATGGTGAGTTGAGGAAAGTGGGACGGAGAGAGGGAGAGGGAAGGAAGGGTTTATGGTAAGGACAAGCGTATGTATGTGGGAGGGTTTTAGGAAAGGAAGGAATAAAGGAAAGTAAACTGAAGGAATTGGAAAGGAAGGGATTTATGGGCTAGAACTAGAAGGCAATTAACATGGATTTTTTTTTTGAGAAAAGTCTATTTTTGCCCCCTCAACTATTGAACTAGCTCATTTTTAGTCCCTCAACTTTTTCTTGGTCCAGTTTTAATCCCTCAATTATTCAATAAGTGCATTTTTGGTCCTTCCATCCGTTAAGTGCATATGTGTCCGTTAAATTTGACACGTAAGCAATGACGTGGCATTAGTAACGTGACAAATGTTTGAAAAAAATAAAAAAATTATTAATTCCCTTCTTTTCTTAAAATATTATTTTTATTAAAAAATGTATATTTTTTATGCATGTTTATTTGTTAAATAAAAATTAACACATTATTGTGTATGTGTTAAGAATATATGCCACATCATTGATTACGTTTCATATTTAACGGACACTTAAGCACTTAACGGATTGAAGGACCAAAAACTCACTTATTAAATAGTTGAGAGACTAAAATTGCACCATAAAAAAGTTGAGGGACTAAAAATGAACTAATTCAATAGTTGAGGGGGTAAAATTGGACTTTTCTCTTTTTTTTTATATACCATTTTTTTGAAAAATAATTCAATATTTGCCACTGTTTTGAAAATAATGAAGTAACTACCATTTCCGTCACTATTAGTGGCGGAACAGACTTTGATCCGTCACTAATAGTGGCGGAACATGTCTATTTTCAGTTTTGTTAAAATCGCCCAATTTGACGGGCTAAACAGGATTAATTAGTGTAAAAAACCTTGTTCCGCCACTACTAGTGGTGGAACATGTTAAATTAATTTTTTTGCTACACTAACAGTTAAACATCGGTCATGGATGGGCAATTAGCCTAAAAATTAAAGAATTAGCTGCGGAACAAGAGAAATTTGCACATGTTCAAACTTCACGTGTTGCTTCGCATGCCAAGCCTTCTAATACGATATGCTATATTCAAACTTCATTTTAACGGTTTCTATTATCGTTACGGGTTTAATTGTTAAATCCGCCTTAATGATATATAGAATTAACCCCCCAACAAGCGCACTAGTTAATTGTTTGTAGTCTTTTATAGGTGTATGGGTGTATGGTGGTTGCATATATGTGGTTGCATAAATGTTTTAAGCTGTCATAATTCTTATTTATTTATTGAAGCATGCAGCCTCCAATTACATATGTCGGCTTCATATTTAAGCTTGCAGCGCACAATATATCTCTCTTTGTCTGAAATAGCGACTTCAATTTCTCGGCGCCACATCACACTATATAATCTTATAACCGATTGCAACTCTGATTTCGTTTCAAATTTCTGACCCTTATACAACATTCCACCCCCTTCATGCATACTACTTCCGGATAGAACATCATTTATCGTAAATTCCCACATTGAAGTATTTTCGAACTCCACCACCGGCGAATCGCCGAAAATTCCCACACTAACCATCTGACCCTCTTCCGTATAAATATATCCCGTATGATGGCTCATTCCCTCCCTTTCTGTTTCGCCATCTCCATATATTTCTTCTTCGTCTTCTGGGCCCATTTCTGGTTTCTCATCTAATTCATTTTCATCATCTTCATCTTCTAATACACTCCTATCAAATATCAGAATTTGACCCTCATAATCTCCATTATTCTGTTCATTATTTACGGGTTCTAATCTCTCATTCTCATCCGCATTTGCAACTTCAGTTGTTCTACTACTAATTCCTATCTGGAATTCTTTACTTGGTTCTCGATCAACATATATTTCTAATTCTAGACAAACACTTCTGACGCGCTCAGCAAATTGAACCAGTTGTCTGTCATTCGTAATTCTCACTGGTCTAAAATGTCATTCGTTGCCGCTAAGTTAAGGATATTTACCTCGAATTAAAAGAGTATCATTAAACGACCAACCGATATTTTCATAAATTTCATAACACAATTGGACATAATTTCTATTTGTAGCTGTGCTTTCTGGTAGAACAACCGGCTCAGATGGATCGTAACTGCAGCCGTTGGGGTTTTGAACGATCCGACTATCGTAATATAGAAATATTGCTGAGTTATGTGTCATCCTCTTTCAAATATCTATTTTTTCTTTTTCCTAATTGCAATAATATTTCAACAACTCAAAAAAATTTATACTAAATTGAACTAATTAAGAAGTTTTAAAAATAATTCTATAATAAATTACCTACTTCCTTCTTCCTTTTCTTTAACTTGCTATTTCTTCCCCTAATTTCCCTCTATTTCCCCTTTTTTTGGGCTCAAAATCACCTTCAAATAGTCTCAAAATCGTTTTTTATTATTGGGGGCGCCGTTTAGGTTAGATTGGGGGAGAGAGAGGGGGGCATGTATTTATACTACTAGCAGACCCATCAGGCTGTTCCGCCACTAGTAGTGACGGAACAAGCTAAATTTCTCTTGTTCCGCCATAGGAAGTGGCGGAACAAGGTATATTTTTTTGCGATTTTCCAGTCAGAGAGCAAAAAATATTTTGGCCTGTTTCGTCACTATCAATGGCGGAACAAGAGAAATTTGCACCTGTTCCGCCACAGATTCTTCAATTTTTAGGCTAATTGCCCGTCCATGAGCCATGTTTAAATGTTAGTGTGGCAAAAAAATTAATTTAACATGTTGTGGCGGAACAAGATTTTTTACACTAATTAATCATATTTAGCCCGCCAAATGGGCGATTTTGACAAAATTGAAAATGGACATGTTCCGCTACTACTGTTCCGTCACTAATAATGACGGAAATGGTAGTTACCCCATTATTTTCAAAACAGTAACAAGTATTGAATTATTTTTCAAAACAATGATATATAAATCATTAATATGATATCCAAATTCGATAAGGATTTAAACAATCCAATACTAATAGTCCAAGGCTACTCCAAAGTCCAAATTCAACAGGCCCAGCCCAACAATATACACACCACTTAAATTACATTACATTACATTTATGAGATAAATTAATACATATCTATCTGAAGTAACATAATATATTAATATGTCAATAATTTTTAAAAAGATAAATTTGCTTTTCAAAACTTTAAAAGTAATATTTTTCATAGTTTTATAATAATCCAAAATAAATATTTTGACAAATTGTAAAGGGATTTAAAAAAATAAAACGGTCCTTCAAAAAATTACTTGCATTGTTAACATACTAAGATTAAATTAAAACTAAATATACACAAGTACAGAACTAATTTGACTAACGGTACAACTACATTTATTTATCGAGTATACACTTTCCTGTAACTTACAAATGAAATGTTTGTACTGTAAACTGATCTTGACTTGAGGAGTCGTCTCTTCCACTTAAGATCTCAGAACCCGAAGCCAGATCTCACTCTCCTCACCGTATTCCTCATTGATTTCTCTCCTCTGAAGTCAAAGCCCCTTCATTTTTGCCCCTCTCTCTTCTTCATTAGTTCAATCACTTGACATGATTTGATCAAGCTGGTAAGCACGTTATACAGTGTAATATTCCTAAATTTTGTATTTTTTTGTTCGATTTTAGTATATTCTTGTCTCTGTTAAGTTGTACTAACGAATTTTCTCTCATAAAATGTAGGTTTTTATTATTTGAACCTTCCTATTACCTTGTTGATTGGTGAAGTGAAACATTCATGTGGGATGGACCATTAAGTGATCTAGGTAAGAAAGCATCCGATTGTTCCCCCAATTGGATGAATTAATGCGTGATTAATAATATGAGGTTCTAAATGTCTCAACTCAAGTTTCAATTTGGAAAATGCATATTTATTTTGTGATTTCGTTCTGATTCTCTGGAAATTGTTCAGTCCATACTAAAACTTAATGTTAAATCTCATTTCTCAAAACTAAAGAAAACTCATATCTGTTTTAAGCGAGTTTTTGAAAAAAAAAAAAGGAATCTATGACCAGGTTTACTGCATGCCCTTCAAAATGCAAGAAATAAGAAAAAATGCAAGAAATGAGAAACAACAGACAACAATAAAATGACTTCTTTTATGTTATTATTATTGTTTTCTCAAGTAAATAATAAAAATTATCCTTTTTGTAGAGCAGATCAGAAACCTTCATAGCCGCCTCTCATTAACCACCCAAATATTTCGCCTTGGTGGAAATTCATGCAAGGATGGGACTTCCAGTGATCTGGGTATGAAAATCTATTCCGCCGTTTTATTCATAGAATTTTCCCAATTTTTTGTATTTAACACTTAACTAAAATTTTTTGAACCATCCAGTAATTTATGCATTTAACTTGAGATGTACTTTTGTATTTAACGAGTTTGTTACCAAAAGCTGTATAATATTTCGATGGATGCTTTTTATTTAGTGTATTATGCTTTGATAATTATAGTTTTCTCTAGTTATTATTTAGTGTACTTATAATTATTGCGTTCACTAGTTATTACTAAAATATTTCTCTTTGTAGAGTAGATTGGATTTGACATCTTAGCACCCGCTTGCTAACTGATCTCAGAATAACCAACCGATTCTTCTCCTCGATCTTCCAATTCCTTCACCGAAACACGAAAGGAACACCAGAACCTTCCTAGCAGCATGGCTGGAGTTGGTTCATTGATTTCCTCCATTCTCTCTTCGATTGCAAAATTGTTGCCTGAAGTCAAAAACTCTTTTTTTGCCCCATCATCTTCTTCAACAGCCCAATCACCCGATGCACGTGTCGTGGAAGACGAACTGAATAAGCTGGCAAGGACTCTAAAAAGGATCAAAGCAACTCTCTATGATGCCGAGGAGAGGGAGATCCGAGATCGTTCTGTCAAACTCTGGCTCAATGAGCTCAAGGAAGTGGGTCATGCAGCCGGATATGTCATTGATGAGTACATGTACGAGGTATATCAGGCCAAAGCTGAGGCTAAACGTACTTCTGAGTTGAATCCTCGCAAGAGAAAGCAAGACGAGGGAAGTGATGCAGTATTATTGGGTGATCATACTATTAGGGTTCCAGATGGAATTGTGGACCGCATAAGGGAGATTAGGAGTAGATTTGATGAGATAGCAAAGGATCGAGAAGCCCTTCGCTTGCATCAGGAAGACGGACCGAGACGCGATGAGGGTGTAAGGTTTCGTGTACCATCCAGCCACTTGAGCTTGGAACCTATTGTGTTTGGTAGAGAGAGAGAAAAGGAAAAAGTAATTGATTTGATGTTCTCAAATATTCGTGAAGGGATTATCACAGTCGTACCAATTGTAGGCATGGGTGGGCTTGGAAAAACTACACTTGCACGGCTCATTTACAATGAGAGGCGAGTTAAACAAAAATTTAACCTATTTGGATGGACGTGTGTTTCTGATAATTTCAATGTTGAACGGTTAATGCAAGACTTGATAGAGTCTTTTACCGGAGAGAGTTGCCCTCTTAAAAACCCAAGTGCTTTGCACGACAAAATTAAAGAGATAGTAGGAGGGGAAAATGTTTTTATTGTGCTTGATGATATATGGAACGAGGATAAGGATCTTTGGGAGTTATTTTGTGCTCCTTTTATTTCTGCAGTAAAGGTAGCTTTCATAGTAACCACCCGCAGTGATCGGGTAGCAAAAATCATGCACACTGGTTCCCCTTTTCGTCTTGGTTATTTGTCGGAAGAAGAGTCTTGGCGTTTTTTTCAGCAATATGCATTTGGCGGTATTGATCTTAATGTGGACGCGAACTTGCTAGATCTAGGTAAAAGGATCACAAAGAAATGTGCCGGCTTACCATTAGCGATAAAATCAATTTCTAATCTTCTTCGTTATGAGAATGAAGAGAGTTGGGTAGAGATCTTAGAAAATGATTTATGGGAGGTACTTGCTGAAAACGATATATTCAGGGCCTTGCAAATAAGCTACAATCATATGCCTGCATGTTTGAGACCTTGTTTTTTGTTGTGTTCTTTGTTTCCTAAAGATTATGAGTATAATGTGGATGAGTTGATTGAATTATGGATAGCCGAAGGCTACATTGAATCCAAAGGAAGGAGGAGTCTGGAAGAGATTGCATTTGAATATGCAGTGGAGTTGAGGGAAAGGTCATTTTTTGACCCTATATTTGGAGATGCATCATGGTACAGATTTAAGATGCACGATATGGTTCATGATTTAGCACGACTAAGTTTAGGAAATGAATTTTGCTTCATAGAGAGCGGGCAACCTAATCCTCCAGACGAAATTGTTCATAGTTATATGGATGATTTCGAAGGGTTATTGACAACCCTTAACTTCAATAATGTTGCAAGGCTTAGAACTCTTATATTAAATACGATATCCCCGACCATTGATTTTTCAAAAGCAAAAAGCTTAAGAGCCCTAATATTGAATGAGAAAAGTCATCATTACTGGCAACATTCACACAGAAGTGGTTCAATATTTTCTTTATACCACTTAGAAAAACTAAACCTCTGTTCACAGGATAATTTATCCGAGTTAGAAATGATCAATGATTTGATTAACCTGAAATTTCTAAGTCTTTCACATTGTGATATTGAAAGAATTCCGGATTCTTTATGTTTCCTTAGCAATTTAAGGAACCTAAGCATTAGATACACTAATATGATCAATATGTTGCCAGAACAAATTGGAAACCTTGTTTGCCTAGAAAAGCTAGTCATTCGTAATTGTGCTCAATTATGCTTCTTGCCTGAATCATTGTGTAAGCTTTCGGGCTTGAAAACATTGCGTTTAACATCTTGCTGGAAAATTACTAAGTTACCAAATGATATTGGAAATTTAACTAATCTTCGAAGCTTGATAGTAAATTCTACCGGAATTAACTACTTACCGCGTAGTTTTAGCAAACTCAATATCTTCACTCAGTTGAATGTAGAATTTTCTGTTGGATTTGATGGCCTCACTAGCATAATTAGTTGGTTGAAGGATTTTAATGTATTAAAAGGTGCTCTGGCCATATTACAGTTAGGGCGCATGCCCAGTTTACAGGATGCACGGAATTTTAACCTTGTAAGCAAGCGTAATTTGGAGAAATTAGTATTTAGCTGGAGTATATTTGGTACTATGCATAAAGAGTACAATGTGCAAATAGAATTAGGAACCAATGATGATAAGAAAATAGGAAATACAAGTGAACCGCTCGGTAAGGATATGGACTTGCAGGTGTTACAAAGTCTCCAGCCACATCCTAACCTCAAGCACCTTTACATATATAGTTACGGAAATTCCATATTTCCCGGATGGATGGGTGATCCTTTATCTTGTGCATCACTTGAGAAAATGTGCATAATTTTTTGTACAAACATTACACATCTTCCTTTTGGTAGTCTCAAATCACTCAAATGGTTGCAAATAGTGGCATGCACAACCCTGCAAGCAATATCCCGAGACTTCTTGCCATCACAGCTTGAAACCTTAGAAATGGTAAGTTGCTCTTCATTACTTTCTGTAACCGGGCTGGAAGATCTTGAGTCGTTGGATGCATTGGTAATTGACATGTGTGATAAGCTCAAATATTTTCCATTTGAGTTGATATCTGAAGAACGCAGCTATCAATCTTCTTCAACCGGGTTAAAGAACCTTAGCCCACCAAAAAAAGTGAACATAATTGGGTGTCCCAGCCTGCAACTTGCGGAAAATGAAGTGGTTCCATCTGTGCACTGCAAGATTGAGATTTATTGTTGCCCGGGTTTGGAAGAATGGTGCTTACGACATAATATCAGCTATGACTCAAGGTAATTTATGATAATTTTTCTTCATTCTTATCACATACTGTTTCCAGAAGAAATGTTAAGCACGAGTATTTAACTAGTTGCAATTCTTTTTGCATGAATTGATGCTTTCCTGGTTCCCTCCACGACCATATATTCTAGCATTCCAGACTATTCCAGACTCCAGTTGGGATAACTCATAAGCTGATAATATAGGTATGAGTAGAATTATTGTACAGAAAATTATTTTTCAGTCTCTAACTATATTGAGTGCCTCAATTTGCAATTTGTACCTATATATATGGTACTTTCTCAGCTTTTTTGAGGTTTTCACTACTATATTAGCTGTTAATTCATTTAGAACATAATCGACCTGGTACTAGTGATGTACTAGTGGTCTGGTCAAGCTGTATTATAGTATCGTTACTGACATTCTTCATATTTTGACTTTGCAGAAAGGTCCCTTTCCTGATAAAGAAACACGAGGTAGTGGAGAATGGAGATCATTCTACATTTTCATGTGTTCTTTCTTAAATGCTTCTATTATTAGTTTTTAAGTTGATGGTACATTGCTACTCTAAATTTATGTTTACAAATACTTATTTGTTTTTCATTTGTGCGGAGTGATGTTTTTCTGACACTTTCTTATGTTTTGAGATTACTCGTATTGGTATCTGACATTTTTTTTTTCATGGAGTGGAGTTTTGCTTTGTTTGAAGCATTTTATGATAATGTATTTTTTTCTTTGCTATACTTAGTTCAATTTTCTAACAGGAAGGGTGTGGTTGTTTGGTATTTTGTTCCTTTTATTTGGTAGAATTGCTGGGTCACTGGTAACGGAAAACACTATATTTTTCTGAAAACAATTCGACGGGCCAATTTACAACATGATCCACAAGTTATTTTTTTTGGATAAATAGGCCTATTTTTAGTTATCCATAAGCCTTTTCCTTACACAAATGGGCCAAGCCTCACTAAACCGTGACAAGCTTGTTGGGCTGGGTAATATCATAGTTTTTTTTTTTGAGAAAATTTAGAGGGGGCTGAAAATCCCCCTTCTAAATATTTTATATATGTAATATAAAATTGACAAGGTTTTTTTTTCTTTTTTACATATATCAATTAAAAGAAAAAGAAAAAAAGAAAATCTATTGGGCTTTTAAAACCTAACCCAGCCCAAGCCCTATCCCCTTGCAAAAATTCTACCCTACAATGCCAAGTTCTGTTAGAAAACAGAATATGGAATCCGACTATCTGGAAATCAAGGGGCAAGTACGGTGCTGGCGTGGCGGCGATTTCATTGTAGTTTCCTCTCTCGAGTGAAGAAAGAAGGGAATCGATGAGAGGGGAGGAGGAGGAGGAGGTGGTGAGGTCGAGACTCACGGTACATTTATCGAGTATGTATACACTTTCGTGGAACTTACGAATGTAATATGTGTAAACGATCTCGACTTCTTGAGCTGTTGCGTCTCTTCCCCAAGATATATTTCTCATTGATTTCTCTCTCTCTCTCTCTCTCTCTCTCTCTCTCTCTCTTCTCTCTCTCTCTCTCTCTCTCACACACACACACACACACCCCATATTTCTCATTGATTTCTCCCCTCTCGAGTCAAAGCCCTTTCTTTTTTGCCCCTTTCTCCACTTCATTAGTCCAATCACATAACATGATTTGAACAAGCTGGTAAGCACGTTCTACAGTGTAATATTTCTAAATTTTGTATTTTTTTTTGTTCGATTTTAATATATTCTTGCCTCTGTTAAGTTGTACTAACGAATTTTCTCTCATAAAATGTAGGTTTTGATTATTTGGACCTTACTATGACCTTGTTGATTGGTGAGGTGAAACATTCATGTGGGATGGACCATTAAGTGATCTTGGTAAGAAAGCATCCGATTGTTCCCCCAATTGGATGAATTAATGCGTGATTAATAATATGAGGTTCTAAATGTCTCAACTCAAGTTTCAATTTGGAAAATGCATATTTATTTTGTGATTTCGTTCTGATTCTCTGGAAATTGTTCAGTCCATACTAAAACTTAATGTTAAATCTCATTTTTCAAAACTAAAGAAAACTCATATATGTTTTAAGCGAGTTTTAAAAAAAAGAATCTACGACCATTGACCAGGTTTGCTGCATGCCTTTCAAAAACAAAGAACAATAAAATGCCACTTCTTTTATGCTATAATTATTGTTTTCTCAGATAAATAATAAAAATTATCCTTTTTGTGAGCAGATCAGAAACTTTCATAGCCGCCTCTCATTAACCACCCAAATATTTCGCCTTGGGGGAAATTCATGCAAGGATAGAACTTCCCGTGATCTGGGTACGAAAATCTATTCCATTGGATTCATAGAATTTTCCCAATTTTTTGTATTTAACAAGTAAGTAATAATTTTTGAAACATCCAGTAATTTTTGTTTTTAACTTGAAATATACTTTTGTATTTACCAAGTTTGTTACCAAAAGCTGTATAATATTTCGATATATGATTTTTATTTAGTGTAATATGTTTTGATAATATTGATTTCTCTAGTCATTATGTAGTGTGCTTACAATTATTGCTTTCTCTAGTTATTACTAAAATATTTCTCTTTGTGGAGTAGATTGGATTTGACATCATAGCACCTGCTTGTTAACTGGTCTCAGAATAACCAACCGATCCTTCTTCTCAATCTTCCAATTTCATCACCAAAACACGACGGATCACCTGAATAAACCTTTCTGGCAACATGGCCGGAGTTGGTGCATTGGTTTCCTCCCTTCTCTCTTCGATTACAAAATTGCTGCCTGAAGTCAAAAACTCTTTTTTTGCCCCATCATCTTCTTCGTCAGCCCAATCACCTGATGCACGTGCTGTGAAGGATGATTTGGAAAAGCTTATGAGAACGCTGAAATGGATCAAGGCGACCCTCTATGATGCAGAGGAGAGGGAGATCCGAGATCGTTCTGTCAAGCTCTGGCTCAAGGAGCTCAAGGAAGTGGCTCATGCAGCCGGATATGTCATTGACGAATACATGTATGAGGTATATCGGGCCAAAGTTGAGGTTATAAACGCTTATGAGTTGAATCCGCACAAGAGGAAGCAGGAGGGGAGTGTCAGCGCACCATGTGCTCATACTGTTAGGGTTCCTGATAAACTTGTGCATCATATTAGGGGGATAAGGAGTAGATTTGATGAGATAGTAAATGATCGAGAAGCCTTCCGCTTGCATGAGGAAGATGGACCGAAGCGCGTTGAGGGTGAAGGGTTTCAAGCACCATCCTCATATTTAGAAACCAATGTGTTTGGTAGAAATAGGGATAAGGAAAAGGTAATAGATTTATTATTTTCATACATGAATAAAAGTATCATCACGGTTGTACCAATTGTTGGAAAGGGAGGGATTGGGAAAACTACACTTGCACAACTCGTTTATAATGATGAACAAGTTAAACAAAATTTTGATCTATTTGGATGGATACGCGTTTCTAAGAATTTCAATATTGGGCGGTTAATGCAAGAATTGATCGAATCTTTCACCCAAAAAAATTGTTCCTTAAAAAATCTGAGTACTATACATGTGAAATTTCAGAAGATAGTGATCGAGAAAAAGGTGTTTGTTGTACTTGACGATGTATGGAATGAGGATATTGACCTTTGGGAGTCGCTTAATGTGCCTTTCAAGTCCGCCGTAAGGGTAGTTTTTATAGTGACCACCCGAAATGAGCAGGTTGCAAACGTTATGCAAACAATAACCTCCCCTTTTCGGCCTGGTTGTTTGTCGGAAGAGGATTCTTGGTCTCTCTTTCAACACTATAGTGGTATGAATCGAAATGTTCACACTGAGAAACGAGATATCGGTGAAAAGATAGCAAAGAAATGTGGTGGTTTGCCGTTAGCTCTGAAATCAATTTCTAAGATTTTATGCTATGAAAATGAAGAAACTTGGATAGAAATCCTAGAAAATGATTTGAGGGAGATATCTGCCGAAAATGATATATTTAAAGCCTTGCAAATAAGCTATACCTATATGCCCACATACTTGAGACAATGCTTCTTATATTGTTCTTTGTTTCCTAAAGACTATGAGTATGAAGTGGATGAGATGGTTGAATTATGGATAGCTCAAGGTTATATTGAATGCAAGGGTACAAAAACTTTGGAAGAGATAGCATTTGATTATATAGTGGAGTTGAGGGAAATGTCATTCATTGACCCCATATATAAGGGTACATCATGGAGATTTAAGATACATGATATGGTTCATGATTTAGCACGGTTGAATTCAGGAAATGAATTCTACTGCATAGAGATAGGCAAACAACCTAATCCTCCAGACGGAATTCTCCATCTTTATGTAGATGACAGTAATGAACCATGGGATAACCTTACCTTCAAAAATATTACAAGGCTTGTAACGCTTATATTAAAAGTTGAATTTGGATCCAATTATATTGATCTTTCTAAAGCAAAAGGATTAAAGGTTTTTAAATTGCAATACACTAACTTTGAGAAGAACGGGTTTTTGCCTAATTTTGTGTTCCCAAAGCATTTGCGGTTTCTTGATCTTGCTTATGCTATTGGTGGATCACTAGCCATTCCGCTACCACTATCTTCTTTGTACCACCTCGAAAAGTTGAATCTCAATTTAAGCAATTCTCAAGTAGAGTTAGAAGCATTAGGGAATCTAATTAACCTGCAATCTCTCAATATCTCACATTGTACATTAAGTAAACTCCCAGAAACTATTGGCAATCTTGTTCGGCTAGAAAAGCTAGTAATTCATGGTTGTGAGGGGCTATGCTTCTTTCCGGAGTCATTATGTGAGCTTTCAGGCTTGAAAACATTGATTTTGACCGAGTGCCCGGAATTTACAATGTTACCGGAAAACATTGCTAACTTAACCAACCTTCAAAGCTTGATAATAAAGAATACTGGAATTAGTTATTTACCACCCGGCTTTAATAAACTCTGTGTCTTATCTCAATTGGATTTTCAAATTTCTTTGAGTTTGGGGGGCGTTTATGACCAAATTAGTTGGTTCAAGGATTTGGATAACTTGAAAGGAACTGTAGCCATACAATTGTTAAGGCATATGCCCAGCATGGAACATGCATGTAATTTCAATCTTATAAGTAAACCTTACCTTGAGAAATTGATACTTTCATGGGGTGCTATTGCAACAGGTCATTGGGATAAAAAGCGTGTGTTAGAAATAACAATGGGAACCGATAAGAATTACATGCAGAAAACAAGAAGTGCAAGGCAACTGGTTGGTGAGGATATGGACTCGCGGATATTGGAGAACCTCCAACCGCATCCTAACCTCAAACATATTGAAATATGGAATTATAATGGTTGCACGTTCCCTAAATGGATGGGAGGTCCTTCATCATGTGCATCGCTTGAAGAACTCCATTTATGTGATTGTTTAGAGATTACATATCTTCCTTTCGCCAATATCGGATCACTCAAGCATTTAAAATTACTTTCATGCTACAGCATACAAAGAATATCCCGAGAATCTCTGCCATCACAACTCCAGAGCTTAATCATTTTTCAATGTTCATCGTTGCTTACCATAACGGAGCTGGCAGATCTCGAGTTTTTGGTTGAATTGGAAATTCAGCATTGTGAAAGGCTTGCATCTTTTCCATTTGAGTTATTATCTGAACGGCGCTGCCTCAAATCTTCTTCATCCGGGTTGCAGAACCTCAGCCCGCTAAAAAAAATGAAGATACGTTATTGTCCTGAATTGCAACTAGTGGTAAACGAGGTGGTTCCATCTGTGCAGTGCAATATTGAGATTTCCGATTGCGAGGGACTGAAAGAATGGTGCTTGCAACACAAAATCAGCTATAAACCAGAGTAATGTTTTATTTTTACTATATTTTTGCTTAATATTATTATAATTATATTTCAACTAAGTTGTTGGACACAAATAAATGTTCATTCCCACACTGCTTGTGTGTAGAAATTTAATCATAGAACTAATTTTGTTCTTCTGTTTCCTGAAATTTTAGGTAATTGTACTTGAAATAGAGCCTCCGATGATGAAGGTATGAAAAACTATTTACTTTAATTTCATTTATCTTTTGTAACGGAAACTGGTATCAGATTTCAAAATCACCTCCAAAAGTCAACATGCTGATATATTATTTTGCTAACTATTTTTTCTTACATGGAAACATGTCCATTAAATTGATCTTTTGAAGTATAAACTATTTTCTGTTAGGGAAATGCTCTAAACTAATATACTAATATATAGGGGCAGCAACAGCCAGAAATACTTCAAACAAAATTATGATGTAATTCTATATAAGTAATTCAAATTTCTACTCAGTATTCGATGGTCAATGACCAAACACTAATGATAATGAGTCTGATAGGATCATAGGCCAAAATTTTGTACTAATTCTACACCAACTCTTTCACTAACTATTAATTAACTCTTTCATTAATATTTGTACCCTGCATGGGATATGGATGTGTGGAACCTAAATGTTTGTGAGAAAGTTAATATAATAGTTAGTCAAAGAGCTAGCTTTTTTTCCCCGAAAGATAGTGAAAGGGCTAGCTAGTGGGTGTAGCCTTGCTCTTTTTCTTCAGAGTTCAGATATATACTTGAACTACTTGTATTTCATGAGCGAAATTCTTTGAATCAAATAACAAGAAGAGTAAGGTAAACTGTTGGTTACCAGATCACATATATCGAATTCAAAATATTATAAAGCATGAACCAACAGCTGACATTAGTGTCTAGTCTAGTTTTAAAAATCCTTCCTTGACTATATGTAGTGCTTTTTTCGTACTTTGTAGATAAATCTACTGCTACATCATTAATTTTCTTCATATTTTTACTTTGCAGAAAGGTCATGATGAAGAAGCATGAGGTTGTAAACGATCAGTTTATAATTGTATGTCGGAAATGCTTCTTTCTTTAAAATGCTTATGTTCTTGGGTTTTAATTTGATGGTACTCTTGTTAATGCAAACTATATATTATCATATTTGCTTAAGACTTTTTTTTAAAAGTAGCACCCCCCTTTGAAAATTAATTGAGGGAATAGCACCCATCTCAAAAAAAATTGCCATCTAGCACTACCGTCAAAAATCCTGGCGCTAGTGTCTATTTTTTCATTTTTTTTGATCTGGGGGTTCAGAAAAAATGGAAAAATAGTATCTACCGCTAGGATTTCTGATGGTACAGGCTCTCTACCGTCAGAATAGCTGGCGGTAGTGTTAGTTATTTAATTTTTTTCATATGAGTGCTATTTGCTCAATTTTTTTTCCAAACAGATGCTACTTTTAAAAAGAAGTCCTTTTGATTAGTGCGGAGTGATGCTTTTTATGGTACTCTTTTCAAGATTAGTGGTATCAGTAGACTTGTCAGACTTTTGATGGAGTGTTTTATTGCTTTCCTTGATACATTTCATTTAAATGTTGAAGTTATTTTGGACTGACGTTATTTATCCTTTGACTAATCTTCATAAACATAGTGAAGTGATTTGTTTCAATTTCTCTGTTTAACTTTTTAATAAAATAGTGGTGGGCCTTGAGATCCTAGATGCAATCTATCTATTTGTGAAAAACAGAAAAAGAAATGATGGAAAAAAGAACGAAAATAAAGGAAAATAGTACTATATTATTCTCACTATATTACTCGAATAGGAATATTGATTATACACCACTTTGATCTTGCAAAAGTTTATTCCCACTATATTACTTGAATAGGAATATTGATTATACACCACTTTGATCTTGCAAAAGTTTATTCCCACTATATTAGGAATATTGATTATACCCCACTTTGATCTTGCAAAAGTTTATGAATTTGAAACTCAGAGAACTGATGGTCCTTGAAAAGTATGCGAACGAGCATATGAGCTCACACTATAAAATTAAGAGAAAAAATAATTCATTAATTTTTTCACTAACTCTTTTACTATTGCGTTCACATAATTTATATACATGTCATCCAAAATTCTGTGAAAAAGTTAGTAGGTTAGTTAGCGGTGTAACTCCACTGAAAAAGAAAATGAAATGTTGTTGGTGAATGGTGACAATTTCCGTGGTAATCCAGAAGAAGTTATAACAAAAAAAGAGTCGGTAATAAAATTGGGCCTCTCAAAGTTACTTTTACAGACCCACTACACTTATTAAAATGTAGGGAAGCTGATTGAGACTCCGAGTCGTTTCTTCCTCTATAATACTAGATCTGAGAACACCAAACCAAATCCTTCTCTTTCATTTTGTATCTCCTTTTTTTTTTCTTGAAAATATTCAGAGAGAGGGCTTCTGTTGTCCCTCTTCCGAATGTTGTATACTATTTCTATCTAATTAGAAATTTTTACAGCGTTAATTACAATGATTAGGAGTAAAAAGCCTATGCTATAAACTGAATGAAAGAAAAACCTATAAGCTAGTCCTGTAATCCAAAATAGAGAGAAATAAAAGCCCAGTACAGCCCAAAATTCGGTTACATCGATCTCAAGGAGTAAAAATAAACTTTGGAGAATCGGCAACCGACCAAACCCACTGCCTCTGTCTCTGGTCGTGTTTTTACCAGATTTCACCTTTCTCTTCTCTTGCTTCTTCTCTAAGCTTCACACCTCTCCCTCTCCTTCGTTCCGAGCACTTGATAAGCGTTAGTTAATTCATCGTCGATTTCGCCTATTATTAACTGCTCCGGCTTCTCCACTCCGTCATCTCTCTCGCCAAAGGACGAACAAAAATACCGCTGTCATTTTGTATCTCTTTCTTACTTCTCACAATCATCAGCATTGATTTCCTTTCTTCTTCTTCCTGTTTTTCCCCCAGTCCTCTTCTTTATCAGCCCTATCACTTAATGTTGTTGGTGTGGAGCAGTGGAGGACGACCGATCTGGCTAGAGCGGGCTACAATGAAGTATTATTCCTAAACTTTGTAATTTCTTTTCAACTAAGTATATTCTTGACTGCACACTAAGTTGTCTGCAGAATAGTGTCTTCGTCTAACGCAGCTAATTTTTCTTTTGAATACTCATCTCAGCTAATTCGGGTGTGTCAAAGATGTTCACTGTTATTCACAAATCATTTTTTCAGTGGATTTCATGTTTTCTCACCTAGAAAGCCCCTCCATTATTGAAAATTGAAAAAAAATTCTCTACATTATTGCCAAAATTTCAAAAAAGCCCTACCTAAGTTTTCATACTTTAATTACTTAACAGTGTATAAAATTGAAAAAATAGTATATATAATTCATGTTTGTAAACAATATATATGTAAATAGTGAAAACAATATATAGAAAACAAGTAGTATATTAAAAAGCAGTAAAATAGTCTATACAAATTCCAAAAGTAAATAAAGTATAAAAAAATAAAAATATATCTAAAACAGTAAAAACAGTATATAAAAAAAACAGTATATTGAACAGTATATATACAGGCACTCGTGATTTTGGTGTGCTACAATACGTCGTGATATCACATCTCCCTAGATATTAATGTATATTTAATATTTTTCTCTCATAAGATTTTGAAGTTAATTAATATTTCTTAAACTTTATTAAAAATATTAATTACTATAACTGAGTTAATTATTGTTTTTAATTAAGTTTAGAAATGTTAATTAACTTTGAAATCTTATTTAAATAATATTTTTTAGACTTAATTAAGAAAATTGTAAGAACTTTTAATTAAACTTTAAGATTTTTTCAAGTGAGAGAGAGAGTAATTAACTTATAAGAATTTTCTAACATTAATCATTTTTTTAATTATATTTGAAGATTTTTTAAAGAAACTATTTTAAGGGAGAGAAAAAATATTTTTCATATAAATAGAGTACAAAATTAACAATGTTAGTTTGGAACTAATGGTAGGTTTTTTTTTTTTTTTTGCAATTTCCAATAATGCAGGGGCTTTTTTGCAATTTTGACAGAATATCATACAAATTTCCTTATCCAGAACTTTCTTACCAACTCCTGAACTACATCCAAACATACAACAGTCATGATAAGAAGGACTGAAATAGATTTTCTTATTTCAAAACATATTCTTAAAATCTAGTTTTTCAAAACTGAAGAAATTTTTATTCTCTGATGTGAATTCTGAAAAAAAATAAAGGAATAAGAACATATGCTAAAATGAGCCATAAACCTCTAAATGCAAGGAAGGGAAAAAATTTCAATATACATAATAATATTTTTTTTGATAAATTAGTCCTAATATATAATTTTCGAACAATATATGTAATAATTGTATATTATTTCTTTGTATAATAAATGCACTGCTTTATTGCATTATATTTATTGTTTTCACAATGTATTACTAAATTATCTTATTTGTACAGCATATGGGAGTTGACATCATAGAACCCTCGTGTTAGTGATTTCAGAATAACCACCCACATATCCTCCTCTGTCTTCATTCAATCATCTCTTCTTCTCATTTCCCTGTGCATCTTTTTCCTTCCAATTTCTTCACAAAAACACTAAAATATCTCTAGTGCAAACTTTCTTGTCGACATGGCTGACATGACTGCTGCATTGATTTCATCACTTCTTTCCATGACCGCCAAAGTGTTGCCCGAAGTGAAAAACTCTTTTTTTGCCCCATCATCCTCTTCATCAGCCCAATCACCTAATGCAAGTGATGTGGAGGATGATTTGAATGCGCTGATGAGCATGTTGCAGAGCATTAAGAAGACCTTGTGTGATGTAGACGAGAGAGAGCTTCGAGATCAATCTGTTAAGCTCTGGCTCAAGGAGATTAAGGAAGTGAGCTATGAGGTTGAAAATGCAATCGATGAATACATGTATGAGGTTTATCGAGCCAAGGTCGAGGCTAGAAATGCTTTCAAGTTGAATCCTCATAAAAGGAAACAGGAGGAAAGAAGTGCTGCAGCATCATGTGCTCATTCTATTAGGGTTCCTGATGGAATTGTGGATTGCGTTAGGGAGTTAAGGAGTAAATTTGATGAGATAGAAATGCATCGAATGGCACTGCGCTTGCATAAGGAAGATGGAGCGAGGTGCGATGAGGGTGTAAGGTTCCGTGAACCAACCAGCCACTCGTTTGATCAATCCAATGTATTTGGTCGAGAGATGGACAAGGAAAAAGTAATAGATATGTTGCTTTCAGACACTAATAAAGGGAATATCACAGTTGTGCCAATTGTAGGTAAAGGGGGTGTTGGGAAAACTACGCTGGCACAGTTAGTTTTTGGTGACAAGCGAGTTAAGCATAATTTTAATCTATTTGGATGGACATGTGTTTCCGAGGATTTCGTTGTAGAACGACTGTTGCAAAACTTGATTGAGTCTTTAACCGTGGATGAGTGTCCCCTTAAGGACCTTTGTGCTTTAAATGAGGAAATTAAGAATATAGTGAGAGGGAAAAGGGTTTTAATAGTACTTGATGATGTATGGAAAGAGAATGGGAGTTATTTTATGTTCCTTTTATGTCCGTTATAAGTGTAGCTTTCATTGTGACCACACGGAGTGACGCAGTTGCAAACAACATGCGAGCGACATCTATTTTTCCGCTTGGTTGTTTGTCAGAAGAGGATTCTTGGTCTCTTTTTCACCACTACGCATTTTTTGGCACTAATAGTAATGCGGATCCAAACATGTTAAATATCGGGAGACAGATAACAAAGAAATGTGGTGGCTTACCATTAGTTGTGAAATCAATTTCTAACCTTCTTCGTTTTGAGGGTGAAAAAAGTTGGATAAATATCTTACAAAATGATATGTGGGGTGATAATGATGATGATAAGATATATAGGGTTTTACAAATAAGCTATACCCATATGCCTGCATACTTGCGGCCTTGTTTTCTTTATTGTTCCTTATTTCCTAAAAATTATGTGTATTTCGTGAATGAGGTAATTGAATTATGGATAGCCCAAGGTTATATTGAGTTTAATAAAGAAAAAAGTTTAGAAGAGATCGCATTTGCATATTCACATGAGTTGAAGGAAAGGTCATTTTTTGACAATTATGATGTGAATGACAAGCGTGGAACACTATGGAGCACATTTAAGATGCATGATATCATTCATGATTTAGCACGCCGAAATTCCGGATTTGAATTCTATTCTGTGGAGAGAGGTAAACTACCCAATCTTTATGACGGAATTCTCCATTTTTACATGGATGGCTATGAAGCTATATCGAATCACCTTACTTCTGAAAGTATTACAAATCTTAGAACAATTGTAATTCAACATCCATCCAACTGTGTCGATATTTCGGATGCAAAAAGTTTAAGAACCATAAAATTGTATAACACACGCAAGGAGTGGTATGAGGGGCTTTTGCTTAATTTCGCATTCCCAAAGCATTTGCGTTTTCTTGAGATTAATTGCGGTTTTAAAGGTCCACTCTCTGATTCGGTATTTTCTTTGTACCACCTGGAAAAATTGAATCTCGATCTAAAGAATGATCCGATGGAGCTAGAAGCCCTACGGAATCTAATTAATCTGCAATATCTTAGCCTCTCACAATGCAATGTACAAAACTTATTGGGATCATTGTGCTTGCTTAAAAATTTGAGAATGTTAAGCCTGAGTTATTGTGAATCTGTTGGATTGCCCGAAAACGTTGGAGATCTTGCTCATCTAGAGAAACTAGTGTTTGATACTTGTGGGAGTTCAGAAACATTGAATATGTTGCCAGAATCATTCTGTAAGCTTCCGAATTTGAAAACATTAAGCTTAATCAGGTGCAGGATTGAGAGAGTTGCCAAAGGACTTTGGAAACTTAACCAACCTCCAAAGCTTGATCATAAAGGGTGCTCGAATTAGCTATTTGCCTGACAACGCCAATCTACTTAATACGTGCCATCAATTTGACGTGGGAATTTGTCCAACAAATAATTGCCTTTATGACACAATTGCTTGGTTAAAAGGCCTTGATAATTTGAAAGGGACTCTAGTCATACTGCAGTTAGATGGTTTGCCCAGATCACAAAATGCAGGGAATTATTTCAACCTTATAGGCAAGCCTAATATTGAGAAGTTGTTACTTAGTTGGGAAGAATATTTTCCTTCTAAAGATAATAAAAGGCTAGAAATAAAAACTAATCGTTATTCGACAAGGTTAATAAAAGATGAGGAATTGCGGCTATTAGAGAGCCTCCAACCCCATCCTAATCTCAAACATCTTGGAATAATGTACTACAAAAATGCTGTTCTCCCTGGATGGATGGGAGATCCTTTATCTTGTGCCTCGCTTAAAACACTCCATATAGAGAATTGTGACATTCGTTTTCTTCCTTTTGGCAATCTAGCCTCCCTCAATCGTTTGAAAATAAAGGGTTGCAGCGAACTGCAAATCATATCACGAGAATCCCTGCCATTGCGGCTACGGAGCTTAATCATTTATTATTGTGTTTTGTTGCATTCCATCATGGGTCTGCATGAGCTTGATTCATTGGTTGAACTGAAAGTTCAGCATTGTCATATGCTTAAGTTATTCTCATTTGAGTTGATATCTAATGAACATTGCTATAAACCTTCTTCACCCGGGCTAAAGAACCTTTCCCCTGCTAAAATAGTGAACATAGGCTTTTGTCCTAATCTGCAACTTATGGAACATGAAGTGGTTCCATCGGCCAATTGCAAGGTTGAGATTTATAATTGCTTGAGGCTACAAGAATGGTGCTCGCGACACAATATCAACTATACAACAATGTAATATTTAATCTTAATTTTTCTCAATCTTAGTATTATATATCTTGATGACTTTGTTCGACACAAATTGGAGTTTTCAGCAATGTCAAGCTGAATAATCATGTGCAACATTTTCTTGGCTAATTTCACTTTTTTCCCTTGAAATTACTGTAGGTTTGATTTCCTTAAGATTTCTGATTCCAGTGATGAAGGTACGTGGATATTATTGAGAGAAGTTTTATGTGGAACTTCCGTACACATATATGCAATATTTATGTTTGAATGGTTAAGACTTCTATCATGTAGTTTAGTAACTTAACAAAACTAAGCTTTCATATCAAATCAACAGTAGTTTGAAATTATTTACTTTGTATACACCAAACAATCTTGAATTGGATCATCCGCACTTATATGTCGTCAATTTTATTATCTTTGTAATATTTTTAATTCATTAGACATTGCTCAAGATTGAATTGAGTTTTTTTCTCTAAGCAGAGGAAGATATTTTGGTAGATGGTGAATTCAATAACCTCGGTGACAGTAAAGGTAATAAAAGTTATTCAGGTACCCATTTCTCTTTCAGCAAACTGAAAGCAATCTAATTATGTCACTAAAAATAAAAAAAATTATGGTTACAATGAGTTTGCTTTTTTTACTATAAAAAGACAAATATTTCTGTTCTTTTTCTTTTGTAACTTGGACTCATTTCCTGAATCAGGCAAGCAAACTATGGAAATGGATGAAGTCGGAAGTTCTTCCTCACAGGGAATACACATTTCTGCAGGTAACGGAAACTTGCTGACTATTTATATTACAAGTGAAATTTGTACATTTAATTTGGTCTTTTATAACAGTAGATCATTATCTATACTACTGAAGGACTTGGCACCAATGAGCAGTAAATTTCATAGGATGAATGCTGGGACAAAAGATAAATAATTATTGTTCTATATTAAACTGACTTGACTTTCATATATAATTAGGCCAAGATAATTTGAAACATATGGAACAAGGAAGTTCATCTGCAGATGTAATGGATGAAGATCATATGGAGAAGGAAAATTCATCATCAGATGTGATGGATGAGGACTGAAGCCACAAAGTAAGTGCTTCAATAAGCATGCAACATTTGGTACCATATATTATTAAACATGTATCTAATTCTGACATGTATATTACGTAATATTAATTTATCAAGTTATCTGGATACCTCTGATAACTTTATAGATAGCTATCAATACAGTAACAGAACAAACATTTCCATACTGGCGTCTAGTTTAGTTTGAAAATTCTTCCTGCCTATATTAAATGCCTATTTTTTTTTCTTAATTTCTTGATAAATCTGCTGATGTATTCACTCATTTTCTTCATATTATTATTTTGCAGAAAGGTCCTGGTAAAGAAGCACGAGGTTTTCGAGGATCATTTCTCAATTTTCTGTGTATGTCCATTGTCCCGAGTGTTTTTTTATTGAATCTCAAGTAGGCGATTGCCTACTGAGCTGCTTGATTAATATTAGCATAAATATAGTTTAGTACAATAGATAAATACAATGCACACTTAGCTACTGGCACGAATGCCTCCCTAAGCCCTATTACATGTCTAGAGTGTTTCAAATTCTTAAATGCTTCTAGTCTTGCCTTTTAATTTGATTGTACTCTTACTGTAAAATATTACCTTCTTTGCTTTTGATTTGCATGGTGTGATATGTTTAAGACTTTAAGGTACTATTTTCTTTTCTTTTTTGCTTTTTTTGAGATTTGGTATTGCGTGTATTGGTATTTTTTTTTTTTAGTTGACATCGGACTTTTTCAAGGATGTTGTGCTTTGGTTGATACACTTTATTTAAATGTTGAACTTGTGTTTGTGACAAAGTGGCTCTTTCTATCATTTGACTATTTCAATTATCTAAAAGCCATCGAGAAAGGAAATTCATCAACAAATGTAATGGATGAAGAAACTGGGAAAAGAAATTTTTCTGCAGATGTAATGGATGAAAAAACTGTGAAAGTGAATTCATATGAAGACATAATAAATGAAGATTTGAGGCCATGAAATATGGTACTGCATCATAAATCGTGCAACACGGGTATCATATTTAATTGTAAATATGTCTAATTCCATATATTATACAGAATATTAGTTTATCAAGTTATCTTTGTTTACCTCTGATCGCTTAATAGAGATCTGTCACACACAGGTATTTCACACTGGTATCTACCATGTACTGTCACTTGATAGTGATCCTCATCTACACAAAAAAAATAATAAATAAACATTTTCATAATACTGCAAGTCTCTCTATTTGGTTGAAAATTGCTAATTCTCACCTTTCCGCCCGCCTCAAGAACAGAAGCTCCAGAAACCCGTCAACAATGGTGAAGGCGTACTTGCGCTACGAACCGGCCATCTCCTTCGGGGTCATCGCCTCGCCGGACGGCAACATCACCTACGACCCGTCGGGGCGCCACCTCCTCGCGCCGGCGCTGGAGAAAATCTCCCTCTGGGACCTCAAAAAGGGCCTTCCGATCAAGACCTTCTCTCCCACAGCGGAGAAAGTTTCTCACGCACTCGCCGTCACTTCAATCGCCGCCTCTCTTCCTCCTTCCACCTCCGTATTTATCTCTGTTCAAAATTTGCTCATACGCGTTTTAAAACGTTGAAATTTTGAAGTTTCTGAAGTTATTTCTTTTGATTTTTGTAGATTGCGAGTGGGCATGCGGGTGGGAGCATAAGGCTGTGGGATAATGAAAAGGGAACTTGTGAAGCGACTCTGAACGGGCATAAATCGGCTGTAACGGCGCTTCGTTACAACCAATCGAGCTCTCTTCTCGCGTCAGGAAGCAAAGATTGTGATGTCATTCTTTGGGATGTGGTCAGTGAAGCCGGTATTTTCCGTCTCAAAGGCCATCGCGATCAGGCATCTCTTCTTCTCCAATCACAAATTACCAAATTAACCCTAAATTTTTCAATTATCCTCATTTAAACCCTAATTCATGCTCAATTACTTATGTGTCCGTTCATTTTTTCCCCCTTTTTTAAGGTTACGGATCTTGTTTTCATTGATTCGGGCAAAAAGCTAGTAACTTGTTCGAAAGATAAATTTATACGAGTTTGGGATCTTGATACACAACACTGTCTACAAATAATGTCCTGAAAATAGTTCCTTTTGTGAAAACATTTTGATGGGCCAATTTTCAGCCTGATCCGTAAGTCTTTTCTCTATATAAATGGGCCTATAATTCATAAGCCTTTTCTTTGCATCAATGGGCTCAAACTTCAGTAAACCAAGACAAGCTCGCCGGCCTGGAGAAAACAGTTCTTTTGCTCCTGTACACAAGCTGTTCGACAATGTGCTCAGTCACCAAAGGCGAGAGGGAACCAAAAGTCTACAACTACCTGCCCTTATCATGCGCCATGTAGGGGAGGTAGATGATCTATGGTATTTACTAATTACTAGGACTTTATCTGGTCCAAAGACATTAGACAACAACAACATACATGATCCATTAATATTTCCCCCAATTGAATTAACACCGCCTCAATCACACTCATTTCCAAAGTTGACACCCCTCTACAAATCACGGACTATCGACCAATTAGTGTCATATCCGCCCCAATCAAAATCATCACAAAAATTTTAGCGAACCGTTTACAATCACACCTCCCATCTCTCATCTACAGATGTCAAACTGCCAGTCTCAAAGAAAGATCCATCACTGAAACCTTCATTATTACTAGAGAACTACTCCACTTCTATCACAAAAATAAAATACCATCCGTCATGCTTAAAATTGATTTTGAGAAAGCATTCGACAATATCTCTTGGGATTATCTTCTATCTCTTATGAGAGCACGAGATTTCCCAGACCAATGGATAACTTGGATCGAAAATTTACTGTCCTACTCTAGTTCCTCTCTCAAGCTAAACGGAACTAACGGAGAATATGTTTTCCATAAAAGAGGAGTTCGACAAGGAGATCCTCTCTCCCCTCTTCTCTTTAATCTAGCAGTCGACTCCCTTCAAGTGTTACTCGAGAAAGTGAGACCCCTTCTCACTCGATCGATAGTGACTGCACCCAAAGTGCTTCAGTACGCCGATGATACTATACTATTCATAGAAGCCCATCCTCTCAACCTAAAAATCATCTCACTTGTTCTCTCCCATTTCGCTCAAATGACGGGACTTAAAATAAATTGGAATAAGAGTGGTTTTGTCCCTATCGCAATTCCGGAAGATCTCCATCAGACGATAGTAAACATCTTCCCTTGCCCGAAGAAAACTTTACCAATGAAATACTTAGGTCTTCCACTTTCCATAAAAAAACCAAAGAAGTTTGACGTTTCTCCCATTACTCAATAAAATTCAAAATAGACTCGCCTCTTGGAAAGGACAGATACTTTCAAGAGGAGGACGTCTTACTCTCATCAAGTCGGTGTTATCCACTCTCCCGACATACATTATGCAAGTCATACTCTTACCTAAATGGCTCATTAAAGAAATCAACAAACTTATACGTTCCTTCTTTTGGACGAACGACAAAAAATGTCTCGGAGGACACTGCTTAGTGTCATGGAAAAAATGTTGTCTTCCTTTCAAAAATGGGGGATTAAATATTAAAAATCTCACCATACAGAACATCTCGCTTTTGTTGAGATGGCTTTGGCGTCTCGACAATTCGCCGGACTCTCCATGGACTCACACAATCAACCAAATCCACTCGATTCATCAATCTCGCCAACTCTCTCAACTCCCTTCCACAAACATGTCATATTTCCTCAAGGATCTGGGCTCCCGCCTCCCCATCTACTTATCCGCAATCACCTCCTCCCAACCAGATACAACACCAACATGGAGATGGGGGACCAAACCTTTCTACACAACCAAAGGAGCCTACAACACGTTAATTAACCCCGGCGTAAATATCCCAAACCTAGAGACAATCTGGAAGATCAAAACCACTCTTAAGGCTCGAATTTTTCTTTGGCTGGCTCTTCAAAATAGGATTTTAACGGCAGAAAATCTAACTAAGAGGAACTGGCCTCACGAACCGTCATGCCACTTCTGCTATGCCCATATCGAATCAACCACTCATCTCTTTGCTTCATGTATATTCGCTAAAGGAATTTGGATACATGTCAGAGCGGTATGGGGATTCACTGGCATCCCAACCGACATTCACCAATTTTGGTTGTCCAACAGAAACCTCTACAATGGAACTACCAGGAAAGGTTGGGACGCAATCTTCATGGTTGTAATATGGTGCATATGGAAAGAAAGAAACAGACGAATCTTCACCGACAAAAGAAGAAGTCACAAAATCATCGCAAAGGAAGCTACCCAACTCGCCGAATTCTGGACGAAGAACACCTAAAGAAATACATTAATGAATGTAGGTCTCTAGGATGTTTGTGATCAATACAATAGAGTACATTACCCACTGTAGGCAACATCTCTTTAATTAGGCTTTATTTCCTAATAGAGGATCTTCTTTTCATCATGTAATGAATGTACTCTTGTAAACAATGTCTCTCTATTTGATAAAATCTGACTGGAACAAGTGAACACTTGGTTCACTTGCCACTCCTTCAAAAAAAAAACATTTCCCCCAATTGGGACCTTATCAAAGTCAACCAAATGGTTCTATCAAAGTATGAAGCCATGGGAAGGAAGATTAATAAACAGAGAGAATGTTTTCTTTACGTTACTTAATCGACGAAGGAAAATCGGTGTTGACTTTACATATAGCTCTGTCATGGAAACCACCAAGAATAGTAAAAGGAAGCAACAAATATTATCATGGAAAGCACCAAAACAAATAGATCCGAATACTTTATCATGGAAAGCACCAAGTAATGCTTTATTTTATATTTCTGGTTGATTATCTGCTGACACACATTCCATTATCAATTTACAATTTTAAACCCCTTCTTCTTTCTTGTCCCTTACAATTTCCTAGACCCCAAAAAAATCTAGTCCCTTACAATTACCCTACAATTCCTTTAACCCAAAAAGATTATCTTGTCACTTAATTTTCTTAATTCTTTTGAGGTAGCTTACAACTTCCTTAACTTAAAAAAAAAAAGAATATTGTTTCTTAGAATATCTTCACCACAAGTAAACACCTGTGAAGATATTCAACTCTCTTTTATTCCATATTTTCCTCTTTGTCAGCCTAATCAACTAAAGTAAGTCCTCAGGAGGGCGATCTAAATAAGTTGATGAGCATCTTCTGTCGAGTAACTATTTCTTAATTTGTGATAATTTCTTTTCAATATTAGTATAATCTTTCTTAACTCAACTACGCTATTCTACAAAAAAAATGCCTCTTGCTACTTTTTTGTGTTAAGATTCGAATTACTTTTTGTTATGGAGTTGTTTACTAATTGCAAGTTCTTTTCCCCAAATTGTAGGTTGTAGCTTCCTGATTACTCAGTTAATATTCATGTGTGTTGATGGAGCATTTAATGATCGAGGTACAATTGTTCCATTTGATTTATATTAATTTGAAATTTTTTAATCACTCTTGCGGAAATATAGTGGATGCATTTGGGGCAGAACCAGGAGTGCAAATGATTCGGGTAATACCTGAACCAGCCCTAACCGGATCCAAATAAAAATATTCGGTTCCAGTCCGATCCGAATCCAGATCCATATCTTTTTAGTTGGATCCGGATCCGGTAATAAATTTCAGTGTCAGATTTAGAGCCGGGTAATATCCTGATATGGATAATTTCAAATACAGCTACCTGTTTTATGACCCAAATTGCAAATTGTTAAATGTTGGTATTTATTTGTATTACAATGTAATTATGATTTCTCAATTTATAAGGAGAAACAATTGAGCGTGACAAGGTCATTTTCCTTTTTTTATTTTAGTAAGTCCCACTGGAATTTCCAATCGGCATTACATTCGTCCTACCATATATTTTATGGCAGAAAACTTACCAAACACATTTTGTATGCCTTAGAAAATATTTTACCATCCTCTCTGTTTTGACAGTTCCACAGTTTCCTATGACAAACTTTTTTTTTTTTGACTAAAACTAAATTAGTTGAAACTACTTTTATATATATATAGTTTATAAATATGGTGTTTTCTGTATACTATTTTGTATGCTATTCTGATTACTATTTTTGTGTATGAATTTTCTTTTTTATGAATGTTTTTATACATACTATATTCTAGAATTAGATATATTTTCATATGTACTTTTTATATGTACAATTTTGCACATATTTTTTTCATATATATGTTTCTATATATGAAATCTTTTTATTTCTATGTTGTATTTACTATCTACTTTCTTATATATACTATTTCCATACATGTATATGTGTGTGTGTGTGTGTGTGTGTGTATATATATATGTATATATATATATATATATATATATATATATATATATATATATATATATATATATATATGTATATATCATACATTTGTTTTTGTATCTATAATATTTTAATTGTATGCAAAGGAACATGATGAGGAAGTGCTCCATTCTGCATCCACTATAAATGGCGTCCTAAATGAAAAAAGTTATTTAATTTAACATTGGGCGTCATGGTCGTGCATGAGTGCAATCTATTAGGTCGTGGAATTTCATATCTCATTAAGTATCCTTTTTTACAGTAAATCAGGAGTTGATTTCAAACCCGCCTCGTGTCCTTTGATAGGGAACATCTCAAATCCTTCTCCTGATTCAATTTTCTCTTCTTTTCATTTCCCAAGACCATCTTATTCCTTAAATTTCTCCACCACAAACTCAAGAAGAACACTGGTGCAAACCTTCTTGTAATCATGGCCGGTATCGGTACATTGATTTCCTCCCTAATCACTTCGGTAGCCAAATTGTTGCCTGAAGTCAGAAATTCTGTTTTTGCCCCATCATCTTCTTTGCCACCTCACTTAACTAATGCAAGTGTTGTGGAGGACAATCTGAATGAGCTGGTGAGGCTGCTAAAGAGGATCAAGGCGACCCTATATGATGCAGAGGAAAGGGAGATCAGGGATACCGCTGTCAAGCTGTGGTTGAAGGAGCTCAAGGAAATGGCATATGAGGCCGAACATGTCATTGATGAGTACATGTATGAGGTTTATCGAGCTCAAGTGGAGGCTAGAAATGATTCTGAGTTGAATTCACACAAGAGGAATAAGGAAGAGACGAGTGGCATGGCATCATGTGCTCTTTCTATTAGGATTCCTGATGGATTTGTGGATCGTATTAGGTATATAAGGAGTAGATTTGATGAGATAGCAAAGGATCGAGAAGCCCTCCGCTTGCATGAGGAAGATGGGCACAGACGGAATGAGGGTGTAAGGGTTCGTGCACCATCCAGCCACTTGATCTTAGAATCGAATGTGTTTGGTAGAGAGAGCGATAAGGATAAGGTAATTGATTTGTTGTTTTCAAACAGTAATAAAGGGAATATGACAGCTATTCCAATTATTGGTAAGGGGGGGATTGGAAAAACTACACTTGCACAACTCGTTTACAATGACAGACGAGTTCAACAAAATTTTAATCTACTTGGATGGATATGTGTTTCTGAGGATTTCAACATTGAACGATTAATGCAAGAATTGATTGAATCTTTTACCCAAAGTAGTTGTTTCCTAAAAAATTTGAGTACTCTGCAAGAAAATTTTAAAAGGATAGTGACCAAAAAAGATGTCCTTGTTGTACTCGACGACGTGTGGAATGAGGACAAAAATCTTTGGGAGTTGTTTTGTGCTCCTTTTATGGCTTCTTTAAGGACAACTTTCATTGTAACCACCCGAAATGATCAGGTTGCAAAAGTCATGCAAATAACAAGAACTTCCCCTTTTTGGATGTCGTATTTGTCGGATGAGGAGTCTTGGTCTCTTTTTCAGCATTACGCATTTGGTGGTGTTGATCACAATGTAAATCCCAAATTGTTAAAACTTGGGCGACAAATTACAAAGAAATGTGGTGGGTTACCACTAGCTCTGAAAGCAATTTCTAATCTTTTATGCTATCAGAATGAAGAAAGTTGGGTAGAGATCTTAGAAAATGATTTGTGGCAGATATACGGCGAAAAACATATATTTTCAGCCTTACAAATAAGCTATATCCATATGCCCTCATACTTGAAACCATGTTTTTTGTATTGTTCCTTATTTCCTAAAGATTATATATATAAATTGGATGAGCTGGTTGAATTATGGATTGCTCAAGGTTATATTGAATCCAAGGGAAGATCTCTCGAAGAGATTGCATTTGAATATGCAGTGGAGTTGAAGGAGAGATCCTTTATAGACCCTGTATATGAGGAGGGTGTCTCATGGAACAAGTTCAAGATACATGATGTCGTTCATGATTTAGCACAAATGAATTCAGAAAACGAATTATACTCCATAGGGAGAGGCAATCCTCCAGATAAAGTTCTTCATATTTATTTGGATAACTCTCATGAACCATGGAATCATCTTTACTCAAATAATATTAAAAGGCTTAAAACGCTTATAGTTAAATTTAAGTCCGAATCCAACTATGTTGATCTTTCCATAGCAAACAGACTGAGAGCTTTAAAATTGGAGAACTATACAAGCCGGAGTTTTTTTAAGAGAGAGTTCATGTGGTGTCATCAATCAGATATGGAGCAATTATCGAATCTCACTGCGAGCAGGGATCTGAATGCGGCCACTTTTTTGGTTGATTCTGTATTCCCAAAGCATTTGCGCTTTCTTGAGCTTGCGGGTTCTATAGCCGGATCAGTAACCATTCTATTATCTTCTTTGTACCGTCTCGAAAGGCTGAAACTCAATCTAGTCAATGAACTAATAGAACTAGAGCCACTAGCAGGTCTAGTTAACCTACAATATCTTAGTCTCTCATCTTGTGTTATAAAAAGATTCCCAGAATCTTTGAGTTTGCTTTGCAATTTGAGGACGCTATGCATCAAAAAATGCACAACAAGTGCATCCTTGGAAATTATTGGCAATCTTATTCAGCTACAAAAGCTGGAGATCCATGGCTATAAGGGTTTCTTATTGCCAGAGTCATTGTGTAAACTTTCACATTTGAAAACATTGAGTTTGACCGAGTGCCCGAATATTGTGAAGTTACCGAATGATATTGGAAACTTAATCAACCTTCAAAATTTGATTATTTGGGGCACTGGTATTAATTATTTTCCACCTAGCTTTACAAAACTCAATATTTTATCTGAGTTGAATGTCCAAATTTATCTGAGATTAGATGGTGGTTCTGACACAATAAGCTCATTAAAGGATTGTGATAACTTGAAAGGAACTCTAGTCATAGAATATTTACCGTCTATGTGCAGTCTGGATGATAGTTCGTGGGATGGTGGTTCATTGGATGAAAAGCACATGTTAAGAATAAGAACAGAAACCAATAATGATTCCATGAAGAAAACAGAGTACAAAGGATGTTGTTGGTGAGGATATGGACTTGCGGGTGTTGGAGAATCTCCGTCCGCATCCTAATCTCAAAGATATGGAAATATCGGATTATAAAAGTCGCAAGTTCCCTAGATGGATGGGAGATCCTTTATGTTGTGCATCGCTTGAAGTACTCCATATAAATAGTTGTTCCCAAGTTTTATATCTTCCTTTCGGCAATCTTGGCTCCCTCAAGCGTTTGGAATTATTTCAGTGTGACAATATTCAAACAATATCCCGTGAATCCCTGCCGTCACAACTTCAGAGCTTAATCATTTTGTGTTGTTCATCATTACTTACCATAACGGGGCTGGAAGATCTAGAGTCATTTGTTGAATTGGAAATTCGAGATTGTGAAATGCTTGGATCTTTTCCATTTGAGTTGATATCTAAAAAGCGATGCCGTAAATCTTCTTCCTCTGGGTTAAAGAACCGCAGATCACTTAAAAAACTGACGATATATGAATGTCATGAACTGCAAATTGCGGTAAATGAAGTGGTTCCATCGCGGCATTGCAATATTGGAATTTATGAATGTGAAGGGCTGAAAGAATGGTGCCTGCAACACAATATTGTCTACACAAAGTAATATTTCATTTTTTAATGAATTTATTATTTTTGTTCAAACGTAGCATAATTTTATCTCAACAAGTTGTTCTGCACAACTGAAGTTCTCACGTGTGCTAAGTAAATTTACTGTGACTGTGCCAATTATTTTCTGACTAATTTCATTTTTTTTCATTGAAACTGTAGTGATGATGATTCCACCGAAATGTATTCAAGTTATGATTATCTAGGTATGAGAATATATATTTATTCCATTTTATTTATCTTAGTGGGAAAAATTATGGAACTTCCCTACACATGCCCTATATGCTTTTTGGTCATACTGTCGAACTTGTGTTGTTCCGTTCGACTTTTTTTTTAAAATAGCATCAGTACCAAAAAAAAATTAATTAACTAGCACCCATATAAAAATAATTAAGTATCTAGCATTACCGCTAGGCCTGATGACGGTAGTGTCTATTTTCCTTGATTTTATCAGCGAAATTTTAACTCGCCCTTAAACGGACTAAATTACTGTTAAATTAGTGAATTAACGACTACTGCCAGAGGGAGTGGCGGTAGTGGCTAATTTTTTTATTTATTCTCAGTTAACGAATAATTAATTATTTGCACGACGCTACTGTCAAAATAATGTTAAATTTAACGAAATCACAACTACCGCCAGAGGGAGTGGCGATAGTGTGTATTTTCTTATTTTCTCCCCCCGTTTGCAACCCGTTTACAAAAATAAATGAAAAAAATATAAAAAACACACTACCGCCAGGGGTTCTGGCAGTAGTTGTGATTATTATTTTTTTTTTTCATTTATTTTTGTAAACAGGTTGCAAACGGGGGGAGAAAATAAGAAAATACACACTACCGCCACTCACTCTGGCGGTAGTTGTGATTTCGTTAAATTTAACATTATTTTGGCAGTAACGTCGTGCAAATAATTAATTATTCGTTAACTGAGAATAAATAAAAAAAATTAGCCACTACCGCCACTCCCTCTGGCTGTAGTCGTTAATTCACTAATTTAACAGTTATTTAGTCCGTTTAAGGACGAGTTAAAATTTCGCTGATAAAATCAAGGAAAATAGACACTACCGCCAGAGGGCTTAGCGGTAGTGACTCACTACCGCCAGAAAGCCTGGCGGTAGTGCGAGATACTTAATTATTTTTATATGGGTGCTAATTAGTTAATTTTTTTTGGTACAGATGCTATTTTAAAAAAAAAGTCGTTCCGTTCTAATTTTCTGTCACTTACCGCCATAGTACCATAGTATATCTATTAAAGCTTAGGGCTCTCTATAGAGTAAACAAAATTTTCATACTTGGTTGCAATATATATTGAAGTTACCGCTTGTATATACACAAGCATCCTTAATTTAATTATGTTCATTTTCATGCTTATATCTTGACCAATTCTATTTTTTACTTTCGTAAAACATTAACCATTAGTTTAGACTAATTGAATTCATTTTTTTAAGCAGAAGAATATAGTTTGGAAATTTTTGAAATAGTTTGGAAATTGTATGTGTATTGGGTTGGGTTCATATTGTTTTGCTTTAAAGGAAAACATTCTTTTATTTTCCTTCTCTTTTATTATTATTTTTTTTTTTTTTTGATAATGAACTGAATTGACCTCATTTCATGAATCAGGCAAAAAAAAATGGAAACTGATGAAATCATCAGTTCTTCAAAAATGGAAATTGATGAAAAGGAAGTTCTTTTTTTTTCTTTGAGGAAAATGAGAGAAAAGGAAGTTCTTCAAAAATGGAAATTGATGAAATCGGATGTTCTTCCTCCCGGGAAGATACACTTGGGAAGGTCCCAGGTGACAAAAACTTGAATATTTAGTATTTATATTACCAGAATTTTTTTTTGTTGACAAAAACTTGTTGACTATTTAGTATTTATATTAAAACTTGTTGAAATTATTAACTTTGTATACACCAAAAAATCTTGATTTGGATCATCGCGCTTATATCTCGGCAATTTTATTATTCTTGTAATATTTTTAATTCATTCAACATTGGTCAAGATTGAATGAGTTTTTTTTTTCTAAGCAGAGGAAGATATTTCGATAGATGGCGAATTGAATAACCTCGGTGACAGTAAAGGTAATAAAAGTTATTCAGGTACTCATTTCTCTTATCAACAAACTAAAAGTAATCTAATTTTGTCACTAGAAATAAAATAAAAATTATGGTTACACTCAGTTTACTTTTTTTATTATAAAAAGACAAATATTTCTTTTCCTTTTCTTTTCTAACTTGGACTCATTTCCTGAATCAGGCAAGCAAACTATGGAAATGGATGAAGCAGGAAGTTCTTCCTCACTGGGATACATTCCTGCAGGTATCGAAAACTTGCTGACAATTTATAGTACAAGGGAAATTTCTCCATTTTTTTGTCTTTTATAACAGTAAATCATTCTATACTACTGAAGGACTTGGCACCAATGGACAGTAAACTTCACAGGATTTTTTTGCTAAAGAATGCTGGGACAAAAGATAAATAATTTTTATCCTATATTAAATTGACTTGATTTTGATATACCAGGCCAACATATTTCGACACATATGGAGCAAGGAAGTTCATCTGCAGATCTAATGGATGAAGATCATATGGAGAAGGACAATTCATTAACAGATGTAATTGATGAGGACTGAAGCAAGCCATATAGCAAGTGCTTCATAAAGCGTGCAACATTTGGTACCACATATATTATTAAACGTATATCTAATTCTGACATTTATACAGAACATTAATATATCAAATTATTATGGTTTACCTTTGATAACTCTATAGATAGCTATTAATACAGTTACAGAACAAACATTTCGATACTGCTGTCTAGTTTAGTTTGAAAATTCTTTCCTGCCTATATTAAATGCCTATCATATTCTTAAATTCTTGATAAATCTGTTGTTATATGCACTGGTTTTCTTCATATTATTCAGAAAGGTCCTGATAAAAAAGCAACGCGGTTTTCGAGGATCATTTCTCAATTTTCTGTGTATGTTCATTGTCCCGAATGGTCCTAATTCTTAAATGCTTCTAGTCTTGCATTTTAATTTGATTGTACTCTGATTGTAAAATATTACCTTCTTTGCATGGTGCGATGTTTAAAGTACTTTTTTCATTTTTCTCTTTTGCTTTTTGAGATTTGTTATTGGTATTTTTTTTTGTTTTTTAGTTGATATTGGACTTCTTCAAGGATGTTTGTATTGCTTTGGTTGAGACACTTTAGAGAATATTTGGAGAGGGCTTTAATATCCCTCATCCAAATGTAAAATTTTCATCCCCCCCCCCTCTTTTTTTTTTTACAGCTATATCCTAATTATTTTACAAAATCTAGCTAAATTTTAAAGAAGCTAAAACTATCTATGTACAAAGATGGGAAAAATGAGCTGCTTCTTTTTTCTTTTGAAAATAATATGAAGAAAAATGAAACTTGGGCCTTTAATTCCAGCCCATCTTATCTAAGCTAATGGTCCTAATCCCTTCTCGTGTCATCCGCTGACGGAACCACAACACAACACCCACTCTCTCCTCGTTACGACTCATGTTCCGTCTCTTCCATGGTGGTTTCTTCCACTCTTCTTCTTTGAATCTCTCGTATAATCTCCAATTCCTCCATAATTTTATCGATAAGTCTCGATCCATCCTTTTTATTCCCTGTAAATACCCTTCTGCACCTTTCTCGCCACACAGAAAACTGAAAAATCGCTGAAATTTGTGTGTGCGACTTGTTCTTGGATAAATCGAATGGACCTACTAGATCTTTGAGGTTTTGAGTAACTACCACCCCTCTAAAGCTTCTCTGATCAATCACATTGATAAGCATATCCCAGTGGGATCGGGTAAAGTCGCAACTGGCTAGAAGGTGGGCAGTAGTTTCCAAATCTCTACAACACAATGCGCATCTATTCACCACGCAGTGACCCCTCTTCTTCAAATTCTCCTGGGTAAGAATCTTATTTTGTTTATTTATTCAATGAAATTTTTTTAATTCTCAATGGAATATCTAGTTTCCAGATGTTTTTCAAGTCATTTTGCTCTTCATTTCCCTGCGATAGTGACTTGTAAACACTTCTGGTACTAAATTCCCCCTTACTACTTAATTTCCACTTGATTTTATCATTTTCTTGATTTAAATCTATTTCTTTTATTATTTCTGAGAATTTTTCAAACTCCCTTCTTGCTCTTTCAGATAAGACGCTTCGAAACAGGGATCTTTTATCTGTGCATTGCTTAATTTGGGTCACTGTCTGGTTGATACACTTTATTTAAATGTTGAACTTGTTTTGGGATAGAGTGGCTCTTTTTATCATTTGACTATTTCAATTATCTAAAATCTTTACTACTTGTCAAGTATTATAACAGAAGTACCAACATCATTACACTGAAATGACCCATAATTTAGTTAGTTAAAATATTTATATATATAACAATAAATCATGGATTAAAATTCCGATAAACACAAACAAAATCATATAGCATTTAGCAAAGTATCTCGAGCCAATGAATTGAACATAAAAAAACAGCATCACAGTAGTAGTGTGGCATTCTGAGTTCTTCCTAACAGTTTGATGGGCCCATTTTCAACCTGACCACTAGCCATTTTGGATAAAGGGACCAATTTATATTCATCCATAAGCCTTTTCTTTACACAAATAGGCCGAATCTCACTAAAACAGTGACAAGCTTGTTGGGCTGGGTAATCTCATGTTCTTAGCTCCTTTCGGTTTGTTGTTACTTTGTCACGGCACCAGTACTCTTTTGCTTGTGCACAAACGGTGTTCGACAATATGCTTAGAGTGAAATAGAAAGATATGAAGTCGACAAAACAACTTCCCTTGTCATGCACCATAAGAAGAGGGGAATTGATATTGACAGGCAATATTTTGGTAAGTACAGGCAAAGAAAATGTATATTGACAATTTTATCCTATAATAAATGTATGACTTAATACTCTCATGAGCCAAATTAAAAAGATTCCTTATTTGCTCCTTGCAAGGAAGAATCAATCTCAAATATTATTCATATCCTTAGATAAAAAATATTCTAAAGTAAAAAAAAAAAAAAAACTAAATAAACAAGAAAATAAGTACCTATAAATTTGTGATTGAATGTTACAATAAAATTAAGCTCATGTTTCAGAAAAATTTGGCATTTAGTTCATGTAAAAAATCATAAATAAAACTTTATGTATCAACAAATAATAACAATTGTACCTTTTTATAATTTTTATTTGGGCTTGGCATGTTACGTTTTCTTAATAAGGTTTATTGAAAAAAATAAATGTTTTTGAGAGCATGATATGAAAAATACAAAAATTCATATAAAAATCACTACATACATGAAAATATATTTTTTATTTTTAGAAAATAAAATTACTAAACCTATAAAAAAATATATGAGATATTTTACTAATAGAATTTTCTATTCGGTCAAAGACAAAAAAATAATATTTTTCATTTGACTATTAAATTGGAAAGATAGTTTGTTTAGGAATTTTAAGTAGTGCATTTATTGCAGGGGTAAAATTGTCATAAAAAACTTCTAGATCTGTACTCATCAATAATGCATGTCAATATCAATTCCCTAAGAGGGGGGTAAGTAATTTATGGTAAATACTAGGTTTTTAAGAAAGAAAGAAAGAAAGAAGGAAACCGGTGAAATACTTATTTGGATCTTAGTAAATAAAAACATAGAAGATCCATTACTTGGCCCAAACTGGAGTTGACCTTGTATATAGTTCTATCGTGGTAAGCACCACTAGAACTTAAGAGATAAATAAACTTCATCATGGAAGGCACCAAGGAAAATAAAGAATATATGATATAAGCTTAATTCATGGAATGCACTAATTATTTATTCTATATGTTGGGTGATTAATCTGGGAAGAAAAACCAGAATTGACTTTATATATATAGCGGAATTGATATTGCCAGGCAGAGAATTGAGCAAGACAAGTTTAAGAACGGTTAAATGACTGATTTACCCTTACAATTAATTAAGGTCTTTTCTCATATCAATTGCCATATAAAACGAATTCCCTATTAGCTTGATGTGAACGGATCTCACTCACATGTATTAATTTCCTAAAAATCTGAATCATTAATTTTCTAACAATGAGAAAATGGATGAATGAGGCAACAATCATCTTTATATATTCTCATTCTCTTACTTTGTTCATGATAAAATGATCTCATATATTATTTTGTGAATATTCTAATATTCTATTGTAGCAAATTTTTTCAATATTGTTTCAGGCAATAAATATTCTAATATTAAATATTGTTTCAATATTATTTTGTCAATAAATATTCTAATATTGCTTCAACTGTTATTAAAACTTAATTTTTTTTAATTAAATAACCATTATTATATATATATTCTTTTACTTCTTTCATGCTATAGATATAATTTTGTGCTTAAATATTAGAATATTGTTTCACAAAGAATATATCATTAGTAAAGAAAATAAATTCTTACTTAAATAAATGTAATTCAATAAAATTTAATGTTACTCTACTTGTAGAAAATTGTGTGCATCTTTCTAAATGCAAACTTCTATTTATACAAAGGAAAAAAATAGAAACTTTTAATTACATTGTAAAGAGTTATTTGAATTTTAAACAGTGCATTTATTACAAGATAAAAATGATTATAAATGATGCATATATGGTAAAGAGCAAAATTGTCATTAAATAATTATGTGTCTGCACACGTTAATTGATTGCCTTGAAATATGAATTCCTATATATAGAGATGTTCTCTCTTCTTGTTTCTCCACCTTCTTCCACTATCAATTTATATACAAGCTCATAACACCTTCTTATCCCTTGCAATTTCCTTAAACCAAATCATTTCTTACAACTTCCTTAATCCGAAAGAAAAAAAACTGTCCCTTACAATTTCCGTAACTCCAAAAAAACCGTCCATTGCAATTTCGTTAATCCGAAAAAATATCCAAAAAAATCTTATTGCTTGCAATTTACTTAATCCAAAAGAAAAAAAAAACTGTCCCTTACAATTCCTTAACCCCAAAAAAATCGTCCATTATAATTTTCTTAATCCAAAAAAATCCAAAAAAAAATCTTATTACTTGCAATTTCCTTAATCCAAAAGAAAAAAACTGTCCCTTCCAATTTCCTTATCCCCAAAAAAAATCGTCCATTACAATTTCCTTAATCCAAAAAAAATCCAAAAAAAATCTTTGTACTTGCAATTTCCTTAATCCAAAAGAAAAAAAACGGTCCCTTACAATTTCCTTAACCCCAAAAAAAATACCCATTTCAATTTCCTCAATAGAAAAAATATTAAAAAAAAATCTTTTTCCTTAATCCAAAATATCCCTACAATTTTATTAGTCCAAAAAAACCTTGTCTTTAACAATTTCCAAAAATCTTATTACTTTCAATTTCCTTAATCCAAAAGAAAAAAAACTTTCCCTTACAATTTCATTAGTCCCAAAAAACCTGGTGTTTTACAAGTCTTTAATCCGAAAAAAAATCCAAATAAAATCTTATTACTTACAATTTCCTTAATCCAAAAAAAAAATCTTCACTTACGATTTCCTTGACTAAAAAAAATCGTGTTCCTTAGAATATCTTCACCACAAATAAACACCGGTGAAGATATTCGACTATCCTTTTCTCTATCATTTTCGTCATCGTCAGCCTAATTACTTTTTTTTTGAATGAACGTCAGCCTAATTACTTAAAGCAAATGTAGGTTATTTCTTAATACAAAAAAAATAATACCTCTGCTACTCCCCAATTCATTAAAAAAAATAACACCTCTGCTACTTTCTTTCTGCTAAGAATTACTTTCTTGTGAACATTTACTAATTTCAAGTTATTTTCCCCAAATTGTAGGTTATTTGAACCTTTCTTTATTACAATGGTGAATATTCATGTGTGTTGATGGAGCATTCAATCATCCAGGTAAAAATTTTCCATTTGATATATATTAATTTGAAATTTTTTAATCACTCTTGCGGGAATATAGTGGATGCTTTGGGGGCAGAACCAGGAGGGTAACTGGTTCAGGTAGATCCTGAACCTGCCCTAACCGGATCCGAATAAAAAAATTCAGATCCATATGATCTGCATCTTTTTAGTTGGATCTGGATCAAGTATTGAACTTTTGTGTCGGACTCGGATCTAGATATTATCCTAATCCGGATAGTTTTCAAATACGGCTACCCTTTTTCCGTCCCAAATTATTAAATACGAGTCCTCATTTGCAGTACGATATAATTGTGAGCATGACAGGTCATTTTCTTTTTTTTCCTACTTTAGTAAGTCCCACTGGAATTTCCAATGGCCAATGGGCATTACATTCATCCTACCATATATTTACTATATACTTTCTTATTTATTCCATACATATATATATATATATATATATATATACACATTCACATTTTATAAATATTATATAATTATGTTACACATAACATTTTGTATATATGTATGCATCATACTTTTGTTTTCGTATATATACTATTTTTTTTGTATACAAAGGAACGGGACGGGGAAGTGCTCCATGTTGCATCCACTATAAATGACTCCTAAAAAAAATAGTTATTTAATTTAACATTAGATGTCATGGTCGTGCATGAGTGCAATCTTTTAGGTCGTGAAATGTTATCTCTCACCAAGTATCCTTTTTTATACAGTAAATCAGGAGTCGATTTCAAACCCGCCTCGTGTTCTTTGATTGGGAACATCTCAGTTCTCCTTAACTCAATCTTCTCTTCTTTTCATTTCCCGACCCCATCTTATTCCTTAAATTACTTCACTACAAACACAAAAAGAGCACCGATACAAATTTTCTTGGAAGAATGACCGGAGTCGGTCCGTTAATTTCCTCCCTTATCTCTTCAGTCACCAACTTGTTGCCTAAAGTTAGAAGCTCCTTTTTTACCCCGTCATCTTCTTCGTCGGCCCAATCACCTAATCCACGTGCTGTGGAGGAGGATCTGCATAAGCTTATGAGGATGCTAGAAAGAATCAAGGCAATTCTCTATGATGCAGAGGATAGGGAGATCCGAGATCGTTCTGTCAAGCTATGGTTAAAGGAGCTCAAGGAAGTGGCTCATGATGCTGAACATGTCATTGATGAGTACATGTATGAGGTTTATCGAGCTCAGGTAGAAACTAGAAATGCTTCTGAGCTGAATCCGCACAAGAGGAATAAGGAAGAGGCGAGTGGCAAGGCAGCATGTGATCATTTTATTAGGGTTCCTGAGAAATTTGTGGATAGTATTAGGGATATAAGGAGTAAATTTGATGAGATAACAAAGGATCGAGTAGCCCTTTGTTTACGTCCGGAAGATGGTCCGAGGCGCGATGAGGGTGTACAGTTCCGTGCACCATCTAGCCATTTGTTATGGGAATCGAATGTGTTTGGCAGAAAGAGGGATAAGGAGAAGGTAATTAATTTGTTGTTTCCAAACATTAATGAAGGAATTGTCGGAGTCATATCAATTGTTGGCAAAGGAGGGCTTGGGAAAACTACACTGGCACAACTAGTTTTTAATGACAAACGAGTTAAACAAAATTTTCATCTATTTGGATGGACATGTGTTTCTGAGGATTTTATTGTCGAACGACTATTACAAGACTTGATTGAGTCATTTACTGGAAATGGTTGTTATCTTAAAACCGCTAGTGCTTTACATGATAAAATTAAGAACATAATGGAAGGGAAAAGGGTTATTATAGTACTTGATGATGTATGGAATGAGGATAAAAACTTTTGGGAGTCATTTTATGTTCCTTTTAAATCCGCCTTAAGTGTAGTTTTCATAGTGACCACCCGAAGTGATCGGGTTGCACAAGTCATGGAGACAACTTCCCTTTATCAGCTAGAGTATTTATCAGAAGAGGAGTCTTGGTCTCTTTTTCAGCATTATGCATTTTTTGGCACTGATAATAGTGTGGATCCAAACATGTTAAATATTGGGAGACAGATAACGAAGAAATGTGGTGGCTTACCATTAGCTGTGAAATCAATTTCTAACCTTCTTCGTTTTGAGGGTGAAAAAAGTTGGACAAATATCTTACAAAATGATTTGTGGTGTGATAATGACGATGATAAGATATTTAGGGTCTTACAAATAAGCTATACCCATATGCCCGCATACCTGAGACCGTGTTTCTTGTACTGTTCTTTATTTCCAAAAAACTATGAGTATTATGTGGATGAGCTGATTGAATTATGGATTTCCCAAGGTTACATTGAGTCCAAAGGAAAAAGAAATTTAGAAGAGATCGCGTTTGAATATGTAATAGAGTTAAGGGAAAGGTCATTTCTTGACCCTTTTGGATATGAAATACGGTCAAGGAAAAGTCCATTTCTTGATCCTTTCAGCGGAGATTACATGGATTCTTCTGTATTGAAGGAAGCATTTAAGATGCATGATATGGTTCATGATTTAGCAAAAAAAAGTTCAGAAAAGGAATTTTACTACATTGATAGAACCAAACAAACTAATCTTCCTGATGAAGTTCAACATGTTTATATGTATAATTCCTGTGAAACATGGAATCATCTTAACCAAAATAATATTACAAGGCTAAGGACACTTATATCAAAACCAAATCGTGGATCCAACAATATTGATCTTTCCGAAGCAAAAAGATTAAGAGCCTTAAAAATGCAAGAGAATACCTTCTGTCTTAATTCTGTATTCCCAAAACATTTGCGTTTTCTTGAGCTTACTGGTACTATTCCAGGGTCTATAACCGCTCTATCTTCTCTTTACCATCTCGGAAGGTTGAAACTCAATCGATTCCATAATCTGATAAAACTAGAGGCACTAAGAGATCTGGTTAACCTGCAATCTCTTAGTCTCTCATTTTGTAAAACAGTCCCAGAATCTTTAGGCTTGCTTTGCAGTTTGAGGATATTATGCATCAAAGATTGTACAACAAATGGATCTCTGGAAATCATTGGCAATCTTATTCAGCTAGAATACCTGTTAATCCATGGCTGTAAGGGTTTCTTGTCCCCAGAGTCATTGTGTAAGCTTTCACGTTTGAAAACATTGAGTTTGACTGAGTGCCCGGAAATTGTGAAGTTACCGAATAATGTTGGAAATTTAACCAACCTTCAAAATTTGCTCATTTGGGACACTGGTATTAATTTTGTGCCACCCAGCTTTACAAAACTCAATATCTTGTCGTTGAAGGTCCAAATGTCTCTGAGATTAGATGGTGTTTCGGACACAATAAGCTGGTTAAAGGATTTTGATGACTTGAAAGGGAGTCTATCCTTAAGAAATTTAAGGTTTATGCACAGTCTAGAAGATGCATGTAAGTTCAATCTGAGAAGTAAACCTTATATAGAGAAATTGATACTTTCTTGGAGGGGAGATAAGTGGTTTTGTGATGAAAAAGACATGTTACAAATAGAAATAGAAACCAGTGAGGATTACATGAAGAAAACAGAAAGTACAAGGGACCTATTTGGTTGCGATATGGACTTGAAAGTGTTGGAGAATCTCCGGCCGCATCCTAATCTCAAACAAATGGAAATATCGGATTATAAAAGTTACAGTTTCCCTACATGGATGGGAGATCCTTTATGTTGTGCATCGCTTCAAGAAATCCTACTAGGTAATTGTTGCCAAATTTCATATCTTCCTTTTCACAATCTCAGCTCCCTCACGCATCTGAGAATATATGGATGTAGTGCTATGCAAAAAATATCCCGGGAATTCATTCCATCACAACTTCAGAACTTAATCATTTCAAACTGTAACGCACTACTTACTGTAATGGGGCTAGAAGGTCTCGAGTCGTTGGTTTTTTTGACAATTCATATATGTGCAAGGCTAGCATCTTTTCCATTTGAGTTGATATCTGAAGGGCGATGCCACAAATCTTCATCTGGGTTAAAGAACCTCAGCCCAGTTAAAAAAGTTTTTCTAGATGACTGTCCTGAACTGCAACTCGCGGTAAATGAAGTGATTCCATCGGTGCACTGCGATATTGAGATAACTGAATGTGAGGGGCTGAAAGAATGGTGCCTGCAACACAATATTAGCTACACAAAGTATTGTTTCATTTTATTATTGAATTTGTGATTATTTTTGTTCAATCTTGAGATAATTTTATCTCTATAAGTTATTGTACACTATTGTAGTTCTCACCCAAGTCAAAGAAATTTACTATGAATGTGCAAATTATTTGCTGACCAAGTTCACTTTTTTCATTGAAACTGCAGTCATACTGATTTCTCCGAAGGGTATTCAAGTTCTGATGATCTAGGTACGAGAATATACTTATTCCATTTTATTTATCTTAGAAAAAAAATTATGGAACTCCCCTACACATGCCCTATTTGCAAAAATTGGTCAATTCTATTTTTTATAGTACTTTTGTTCAACATTAACCATTAGTTTAGACTAATTAAATTATTTATATATTTTTAAGATAGTTTGGAACATAAGATGGAAATAGTGATGAAACTAAACGTAACACACTCTACAAGCTGTCATTTCTCTTCCTTGGAAACATAAATAATCTAATTGAGTTCCTTTTGATATCTTGGCCAATTCTATTTCTCAGTAATACATTTTTCCAGTATTGTTCATTCATTCTATTTCTCTTTGGACTAATTGAGTTCCTGTGGGGTTTGAGAATCTACTTTTTCCATTTGATTTATATCTTAGTAAGAAAAAATTGTAGGGAACTACCATAGACATGCACTATTTGTTTTGTTGCAAAAATCATCTCCAGTAGTTTTTTTTTTTTTTTTGAATGGAAACTCCAGTAGTTGACACTTAACAGGTCTCTTTAGGGTTTAGCCCTATATCCAATTTCCAAGAATGTTTCATTCAAATTGGCTTAGACTAACAAAGCATCTAGCTCCAGTACAGACAACTTATCTCCATTTTTCTTCTATTCTAGGATTATGTTGACTTCATGTCATGAGTGCCGCTAAAATATCTGGAAAATCACATGTTCCCAAGCTGTACACTTATAAATTTCCTGTTTAAATATTGGGCATTCCATTTTTCTGATAATAATATTTTTTTCTGATAATCCATTAAATTTCATTTGATATTGCTCTAGTGTAATTGAATTCCTTTACTTCTTAAGCAGAGGAAGATACTGCAGATGGTAGTGAAGATGGAGATGATGATAATGAAGGTAACAGCTTATATATTTCAGAATTTTACGCAGACTAAACTGAATTCCTTTTTTATTCTAAACAGAGGAAGGTATTGTGGAAAATAGTGAAGATGGAAATTCTGATGATTCTCAAGGTAACATAATCTAGATAAGCCCATTTCTACATAGATCAGTGCAAAAAGAAACGAATTTTATCATTACTTGTCTTTTTCTTATATATTGGATAGTAGCCTACTTCTATTTCGGTAGTAGAAACTTGCAAATAGTATGATATCAGTACACAGCATTTTGTTTTCCTTTGCTCTGGGCGATACTGAGTCTGACTCCACTTCATTAATCTGGCAAATATATCTAAAGTTCACATCTATCCAAGCATTAATAATCTCCTTTCTAAAATAATCTTGTTTATACATTATCCCTTTTTAATAATATATTTTTTATTTTATCTGTTATTGCTTTATAGTACTAAAATTCCTTTACTTTCCGTTACTTCTTAATCAGAGGAAGATAGTGAAGATGGAGATTTGGGTGATAAAGAAGGTAACAGGATCCATCAGGCTTTCATTTCTTGGAGAGAAAAAATATAACAACCATAATGAAGTCTTGTTTATATCTTGGACAAATTTATGTTCATATTAATACCAAAATTTTTTGAATGTGGCAACCATTGTTCTACTAACAGAATTCCATTTTTCTATACAGAGGAAAATATTTTGGAAAATATCGAAGATGAAAAGCTTGATGATAATAAAGGTAATATTTTTTTTTTGATGAATTTTGGAGAGGGCTTCCATTATTCCTCATCCAAAAAATGATATAAATTACTAATAAAGGTAATATAATCTAGACATATGTTCATCTCTTGTATCAGCAGAAACAACAATATTTACCATAATCAATTTTCTTGTTGAGACACTTATACTTTCCAAATCATCAACTATAGCCTCTTGTTTCTATTTTTATTTGTTCTAAGACTAAATAGACACCATTTTGTGAATCAGGCAAACAAATAATGGAAAACAATGAAGTTAGAAGTCCAACCTCACAGAGAAGACAAATCCCTACGGGTGACAAAAGCATTTTTTTATCAAGAGACAAAATTTTGTTTGATATTTATCCTATAATGAAATTTATCAATTGTATTTACTTTTTTGAAGTATAATCATTTTCTATAATAATAAATCAGCCAGCACCATTGATGGTGACTTTACAATCAGCAAACAAACTTTTTTTATGCTAAACTGATTTGTCTTTTATGAATCAGGCCAAGGTATTCTGAAACATATCGAGAAAGGAAGTTCATCTACAGATGTTATAAATAAATATATGGAGAAAGGAAATTCAGCTTCAGATGAAGATTGAGGCCATGAATCTGATCGTACTCGTGCAACATAGGTATCATCACTATCTACTGTTGTATATATTCTCTAACTTAACATAGTAACAAAATATCGATGTATCAAATGTATCTCTGGTACCAATTTTACTCAAAATTAAATCTATTTGAGAAAAGTCTATTTTTGCTCTCTCAACTATTGAACTAGCTCATTTCTGGTCCCTCAACTTTTTCTTTGTCCAATTTTAGTCCCTCAATTATTCAATAAGTGCATTTTTGGTCCTTCCATCTGTTAAGTGCATATGTGTCCGTTAAATTTGTCATGTAAGCAATGACGTGGCATTAGTAACGTGACAAATGTTTGAAAAAATAAAAAAATTATTAATTCCCTTCTTTTCTTAAAATATTATTTTTATTAAAAAAATGTATATTTTTTTATGCATGTTTATTTGTTAAATAAAAATTAACACATTATTGTATATGTGTTAATATATGCCACATCATTAATTAGGTATCATATTTAACGGACACTTAAGCACTTAACGGATTGAAGGACCAAAAATCCACTTATTAAATAGTTGAAGGACTAAAATTGCACCATAAAAAAGTTGAGGGACTAAAAATGAATTAATTCAATAGTTGAGGGGGTAAAATTGGACTTTTCTCAATCTATTTATAGTATAATTCTGACGCTTAGTTGCCCATGAATTTCACATAGTATATGTACTCTCATACACTCAATTTTGACGGGAAACATCAGCCAAATTGTTTTTCATAACGCTATCATAAACTTGTAGACATGGTTAGTTCTATATGTAATTTCAAGTACTTGGTGGATAGTACATATTTTGTATCTATCCATATTAATCAGGTCCCAAACCAGTAAATATATTTAACTGGTGCCTCAATTTGTGATTGTACTCATGTGTGTTTTTTCTCGCCTATTTTGGGTTTCTTTTGACTGTATTAGCTGTCCAGTGCGATAATAAAACCAACAACCTGATACTAGCATGTAGTCTAATTTGAAAACCCTTCCTAGAATTATATTAATTGCCTAATTTTTTTTTCTGAATTTCTAGATAAATCTACTGCTACATTCACTGATTTTCTTCATATTTTGTTTTGCATGAAGGTGCCGATGAAGAAACATGAGGTTGTGGATGATCATTCGCAATTTTCTGCGTATGTCCAAAGTGTTTATTTCTTAAATGCTTGTTTTCTTTGTTTTCAATTTGATCGTACTCTTAATTAAATTCGAATAATTACTTCCGTTCTTGTGATTTGTGACGAGTGGTGTTTATGGTACTTTATTTGTTTTGTTTGCTTGAGATTATTATTTATTGGTATTTGTATTTGACACGGGACTTGTGCAAGGCTGTTTGTACTGCTTTGATTGATACATTAATCATTATACGTTAATGTTGAAGTTAATTTTTTGATATAGTGGCTCTGTTTATCCTTTGACCAATTACTTTCTCTATATAATGAAGTGATTTCTTTGATTTCCTGTTTCTTTTTTTTTTATATTCAAATAAAATAGCTTAGGCTAAAATCTTATACGCAATTATAATCATATAGCACACCGGCCAAGTATGCCTGCAAGAAACTGTTTATATAGTTATTTTTTAGAAAGGACCTGATATATATCATCGATTTATTTTTCACTCAACATCACTGGACATAACAAAATTATAAAAAAAATATATTAATATCTAAAAAAGGTAGAATAAATATAAAAAAATATATATTTTGATATACAAAATGTATTTGATTTTAAATGAGTTATATAGATAACTGAAAATAATATAAAAATACAATATAATATAATGATGTTTAGGTGATATTTAAATTACTTTTTAGAATCAGTATGCACACCGAGACATGTTCAGCGCAAATCCCTCACGTGAACAGATCTAGGGAACCAAATGGGCCCAAATCTAATTAGAACCGATAAGACCAGTCACAATCCAACATCAGGCCCGAAAGTTATTTTATTTATTTACACCTCGCTATCTTCATGGGCCTCTAGTTCAACAGGAGTCTTTATAAAATAAATGTTTATGGAGCAATCCAGTGCTGAGTGACACTCCAGTCTAAGAAGGGTACCAAACCAATCGTCCTATTTCAGTTTCTTCTCATTTTTCCCCCCAACCATATTCTCACACTAATTTCCTCTCTTCTCTCTTGAACTGCCAAACTGTCGACGATAGCTAAGATTCCTTTCCTTTGCCTCGTTCTAAGATCTTCTGGCAAAGTAATGTTCTCAGCTTGTTATATGTGAAGGAATTTCATATTCTTTTTTTTTTGATGAAAATTAAGCAATTTCATTATTATGCATAAATCCATTTTGTGAGCTAATTTAATCCTTTCTTATTACCTTGGTGATTGGTGAACATTCGTGTGTTAAATGGAGCATCCAGTGATCTAGGTAAGAAAGTATTTTCTTGAACTTTCTTTCATATGCCAATTGAATGTATGAATTAGTGAATGACAGTGATTTCGCATGAACCGAAAGACCGTGTAATTAGATTCCAATTGTCTCAAGTATAAATTTGAAAATGTATATAAGATTTGTGATTAAATTTATTGTGTCTTGATTCTCTACTCCTTATAAAATACTAATACTAACAGGCTGAATAGATTTGCTTATATTATGAGTTCAAAACATAGCACTTTTAAATCTCATTTTTTTCCGAAAGTAAAGAAAACTCATCTGCTTTCTAGCACAGTTTTGGGAAAAAAAATAATCCTATGACCGTATTATTGCATGCCTCTAGGCATGCGTGGAAAGGGAATAAAATGTAAGAAATGGAGAAGTATTCAAAATACAGAAATTTGTATAGTAAACTTACCACTCTTATTACATTATATTTATTGCTTTCTCAAGTTCTAAGTAAAAATCTATTTTTTGTTGAGCAGATCAGAGTTGACTTTAAATCAACCTCTTTCGCCTAATTATTGAATAACCAACCAAATCTTTAACCTTAGCTTAGCCTTCTCTTAATCTCATATTTCTCATACAAACTCGTCCCTCCCATTTCTACCCAAAATAAAAAGAGCACCGTTACAAGCAACATGGCCGGAGTCGGTGCATTGATTTCCTCACTTCTTTCATTGGCTGCCAAATTGTTGCCTGAAATCAAAAACTCTTTTTTTGCCCCATCATCTTCTTCGTCAGCCCAATCACCCGATGCACGTGTTGTGGAAGACGAACTGAATAAGCTCATGAGGACTCTAAAAAGGATCAAAGCAACTCTTTATGATGCTGAGGAGAGGGAGATCCGTGATCGTTCTGTCAAACTCTGGATCAAGGAGCTCAAGGAAGTGGCATATGAGGCCGAATATGTCATTGATGAGTACATGTATGAGATTTATTGAGCTCAAGCGGAGGCTAGAAATGCATCCGAGTTAAAACCTCACAACATGAAGCAGGAGGAGGGAAGTGCCATTGCATCATGTGCTCATTTTACTCCTGATGGATTTGTGGATCATATTAGGGAGATAAGGGAGAAATTTGATGAGATAACAATAGATCGAGAAGCCCTCCGCTTTTATCCGGATGATGGACGGCGACGCGACGAGGGTGCAAGGTTTCGTGCGCCATCAAGCCACTTAATTTTAGAACCAAATGTGTTTGGTAGAGAGATGGACCAGAAGAAGGTAACCGATTTGTTATTTTCAAACATTAATGAAGGGATTATCACAGTTATAGCTATTGTTGGCAAGGGGGGGCTTGGAAAAACTACACTTGCACAACAAGTTTACAACGACAAGCAAGTCAAACAAAAATTTGATCTACATGGATGGATATGTGTTTCTGAGAATTTCAACATTGAACGGTTAATACAAGAATTGAACGAATCGTTTACCAATCATAGCTGTTCCTTGAAGAACCTGGGTACACTGCAAGAGAAACTTAAGGAGACAGTGGTGCAAAAAAAGGTCCTTGTTGTACTTGATGATGTATGGAATGAGGATAAAAAATTTTGGGAGTTGATTCATACTCCTTTTATGTCAGCTTTAAGGGCAACTTTCATCATAACCACCCGAAATGATCGGGTAGCAAAATTGATGCAAGCGACTTCGCTTTTTCGGCTTGGGTGTTTGTCGGAAGAAGAGTCTTGGTCTCTTTTTCAGCATTATGCATTTAGTGGTATTGATCGTGATGTGCACCCGAACTTGTTAAATATTGGGAGACAGATATCAAAGAAATGTGGCGGCTTACCATTAGCTGTGAGATCAATTTCTAATCTTCTTCGTTATGAGAATGAAGAAAGTTGGATTTATATCTTACAAAATGAATTATGGGATGACATTTTCCAAGATGAAATATTTGGGGCGTTACAAATAAGCTATACCCATATGCCCACGTACTTGAAACCATGTTTCATGTATTGTTCTTTGTTTCCTAAAGGCTACAGGTATGATGTGGATGAGCTGATTGAATTATGGATTTCCCAAGGTTACATTGAGTTCAAAGGAAAAAGAAGTTTAGAAGAGATTGCATTTGAATATGTAACAGAGTTAAGGGAAAGGTCATTTCTTGACCCATATTACAACAATTATTTTGGAGGGGGGTTTAAGATGCATGATATGATTCATGATTTGGCAAGAGCAATTTCAGGAAATGAATTTTATTCCATTGAGAGAGTCAAACAAATTAATCTTCCTGATGAAGTTCTCCATGTTTACCTGGATAATTCCCATGAACCATGGATGCACCTTAACCTAAATTATATTACAAGGCAAAGAACACTTATCCTAAAATTAAATTCTGGATCCAAATATATTGATCTTTCCAAAGCAACAAAATTAAGAGCTTTAAAATTGCGAGATGCTGACTTCTCGAAGGAGATTATTTTCTCTGATTCTGCGTTCCCAAAACATTTGCGGTTTCTTGAGCTTGTTGGTCCTATTCCCTGGTCAGTAGCCGTTCCATTATCTTCTTTGTACCATCTCGAAAGGCTGAAGATTGAACTATTCAATAATCTAATAGACCTAGAGGCACTAGCGGGTCTAATTAACCTGCAATATCTTAGCCTCTCAAGGTTTTATATAAAAAGATTCCCAGAATCTTTTGGCTTGAATTGCAATTTGAGGACGTTATACATTAGAGATTGTATAACAAGTGGATCCCTGGAAATTGGCAATCTTATTGAACTACAAAAGCTGGAAATCCATGGCTGTAATGTTTTCTTGTCGCCAGTCATTGTGTAAACTTTCGTGTTTGAAAACATTGAGTTTGATCAAGTGCCCGAAAATTATGAAGTTACCGAATGATATTGGAAAATTAATCAACCTTCAAAATTTGCTTATCCAGGGCACTGGCATTAGTTATATGCCACCTAGCTTTACAAAACTCAATATTTTATCTAGAGCATGTTTATGATACTCCACTTCTTTTTTTAACTTAATGATAGATTTAATCAAAACCGTTAAAATGAGGAGGGTATTTTCGGTATATGTGGTATTAATTACATAGATTCAATCTTAAATTTATTTTCATTTTATTCTGCTCTCCATTTCAATCAATGAAAGAAGACCTCCATTATATTCTTTCTCTCCAATCCAAGTCAAAAAATAACCTGCCTTCCTGATTTAGTGGAAAACAATTCGAAATATATGTATTTCTATGTATTTGGCCCCCCAAATATCTTATGTAGTATTAATCTATAGGGAGAAATTTTATGGCCCCCAGAAATTTCAGTCAAGCTCCGGTGTATGATACATATTTGATATTATATACTATAATATAGTATGATGTAATATAATATAATATAATTTAATATGATATAAGTTAGTATAGTATAGTATAATAAAGTATAATGCAATATAATTTAGTATAGTATAATAAAGTATAATGCAATATAATTTAGTATAATGTAATATAGTATAATAAGATATAATATAGTATTATGCAATTAATATAGTGTAAAATGTAATGTAATGTAATATAGTGTAATGTGATGTAATATTATAAAGTATAATGTAATATGGTATGATATAATATAGTATGATATAATATATTGTAGTATCATGTATATAATATAGTGCAATATAGTATAATGTAATATAATATAAAATAGTATAAAATAATATAATATAGTATGATATAATATAATATAATATAATATAATATAATATAATATAATATAATATAATATAATATAATATAATATAATATAATATAATATAATATAATATAATATAATATAATATAATATAATATAATATAATATAATATAAATATAATATAGTAAGAAAAAATATAGTATAATATAATATGATATAGTACGATATAATATAGTATAATGTAAAATAGTATAATATGATATAATGTAGTATAATGTAAATAATATAGTGTAATATACTAATATTGTATAATGTAATATAATATAGTATAATATAATATATTAAAATATAGTATGATATAACATGGTATAATGTAATATAATATAGTATGATGTAGTAATATAAACTAGTATAATGTAGTATAATATAATATAGTACAATGTAATATAATACAGTTTAATATAATAAAGTATGATTATAATATAGTGTAATGTAATATAATATAATATATTATAATACAATATAGTGTAATATATTATAGTATGATGTAATATAGTATAATGTAATATAGTATAGTGTGATATAATCTAATGTACGATAGCAACATGTATAGTATGGTGCAATATAGTATAATGTACTATAATATAATATAGTATATTGTAAAATAATTTAATATAGTATAAATATAAAGTAATATAATATAGTATAATATAGTACTATGTAATATAATATAGTATGATATAATATAGTATAATGTAATATAATATAGTACAATATAGTATAATGTAATATAGTAAAATATGATAGTAAAATATGATAGTATAATATAGTACTATGTAATATAAGTTAGTATGATATAATATAGTATAATGAAATATAGTATAATATGATACAATATAGTATAATGTAATATAGTATAATATAGTATGATATAGTATAATGTAATATAGTAAAATATGGTATAATATAATAAAATATAATGTGATATAATATAGTATGATGTAGTATAGTATAGTGCGATATAGTATAATATAATATAGTGTAGTGTAGTATAATATAACATAGTATAATATAGTATAATGTAGTATAATACAATACAATACAATACAATACAATACAATACAATACAATACAATACAATACAATACAATATAATATAATATAATGTTGTATCATACTATATTAATTATTGTCATGCTTAAAAAAGAAGAAACAAATCCATGCCAAATATTTTATTTCTTGTTATAAATAAATACAATCTTCTAGAATAATAATCAATTATGTAGACAGTAAAAGAAGAAACAAATCAATTTCAAATATTTTCTTTCTTTATTTCTCTGTTTAGTTTCTTTTATGGTTTCAAGTACTGGAGATGAAGAGTCACGAGTGAATTAGAAAAAAAAGAAAGGAAAATAATTAGACACTAAATTACGATTTTACCCTTTTATCATTTATTTTATATAGAAAAAAAACTTCTACAGTACTCCACTTTCAAGCTAATCTGGACTGTTCATCAGAACTAATATTTTCAATGTGGAGTACTGTAGACAAGCTCTTTTATCTAAGTTGCATGTCCAAATTACTCTGAGACTAGATGGTGTTTCTGACACAATAAGCTGTTTAAAGGATTTTGATGACTTGAAAGGAACTCTAGATATAGATAATTTAAGGTCTATTTCCATAGATGATGCATGTGAGTTCAATCTTTAGAAGTAAACCTTATATGGAAAAACTGATACTTTCGTGGAGTGATATACCTAATTGGAGTGACGAGGTATTTGCTTCTTCGGATGAAAAGCACAAGGTAAAAATAGAAATAGAAAGCAGTGAGGATTACATGAAGAAAACGGAAAGTACAAGAGGTCTATTTGATTACATGAAGAAAACAGAAAGGACATGGGATCCATTTGGTTGGAAAACAAAAATCATAAGGGTTCTATTTGGTTATGATATGGACTTGCGGGTGTCGGAGAATCTCCGGCCACATCCTAATCTCAAACATTTGGAAATATCGGGTTACAACAATTGCACTTTCCCTAGATGGATGGGAGATCCTTTATGTTGTGCATCGCTTGAAGTACTCACTATAATTGATTGTTTCCAAATTTCATATCTTCCTTTCGGTAATCTCGGCTCCCTCAAGCATCTGAAAATAGCTGGGTGCAACAATATGCAAACAATATCCCGTGAATTCCTACCATCACAGCTTCAGAGCTTAAAACTTTCGCGTTGTCCGTCGTTACTTACCATAAGAGGGCTGGAGGATCTCGAGTTATTGGTTGAATTGAACATTGTACAATGTAGAAGCCTAGCATCTTTTCCGTTTGAGTTGATATCTGAAGAGCGATGCCACAAATCTTCTTCATCTGGGTTAAAGAACCTTAGCCCACTTAAAGAACTGTGGATAAGTCAGTGTCCTGAACTGCGACTTACGGTAGATGAAGTGGTTCCATCAGTGCACAAGAATATTGAAATTTCTTATTGTGAGGGGTTAAAAGAATGGTGCCTGCAGCACAATATCAGCTACAAATCATCATTGGTATTTTTCGTTTTTGTTACTGAATTTGTATTGATCTGTTCAATTTTATTTTGATTTCATCTCAACTATGTTCTTCTACACAAATATATGCTCAGCCACTTTGGTTGTGAGTATAAATTTTATTTGCAAACAACTAATTTGCTGGTGATCTTCCTTTTCCTGAAACTGCAGGTAACTGTACTTGGATGGAGCCTCCAATAATCAAGGTATGAAAACTGTTACTTTAATTCTGTTTATCTTTAGTAGGAGAAACTTTTTACCAAATTTCCATATATCTGCACTATTTATTTTTTCCCCTCATATAATTGGATTTTTTTTTTTTTTTGCTCCAACTAAATCAGCACCAAAAGTTAACATGCTGATATTATGTTGTTCACTATTTTCTCCTACATGGAAATATGTCCATTAAATTGATCGTTTGAAGAATAAAACATTTACCTATTTAGATTGTAGCCCAGTACTATGGCAGCCACAGGGATTTCAAAGTTCAAACAGTTATATACACCATATAAACTTATCTTTTCTGCATGAAACTTATCATAACTTCTATACAGTTTCATAATCAAGTATACATGATTAAATGTAATATTTCAAGTACTTTAGTGCTCATTACATATCTGTCCATATAAACCAGGTCTCAAATTCTCACTTTTTATTTTTATTTTTTAACCGTACGAGCTGTCGGTACAATAGATCCATTATATTCACAGATTTCTTTACACTTTCACTTTGCAGAAGGTAACAAAAGAAGAAACACGAGGTATGGGAGGATCATTTTGCAATTGTATGTGTATATTCGAAGTGCTTCCTTCTTATTGCTTCTATTCTTGATTCTAATTTGATTGTACTCCAAAGTAATTTATACTATTCTTTATTTTTTGTTTGTGTGGAATGGTGCTTTTGATAGTACTATTTTCAATTTCTGTTTTTTTTTTCTGTTTTTTTTTAGTTAAATGGTATTTGGTACCTAACATAGGACCTCCCCTAAGGTGTTTGTATTTGTTTGGTTGGTACATTTTATCTAAATGCTGAACTTATTTTGTGATGGGTGGCTCTGTTTATGCTTTGACAATTTTCCTCGTATTGGTATTTTCTCCTTTTCGTTTTTTTATTTGTGAATGTACTGATATTTTATTGACATGGATTGGTTGATGCCTAAATCTATCCGTAAAAACATGCACTTATTTGCTATATCATGCTTTCTTTAGATGTTTGAGAGCAATTTGGGACAAAAAGTGGACCTTCTATAGAAATTTAATAAATAAAAATATACCTTTCTTCCTCTAGACTACAAGCATAAGAAACCTAACAGAATCTATTCCAATACCACCTTCCATCTGATAATTCAATTTATTTCTCAATCGAATCAATCCCCCACTCAAACTTCCAACCCATCCATCTTCACCTTATTCCAATCAAACTTCCCTCGAAATCCAACCAAAAAAAAATACATCATCACTCTAAAAACCATAACAAATGTCTTGGCCATTCTACCAAAAGCGAGGCCCTCAATGGAAGCATGGATGGACAGAGCGCTCTCTCTCCTCCCTCTCTCTCCCTCCATTTCCTCTCATCGCCATTTTCGCCATTTTAATCTTCTTCATTTACATCTCTTCACACATAGACTACAAAAACATTGAAAGACGCACCGAGGAGGGATTCCGTATCTTTCTCATTCTTCTTGTGGTTTTGTTACTTTTTGTTGTGAGATATGTTTTATGCGATGGTTTGTCTTTGTTCACATCATTTAGGATGCCTTATTGGTACGAGAGGCGATCGGTTCATCATAGACCGGGTCTATTTGGATCTAGTTTTAGTATACCGTGGGGAATGATTGTTGTTGTGGTATTGTTGTTAGTGATGGTTTCGTACCAGTCGTATTTTCATTCCAAGTGGTTCAGGCCGTTCTGGTACCAGTATGACTACTAGCCGTTGTTGCGATTGTTCTGTGGATAGTATGTGTACTGTTGAAGGAGTATTTGTAGATTATAAGGGTTTATGAATAAAACAACTTATGGCACGGTTGTAATGTAAAATAAAAGAATAAAATAAGTATTTATAAATTTGTGAAACAGTAATTCTTGCTATGATGAAAAAATCTCAAATTTGTTGAAATCACATTCACATACAACTGATCAGATCAGTTAAGTTTATTTAGAAAAAGTAATATGGACTTCAACATAATCAGAATCTGACCAACCTGCATCTGGCCCGTATAAAAATTTCGGATTTATGTCAAGTTTAGGCCCATTGCTGAAAATAGCAATAGCTGGTCCTAAAATTAGTGGGCGAAAGACTTGAAGAACCTCAAAGTTTAATGAAAACTAAAATAATAAGAAAATTATTGAATCAGGCCTGGAAATCATGTATGCAAAGCCCAAATTGTCAGTCGGGACCCAAGCCCGAATCTGACATAGTAATATATTGTTTTAATAATTTGATAAAAATTGTATATAAAATTTATGTATACTAAATAACTAAATTTTACCATTAATATATACTATATTATAACTACATAATATTTTACTTTATATAACTTCTTCGCGATAGATGTTCACTATCACTTAAATATTATATCTGTTGACCGCTTTATAATTTTTCACAAATAATAAAATCTATCATTTGTTGCATGAAAAATATATAACACCATACATACAAATATCTGTCATACGTAAAAATATTGTTTTCGGTTTCTTTCAATAATGGCGGAAGCTTGACCAACAACAAACTTAACCATGAAATATTCCAACAGCAAAATTCACAAACGCCCTGTTTTAATTGGTTTAGTCAATTATCATAATAACTTCAAACATAACAGCAAATTAACAATACCAAAAACATATTTTTACAACTAATATTCCCTCCCATTGAACTATATTATAATTAATTAGTGAGTAATTACTGAAAGCAAAAGCAAACGAAAAAAAACAGTGTTAATCCTCCAAAACACAGAAGCCTCTCTTTTCCCACGCAATCCATTACCGATGTGTCGATCCAACTTCTCCTCCATTTTCACCAAATGAAGACCTCCATTTAGTAATATTCTTAGCACCCAAAAGATTCCTCCAAATTATATTACTCGACTACATAACAATGAGCTTAACTAGTAACTACAATGGTTGAGTAATGAATATTTAATAATTCCTTCAATTTCTTAAATGTTACATTTTCTTTCATTAAAACATTATATAATTATATATATATAAACAATAACTGATTATAATTATGTAACATTATTTTACTCACTTTGGGTCCTTTTAACATATTTTGTTTCTTCTATAATATTTTTTTTATGTACAGTCTCTATCAATGTACAGGAACACGTGGTAAAATCGGTCAATGGAGATCTCAAGTTATAATAATTAGAGAAAAACCGCAACCTGAGACTTCCTTCTCGTCTGAATTCGGATTCTTCGCCTTTTCTTTCCTTTCCTTTCCTGTTGTTCTTCTTTCTCTCCTTCTCAAGCTTGCACAACCTCTCTAAGCGATTGATTTCTTCTTTTCTGTTGATTTTCTCAAGTGGGTGTTTGAGTTTTGGATTTTGGGAGGGTCCCTTTATGGTCCCCTTTGTGGGTTCTGCGTGAAATTTCATGCTCTCAGGTAATTTGTGTGTAGAATTGATTGGTTTATTGATTTTGGATGGGGAGTAAAGGTGTTTATGAATTTGGGGGTTTGAGTTTTTTTGGGATGGGATTTTGAGTGGTCTAAGTTTGTAGTTTGGGTTAATTATGCTGCAAGTTTATGACTTTTGTTTGAATTGTTGGTACTGAAATTGTTTGTTCTAAATAATATGTTGAAATAAAGTATAGTATGCCATGGATTAGAATTTAAGGTGAGAAGGAAAAAAAAACCTAGAATTGGCATATTTAGGTAGCTTTCCTCTAGCTAACTGTAGTTGGTACAATGCCTCAATTAACTCTCTTTTTTGCAATTAAGCTTCAATTATCAGTTATTTAATCATTTTTGCCTTCAATTGAATTTCAGATGATTAATTTGTGGCATGGATTATACTAATCCAGTTCAATTTCCTCCTTTAATTACCCCTAAACAATGTCAAATTCTACCCAATTCTTCAACTGGCCCTGGCCCTGGTCCAAATCCAAAAATTCCCCTCTAAACGCGCAATTAATCACAAATCCCCCTCAAGATTTAGAAATCGAACTTTCATCCTACCAACAATTACCTTCTCTCTCAGACTCCGACTCAGAAAGCCCTTCTCACTTCTTATCGGGTCGTGAAACCCTAAAACCCGACCCGATTCCCGATTTGGACATCTTTTTTGGCCGGCTTTACGATTATTACTGCGAAAAGGGACTATACTGCATAATCACCAAATGGATAATCGAAATTCTAAACGTGGTTTTTATGGTGTGTTTTATCGGATTCTTTTTATTATTTGTCGATTGGAGAGCTTTGACAAATATGAAATGTGGAATGGACGCCGTTGAATTGGGGGAAAAACCGTGCGATTTGGGAAAAGTGATTAAGAAAAATCCGTTGGTACCGATTACTGGTACCAAATTGGTCGTTGTGGGATCCATGGTGCTTTTGACTCTTTACGGATTTTTCAACTTTTTGAAATTCTTCGTGCAGTTTAAAAACACTTTGAGGGTCCGTCGCTTCTATTATAACAGGTATTCTTACTTATTTGTTATATGCATTTATTTTTGTTAGAAATACGATATGTAGTAAATATGGTGGTGATATAAATTCCTCAAAAAAATATGGTGGTGATATTGCTAAACACAAGAAATAAGCATGCAAAATAACATTTTATTTGTATAGTGCATATTGAAGGTAAATATATGATCATTTTCTACACCTAGCAAAATATTATGATAGATATACCCCACGAAATAAAAATAAAAGAAAGGTATATCTCACAAAAAAAGCTAAGTTTTAGGTGTAGAAAATGAGCATATATTTACATTACGTTCAATATGCATTATATAAAATGTTGTTTCACATACTTACTTCCCTTGCCAAGGTCACCCATTCATATATTGACATCACCATCTTTTTAATTTTAATTATTTTTAATTTTTTTTTTCACGTCTTCACGTAACAGATAGAGAGAGAAATAAATATCTCCCCCTCACAGAACAAAATAATCAAACTTACCCTTCCAAATCGAACACATATCATATTCACCCTCCATATTATTTAATTTCTTATCTTTTTTTCTTTTTTGAAGTCTACACGTAACGGATAGAGAAATCCAAACGACCCCATGGCCCCGGATCCTCTCAAAAGTCGTTCGGCTCCAACGGACCCAAAAACTGTGCGTCGTGAAGGACCTCACCGAGCACGAGATCATCATGCGCGTCATGCGGAAGGAAAACTTCCTAATCGGCATGTTAAACAAAGGAATCTTAGGGTTTCCGATTTCGTACTGGGTGCCCGGTACGGCTCCGGCTGGGAAAAAGAGCAGGAGTGGTACCAGGAAGAATTTCTTGATTCTGCCGAAGACGCTTGAGTGGACGCTTAATTGGTGTATTTTCCAAAGCATGTTTGATAGGTTTGTGTGTTTTGTTGAGTTTATGCACTTTTGGAAAGTTGAAATGTCGAATTTTAGTCTTCGAATCTGCTCATTAGATACTTTTGGTAGTATATATGATTAATTGTTGCAAATAATTCTTTCGAAACCAAAAATGTTTCTACTTGGCCATAAAAAATTCAAAATTAATCAAATTTGAACTTTGATTTGAATGTATCTATCTTTTTGGGTGCAGTAAATTCTGCGTGCAGAAGGATTTCACGACAAATCCGCTGATCCTCAAACGGCGATTAATAATAGTGGGAATATTAATGCTGTTATTATCGCCTTGTTTGGTTATTTTCATGCTGGTTTATTTATTTCTGAAACACGCTGAGCAGTTCTACAACCATCCCAGTACCGCTTCTTCTAGAAGGTGGTCCAATTTATCCAAGTGGATTCTCCGTGAATTTAATGAGGTTTATATATTTTATTATTATTGTTATTATTTTGTAACTATGGCTTTTTAATGGGTCAACTTTATGTGTAAAAATATCACAATATCATGTATTTCCCTTGAAAAATTCAGGGATTTTTTCAGAACCCCCTATTTTAAGTATTTTTTTTAATATTCCAAAAGTTAGTTTTTTTTCTTAATTTGAGAAAATATAGTTTTTTTTTTTTTTGGAAATTTTCCAAAATACAATACCACGTATAACAAGTATTTGTTCTACACATGAATATAAAGAAGGGTAGTTTGGGAATTTTGTCAAGAATTTAAGACATAAGGGGTATAGATGATATTTTTCATGCTTTATAGGGGTATAAATGAAAGTTTCAAATTTTCAGTGTAAACATGAATTTTTTAATAAATACTGCCAAATGACAAGTCTGATAATTGAAGGGTAAATTGGTAATTTTGACAGGTCGAGCATCTGTTCAAGCACAGACTGAACAACAGCGCGGTTCACGCGACGAATTATTTGAAGCAGTTTCCGTCACCTTTGATATCCATAATCGCGAAATTCATTTCTTTCGTGTCTGGTGGTTTTGCCGCGATTCTCATTATTATTGCGTTTTTAGACGAGTCTCTTCTAGAAGGCCACGTAAGTCAAATAATAATAAAATAATAATAATAATAATAATAATAATAATAATAATAATACACTATTTCTATATATATATATACACACACACACACACACACACACACACAAAATACTTCAATACTTCATTTATCCAATCAAACACTATATTTATCTTTAGATCATTATGAAGTAATATTTTACCAATGTACCATTTGTTGTCACAATATATTATTTCTTCCTTGTAGATATTTGGGAGGAACTTGATATGGTACGCAGCAGTATTCGGTACGGTGACAGCTGTCAGTCGCGCGGCAGTGTCTGACGATCCGCAGGTGCTGGACTCAGAAGGCGCCATGTCACTAACCGTCCAGCAGACTCACTACATGCCAAAACGCTGGCGCGGCAAGGAGAATTCAGAGATGGTTTTCAAGGAGTTCGAATCCCTCTTTCAGGTTGTTAATTAGTTGGTTGGGATTAAACTTAAATAAATATGTTGAATTTTACGGTTTTGCCCTTGTTTTCGAAGAGTTCGAATCCCTCTTTCTTTCAGCTGATTTGTTAATTGCACTTGAATAAATATTCGGTTTAGTTTTACCCTTGTTTTCAAAGAGTTCGAATCTGTCTTTCAGCTGATTTGGTAATTGCACGTGAATAAATATTCAGCTTAGTTTTATGGTTTTACACTTTTAAAAGTGTCTGAGTTGAATAAAAGTTTTGTTTCGTTTGATGGAGTTTTTTTTTTTTTAACTTTTGGTGGATTAATAATATATAGGATATAATTTTACTTTTTAGTTTTTATATTATCACTTCTTTTTTAATTTTTATTTTCCAGTACAGATGTGTATGAACGGGTGAAATTTCTGACCTGTTTTTCTTATATTAATAAGTAGTAAGAGATTTTTATATTAGAATATAATGTAATTAAGTTTGTTATGTATATTTGATACGAATTTAATGGTACAGTATACTGGCATGATGCTGCTTGAAGAGATGGCTTCCATTCTTATCACGCCTTATCTCCTTATATTTGTCGTACCAAAGGTAATTTAATTATTTTATTTATTATCATATTAATATGTAATAATATATTATTTTCTACATGTCATATTACTATGCAATATACTATTTTATTGCAAAAGTATGCTGAACAAATAGAAATAGTGTACCAAATGCAAAATCCATAATATTTTTCAATTTATTTTTAAGCGGGTGGATGATATTTTGCGATTTGTTTCGGACTTCACTGTGTATGTCGAGGGAGTTGGAGACGTGTGCAGGTTCGTCAATTCTCACTTCATTTTAATTATTTTTTTTAAATATTTAATTTAATATTTTTTTATTTGTAAATTTTTCTAGCTTGAGTTTGTTCGATTTTGAAAAGCACGGAAACAAGAATTACGCTTCGCCTTTCGATGCGCCTAAAGATATGCGTAGCTCTCAAGGCAAAATGGAAAAATCCTTCTTAAGGTCCTTAAAAATAAAATATTAAAATCTACTTATCTTTATTCATTTTATGTATTTATTTTTTTATTTTTAAACAAACAGTTTTCAGAGCACATATCAATCATGGGAACCGGGCCCGCACGGCCAAATATTCCTCTCCAACCTCCGAAAATTCAAAGACTCACAATCCAACAATAATCAAAATAATAACTCAAACAATAATAATAATAATCAAAATAGTGGGGCCCACAATAGATACGCATCCTCAACAGACCAACCAAACATTCCACCAATCGGATATAACTTAGGCTCTTTGTGGGTGCCCGATTTGGCTCAGAAAACTCACCCGTATTTATTGGACTGGTACTATACTTCCAAGTGGGCCCCACCTGATGAACCGGTACAGAGAGCCGGCACCGGTACCGGTACAGGTTTGAGTTTCAGAGGCGGGTTGACTAGTCAAACACAAACGCTATATGAGATTGAAGAGGAGATAGAGGAAGACATCGAGTGGGAGCCGCCTGAGAGAATGGGGAGCCATCTAGAAGCTTCTACTTCCAGCGCGATTTTCAAAGATAATAAGGGTTATGAGAGAGTAATTGGGGGTAATGCTAATGATTGGTGGCGGGAACGGACCGGTACGGTACCGGCTCAGCAGACTGGGCCTGGTACGAGTTTTATTGAGCCGCCTGGGTTCGGTACGGATGGTACCAGTTTTATTGAACCCGCTAGGTTTGGTACGAATGATTATTCCGACCCAGTTCGGTCGACTGGGCCCGGTACCAGTTTTATTGAGCCACCAAATTTCAACCCTGTTCGGTCGACTGGACCCGGTACCAGTTTTATCGAACCCACAAGGTTACAGTCGACTGGACCTGGTACGAGTTTTATTGAACCACCAAGATTTGGTACGGACAATTATTTCGATCCAGCTCAATCAACTGGACCAGGTACCAGTTTTATTGAACCCACTAGGTTTGGTGCTGGAGGTTATTTCGACCGGTATGGGTTTAGTCGCCACAGTGAGGAGAGAGAGGGAGTGGAGAGAGAGAGTGAATTAGGGTTTGGATGCTGGATGGCGAAGACTGCTTACATGGCCGAGTCTGAAGTGCGGGAAGGAGAAGAAGAATTAGGGTTAGGGTTGCACTTCACGGATGATGACGGTACAAGGCGAAGCGGGTCGACACGTGACTCGATTGGGGATGCGATTGGTACGCCTTTGGTCAGCTTGCCGGTACGGATTATACCGAGTAGCAGCGATCCGGTATAAAACTTGGTACAGTACCGTATTTGGAGGGTTGGTTTAACACGGATATGAAGGGGAGGGATTAATAGTAATATTGGATCTTTTGGAAATTAAAAGGGGTTTTAATTTGTGAAAGAAAAAGGAAAAAAAAGGGGGATTCTTTTGTACAAAGAAACTTGTTTTTATGTTAATATCACAAATATTTGTTGTTGGTCTCTCCAAACAAGAAATTTTACAATTTGCGAGAGATCAGATTACATGTTTACGTTTTCCACTTGCATGTTAATTGTTTATTTCACACTTTATTTAGTAATGACAAATACAAAGTAGGCCGTAGAAGTTGATTTACTGTGTTGTATCAACATTTCAAAATGAGTAAATGAAATTATTAGTTGTAGTTTGTAAAATACTCCTACTTGCTGCTATACAATTTCTGTAGTTGGTAAGCACGTATTTCTAATATTTGGTAATAATACACGGGCCTTTATTTAATTATCTTTGCTACTGGAACAATAAGCCCATGGGCTTATCACAGCCCAATTTTCAAAAATAGTGACAAATCAGACGGCTCGGATTCCGACTCGCATAAGCTTCTACTTATCTTAGTTAAACCAGGCTTATAATCGTACAATATAAACCAATTCACTGACAGAACAATCCCCAAAGCCAATAAAACCAAAAAGTCCATAAACCAGGAGCAAACAAATCCATCTAACAAAACCTGAGAAACAAGCAGCTATAAATAAGAACCCCATATAAAACCCTAACCCTAGTCCCGCCTCCTCTTCTTCTTCTATTTCTATTTCTCTCAGCGCCGCAAGAGCAGAAGGTAAGAGAGAAAGAGCTCGAGATGGGACGTGTGATCAGGGCACAGCGTAAGGGAGCGGGATCCATCTTCAAATCCCACACGCACCACCGCAAGGGCGCCGCCCGCTTCCGCAGTCTCGACTTCGGCGAGCGCAACGGCTACCTGAAAGGAGTCATCACCGACATCATCCATGACCCCGGCCGTGGCGCTCCTCTCGCCAAGGTCACCTTCCGCCACCCTTTCAGGTAACAAAATGTCCAGTTCTCTTACATGTTTGCTTTCTTTCTTTCTCTTATTTAGCAATGTGTAATTTTACATGTTTGATGTAAAACATAAACATTTTTCTTCTGTATAGATAGATTTTACGTTTGGATGGGGGTTTTTTGAACCCACTACAAATTTCCTCTAAAAATCATTCGGTTTCTCTCATCGTTTTTCTTATATTTCAAAGAGTTTATTACGTATATCATTAGATCTCGTTCTTATAACATCAGATCTGAGAGAGAATAGTTTGAATTTCATACTGAAAGATCTATTTTTATTATCTTTTTAACAGGTACCAACACCAGAAGGAGTTGTTTGTGGCGGCCGAAGGAATGTACACAGGCCAGTTCGTGTACTGCGGCCGCAAGGCCAACCTGATGGTCGGAAACGTGCTGCCGATCCGCTCCATCCCCGAAGGAGCTGTGGTTTGCAACGTGGAGCACCACGTCGGTGACCGTGGCGTCTTCGCCCGCTGCTCTGGCGATTACGCTGTTGTCATCTCTCACAACCCTGACAACGGCACCTCCAGGTAGTTGTTTTTTAATTATTGTTTTTTTGTTGGTGTTGTTTGTACTGGGGTTTTGGTGGAGAACTTTGCTTTGCTTGGGTTGGTGCTTTGTTAGTTTTGTTAGGGTTTTAGGGTTTAGATTGCTTGTTGTGATTTTGTGTTAGGTTTAGGTTTAGGTAATAGTCAACTCGTCCTAATTCTGACAGGTGGGTGGTTAGTGAAAATATCAAAAAATGCTTACCGTGAAAGTAGAGTTTGTTTACCAGCTCAACACAATTCATTTACCACCTCAGTCATAATTAATCATTTTTTGACAAATCAATGAACTACATTGTGGTTATAGCAAATGTGTTTTATCCATCAAAGGGAACACTCAAAAATCATTTCAACGTTCAAATACCCTCGTCTTTAACAATTCAACACGGTTTTATACTCACTTTGACCATTCTTTCCCAGGGTCAAGCTCCCATCCGGAGCAAAGAAGATCATCCCGTCCAGCTGTCGCGCGATGATAGGCCAGGTCGCCGGCGGCGGCCGTACCGAAAAACCCATGCTCAAAGCAGGAAACGCGTACCACAAGTTCCGCGTGAAGCGCAACTGCTGGCCGAAGGTGCGTGGTGTGGCCATGAACCCCGTCGAGCATCCCCACGGAGGAGGTAACCACCAGCACATCGGTCACGCTTCCACCGTCAGACGTGACGCGCCGCCAGGGCAGAAGGTCGGACTTATTGCGGCCAGGAGGACTGGAAGGCTCAGAGGACAGGCGGCGGCGACGGCTGCTAAGGCCGATAAGGCTACTTAGGGTGTTGAGAGTTTGTGTGTTGGGTTGTTTTGTTTTATTTGGAAAAGTTTGTTTAGGTTTTTGTTTGTTGGAGTTGGTGGTTTGGTATGAAGTTTTGGAGACTAGAACCTTTATGGATTTTTGTTGAAATGATGAATATTTTGTTTTTCTTTTGGGTTTCTTTCTGAGTTGTGGACTGGTTATGATTTATGCTTGTGTTATGTGTGGTGTTAATCTCAAGTTTTGCGGTATGTGATAGATATACTTCACATATACTGCATCTGCATGGAAAATAATGTCTTCGATATGGCACAAATGATTAAAGCTGAAAATCTTATTATTTTGTTTTCTACTCTTAGATGGCGCGTTCGGCAAAAAGTGGAATAGCGGAGAGATGGGACAAAAATCTTCTTATTCCATCTCTCTTCCACTTTTTCATCTTCTTCATAGAATAAAGTTACCGAACTTAATGTTGGTGCCGTAGCTCACGAACTCTAAAATCTGAAAAGCTATCTGCTAGTGGCAAATATAAATGTCATGCATGAGGCACAAAATCTAAAGAATCATATTCCTTATTGAGTCATAATTCCGGTTCATACAACAAACAAAACCTACACAAGAGAAAACATAACTAAAGTACATGTCCACAACTAGTGAAAAACTCCGAAAGCCAGTCCTGGCGGAGCCGTTGGCTTTTTACCAAAAAGCCCCTTCCTAAATGGGTATGTTCATTCAAATAATCAAAGGCCTTTCCTAACAAATCCTCATTATATCCTTCGCATTTCATGACTTCTCTATACAACTCCTCACAAATACCCCTCTCACTACTGCTCCTGACTGCATTAGCTAAGTCTCCCATTGATTTAGCTAATGATCCCATTTTACTACTTATGTCCTTCATTAATTTGTTCATTGCCCACTTGGCGCTTTCTGATTGGTCGTTGAACTCATTATTGTTTCCGTTGCGTTCGCCTGTCAAATCAACAGTCAAATGTTTCGCATATGTTACTTCAAATCAATGATTAACAAACAATCACTTGTATTTTACCGTTATTCAATGGAGATCTCCTTATGGGGGAAGTGGAATGCTCAGCAGGCTCGTTCTGAGCGTTGATCTCGTTTAAAATCAGATCCAGACCGTCGGTCAAGGCAGGTCTGCCTTCTTCCTGATTGGTCGTCCACTCGGTCTCAAATATCGTCACCATTTCATCGTACATGTCTATCTTCTTGTTCAAATACGGCTCATCCTTCGGCTCATTCTGTTGTCCATAATAACACAAAAAAACTTTGAAACATTCTAACTTTCACAGGCTAAATTTGATATATCTTAACAATACCTTGATATGTTCATTGTAAGCCTCATCATCGATCGAAATCATCTTCTTCTCCTCGTCCCACTCAACTCCTTCCATACCCTGCAATTTCTTGATCCTCAAAAACCGCAATCTAATTGTCCTCAAATGATTCTCAACATTTACGACGCTGCAGTTCAGATCCATCCTGTCCTGTATGAGCAGGCTCGCTGATGTCAGGATCTGACGCTTGACCTTTCCGAGCTTTATCTGCTCGACGATGAATGAGAGAAGGAGACGGCTCATGTACGGGCTCCAGCGGAAGTTTCCGGAACCTTTTTTGGGGGTCGGAATTATAGCTGGATTTATAAGTTTGTGGTGTTAAAGGGTATTTTGGTCATTTTAGTTATTTTGTGCAATAATTGAAAAATAAATTATGGAATCTACCATAGGTTTAGTTGTATATAGTTGCAGAATTCGAAGTTATTGTGCATTGTGTAAATTATTTTGTGAAATCAAGAGGTTTTAGTTGTGCGCGTTGTAGATTCGAAGTTCATTAAAGGTGTTTTGGTCATTTCAGTTATTTTATTCATTTAAAAAAAGTAGTATCAAGTTATTATTGTTTTTTTTAGACTAAAGCGCACAAGTGAAGCTCATAATTTGGAAAAAGTAGTAATATTGAGAATTGAGAGAGAGAAAAGAAGAAGAAAAGGAGTAAATGAAATTACCAGTTTGCCCTTGGATCCGTCTCCTTTTATTAGATGAAACATTAGCAGAATCGTCCAGTTCATTTTCTGAGTCTCTCATAATTTCTTCATTGTCAGAACCGCTGAGATCCTGAGCCGTCGGACTGGCTTCTTCACAAAGAACGCATATCTCATTGTACATATCAATCCTCTTATTGATATACGGCTCGTCTTTCGGATTTTCCTATAGATAAAATCCATTATTTAAGTTTAAATTACAATTTAATCCCTTTTTTAGCTTCTCGCCTTTTCTATTTTACCTATTCTTACCTTTTCTTTGGTTTTTCATTGACCAATGCGTGTGAAATAATACTTTAATATGTTGAGGAATAGAAATTTTATGTTTGTTTTTATTTATTATTTGATTTTATTAAGTATCATAGATGTTTTTATTATAGGGAGAATTTCATATTTACTCTTCCAAAACTCAAAATATACCATACTTGTTTATCCCTCAAAAAATACAAATTTACTATTTAGAGCATCATTTTTATCATTATTAGCATTCTTTAATTTTATTAAATACGATTCATAACATACATACAAACACACCTGCAAAAATTACTAAAACATAGAAAAGTGAAACATTATAAAAAAGCATACCCTAATATAATCATCATAATCATTGGGACTCATAACAACCATCTTTCTCTCATCATCCCACGTGGTATTCTCAAGCGCTTGGAGCTTCCGTACCAGTTTGTACCGGTTCCGAATCGTCCTCACGTGATTCAAGACATTCGTATCGGTAACCGAAATCCCGTACCGGTCCGAAACGGCCTGAGCGGCATTTGAGAAACACTTTCGCTTGAAATTAGGGTTTCCTAAAGTTTTAGCTTTTTCTGAGATGTATGTGAGTAGGAAACGAGAGGTTGAAGGACTCCAACGGAAGTTTGAGCCTGAGCCGCCTTTTGGAGCATATTTTGGGTTTTTGGTACCTTGAAAAGTAAATAAAAAAAATTCAGAAATGAGATGTTTATTTTTGTTTTATTTTGGTGTGAAATGATGAAATTGGTACCTTTGCGAGGATTTGGAGTATTCATTTGTTTCTTCAGCTTGTACCAGTTACAGACTTATTTCGGTACTGCTGTTAAGTAATGAAAAAGATTTTTTTATTTTATTTTCTAGGGTTTAAGTGAAAGATATTTCTGAAATTAAATCAAGGTTGTTTTGTTATGTTAATTATTGGAGTGTATATTATGTTATAAGCATTATATTTTGGCTAAAAGTTCTGAATTTCTATCATTTCTATGCATCAATCTCAATTCATCATTCAAAAACCCTCATTCCCAAAAAGAGACCAATTATCATTTGTATTACAAAGAGATTAAAACCCACTAACAAATCTACAAATTCCCCCAAATTCGTCGATTTTGTTTTCAGAGCCCTCCTAATTCGAGAAGAAAGATTGCAACATTTTCTCAAATGCAAGAGGAAGTAAATCGACTTACATGGAAACGAAACAGCGCAAGTGGATCTCCAGTAACAATGGCAATTTTCCAGATCTGGTTCTGTAGGAAGAGGAAACGCATGGGATTTTTGTTTTTCCAACTACAGATACATTTTTATTTTATTTTTATCACTGTTTGTTTAGGCCCAAGCCCAGCTAGGCTTTAAACACACATGTTATATTATACCTTTTAAAGATGTAATATACTATTTATTCATGATGATATATATATTTTTTATTGATATAAAAGTGATACATGGATATTTAAAACACTATAGGTAAGGTAGATGCTGAAAATGCATGTAGTTAGAAATGTCGATCATAATTTGGGCCACTATGTTCGTATAATAATATTTGGGCTCAATTAATTGGACTTAGTGGGCCTAAATATTGAACTTAATTAGGCCTATTCTCTAATTTCTTTTCATCTTTTTTACTTAACTTTTATTCCATTTTTCATTATTTGAAAAAAAATCTAAAATTAAGCACTAAATTTAGTTAATAAAAACTACCACGTGAGCCCATCTCCCTCTTATATATTGCTTCTTCTCCACCAAATTGGCACCAATCCATCAAACCAAGAAGAGTTAATTAATCAACAAACCGTTCTTAATCATTAATCAAAGTTAGAGAGAATTAATGGCGCTTCTAAAAGTTAGCAAGATTGGGTCTCTGATGGCAAGAATTAATGGCCCTTTGAATCCTAGATTCATGGCCACCTTTCCAACCAAACCCTTGGAGGTAATTTAGATTTAGATTTTTTTTATTTAATTTAGATTTAGATTATAATCTACTTGATTTTAGATTCTTTTTTATTTAATTTAGATTTAGATTATAATCTTCTTGATTTTAGATTCTTTTTTTAAGTTGAAGTTATACAATTCAAACTTGTAATATTTAGAAACTGTTCTTGATTTTCTTGTTATGAATTGAGTTACGTGTTACAACTTCCATTTTGTTTTTTCTTGCATCTACACCGTATAAATTCTTAATTTTCACATAATGTTCTTGAATTTCTTGTTAATGCCCGGAGTTAGAACTTTGATTTAGGTTTTCTGTTTTTGAATCTACACCATAAAAGATTGTAAGAATTTCACATTTGTAAATTTTCTTGTTAGTTTTTTGATTCTTCTTTTTAATTGTTACCATCCAATCTTTTCAAAATTTTAATGAAAATTTATAGTAGGCTCTCTCGCCTACTATTTAAAAAAATGTTACCATCCAAACTTGTAAAAATTTCTCATAAAAAAAAAAATACTGGTAAAATTTTACCTATTTTCTTGGATTTCCTTTTTAGTGTTCTGAGTTACCATTTTCTTAAATACGTAGGCAAGTGCTGAAAAGGCGGCCAAGGAGACTCATGACAATATAAAAGATGCAAGTGCTGAAGTGAAAAACACTGTCAAAGATATGAGAAGGAAAGTCAATGATGCTGCTGATGAGGTTTTTAATTTCTTATTAACATACATAATATAAAAACTTGATTTGAAACATTTCGCATGAAACAAAAGTATTATCTTTGTAGTATCATATATGTAATACGAAATATTTGTAATTATTAAACTTCTCATTAATATTTTTTTGTTTGTTATAATTGTTCAGGTCATTGTAAAAGCTATAATGGCAGCTGGTAGGGTACTCGATGTGAAAAAGGATGACAAACCGATTATGGATAGTATGAAGGAAAAATTTTCTGATAATTTATCAGATGCAAAGAAATATGTGAAAGACAAAGTTGAAACCGTGAAAGATTCGACAAAAGAAACCTTGAAAAATACTAAGGATTCTTTTGTGGACAAGGCGACAGAGGCAAAGGGCTTTGCATCTGATAAAATGGAGGAAATGAAGGATTCGACCGAAGAAAAGTTTGGTGATGCTAAGGAAAAAATGTACGAAAAGGTTAATTTTGCAAAGGGCTTTGCATCTGACAAAATGGAAAAAATAAAGGATTTGAGTGAAGTAAAGGTTGATGAGGCTAAGGAAAGGGTTTCTGAAAAGGTTAATTTTGCAAAGGGTTTTGCGTCTGAAAAAATGGGGAAAATAAAGTGTATGGATGAAAATTATGATGAAATGAAAGAGAAGATTGATGAAAAAGTTCACGATTCGAAGAATTTTGCGTTTGAGAAAATGGAGAAAATGAAGGACGCAACTGAAGGAAAGTATCATGTGGCCAAGGAAGAAATAGGTGAGAAGGCTGAGACTGCTAAGGATTTTGCGTCGCAGAAATACGAGAAAATGAAGGGCTCAACTGAGAAAATGTTTTCTGAGGCTAAGAAAAAGATGTGACGAGCATTGAAGCATGATAATTAACTATTTTAGCTTCAAATAAAACTGGTTTATTTTTTTTTCAGTTATTTCTATTTTGAGGTCGCATCGGATTCTCTGATGTAGTGATAATTCTAAGTTGATGTATTAGTTTGTTTGCTTATTATGAGGTTTGTAATGTGTCAAGTTTAATCAAAGTATGATTAGCTATTCGAGTCTTTATGTTGACTCCCAATTAATTACAAGATTTTTTTTTTCTGACATGCATGCTACATTTTGATTTATGATTTTTCTTTCTAGAATGAGGTTCTTTTAAATTTTATTATCTATGGATTTTTTATTTATTTGTGTGTTTTCTCGTTAATTTTTTTTTTCCCATTTATGATGCTTTTACACAGAAAACACCACTATGCCCAACAAATCATTTATGTTTCACCAAACAAATAGAATTGACGTACAATACATGGAATGAAATAATATTTTATATTTTCTTTTCAAAGTCAATGATTTTCTCTAATCAAATTCAAAGTCGGAATTTCTTTGAATTTAACTTTAAATTGATTTATTTCATATGATTAACGCTGGAAAAACATTCAGTCTAGATTTGAATGAGAAGACCTGCCACGTCACTCAGAAGATAGTCAGTCAAAATATTCCCTCAATATTGAATAAGCAGTATAATTAATCCTATTTATTAACTTATGAAATACAAATATAGTTTCACAAATACATCACAATCATTCGACCATACATATACATGGTCTTATTCTCATCAGATTAAAGTACTCAAACATAGAATAAATCAGGGAATGCCTATTTTTTTTCCTCTCTTGATGTGTCTTAGCAGATGATAAATTATTTAATAAAATATCTGCTGTCAAACATCAAATATAATGTAGAGTGAAAATAGTGTATCACATCAAGAGAGATGGACCAACCCTAGGAGCTGGTGTAACAACAAGAGAATTTGCCCTATAAACCACCAATCCCGGCTTTTCCTTCATATCCAATGGCCCGTTATTCACCTTCCATTCAAAGCACTGAACCAAAGCAGCCAGAGCTGTAGGAACTACTTGAAGTGCTAACTGAAGACCAGGACAGACCCTCATGCCGGTACCGAATGGCAATAGTTGATAATGAAAGCCTTTCATGTCGACCCCAATATTCGGTTCCTCAAGAAATCTCTCTGGTCTGAACTCGTCTGGCTCAACCCAATACTTTGGGTCCCTTCCTATGGACCATATGTTCACAAAAAGACTCGTATTGGCTGGGATTCTGTAGCCAGAAACTATTATGTCCTTTTTGGTTACGCGGTTCGGGAGTGCAACTGCTGGGTGGAGACGCATTATTTCTTTTATTACTGCATCAAGGTAGGGTAAATTTGGAAGGTCGGATTCTTTTACTAGACGGTCTTTTCCTACGACTCGGTCTATTTCTTCCGTTAATTTTTTGAGAACGTTAGGGTGGTTGATCAGTTCGGACAATGTCCATTCAATACTTGCAGATGCTGAATCAGAACCACCTGTTATAATATCCTGCACAATGAGTTTAAAGTTATATTAAAATTAATTAAAATGATTATCATACAAAAATATTACAACTAAAATATAAAGAGCATTTATATCGTACCACCAAAAATCCTTTGATGTGCTCTCTACTAATTTTCATCTCTGCGTTCGTGTCGCTAGCCACATCGAGCAATATGTCGAGTAAATCCTTCATCTTTTTCTCCTCTCCTTTTTTCTCATTTCTCAGCTTCTCCTTCTGTTGCATCATACGTTCGAGGATTTTATCAAAGTTCTCATGCACATCTTGTATTCTGCTATTCAAACGTTGGATGTTCATCCCTTTGCAAAGACCGATAAAATCCTCCAAATTAAACGTGCCTATAAGCTCTGCGACTTGCTTCACCACCTTACGTGCCATCTGAGTCTCCTCTTTTGCAGTCGTACTGGCGACCATTCTAGTAATAATGTTATTTGTTAACCAAACCGCCTCTACACCTACATCAACTTCTTCCCCGAGTCGAGACTTAGAATATATATTGCGTAAAAATGACAACAACTCAGACTGGCGAATAGGGTGCAACTGTCCGAGAGTACGTGGACCGAGTAACTCAGACATGGTAACACGTTTCATATAGCGCCAATAGGGTCCATAGGGTGCAAAAGCATACCCGCTAGATTGGTACGCGAGTTTACGTGTCACAACAGTTGTATGTCTTTGGGAAAAAGCGGCATCATGAGTAAAAAGAAGTTCACGCGCGATATCTGCTGATCCCACTACTACACATGGTGTGGACCCTAGTTTTAGAGAGATGAGGGGGCCGTAACGAGACATAATGCGATGAGTGGATCGATGAATAGGTGGAGTGAGGAGATGAAGATTGCCAATGATCGGGAGAGGAAGTGGGCCGGGAGGGAGAGGTACTGTTTTGGTTTTTGGTCGGAGTTTTGAGATGACAATTTTGATGAGAAAGAGAGAGAGGAAAGTGGACAGGAGGAAGAGGAAGAAAGAGGAGAATGTGAAGGGTTGTTTCATGGTTATTGATTCCATGGTTGTATGAAGGATTTTGGTTTTTGAGTGAATGAATGCTTAGGTGTGTGGTTTGTCTATTTATAGCCGTTGGAAAGGGCCTCTTTGCATTATGTACATATTAGGGGCGAATTTGGAATTTTTTAGGTTTTCTATTTCCAGACCTAATGAGTAGATTCATTGTTGAATATTCTTTTGAATGTAGACACTAATTAAACATTTTTCATTCATTATTTAACATTTTAATTTCGATTCATATTTTTTTCTCTCACAAACATGCAATTGTACATATATATTTGATTTGTTTTAGTTTCAGAAGAAAATTTTCATATATTTCAAGTTTTAGAATGGTTAATTTGACATTTTCAATCATTAGCACATTAATTTGTATTCAAACTGCACTAAAGGTTAATTAATAATAAATGTGAGATGTAAATAATGAATGTGAGAAAAAAAAGCTTACAGTCTAACATGACATGAAGAGAAAATGGAAATTACATCCTGATTGGGGACAACCCGTGCGCGACCTGTCGTGTAGCACGACATGCTTCTCATCCGCTTCCCGTCGTTTTCTTCTTCTCCAAAGCAACGGATCTAATATATACTGTTTTGTCTGAAATAGATCGTATTTATATACTGTTATAAAATATATATATTACATCTTACACTTTTATATATACTATTTTTTGTCTAAATTATATATCGCTATATATATTGTTTTATCTGAATATATATTGTTTTCTTCTGAATTATATATATTGTTATATCATAACGTTATATATATATATATATATATATATATATATATATATATATATATATATACTATTTTGTCTGCATTATATATACTTTTTCACATATATATGTTATAATATATATATTGTTTTCTTCTGAATTATATATACTTTAGGGGGGTACTGTAGCAATACTGTAGCGACGGTATATAAAACTAATAAGAACTATATAAACTGAAAACAAACAGTATATAAAAATCCATTTTTTTAAAATAGTATATATGTGAAAAAACGAAAACAGTATATAGAAAACACAAATATTATATAAAAATCCCTTTTTTAGAGGCCGTAAAACAGTATATACGTGAAAAATGAAAACAACATATAGAAAACAAAAAACATATAGAAATACGGAAGAAACAATATATAAATGAAACGGTCGCTACATGGTCGTTATAGTACTCCCGTTTTGATTTTCACTTCCCTTTAATAAAAAATGAAGTTGCTTTTTGTAATGCTAATGATAAGAGGTCACAGTTATCAAATTAATTACTTTCAAACTAAATTTAATTATATGTACCAGTTTTTTTTTTTTTTTTTTTGAGTGAATTGTATGTACCAGTTTATTTATATAAAATCATAATTATTGATAGATTATCATGTGCATTTGTGTCAATGAGCTCTTAAAAGTAAATCACAATAAGACAGATTATGTGTTCAAAGTTCAATGTTACGAAAAAGCGGCATGTCGCGACATGAGATTACCGTGGATTGTATTTTTTATTTCTATCTTTTTATCATTTTCAAAAACTATTGACAATGATTGTTTGTAACTAAACGTTAATTAATAGATTTACATGAGAGATGCTCAATCTCTCCGTAATTTTTCAGAAAAAAGAAACATGTTAACACGCTTGACGACACTTGGGACAATGACATTATCTTAGATTCGAAGGACTACACTTTGACGAACGGGCAGTCATGGACAGAGACAGGGGGGTAAGTAGGGGCCATCTTGATGTTTTCTATTTTTTATACTCCTTAAATAATATGATAATTGAATATTATCTTTATTGACTAAGTTTACATAATAAATAATACTCAAAGTGCACCAAGATTTATATTATGGATGAGTGCTTGAAAAGACAATTCAACAATCATACTTTATTTTCATTTGAATAAAATCATATAATGAGATGAGTTACTAAGATTTCAAATATGTGCCAGAAGTACTCACTACCTAATCAATCCATATATTAAGAAAATACTACCTGACACAAATTATGGCTGGAGAAATAATACTCTGTTACATATGTGCACTCAAACAAAATCTTATTGAGTATCTACTATTCTATTTCTGCATTTTAAAATTATTTTGGGAATAGGGTGTCTAAAAATACAATACACATTTATATTATTATCTTTTTAAACAAACAAAACACATTTATATGTTAAAATACTCATTTTGTAAACACACAACATTGTTTTTCGGAATAAATGTTTCATTCTTATGATGGAATAATTTTTAGATACAATATGTTTTGTGTAACTAAACATACTTTTCCTTGATATACATCATACATATATATAATATTCATTGTTTTAGTAAAATGTATTAAATTTTTCTTACTTTTATACATAATAAAAAAAAATTGATACTTACAAGTAAGTTTAAAGTCTAGTAAGATAATTTTGGTCCATTTCATCAAAAATTCTTGGCTCCGTCTCTGCGGGCAGTGATGATGACTTCAGAAAAAGATGATAAACTGCACAATGATAAACTGTCCAAGTCACCCAATTCTAAAATTATCCATACACTTTAATATATTGTATAAGTAGTTTGCGAAATATAATTTCTCTAATCAACAAATAGATACTAAATTCTGAAATTTGAACATGTGTTTATAATGTATAATACTTTTTCTTTACAAATGGTATGCACAAAAATCCAAATAAGCCCCTTTTTTCAATCTTGCCGCTTAGTTTGAACTTCCAGTTTATTTTGTTCCATCTGGTCTCACCTACTGTCATTTAGTCTCTATATGGTCTATGTGAATTGATAGATCATTTTAAAAATATTGATATCTATAAGGTAAATTTTAATATAAATATGTTTATATATTTTATACATATATATTTTTTGATGAAAATATTTTTATATATTTTATACATATATATTTTGTATATTTATATAAATATATTTATCATATTGTTTATCATATCATGCAGTTAATTATTTTTGCTCTAATAGACTAGAATAGCACTTTATATTTCTCAAAAAAATTCTTAGAGAAGTAAGCAGCAAATTTTTTTTATCACCGCGTAACATATTATAGTGTTAATATTTTTGACTCGTTCTCTTTCCTTTTAAGCTAAAATCTTTATTCATAAAAAAAGATATTTATCAGTAAGTCATGTCTCACTTATAGTTAAATGATCTTTTATTTACTGATATAATATTTTTTTTTAAAGTTGGGGCACAATTGATCCCCTAATGGAAGGAAATCGGGATTTTCAACAAAAAGAATAAAATATAATAAAAAACAATTGTGCAATTTTTGACTGCACCAAGAATTCCAACGTTATCCAATTTAAACTCTTTTTTTTTTTTAATTAAAACTCATCTTTTTTGTAATTATTTAACATTGGATAGAGCTAGCCAGGGTTGATCAGAAGAAGAATCCAAGTTATAGTGTTATACTGACTTGTAAACACGTGTAGCAGGAAACACGTGTAGCAGGAAACCAAGACCTTTCCACATACAGTTCTAGTATAACCAGATTATATTCATATTCTTTTCAAATACAGATCCGGAACGGTCTGAATCCGAATATAGTTAAGATATTAAACGAATACGAATACGGTTCAGATATAGATATAAATCCGAAATTTTATTCGGATAATTAAAATGGATATTCAGTACTTTTGGTTTATAATTCTCAAATCATTATGCAAAAAAATACATTGAATTTTGATTAAAAAAAATATATATTATTTACCTCAAAAAATCATCAATATATAAAATATCAATAAATCATCAAAAATATATGAATAGGTAAGAAAAATGTTATAAATTTACTTTATATAATGCCTTATTATGTTTTTAAATTAATAAATTATTAATTTTATAGATATTTAAAGATGTATTACTAATTTTATAAATCTTTCATGCAAACAAAAGTTCGGTCAAAAAATAAGTACCCATATTTATGAATATGGGTCAAAAAATGGGTATCCGTTTTTAAAAATTATCCGGATCAGGATATATGTGGATCCAGATCCGACACAAAAAATCAACAGCTATAGTTTGACTATTAGATAAAATGATCCATTAACCTAGAATAATATAGTATCATACTAATTGTACAACTTGATACTGGTACAGTTCAAATATATTTTAATTTGTTCCAAATATAAATAAATAAAAATTACATTGCACAAAAAAAGAATATATTTTAATTTATTACAAATTTAAACAAAGAAAAATTACATTTGCACAAAGAAAAAAAAGTATGTTGCTGTGGGAGTAAAAGATGAAACTATCCCCACAATTTTTTTAAATATTAAAAATATATAGAGGAACTTCACTATAGAATAACCTTTGATGTCCATACTACAAAATACAAAGTACAACCTACTATACAAATTTTTGTACACTATACATTTCTAAGTTGCATTTATAAATGTAGAAAAGTTGTAATGAGTAAAAGGAGTATTTATACCGTATGATCTTGATCAAAAGGCCCTAAATAAATGGATGACGTGGCATTCTAAAGTGATGTTATTGTAGCTAAGTCTTTTTAACTTTATATATCACGAGGGATAGCTCGCGCTTGCGCGAGATTATTTAATTTTTTATTTTAATGTCATTAAATATTTTGACATAATGAGTAGTGATAATTTACACAATCTATATAAATTGAAGTTCATAAAATGCAACAATTAGAGAATCTACGGTATTTAAATGGTTTATATAATTCTACATTGTTGGCATTAAGAGCATTGAGTTCTGGTAGTACAAATATTTTTTTGTAAATCATGAAAACACCGAGTGTTATTCAAACTAAACTCTTTATCCCCAATTTATTAAAATCATCCATTATGTCTCACAAAAAAATACTAACATTGAAAATGAACCTCACAAAATGATACCAATGACATTGACAACAACAATTTTTGATGTGCATTGTTAAAGAAACGAAAATCATTTGTTCCAAATCTTGAATGCTTTATTCCAAATTTGATGAACACTTCATATTTCATAATTTTGAAATCCAATTTTTAAGTGCATAATTGCTTTTTTGCATAACATAGAATACTATCATAAGTTATAACACAACAAAAAGTGAAGACGTATTTAGTAAAAGCTATTGGCATAAGAAATTTCTGAAGCTCAAAACATAATATTTTTATAAAAATACTGTTTTCATTATTGGCATTTTTGCAAAGCAATCAAAACTACGTGGTCCTTTGTAAATAGTTACAAACTGTGGTATTATTGGCAAAGAATACATTTTTTTTTGTGTACTGGTGGGCTTAAAAGTTAAAATTTAGGGACTTTTTAAAGAGAGTAAAATGATAGGGCCTTATTTTGTAAAAAAAAAAAAATTGACTTCTTTTTAAACGTGAAAAAGGTCAAATCAAATTTTAGTGAAGAAAGCTACCGAGGAGAGAGAAGAAAAGAATTTTTCAGGATAACTATTATGGTCTATATCCAATGTTTAAACTACCATGACTTGCTCATGTACCCTTTAGACAAATCTAGACCACATGATCAAAATCTAAGGGTTATAAAGAAAAGGCTGACGTGGCTTATTTATGTATAAGTACTGTAGATAAGCTCCATTAGGATTATATATATAAATAAATATTGTTTATCATATAATGCAGTTAATTATTTTTGCTCTAATAGACTAGAATAGCACTTTATATTTCTGAAAAAAAATTCTTCGAGAAGCAGCAAATTTTTTTTATCACCGCGAAACATATTATATTGTTAATATATATATATATATATATATATATATATATATATATATTTATATTTATTTATTTATTTATTTATTTTTTTTGAACAGTAGGCGATTTGCCTACTGGAAACTGTTAATATTTTTTACTCGTTCTCTTTACTTTTAAGCTAAAATCTTTATTCATAACAAAAGATATTTATCAGTAAGTCATCTCTCACTTATAGTTAAATGATCATTTATTTACTGATATAATATATTTTTTTGGGATAATTTCATATATGCCACTACAAAAACTCGAAATATCATATTTGCCATTATAAAAACTTAAATATCATATTTGCCATTATAAAAACTTAACAATATCATATATGCCATTACAAAATCTAAAATATCATATTTACCATTACAAAAACTTAATTAACCCCAACCCCTTATTTTTCATCTACTTTTGAGCCTCCTCAAGAGGCCACATTATCATTTTTATCTCTACCGTTCGATCAATTTTTTTGTCAAATCTTAGCCATTCATTTTCTCAAATATATTGATATTTTATGGCAACATATGTATGGTTATTAAAACATAATCATATGATTGATTGAATTTATGTTTTGTGTTCCATCCCCGATTTAGTGAGAACCGTTGTAAATTTGATTCTGACCATCAGATATTAATCAGATGACTTCAATGAATTATAGTTCAAAGTTATGTTCAATTATTAATAGCAATAGTTAATAAAGAGTTCACTCATTAAAATATAAATATTTTTTTCTTTTCTTCTTTAAAAAATTATAATTTTTAATGAAATATTTTATTTCTCATGTTAAAATCATCAAATATAAATTTGTTGGAATTTTCTCTTTATTATGAGATCCATATTGTTATGGTTCTAATTTATTTTTTTTCTTGCTAAAAATATGTGAATAAAGATTATATAAAAAAGATGTAAAAAAATGATATGCTCATTAAGTTATACCTTATACCTTATTTTTCATCTCTCTTTAAGCATTCTCAAAAGACCTATCGTCAATTTTATCTCGGCAGTTAGATCAATTTTTTTTTTTCAAATCTTAGTTTTTTATTTAAATTATTACCACAATATCACATGGTCAATTAGATTCATGTTTCGTGTTATATCTCCAATTACATGAGAACTATCATATTAAATAAAATTTCAGAGTATTAAAAATTATATTATATTACTTAATGTATTACGGATAATATGTATCATTTTAATAACTAACAAAATATAAATAAGAAAAATAACGGTGACAATTTTTTCAGAAAATGAGTCATGTTATATTTTCTTATGTATAGTAAACATACTTTTTCTATATATATAATACCATATTTCCTTTTTACAAATCATGATAAATATAATTATTATTTTTATAATTTTTAAAGTTAATCATCTATAATTAAGTCTTATGGGGTTTCAACTAAAATCTATGAAATAAATTATCATTTATTTCTAGTTTTTAGATCTCCTTCATCGTCTGATTAATACTTGATTTTTTTTTCTTATATAATATGTCAATAGATAGGCACAAGAAAACTAAAGAGATAAAAAAAGATGATATTTTAATCTTAGAAATCTTAATGCGAACATAAATTAATTAGATTGTAAATTAATAGTCCAAAGTATTTTTTGGATTATTATTTTTTATTTTTTATGAATTAATTTATGTTATTTTTTTTCATATATGTAAATTTATTTGTATAGAAATATCAATCCTTATAAAATTAGATGTGATATAGAAACTTTTTTTTAATGAATAATAAATGAATAAAATATCTTATGATATAATTCAAAATAATTTTAAACATAACTAACTTACATAACATAATTATTATACATAATTGTAATTTATACATAAATTTTAAATGAGTAACAAATTTAAATATTCGCAGCGAAGCGCGAGCATGATCCTAGTATATCAAATTTGCCATTAAATTTACTCAAAACTTAACATCGTCTATTTTTTCCGTTAAAAGTAACGGTCCAATCTTATAATTATCATTATATCCCTAAATTCATTTCATGAATTAGATTCATATTAAACATCTCTCTCTCTTTCTCCTCCCTCTTCATGATTTAGATTCATATATAAGCAAAAAATAATTCTTTCTTTTAATTTGAAGTCAAAAGAATTTGATATGAGAGAAATGAACTGATTATTTTTTTGAATAATTTTTTAACTCGTGTCAAATTATTTTGACTAACAAATTGAAGTGAAGATTATTTTTATTTATATATGAATTTCAATCATGAAGAGAGAGAGAGAGAAAGAGAGAGAGATCATCAAATCAATTTTTAATATGAAATCTAATTCATTAACTAAATTTAGGGGTATAATGGTAATTATAAGATTGGACCGTTAATTGTAACAGAGAAAATGGATGATTTTAAGTTTTGAGTAAATTTGATGGCAAATATGATGTATTAAGTTTTGGTAATTGCAAATATGATATTTAAGATTTTGTAATGACATATATGATTTTTTTAAGTTTTACAATGACAAATATGATATTTAAATTTTTGTAATGGCAAATATGATATTTTGAGTTTTTGTAATGACATATATAAAATTATCCCTTTTTTTTTTTAAGTTGGGGCACAATTGATTTTTCTCCCTCATGGAAGAAAATCGGAACTTTTCAAAAAAAGAATAAAATATAATGAAATAAAATAAAAATTGTGCAATTTTTTACTGCACCAAGAATTCCAACGTTATCCAATTTAAACTCTTTTTTTTTTAATTAAAACTCATCTTTTTTGTAATTATTTAACATTGGACAGAGCTAGCTAGGGTTGATCAGAAGAAGAATCCAAGTTATACTGACTTGTAAACACGTGTAGCAGGAAATCAATCTACGTTTCTCTTTGCAGATTCACCGTAAAGTACTTCTTTGAGAAGTTCGATATGATATTTCTTTAGAATGAAGGATGACATGAATGTGTCGTGATTCGATGGCTCGACTTGGTTGGAGTTTTTTTTTTTTTTTTAAAGCTCTCAGAGGCCAATTATCTTACTGAAATTTTATTAAATAAAGAAAAAGTTCATACAATGAAAGTAAAAAAAATATTTACAATACAGAATTAAAAAAAAAGAAAAAAAAAAAAAAAAAAGAGCATGGTTCTAATCCCAAACAGTACGTCTTTCAGTTTGTAGACTGTTGAGTAATTTCTGCTAAAACTCGGGTGATGTGGTCTTTTATGGGGGAAAATGCATTGATTGCGTACTTTTCGGATACTCCAATATGTGCTCAGCCAATCCGTCTCACATGCGTGTCGGCTGTCCTTCTCCTTGCTCTCGACTTGCTGTCTCCATAATTCGGGAATGCTAGTGGCCAAGTCGGAGTTCACCCCCTTGTTAATTGATACTTGGAGTGCAAAATCGCAATGGAGAAAGAGATGAGTTGTCTTTTCAACAATGTGCTGCGTACACATCATACATTCTTCTTGATTCGGCCAACCTCTTTTAATAAGGTTGTTTTGAATTATGAGACGACCTAAAATTATTTGCCAACTAAAGAATCGCACTTTTTTTGGGCACTTGATTATCCATAACCTCAGATTCTCTTTCGAGATTGTATATGCCAAATTTAACATCTTGTAAGCCGACTTGATGGAGAACTTTCCTGAGATCTTCCATCTCAATCTGAATTTATCTCTTTGAGTGGTCAGGTTAGTTAGGACGATTGCAAGGAAGATATCGTGTGCCTCTTGGTTTGAGTCATTCATTCCCATGTTCTTCATATCATTGGAAGTAGCTGAATATATCGATCCATCAAGGTCAGGAATAATTGACCAGTCAATCATTACTGATGCAGGCATTAGTGTTGTCGTGGAATTGCTCATACGGTGAATTGATGCCCAAGTTTGCATGAAGTTGATTATGCTAGAACCATCACAGACAGAGTGGTGCACCGCGATTCCTATAACGATACCACATGATGGGAAAATGGTGACTTGTATTGCCAGGTTAGGTGAGATACCATTCGATTTGTTCTTACACAAACCAGGAACCAGAAGTTTGAGTTTGGTTGTCTCTCTTGGTTTGTCGCCTGATAGCTCGTCAAAATACAAGTATGACTCAGCTACAGTGAACATCACAAAATCCTCATCAATGCAGTGAATCTCGTGTTTCTCAACCATTTCTGGCACTAGGCGAATTTTACTGGCAAGAGGATAGAAGGATCGGAGGGTGAGCGAAAGGGCCGATTTGAGAGTGGAAAGGTGTGAAAAAGGAAATTCTAAGGTTGAATTAGGAAAAGGGTAGGAAAAGAGGTATTGACCGGGGGGAGGGGGCAGCCATACCACATCGAAAAATGTGAGGGAGATAGAGGTGATAAGTATCGATCCGGCCAGCGGGGAGATTTTTGAAGTCTCGATGACCCTTAGAGTAGATTTTGCTGCCATTGTTTTTGGATGATTTAAATATTTGGGGTTGCTAATTTATTAGAATTTGTTATGTGGTTTAACTTGAGGGTTTCTAAATGCAAATGACAAGATACATATACATAGCAAAATAGTACGTAGACCATCTCAATATTTTGAGAAAAAAAAATATCCTTGGTAAGTTTTGGCTTAGACTCGAGGAAAAAATGCCTACTCTACCAAAACATGAAAAATATAAAAAGCAAGCACGAGGAATGCAAAAAACTAATTTTCTTCTTGTGCGCGTGGACCTCACTAGGCATTTATTTTCTTGTGTTCATGAACCTAGCGCAAGTTTTGTATAAATTTAATTTTCATAAAATTATAATTGGTTTAAGTACTGTGAATATTAATCCTTGAGTACTCAATGGATACAGTTAGATCTGTTATCTAATTTTTCAAATTAATGCCTCTTAATGTTAAGGCGGATAAATATATGTATATGTGTATCTGCCAGGCAATAATTTATCAAGAACCTCATAGTATAAAAACATACATAAACTTCGTATTCTACAAATTAATATATGCGTATCTGCCAGGCAATAATTTATTAAGAACCTCATAGTATAAAAACATACATAAACTTCGTATTCTACAAATTAATATAAATCTCATGCATACAAACCGAATTCACAAGACTACGATTATATTATTCTTTAAAACTATCATTATATTATATTCTAATCACAACATATTGATTAATAATACCTTCACAAAATATGAAAATACCATAGTTTTCACAACAATAATCACACATATACATAAAATTCTTGTGATTAAATTCACAATCTGAAATAATCTAATGCAGATTTTCCATCAAGGCCTTTTCGATTGTAGTACAAAGTGAAATCTCTCACTGTAGTTTCCTTGTATAAAGGCGGATTTTTATCCGATATTAACTCTTTTATTGGGCCATATATTCTATTTTCGTCTTTTAAATGAGTGCTAAAGAAACATGCAACCGAAACCCTAGGCCCACTTTTACTAGCTAGCACTCTGTGCTCCACACTTTTCAACTTATCGTTTGATACCAACTAACCAAAAAATCAAATAAATTTTAAATTTAAAAGGAAAAAGAAAAAGAGTTAAATTTTATAATTTTGTTTCTTATACTTTTTTATTTGCTTTTTCTTTGTTCTAGTTTGAATCTCCCTAACTTGACTTGAACATTTTGACTATCACATAATATTGAATCAGTAAAAAAATATACCTGTAAAAGATCACCAATATTAATCACTAAACCGCCATGCAAAGGTGGCACATCAATCCATTTATTCTCATAACAAACTTGTAATCCCCCTATATTATCTTGTAAAAGCACCGTAAAAAAATCAGAGTCGCTATGTTTGGTTGTGCCGACAGTCAGATGAGGCTCAGGACAGGAAGGATAATAATGGTTAAGTACATTAAGCCCTTTATTACACTCCATTTCTATTAAATGGTTCGATTCAAGACCGAGTGCTTCAGAAAGTAGTTGGAATAAAATCGTTCCGAGTTTTTGGACGTTTTTGGCATACTCAAATGTTATTTCCCTAAAAAAAAATATAGTAAAATAATAAAAATAACAACAATAATAATAATTTACTGTAGATTGTATTTTTACCTGCATTGAATTGGCAACTCGTTTGGTTCAGGTGCGTCAGGCCTCATTTTGATGAACATAGTATCACGCCAGTTGGCAGCTGGCGCTTGATACAAATCAAAGTTCGAATTATACACAACTTTTCGTGTTGAGTCTCTTGTGTAATATTCTTTCTTGACTTTAGTCTCTGATTCATAAAACCGCCTAACTCCTTCAAGCATTTCATCGAGCATCTTTACGGGAATTCCATGATTTACCACCTGAATAAAAAAATAAGATTAATTTGGAGCCCACCTGATTCGTTTATAATTAGTCGAACTAAAATATAAAGACCAATTTAAAATACCAACATATTTTGTTACTCAATAGTAAGCTCGGTTTAGAATTAATCGCACCTGAATTGTATTATTTTAAGTGGAAGAAGAAAAATATAAGACCTGAAAGAAGCCCATGGTTTGTAAGGCGCGCTTCACCTGTTCAACCACCTCAGCTCTCAGCACCGCATCACAATCAACTCCGGCCAGATCAATCACCGGAATTTCGACATTTGTCACCGTCCTATCTAGCTTGTCTCCCTCTTCAGGCGGCTGAACGAAGAAAAGAGGGATTTGGGTAATTCCAGAGTCGACCAAGCCCTTGACGCCAGTTTTGGTTTCGTCGAAGGCCTTGAGCTCAGCTGCTCTGTCATGGCATTTCTCCATTAATGAGTGACTGAGCTTTTGCAGTTATGGAGTTAGTTTTCGTTTTGTGAAGGGATAAGAGGGATTTCGTTACCTGGTTCTGAGTTGTTTTCCAGGTTTCTTGTTCTTTTTCTGTCTTTTGTATTCAGGGAATTAGTTTTAGTCCTATTTTTGTTTATGTTTTGTAAATATGTTATTGTAATTAATTTAAATTCTGCATCATTTAAGCTAAAAAAAGCAGCCACCGACTACGATGTTTTATCTTTTTTTGTGTTGTGAATTATGTTTGTGATTGTGGCTATTTCATTTTTTTATTTTAGGTTGTGGCTATTAATAGACACACATTTTAGTTTTTTTTTGTGTTGTGAATTGTTTGTAATTATGTGGATTATTAATAACCACATTCTCAAATAAGGGTTGTAATGATCTTAAAAAATTGTAGAAACCTATCATATTTTCTGAAAAAAATAAAAAATAAATAAACACATGCTCAATTAAATAGCTTGTGGATATTAGTTGCACATTTATTTCCATCCTAGTATGGTAGTACAAACTACAAATCTTTCTTGTTAGACATACTACCATTTAATGAACTAAAAATATGTAAGCCCAAATAATATTTATTCATAAATAAGACCCATATAGTTAGGCCCATAAACATTAATATAGTGCAGGTAGTTAGGCCTAAGAGTATTAATCATAATTCAGGTCCATGTAGTTAAGCCCAAATATTATGGATCATAATAGAGGGCCATACAATACAATTAGGCCCAAATATTATGAATCATAATAGAGGGCCATACAATACAATTAGGCCCAATATTAATACTAATCATTTCTGTTATCCTATCTCTGTAACTAAAACATATAATAAAGCATATAATTTCTGTTATCCTATCTCTGTAACTAAAACATATAATAAAGCATCCTCTCCTTCAAAAAACTCTTCACATACTCATCAATGGCGCTCAGATCCCTCCTCTCCACCAAAACCCTCCCTTATCACCTTCACGCTGCCGGACTTGGCGTACGACTACGGGGCGCGGCGCTGGAGCCGGAGAGATCATGAAAATCCACCACCAGACCTACGTCACCAACTACAACAAGGCGCTCGAGGGAGATGCGCAGGCTGTCGTGCAGCTCCAGAGCGCGCTCAAGTTCAACGGCGGAGGTCAGTTGGGAGTTTTGTGGGTTTAGATCTGGGTTTTAGTTGATTTTGATGAAGAGAGTTGGTTGGTTTGGATTTTGAGAATCTAATGTGAATATATACCTTAAACACATGAACAACTATATCATATTGTTTTCCGTTGTAGGTAGAAGCAGGACGCAGTATAGTTCCCAAAGCGATATCTGAACTAACTTGAACAAACCCAGGACAATCAAGATCATAACATCCAACATTATTATCGTGCTGCAATGTAAAAAATTAATATACATCATTAGATATATTATTATCTAATATAGGCCATACAAACCGATTTAGAGTAGGAAAAATTACCCATCCGAAATTTAAGTGAGCATGCATATCTCCGTAGTGATTAGGATCCACCTGGCAAAATAAAGAAAAAATATCAAATTTTTCATAAAAATGAGAACTTTTTTGAATTAAAGTAAAATACTTCTTAAACATCTTCGAAAATTTGTCCCCTCATACTTTTCTTTTTTTAATTGATTGTCGTAATTCCACAAATACCAATGACAAATTGGCATTTTAAAGGAAGTAAACAAGTCAAATACTCAAATATATATAAAGAGAAAAGGAGAATTATTGTTTCCGCTTTAGCAGTTCTCGTCGTCTTTTTTTTGTTGGATGAAGATTTTTCTAGTAACAAACAAAATGTCTTCAATGACCATCATGGAGGTTTATTTTTTTTTTATTATTATTTTTTACTAGTGATTGTTAGGCACCGAGATGCAACAGCAAATACAGAAAGCAAGACACAAGAACAAAAAGATATTTTTTACGTGGAAACCCTAAAGAGGGTAAAAACCACGGCCGCCGGCACTCAACTTTCTTTATACTTGGAGAAAGAGAAAATACAATACAATTGTTTGTGATTGTTGGAATGAATAAAACTCTACCCCTATCCCTCTATTTATAGGATAGTCATACCTAATATAAACTATTCGAGTATGTATGCAGACTCTCAATTGCAACGAATTTTTTGTTTTTTGTGACATGCTACAATGTTTTTGTTCCCCTCTTTGATCAAATTAAATCAGCTTATTTTGAACTTTATAATATATGTGGCTATTGTTTTTTTTTTGTGTGATTAGATTCTCTTCATTTTCTTTGAGTAACTAAGTACTTTAAATAAAACATCTAAATCATAACATAACAAATAATATTTTGAACTCAAATCATGTCTCATTCATCAATAAATAGTAGTTCCTTTACGAATGTAATACTTTTTAATTCGAAAAAGTTGGCACACAATTGAATTTTCTCCCCTCATGGGAAGAAAAATAGGACTTCAACAATAAAAAAGCAAGAATATGTAATGAGGTCCGTAAATTTTGACTGCACCAAAAAAATTATTCCAAATCTATCCCAACTTGAACTTCTTTTCTTTTTTTAGTCTTTTACATCGGATCGTATCAGAAGAAACCAAATTAGACTGATTTGTAAAGTAAATATGTATAGCAGGAAACCAAGACCTTTCCCTAGTTCTATCATATATTACAATAATTATCAGTTATAACATTTTTACACAAAGAGTCTTGCAATTAGACTCACAATTTAAAGAAATCGAGAGCTGATTTTCCATCAAGACCTTTTCCATTATAATATAAAACAAATTCCCTAGCAGTATTTTCCTTGTATAAAGCTGGATTTTCATCTGATATCAACTCTTTTATTGGACCGTATAACCTTTTAGATCTGCGATAATCCGCATTGAAAAAACACGCAACTGAAACCCTAGTTTCATTTCTCCTAGCCAGAACTCTATGCTCCACACTCTTAAACTTGTCATTCGACACCAACTAACAAAAAGTATAGAAAAAAATAAAAAATGAACAAAAGCGTCAAATCTCGTCCAATTTTTTCTAAATATTTATATACCTGTAACAGATCACCAATATTGACAACTAAAGCGCCATGAAAAGGTGGCACATTAATCCATTTATTATCATAACAAACTTGCAATCCCCCTATATTATCTTGTAGAAGCACAGTGAGAAAATCAGGGTCTGAGTGTTTAGTTGTGCCGATCGTGAGATGAGGCTCAGGACAAGAAGGATAATAATGGCTAAGTACATGAAGTGCTTCATTACACTCTATTTCTGTTAAGTGGTTCAATTCAAGACCGAGTGCTTCAGAAAGTAGTTGGAATAAAATTACTCCGACTTTTTTCACGTATTTTGCATACTCAAATGTTATTTCCCTACCAAAATAAAATAATATAATATAATAATAATAGTTTAATTTAATATAATTTAATTTTAATTTTAATTTTAATTTTTTTGCCTGCATTGAGCTGGCAACTCATCTGGTCTAGGTGGATCAGGTGTCATTGTGACTCGCATTGTATCGCGCCAGTTGGCAGCAGGTGATTGGTACAGATCAAAGTTAGAATTGAACACAACTCTTTTACCAGTCTCTCTTGTATAGTATTCTTTCTTCACTTCGGATTCTGACTCATTGAAACGTCTCACTCCTTCAAGCATTTCGTCGAGCACCTCTATTGGGACTCCATGGTTTACCACCTGAATGAAAATCATGAATATTTCCTAATTTTTCCGGGGTTGAATATCATATTTTGATTTTCTTCAGGGCTATATATGAAAACTGATACCTACCTGAAAGAAACCAAAGGTTTCTGAAGCAATCTTGACTTTCTTAACCACTTCGCCTCTTAGAGCCACATCAGACTCCACTCCGGCCAGATCAACCACCGGAATATCAACTCCGGCGATTGAAACCGCCAGCTCATCCTGCTCAGGGGGGTGAACGAAGAATCTTGGGATCTTCGTAATTCCTGAGTCGACCAAGCCCTTCACGCCGGCTCTGGTTCCGTCGAAGGCTTTGATTTCGCCGGTCCGATCATACTCTGTTTCCATAGATTCCTGTGGGGTAGGTTGAATGGGTGATAAGAAGTAAAGGGAGGAATCGAGAATGCGGTTGCTGTTTCACTGTTAAGCTGGTGGATTGGACAAAACAGAGCAATTGTAGTTTAGCAGGTAGGAGCAGGACAAATACATGAAGGGACGTATAGGTTGAATATCGAGCCATGTGACAAGGTCTTACTGGTTGGGTCCATAGTGGGCCCTCTCCATGCAAAGAAAAAAGAATTTCTTCCAGTTAACTACCAAGTATAGTCTGATACGGTGACGGATCTTAATAGATACTAGAAGGCAACTGTTCATTTTAAATTTTGAAGTTGTAGTATATATATATAGTTATAATACTATATGTATAGAAAATAAAAGTTGTGTATGTATCGTCCTCTAAATTTTTGGTATATTTCTTACTACTGCTCCCTTTAAGTTTTAGGATAAGATCCGTCCGATGACATATTTCTTGGGACAAAACTTGGCCTAACAAATGAAATATTTCCATTACGAAATAGTTATTCACTTTCATTAATCATAACAGATTACTTCCATAATTCACACAAAATAAAATAAAGTACAATAAATCACCAAATTACTTGCATAAATCACATAAAAAACAAATCACCACATATTTAACATTAATTACAGCAATAAACTTAACCACTCATAATAAGTGCTTATCAGTTGATGCTAGATAGATGTTGAAGGCTCTCTTCAAAGTATTTTTTGAACACTTCCATTTCAAGCTTTGTGAAAGACAATCCAACCTCAACCCCTCCTTGCTCGTCTCTACTCTCGGTGATCGACATGCCTCCACTTGACGCAATTGTCGTAATTTCCACCTTAATCGGCTTCCCCCATCCAAAATCCACATCATATACCTTAAACCTAGGTGACCCTCCAGCTGATAAGGGCATCTTACTGATGCTATCACTTAAATATTTCACCCAATTCTTCGCATATTTTATCCCATCTCTCTTCACTTCCTCGAAGCCCTCACGGATAGCCTGGCACGCCAAGAAAAAACCGTCTTGGCCAAGAAGATCTATTGTATTGGCCCGTAAAAAGCATGGCCCAAGACAATTTCCAAAATATGTTTCGGGAATGATTGGATGCAAATAATTTCGCAGATCTACAGCAAAAACGCATCGCGCATCCTTATTCTCTGCAATAAAGGATTTAGCTTTGATGTAGCCTATCCAGACGAAGGCATATGTGACTAATACTGTGGACGAATGCACCTGTACATTTCTCTTTGCAGATTCGCGGTAAAGTACTTCTTTGAGAAGTTTAATATGCTCTTTATTTAGAATGAAGGATGACATGAACGTGTTGTCGTTCGATGACTCAACTTGGTTTGAGTGTTTTGTGCCCATGTTCTTCATACCATCAAAAGTAGCTGAATATATCGATCCATTAGGGTCTGGAATAATTGACCGGTCAATCATTACTGATGCAGGTGTTAGTGTTGTCGTGAAATTGTTCATACAGTGAATTGAGGCCCAAGTTCGCATGAAGTTAATTATGCTAGAACCATCACATACAGCATGGTGCACTGCGATTCCAATAACAATACCACGGGATGGGAAAATGGTGACCTGTACTGCCAGGTTAGTCGCGAAACCATTCGATTCGTTCTTACACAAACCAGGAACCATAAGTTTGAGTTCGGATGTCGCTCTTGGTTCGTCGCCTGATAGCTCTTCTAAATCCAAGTGGGATTCAGCTACAGTGAACATGACAAAATCATCACCAGTGCAGTGAATCTCGTGTTTCTCAACCTTTTCTGGCACCAGGCGAATGTTACCCGCAAGAGGATAAAAGGATTGGAGGGTGAGCGAAAGGGAGGATTTGAGGGTGGAAAGGTAGGAAGAAAGAAATTCTGAGGTTGAATGAGGAAAAGCGTAGAAAAAGAGGTACTCGACTGGTGGGAGGTGCAGGAATATCACATCAAAAAACGTGAGAGGGATAGAGGCGGTAAGTATCGATCCCGCCGGCGGAGACATTTTGGAAGTCTCTATGACCCTTAGAGAAGATTTTGCTGCCATTGTTTTTGGATGATTTAATTATTTGGGGTTGCTAATTTTGGATTATTTGTTATGTGGTTTATCTTGAGGGTCTCTAAAATGACGAGATACATATATATAGCTGAAGAGTAGAAATTACAGAAGTAGTTAGTGAGACCATCTTAATATTAAAAAAATATATATTCTTGGTAAGTTTGGGTTTAGACTCGAGGGAAAAAAAAAATCCAAACCTGCCCAAAATATGAAAAATATAAAAATCAAGCACGAAGAATGGAGAAAAAAAACTAATTTTCTTCTTGTGCACATGGACCTTGCTAGGCATTTATTTTCTTGTGCGCATGAACCATGCGTAAGTTTTGTCTATTTTTTTGTCATAAAATTATAGTTTGATATCTGTACTATTGATTTAAATATTTGATCTACTTATTTTATAAAAACATGAACATTAATCTTTCAGTACCTAATGGATACAGTTAGCTCTGTTATCTAATTTTCAAACTAATGACTCTTAATTTTAAGCCGGATAAGTATATGTATGTGTATCTGCTAGGCAATAATTTCTTAAGAACCTCATAGTATACAACACATACATAAATTTTGTACTCCACAAATTAATACAAATTTCATGCATACACACTGAATTCACAAGACTACCATTATATTATTCTTTAAGACTATCATTATATTATATTACAATCACAACATATTGATTACTAATACCGTCACAAAATATGAAAATACTATAGTTTTCACAACAATAATCACACATATACATAAAATTCTTGCGACTAAATTCACAATCTGAAATAGTCTAATGCAGATTTTCCATCAAGGCCTTTTCCATTGTAGTATAAAATGAAGTCTCTCACTGTAGTTTCCTTGTACAAAGGCGGATTTTTATTTGATATTAACTCTTTTATTGGGCCATATATTCTAGTTTCTTCTCTTAAATGAGTGCTAAAGAAACATGCAACCGAAACCCTAGGCCCACTTTTACTAGCTAGCACTCTGTGCTCCACACTTTTCAACTTATCGTTTGATACCAACTAACCAAAAGATATCAAAATAAAATTAAAAAAAGAAGGAAAAAGTGTTAAATTTGATCTTAGTAAAAAAATTACCTGTAAAAGATCACCAATATTAATCACTAAACCGCCGTGCAAAGGTGGCACATCAATCCATTTATTTTCATACAAAACTTGTAATCCCCCTATATTATCTTGTAAAAGCACGGTAGCAAAATCACCATCGCTATGTTTGCTTGTGCCGACCGTCAAATGAGGCTCAGGACACGAAGGATAATAATGGTGAAGTACACTTAGTCCTCCGTTACCCTCAATATCTATTAAATAGTTTGATTCAAGACCGAGCGCTTCAGAAAGTAGTTGGAATAAAATTGTTCCGAGTTTTTGGACCGATTTTGCGTACTCAAATGTTATATCCCTACACAGAAATAAAATAAAATAAAATAATAATAAAATATAATTATAATTTAATTTGAATTCTATTTTTTATTTTACCTGCATTGAATTGGCAACTCGTTTGGTTCAGGTGGGTCAGGCGTCATTTTGATGAACATGGTATCGCGCCAATTGGCAGCTAGCACTCGATACAAATCAAAGTTTGAATTATACACAACTTTTTTACTTGTGTCTCTTGTATAAAATTCTTTCTTAACTTCAGTATCTGATTCATAAAACCGCCTAACTCCTTCAAGCATTTCATCGAGCAGCTTTACAGGAATTCCATGATTTACCACCTGAACAAAAAAAATACGATTAATTTTGAGTCAACATGATTCGTTTATAATTAGTCATACTAAAATATAAAGACAAATTTAAAATACCAACATATTTTGTTACTCAGTAGTAAGCTCGGTTTAGAACTAATTGCATCATAATTGTATTATTTTAAGTGGAAGAAGAAAAATTGTACCTGAAAGAAACCCATGGTTTGTGAGGCACGCTTCACCTGTTGAACCACCTCACCTCTCAGCACCACATCAGAATCAACTCCGGCCAGATCAATCACCGGGATTTCGACCGTCTCATCGAGCTTCTCTCCCTCTTCAGGAGGCTGAACGAAGAACAGAGGGATTTGGGTGATTCCAGAATCGACCAAGCCCTTGACGCCAGTTTTGGTTTCGTCGAAGGCCTTGAGCTCAGCTGCTCTGTTATGGAAAGTTTCCATTGATGAGTAACTGAGCTTTTGCAAGTTTGTACTCAAAGCTAATACGAAGAGTAGTAGTTACACTAGAGTTTTGGAGTTGAGTTTTTGTTTAATGGATTTTGATGGGATCAGACTCAGAGGAATTTCGTTTCCAGGTTTCTTGTTCTTTTTCTGTCATTTCTTTTCAGGGAATTAGTTTGTCCTAGTTTTTATTTTTATTTTATATTTTGTAAATATTTTATTGCAATTAAATTAAAGTCTGAGCCATTTTGGTTAAAGAAAGCAACGACCAAAGAAGTTATTTTTGTTGATTATTGATGGAAATTATTGCAATAGACACATATTTGACCTTTTTTGTGTTGTGAATTATTTGTAAATTATGTGGATGGTCATTTTTCTGTCATTTCTTTAACCATCACTAGGTTAGTCTAGTGGTCATGGTATTAACCCCATCTATCCATAAGTGAGGGTTCGAATTCCGCGTATAGCAGGATTAATTTAAAAATTTAGATGAAGACATATGAGTCCATCTAAAAGAGAACAAATATCAAGAAATTGTACAAACCTACCATATTTTCTAAGACAAATAAAAAATAAACACATGCTCAATTAATTAGCCTGTGGCTATTAGTTGCACATTTATTTCCATCATTAGATACCAATCTTTCTTGTTAGACATACTACCATTTATTTTTATTTTTTTGAACAATGACATACTACCATTTAATGAACTGAGCTAAAATAGTATTCACTGTTTCATAAAAAGTAGCTCTTTCTTTCATTAATCATTACTTGTATAAATTACATCAAATTAATTCTCCACATACTTTCAACAAATAAGTTAAATCACTCAAACCAAATGCTCCTTGATGTTTGATATATGTTGAAGACTCTCTTCAAAATACATTTTGAACACTTCCATCTCATGATTTGTAAAACACAACCCCACCTCAACCCCTCCTGGTTCTTCTCCACTTTCCGCCACTGACATGGCACCCGAACGCGAAATTGAAGTAATTTCCACCTTAATCGGCTTCCCCCATCCGAAATCCACGTCATAAACTCTAAATCTCGGTGACCCTGCAGCAGATAACGTCGTTTTAGACATTTTTTCCCTTGCCTTCTTCATCCAATCTTTGATGTCATTTATTCCTTCTTTCTTCACTTCGTCAAAGGCCTTACTCATGGCCTCACATGCAACGAAAAAACCTTCTTTTCCAAGAAGATCTTCTGTATTGGCCTGTATAAAGCACAAGCCGATGCAATTTCCCAAATATGTGTCTGGAATGGCTGGCTGAAACCATTTCCGATGGTCTACCGCGAAACTGCAAGTCGATTCCTTATTCTTCGCAATATGTGATTTTGCTTTTATGTAACCAATCCATACGAAGGCATACGTGATAACTATAGTAGAGGAACGCACAGTTATATTTCTCTTTGTTGCTTCACGGAAAATCACTTCTTTGAGCAGTTTAATATGCTCTTCCTTTAATTTAAAGGTGGAGAGAAACATCTCATCATTCGGATCGCCAAGCTTTAAATTCTTGATGTTCACGTTGCAGAAATCATTAAAAATAGTTGAATATAACGATCCATCAGGGTCAGGAATAATTGATCGGTCAACAATTACTGTCGGTACTGATGTGGCATTATTCGTACGGCAAATCGAAGCCCAAGCGCGCATGAAGTTGGTCGAGCCAGAACCATCACACGAAGAGTGGTGCACCGTGATTCCAATAACCAGACCGTAATTCGCAAAAACAGTGGCCTTGATGGCCATAACAGGCCAGATGCCTTCAGATATGTTCTTGGGCAAATCAGCCACCAACGGCTTGAGTTTTGATATCTCTCTTGGATTGTCACTACACATCTCAGCAAAATCTCTATCTGACTCGGCTATGGTGAATGAGATGGAATCACCATCAGTGTAGTAAATTTCGTACTTGTCGGTCGTTTCAGGTGTCAGCTGAATATTTCCGGCGAGAGGAAAAAAGGATTGGAGGGCGAGCGAGAGGGAGGATTTGAGGGCAGGAAGGTGAGAGGATAGAAACTCGGTAGTTGAATGAGGGAAAGGAAAGAAGAAGAGACGCTCGACTGGGGCCAAATATAGCCATAACACGTCGAAGAATGTGAGAGGGAGAGAGGTGGCCGATACCGATCCGGCCGGCGGAGAAACTCTTGAAGTCTCAATGATTTTTAAGGAAGAGTTGTTTGCCATTGTTCTGAATGATGAATGGGCTCTTTGGTTTAGATTTTTGAGGCGTGTTGTGTGAAGCTTATGGTAGAAAGATTCTATATTAATCGGAGTTATCTAAAGACATACGGCATTTGAATGTGAAAAAGAAAGAAGTAGAATTATAAGCGTCTCTATATAACTCATTGCCCAAATATATAATAACATTTTTTTTTTCTGTCGACTCATTTTATGGAAATTTTAATTTTACTTCATTACTTTGTGGTTTAAAGCAGGAGACGACAATGAGCAAATCCTTTAATCAACGTCACATAATACTGCATCCACTAGATGCAAAATACAAATTGACTTTGACAAATTACTAGCTCGGGGAGTATGGTCCTATATGGACCCCATCGTCTTATCTCACCAATATAGCCACTAAAAATCAATGCATTTGTTATGAAAAAAAAAATCAGCCTGCTTCTACAAAAAAAAAGAAAAAAAGAGAGAAAAAACTACATCTATTTCTCTCAATTCATCTATTTCTTTAAGAAATGGCAACAAAAACTCCGACCTTCAAAAGCATTGAATCAACTCGAGTCGCTCCGCCACCAAACTCCACACCTGACAATGTTTCTCTACCATTCACCTTCTTCGATGTATATTGGGTAAGTTTTCCGCCGGTCGAGCGTCTCTTCTTCTATCCTTATTCTCACTCCACCTCTCACTTCCTCTCCTTTACACTCCCTTCTCTCAAATCTTCCCTCTCTCTCACCCTCAAAACTTACTACCCTTTAGCCGGTCATTTCCGCCTCACTCCTCAAACCAAAGATAAATTCGAACATTATTATGTTGAAGGAGACTCTGTTTCATTTCTCGTTGTGGAGTCTGATGGCAAGTTTGAGGATTTCTCAAAGGACCAAGAACGAGAAGTTTCTAGTCTCGAATTTTTGGTACCGGAATTACCAAAAAATGAGGAGTTACAACCGCTTTTTGTTGTTCAAGTGACGGTTTTCCCTCAACAAGGTGTAGTTATTGGTACAACTATACACCATTCAGCTTGTGATGGTACCAGTTCCATGCAGTTCATGCATTCATGGGCTGCCACGTGTCTCTCTGAAACCCTAGCTCCTTCTCACAAAGTGCCCATTATTGATAGAACTTTCATCTCTGATCCTTCAAATCTTTACTCTGTTTTCTATGGAATTTCAAAAATGATAAAGGAAGCCATAGAAAAAAAAAGCGAGTCTGCCTTGAAAAATCCTATAGACCAAGTTCTATATACATTCACACTTACTCAAAATCATATTCAAAAGCTCAAAAAATTAGTTGCTAAAAAGGCAGAGGAAACGGAAACCTCTTTCCATTGCTCGACTATTGTGGTCACATTTGCATATATTTGGGTTGGTTATGTTCAAGCAAAAGGATACGAAAATACAAAGACAGTTTGTTTCGGAATTCCAGCGGATTTCAGAGCGAGAATTGAACCTCCAATTCCGACCGAGTATTTCGGAAACTGCGTTGTGTTTCCCGCAGCTCTTTCTCAAGTCTCTGATTTGATACAAGAAGACGGTATTTTTTTCGCAGCGAAAGCAATTGGTAAGGCAATCGAAAAAATAAATGATTCATTGAAAGATGTATTGAGTTCTAAAGGGAAATTCAAAGGAGTTCCAGTTATTGGCGTAGCTGGATCGCCAAAATTTAGGGTTTATGAAATAGATTTTGGAATTGGAAAACCGGTTAAGGTTGAGATTCCTTCGGCTATGAAAACAGGATCGATCTCAGTTGCAGAGAGCCGAGAAGAGAAAGGAGGGGTTGAGATTGGATTGGCGCTTCCGAAAAATGAGATGGATTGTTTTAAGAAGTACTTCTTCAATGGTTTGGAGCTTCTTATTGAGTAATTGTTGTGCAATTTTTATCTTCTCTTCAAGAATATGAACTTTGAACCATAGATTGACACGTGTCCCACTTGAGGATCTTCTGTGCCATGCTTGATAGTAATGTATACGAAGCGGGTCATTTTAAAATGAATATATTACCCAATTCACAATTCACCATATGATAAGTTATTATACCGATTTTTTGTGGCATCTATTATTTCTAATTAATACCCATAAACTTCAAGTAGATTACTATGTATGTCATTCAAGTTTTGTACATCTTGAATACTTTAAAACAAAATGGCATTGTGGTTATTTTTATCAAGAAGTGAGGGTATTTGTTTGACCTCTAAATTTAATTTCAGAAATGATTTATCAAACCAAATAACCAAATAGAACCCATACATTTATCCATATGTCTCATGTGGTGCAAATATTTGCCATGTTATTCTATGTATATCTAAATATATTTTTAGATTAAAATATTTAACTATAAAAGAATATTTTCATCTTAGCTTAAATTATATATATTTATGTATATAATTGATATTATTATAATTATACTATTAAGTGACCTTTAAAAAATATTTTGAACAAAACATAATTTTCATGATTTAATATGAGAAATTATTTACTTAACAATCGTATTCTAATAATAATGGTTTATATGGCGAAAATATAGTTATTTAGTTTATGTTCTAATTAGATTGTTATTTCACATATAAAACGTAATATGAAATATAATATAATTTAGGTTAATATACAATTATTTATTTATCTTACTAATTTATTGTTAAGTTTTTGTTAATGTTATTGTTATTGTTGATGTCTTTAGTATGCTACATCGTGTTAATATTAAATAATTTTATTATGCGTTTTTTAGTTGCAATAATAATTTTTTAATTAATTTCATACTGATAAAAATCGTCAGTCCCGTAGCAACGGTAGGCCCTAGTTCGACTTATTAATTGTACTGTTGTTCATAAAATGATGTGGTGTATGAATTGAAAATGATTCTATTCTTTGTGGGAGCATCTCATATTTTGTTGCCTCTTTTGTAACAAAAGTTTTGTTAAAAATTCACTGTAGACTTAAATTGACAGTCACTTAGAGTTCAGTAACAATTTAAAATAGACAAGTTTCCATATCGAACCTTCCCAAATTTGTAAATACAGTCAGAACAACAACTTGATTTTATATTTCTGATTAAATTAGTTCACAGTTTGAAATATCACCTCAGAAAAAAATTAAATCAGATTTTATGATTAAATACCTAAGAGTAAATCTATATTGTATATATCTAAGAGTAAATCTATGTATATACCTATGTAATTAATATTGTATATATCTAAGAGTATATCTATGTATATACCTAAGAGTAAATCTATGTAATTAATATTGTATATATCTAAAATACTCCTATTAATCATAACAATCTTTATTAGATCTTTCATTAAATTAAAAAAAAGGTGGAGCGTAGACGAGCTCCCTCTTATCCCACCGGAAACCACTAAAAATCATTGCACTTTTTATGCAAAAAGAAGAAAAAATCAATCTGCTTCTCCACAAAAAAAAAAATAAAGAAAGAAAAGAGAAAAAAAAAAAATACAATATTCTCGCAATTTATCTATCTCCATACAAATGGCAACAAAAGCTCCTTCCTTCAAAATCATTGAATCAACTGGTTCACAGTCAGAAATTTCACCTCAGAAAAAAATCAAATCATATTTTGTGATTAACATGTTAAAAATACTCTGTATATATAAAATCTGAAGTAAAATTTAATAACTTATTATTTTAATTGAGATGGAATTTAAATCTTAATTATTGGAAGCAATATGTAGAAAATCAGGTTTGCTTTGAAGGTCTGAAAAACTAAGAGAATTAAATATGCAAATTTTTACACCATTATAAATTTAAATTATAATATAGACTTTAGAGATATGTAGGATCAGACTGGACCAAGCAATCTTTACATGAATTTATCTAGAAGCAACTCCACCTTGATTTTTATAGAACAAAAAACTTTTTATTGGATTGGATTTTGGATGGAGACCCATCCACTCGTTGGAATCTGTCTGATACAATAATGCACACTTCATCTAGAAGAAGTTCTTCTAGAAGAAGATTTGGCTGGCGGCCAGTCCAATACGCCACCGTAAAATTCAAATTGTTCAGCTATTCAATCCCAACCAATTATTTATTAGCCACCTAGAAGCAAAGCACTCTCACCTTTGACTAAAATACGATTTAGTGACAACAAAATTTAAGTTATACATGAACAAAATTACAATATTAATACATCAAATTTCATCCATCCAATCAATCCAATAACTCAACTATTCCAAGTCACCTACTGAATTTCTCCTTCACATTTGCTTTACTATTGCCTACATATAAACCTCTCATAACATCTCTTTCTCCTCTCAACACAAACCAAAGCTCCAAATTCAATCCGTTTCCATCGAAAAATGACATCAACTCATGTTATAAAACTCATCGAAGAATCTCGAGTCGCTCCGCCGCCAGGATCTGCACCTAAAAATGCATCTTTACCGTTCACCTTTTTCGACATATTTTGGATATACTTACCGCCAGTTGATCGTCTTTTTTTCTACCCTTACCCTCATCCTACCTCCCATTTCGTCTCCTCTCTTCTCCCCTCGCTCAAATCCTCACTCTCTCTCACCCTCGAAAAGTATTACCCTCTCGCCGGAAATTACCGACGTACCCCTGATACAGAAGACAAGTTCGAACATTATTATACCGATGGTGATTCAATATCCTTCACGGTTGCTGAGTCTGACGGCAACTTTGACAATCTTTCCAAGGACCAAGAACGCGAGGTTTCTTTATTCGAAGGTTTAGTGCCAAAACTACAAAAATCCAATGATTTACAACCGCTTTTCTCCGTTCAAGTGACGATTTTTCCAAATCAAGGTATAATTATTGGAACATCAGTAAATCATACAGCATGCGATGGATCGAGTTCCATGCAATTCACTCAAGCATGGGCCGCCACGTGTCGGTCAGGCGGAGCCCCGTTACCGTCTTCTCAAGTTCCTATCTTCGATAGGAACTTAATTCCTGATCCTTCTAATCTTTACTCACTTTTCTATAATCAAATGAAAAGAATGATGGAATCTTTTTCAGAAGGACCCAAGCCAGTTTTCAGATCTCCGTCTGATCTCGTTCTAGCGACATTTACGTTGCGAAAAAATCATATCCAACGGCTCAAAGAGCTCATCTCTACCGAGATGGCAAAAAGAAATACATCTTTCCATTGCTCAACAATTGTAGTAGCCTTTGCATATATGTTGGTAGGCTTTGCTAAATTAAAAGAAGCAGGCAGTGCCAAGAAAGCTTGTCTTGGAATTCCGGCAGATTTCAGATCCCGGATTTCACCGCGAATTCCGGAAAATTATTTCGGGAATTGCATTGGATCTTGCATGCCCTCGGTTGAAATTTCTGATCTGATTAAAGAAGATGGAATTGTTTCTGCTTGTTTAGCCATCGGCATGGAAATAGAAAAGTTAAAAGACGGGTTGAAAGGGGCAGAAAATTGGTTTGATAAATACGGATCAATATCCAAGAATCTAATTCTCAGTGTGGCAGGATCGCCGAAATTTAGGGTTTATGATGTGGATTTTGGATTTGGAAAACCGAACAAGGTTGAGATTATTTCGGCGACCAAAACGGGAGCTATGTCAACTGCAGAGAGTAGAGAAGATGAAGGAGGGATTGAGATTGGAATGTCATTTACAAAGAGCGAGATGGATTTATTTAAGGATTATTTTTCGAACGGTTTAAAAATTCTTTCTGAGTGAAATTTTTGATGTCTTTGTGAAAGTGACTATAAATTATGTTCTGTTTTGAGTTTTTTTGTGGGTCATTTTTTTCATTTGATTTTTGTTTCACTACTTTATAACAGGATTCGCACCAATAAAATGTGTTTTCAGAAAGCAACATATGACCTCTACCATGTTTTGTTCTTGTTTTTAGTCGTACAAATCAAGATCATTTCAGCTGTACAAAAGTTGTACTTACAATTCCATCTTGTTCTTGTCTGGTTCTATTCATAATTATTATATTTTCAAATTATTCTTATTCAAATTTTGGTAATTACCATATTATATTTTCAAATATAATCTCAGTAGAAAAGTGCCATACTATATTTTCAAATACATTGGCATACAATCATCACACTACAGAAAACATCTTCAGAACTTCAAACACCAGAAGAAAACTTAAACAATCACATCATCTTGAACAAAACATCAATTTCTCAAATTTTAGTCAAATGTCAAACCATCATTAAAACACTTCCCAAAACAATCCATCTCGCTCTGTTTCAGCGCGATGCCAATTTCAATTCCTCCTGGCTCTTCTCTACTCTCAGCAACTGAAATCGCCCCTGTTTTTGCAATAGAAACAATCTCAACTTTCTTTGGTTTATCCAATCCAAAATCAGCCTCATAAACCCTAAACCTCGGCGAACCGGCCACAGTCAACAAAGATGAGACACTTCTCTCAAATTCAAAAGATTTCACCAAATCATTAGCTAATTTTTCGCCATAACTCAACTCTTCAATGGCTCTTCCGATCAGTTCGGCTGCTAAAACAACTCCATTTTCACTTTCAAGATCTGCTCGATCTGTTTGAACCATGCAAGGTCCGATAAAATTACCGAAATAGGTTTTTGGAACTGGCGGTTGGATTCTTGTCCTAAAATCGACTTGAAAGAGAAGACCATGTTTTTCTTTCTTGTCAGATTCTTCTTTTGCACGAGATTTTACATAACATATCCATGCATATGCAAAAACAACAACAGTGGTCGAACAATGGAAGGATTTCTTCATTTCTTCTGATTTAGAAGAGATGAATTGCTTCAATCTTTGTATATTTTCCTTTTTGATGATGAATGTGGCTAGAAAAGTATCATTTGAAGGTGGAACAAAATCTTTCGGTTTTGAATTACCTCGACAAACTTTTGAATATTTATCTAAAGAATCAGGGATTATGGTTCTGTCAATAATCGGTTTGAAAGAAGAATCAGTTGAACTAGAAAGACACGTGACGATCCATGATTGGAAGAATAACATTAAACTAGTTCCATCACAGACTGAATGGTGCAGTGAAATTCCTAAAACGATTCCTTGATCAGGAAATATTGTTACCTATTATGGCACAATATAGAAATTAATTAACACAGGAATTTATCTAATTTGTTCAATAATATACACTTTATAACTAAATATTACCTGAACAGCAAACAATGGCTGAGATTCATCGGATTTAGATAAACATGGAATCAACCGCTGGAGATGAGATACACTTCTTGGATGAAAACTGGCAAGTTCATCAAATCGGCCATTGTTACACTCTGATACAACAAATGCAACAAAATCTCCTTCTTCATAAATAATTTCAAACTTGGTACCAGTACGCGTACCGGTACGGCAATGCAACTTACCGGCGAGAGGGTAGAATGATTTGAGAGTGTTAGAGAGAGAGGATTTGAGAGAGGAGATAAATCTCATGAACCGATCAGAATTTGAATTTAAGTGAGAGAATGGATAGAAAAACAGAGTCTCAAGAGGTGGATCATTTATCCAAACTATGTCTGAAAAAGTTAGGGGAATAATGGCTTGGTTTGGAGCTGAACCAAGTGAAGGAGAAGGAGAGACTTGAAAGGAATTTAAGACTTTCATGGAAGGAAGAGAAAGCGACGCCATTGTTAGATGGAAAAGAGAGCTTGTTAATTTGTTAAGTTATTTGTATTTTATTTATAGATATTGAGAAAAAAGAAATGGGGTTTTTTTGCTCGTTGGAAAAAAGGTCGCTTGTTAAGTTTCTTGAGTTGATTGTATTTTTTTTATATATATTGAAGAAAAAAGGATTGAATTAGTAAAGTTAGTTGGACATTATATGTATATATATTATGGCAAGCATGTAGCTATAATCATAATGCATCCAAGTTTTTTCTGATTTTAATTTTTTGGTTGACTTTTTATTGCTAGTGTGTCCAGACCAGATGTATATAATTGCTTCTAGCTAATTACTCATTAGAAAATTAGAAACCATGCACAATCTGCCTTAATCTATTTTTTTTGAAAGGTGCCTTAATCTATTGTTTATTCTTACAAATTAAAACATCAAACATTCCAAACCATTGTTTATTTTCGAGCGGAATCAACAACACAGTTTTTTTTTTCAGGTGGAATCAGCACACAATTTTTTTATTTCCAAGTGAAGTGGATTCAGCAATTGAAAAATAAAATAAAACAAAGACCCTCGAACTTACAAAAATCAGATTTCTAGCCCACTAGCAAAATATTTCTCAAAACAATCCATAACATGCCGTGGAAGCGCGAGGCCAATCTCCACTCCTCCTCGTTCTTCTCTACTTTCTGCAATTGCCAGAGCACCGGTTTTAGAAACCGATAAAATGTCAACCCTAATAGGTCTCCCCCATCCAAAATCCACATCATAAACCCTAAATTTCGGTGAACCAGCCGCACTTAACATATAAGGATTGCTCAAGAGTTCAAAAATCCTAATCCAAACCTCAATAAATTCCGTACCACTACTCAACCCTTCAATGGATTTTCCGATTGCCTCAGCTGTCAGAAAAAACCCGTTCTGGCTTATCAGCTCATCAGATTCCATTTCAGTGATACAACCTCCAACACAATTGCCGAAATACATTGCTGGTAAAGGTGGTTGAATCCGTGCTCTAAAATCGGCCGGAAAAATAAGATAGTGTTTGTTGTTACCTGCTATGCCTCGTGCCTTAACATGTGAAATCCATGCATATGCAAATGCAATGACTAAAGTTGAACAATGAAAATGCGTGTTTTTTTCTTCGGCTTTGCGCAAAGTCACATTTCTCAGCCTTTCGATATGATCTCTCGTGAGTGTGAATGAGGCTTGAACCATGTTTGGATCCATTGGAGTTCGATTCCCCCCTGATGAACTAATCATGTTAGAAGCCAAGTTAGAAAAAAGTGAGTATAGATCGGTCGGATCGCTGACGAAGGCCCTATCAATCACCGGATTGAAAGCAGGATCTAACATTCCAGATTGACACATGGCGGCCCATGATTGAATAAACTGCATGGAGCTCGTGCCATCACATGCCTCATGGCGCACTACTATCCCTATTACTAAACCCTGATCAGGAAACACGGTCACCTGAACGGCAAACAATTGCTTGAACTCATCGGATCTCATTAAATGTGGTACTAACGGCTCGAGACGTGACACCAAACGCGCATGTTGACTTGACAAGTGTTGAAAATCATCACTTGACTCTGCCACAGTCAACAAAAGGGAGTCATTTTCAGTGCAGTAAATCTCGCACTTTTTATCAGAAGTGGGTCGTATTACTCCGGCTAGGGGATAAAATTTTGCGAGAGTGAGAGAAAGAGAGGATTTGAGAGAGGAGAGAGTGGAGGAGAGAAAATAAGAGGTTGGATGAGGAAAATTGTAGAAAAAAAGACGTTCGACCGGAGAAGTAGCGGTCCAAGGAATGTCATAGTAAGTGAGAGGAATCGAGGTGAGAAGTGGAGTTGATCCTGGTGATAAGCCAATTGAGGAAGTTTCAATGATTCTCAAAGAAGGGCTTGATGAAGCCATTGTTGCTTGATGATTGATGGAAAGACTTTTATGGACTTTAGATTTTGGAATGTTTTTTGTGATGGAAGTATGAGAACACTAAGCAGATCTATTATTTAAGCTAAACCAGAACAGTGGTCAGATCTAGAAAGCAATATTTACAAATAAGTCCTCTAGGTTGACAATATTCCCAAAGAGCTGTACTGATCAAAACAATATTGTTTAGTGTTTCTTTCAAAACTAAGTTTCTGTTTAAACATTTGGTCAAATTGTTCTCTTTCTTGTTTTTCGTGGTCTAATTATTCTCTTCTAGAAAGATCCATTTCTGATTGGTTCTGAAATTACATGACGTGTAAATACATTCACTACCTGTTCTGTCAGAAAAGCATTTATGTTCATACAGATATAAATCCACCCAACCGCCCATTTATAGTGTTTCATTACTACATTGGCCCATTGATGATTGAACAACCTCATACGTTTTTACATTAGTCCATTTGAAACTTCCATATTTTTTTTCTACATCAAGGGACTTCATTGAAATTTGCCATACCATAGGGGCCATTATACAATTCACACATAATGATGATTACTATTATTATTATTACGTTTTAAATATTGTGAAGCAGCAGCTTTGGTCCCAGCTATGGCAGACTAACCCTAAGGTTTTCTATACCGTACCAATCATCGAAGATTTTGACTGGGTACGATGAGCAGAGAGAAAGAGTCAGGTTAGAGAGAGCAACGGTCTCTTGGGGAAATCTCTGTGGAAGTGGGCCTTATAATGCAGATTTTCCCCTTATTGCTTATTCATACATCTAATAAAAAAAAATTATGAAATAATTATATGCAGAAATTAAAATTTTAGAAATTAAAGGAGAGTTTTAGTTATCCGTTTTTCTAAGTTGTAGACGCCTCAGTTATTGCCTCTCATTTCACAAGGAATTAACAGTTCTGTAACAAAACAAGAAAATAAATAAAAACAATCAAAATGAATTCACACTAAGAATTTCTTTTTAAAACAAATTCTCTTGCTTACAAAAATCAGATTTCTAGCGCACCAACAAAATGTTTCTCAAAACAATCCATAACACGCTGCGGAAGCGCGAGCCCAATCTCAACTCCTCCTCTCTCTTCTCTACTTTCAGCCATCGCCAAAGCACCGGTCTTCGAAACGGACAAAATATCAACCCTAGCTGGTCTGCCCCAGCCAAAATCTACTTCATAAACCCTAAATTTCGGCGAACCGGCCACAGTTAACGAACAAGGATTGGCCAAAAGTTCAAAAACCCTAATCCAATCTTCGCGGAATTTCTCACCACTACTCAACCCTTCAATGCATTTTCCGAGTGCTTCAGCTGCCATGAAAAGCCTGTTCTGGCTGATCAGATCATCAGAATCCATTTCTACTATACAAGGTTTGACACAATTGCCGAAATATGTAGGAGGTAATGGTGGTTGAAGCCGTACTCTAAAATCGGCTGGAAAAAGAAGATTGTGTTTGTTGTTTGTAGAGACGCCTCGTGCTTTGACATGTGAAATCCATGCATATGCAAACGCAATAACTAAAGTTGAGCAATGAAAAGATGTATTTTTTTCTTCAGCTTTGCATAAAATCACATTCTTCAGCCTTCCGATATGATCTCTTGTGAGAGTGAATGAAGCTTGAACCATGTTTGGATCCATTGGAGCTTGATTTTCCTTGGAAGAATTAATCATCTTAGAAGCCAAGTTATATAAGAGCGAGTATAGATCAGTTGGATCGCTGGCTAAGGCCCTATCAATCACTGGATTCAAAGAAGAATCAAACACGCCGGATCGACACATGGCGGCCCATGATTGGACAAACTGCATGGAGCTCGTGCCATCACATGCATCATGACGCACCGCTATCCCTATTACCAGACCTCGATCAGGAAAAATGGTCACCTGAACGGCGAACAACTTTTTGGACTTATTGGATCCCTTTAAACATGGCACTACCGGCTCGAGACGTGACACTAAACGTGCATTTTGACTTGACAAGTGTTGAAAATCATCACTCGACTCGGCCACGGTCAAATCGACTGAGTCATTTTCGGTGCAGTAAATCTCATACTTTATGTCAGAAGTGGGCCGTATAACTCCGGCAAGGGGGTAAAATTTTGCAAGAGTGAGAGAAAGAGAGGATTTGAGAGAGGAGAGAACAGAGGAGAGGAAATAAGAGGTTGGATGAGGAAAATTGTAGAAAAAAAGACGTTCCACCGGACAAGTAACTGACCAAGGGATGTCATAGTGAGTAAGAGGAATTGAGGTGATAATTGGAGTTGAGGCTGGTAAGCCGATTGAGGATGTTTCAATGATTCTCAAAGAAGGGCTTGATGATGATGAAGCCATTGTTGTTTCACCAGGCGATAGTTTCAAAGGAGAGGGAAAGGAGTGAAACGTGTAAGAAGAATCGAGTTGGTCTGAAGATTAGGTTTAGATTCAAGATATTTTTTATGTAATTCGGGTTAAATGGGAGTTGGGGAATCAGTCTTAGAAATCCGGGATTTGTTTTCTAGATTCTTAGGGATTATTGGGCTGGGCGTGATTCAAACAGAAAAACCCAAGTCATTTTCTTTATTTCCTTTTTTATTAATGTTTCATTCTGTAAGGGAAAAAGAAAATATTGTAATCAATTTTATATATATATATATATATATATATATATATATATATAAAATAATGGAAGGGGGATTTTAAGCCCTCTCCAATTTTCCTCAAAAAAAAAAAATGATTTGATGGAATGTTTTTTTATGGAATTGTTTTGGATATTTATGCAAGTTTGTGGAAGTACAATTATTTATACTAATTCAGAACAAAGGTAGGATCTAGAACAAAATTTACAATTTAGTCCAATAGCTTTATAATATTCGCAAAGACGTTCCCCCGATCAAAAATATAGCGATAAATGCACCAGTAGTTCCTGTACTTTAATTCAGTGCACGTTTAGTCCCTATACTTTCAATTTGACAATTTTAGTCCATGTATTCTTAAAATAGTGTTCAGTGCACGTTTAGTCCCTGTACTTTCAATTTGACAATTTTAGTCCATGTATTCTTAAAATAGTGTCTCATTAGTCCCGAATCTAACGGAATAATTTAACTTCGTTAAATATTTTTTTAAATGACCATTTTGCCCTTAATATTTATTTTTTTAAAATACAAGATTTTTTTTCTTTTTCTATTTCCTATTCTTTCTTTTCCCCTTTCTTTCTTTCTTTCTTTCCTGTACGAAGAGAAGAAGAGAACGAAGACAGAGCTCCGCCCCCTCTCTCTCTCTCGCCGCCGCCGCTCGTCGGTCCTCTCACCGCCTCTCCTCTCCTCTCCCCTCCACTTTTCTCAATTCGGTAAGCCTCTTTTTTCTTAAGTTTTCTACTATTTTTTTTCCTTTTTCATTAATCGCAATTGACCATGAGCCTCTCTCATGTCAGGGTTCGGTCGGCATGACGCCTCTTCCAGACCCTATCGTAGCCCCTTCACTGCTGTTCCTCTTGTCCCGTTCGTGAGCCTCTCTCAGATTCATTTTTTTTTCAATTTGAGAAATTAATCATTGTATTCCATTAAGCAAGCATCAAAACCGAATTCGATAAAGAGATTGAAAGAGTAACCACGAAATAGCTGAGATTTTGGGAGGATGGGATTTTAGCCAATTTATTTGGGGGCCAAAAGCTTCATGTGGAGAAGGAACAAGTATATAACCATAGCTCTACGTCACTCATACCAGCAAATATATGGGTTAGAGACAATGAAAGGAGATCTATCATTGATATGCTAATTCCTTATAACAATAACCAAGCTATTGTGTCAATCTTAGCCGTTGAGGAAATTAGTGAATTGGAAAGACAACTCTAGCTCAACTAGTTTGTAATGATAAGAGGATGATTGTGTTTACCTAACATTCAAATATGCTGCCGGCAGCAACAACAATGATAACTATTTGGTGTGCCAAAGAATGCAATTAACTTAGGTCATATGCTTTGTCTATGAGAGAAATGAATTTGTGAGGTCGTAGAATTGTGAAGAAATTGCAACATCTTTGAGAATCTATACTTGAAAGTGAAATACTAAGAGTTGTGTGTATAGGATTCAAATGCAACTTTTTTTTTCATTCTTTTGAATTGATTTGTTGTGTATAAATTGTGTTTACATGTTAGGTTTGATTTAAGTGATATATACTGATGAACATTACATTTGTATTTTAGTAGTGTTTCTTTCCATTTGTATTCAAAAGACATTGTACTCATATTTTACATTAGAAGGAATAATTCCAAGTTCCAACAAATTGGTTCTATGGCAGCCAGTAGTCTTTCCATTGAATATATACATAATAATTCAGTAAAATCATTTCAGCATAACCAAATTCATTGATGTCAAGGAAAAAATCAAGCTAAAACAGAATATATATATACATAACATATTCAACAAAAGAAAATCATTATTTCTTAAAAACTCCGATTTTTAAACAAACAAATGCAATAGCAGCAGATTCAATTTTTCCTGAACTATCTTTCTGTTTTTACACTTTCATTCTTGAACCATAAACCCTATTGACAATATTTATTAACCTAAATAGAATATATATTTTTTTCAAATAGCAAACTAAAATCAAAATATAACTTTCGCTCACATCACACCCAAAACAGAATCAATCTAAAAGTACACAATTCTGTAAATCACTCATCACTCAATGTTCTTTACCCCAAAATTCAAACAATCTTCAACTCTTCTTGATGATCTAAAAAAAAGAAAATATCAATTACCAAAACCAAAAAAAATGAACATATTTTCAGCTACATATTAAATAGTGCAAACAAAAATATTTAAATAACATAAGGTCAAATTGCAGAAAATTAACACTAATTAAGCCTGATTAAACAAATTAATCCTGGTTACAGCCTAGTCAGCCTTAATCAGTATCAATAAACCATAATCGGACCCAATTAGCCTTCAATTAATCCCCAATTAGGTCTGATTATGAAATCAACAATCAATTATCCAAAATAAATCCCAATTCACACAAATTAAGCCCCAATCAGCTTTAAAAAGTTTTAATCATCCCGAAACATTTGTGGCGAATCATGCCAATAAAACTGGTACTATGCAAGAGTCGACACCTGACACCAGTAGAGAGAGAGAGAGAGAGAGAGAGAGCTATAGGTTTTCAGGGCAGGCGCCGACAAGTTGAGCGAGGACACGACGAGGTGGAGCGAAGCTAGACCTAGGTGGGGCGGATGTGCGAAACAACGACGGTGTTGGCCGGGGAGAAGAGGAGGGGAGAGGAGAGACGGTGGGGAGAGGCGGTGAGAGGACCGACGAGCGGCGGCGGCGAGAGAGAGAGAGAGGGGACGGAGCTCTGTCTTCGTTCTCTTCTTCTCTTCGTACAGGAAAGAAAGAAAGAGAGAAAGGGGAAAACCTATGTTGCACGGATAAGAACACGGGTGTCGTGTCCGACACGGACACGACGACACCGCAATCTCAAAAAAACCTCCGGACACGACACGTTTTATATATATATAATATAATATATTTATTTTATGTTTAAAAAATATAAATAATATAAAAAACATAAACTAAATTGATAATAACTTGATTAGTAACGGTTTTTTAAAATCTGTAACGATTTTGGACTACTTTGTAGGTTGTAACGGTTAATTCATAAAAACCGTTACTAAATACACTATTAGTAACGGTTTTCCGAAAAGAACCGTTACAGAATTGCCAATTTCTGTAACGGTTAATTCATAAAAACCGTTACTAAATACACTATTAGTAACGGTTTTCATCAAAGAACCGTTACAGAATTGCCAATATCTGTAACGGTTAATTCATAGAAACCGTTACTTTTAGTAACGGTTTTCATAGAAAAACCGTTACAGAATTGCCAATATCTGTAACGGTTTTCATAAAGAACCGTTACAGATTGTATGCATATTTGTAACGGTTCTTTCATAAAAACCGTTACAGATCTATTAGTAACCGTTACAGATTTTAAGCCCGCCGTGTCCAATCCGTGTCCAAAACGTGTCCCGCCGTGTCCCGCCGTGTCCTGCCGTGTCCGAGCCGTGTCCATATTTTTTTTAACAATAAAATAGTCGGACACGCGATTTGAAGTGTCGGACACGTGTCGGAGGCGTGTCCGAGCCGTGTCCGTGTCCGACACGCCTACGGCTCATTTCGGAGAGCGTCCGCGTAACATAGGGGAAAACAAAGAATAGGAAATAGAAAAAGAAAAAAAATCTTTTATTTTAAAAAAATAAATATTAAGGGCAAAATGGTCATTTAAAAAAATGTTTAACGGAGTTAAATTATTCCGTTAGATCAGGGATTAATGACACACTATTTTAAGAGTATATGGACTAAAATTGTCAAATTGAAAATATATGGAATAAACGTGCACTGAATTAAATTAAATTACAGGGACCACTGGTGCATTTATCCCAAAAATATATTGTTATTTAGTGCTTCCGTCAAAAGTCGGTGAAATTGTTCTTTTTCTTCTTTTTAAAGAATAAATCTTGCATACATATTCAAGTATTGACAAAAACAAACAACCATTTGAAAGTTTCAAAAGATTTAACATATCAAAGCATTGACCAAACTAGTGTGATGAATTTAAAAAAAATCATATTTTATAAAGATTTATAACTCACTACATTGCCCCAAGGGCAAAGAAGACAAACTGTATGTAAGATCTCAAATCAAATGACTTGTGCATACAGCACTACTTGTTTTGTCAAAACAACTTTGTACATCCAACCAACCATTTATATCACATTACTACATTAGCAATAACTTTGTACTCTTCTGTATTAGTCCAGTTCAAAAATCCATGTTTTTTTCTGTATAATCAAGGGACTTAAGTGCAATTTGCATTTTGAAATATTACAGGTGACTTTATGCAATTCACATAATGCAAGGCCTCTTGCAATTCAGACAAATACAGAGAATTACAACACAACCACACAAACGTGACAGAATAAATTCACACAAATGAATAAATTCATTCACAGATTATATACATTGATAACCACAATATAAAAGAAGTTCAAAAAACAATTTAATATTCATAACCAAGATATTTCTACTCGATTAAATTCTATTCAGACAACTAAGGTGCATCATTCAACTTTAGGTTTCCAAACGCAGCTGCAAAAAGCTAAACAAATAATAAAAATGTCATCTATTTAATAAAAATCTCAGAAGAACTTACTGAACTTATGTTATATTTATTTAAACTCCATGCGGTCACAACAAAAGCAAATAAATAATAAAATACAAAAACATAAAAATGCACAAAAGTTGAAAAAATACCTTATTATCAGGAGCTCCAATCTGAAAATTAGACCTCCTTCTATCCTCTCCAGTTGAACCAACAACATCCTCTCCAGTTGGAACAACATTATTATTATTATTATTATTATTATTATTATTATTATTATTATTATTATTATTATTATTATTATTATTATTATTATTATTATTATTATTATTATTATTTAAATATTGTGAGGCGGCAGCTTTGGCGCCGGCTATGGCAGAACTAACCCTAGCGGATTTCTGTACCGTACCAGTCTTTAAAGAAGACTGGTACGAAGAGGAGAGAGAAAGAGAGCCAGGGTTGAGAGAGAAACGGTCGGTCGGTACTGGTAAAGGAAACCTCACTGGAAGCGGGCCCCGCATTGGAGTTAACCCCCTTATTGCTGATTCATATATCTAATTTAATTAAAAAATATTAGGAAATAATGTGTCGAAATTAAAATTTACAAAAAAAATTAAGTTTAATTAGGAGAGTTTATTTATGTACCCGTTTTTCTAAGTTATAGACACCTTGGTTGCCTCGCATCTCAAAAGGAATTAAAAGTTTCTGTAATAAAATTATAAAAATAAATAAAATGAAATCTAACTATGAAAAAAGAAATATAATATATTAATTTATTAAATATACTTGTGGATTTTCACAGAGCCAGCAGAAATCTGTCAATCCTTCAAGCCTGACCTGACATTGGCAAATTAATTTCATATCAGTACTGGAGATCTCCAGTGAAAATATTTACATAGCAATTAAAAAAAGAAAGTAATAAATGGAGGGGAAAAAAAAACCGTACCGATTCTGGTACAGAATCCCAAGAAACTAACTCTTCACATTTGAGACAGCCCACAATATCAACACACCCTGTAATAAAAATAAAATATTTATATTCAGTACTAAAATAATTCCTTTTTCCTTGATATAATGTTCAATTAGGCATTGTTATTACGAATGCACAATTAATCAAGGCTTAATTAAGTTTCTAACAAGCTTAATTACTTGTACAAAAATGATTGGATGATATTAATCATATTTTATACCGATTAGTCGTGAGACAGGATAATGCTCTGGAAATTTTATCTCAGTTATTCCATCAACAGCGTAAATTTCTCTGTAGAAATCCTCCATCGCTTTGATAGTTTCTTGATCCGGTACTTTCGACGCAGCATGGATCCACAATCGACCTTCAAAACAAGCAAGGATTCAAATTTCCGAACAAATCAAAGAAACGAACTTCAGGAGAGAAAGAAGGAACCAGTAATGGGGGAAGGCCAAGATCGGCCCTCAATGCGCTTGATTCCGTACACAAGTAGCGACGCCCATGGCTGGTGCATCGTCAAGCACGGATTGCTGTATCTCCCCGCTCCTCCTCTCCCTCCCCTCCCTCCTCCTCGGCCGCCGTAGTATCCTCTCCCTCCGCCGGTCGCCGGGGAGCCGCCGTCGTAGCCACGGCCGCGTCCGCCTCGGTTCATCTCGCAATTTGTTTACTGTAACTGTAAACTCCGGTTGGTTCTATCTGAATGCGGTTTAAGCAATATTTGGGCTTTCTAGGCTTATAATTTATAAAATATGTGAGGCATTTGCATTTCTGTTGTTATTTTGAGATTTGAAAAGTTTCTGGACCCAAATTAATGGTCTATATCCTTGACCCAACAGGCCGATTTCAATATAAAACTTGGTTTATAAGGTCTTCACTTAATAACATTACATAACTGCTGCTGAACAGGCCTTTAATTTCATGTTATACAGGATTTTGGGGTTAGTTGGATTGGAGCTCAAAGTCATGTTCGGATTTTTTTTACTTTTTTTTTGAATGGATGCTTGAGGTGGGTCAATTAATTAATTAATTAATTAATTAAAATAAAGATTAACAAGAAAGTCATGTTTGGATTCGACTTTCGAGATAGACAATTGCGACAATCAGGTCAAATTAGTTTTTGTTGGTTACTATTCTAAAAATTAACCAAATAAATAAAATAATTAAATCATAACATAATGATAAAGAATGAGACAAGCCTGGTGTGTAGCCGTGCGATCGAGCCGCGACTGCCCTAAAGACAGAATGACGCCCTCTTGTGCAGGGTTAACCGTTTATCCGTCTCCAAGGTTCTACATCACGAGAAAGTCTCATATCCACTCCGGTAGCACAGTCACGGAGTGGGCCTTCATTTCACAAAGAAATGAAGTCGTGCACCATGATCCTTCAAACCAAGTTTATTTTGTGTATTTGGAAGAATGTATTTTGAGGAGGAGGAAGAAGAAAGAAAGTTGTTGTATTATATTTGTTGTTGTTATTTTTTTTTTATCTCTGTTATAGAAAGGAGGGAAATTCCTTTTATAACAATAGGAAGAGGAGAAGACTTGGTCAAGGAATTAATTTCATTCTAAACTCCCAATTAAATGGCCATTTAAATACAACAAATAAGTTTTAAAATTTAATATATTATTTATAAATAAATAATATACAACATTCCCCCTCAAATTTTAAAACTTAATATTTAAGTATTTCTTCCAAATACTTTGTATCTACTATGCATAAGTATGAGTGGACGTAGCTTTTAAACTCTTACGTAGTGATGGATATATACGATCGAGATTTACATGGTAAACATACGTTTTTGAACCAGAAATCTTTTACCGATTTTCTATACTCACACACATAGTAGGGAAAATCTTCTAGGTGCTTTACCGGGTGTGCGTTATTTATGGCCATGCGCTAACCTTGATTTTCATGAGAATACTTTAGGATTTCGCCTGTATCCTTAGTCGCGGCCCATGATGATTCTCACTTAGGTAATTCCTCAAAGGGTATACGGTGAGGAAATATACCCCGCAAATATTACTTTTATTAAGTAATTTATTTAATTTATTAATTTCAATATTTGAAAATAAATCTCGGAATTATTGAGAACAAAAGTTCATCCTAACCATCACCTTAAAGCACTTCACCATAGGGATGAGCACATACAAGTCAATGTCAAAAAATAGTGCTTCAAAATTTCACATCAGCAATTTTGTTTAACCTTTGAACAAATTGTCCCGTCCAGCAGGCCACAATGGTAGGGGCCCCACCGCTGGTGACGACTATATGGGCTAAACGCCCTATCCCCCTGTAAAAGATCTTTTATTTAATTATCGGATAATTTATTTTCCGATTTTATGAAATTAAGTGATATCACTTTTGCGCGGTTTTATAATGAATTTTATGTGCCAAATCATTTTAGCTAGCATTTTTATTTTATTGATTGATCAGATCAATAATATTCTTTTCAACAAGAATTCATCAAAATTAATGATAATAATTTAGGCACAATGGGAATACTCAAAGTAAATTCCTAAGCCAATTTCAGGCATATAAATTTCATATTAAAATAATATGATATTGACCAATATTTTTATTTATAAATATTTATTGATAAGATATCTTTGTTAGTAGTATGCCCTAGGCCAAAATATATTTGAGACCTAGATGTATGGATTGTGTTAAACAAACATTGTGTTTATTTGGAGATATTTTATATAATAAATGCGTATTGGTTATTTTATTCTTATTACTTAAATGAACCTTGAATATGATATTCAGCTTTATATCATCAAAGTATGTGACTTTGATAGTAAAACTATAAAGTATTATGAATGATATTCTAAACCGTCCCTGATTATTCATAGGATGTTTGTGAGACAAATATACTTTATGATAAGTTATGAATGTACATCAGTATGTTAGTTGACTGATGATCACGTTTTACTGATCATGAATAAGAGTTATTAAGTCATTAACGTAAGTATATGTTAGAGACCATATACTGGATTGACCCACCATGAGAATGCTACATGGTTCGTGTCATTAGTTATTCTCAATAAATAATGTATCTGTAATCCTTAGACTTGAGATTATCTCAATTTCCTACATGAGAAATTTTATACTTTAATATAATCTAACATCGTCTTTAACCGGGCGGTCATAAAGATTATAATTAGGTATATAATGAATTATGCGGAGGAAAGAGTTTAATTAAGTTAGGATTTGTTCCTCTCATAAATTGAGAGAGATATCTTTAGGCCTCTTGATGATTTGATTGAAGAAAACGCACGGCCGTGCTCGAGTGAATTAATAAGGAGTTATTAATGTCATTTCATATTCAATCAAATTCGATGTCAAGAAATATTTATCGACCAACGTAAGGTTGACACATACCATGCCTTATGGACGATATAGATAACGTGTAACAAAGGGATACAATGCATGAACATAAATTAGGTTTGATCGAATCATCTATACTTGCTTAATTTGGGTAATCATGATGTCTTGCTAGAGGCCGCTCATGATTTATAATCCGTTATGATTATTGCCAATATTAAGTAAACCTACAGGGTCACACACAAAGAACAACTATTGAGATGTACACAGAAAAGATCATAACTTATGTGATAAGTTGTATGAAGAGCTACATAGTCAAGTGACACATCCAATCCTACATCTTATATGATAAGATGTGTTGCATATATGGTCACATAGTTACCATGCACATAGGATATGAAACTTATGGACTATATAGGCACAAGAGACACCCCAAGTAGAGGAGTGAAAGATATATTATTTTCGTCCAACTTTTGTGAGACAAAAAGAGAGAAAAATCCGAAAATTATTCTCTTATTATTTTCTGTGAGAAAAATAAAGAACGAATACTAGCATATATCGTTCCTTATCCGTTCAAAGGGGTTGTTCGTGTGGATACCGGTAGAGGACGAAGCGAAGTGCGGCGTCTTTGTGATTCGGGTTGAAACCGTATTTTTGGTTTGGAGAATCGGTTTGTTTGGAGAATCGGTTTGCTTGGAGAATCGGTTCGTTTGGAGATCGGTTTGTAAGACCGGTTAGGCGAAACATACAAAGGATCGGTTTGAAAACCGGTTTGGAATCGGGCAAAGAAAAGCGTCAACCAAATTCGCTTTCGATCATCACGGATTAAGCGTAATCCGAAGGTACAAAGTTATGAACTTTTCTTTGATTTAATTGTAATTCACGGATCCTTCTTTTGGGTTTCGAATTCGATTTTGTTTCGTTTTGTTTTTCCGCTGCGTTATGAACGGTAGAAACCCAACAATTCTGACATATTTCACATATGTCAGAATAGGCCAAACGGGAGAGTCTTTAATGGTGACTCATATTTTCTTAATAAATCCCATTTAAATATTACAATCTAATTTGATTGAAATATATTTGAACATATTTTAATATTAATTAATATGTACTAAAGATGTTCCAATAATTAGGAAATCATTTACGTACAAATAAAGAATCACAAACTATTAGTAAAATTCTTTGAATAAATGCATTTGCAAAAACCTCTATTTTAAATAAATATGAAGAGATAATCTTTCTTATTATTATTATCAAACTTCATATTAATTATATAGGCTACTATAGGGATATAGCTTACAATTTTAATTTAATGAGGTCGATGTAATTAACAGTCAGTGAATTGACCATTCAACCTTATTTATATTCATTTTAACCTCAACAACTATAACTCTTTAAAATATGTTGGTAATCTGAGATTATTAACTCAAATAATATTTACATGTCTCATGCAACTTATGGTAGTAATGTAACGGAATATGGTCTCATGGCATTAAATTTCCACGTTTTAGAATATCATTCACTAAATGTGGTGGACCATTAAATTTGAGAAAATAACAATTATAATGATCATTAATCAAATATTTAATTTGATGAATCATTGGCTGATGGCTTGACTGTTACGTAACAAATGTAATGACTGGAATTTATTTTCTTTAAACAACAGATAAAACCTTATAAAATAAAAGGTTTTATATATGCATATATATATTAACCAATGAAGATAGAATTTATAAGCCTTTTGCTTCGGTTTCTTTAGGAGCATTGATAGAAATAAAAGATGGGTACATAGCCAATTTGTTGATGCTCTTTAGTATACATAAACCGAAATAATTTATATAATGAACTATATATATATATATATATATATATATATATATATATATATATATATATATATATATATATATATAAGGCTATTACTCAATAATGATTCAGTTCCACTTTAATATAAATGTTATTTTGTTAATGATTCAGTTCCACTTTAATATAAATGTTATTTTGTTAACTAGAATATGGTGCATAATTGAGTAAATAGATTATACAATCAATTGATCACCATATTAATAAGCTTGAGGATAAGTTCACGAGAATAAATATTCAAACATGAATTTGACATATCAAAATCTGTATAATGCCAAACTTAACCTTACTTGCTCATTTGTTTAATTTAATGTTAACATACTTTTCCTTTATGTATTAATATACATATTTAGCTTTTCTCACACTTGTTCATGAGATAAAATTTGCATAATCATTGATCTTGAAATAACAATATCAATTAAATCAGAAATATTGATTGATACTTTATGCATCTAAGGTTTGATGCAAAATTGCAAAACAAACTTATGATAATTTAAGGAACTAATGAATCTTCACGTATAATGAAATAAGGGGAGAATTTATTAAGCAATTTCGGTTTTGTTTAGTAAATACGGTAATTGAGAGATAGAGAAACCGATAGTTTTATCACATTTCGGTTTTGATATTTGGCAATGAAAATCATAAGAGAAAAATATAGCAGTTAAGGAATCAATAATTATTCCCTTTTTTTTTTAATCTCTCAATGTTTTAGTTAAAAAAATTAGATTAAGATTAAATGACCAACATAAATAGTCTAATAAAAATAAATAAAATATGGCCCTATTAGTAATATAATTATGATTTGGAATTAATTTATTATGTAGTAAAATTAGGAGTCATAATAAACATCTCCTTTTGTAATGAGCAATAATAAACTCAAATTATATATATATATATATATATATATATATATATATATATATATATATATATATAATTGCAGATGCAATTAGCCAATATTAAGGCAATATTTTGCACAACAATTTTTATGAGAGCACATATAATTTACAGCCAATTAATATATTTGTAACTAATTTTATTCTCTCTATATATCAAGTGTTTTATTTGAGAACTATCCTTGTCAAATATCATGAGAATAAAGCATTCAAACATGATATGACATAGCATGGTAGCTTCATGTCAAAGTTACTCTCGAATATAATATATATATATTTTTTTTTATTAGCATGAAATTTATAATATGCATGTTTGGCCTTAAGCAGAGGAGTTTCTATACGGGTCATTAATTAGATGTAATCTCTATATTAATTGCCCACTAATCTCCCTTATTTTCCTTTAATTACTTTTTATGACCTTTTCTTGAACTTGTAAAAGGACCAAATAAATTAATTTGTATTTTCACGGCCATATTTTTATGTCCATTTCTTTTCAAGAAAATTTAGAGATTCAATATTTACAGGTAATGATTGCCTGATATACAATTGTGTACTCACTAATTTACGGAAGTGGAGAAATGGAGAAATTTTCAAATGAACTTAAACTCCACAATCAAATCACCACTTAAAAGAGTACAAACCAAATTAATCAAAATTCAAAACTTGGTAAAATATTACTATAATTGGTTTAATTGCATATATGACAAATAAATAAATTGGTTGTTGGTCCTCATTCTGTCTTTAGATTGTTGGTTACTATTCTAAAAATTAACCAAATAAATAAAATAATTAAATCATAGCATAATGATAAAGAATGAGACAAGCCTGGTGTGTAGCCGTGCGATCGAGCCGCGACTGCCCTAAAGACAGAATGACGCCCTCTTGTGCATGGTTAACCGTTTATCCGTCTCCAAGGTTCTACACCACGAGGAAGTCTCATATCCGCTCCGGTAGCACAGTCACGGAGTGGGCCTTCATTTCACAAAGAAATGAAGTCGTGCACCATGATCCTTCAAACCAAGTTTATTTTGTGTATTTGGAAGAATGTATTTTGAGGAGGAGGAAGAAGAAAGAGAGTTGTTGTATTATATTTGTTGTTGTTATTTTTTCTTTTTCTCTCTGTTATAGAAAGGAGGGAAATTCCTTTTATAACAATAAGAAGAGGAGAAGACTTGGTCAAGAAATTAATTTCATTCTAAACTCCTAATTAAATGGTCATTTAAATACAACAAATAAATTTTAAAATTTAATATATTATTTATAAATAAATAATATACAACAGTTTTGGCCCTTTTTGGGTTCATAAGGTTCATCAATTCACTTGAATTCAAGTCTGACTTGGTTTTAAATGAGTCCGATTTTTGGTTCATCAGTTCACACGAGTTCAAGTGAAACTTGATTTTAAATCAATCTGATATTGTGTTATGTTGTGTTATTTTAGGTAAGATTATAAATCCATCATGAAGTATTGATTTTGCATAACCGCTCCTACTCTCACTACCACTTATTCTATCCTCAGTTTTTCTCCTAAGAAAAAGAATCACGTCTCATTTTCAGCCAATGTTCTTCCAAAACCAAGTTCAGCAAGACAAACAAAGTAAAAGGAGAGAGACAAAGATGGAGAATAAATGCTCCTATCAAGTGGTTGAGTTGATTACAGAGTGAAAGAACAAATGTTCCAAAAGCTCTTTTACGCAATTCGAAAGCATTTTTTTGCACTTTGCATCATATTCTTCTCTCAACTCCCTTTCATGATCTTCAATATAAATAGAACCACAATCGCCTACTGTTCAAAAAAAATATATAGAACCACAAGGCCAAGGATCAATTCTCTTCAAAAAATTTCTAAAAAATTTGTTTCTAAGAGATAACACAGAGAGATATGGAGAGAGGAATATTGGATGATATAATAAGAAGGCTTTTGGAAGCGAGAAAAGCGAAGGGGAAACAGTTGGTGGAAGTGCAGTTGCAGGAGTTTGAGATACAACAGCTGTGTGTGGTATCAAGAGAGATTTTCATGCGAGAACCTAACTTGCTTGAACTAGAAGCTCCTCTTAAGATTTGTGGTGCTACAAGATTACTATAATTTAATTTCTTCTTTTTTGTGTATTCAGATTCAATCAAGATTATAGTATTGCTCCGACTGAATATAACTAACTATTCAGATTCAATCAACATAAAAATGGCAAATATAATTTTAATTGTTTAATAGTTCAAATATTTAATTAATAAATGAAACTATAATCTTTATTTTTAGGTGATATACATGGTCAATATTCGGATCTCTTAAAACTTTTTGAATTCGGTGGTTTACCGCCGCAATCCAACTATTTATTTTTAGGCGATTATGTGGATCGAGGCAAACAAAGCCTAGAAACAATTTGCCTTTTATTAGCCTACAAAATTAAATACCCTAACAAGGTCCATCTCTTGCGAGGAAACCATGAATGTGCCTCAATTAACCGTATTTACGGTTTTTATGACGAATGTAAACGCAGGTAATGTCGAAATTCAACTCAATTTGACAAAATTAATATATTCCAATTGAAATTCAACTCAATTGGAATATATCAACCCTTATCTTATTTAGATATTGAAAAATTCATACAAAATAATTTTGAAAAAAAAGACTGGAAATAGATCGATAAATAGTCATCTATTTCCATGTATATCTAAATTAGTTATAACAAAAATAAAATCCTCTTTGATATTATATTAATAATATTTCAAGCTTCATATAATAGCTTCATAATCTATCAAAATTGTGACAGGTATACCGTGAAATTATGGAGAATTTTCACTGACTGTTTCAACTGCCTGCCAGTCTCAGCATTAATCGACGAGCGAATTTTGTGCATGCACGGCGGTTTATCGCCGGACTTGGTCGACTTGAATCAAATAAGGAGGTTGAAGAGGCCGTGTGACGTGCCGGACCGAGGTCTCCTTTGCGATCTGCTGTGGTCGGATCCGTGCGGCGATCTGCGTGGCTGGGGCATGAATAGTAGGGGAGTTTCTTACACGTTTGGACCCGATGTAGTGACCGATTTTTTGAAGAAACAGGATCTCGACCTTATTTGTCGTGCTCATCAAGTTAGTTTTTAATTTTTTTCAATCAACTGTCTGAAATGTGTACTTATATGAATGTATTTTACTGAAATTGCAAAAAAAGTCGTTACATTATTGAGAATTGCAAAAAAAAATTAAAAAATTAATTTTTAAGAAATGTTTGAGACAGATGTTAAATAATTTTATTTTTTGCAATTTCAGTATAATGCAGGGTCTTTCTTGCAAATTTATAAACAACCAATTTTGAATTTTAGTAACCAAAAATGTGAATCATGTAAAATTTGGACATTAATGTATTGTATAATCTTTTTGTATTTAGGTCGTGGAGGATGGATATGAATTTTTCGCAAACCGACAGCTCGTAACGATTTTTTCAGCGCCGAATTATTGTGGGGAATTTGACAATGCAGGTGCCTTGATGAGCATAGATGAAACACTAATGTGCTCTTTTCAAGTGTTAAAACCGACAGAAAAGAAAAAATTCGGATTCGGTAGTTTCAAATCCGTAACTCCACCTATTATACCAAAGGTATATTTAAAAAGTTTCAACAAAAACTACATATTTCAATTGATACATACATAAATATCTTTAATTTGATTTTTTTTTTCTCGAGCAGTCTTCTTCTCCAGTGCAAAGGCGTGAATGGAATTGGTAGTTCCTTTTTTTAGCATTGTGACTTTTTGGAATTGGAATAAATTAGAAATGGCTTTTATTTGTTTAATAAGTTATATTATGTATAGTCATAATGTATTTTAGAAGAGTGAAAACTTAATCTTTATGTATATGATGGTGGAAATTCAGAGTAATATATTATGGTACCGGTCCGTACCAATACTTAGATTTCATTTTTTATTGATTCAGGCCCAATAAGAAGTATAACTTTCGGCCGACAACAAAACATATAGTAATAATTCAAGCCCAAAAAAGAATATGGTGACTTGTATAAACTAATAATGAAAACAATGGCTCAGAAGCCCTACCGGCTACTACCCCACGATTCTTGAGTTTCGAGTCAGATTTTTACTGTACTATAATTTTGAACCTAAAATCTCCTGTTGACACGTGTACTTTTTCAAGATTTTGTTGTGGCCTTTCCACCAGACAGCAGTAGTACTATAATGTTTTTCAGGTCTTACCACCACACATAAAGACATGCGCCCCTTTATTTAAGAGAATGGACATGTGACTCACAACATGCCAACTAACATTGAGTGAACTAATGCTATTGATGTAGCGTTGTAAGTACTTTTATAGTAGATATAATAAACAATGTGGGACTAAAATAGAGAATAACTCAAAACCGGACAAGTTTTTACTAGGCTGATGGACCAGCAATTTCACAATTTTTTTAATTGCTAAATACTTTGTAAAGCAACATAAATCCCTCTTATTTATTTCTTTTGTGGATTTATACATAAATTCTCCAAAAACTCAAAAAAATCGCATAAACCTCAACTGAATGAGTTTCATATTTTTTATATGATTAAAAGTTTTATACTTAGCGTTATATACAATCCTAAATACCCCTATAAATAAGTAGAATTTGTTGTGCACTTATGAAAATTAAAAAATAATACACAAAGACAAAAATATAATGTGGTACTTACGTAAGATGTCTCTTTTTATATATTATATTATTATGTACATAAGATGTCTCTTTTTATATATTATATTTTTATGCTAATATTTATACTTTAAGTACGCTTACAAAGGCTCATATAGTCACATGAGAGTTTTTTTTTGCCTTATTAATAGTATGAATTATAATCAATATAAGTCTAAAAGAACATGTATTCCAATTTCCCTACATTATGCAAAATATGCAGAAATGAAATTACATGTTTTCTAAAAATAAAATCATATTGATTGCCAATAAATTATAAATATGAAATTTATCACTTTAAAACTACAAAATTATATGTTTCACAATTCCGAAGCGGCGCGAGGTACACTCTAGTTTTCTTTATTTTTCAATATATTTTTTTTTAAACCCCTCGAGCGAGGAGAATTATTTGAAAAAAAAAAATCATTCTTGATGAGTATGAAACTCATAACCTCTTGGTTGGTGAGGTTGTCTTTATCACTTGAGCTAACAAATTTTGACTTTTTTTTTTCAATATAGTTTCAATTCTCATTCTCATTTAAAGGGATATGAATGAAAGAGCCAAATATTTCGCCCAAACTTGACCAATATAAACTCATTAATGTCCATGTATGAGTATTTGAACAATTTTTGAACTGTTGAGAGAAAAAAAGATTCAAAACAAGAGGTCTTGTTTTGAAGCATTTATGATTTATGGAAGAACAGAGAAGGCCTTTCCTATACTAAACAAAAAAAAGTTCAGGCACTTCTATGTTCTAGAGTTTTTGAATCCAGGGTTGTTTCACCAAATTTTTGTTTTTTATTTTGATCTTGATTAAAATGATAAAAATATATACATAAGACAAACTAACTTTGAACTACCGAGAAAGTGTTCCCGGCTATCATAAACATAGTAATTACTAGTTGCTTTCTTGATTAAGATTCTCTTTGAATTTTCTACTTGGTTAAGTGAACAAGAGTGTTTGTTGAGTTCCTAATCTTGAAACAATACAGTGAGAATAGAAAAAAAAGGGTGTCAGCATGTTTTTTCTTTTTTTTGACGCGACATATTTTTGGCTTTATTTTTGGGACCTGAACATGAGACCTTGTTAACCATCTTCATTTTTTTCACGAAAAAAGGTATATGAAGACAACATATAATATATAAAATTAGAAAAAATATTATATAAATTTTATTTTTATAAACAATATATATAGAGATAATAAATAATATATACGTTAAAACTACAAAGAAAATATATAGAAAAATAAGCATATTGAAAATCAGAAAAAATAATATATAAAATTTTTGTCATGTTTTGAGTGTGCTCTAGCCTCTCCTGTTTTCGGATTTCACAATTATTTTTTGAGATAACATTGAGGTGAGTATGACAATGCAGTTTTATTGCAATTTTAATGCATTATTAATGGTTGTCAAGTAACAGTGAGCGTATTATAGATGAGATGATGATGTTTGACCGGCTGACTGACTTAGCTGAGTCAACACTCTTTTGATATTAATTATGTGTATGTCTACGCCATATGTACTTTTTTCCTAACATGCATTCCTTTAAAATCTTATATATTTTTGCTATATCTTATCTATACTCTTTTTCATATCTTTATACATACTCCTTATACTCTATTTGTATGAAAAAATATTCGTTTTGTAACCTATATATTTTTTTCTTCCACATTTAATATATATTCTTTTTCAGATTACTCTTTTAACAATGTTTTTTAAATGAAATATATGATTTCGGGGAAGTGAAATTCAAAAAGAATAAATAAAATATCCAAAGTAGCCATCTTTATTGACTGTGATCACATTAAAAGTCATCAAAACTACAAACAAGTCCACATCTATTAAAAACAAGACAATGACAACTTTAAATACACACCGCAAGAAAATCTCATTCGTCTCTCAAGAATTGAATAACCTAGCAAATTCATAGTCACAGTCAACGAGTCAATTTCTTATAGACTTCACATGACAGCATTGTTGCATTTATTGGCCATATAGTAAGTACGGTTAAGTTTAATGATAGGACACAAATCCTTAGAGAACAACCGAGTTCAGCAGGAAATATCTCAATATTCAAAAGCAGTTTGGACCTAAACTCATTTCTAGCTCAAGTGTTATTTGACAATTGTGATAATTATATATTATCTAACTAATTTGGTTTCTTAAGTGTGAACTACACCAAAACAAGTTTAGGTGACCTAATTCATATCGCTCCAAATCACACGCCTAATTTAAATAACGTTCTCTTACTGAATTACAAAAAACAAGCAATACTGAGAAAATAAATGGTTTTAAAAAAACAGAGATTGAAATGAAAAATAGATTCATTCCAAAAATAACTGAAATTGATACACTTATCACTAACTTGCAATAATATTAACACAGTTCAAACTTAGCCCCCACCAAAAAAAGTAAACAAAAACGAAGTAGCTGTCATACATTACCTCTCCAGCAATCCAACCAAAAAAAAGAAAAAAGAAACTAATTAGTACCCATAATAATTATATCCAATCCACATCCAAAACCTCAATCAAACGGGCACAGTTCGACCATGACCCGCTGCACCCATTTCAACCTCTTCTTCCTCATTCTCCCCCGACAACTCCTCCAACGACTTTCCATTCGACTCGGGCACCATAAACGTACAAACCAAACCTAAGAAACAACATGCGGCAAGGACAAAAAGGGAATTTCTCACTCCGATTCCGGCCGGATATCCATGATCCGTCAACTTAGGATCCTGATTTTGAGCCGCATATAAAAACCCAAACGAGCCGATAATGGCTCCGGCTTTTCCAGCTGCAGCTGATATACCATGGCAGGTCGACCTGAGTCTGGCTGGGAAAATCTCAGCCGGCACGATGAAAGTCGTACTATTCGGACCAAAATTCGCGAAAAAGAACGTAAATGCGTACATGACCACAAATCCGATGTGATTCCCAGGAGTCGTCCAGTGGTGGTACGGAATGGCCAGGCCGAGCATGAACACAGTCATCATGGCAAACCCTACAAATTGTATGACGAACCGTCCGACAATGTCAATCAACGCGACGGTGAACCAATATCCCGGCACGGTCCCGCAAAGTGCGATTAGGGTTTGGGCGCGAGAAATACGGAAAATCTCATCCATAGCGCTCATCGTTCGGGCTTTAGGAATCCAGTGAATCGCAGAGAAAATATCCTTCTGAAAGAGATTCTGACTGTAGAAAGCAATGTCTAGAAGGAACCAACAACTCGTTGTACCAAGCAAGTGAAGCCCGTGTCGTTTCATGAATTTCCGCGAGAAAAGGCCGAAGTCCTTCTCACTAGAGAAATCCTCGATTTTGTCGGGTTCTTCGACGATGTTGACTTGGAGGACTTTGGACATGTCCGATGCAGCTTGTTTCGCGTTTTTGGCGACTAAGGCCGTGTAACGAGCCGTCTCAGGCATTTTCATTCGCCAGTAATAGGTCATTAAAGCGGGAATCGCGCCAAACATGAGAATTATGCGCCACACAAAGTCGGCTTGAGACGGAGTTGACGCCGTCGGGTTGTCCTGGCAATACAAAGAATTACCGTTAAAAAACTTATTATGTCTACAAAAATATTAAAGTCATATGACTCATATGATATTATTTTTTTTAATATTTAATTATTATGTGTTCAGCAAAAAAGTTACATACTACACTTAACCCATATGAAATATGCTATTCAGAACTTACATCACATCACATTTCATGGATTTAAATGAATTATAATCACCTATATTAAATTGAGTCCTATTAAAAATTCGATCAAATATTTTGGGTTATTCTTCTCGAACTGTAACAACTTAACAATACCTGATAAGCCGGCACGTCATACCGAGCCCTAAACGCAGCACTCACAATCAAAGTAACAACTCCTCCTGTCAAAATGCCGAAACCCTGCATGGCGAAGACGGCCGCGATGAAGGCGCCGCGTGTCTTCTTGTTGGCGTACTCCGACATGATGGTGGCCGAGAGCGGGTAGTCGCCTCCGATGCCGAACCCCAGCCAGAATCGGAAGAAACAAAGAGTCGCCATCACACCGTTCGGTGTGTGGCCGAATGAGAGGCCAGACGCTATCGAACATATCACCTGTTAGGAAAAAACGAAAAAGTTTTTGTTATTTTTAATTAATTCTTTGAGCACCTTTTTAGCTTTTAGGTGATATATATACACTCATAAATAATACCTTTTTGCATATTATGGTTTGTACTGAGTTAATAGCTACACATATCTAACTATGGTTTAGATCCCAAGTCCTTTCTGTTTCACCCTCTTTTCTTCTCTCACAACCATATGGTAAGCGCAATACATCACAATGATAAACGAAACATGTTATGATGGTATGCAAAAACAATAAAAATATCTTACCGCCACAACAAGTTTCACTTACCACCATTCCACATTTCACTTACCATCAATCACTGAGTTTGAAATTTTTAATTAAGTTCTAGAAACATACCATCATCATGAGAGTCATGCCATAAACCTTTTTCCTCCCCATCTTATCCCCCAACCACCCAAAAAACAACTGGCCCGACAACGTCCCACAAAAGGCCACGCCATTCACAGCCGCAGCGATGTTCGGCGGCAACGAACCCGGGTCAAGCGAACCGGGTCGGTAGTAGTAAATACGGCCCAACAGCTTTGTGACCAACGAGATGCAGAAGAGATCGTACGCGTCAGTGAAGAAGCCCATGCCGGCTATTACGATCGCGGTGAAGTGGTACAATTGTGTTTTGGCTATATCTAACGCGTTTAAGACTTGAAGCTGGTCTCTCGCCATGGCTGGTACTGAAATGGATCAAATTATCTGTTGGTATGGAGAAAAGAGAGATTGGATTAGATTAGATGGTGAGTTGGATTAATGTAGAAGACTAGAAGGGTAATGAATGTTGTTAAAGCCTTTTAGGGGAAAAGAGGTTTTCTAGAGTGTCTGTGTTTTCTGTTTTTTTATGTCAAAGTGCAAAATTATGCAATTTTTGTAATAGGATATTAAATTTAAAGTATTGTTAAGAGGGGAAAAAGTATGTTTTCTGCTTTTTTTATGGAAATGGTGTAATTGAGTAAGATATAAGGATGAAATTTGTTGGTTGTGATTTTGTGAAAGAACTGTATAAATGTTTGAAATTGTGGGGAATAACAGAGTAAAGGGCTGGATTCTAGAGTCATTGCCTACAAGTAAATGAGAAGAGACAAAAAGAAATGAACATGTGGAAAAAGGTTTGCTGCCAATTCTTTTTACCTAAATCACGAGTTTAGTTTTCTTATTTCTGAAATTTTATAACAATTTATGTAGTTATTTACTACAAAGTTCATCTGTTGTTCTAAATACATTCCTAATCATTAATTAAGAGAAAATTTGTATAAAATATTCTGTGGAATAAAAGATCGCATAATTACGTGGCACAGAAGATCCTTGTTTAATAAAAAAAAGAAGCAAAGTGAAGACTTTACACTTCTTTCCTACTGTTCTGCTGAATCTGAAAAAATCTACTTTTCTTTTTTTTGTAGAAAATATGACTTTTTTCAACTGTCAAATAGACTACATATAGCTATTGTATGTGAAATCTAGATTTTTTTTTTTTTTTGGAGCACAACCCGCACAAATGGAGAAATTTGACCTTTTTTTGGACTTAAATATTAGCTCCAAAGTACAGGGAAAAAGGGAGAAACCCCACAAAAAGTTTCAAAAATTAGAAAAATAAAAGAGATGAATTTATTATTTATCAATTATCATACTAATGGATTAAATTTGATAAATACAATTCTAAGAAGAAAAGACAGGCAAGACGCAATCTTTAAAATTCTATTTAGAAAATTTAATAAATTTACCTTTTTATATAAATCTGATCTAAATAAATAAACTGACCCTACTAAAAGTTCCATGCAAAAGCAAAAAGCATGCATGCAACTAAAAAAAAGAAAAAAATATCTACAAAAATTTGCAGTAACCTTTTAATCTAAAACCAACAATGAAAAATCAAACGCCATTTATGATAAACAGAAAACAAATCATTAATCTAATTTCCTCATTTTATTCAAGAACATAAACTTATTAATCTGATTAATACCTGAATTTCGATGGCTAGAACTAGTTTTTCTCCCTTAATGAGCTCTAATCCTGATTCACAGCAATTAATCAACTCCAAAGGATTCAAAATTGGGATTGAGAGAGAGAGAGAAATGTGGAGTGAGGAGAACTGAGTCTCCTTTCGGGTTCTATTTATTGTCAGGAGCTAACGGAGATATTTAACGGCGTGAGGAATATTCCGTAGAAGATTCTGTTCCGTTCAGTTCCCAATTTCGCAGGTCAACTCTCGAGTCATCGATTTTGATTTTGATTTTCTGTATGTTTTACTTTGTGTATATTTATGTGCGCTTTATAATGTTTTTTTTGTTATAAGTAACTTAATTTCTATACAAAATTAACTTTTTTTTGACAAAATAAAACAAATAGGAAAGGTAATAAGAATATGTTATAATACATTCTATCTTATATGTTTTCTGAATTTTTATGGAAGCAAATTTTCACAGAATACAGTCATATGAACTTCTCACCACCAAGCGACATAGTATCCCATTTTGATTTATTTTTTGACAAATCTGATATATACAAATTACAAATATGTAGCGGATGTACACAATTCAACATACGATGCGTTCTTTTTCTAATTTATTGATTTCTTTAATATTATTATAATTGATGCCATTAAGTAAACTTATTTTGATACATTGGAATTGAATGACATAGTCGTTATTATAATTAACATTGAGGATTGTTTTTATTGTCAAAAGTGAGCTGAGAAAGGACGCATGAAGACAAAATTTTCGTTGAATTTTTTTTTTCAACTTTGAACTCTCTGTCTCACCAGTGTGGGGCCCACATCTGCCATCAAAAAGAAGACTTTCATGCAATGTTTTTTTTGTATTTAACATGCTACAAATCAAAGATATTATAACTTTCCAATTAGCTACAATATATACCATATTTATTATTTTCTTTATCCTTTATAAATCTTTTTATATGTATCTCTATAAAAAAAAATTTGGTCAAAGCTCATGTACCTATGACTATGACGAGACAAAGAAAATATCATACAAAGACATTGGACAATTTAAAAAATAGTATAATATCAATTAAGCTTCTATATAGTGAATCCTTGAAGGAGGCAGAGGGCCCCATGGCCATTATTGAGGAGGAACATGATACAACACGCCGGCTGAGAGCACGCCGGCGTCACGCGATCGTAATTACGTCTTAATCATAACAACTCTCATTAATTATTTTTTTTCATCGTTCAGTATTCTCGTTACGTCCATAACAATTTATATATCATTACTCAAATAATACTATAATCTAATAAAAACAATATATAGATATGATATAACATTATATAATTTAGACAAAACAGTATATATATATAACTAACAGTTATATAGATGTGATATATAGATATGATATAAGAGTATATATATCTGATATAACGGCATATTATTCAGACAAAATAATATATATATATATATATATATATATATCAGCCAATAACAGTATAGAGCCGTCACGCTGGTGAAGAAAAGAATGATGAGAAGAAAAGATGGGAGGCGCTGGCTCCCAGTCGTGTTAACACATTTCCTTATTGAGAAAATATCATGTAAATACATCTGAATTTTGTAATTTTTATTTTGATAAACTGAAATTTCATATATTTATCCGGCAAAATTACAGAGTATTATATGCATCATTTTAGTTCAAAATATCATTTAGTTAAAACTGATATTTTTTTTATCAATTATTTTTATATTGATAGAATTAAGCTAAATATTGTCGAAGCGGAACGAGGATTGCTCTAGTTTACTAAAACAACATAGTTGTGTTTTACGACAAATCAAATTAGGATAAGAAATTAATTATTTCAGTAAAGCTTAATAACGATCTATAATTATTTCATTTGTTCTAGCCAGATAAGCATTAAATAATGTAAAAATAAAATGGTAAAAAATTAAGTTTCTCTATTTCAATAGAATAGGAATAACCTTTCAAAAAAAAATGGAATAGGAATAGGAGATATTAAATGGAAAAAATGTTTCTCTATTTCCATAAATCCAGGATTTCCATTCTTTCCACAATGATTAAGTATTAAATATTTTTTTTTGAAAAATTACAGAGAGCTTGAGTGCCTCTTGCGTAAATCTATTAATCAAAGTTCAGTTTAGTTACAAACTATCATTGATAATAGAATCAAGTTTTTGATGAAATAAATAAAATATAACAAACAAAAGTGGTGTTCTTACAAAGTCCACACCTCAAAAATTAATACATACATAAAATAATTGAGAAATTATTACACTTCAGACATATTAAGAGAGCTAAACGTAGAGTCATGACACAAGATGTGACCTTTTTCTAAGTATTAAATATTTGAATGCCGAAGAAAAGAGTTAATTAAATAATGCGTCTAAAGAGTAAAGAAAGGGGCTAGTATTAAAATCTTATTACCTGCAATTATCTCAATCGCATTTTTTAATTAACATGTGTCAAGCCCTTGTTTAGATTTACATTTTGATCATACGTGTCGAACCAGAAAGTTACAGACCAACAATTTGAATAGTCCACCATTAAAAGTCAATTTAGATTTGCCATAAAAAAGTCAATTTAGATTTGATTTGTGATTAGAGAAATGTATATTAACACAAAAATATACTGATTGTCTGATTGATCATTTTCAAAAAGACCTATATTGACATAATAAATTAAATTGATTATTATATATCCCCTGTTTAAAGGTCCATAATTACAACCAATATATTTATTCCCTTGTAATGAAATCAAGTCAAATACGAAACCATAAAGATGATAAGGGCTGAAAGTGTGATTCTTAACTTCATAAGAAAGAAAAATGAAAGAGAACTTTTTTTTAGCCGATTTCATTTGGTGCTCTAATTCTTATTTCTTTTTTCATTTTTGAATGATGCATAACAAGCAACATCAGTGATAGAAAATTTAAATTCATTTATTATAAAGACTTAAAAAGATCTTATTTCCTGAAAAAAAAAAATAAGAAAAGCTCTATTTTCAAAAGATTAGATTAAATTTAAGAGCTATTTTGGAAAAAATATTCAAAAAATTGGGTATGAATACTTTTTTTTTTTTTTGGAAATAGGGTATGAATACTATTTGAACTACTAAATATTCTCTTTCGAATACTGTGCCATTGATCTAGATTCTTTATAACAAGACAAAAAGCTAATAGAATATACTTAATATAAAATTGATTTATACCAAGAACCTAACCTAATTGTAGGTTAGAAAGAAAGAAAGATAACTAATGACAATATCCATCATACATCTGTCTACTTAGGTTTTATATAAAATAACTATTATCATAAGATAATGAAGAAATTGAGATATGACTTCAAAATGCACATGGCAAATTTATAGATGGTCATTTACATATTCTCAATCTTTCTCAATTTGTTCATGAGATCTTTTGGTTCTCAGTGAACAACATTGCTTTTATCATAATAAATCAAGTACTTGTTGTCAAATCTAGCTAGCTCAAGCGGTTAAACACCCATAAACTTTGACAAAAAATTTTAAGTTCGAATTTCAACAAACACATTTAGCTTCTTAATTAGCAAGTATTTCATCTCATCGATGATGAGTTTGAATCTCAAAAAATAAAAAATCAAGTAGTTGTTATTACAATCTAGACAACATCTTCTTCAGAAAAAAAAAAAAAAAAATCTCGACAACATACAATAAATACCAAAAAGATCATATTCACTTGAAGTCTTGAAGGATGAATCATATTTGCGACTTGACAGTATATTTTTCAAAAACTTTGCTGCATAATATGTATAAAAAAAATGCTTACTATCGTATAAGAGACCTTAATTTTAAAACGTATTATATAATTATATGAAGCTCTTTATTTTGGCAGGAAATGATATTTTTGAAAAGAAAAAAATTTCAACCTAATCATATTGTTAACTAAATTAGGCTCACAGGGTAGTTGAAATTAAGTGGTGTCAAATAATTATAAATCAGTGAAATGTGAAAATTGATTGTTATGAAAATGAAATAAGTGGGTATCATTTTCCAAGTTCTTGGCCTCTTTTATTGGAGTTTGATTTTCTTGATTGTACATAGCTTAATGCAAATGTGCTATTTAGTTCAAAAGACTGTACTATTATTAAAATTTAGAGAAATTGGATATCACGCTCTGTTTGGGGACAACCTGTCGTGTAGCGCGACGTGCTTCACAGCCGCCGACACCTCCTGCTTTCTTTCCGTCATTTTCTTCTTCTCCAACGTAACGGATCTAATATATATTGTTTTATCAACTTAAAAAATTGTTATATATATATATATATATAAGGAGATGCTAAAAAACATACGTATGTTTTTGGTGATATATGATGGCAATGATATAATATTCTGATTATTATGAAAATTAATCTACAACATATATAAAAACATATATATTCCAACCGTACGGTTGAAATTTGAATTTTTAATGATTTAATACGTATTTTGGACCGTATGTATTTCACCCCAAAAAACATACGTATATATATATATTGTTTTGTCTGAAATAGATCATATTTATATACCGTTATAACATATATATTACATCTTACACTATTATATATATTATTTTTTGTCTGAATTATATATCACTATATACTATTTTATCTGAATTATATAATGTTATATCATAACTATATATTGTTTTCTTCTGAATTATATATACTGTTTTGTCTTAATTATATATTTGCTATTTATATATACCGTTTTGTCTGAATTATATACTGTTATATCATATCTATATACTGTTTTCATCTGAATTATATATACTGTTAAGTTATACTCTCTCTCTCTCTCTCTCTCTCTCTCTCTCTCTCTATATATATATATATATATATATATATATATATATATATATATTGTTTTTTTTTGTCTGATTTATATATTGCTATATATATATACTATTTGTTTGAATTATATATTGTTTTCGTGTCGCGTCTCTGTTTTTAGATCTGACAGCCAGCTCCATCTATCGTGCTCCCGTCACTACATGCGCAGCTAGAAGATGCCGAATAGAGCTCCAACGCGTCGCCGTCGTGCTTTGCCTGACGTGACGCCAGCGGCCATCGCGCACGGGGTTTTCTCATCACGTAGCGGAATATCAGCACCCTAAAATTTATGTACCCTAATTTTAGTTGTTTAAGTGAAAAACATGCACAAGTGGACAAAGAAAATGCGGCGCACAGGAAAGCGTGTAAATTTTCAACTATTTAAAATCTCATTTATAAGTTAGTCAAAGTCAAATATGTGGCGTATTTTCTTTCTAAAAAAATATACGAAGATTGAGACTACACTACATATAGTTGAAGGGTTTCAAATTAAATTTGAGAGTAGGCATGAAGTTAGGTCAAAATTTGATATGTAATCTTGCAAAAATTAGGTCATCACTTCAATAATTAGACACTTAAGATATATTTTATTGGTTAATTTTATTTTTGATTCACAATAAACTTTAAAAATCCGTAGGGGCTAGCGCAAAAACTTTTTTTTTTCTAAATTCCACTATATAAAGTAAGAACCAGCCAAACTTGCCCTAAGAAATAGGGAACCATGCCCATGCTTCATACAAGAAGACCATGCATACATGCAATGCTAACCATATATACTAGCTCTACCTCAAAAAAAAAAAAATGAAAAGAAAAGAAAGAAAAAGGAAAAATGGACATGTTGAGATGTCACAATCCTTCCAAAGAAAAACTAGGGTTTATGTGGTCCATTTGCGGAACACTTTTTAACTTGATATATTCCTTTTGCACTTTGACTAAGATCTCTGAAGATCATGCAACATGCATATGCATGCATGATACAGCCATGATCAACAAACTCGAGGAAACTGCAGTTTGGGCAGTGGTGATCTTTCTAGAGCAAGAGAGTCAAAAAATTGAGGATTAGGTCATTTCTCAATTTACATGTTTGTCTATAAGTGAACTCTCTTTCAATTTCAGAATCTTTTGGACGACTTTTTAGTTCTTATAAATCCAATGTGAGTACAAGGATGAAAGTGACTGTCTTACAGTCGACTGTCAAAACTAGTAGAGCTAGCTCGGTTTGGCTCGTTCGGTCCGATTTTCGCACACTTTCCGTTCAGGTTATTTCGGATATTTAGCGTGCTATTTGAATTTAGTGCAGACCTAAGAAGATAATTCGGCTTACTCGACTTTCAGACTATCTTTGAGTTTTGAGTCGTTTCAGATAAACATTGAATTCAGATCAGATAAAAATTTTGGTCAGTTCGAGTTATTCAGCTTCAATATTTTTTTTAAATACTGAAAGATCTCAAAAGGAAAAAAACATCAAACTTGAACTTTGAATGGAAAATAATCTCATTTTATAGCCCATTAATGGCCTGACCTTGGGCTTAGCCTTCCCCAAACAGTCAAACGGGCTGAAACTGAAACTTCTCTTAATCTTTTTTTAACTTGAATGCTTCAGTATTAATATTATAATGCCCAAGTGCCAACCAATCACACTGGTAACCAGAAACAGAGAAAGCAGTAATTGATGATAATTATAAATATAAAAGGAGTTAGTAAATTGAATTTTGCTTCGAAGGTAATAAATTGATGACAATCAGAACGATTGTAATCTGGAAAAGTGAAAATTATTTGTATTGTACCAGTCAATCATACAAGACTCTGTCCTGGATCGATACAGGGCTCATATTATTTGTGTTGTACGTATATGATTCAAGTAAATTGAATAAATTAAGCCGTTGAAAATTAAAATAGTACATTTTCTGGATAGAGCTGGAGCCTGTAGACATGCAAACCATGATTTAAACGACCAATTATTTCTTTAATCTATTAATTTATGATATCCTAAAAAGATTGCAGCCAGTTTGCTTAAAAATGAATTGTTTGATGTAATTCCAATTAATTCCACGTTTAATGACGCCTAGTTGCAATTAAATTGACAGGCAAAAAACTAAATTGAATTGACATTCCTGATTTGTAGTAAAATAAATGTTAGAATCTTTTGTAGCGAATGGAGAGAATTTGGTTTAGAGATGAAAGGTCTTAGTCAGTGTAATGATCAAATTTTTTCTAACAAAAAAATTAGTTGACCATTGCACATTGTGATATTATTTTATGAAGATAATCAAGCAGAAATTGTAAAAATAGCTATTATCAAATTTGGTCAAGATTTATACTCAATATATAAATTCTAGATCTAAGTTAGAGGCAACCAAAGCTCCTCCTTGGTTCTTTTTTCCTTCAAGGTTTCCCTCTATCTCTAGAATTTTAGTTATATTTTTCGTCCTAGTTTTATTTTGTTAAGCATCAAAACTATATAGATGTATTTATGCTTTGTAGAAATTAAGACTAGAAGTGATTAAGGAGAAGGAAAGAGAACCAACAAACAATCATGGGGAAGGATCAACTACGCGTGTTGCACGCACTTGACACGGCAAAAACTCAATATTACCATTTCACGGCAATCGTTATCGCTGGTATGGGTTTTTTTACCGATGCTTACGATCTTTTTAGCATCTCTCTAATAACAAAACTCCTCGGTCGTATCTACTACACGGACCTCTCCTCACCCACTCCTGGCACTCTCCCTCCAAATGTAGCTGCGCTCATAAACGGTGTAGCTTTCATCGGCACCCTGTCTGGCCAGCTATTTTTCGGATGGCTGGGCGACAGGCTCGGAAGAAAAACTGTTTATGGTTTCACGCTTATTCTTATGATTGTGTGTTCTGTCGCCTCAGGAATGTCTTTCGGGACTACTCCTAAGGCTGTTATGTCCACGATTTGTTTCTTTAGATTTTGGTTAGGGGTTGGCATTGGTGGTGATTACCCCCTATCTGCTGTAATTATGTCTGAGTATGCCAACAAGAAGACTCGCGGTGCTTTCATTGCCGCGGTTTTTGCGATGCAAGGTTTTGGTATCCTTTTTGGAGGTATATTCACTATTATTGTGTCCACTGCCTTTAACAACGCCTATCCTGCACCATCGTATGAGGTGGACCATGCTGCATCTACTGTAAGGCAAGCCGACTTTGTGTGGCGTGTTATAGTTGCATTTGGTGCGCTCCCTGCTTTTCTGACCTTTTACTGGAGGATGCAGATGCCTGAAACTGCTCGATACACGGCACTCGTGGCAAAAAATGCCAAACAAGCAGCAAACGATATGTCAAGCGTGCTACAAACACAAAGCATGGCACTAGAAGACGATGATATGCCAATTCTTTTGGGGGATGATTGGGGCTTATTTTCCCGAGAATTTTTACATCGACATGGGCTCCATCTACTGGCGACAACCACAACATGGTTCTTCCTAGACATTGCCTTCTACAGTCAAAATCTCTTTCAGAAGGACATCTTCAGTAAGGTCGGATGGATTCCCCCGGCCAAAACACTGAATGCAATCGAGGAGGTGTTTAAAATTGCACGTGCTCAGACAATCATCGCACTTTGTGGTACCGTGCCAGGATATTGGTTCACCGTCGCTCTTATCGACGTGATCGGACGATTCTGGATTCAGGTTTGTAGATTTAATTATCAATTTATTCTACCAAATCCCCAAACTATTTACTTTATTATTGGTATTAGAATGAGTTTTGTTATTGTTTGCTTTTTGCTGTTAACATATATGAAATACTATTTTGAGTTAATATATGAATCTTTTGGATAACACATGCAGTTGATGGGCTTTTTCATGATGACTTTATTCATGCTCGGCCTCGCGTTCCCCTACGAATATTGGACTAATCACCACGTAGGTTTTGTTGTGATGTATGGATTCACTTTCTTCTTTGCCAATTTTGGCCCCAACGCTACCACATTTATCGTACCGGCCGAGATTTTCCCTGCAAGACTTAGATCGACTTGTCATGGTATTTCAGCTGCAGCGGGAAAAGCAGGTGCGATTGTTGGTTCGTTTGCATTTCTATATGCGTCACAATCAAAGAATCCAGTGGAGAGGGATAAAGGCTATCGAGCAGGAATTGGAACGAGAAATTCGCTATTTTTACTTGCAATTTCGAACTTCTTTGGTCTCATTATGACCTTTTTTGTGCCAGAGGCCAAGGGTAGATCCTTGGAGGAGGTTTCAAGAGAGAATGAGGAGGTGTTTATTGTATTATCTTAGTTTTATGTAAACTATTTAATTCCAAATTGTAAGCGTGACAGGTTTAAAATTGTGCAAACAATGTTTATGTATGTTGGATAATCTATTTATACATATAAAAAGAACAAAAGATATATTACTTATGAATTATGATATATCAGTATAAAACTGGAACTGGAAACTTGTTTTTGATGTTTCATCTAAACCTCATTGTTGTGTGTAAACTGCATAAAACATCAATCTTTTGTGGGTTCGAAAACTTTGATCCAACTAAATTTTGAAAGAAAAAAAATGAATACACGAGAGAAAATAATATAATCAGATTATTGTGAATCGAGTATTTTTTAACATAATTTCTAAAATTAAAAGCATCTAGCTATTGGATTTGTTTTGATACGCCTTGAGACATGCAAACCATGTTAACCAAATTGATATGTCAATATTAATTATTCTGCCAGTAAGGTTAAATATAATTTATTTAATTATGTAAGTACGAATTATTTTCAAGGCTAGTGACAGGATGGCAGGACTATCTTGCCCTTGTTTTCTCAATTCAAATTCAATTGTCTTCAGTTTTGCATTTGGTCTAAGGTGAACCCATTTATAATATAATTCTAATTCATTGACTTTGTTAGGATTAGAGAGATAAGTTGGGGCATTCATTGCATCTGTTGTCATAGACATTTAAACATGCAAACCATGATTTTAGTTCAACACCACTTTATTATTTCTTTAATCAATTTCTTTATATTAATATCCATCTTGTTGCCAGTGAGCTTAAATATGACTTATTTAATCATACAAGTACAAATTATTTGCTCAGTCGATGACGGGACAACCGTACCATCTCGTCCTTGTGAGTTCAGGTGAAATTCAAAATGCTCCAAGTTTTGCATTTGGTCAAGGATGAAACCCTCTTTATATAAAGGATAATGCATGATAGAGGCAAACCACCACTACTCACCTCCTCAATTCAAGGTTCTTTTTTCTCTCTCTTAGGTAAGACATTCTCAAATCTTAGCATACAAAATGAAGTTTGACATAACATGATGATTCTTCATTAATTCACAGTAAGTTGTTTAATTGTTTACATATGTTTGTACTAAACTCACCAGGTAACTAAAAGACGAGGACATCAATCAAGTCATGGCGAGGGATCAACTCCGAGTGTTGAGCGCGCTCGACTCGGCAAGAACTCAGTGGTACCATTTCACCGCCATTATCATTGCTGGTATGGGGTTCTTCACCGATGCATACGACCTCTTCTGCGTCTCACTCATCACAAAACTCCTTGGTCGCGTCTACTACACAGACCTCTCCTCACCAAATCCAGGCACTCTCCCTCCAAATGTGGCTGCATTCGTAAACGGCTCCGCTTTTATCGGGACCTTGTCGGGCCAGCTATTTTTCGGATGGCTAGGTGACAGATTAGGAAGGAAAAAGGTGTACGGTTTTACCCTTCTCCTTATGGTTGTATGTTCCATCACCTCGGGGATGTCTTTCGGTACTACTCCTAAGGCCGTTATGGCAACGCTTTGTTTCTCTCGCTTTTGGTTAGGGGTTGGCATTGGTGGCGATTACCCCCTTTCTGCTGTAATTATGTCTGAATATGCTAATAAGAAAACTCGCGGGGCTTTCATTGCTGCTGTTTTTGCCATGCAAGGGTTCGGCATCCTCTTTGGTGGTATTGTTGCTATTATTGTCTCTGCAGCCTTTAACAACCATTATTCCGCACCACCATATGACGTGGATCGAGCAGGCTCTACTAGAAAAGAGGCTGATTTTGTATGGCGTATTATAGTTGTGTTTGGTGCCATTCCGGCCGCTCTTACCTTCTATTGGCGGATGAAAATGCCTGAAACAGCCCGATACACAGCACTAGTCGAGAAAAATACCAAGCAGGCTACTGCTGACATGTCCAAAGTTCTACAAGAAGATATATCCGAAGATGACGATGATGCTAAATCTGTCATCTTGGGTGGCAATTGGGGCCTATTTTCACGCCAATTCTTACGACGTCATGGACTTCACCTATTGGCTACCATGTCCACATGGTTCTTCCTGGACATCGCCTTTTATAGCCAGAATCTCTTCCAGAAAGACATATTCAGCAAGGTTGGATGGATCCCCGAGGCCTCCACCATGAGTGCAACCGAGGAAGTGTTCTGGATTGCACGAGCTCAGACACTCATCGCGCTTTGCGGAACCGTGCCAGGATATTGGTTTACTGTTGCTTTTATCGATGTAATTGGACGATTCTGGATTCAGGTTCTTAAGATCAATTAACAATTATTTTTACCATATTATTGTTATTATTTGTTGTTAATCTTGTTATTATTATTGTCATTAAAATGCACGTGTATAGTAATAGAAATAGTTTGGACTAATATATGGATCTTATGTGGTCATATAGTTAATGGGCTTCTTCATGATGACTGTGTTCATGCTCGGTCTCGCATTTCCTTACAACTACTGGATCCAAGGCAATCACCATGTAGGATTTGTGGTGATGTACGGTTTCACCTTCTTCTTTGCTAACTTCGGTCCAAACGCTACCACCTTTATTGTACCTGCGGAGATCTTTCCAGCCAGACTCAGGTCTACCTGCCACGGCATCTCAGCTGCCGCTGGAAAAGCAGGTGCTATTGTAGGATCATTTGGGTTTCTTTATGCGTCACAAGGAAAAAGAGGTGAAGATCGGAGCAAAGGTTATTCAGCGGGAATTGGGGTTAGAAACTCGCTCTTTTTGCTTGCTATTTCGAATTTAATGGGACTCATTATGACACTATTCGTGCCAGAATCGAAGGGTAAATCCCTTGAGGAGATTTCTAGGGAGAATGAGGATGAGATGGATGATTACAATGCTTAGTGATATGCAAGAATTGTACCATTACATTATTGTTTATTATATTGTTAGTGAAATGCATGAATTGTACCTATACATTACTGTTCATTGTATTGTTAGTGAGATGCATGAATTGTACCTATACACATTATTGTTTATTGTATTGTTTCTAATTCAATGTATATATATTTCCATTTCAAATTTCAACACATTTGATTTTACTTATTGCCTTTTTAATTCAATATATCAATATATTCATTTCAAATTTTCAAACGTATTTCGTTTTAAATTATACAAGTTCTTTTATGTACTTTTGTTCTGTTAAAATTAAAGAGTTTGCCTAAACATCCACTCTCTAAAGATAGTATCCTAAAAGTCCCTTTAGTTCTAATTCCAGCTTATTCAAAGAAATTATTGTAATATAAATCCTATTGTAACAAGCTAATTTAATTAGCCAAACCACCTTTAGTAGAATGATACGACATCATTGTACTAAATCAAAGATTGTGGGTTCAATACTTGACAAAGCTAATTTTCTTTGAATATAAATGGGTCACATTTTAGCCATCTCTATAAAATAAAATAAAATTATAATTCAATTAAGCATCTCAGTAGGCTTGCCTTACTTGAAATTAAAAAAATATATATTAAATAATTTTCATAAGGGAGCTGAAACTGCGCGACGGTACTGTAGCGATCCTGTAGCGACGGTATATAAAAACTGAAAAAAAACATATAAACTGAAAACAAACAGTATATAAAAAATTCATTCGGTAAAACAGTATATATTTAAAAAAAATAAAAACAGTATATAAAAACATATAAACTGAAAACAAACAGTATATAAAAATTCATTCGATAAACAGTATATATTTAAAAAAATGAAAACAGTATATAGCGTATATAGAAATGCGCGAAAACAATATATAAATTCAATCTGTCGCTACAAGGTCAGTACAGTATCCCGTCGTGATTTCTCATTTCCCTTTTCATAAATACGGAAAATACAAAGGTGTTATTGCAAAAATTCCCTAATTAAAAGTCCCATCGAAATCTATTCCCCTCTTTCCCTTTATCATGCGACTAATAAATCAGTTCACTCGAACCACCTCTCCATTTCGCCCCTTCTCCTCCTCTTCCCGGCCACCACCATCTCCGCCGTCCATCTCGGCCGCCCTCTCCGTCGGCCATGTCTTGCGAGGCTCACGGCGGTTCACCGAACGAGACCTCGCGCAATACTCAGAGGTGACTGGAGATTACAACCCGGTTCACTTAGACGATGAGTCGGCGAAAACTGTTGGTGGGTTTGAGAGAGGGAGAGTCGTTCATGGAATGCTCGTCGCCTCCTTGTTCCCTTCGATCATCGCTTCCAGCTTTGTACGGTGCCTCTCTCTCTCCGTTTCTCTTAGGAATTTCGTCGAACAGGTGCTAGGCATTGTTAACTACCTTAACGGAGGAAGATTTCCACACATATTAGGCATTAAAAATTCTAAAAAAGATGATATTACTTGGTTGTTTAATTAAGTTACTTTGAATTTGGTTGATGTGTACAGCCGGGAGCGATATATGTTTCGCAAAATCTGAAGTTCAAGCTGCCGGTTTATATTGAAGATGAGGTTTCTGCTGAGCTTCAAACAACACACATCAGAGAGATCAAGAAAAGATATATGTATGTTTAGAACACTCTTTTATTACAGTACTTGTTTTCAAGGATTGCCATACAGCAAAGAGTATTATCACTTTTATTGCATTACTTTTCCGAGGATTGCTGTTATATCAAAGAGTATTTTCAGTTTCACCTATTAATGGAGTTCATCTCTGTTGCAGTGTGAAATTCACAACAAAATGTTTTACAAATGAGAATCAGCTTGTAATTGATGGAGAGGCCATGACCGTCTTGCCGACATTAACATTGAATAAATGATGTGATCTTGCTTCTTGCTTCAGACGACCAGAGATTACCATTTTTGTTTTGTTTTGTTTTTTTAGATTTTCCTGTTGTGTTGTTTGCTATACTTCAAGAACAAAGCACATTTTACTAGGATTTCTTAATTTATTTATGACCATTCTTTCATTCTTTCAACAACACTGAATACACTCCTCTCAGTCTCTTGCTGATACATTTCACACCGGAACTCAGCTACAAATGAAATGTAGAACCTGAAAGTACACACATAAACACCCATAACACAATTAAACGATCAACACGTGCAAATAAATCCACCTCTCAATACATCAAACCAACAACGCCAAAAATATCCTCACAAAATTGCCCTCTTCTAAAACTAGAACCCCAATTATTCACTTCTCACAAGGACCTCCATCAATCCATCTCCTCAAATAGTGAGTTGGCCCTCAGCAGGCTCACTCACCCCATCCGCTTCGGTTTCTCAACAAAAATTCATACAAATATCCCCTCAGCACAACAAACCATTTTTCATCATATTCATCAAACCAACAAGAAAAATAAAACTCAAACTCACATATTTATTCCCTCCAACAACGTCAAACTCAAATAATACATCGTCACATCAAACTCCTCAAAACAACTAAATCACCATCACCATCACCATTACCGTTACCGTACAAAACAAAATTGTCCCCTCTCTAGAACTAAACATCAAACAACAAAACCCAATCAATCAACCCCTCTTTAACTTAAATGGTGAGTTGGCCCTCGGCAGGCTCGCCAGCCCCAGTCGCGACCTTCCTCTTCGGCTTCTCAACCACGATCGCCTGCGTAGTCAAAACCATGCCAGCCACACTCGCCGCGTTCTGCAACGCGCAGCGAGTCACTTTCGCCGGGTCAATCACGCCTGATTCGACGAGATTCTCGTATTTGTCCGTCATCGCGTTGTAACCGATTTCCCATTCGCGGTCCATCACTTTCTCGACCACGACCTCGCCTTCGACTCCCGCGTTGTGGGCTATTAGAGATGCGGGGGAGAGCAAAGCCTGGTTGGAATTTAGAATAATGTGATATGTCAATTATTTGATCGAAATGAAGAGTATGTTATTATGAAATTAACTTTATCTTTCGTTGCACTAATATGCTTTAATAGCACCAAGAACGTAAATAGCATTAGTTCTTATTGCCATAAGGTATGCAACAAATATCGTGCAGGAGAAAAACTTAAAAATTAGATATCTTTTAACTATGACAACTCTCAATTATTATATTATTTTGCACTAATCTTGATGCATATTTTACGTAACAAGTTTAATAGCACAAATGCATTACTCATGTCATATTATTTATCAATTTATTAATTTACCTTTTGGATGATGTCAGCGCCGAGACGCTCATCAGGATCCTCGATGGTGGCCTTGATGGCGGGAACGCAAGTGGACAGGTGGACGTACGCCGCGCCGCCACCTGGCACGATGCCTTCCTCGATGGCAGCGAACGTCGCGTTCTTCGCGTCCTCTATGCGCAGCTTCTTGTCCTCCAGTTCCGTCTCCGTCGCCGCTCCCACTTTAATCACCGCAACTCCACCTGTTGAAAAAAGAAGATAAAAAGTTGTTATGTTTACTTATGTAACCTTATAGAATGGGAAATATCATAGACACCCCTACAAAAAGTAATCAAAATGCTACAGAACATGACAATAAATTATGATGACAACATAACGGGGTCAATAGTGTAACTATTACACCCGAGTATGACTAATTAAAGAAATGAAATTTGCACTATGGATCCTATCATGTTGTTATCATGCTTTATTGTCACGTTATGTAGCATTCTTGTAGAATATCTCATCTACACTTGTCTTACGTACAAACAAGTCTCTCTTATAAGACCCTTGTTCCATTTAATTATTTTTATTCATTTTACCTGCGAGTTTGGCGATTCTCTCGGCGAGTTTCTGAGAGTCGTAGACCGAATCGGTCTCGGCGAGCTCCTTCTTGAGCTGAGAAATACGAGCCTGGATCTCGTCCTTGCTGGCCGCGTCGGCGATCATGGTCGTCGACGTGCTCGAGATCGTCACCTTCCGAGCGATCCCCAGCTGCTCTACTGTCGTGTTCTCGATCAGCAGACCCATGTCCTTTGCTTGGAATTCCGCACCTAAAAAGATGAAAAGAATGAAAATGATTATTAAATAGAAAACACACAAACTATTTATTATTAAATAAAAACAATTCGTTCCTTTCCTTTCTTTGTGATTTATTAAATAAAAAAAAGCAAATTGTTCCTTTTTATGGCAAAATAGGCGAATAAAAAATTTAAATAACAATATTTTCCTTCTCCACCGAGAGACTAGCATGCGCGTCTTCATAAAGACTCCTCAAACAATCAAAACAACAATATAGGGACTAAATTGCAACTTTATCATTGTAAAAATGTCACCAATCTTGCAAAGAGAGACTAACATAAAGACTAAATTGCAATTCTATCATTGTAGAAAGAGACTCTTATCATCATAAAACAAACTCACCTGTGACAATAGCGATATCCTGCAAGAGCGCCTTCCTTCTCTCTCCAAACCCAGGCGCCTTAATTGCGGCCACATTCAAAATGCCTCTCAACTTGTTAACAACCAAGGTGGCCAAAGCCTCGCCGGTGATGTCCTCGGCGATGATCAGCAGCGGGGCGCGCAGCTGCGTGGTTTTCTCTAAAAGAGGGACGATCTCCTTGATGGAGGAGATTTTTTGGTCCGTGATGAGCACCCTCGCGTTCTCGAATTCCACGAGGAGTTTTTCCGGGTTCGTCACGAATTGAGGGGAGATGTAGCCTCTGTCGATCTGGAGAAGAAAGAGAGAAAGATGGTATGTGTGTTAAATATGTGTGTAGGAGACTTTTTTTTGCTAGTTGGGTTTCTTTCTTGTGTATTATGATGTTTGGTAATGTTTGAATTGATTTTTAGGTTTTTGTTATTAAAAATGTGACTAGGAAAGAACATGTCACTTAGAAAGTATAGAAGTCAACATTCATATACATGTATAATCAGCAAACTGAAGTAAATGGAAAAAACTTAATCAGTAGAACGACATTTTTTTTCCTAGGTGGATTCCTCTTTTAAACATGTTATCAGAAAGTGAAGTGAGAATTAGTATAAACTATAAAGTTGACTAATATACATTTTAAGTAGATAATATACATTTGAACTGGTTTTCACGTTTTTGTTTTGATAAATGCATCCAAGAAAGAAGATACAATGATAAATATGTTAATAATTAGAAAAAAAAAAGGACCTCCATTCCTTCTTCAACATCGACGGTAGTTTCGAAAGAGGAGGAAGACTCGATGGAAAGAACGCCGTCGGGGCCCACTTTGTCGATCGCGTCGGCGATCATCTCACCGATGGATTCGTCGTTTCCGGCAGAAATCATAGCCACAGCTGGAAACATATTAAAAAAATAATATTATTAAAAGAGGATAATGTTGCTAAAAAAATGGAACCAAAAAAAAAAAATTACATAACATTCAACACATGTCCCACCTTGTTACGGGACCCTAAACCCTAAACAACATTAACCCTCTTTCTAAACCCTAAATCCCAAAAATACCCCTTTAAAATATACCTTTGATATCGCCACGGCCCTTAACGGGCCGGGCCTTCTTCTCGAGCTCCACGACCAAACCCTCGACAGTCTTATCAATCCCCTTTTTGAGCGAAACCGGGTTGGCGCCTGACGTGACGCTCAACAAACCGAGCTTAATAATCTCGCGAGCCAAGACCGACGCGGTCGTGGTGCCGTCTCCCGCCGAGTCGTTCGTCTTACTCGCCACCTGTTTAAAAGAAATAAATAATTGTTGGTTATAAATGTAAGTAGGAAATAAATTAATGGGATAAATGCATGTTTAGTCCATGTACTTTAATATTGATTTAGACTTTTTGGTCGATGTGCTTTATAAATGGTGCACGCTTAGTCTCTCAAATTCAATGATGATAAAAAAAAATAGTTACATTTATTATTATTTTTGTAGATTTATTTTCTTGGTAAAAATAAAAAATATATATATTTTTGCGTTAAAGATTGAATGGGTAAATAGTCATTTATAAAAAAAATTAACGGCGCTAGCTACTTCTGTTAAGCGAGACTAAAAAATTTAAACCAAAAAGTACATGGATTAAACGTGCAACCAATTAAAGTTTAGAGACTAGCGGCGCATTTATCCCTAAATTAATGAAATTAAAAAGAAAGTTCACCTCGCGAATTAAGGCGGCACCGGCATTTTCCATCGGATCTGCGAGCTCAATGGCTCTAGCAATGGTGACTCCGTCATTCACCACCTTAGGGTTTCCAAATTCATCCAACACCACATTCCTCCCTTTTCATTTCAACAAAAATAAAAAAGATTTTAACTTAAGCACAATAATCACTCAATTTCATAACGGCAAAATTAGTCACTGAATTTGCAATTTTTTTGGATTTTACCTCGAGGGCCGAGAGTGACTCCGACGGCATTGGCGAGTTTATCGATGCCGGCTTGGAGATTCCTCCTTGAGACCTGGTCAAAGGCGATGTCTTTTGCGTTGGCTCTGACTTTGACCACGGTTCTTCTTTGCGAGCTAGACCTCCTGCTCACTCTCCCCTTCTTTTGTTTTACAAAAAATAACGAAATTTTTTAGTAAAGAGATTAAACAGAGAATTGGGTAAGTTATTACTTAATAAACAATAGTGTGGTTGTTCGTAGTTATTTCAATTTGAATCTGTAGCACGAATTGAGTTCTGAATTTAGTTCAATTCCTGTTTTACTGAAACAAAGCCTCAATAACTTGTAACCAATAATAAAACAGTCTAAAGAACCACACCAAAACCCTAATGAGTTGCAACTTCAAAGGGTAATTAATAGAGACAACACTTCCTCTCCCCTTCTCCATCGAAGAAAGAGAGAAAAGAGTAAAAAAAACCCGCACTCAATATTCATATATTCCCCTTCCCTTCCATCCAAACAAAGTACGAAAGGGAGGAAGTAAAGTAAAGTAAAGTAAAGAGAGACCTGAAAGGGGGAGGCGGAGAGGAGAGAAGCGGCGGAGGAGAGCGCATTAGCCGACGCCATTTCCTTCCTTCCTTCCTTCCTTCGTCTCTAGATTTGAGAGTGAGTGAAAGGAAAAGCAGTGAGTAGAGAGAAGAATAAAGATAAGGTGAGACTGAAGCAAAGAGGGGCGGCTCGACCAGGGTTTATGTATAGAAAACAGGATTGGGAAGATGAGATGAGAGAGAGCGAGGGGCTTCCAGAACATTCGGATATCGTTTTTGTCTTGCTCTGTGCGGGTTCAAATTGGCTCTGGTTGTAATATGGGGCCCGCATTGCAGTGACTTGTTCAGGTTGAGGATTCGGACAGTTGCAGTAATGCCCCTGATGAGTTATTAAATTTGTAAAATGGGAAGTATCACTTGTTAGTTGGGTAATTTTATGTGTAGTGTATCACCCTCCGAATTATCAAAATCTCAGTCTTAATCCAACATAGGAAGTATTATGGATACCATACTATTTATTTGTACACATATTTATACAAAAAAAAAAAATATATTATATATACATATATCTCATTTGCTCCAAAATGAGATAACATTCACATACAGAGGAAGATGTTTATTTACAAAGTAATAAGAATTAACTAACAAACAACAGATTGTATTATTTTATTTGATGTAATTCAGTGAATGAATAACACATCTGTAGAAACACAATTATTTCTGAAACTCTATAGAACCCTATACTATGCATCCTATAAATAGTTAAAAAAAATGAAAATAATAAAAATCTATAATCTACAATCTCCAAAAGTTAGATAAAATTCTGCCACCACTTCTTTTTCTTCTTCAATTGTTCTATCGGAAATTCTGCAATAAATCAACACAACATATACTAATTATATTATATATTTAAACCAAAATATATATAAATATATACCTGCTTCAGGATAAATAGAATTGTAGTGAACCTCAGCCCAAAAGCTCAAAAATATTACTGCAAAAAGAATAACAAAAAATTAATCAGAAATATAAATTAAGCCTAAAAAAACAATATTTCTAAAGATATAATAAACTTCTCAAATAGCAAAAATAAAAAAATATGAAAAAAAAATACTTCTTTTGGATTTTTCAACAACGGGGAGAATTTCAATGTAGCACGTATCCTTGAAAGACGTAAGAATAAATATTTTCACCCCATACTGCACAAAAGAATAATAATTAAAATAATCATTACTGTATTAATAAATATATATAAAAATATTTCAAAAACAAAGAAAATATGTTAACATACTGAATCAGCAGCGGCTTGTAATGTTACATGATCGCCCCACTCACCGCTCCTGCTTATTCAAATTATAAATGATTAAATTAAAATAATATTTAAAATAATTAAAAATAATAAATTAGATAAGCAATATATAACTAACTTGGACATTTTCTTGATATAATCATCGTAACCCATTGGAACGTATCCTTTGTAGATTTCAGGCTGCAATTTAAGCTGAAATACATAAACCAAAAATAAATTTTAACAATATAATACATGCATATATGCATAAAAAATACATATTATATTATTTATATGAATATTAAGCTAACCTGATTAACAATTTGGTCTCTAACAAACGCATGGTGCTCAGGCGTACGATAAAATTGATCCGATAAAGCTCTAAACTGCACAAAAAAAATAAAAATTATATAAAAAAAAAAATAAAAATACGAATAAACAACAACATAAATATTGTAAGTATAAACAATAAGAGTTAATTAAATACTGAACCTGACAATTTCCATCGCCTTGAACCTTCAGTTCAACCAGATCATAAAGCTTCAACCTACATAACACATCAAATTTCAAAATATTCAAGGACCAAACTGTATAATTCACCTAACATTACAACAGGGCTAAAATCATAAATTACCTCTCAAGAAGTCTCTCATGATCTGTCATCGCCTCATCAACCGTCGGAATATTATTAATTATTCTCGGCACATGCTGTTATACAGAATTATCCTTAAAATTTCAACTAACTCACAACAATTTCCTTAAAAAATAAATAATCAATTAATTATTTTTTTAACAATTACCGGAACGGGAACCATCTGATTCAACCGCTTCCCAACTACACCATCCAACTCATCCGTGAACTCGATCGACAAAGAACTGGACAGCTCCATTTCCTCCTCTCCATTAAGTCCAGAACTGGAGGCCTCCATTTCCTCTCCTTCCACAGGAATTCTAGTATCCCACACCTGATTCAGAACCGGTTCGTACGACCTTCCGGAAGCTTCGAGCTGAGAGAGTTCCTGTTGGAGCGCGTAAGCGATGACCTCATCGTTCTCTACCAGATTTTCTCTCTGGCCCCTCATGTTTTCGGTTTCGCGGTTGCTTGTGGTAGTAGTGCTTTCTGTGCTGGTGTTGGTATTGTTAGGATTGGAATTAGTGTTATTGTGAATTGTATCGGTTATATAATTAGGGTTTGTGATGAATGCGTCTTGAAGAAGGTGAAGGCCCCACCTGACGAGATTCGGATCTTCGCTCATAATCATTAATTAATTAATTTAATTAGTTTAATTGTGGGTTATTATGATGATTTTTTGGAGGGACAGTTGGAGCCTGAAATATATTTGCGATGAATGAATTAGGAAAAATATGAATGAAATTCAGAGTAGAAGAATAGTAAAATAATGTGTAGTGTAATTGGAAGGTTGATCTGTATTTGAATTAAATGATGACAAATAGAAAGAAAGAAGTAAGGATGGTTTAAGAAATTTCTGTAAAAATGAAATAATAAAGGAAATTCTATAATTGGCAAACTATTGTTTCAATTTAGTTGGGTTAATCAATTTTATTATGTTGATAACAGTAGAAAAAACAGATAAACATGTTTTGAACGATTCAAGTGGTGATTTTGGACTTTGAATGAAAGGGCAAAATGGTCATTTGAAAATACAGCTGATATTATTTGACTGAGAAATTATATTAAATCAGGTGCAATATTGAAGATGAATATTTGATGCTCTGAATTCGCTGAATAGAAATTAATTACAGATTAATTGTTCACAATCAAATTTGATTCCAAATTTAACAGACTAGATTATGATTCATTGTATTTACCCAAGCCAACTTTTTATTTTATATGGTATTTTTATTCATTTATCTTTTTCTTCTGAAACAAACCAATGTAGTTGTTCCAGACAATAAAATCCCCAATTCTTTTTTTCTGAAAAATAACAAAATTCTCACTACACAAAAGAGGAAATTAACTAAACTCTTCTCCAAATTAACAAAAACAAAAAGGCAAAACTCCTTCTAAAAGCATCAAATCAAAAGAATAACAACTAACAAGCTACAATCCTCCACTCCCATAATCATAAATGGAAAAAAAATCCAATCATCAAAAAGGGCAAAAGAAAAGAAAAATAAAACTTACTTGCTACAGAAGCAACCTCCTCCTTTCTCAATCGAATCGATCAGAACGGATTAATTCAGACTCAAGCAAAGAAAGACTAATAATGAAGTTATCTATTTATCTTTTTGGAATTTTGAGAAATCTTTTGAATCGACAACTCTTGCCTTACATTATATATATATATATATACACTTCACGTGCGAGGGAAGAAAAAAGAAAATCAGGGGTTAATTAAGACAATCAGCCAATGGAAAGACGCCGAATGGAGGATTAAGAGAAGGTACGGAGTCGGAATAGCGTGTGCGTAGGGAAGTCGACCACGTACAAAAAATTTAGAAAGATTTTACAAAATCATTTTGGTGTTTTTATTTTGGTATTTATGAAAACATTTATGCTTATCTCTAAATATGATTTATGTGTCACTTTTTATTAGTTCATATGTAAATGTTATCTTTTGTTTTACTCATTTCTAGGTGTAGAGTTTTATTTTGAATTGATACTGATTGATTGTTAGAATGTTGTCGTGAGTAGTATTTTTTTTGTTATAATTATGATATGAAATTAGTTAACTAACATTATATACTCATATTTCTTAAATATACCATTTAACTACTTTTTAATGTCATTCATATCAAACAATATTTTTCATTTTCCATCATCTAATAGTCTACCAGATCAAACAACACATGTCATTCACGACATTCTTAATTTGCTCCGCCCTCATCTTAATATCTTAGTTTGTCCCGGTACAGGGACGGAGCTAGGGGGTGCTAGCAGAAGCCTTGGCCCCCCTATGAAATCAAAATTTACAAAAGAGCCCTTAGAGAATTTAATTTTGGTCCCTGCTGTTATAATTTTATTCATTCTATATTCAAATTATAGAGTAGATGCTAGATGAAGTGTTGTATGCTGTATCTTTGCTTGAGGGACACATGTTTGTTTTGTGTGGAGACTTCCAGAAAACTCTAGATATCGTATAAAAGGAAACGCTGCAGGAGATATGAAAGTTCTCCATATTTAATTGTTATGATTCTATTCCTTAATTGATAATTAGAATTTGAAATATGTTTATTTTTTTTATATTTGTTTTCATGAATTAGATATTAATGGGGTAGCAAATCTTTGATTTATTTTCTTGTATTAGGTATGACTCTCATTATAAATAGAGATATATGAGTAGAATTTTATTCATTTCTACACCACAAACAATTGTATTGTATTTCTTTTTCTTCAAATATATATAAAGTTTGAGTGCCGACGGCGTGGTTTTTACCCTAAAGGGTTTCCACGCAAAACAGTCTTTCACATTTTTCCAAATCAAAATAATTTGGTAATAAAAAAACTGCAAAACTGTGATTCGAACTCATGTGCTTTGAGCCATATTCTACAATATAGTTACTGAAGCCCAACTGGACAACAAATGTTGGAGAAAAGGAAAGGGGGTTCACATGGAAGGCACCGACCGTTGGGTGGAGTCACAGTACGGACACGAGTCAAGGAAGAGGGATGCGCCGTGTGAATTGTTTAATGTTTTGGGAGATTCTGTAGAAGGCCCATGTTTTATAAATATATTGTGAAAGTGAGGAGGTGATAATGGGCTGTGGGCTATCGATATAGATTGGCATATGTTTTTTTACTAAACATATTTGGGCTTCTCACCAAAATCATATCATATGGATGGTTACTTGATATTTTAATCAAGTAATGATTTTCTAGTTTTTTCCGGATATATAGTTGGTAAAATTAAAAAATAAAAATTTGAAAGTAATGATTTCATTTGTTCTTATATTTATTCCTTTGTTGCCTAGAGAGTAGAGACCCATTAATTATTGTTGCTTTTTAGGGTATTTGAGTATCTCATTAACAGATTTTTTTTAATTATAATTTTAATTTTAATTTTAATTTGTGGGGCTTTCTCTTAACTACAATTCGTGTTACTTATTTAAGAACACAACAGCAAGGCAAAACAACCTCAGAAAGAAACACAACACTTTCAAAAGGGTGAAGATTATGACTCTTAAAAGAAAGGGTGAATGTATTCTCGAACGAGATAAGCAGGGATGAGCTTAAAAGCCCGGTGATCACATTTATTCTTGGCGTTACGGCTTTCTCTATGCCCATCACGGTATTGTATTTTTTTTTCTCTCCATCTCGAATTTCTGAGTTTTGAGGTAATCAAATGAAATGTTTATTACTTATATTTAGTAATCTACAAATATAGGTTGAATTTTATAAAGAAAGAAGGATTTTTTTTTCAAACTAGCACTCCTTTGAAAAATAATTAAATAGATAGCATTCTTCTGAAAATAATTATTTATCTAGCACTTCCGCCATCACCACTGGCGGAACTAGACATATTTTTTCATTTTCTTATCCCGACCATTTGGCAGTCTTAAACACGCTTAATTAGATAAAATAGACACCGCCAAGACTTCTGGCGGAACCACCTATTTTATAATTTTTTTTGCCTCTAAACAGTCATGAAAATTAGCAAAAAAAAAAGTTACTGTTCACTATTCCGCCAGAGCTGATGGCGGAACTCTGGCGGAACAGTGAACAATACCAATTTTTTTTTGACAGTTCATTCCGCGTTAAGCATATGATACGGGACCAAGAGTCAATCAAACGAAAAAGAATTGAAGGATGAAATATCAAATTCTATGATTGTAACATACAAAAATTGTAACAAATAAAAGAGGAATGATCTGATGATACCTCCATAATATCTCTATAAATGAGGAATAATAATTCAGAATACCCCCAAAATGAATAAAAATATCAAAATTTGATCATCAGATCTTGCTGCCACCAATTAACACACTCAAATGAAAAAAAAATAAAAATAAAAACGAAAGCCCAGAATTTATTTATGTTTTGAGCAACAACTTTCAAAACTTACCACCAATGAAACCTAAACATCACTACCTATAATAACTCTTATCAATAACATTATCTCAAATTCTCCCCTAATAAATCCTAATGTTGTTCTCAGCGAGATACTTCTTGAGAGTCTCATACATCATGAAAACAATGCCAACACTCGGCACGACTTTATAGTACTCAGGAAGGATGTCTCTGTACAACCCTCTGAACCTGTATATACCCGCCCTCTTCCGTCCGCTACTTCCAGCTGAATTCTTCTGCGCACCAAGTCCAGCGGAAATGTTGCTACACCAGCTAAATGAAAATTAAGTTATAGTATTCAAATTGAAATTGCAAAAAAGCCCCTATATTATGTTGAAATTATAAGAAAGCCCCTACATTAGCTGGAAATTGCAAAAAGAATTTAGCAAAAAAAAAGACAATGTTTATATTTTTTTTGGCTTCTAAATAGCCATGAAAATTTAGCAAAAAAAAATGTTACTGTTCACTGTTCCGCCATCAGCTCTGGCGGAACAGTGAACAGTAACATTTTTTTTTTTTTGCTAACTTTTCATGGTTGTTTAGAGGCAAAAAAATAATATAAAGCCTCTGGCGGAACAGTCTTTTTTGCCTAATTAAGTATGTTTAAGACTGTCATAGGCAGTTCCGCTAGAGGCTCTGGCGGAATCACTACAATTCCGCCAGAGGCTAGATAAATAATTATTTTCAGAAGAATGTTATCTGTTGAATTATTTTTCAAATGAGTGCTACTTTGAAAAAAAAAGTCAGAAAGAAGGGACTATTGCCGTGCCAATACGTGTTTATAGGGTAGGATACGATTATTAGAGTTTCAGTATATTGCACTACGATATAATTTATTTATTTATGTGTTTGAATATATCTGTCCCAAACTTTACAAATCTAGCCAAAGAATGTGAAGATGTTTTTTGAACTCATAATATCGCACCCTTTCAAAATTTGCTACTGATTGTATACTAATTTTGTAGGAATATACATTTTCGCTCAAGTTTGCTGTTGTGCCGTTTGCACTGGCCAAGTTTTTAAATCCTCTAACAGCTGTTTCTACCACTGTTGGTACTAATGTTGCATATAGGTACAGTTCAGACATGGGTGTAAGAGAAGATGTGGTCAAGATGCGGGTCGAAGAATTTGTGAGGATAGTCAGAACGGATTGATTAATACTCAAGCAAAGAAGGACTAAAGTTATCTATTTATCCAACAGCCGATCTTTTTGGAATTTTCAGAAATCTTTTGAATTGGCAACTCTTGCCTTATATATATACATCACGCCCGAGCGAAGAAGCAGAGAAATAAAATCAGGGATTAATATAACTAATTAATTAATTAATTAAAAGAGAGTGTAGTTAAATATCAGCCAATTGGAAGCCGACGCGTGGAGGATAGAAAGAAGGTACGGAGCATCAGGGATTAATTAAAACAGCGTGTATTGAAATCATCCAATGGAAAGACGTCGCGTGGAGAGATTAAGAGAAGGCATCGGGTCGGAATTTTTGTGTAGGGAAGTCGGCTAGCTAATTAGAAGAGGACACGTGGGGAGGGAATAGTTTACGGACACGAGTCAAGGATGAGGCGCCGGGTGGATTGTTTGACTTTTTTTTTTAATATAGCATCTGTTTAGAAAAAAATTTGAGCAAATAGCACTCATATGAAAAAAAAATTAAGTAACTAGCACTACCGCCAGCTTTCTGGCGGTAGAGAGCTGATACCGTCGGAAATCCTGGCGGTAGAGGCTAGTTTTCAATTTTGCCCCATCCGTTGGCTTAAACAGATTAATTACGAAAAAAATTGGCTTCTACCGCCAGCTATTTTGGCAGTAGATGTTGAAATTTTATTTTTTTGAGACGTTAAAATTTTTACCTGTTTTAGCAAGGAAATTAGCGCAACAATTTAAAAATTAAGATCTACCGTCAGATTTTCTGATAGTAGTGATAATTTTGTAAATATTTCTAGGTCAATCCGTTATTAAATCCGTTAAGCACAAAAAAAAAAAAAAATACTTCTATCGTCAGACTTCCTGGCGGTAGAAGAAGTAGTTAACTTTTAGACCAAAGTTTGGTGATGGACTCGAGGGTTTTACATACACACTCTAATGGACTTTACAATGTTGCATTGATTGAGGATTGAACTGGTTTGTTGATTGAAAAATAAATCTCTAGTTATAAAGCTTTAAATGGCTCTATGCGCAATATATTTTTTAGTTTGCAATTAGGCCGAAATGTCATTTTACTTATTTTGGGCCCAAATATTTCATGCCTTTTAATTGTCTCTCATTCTGAAAACCTGAAAACAAGAATCGAACGCTTCCTTCTTTGTCTCATCTCTTATCTGAACACCTTCTTCTACCGCCCAGGAAGTCTGACGGTAGACGAGATATTTTTTTTCCCTTAACGGGTTTGATAGCGAGTTAACCTAGAAATATTTATAAAATTGTCACTACCGCCAGAAAAACTGGCGACAGACCTTAACTTTCAAAATTTTGCGTCTATTTCCTAGCTAAAACAGGTATAAATTTTGATGTCTAAATTTTTTTTTTTTTGTACATCTACCGCCAGAAAAGCTGGTGGTAGAAGCTACGTTTTAACTAATTAATCTGTTTAAGCCAGCGGATGAGAAAAATTGAAAAATAGCCCCTACCGCCAGGATTTCTGGCGGTACAAGCTCTTTATCTCCAGAATAGCTGGCGGTACAAGCACTTTACCGCCAGAATAGCTGGCAGTAGAAGCTCTTTATCGCCAAAATAGCTGGCGGTAGTGCTAGTTACTTCAAAATTAGTGTTATTTGCTCAATTGTTTCTATATGGATGCTTAAGAAAAAAGGCCAAATTTCATGTGTACCCCTACAAAACATCATAACTTCACGTATACCCCTACAAAAGGTGAAATATCACCAATACCCCTATAAAATCACTCAAATATCATAAATATCCCTATGTTATACTTAGTGTTAATATTAACGCTATTTTTCCGTTTTTCCTCAATGTAAATGTGGTAATAATTTATATTGAGTCATTTTTTTTGTACTTTTTAGTTTATATGTTTATATATAATAGGTTCAATATGAATATATTTGAGAGAAAAACTTAAAATTTCTACAAAAAATTAATAAAAAATTAGTATCTAATAATCATTTTATATTTTAATAAAGTAATTAATAATAATGCAATCATTATATATGTTATATGATTGATAGATTTTGACGGGATATTAATGATAAGGGTGTTCGTGATATTTTATGATTTTGTAGGGGTATTCGTGATATATATGTGATTTTGTAGGGGTATCCATGATATTTGTGTGATTTTGTAGGGGAATTGGTGATATTTTATTTTTTGTAGGGGTATACATGAAATTATGAGGTTTTTGCAGGGGTACATTACATATGGAATTTGGCCTAAAAAAAAAATCGGATTGTTTAATGTTTTCGGAGATTCAGATTCTGTAGAAAGGCTGATGTTTTATTCCGGGTGAGGTGATAATGGTCTGTGGGCCAGTAGGACTTCTACATGTTAACATACTTTCGGCTTACTATATAAAATCATCTAACATGGATCTTCATGATCTTCTCTTTTTTTATGAGTAACAATTTAATTATAATTATAACGGACCACTGCATAATTCATTCTTAATTATCCCGAAGTGCAATTACAATCAAATCTACCAAACAAATACAATAAAATGTACGAAACAAACAACAAGCAAATTTCTATAAAAAAGGTAAACAACAAATAAAATGTCATCACTAATTTATATTGCTAGAATACCATTTGACCCATTCAACTTGGTTTAATCAAAGTCACTGTGGCCATATAAAATGAGTGATGACCTTATTCTAATGCCTTGCATGAACAATAACAATCTCACACAACTTTTTATTTCCTTCAAAGAAAAAAAACTTGGCTAAAAACAGATCAGAAATCAACACCCATTTCCCATCATGCTCCAGGGTTAGTCTCCTTCAACAACAAAAATGAAGTCAGTCCAAATTATATGTATGAATTGATTTTTAGCTTACAAAAATTATAGTGACAAACTTTTGATAAATCATAATATTTTTCTAATGTGATGGAATATAAATTTTCATGAAAAACAGGTCTTTTAGAAATTTGGTTGCAAAATAACAAAAGCACATAAAGAAAATCAAATGATTATTCACAATTATTCATTGCATAACCTATGGCATCGATCCCATTTGCTTGTGTATGATACATTATTAGGTACTTGCACTACATTTTGACCATTTGTGTAAACAACAAATGGTATATGTTTTTTAAGCTTCAGTAAGCAAAAGGAATGCCTCACTAAATAGATTCTATTAAATAATTTCAAAATGAAATTTCGGTTACATATTTGGTCTATGTTGACACAAAATATGATACATTGATGAAAATGGGCGTAACTTATGCAGAAATAATACCTTGTTAATGTATTAAGCATATTTAAGAGCCAGTTATGTAGTTGTTTAACTTACGTGAAAAATGAATATATTATTATGGGCATCAATCAATTAATACCTTTTTTTTCACCTCAAATGCCTGATCTTTTTGAGACTAGATCTTTCTCGGATGTTCCTCCCCCGCCTTGTGCATATTTGATGACAAACTCCTCAACCGGCATCTTGACCAGATCTCCCCTTACAGCCAGGTCACATCGAAATAAACATTAATGCTAGAAATTAAATTTGCTGTTGAACTTCCTCGAGACGACATTTTAGAGGCGCCAAAACAAATTGCCTGCCCGCTTATTGCAGGGCCTCCAGGGGATTTTGGGGCTAACCCTGTCTTACAATACAAGGCAAAATCTTCACAATTGTGTTTTAACAAATTGTAGTCTCCAAATCCGTGGTCAAGGAGGTATTGCGCGCGGTGTATAACTTGGTCTAAAGGGTCAGAGGGGGCGAGAGTGCATGTGCCACCACGGATTTTCGCGTAGAAGAACTTCTTGGAGACAGAGTAGGCAAATAAGTAAAGGCTTCCTCCATCAAGGAAGCAATCGAGGCAAGACAAGATCACGCCCTCTACCGGCTTGCCCTCATGATACTTGAAGCACTCTTCACAGTCTTTTGCCTCTTCAGGTTTGGAAGAGTACCGAAAGATATTGTTGGCCGGTCCAGCTGAGCTGCCAGCGCCGGGAAACATGCCATGAACCAATCCATCTGCTTCGTTATTATTGTTCCCGCCAGTGAAATGGATGACCTTGTTATTGCCAATGTATATTCCTATAAAATGCAAAAATATTATTGTGATGCTAATTTCACTCTATATATATATATATATATGCTTAATTAACTAACATTGACATATTTTGGTAACTAATTCTACATATATAGGTAGCTAAACTTTTGGCTAACCGCACTTGATTAGTAGATATACTAAATATCGCGCTTCTCTGTATATAGAGAATATGATACTCATATCAAGATCAATTCATGATCAAAAGGAAACTAATGTTATAGATCAAGGGTTTTGATACTCATTATCAACAAATGAATCATTTATTATAATCCATCAACAGAATGTAGTGTGAAACCTAACTTTTACATTATTTGAATCAAAGATTTAAAATGTTAAAAAAAGTAAAAAAGGGAGAAAGATGTTTATATATTAATTTAGTTATATTTAAAATGCATTTTTTCTGTATTGGTAGACCAAGAATTATATTAAACTCCTTTTTTTTAATATTATTTTGATTAGTAAGATGATTGTCAGTAAGATTATTAAATTCACTATTAAAAAAAATTATTGAAATGATTGTCAGTAGGCAATTGCTTACTACAACGGTACAACCTCAGAAAACAAAATTGGTTAAAGTGCCCACCAACTCAAAAGTTATGAGTTTAAAACAAGTGTTAATTTCTTTGAATATAGATTAATAAGATATGAGCTCTCCTTATAAAATAAAAAAAAGGGAAATGCACAAATACGACTGTAGCACGACGCACTATAGATATACTGTTATTTTTCATTTTATATACTGTTTTCTCATTTTATATACTGTTTTGCCATTTACTGTTTTCCCATTTTTATATATTGTTTTCACTTTTTATATATATACTGTTATTAGAAAATAAATTATATATACTGTTATGTATATATTATTATTAGAAAATAAATTATATATACTGTTATTGGATCTCGTCGTGAACAGTCGTGCTACAGTGCGTCGTGCTGTAGCAGGTCTCTAAAAAAATGGTTAAAGTAGTATGATACCGTGATGGGCATAGGATTTGAGCAAACGGTGGGAATAGATGTGATCACCAGCGGCGATGTTATCCCTCTTTATTTTGTTGGAGAATACATTCACCATCTCGCCTTTTTTTGAGATACAGTATTTTTCCTCTTTTTAAAGTGTTGATGTATGTAAGTTGTTAAATTGTACTTATTGTTCTTGCTACTAATGCTCCTTATATATACAACATTTTGGATAATAGGACCTTTCCTTGATCTATGCATTATTTACAACTTGGAATGAGTTTGTCAAATTCTCCATTTTTAAATCAATATAATGAAGGCAAATAAGTGGTCAAGGACAAGAAGGTATTTACAATTTTTACAACTTGGAACTTTCCTTGATCCTGCAATTAATAGGAACTTTCCTTTAAAATAAAATAAAAATCTTATTCGCCAACTTGCTAAATTGAGCATCTACATTCTTATATGACAAAAACCTAACTTTTGTTGATATGCTGTAATTGTGTGCATAAATTCAAAACTCATTTGCAAATTATATTAGGTTAATGTATAATTTAAAGATTTTTATTTTCAAAAAAATCCTCTTTTTTAATGTCTTACAAACTTGGCTACTACATTCTTAGAGAAAATAATTTAGTCCTTATATGATGAGTTGAACTTTCCCCCCTATGTTAACTTTTTGATGGAAAATATCAAGTTATTTTTCTCTTTATTTGAAATATCTCTCATATTTAATATTTGGTTTTTGTGCATAATTTACCAAAAAAATAATTCAGAGAATTTATAAAAATATATGCAAGATATCATATCACATTTTAAAACTATTTAGTGATTTTATAAAATAAAAAAAGATAAATGTATTATGTTGTTCCTTTTTTGCTCAATAGAATTTTTTTTCCTTATTTCCATTTAATATACGTCATCACTATTTTTTTTTTCCTAAATTGTGTTACGACTTACAAGTACAACATCACATAAATTTTAACACAAAATAAATTTTCATAAAAGTCTGTAATGGAATTGAACATTTTTGCTAAAGCTTGCTAGCTTAAGTGGTAGACATTATTTCTTGCATTGTTAACTTAAGCGGTAGACATTAATCCCAATCATTTATTTTTCACTTACTTTTGAGTCTCCTTAATAGGCCACATCATCACTTTTATATCGACCGTTCGATCAATTTTTTAGTCGAATCTTAGCCATTCATTTTCTCAAATTTATTGATAATTTATGGCAATATTTATGTGGTTATTAAAACATAAGCATATGATTGATTGAATTGGTGTTTTGTGTTCCATACCCGATTTAGTGAGAACTATTGTGAGTTTGTTTGTGATCATCAGATCTTAATCAGATGGTTTCAATGAATATTGATGCAAAGTTATGTTCAATTATTAATACTAATAGTTAATGAAGAGTTCACTCATTAAAATATAAATAATTTTTCTTTAAAAAATTATAATTCTTAATGAAATATTTTATTTCTAATGTTAAAATCATCAAATATAAATTTGTTGAAATTTTCTCTTTATTTTGAGTTTCATATTGTTATGATTCCAATATTTTTTCTTGCTAAATATGTGAATATAGACTATATAAAATAAGATGTACAAAAATGATATACTCATTAATTTATACCTTATAGTTTTTTTTAATCTCTTTTTGAGCATTCTCAAGAGATCTATTATCAATTTTATCTCGGCCGTTGGATCAATTTTTTTAAATCTTAGCTTTTCATTAAAATTATTACCACGATATCACATGTATCAATAGTTATTGAAAAGTTTACTCATTAAAATATAAATACTTTTTTTTCTTCTTTAAAAATTATAATTCTCAATGAAATATTTTATTTCTCATGTTAAAATCATCAAATATAAATTTGTTGAAATTTTCTCTTTATTTTGAATTCCATATTGATATGGTTCCAATTGTTTTTTGCTAAAATATGTGAATATAGACTATATAAATGAAGATGTACAAAAATGATATACTCATTATCTTATACTCTATTTTTCATCTCTCTTTGAACATTCTTAAGAGGCCTATTGTCAATTTTATCTCCGCGTTAGCCAATTTTCATATCACATAAAGACATATTGTTATGATGCCAATTTCATTTTTTCTTGATAAAATATATGAATGTAGACTATATAAAATAATATGTTATAAAATTATAAGCTCATTTACTCTTATCATATTCTTTTACCTCTTTTTGAAAATTCTTAAGAGAACTATTATCAATTTTCTCTCCGCCATCGAATCAAATTTTTTATCAAATCTTAGCTCTTAATTTAAATTATTATTGTAATATCACATAATTAGTTAGATTAATGTTTAGTGTTATATCTTCGTTATGTGAGAACTATTATCTCAAACAAAATTTCAGAAAATTGAAAACTATATTATATTACTTAATGTATTATATGTTTCATAATAACATATGTGTAATCTGTACCATTTTAATATCTAAAAAAATAAGAAAAATAGCGGTGACAAATTTTTGAAGAAAATGAGTAATGTTATATTTTTCTATGTAGTATGCATATTTTTTCCCATATATATAATATTAAATATAATTATTATTATTTATTTTTTTAAAGTTAATCATTTATAATTTAATCTTATGTAGTTATGACGTTTTGTGCTCATGCGTAGAAGATAGAAGAAAGATGGAGTAGTTTTTTTTTAATAAAGGAAAGAGAGAATAGTTATGCTACGTATGACATAGTTGGAATAGATAAGGATATTTTTGTCTTAAATTTGAGCTTAATCAATGGAATAGCCAATTCCATCTCAATCATGGAATAAAAAATTTCACTATTCTATAGTTCTAATCCAAGTTATTCTTACATTGTTCAGCTGGAATAACTCGGAATAGAATAGTTATTTCACTATTCCTCCCTATTCTAGTGTTGCCGAACAGGCACATAGTGGAATAATAACATATTAAATGATTCCATTTTATTTTGCATTGCCAGGTAGGCTAATTATTCGATTTTGTTAATTGATTTAGCATATGATAGCTAGATGGAATATTGAATATAACGGGAAAGTGGTTTCGGATTTGGTTTTGGTAGGATGGCACGGTTTCACTGGATCTATAACTGGTATTCGGAGTTGTATAAGATTCTCAATTATGGAACGTCGCAAATTAATAATGTTGACTTTTTAAGAAATATAAAATTTAAGGCCGATGCATCTTGTATTTGTAATTTGTATAATATAAAATTCAAATTAGGTTTCGACATAATTATTTTTCTAGTCAAGGTGAGATCCAAAACAGAGAACGTTACAATCCCAATTATCATTTCTAGATCCAGCGAAACCATGCAGTCCTTACTAAAAGTTTATATTTCTTACGAGTTATTACAGGGTGTCCTTATCCCCGTTGGCTATTTTTTTGTGAAGATGTGTTTGTTGTGCAGAAAATTTCCTAAATTATTTTATGAGAAATTTTATACTTCAATTTGAAAGTTTGATATTATTTTAAAAATGATGTGTTTCCAACTTGTCGTTTGAAAGTTTAATTTGCATTTTCCTTTGTACACAACTAAATTGAAAGTAGTATTTTCGACAAATAATATATCTTATCCTAGTTTTAAGAAAACTTTTCTAAATTGGACATAATGTATATATCACGTAATGCATTCTTAGTGCATTCCGATTTTTTTTCCCAGCAAAACGGTATACATAACAACAAAAAGTATATGAAGAAATAGTATATAAAATATATTTTTTGTAACATATAAATAAAATATAATATATAAAGAATTAAAAACAATATATATAAAATAATACAAAGAATAGAAAAACAGTAAAAACAAAAATAGTATATAAAATATATATTTGAAAACAGTATACAGTTTATAAAAAAACATATAATAAAATAAGTTATATAACACAAAACCAGTATATGTAACTCCACGAGCACCAGTCAAAGGTTGACCGTCGATCGGAGTAATATAAGAATGATTTATCGGTCGTGATTAAACATTTCCTTTTTTAAAATCTCATGGAGAGGTCCATCAAAGATTAGGACTTGGTAACACTTTCACATCCAAAATTGTCATCAGAATTTTGGTGTGACAAAATTTAAACTGTTGATTAGGCCATTAACTTTTAATTTCTTTATTTCTTTATAGACATTTATTTCTCATTATTCACCCAATTCTAACAGTTTGAAAAAGTCAGATCGTCTTATATTCATGACATAAAATGTTGTTATTCGTGGAATTCATGTTACACCAATTCTACCAATTATTTATCAAAACACAAATTATTTTTTCTTTTCCTAAAGAATTAATGAATTTTCAAATTATTTCTTGTGCTAAAATCTTTATATATGAAAATGATCTCCTATCTCAGTGATTAAGTATCTCAGTTGAAATATAAGAAGTTGACAATTCAAATCTTATATTAACGTAGACTTCAAAATATTACTTACTTGAGAAACTTAAAAAGAAATCTTTATATATAAATTAGATCCAATTTTCTTCTTTTGAAGTCTACGTTAATATGATTCCAATTTTACTTTTTCTCGTTTACTTATGTGAAAATGAACCATGCATGTAAGAGAGATACGAAAAAGAAACACATATATATGAAAATAATGTATTTTTAAAATATACTATAATGAAAACTTTATTTTTTATTAACAAAAACTTTCAAAAAATAAACTCCAATACGGTGCATGCAAGACTTTTTCTAGTATATATTTATATAAGAAAAACAATTAATAATTCTTGTTGTCTTACAACATATGCTAGCTAATGTTCATTCTCTCTAGACGAAGGCTACTTCTCATGTCTTGAAGAGGATATTGCAGGGATCGGTGCGTTCTTTTTCAATCTTCTCATATATAAATATTATGTCAAGTTTGTATTAAACATCAAATTTATGGTAAAAAAACTTTGAATATACAACAAGAGACTGCAATTCTAAGTAAAAAAAAAATGGTACAAACAGATTGGTACAACAAACACATTAAAACTTGAACTTACCGCTGGAGAAGATTTAGTACCGCAACATAATGCAAATATTAAATTTTGCTCTTCTTTTTCCAATCCGTACAAATTTCGTATCATTATCTCTTTTTCATAGTCTTTTGCAGCATTTAAATTTTCTCAATCGATCAGAACGGATTGATTAATACTCAAGCAAAGAAAGACTAATAAAGTTATCTATTTATCCAACAGCCGATCTTTTTGGAATTTTCAGAAATCTTTTGATCTATTTATCCAACTCTTGCCTTGCATATACTTCACGCGCGAGCGAAGAAGGAGAGAAATAAAATCAGGGATTTAATTAAAACAATCAGCCAATGGGAATTGTTTAATGTTTTGGGAGATTCTGTAGAAGGCCCATGTTTTATAAGTAAATTGTGAAGTGAGATGATAATGGGCTTTATGGGCCATGGCTCTAGATGGATAGGCCTCTAGTTTTTTTTTACTAAACATATTTGGGCTTCCCACTAAAATCATATGGATGGTTACTTGATATTTTAATTAGGTAATGATTTCTAGTTTTTTAGGATATAGTTTGTAGAATTAAAAATAAAAATTTGAAAGTAATGATTTCATTTGTTCTTATATTTATTCCTTTGTTGCCTAGAGAGTAGAGACCCATTAATTATTGTTGCTTTTTAGGGTATTGGAGTATCTCATTAACAGATTTTTTTTTTAATTTTAATTTGACGGGGTGTCTCTTGATCTTCCATTTCTTAACTACAATTCGTGTTGCTTATTTAAGAACACAACAGGAAGGCAAACGCAATCTCAGAAAGAAACACAACACTTTCAAAAGGGTGAGATTGTGACTCTTCAAAAACAGGGTGAGATTGTGAAAAAGAAAAGATGGTGAATGTATTCTCGAACGAGATAAGCAGGGATGAGCTTAAGCCCGGTGATCACATTTATTCTTGGCGTTCCAGCTTTCTCTATGCCCATCATGGTATTGTATTTTTTTTCTCTCCATCTCCAATTTCTGTGTTTTTAGGTAATCAAATGAAATATTTTTTTTTTTACGAATCCGTGCGACAAGAGGCTAATTAAATGAAACGTTTATTACTTATATTTATTAATCTACAAATATAGGCTGATTTTTATAAAGAAAGAAGGGATTATTGCCGTGCCAATACGTTTTTATAGGGTAGGATATGATTATTAGAGTTTCAGTATATTGCACTACAATATAATTTATTTATTTATTTATGTGTTTGAATATATTTGTCCCCAAACTTTACAAATCTAGCCAAAGAATGGGAAGATATTTTTTGAACTCATAATATCGCACCCTTTCAAAATTTGCTACTGATTGTATACTAATTTTGTAGGAATATACGTTGGAGATGACAAGGTCATCCATTTCACATTGGACCCAGAGAACGGTCAAGTTTTTTTGGTTTCCTCCTCTTTCTTCGCCTCCTTCTCCCACTCTTACACCTACTCCTCGATAATGTGTTTAAGGTGTTCTGAGCTTCAACAAAATGGCCGGCTGAAAAAGGGCGTAATCATATTTTGCCTTGACTGCTTTCTGAATGGAAAAAAGCTCTACCTCTTTTCCTACTCGGTCTCCGGAGCTTTCTTCCTCGCCAAAATCCGCGGAGGTACATGCACAATGGCCAAGTCTGACCCGTCATACGAAGTCATATACCGAGCTGTATACCTCCTTAAGCACGGGTTTGGCTCCTATGACTTGTTCAAGAACAATTGTGAAGATTTTCCGATGTATTGCAAGACAGGTTTAGTTCCAAAGCCGTTTGAAAACACGGGACGGAGCGGGCAGATAAATTCGCTCAAGTTTACTGTTGTGCCGTTTGCACTGGCCATGTTTTTAAATCCTCTAGCAGCTGTTGCTACCACTGTTGGTACTAATGCTGCATATAGGTACAGTTCAGACATGGGCGTGAGAGAAGATATGGTCGAGATGCAGGTCGAAGAGTTTGTGAGGGTAGTCTCGATGTTGGAGGGTGAACGTGGTAATGAAGAAACGCGATGATCGTTCAACCACAGCTTAGAAAATACAATATATTCTAAAATTATATGCACTATAAGATAGCATCATTTTATGGCGTTTGATATCTGGATAATTTTGTGGCCTTTTGTGTGGGGATATGCTTTTGCAAAACAATTTCCAACAAACAAATCCTTTTTTCTTTGCATATTCGGGCATAGAAATTGTTGATGTGTGAGATTTGATATATTTAAGGCCAAAGTCAACATTAAAAATGATCAGGTCGCCAGTAATCTTATAATTAGAGTTCTTTTGGGGGCATTGTTGAAATTCCTAAACTCAATATGTAGTCAATGCAATTTGCGCGTATGATCCTAAGCCTACTGCAATTTCTCAACAAAATGTAGTCAATAGCTCAACCCAGTTGGTCTAATGCAAAATACCACAAATTATTACTTGTAAGTTTTGTTCCATCTGCACCAAAATAGAAGTGGAACGATGAAATTTCTCTATTCAATCATAAAAGAAAACAATGTGCATGTAAATCTCCATTTTCTTTTTTTTAAGATTTTTGTACATCAAAATTCGACCCAAAAAGTCTCAATAATGCAACCATACAGTTTCTGGTAAGCCGATTTACTATATGCTGCACCACAAATCCAAATTATTCACAAATTCATCCATGAAATTTGGAAAGATGACATTTGGGGGCAAAATTGGAGCCATACATGGGCCAAAGTACATATAATACTTTCTCTTAATTATATATATATATATTTCCAATTAGTCAACTCTAAAAATTATATTATCTCCAATAAGGCAACTCTAAATACATTGTATAACTCCAATTAGGCATATTTTGAAATTGTACTTCAATTAAGAAAATAGTCTCATTTTAGTCAAAAAGAAAAAGAAAAAGAAAATAGAGTCGATATGTATTTACAGTTAAAGAAGTACATACTTATCTACACAAAAATGCTTGTGTGATAGTTTAAGCACATTTTGATAGGTGAAAAAAGACATTTGTACTTTCTTTTATCAGTTATCAAGTGTCAATAACAGGACAGCAGGTTAATAAGTGGGGGAAAAATACTTCAGCCATGAAAATTTTGACAAAGTCATCCCATTTTTATTATTGTTCGAAACAATAATAAAGTCATTAATTTCTTTATCACAAAAAAAAATAATAATAAAGTCACTAATTTTATTAAATAACAAGATTCTTCCAATCAAGTCACTAAATTTTTTTATTTATAGAATATGGAAGCTTCTTGGATAATCAAATTGATTTATTAATAACCCAGCGTCGACACTATTATAAAGGATCAATCATGCATCAACATTTTCAAAAAGAGAGATTGAGTAACCAACAAAAATGATTGGGCCTTTTGCGTTCGCTCGTAAACAAGCTAACAGGAACAAAAATGAGCAGGATCAGAAAAGGAAACCTAATGAGCTTAAATCCCGTGATCACATTTATGCTTGGCGGACGACAATCGTCGTTCTTTTCGCCCATCATGGTACTATTGTTTCTCCATTTTGAATTCTTTCATTTATGATAAAACTTACTTGCAATACGATTTTGAATCAACTTAATTAATTAAAAAAAGTTAAAACAAATTTATAATTTTATTTATTCATTTATAAGTATATACATAGGAGATGAGAAGGTGATCCATTTAACTGCAGATTCCTCATCCTCATTCTCTTCCTCATCTTACTTCATCCCCTTCTCCAGCTCCTCAATACGTGCTCGTAAATGCAAGAAGTGTCAGGAGTTTCAGAAGAGATTGAAGCAAAACAGCAGCGTAACCCTAGTTTGCATCAATTGTTTTCTTGGAGGAGACGAACTTTATGTCTTCCTCTACTCCCTCCCGAAAGATTTTGACACTTCTCAACTCCATGGGGGGACCTACAGCACGGATGACCCGGATCCCCCAAAAGAAGTCGTAGACCGTGCCAACTACCTTCTTCACCATGGATTCGGCTCCTACAATTTGAGGACGAACAATTGCGAAACTTTTGCCCAATATTGCACCACAGGGTTAGTTAATCTAGACCTGCCCGCTAGTGGACAGATAAAAACAGTCGGAATAAAAATTCTTGAGGCCATCAATCCAATTCCCTTGGCTATTGCAGTGGCGGATCACCCGCTGAGTATGCAAGTACTATAGGAGTTGGGCATAAATGATCATATTACACTTCTGTGCTGTAAAACTTACAGAGTCATCAATATTGTCTATTATTTTTTCCCCAAAAATTATCCCTAAGTGTCACATTATCAGGTTCCTAATTGTTTTGTGATTGCTTTTCATATATATTTGAAGATACATTTGATTGTTGGCTCATAAATTTGGTACGAATTGTACTTTGTATGTTTATTTTTTTTTAATGAAAGCTTGAGGTGGGTGATTTTGTTTGTATGTTTGCTTTATAAATTTTGGTATATATTGTATGTACTTTGTGACCAATCATGTATTGTACCATATATTGTTTTGGTTGTTAAGTTTTAAAATATGTCAAGCATTCAACTTTCTTTTTAAAGTTGGTAAGAATTGCTCAATTGGCCTTATCATTTGTTGTTGTTCTTGTTGTGCTAAATTGTGCCTCACTTAAAAATTAGGCTAAATTTTACATGTACCCTGTAAAACATCATAATTTCATCTATAAAAAAATGAAATATCATTAATACCCCTAAAAAATCATTCAAATATCATGGATACCCCTATGATATATTTAGTATTTAAAATTAACATTATTATTTTATTTTTCTTTTTTTCTCTATCTAAATATGGTAATGATTTATATTAAGAATTTTTATATGTTGCCCGAGTCATAATTAAACGGCTGTTATTGAATCTTGATTACTTAATCGGACGGTTCATACATCATAAAAAATTGGCCAGCTCTTAAACTTTCCATTACAATCAGTTACATGAAACGGTACCATCTCTTCTCTTGTGCTCCTCTCCAGTCCTATTGTTGATCTCTTCCAACTCCATCCATGAGTTCTCTCTCGTCTCTCCTCTCCAACATTTTTCCTCTTGCGAGAGATCCTCTATTGGACTCGACTGATTTCTGCCCCCTTTTCTCCCTAAGCCTCCTGACCCGATACATTCCTCTCCCCACTCGATTAAAAAAATCATGCACTCTCGCACTAAGGATTTGATTATGTGTACCAATGTTTAATATTAATTTTGATAATTCACTGGTATATAGGCTAAAGAGTTTGAAAACAATTAGAATTGGTGCTTTGAACTTTATATGTATTTTTAATTTTATTTATCTTTTTCTTCTGAAACTAAATAATGTAGTTGTTCCAGACAGTAAAAACACCAATTCTTTTTTAACAACTCTCACTACACAAAAGAGGAAATTAACTAAAATCTCCTCCAAATTGAGAAATATTACAAAGTAAAATTCTCTCTAGCAGCATCAAAGCAAAAGAAAACCGACTAACAAGCTATAATCCTCCCCTTCCATAATCCAAAAGAAAACCGACTAACAAGCTATAATCCTCCCCTTCCATAATCATAAATGGAAAATCCAATCATCAAAAAGAAGAAAAATAACTTACATGCAAACAGAAGCAACCTCTTTTTCCTCAATTGATCAGAACGGATTAATTGAGACTCAAGCAAAGAAAGGCTCAAGTTATCCTACAACTACAAGCCGATCTTTTTGAATTTTTCGGAAGAGAAATCTTTTGAATTGACAACTCTTGCCTTTTATATACACACTTCACGCGCGAGGGAAGAAAAAAAAAATCAGGGATTAATTAAAACAATCAGCCAATGGAAAGATGCCGCGTGGAGTATTAAGAGAAGGCACGGAGTCGGAAGGCAAGTCGACCAATGAGAACGGGACAAGTGGGGAGGGAATAGGGAAAGGGTCTGACCGTTGGGTGGCCCGAGGGAGTTACGGAACGGAACGGAGACGAGTCAAGGAAGAGGGAGGCGCCGTGTGAATTGTTTACTGTTTTGGGAGACTAGTCTCGGGACCGTTGCATTTTGGTGTTGCACAACATTTTTTTACATGTAAATGAAAATGAAGCATCTAGTTAATTTTGTTATTTATAATTGCTGACAGTTATGGATATTGTGTTTTTTATAATGGGAAAGAACGGGTCACAAAATACTGGGATGAATCTAAAATCTGCACAATTGCATTAATTTAATTAACATTTTCGGGTGTGAAATTGTATATCAAAAAGTTTAGTAAAGTTAATTTACCATGAAATTGTTCGACAACATATGGAATATTAAAGCAGATAATTACCAATTATTCAACTTGATATCAATAATGATCAGCAATATCGATAGAATAAAAATAATCCTAATGATCTACATAACAAAGTCAATCACTCAATAATATCTCTTACGAACAAGAATAGGACTTAATGTAAGATATATGCCATCAAGAGATGTATTGTCCAACCAAATCAATCATTTTTATGAAGAGTAGAGTATGCATATGAATGAATTTTATAACAAAATCAAAACTATGATTGCATGATCACTTTGAAAAAAAGAAAAAAGAAAAAAAACTTGTTATGCTGTCAATAACACAACATTTAGAAAACTATCAGCAAACAAAAATATAACAATGACCATAACATCCAGTCATCAAGGCTCATTTTCAGCAACCATTACAAAAAAATTCCGAATTTGAAATTCGGTCTCTCGGCTTTATTTTCATCAGGTACATTATTTTGTGCCACCTCTTTAATTTCCTTACCACTCATCTGCAATGGCGGATCTTGACCCGAATCCTTGAGGAGGCTGGGGAGCCGTAGTGAGAAATAAAGTGAAAATCTTGGGAGGGCGAGATACGTATAATATATAAATTTTACAAAATATAGTAGCATTACCATATATATACACTAAAATTTCAAAATCTTTGGGGGGCAGCTGCCCCTCCCTGTCCCTACTAAGATCCGTCACTGCTCATCATAACATAACAAATTACAAAGTTGGTAACTATACAAATCATAAGAATTAAATATGTAATTATCTGATATAAGTTACTTGCCTATGATATGAAATGAAAAGGCAGACTAACATATCGAAATGCCAATATCAGAATTGAGAATTGAAACTCTTGCAACCTGTGTTAAACTAATGAAGGGATATTTGTACCTGAGCATTTTCAAAGTCAACAGAACGAAGTTCATCAGATTTTGCGTAATTTAGGGTTCTGAATGCGAGTTTGAAATCATGGAACCCTATTATACTGGATCCCTTTTTCCTTTAAAAAAAGAAAAGAAAAGCAAACATAATATTATTTACACAAAATGGTAAAAATAAATGCAAATTCAGATTGAAAAAATAAATTAATTACCTTCATGCTTAGAATGACTGCTCGGCCCTTTTGCGTACTCATGAAGCTTACACACGCACCTAATAATACAAAATTAAAGCATATTTTCTATTTCAAAAGCATGAGGGCAAAAAAGTTATTACACAAATATCAAACTAAAGAGAAAAATTATAAAATAATCTACCAGGCTACACTCATCTCTAACAGCAATCGTCAAATTAATAGAGCAAAATGCAAGAGCAGGAAATAATATATTCTCTACTTCTATTCCCATTGCAGCAATCTACTCATAAATTACAAAAACACACTTCAATTTACAGAAATTTTTCATATAAAGCCTCACAATTTGTTTTTTGCATTTTTTAACCTTCATAAAGCAGCCACTTTTATATTTTTTCTAGTTTTCATAAGGTCTTAAATTATGTCCAATTCTAATCTAAAACTTCGACACCAAATTCAGTTACTATAATTACTAAAAAAAAACTTATTTTTCTCTAATCAGAGGGGACTATGTGGATCAAAGATTAACCCAACTTTCAGAAATCGATTCAAAGGAAAAGCCATAGAAAATTTTGTCATGCATGAAACCTTCTCAGAGTATTTTACAATTCATTCATTTTATAGTTCTTTCCTGGAAAATAGTTACAAAATAATTTCAAAGCTAAATAATACAATAAGTAGCTACAAAATGCAAACAATGCTAAAAAAAAGCGGTTTCGGCAAATGAAAAAATGTCCTGTCATTTTTGATGTTCCAGTACAAGCAACTATCATATAAGACAAATTGAGCTGGAGCTAAAACTATAACAACTTAAGAGAGAGATTATTTTCTAATTGATCTGAAGTCCTTCAATAGTGAAAGATAAATACTACAATTTGAAACAATTAAGCTGCTTCATTTATAGTGTAAGCTTGAATCTGAACTAACCAAGCAAAATAACTTTAATTTTAACAAATACAGTAAGGCAATTTGAACCGATTATGCTTTAACTGCCTCACAATTGTGCAATTGTGCACTGAATCCAATCTAACGGAAGCCTTTAAAAATAATCAAATCCGTAGAATCTATCTGATCGAACTGATTCAATCAAGAGAACTCAGCGCACCCATTCCGTGGAAACGGGTCTTCTCAAGTTGCGCCTCACCTCTGTCAGATCGGCGACTTTCTGAAAAATGGCGGACGGCGGTGCTCCGAAGAGATGGAGAGCGCGAATTGATTCTGCGTTGGTGTTTGATAGACCACTTGCAGCCAAGTTAATCTTGGGATATTGAATGGGGCCCCGCACACGTGCCCTCCATTTATTGGCTATCTATCCGTAAAGGCAGCTAAGTTTCGAGTCGTTCCCTGTTTTGTTTTATAAGAGAAGAAAGGCCCATGTTTTATGACTAAATTGCGGAGTTGTGGACTTTTACATGTTAACATACTTGGGCTTACTATATGAATCATCTTAACGTGGATCTTCTTGACCTCAGATGAGTGGGCCATGGATGGCTATGGATGGGCCTCTTGGTTTTTTTTCTCCTACTTTTAACACAGTTGGGCTTATCATATTCCTTCTTCTCTTTAAGGTTGGATACGGGTGCCTATGTTGCACGGACATGAACACGGATGTCGTGTCTGATACTACACGGAGACACGGCGAATCTCAAAATTTGTCAGGACACGACATGTTTATATATATATATATATATATATATATATATATATATATATATATATATATATATTATAATATTATTTTTATGAATAAAATATATAATTTAATTGTTGTATATATTATTTATGTCAATTTTATTTTAAAGGACTATACATAATATTTTTACTTATAATTAGAAAGTTATATGTAATATTTTATAATTGATATAATATATATAATATTTGAAGTTGTAATTTTATACGTGCATATAAGATAGTTAACGTTTTACATGTTTGTTTTCAAAAACTTGACATTAAATAATTAAAATTCACTTTAAATGTGTAGTCTCATAATTACTGGAATAGAAAAGTGAGATGAACTAGTCTCTAAAATACGAGAATGATGAAATAGTGTAATAATTGCGCTAACAAGTCCAATGCACGTGTCTGAGAAGTGTCATAAGAAGTGTCTTAGAAGTGTCATGAGAAGTTTCATGACGAATTTTAATAATAAAATATTTGACACGGCACGTGGTGTGTCCGACACGTGTCCGAGGAGCATCCTGTCCGACACGGTGTCCGACACGAACACGACTGGGTTTTTTAAAGTGTCCGCGCAACATAGATGGGTTGCCAACAATTAACACACGCCATCCAATTTTAAAGAAAAGGAGATCTTCTGTGACAGCTATTATTTTTCAAACACGAAACGGGTTATTTCTAAATAATATAATACTCCCACAATTTATCATATAATTATGGATTACTTTTATTTTGCTTATTTTCTTTTTAATAAATAACCTTTCAACTTTATTATGACAAATGCCATTATATATTATACATATGTTGTTCATATTTAAAGAGAGTGTCATGACTGTTATTTAAATTAAAACCGAGGGTGTTATTTTGATGGCCTTCTTTAAAAATTTGTGTGACAGTTTTGTTGGTCAAATATATGAAACATATAACTTTTTCAGTCAAGATAAGTATCTAACACATAATTTGTTACCGTGTTTTTATGTCTTATTAACACTTCATGAGTGCATAACATTTGATGTGTGACATTCTATAAGATTTTCTGTGATAATTTTGTTAGTCAAATGTATGAAGTATGTCACTTTACAGTCAAGATAAATATTCAACATACAGTTCGTCACACCATTTTAATTTTTTTATTAATGCTGGATGGGTGTAGAACATTTGACACGTGTTCTTTTTTAAGATTTTTTGTGATAATTTTGTTAGTCAAAGTTATCAAGTGGATCACTTTCCATTCAAACCAAATATTCAACATACAGTTCGACACACCATTTTAGTTCCTTATTAATGCTGAATGGTTTGCTAACATTTAACATTTTGATTTATATAATATAAAATAAAATACAGTGCATATATGAAACTATATTCAATGCTCCGAAGCGGAGCGATGACTTCCTAGTAAACCATCAAAAATGGATTATGAGTAACAATTTAGTTATAACGGACCGATCCATAGTTCATTCTTAATTATCACGAAGTGCAATTACAATCAAATGTACCAAACAAATACAATCAAATGTACGAAACAAACAAACAAGCAAATTTCTAAAAAAGTAAACAAATAAAAAGTCATCATTAATTTATATTACTAGAATAACATTTGACCCACTCAACTTGGTTTAATCAAAGTCACCGTAGCAATATAAAACGAGTGATGACTTTATTCTAATGCCTTGCACGAACAATAACAATCTCACACAACTTTTTATTTCCTTCAAAGAAAAAAACTTGGCTAAAAACAGATCAGAAATCAACACCCATTTCCCATACATGTCTTTAAGCAGCATCATGCTCCAGGGTTAGTGACCTTCAACAACACAAATGAAGTCAGTCCAAATTATATGTATAAATTGATTTTTAGATTACAAAAATTATAGTGACAAACTTTTGACAAATCATAGTATTTTTCTAATGTGAATATAAATTTTCATGAAAACACGTCTTTTAGAAATTTGGTTGCAAAATAACAATAGCACATAAAGAAAATCAAATTATTATTCATGATTATTCATTACATAACCTATGGAATCGATCCTATGTATGATATATTATTAGGTACTGTACCTGCAATGCATTTAACCATTTGTGTAAACAACAAATGGTATATGTTTCTTAAGCTTCAGTAAGCAAAATGCTTCACTAATTAGATTCTATTAAATAATTTCAAAATAAAATTTCGGTTACATATTTGGTCTATATTGACACAAAATATGATACATTGATGAAAATGGGCGTAACTTATGCAGAAATAATACCTTGTTAATGTATTAAGCATATTTAAGAGCCAGTTATGTAGTTGTTTAACTTACGTGAAAAATGAATATATTATTATGGGCATAAATCAATTAATACCTTTTTTTTCACCTCAAATGCCTGATCAGATGGAATTTTTGACTCTTGATCTTTCTCGGATGTTCTTCCCCCGCCTTGTGCGTATTTGATGACAAACTCCTCAACCGGCATCTTGACCAGATCTCCTCTTACACCCAGATCATTATTGTACCGTAGATCGAAATAAAGATTAATGCTAGAAATTAAATTTACTGCATGTGAACTTCCTTGAGACGACATTTTAGAGGCGCCAAAACAAATTGCCTGCCCACTTATTGCAGGGCTTTCAGGGGATTTTGGGGCTAACCCTGTCTTACAATATAAGGCAAAATCTTCACAATTGTGTTTTAACAAATTGTAGTCTCCAAATCCGTGGTCAAGGAGGTATTGCGCGCGGTGTATAACTTGGTCTAAAGGGTCAGAGGGGGCGAGAGTGCATGTGCCACCACGGATTTTCGCGTAGAAGAACTTCTTGGAGACAGAGTAGGCAAATAAGTAAAGGCTTCCTCCAGCAAGGAAGCAATCGAGGCAAGACAAGATGACGCCCTCTACCGGCTTGCCCTCATGATACTTGAAGCACTCTTCACAGTCTTTTGGCTCTTCAGGTTTGGAAGAGGACTGAAAGATATTTTTGGCCGGTCCGGTTGAGCTGCCAGTGCTGGAGAACATGCCATGAACCAATCCATCTGCTTCATTATTATTGTTCCCGCCAGTGAAATGGATGACCTTGTTATTGCCAATGTATATTCCTATAAAATGCAAAAATATTATTGTGATGCTAGTTTCACTCTATATATATGCTTAATTAACTAACATTGACATATTTTGATAACTAATTCTACATATACAGGTAGCTAAACTTTTGGCTAACCGCACTTGATTAGTAGATATACTAAATATCTCTCTTCTCTGTATATAGAGAATATCATACTCATATCAAGATCAATTCATGATCAAAAGGAAACTAATGTTATAGATCAAGGGTTTTGGTACTCATTATCAACAAATGATCCGTTTATTATAATCCATCAACAGAATCTAGTGTGAAAACTAACTTTAACATTATTTTGAATCAAAGATTTAAAATGTTAAAAAAAGTAAAAAAAGGGAGAAAGATGTTTATATATTAACTTAGTTATATTTAAAATGCAATTTTTCTGTATTGGTAGACCAAGTATTATATTAAACTCTTTTTTTGATTAGTAAGATTATTGAATTCACTATTAAAAAAAATTATTGAAATGATTGTCAGTAGGCAGTTGCTTACTACTCCGGTACAACCTCAGAATAAAGTGCCATCAACTCAAAAATGATGGGATTAAAACAAAAGTCAATTTCTTTGAATATAAGTTAATAACATATGAGTTATTCTTATAAAATAAAATAAAATAAAATGGTTAAAGTAGTATGATACCGTGATGGGCATAGGATTTGAGCAAACGGTAGGAATAGATGTGATCACCAGCTGCGATGTTATCCCTCTTTATTTTGTTGGAGAATACATTCACCATCTCGCCTTTTTTTGAGATACAGTATTTTTCCTCTTTTTAAAGTGTTGATGTATGTAAGTTGTTAAATTGTACTTATTGTTCTTGCTACTAATGCTCCTTATATATACAACATTTTGGATAATAGGAGCTTTCCTTGATCTATGCATTATTTACAACTTGGAATGAGTTTGTCAAAGTCTCCATTTTCAAATCAATATAATGAAGGCAAATAAGTGGTCAAGGACAAGGAGGTATTGAGAATTTTTACAACTTAGGAACTTTTCTTGATCCTGCAATTAATAGGAACTTTCCTTTAAAATAAAATAAAAAATCTTATTCGCCAACTTGCTAAATTGAGCATCTACATTCTTATATGACAAAAATCTAACCTTTGTTGATATGATGTAATTGTGTGCATAAATTCAAAATTCATTTGCAAATTATATATATATATATATATATTTTTTTTTTTTTTTTTTTTTTTTTTTTTTTTTTTTGAGGGAGAACTACAAGCGATCGCTTGAGGTTTTGTTCTCTTTTAAGTGGACTCATATGCCTTCACCTAAATTTTTTAAATCAATCCTTCTAGGCGCGGGATTCGAACCCCTCACCTATGAATAGATGAGGTTTGTACCATGACCACTAGGCTAACCTAGTGGTGATATTTTTGCAAATTATATTAGGTTAATGTATAATTTAAAGATTTTTATTTTCAAAAAATCCTCTTTTTTAATGTCTTACAAACTTGGCTACTACATTCTTAGAGAAAATAATTTAGTTCCTCAATGACGAGTTGAACTCCCCCCCCACGTTAATTTTTGATGGAAAATATCAAGTAATTTTTCTCTTTATTTGAAATATCTCTCATATTTAATATTTGATTTTTGTGCATAATATACCAAAAACAATAATTCAGAGAATTTATAAAAATATATGCATGATATCATATCACATTTTAAAACTATTTAGTGATTTTATAAAATAAGAAAAAAGATAAATGCATTATGTTGTTCCTGTTTTTGCTCAATAGAATTTTTTTCCTTACTTCCATTTAGTATACGTCATCACTATTTTTTTTTTCCTAAATTGTGTTACAACTTACAAGTACAACATCACATAAATTTTAAAACAAAATAAATTTTCATAAAATTATGTAATGGAATTGAACATTTTTGCTAAAACTTGTTACCTTAAGTGGTAGACATTATTTCTTACATTGCTAGCTTAAGCGGTAGACATTATTTCTTGAACTTTGAGGTCCTTAGGGCCCGTTTGACAAGTGAAATTAGGGAGTGGAATTGGATCTTAAAATTCAATTTCCTACAAATTTTTGTTTGGCAATCCTTTGGAATAAGAATTAAGTAATTCCTGTAATTTTCTCTCTATACAATTTTACCAAAATGTAATTCTCTCTTTATATTATATTATATTATATTATATTACATTATATTATATTATATTATATTATAGAGAAAAGACTCACTTTTGCCCCCTGAACTTTTTAAAATTGTTCAACTTGCCCCTCAACTTTTTTTTGCACACTTTTGCCCCCTAAACTCTTCCAACTGTTCAACTTGCCCCCTCCATCCAGTTAAATGCCCAGTCACCAGTTTAGTGCTTACGTGGCATGCTGACGTGGCAAATATATTAATTTTTTAATCGCCCAGTCAGCACACCTCCATTCTTTCTTTTCTTTTCTTCCCTTTTCTTTTCTTTTCTTCCTTCTTCTCTCCTTCGCTCTGTCTCTCTTCTCTCCTTCTCTCCTTCGCTGGTCGCCCAGTCGCCGTCGCCGCGCTGCGGCCACCGCCGTCGCCGCCACCGCCTCCTCTTCTCTCTCCACTTCTTAAATCTGTGTTGCTAAAACTTACCTTTCGTATCGGTTCTAACAAATAACCGATATAAAACGCACATAATCAGCAACGGTTCCTTCAAACAACCGTTACAGAATAAACACTTTTCGTATCGGTTTTTAGAAATAACCGATACAAAATAGTAACGGTTCCTTCTGAAGAACCGTTACAGATTTACAAAATAAGTGTAATAACAGTTATTTGGGAAGAACCGATACTAATGATTGTAAATCTGTAACGGTTCTTCAGAAGGAACCGTTACTATTTTGTATACTAATTTCTTCCTCCTCCCTTCACTTCGCGCGACCTCTCTGTCTCCCTAATTAATAAAAAAAATTACCCGTTAATTAAATAAATTACTCAAATTAGCCAATTTACTATGAGCAATTTAGGAAAAAAATAGCACTAATTTATTGAAATTAGAATTGTAGAAACAAAATAAATAGACATGAGAGGAAAATGTACCAATTAATGGAGCAAATTCGGACCGATTTTGAATTTTCGGAAATTTAGGGTTTCGAGTGGAGAGAGAAGAGGAGGAGGAGAGGTGGCTGACGGCGTGGCGGCGTGGGCGTGGGCGTGGGCGTGGGCGGGCGGCGTCGAGTGGGGCGCGAAGAGACAGAGAAGAGAGTGAAGGAGAGACAGAGACAGAGAAGAGAGCGAAGGAGAGACAGAGACAGAGGAGAGCGAAGGAGCGAAGGAGAAGAGAGCGAAGGAGAAGAGTCAGGAGCGAAGAGAAGAAAGGGAAGAGAAGAAAGGGAAGAGGCTGCTGCTGACGTGGAATAAAAAATCAATATATTTGCCACGTCACCATGCCACGCAATCAGTTAACTGCTGACTGGGCATTTAACTGGATGGAGGGGGCAAGTTGAACATTTGGAAGAGTTTAGGGGGCAAAAGTGTGCAAAAAAAAGTTTAGAGGGCAAGTTGAACAATTTTAAAAAGCTCAGGGGGCAAAAGTGAGCTTTTTTCTATATTATATTATATTATATTATATTATATTAGATTATATTAGATTAGATTAGATTAGATTATATTATTTATTTATTTTATATTATATTTTTATTTTATATTAATTATATTATATTAATTATATAAATTATATTATATTATATATTTATTTATTTATTTTATATTATATTTTTATATATTTTTATATTATATTATATTACTTATGTTATATTATATTATATTATATTATATTATATTATATTACTTATGTTATATTATTATATTATATTATATTATATTATTTTATATTACTTATGTTATATTATATTATATTATATTACTTATGTTATATTATATTATATTATATTACTTATGTTATATTATATTATATTATATTATATTATATTATATTATATTATTTTATATTATATTATATTATATATTTATTTTATTTTATATTATATTTTTATTTTATATTACTTAGGTTATATTATATTATATTATATTATATTCAATTCCATTCTACATAATTCCAGATTTTTACAAACAACCAAACAAGTAATTATGTTTTTCAGAATTTTATACTTCTAACATCCAAACAAATTTTAGAATTAATTAATTCAAAATTTTATACTTCTCCATCTTAAAATTCAATTCTACTAATTCCACTTGCCAAACGAGCCCTTAGTTCAAATTCTTTCGAAAGTATTTCGTACGATTAATATTTAGCATGTAGTGGCTTTGAATCTAAAAAAAGTAGAGAGCATTTTGATCCAAAAAAAAATGTTATTTTTTTCCCATTGAAGCATCAATATAGATGGTAATAATAATTCAACTTATCGCCATTTCCATTGAAATATCAATATAGAATATAGATGGTAAGAATAATTCAACTTACTACATTAAAAAAAAATAAGTTTTTTTTTCAAAATATTTGGAAGAGGCGTTGGCCAACAAGCGGAATAATTCTAATAGTGGAATAATGACATATTAAATGATTCCATTTTATTTTGCATTGCCAGGTAGGCTAATTATTCGATTTTGTTAATTGACTTAGCATATGATAGCTTCGGATTTGGTTTTGGAAGGATAACACTGTCTTGTTTTTAATACATGTGGACTTGTTTGTAGTTTTGATGACTTTTAATGTGATCACAGTCAATAAAGATGGCTACTTTGGATATTTTATTTATTCTTTTTGAATTTCACTTCCCCGAAATCATATATTTCATTTAAAAAACATTGTTAAACGCCCTAAAAAAACATTGTTAAAAGAGTAATCTGAAAAAGAATATATATTAAAGGGGGAAGAAAGAAATATATAGGTTACAAAACGAATATTTTTTCATACAAATAGAGTATAAGGAGTATGTATAAAGATATGACAAAGAGTATAGATAAGATATAGCAAAAATATATAAGATTTTAAAGGAATAATGTATGTTAGGAAAAAAGTACATATGGCGTAGACATACACATAATTAATATCAAAAGAGTGTTGACTCAGCTAAGTCAGTCAGCCGGTCAAACATCATCATCTCATCTATTTAATACGCTCACTGTTACTTGACACAACCATTAATAATGCATTAAAATTGCAATAAAACTGCATTGTCATACTCACCTCAATGTTATCTCAAAAAATAATGTGAAATCCGAAAGCACGAGAGACTAGAGCACACTCAAAACATGACAAAATTTTTTATATATTATTTTTTCTGATTTTCAATATGCTTATTTTTCTATATATTGTTTTTGTAGTTTTACGTATATATTATTTATTACTTCTATATATATTGTTTATAAAAATAAAATTTATATAATATCGGTTTCTCTGGATCTATAACTGGTATTGGGAGCTGTACAAGATTCTCAATCTCAATTATGGAACCTCGCAAATGAATAATGTTGACTCTTTGGGCCCATTCGATACTACACGGAATAAAAACATATAGAAAAGAGCTTATGACTATAATACTCTTGTTCCATAATTTAAATTTATACGAATCATATTAAATGAAAAATTTATTCAAATTGTAAGAAGATAAAAATGAAATAAATAAATTAAAAAAAAAATAGCATCATAATAAAAGTGTAATAGTAGATGATAAATTGAAGCACAACTCAAATAAGTATTTATTTAAATAATTATTAAACGCTCTTCAATCATTGTTATGATGTTGCATATATTCCCAGGAGCAAGCTACATATTATGGCCAGAGAAGTGAATAACGAGAAATATAGTTGATACATATCTTGTTAAAAAGAGAAAAAATAATTTATTTGTGTATAGTTATTCAATGAATTATTTCACTGGAGAGCCATCGGAAAATTGACGGAGAAACTAGTATGGAGGCGGTTATGGCGTTTTGTTCTCATGCGTAGAAGATAGAAGAAAGATGAAGTAATTTTTTTTTAATAAAGAAAAGAGGGAGTAGTTATGCCACGTATGACATAGTTGAAATAGATAAGGACATCTTTGTCTTAAATTTGAATTTAATCCATAGAATAGCTAATTCCACCTCAACCATGCAATAAAAAATTCCACTATTCTATAACTTTAATTTAACTTATTCTTACACTGTTCGGCTGGAATAACTCGAAATAGAATAATTATTTAACTATTTCTTTTTATTCTAGTGTTGCGGAACAAGCACTTTAAGAAATATAAAATTGAAGGCCGATGCATCTTGTATAATATAAAATTCAAATTAGGTTTCGACATAATTTTTCTAGTCAAGGTGAGATCCAAAACAGAGAACTCTACACAATTCGAAGTATCAGTTTCTAGATCCAGCGAAACCATTCAGTCCTTACTAAAATTTTATATTTTTTCTTACGAGTAATAATAAGGTGTCCTTATCCCCGTTGGCTATTTTTTTTGTGAAGATGTGTTGGTTGTGCAGAAAATTTCCTAAATTATTATATGAGAAATTTTAAACTTGAATTTGAAAGTTTGATATTATTTTAAAATAACGTGTTTCCAACTTGGAGTTTGAAAGTTTTGCGTTTTCCTTTGAACAGAACTAAAACAGAAAGTAGTATTTTGGTCTCAGGGAGGTGCTATTCAAAGAGCTTAGTTGGGTTAACAAAGAACAAATTCAATTTTTTTTATAAGTACCAGAATTACCCTTATTTAATGATGATTTTTAAATTAATATATTTTATCCATTTATTATTCCTTCCTAATAATGAATAATTGAAATCTTGCAAAAAATAGAAACAATCATAATTCAATATCTCAATATTTTTATGATGACAATAGATTTCGAAATTTTTTTAGTCTTCAACTATGGCTTTTATTTTGTTAATATTATTAGTGTAAAAGAATTTCTTATTCGTGCAATGAATCTTAATGTTATATTACTAATACTCATATTAAAAAAAGTGCTTTTATTTTGTCTATAGGAGACAATCAGATAACACTTCAATTAAATATAGAGAAAGACACTACTAGCACATAACAACATGTATTTAGACATTTGCGGTCAAACAATAAAATTACATATTTTTTGAGTAATTTATTAATAGATAGCAATAAATAAAATAGAAAATCCAACTAACATAAACGAACAAAGAAAAAAATACATTATATGACAAATAATATGTAAATATTTCATGACCATCCATTGCATATTGTCATCAGTGTGATGCATCAGTTTCTCTATATGATAAAAATAATTGTATTAGAAATGAGAATAAAATTAATTATAGTTTACTTATATACTTATTATTTCGTCATTGGAATTATACTTAAAAGCAACTATATTTAAAGCAATTAAAAAATAGTCTCAAAAAATATTCATCATGTGTAATTATATTTAAAGCAATTGAAAATTAGTTTCAGAAATAGCATGTATGACTTACTTCTACTGAACTGCACTATTTCAAGAGGCATAAGTTTCTTTCACCAAAACCAAATAATGAAGTACTATTTTTTGTACAGGCACCAAGCAATGAAAAGACGCAATAAATCTATTCAATTTCTTTCCATAATTGCATGATTTATTTGCTTAAGAGAAAAATAAATAAAAGCATTAATTTAAGAATCATTATTAATAAGAGCAATTCTGATATTTGTCAAAAAAAAAATTAAATTTATTCTTAATTAAACCAACTTAGCTTTTTAAATAGCGCCTCTCTGTATCTTTTCCTAATTTTAAGAAAACTATTCTAAAATGGACATAATGTATAAATCACTTGATGCATTCTTAGTGCATTCCGATTTTTTTTCTTTTTTCAGCAAAACGGTATACATAACAACAAAAAGTATATGAATATTGAATATAACGGGAAAGTGGTTTAGGATTTGGTTTTGGTAGGATGGCACGGTTTCACTGGATCTATAACTGGTATTCGGAGTTGTACAAGATTCTCAATTATGGAACCACGCCCTTAATTAGAAAAATAATGTTGACTTTTTAAGAAATATAAAATTTAAGGCCGATGCATCTTGTATAATATAAAATTCAAACTAGTAATTTTTCTAGTCAAGGTGAGATCCAAAATAGATTAATAGAGAACTCTACAACTCGAAGTATCAGTTTTCTAGATCCAGCGAAACCATGCGCTCCTTACTAAAATTGTATATTTCTTACGAGTTATTACAGGATGTCCTCATCCCCGTTGGCTATTTTTTTTTGTGAAGATGCATCTGTTGTGCAGAAAATTTCCTAAATTATTATATGAGAAATTTTATATTTTTATACTTCAATTTGAAAGTTTGATATTATTTTAAAAATGATGTGTTTCCAACTTGTTGTTTGAAAGTTTTGCATTTTCTTTTGAACAAAACTAAAACTGAAAGTAGTATTTTCGACAAATAATATATCTTGTCCTAGTTTTAAGAAAACTTTTCTAAAATGGACATAATGTATCTTAATGCATTCCGATTTTTTTTCTTTTTTCAGCAAAATGGTATACATAACAACAAAAAGTATATGAAACAACAGTATAAAAAATATATTTTTTGAAAACATTACATATAAATAAAATATAATATATAAAGAATTCAAAACAATATATATAAAAATAAGACATAGAATAGAAAAACAATATATGAAAACAAAAATTGAAAACAGTATACAGTTTATAAAAAATACACAAAACAATATATATCAAAATAGGTTATATAACACAAAACCCGCCTCCACGAGCACCCGTCAAAGTTGGCCGTCGATTGGAATAGTATAAGAATGATTTATCCGTCGTGATTAAACATTTCCTTTTCTAAAAAATCATGGGGAGCTTCATCAAAGATTAGGACTTGGTAACACTTTCACATCCAAAATTGTCATCAGAATTTTGGTGTGGGTGTCTCTTGGTCTTCCATTTCTTCACTACAATTTGTGAGAGTGTCTCTTGGTCTTCCATTTCTTCACTACAATTTGTGTTATTTATTAGAACACTCAAGACCAAATGGAACATTACCGAGTCTGTCTTTTGCATCGGTTCGAGAAATGCTCCACCACCTACACTCCTCCTCTTCACATGCCTTTATCTTCAAAGCGGATTTCTCTAAGGCGTTTGACACTCTCAACTGGAAATTCATTCTAAAAATGTTGAGAGCGAGAGGGTTTTCATCAAAATGGTTGACTTGGATAAATTCGATTCTCATATCCTCCAAGTCATCGGTCCTTCTAAATGGAGCTAGATCAAGGTGTTTTAAACACAAAAGAGGGGTCCGTCAAGATGATTTGTTGTCTCTGCTTCTATTTGTATTGGTAGTCGACGCCTTACAACGAATGATGAATCATACTTTCCCTCTCGCACAAAATATTATTGCGGCCAATGCTTTGACTTTTCAATATGCGGACGACACTATTTTTTTGAATAAATTTGACGAGCAAGATTCCATTAGATTCAAAATCCTAGTCCACCTATTCGCAAATATTTCTGGATTAGCGATTAATTGGTCAAAGAGTGTTGTTATCCCTCTCAACCTGTCAACCGAACAAACCCACGTGTTGTCAACCCTTTTCCGATGCGAAATCTCCTCCTTCCCTATAACTTAGCTCGGTTTGCCCCTAACTCTTAAGAAACCTCCCCGAGCTTCTTATCTGCCTCTTATCACCAAATTTTCTAATCGTCTAGCGGGTTGGCAGGGACTATTTTTCTATCGCTAGCAGGAAGAATACAATTGGTTAAATCGGTGCTATCTGCTCTGCCTACTTATTTTATGAGCCGTTTTAAATTACCGAGATGGGTTATTAATGAAATGGAAAAAATACAACGGCAATTCATTTGGAGGGCCAATGGTCAAACCGGAATGGCACTGGCTAATTAATGTGTACACCCAAAATTAATGGCGGAATGGGAATTAGGGATCTAAAGATGTTGAATATGTGTTTACTAATGAAGTGGTGGTGGTCTTACTTCAATCAGAAAAATTCTATATGGTCCGAAATTTGTGTAGCAAAATATGGGGAGCCGATTTATCCTCGGTTCAAAACTAAGAGAAATAACTGCTCTTTCTTCTGGAGAGACATTTCAACCTTTTTGGATGCATTCTTAAGAATGAGCCAGTCTAGTGTGGGCAATGGGCATAATAGAAGCTTCTGGCGACAATCTTGGTTGCTACCAATTCCTCTTAAAGACGCATATCCGGCTCTCTTCTCTTTCTCGACTACGCAGAAAATGTCAGTTCGAGAAGGGCTCAAACAAGACGGCTGGGATTTAGGAGTGGTCCATTACCTAAATGATCGTGCTCACACGGAGCTAGCTGACTTGCAAGCTCTCTTACAGAATGTGAGTTTGAACTAAAAAGAAGACAACCTTTGGTTACTGGGGGATGCCCGAGAGAAATTTTCGGTTTCTTTAGCTTATAACCTGATCAGCAATCCCGGTGTTACCAATGACACGGTCTATAATATTTGGAAGTGCAAACTACCAGCGAAAATCAAGGTATTCGTGTGGCTAATGTTGCAAAATAAGCTCATGACGAAAGATAATTATATCAAAAGAGGTGGCACCAGTTCTGCCTACTGTTTATGTTGTTTGGCGACGGCTCAAGAAACGATAAATCACCTATTCTTTAGATGTGATTTCTCAAGGAGAGTGTGGGAAAAATTATTTCTTCACATCAATTACGAAAGCCATCAACCAAGGTCGTCAATGGAGGAATGGTCCATAAAACCGCTGGGACTTGATAAAGAGAGACTAAAGATCTGGTACATATGGCGAGGATGGGCCTGCTGGCATATTTGGTTGAGCCGGAACGGGACTCTATTCCAAAAAAAAAAAATCCTAATATTGACGAGTGCTATTGGAAAATTAAAACTGATGTAAACTCTTGGCTGCGATGTAAAAATTTGATCACGGCATAGTTGTTATTATTTACTTTTAGTGTTGTGTATTTTTCTTTAAGTCAAGTGAGAGTGCTGTAAGATTGTGTTTTTATTTTTTTTAGTTTTCTATGTTGTGTAAAAGGGATGACAAACTAGCGTGAGTTTTGATTAATATGATCAAGGGTTTCGATTTTGAAACCCTTGTTTCCATCAAAAAAAAAAAAAAAGACTAAAAAAATCTCAGAAAGAAACACATCAACAACTTCAAAACGGTGAGATAGTGAAAAAGAAAAGACGGTGAATGTATTATCGAACAAGATAAGCAGGGATGAGCTTAAGCCGGGTGATCACATTTATTCTTGGCGTTCCGGCTTTCTCTATGTGCATCACAGTATTATATTTGTTTCACTCCATCTAGATTTTCTGAGTTTTTAGATAATCAAATGAAATGTTTATTACTTATATTTATTAATCTACAAATATAGGCTGATTTTTATAAAGAATGAAGGGATCATTGCCGTGCCAATACGTTTTTATAGGGTAGGATACAATTATTAGAGTTTCAGTATATTGCAGTACTATAATAGAATTTATTTATTTATGTGTTAGAATATATTTGGTCCCCAAACTTTACAATTCTAGCCAAGTAATGTGAAGATATTTTTTGGACTCATAATATCACCCTTTCAAAATTTGCTATTGATTGTATACTAATTTTGTAGGAATATACATTGGAGATGACAAGGTCATCCATTTCACATTGGAGCAGAGAATGGTCAAGATTTTTCGGTTCCTCCTCTTTCTTGGCCTCCTCCTCCCACTCTTACACCTACTCCTCCGTAATGTGTTTAAGGTGTTTTGAGCTTCAACAATATGGCCGGTCGAAATAGGGCGTAATCATATCTTGCCTCGACTGCCTTCTGAATGGAAAAAAGCTCTACCTCTTTTCCTACTCGGTCTCCGGAGCTTTCTTCCTCGCCAAAATCCGCGGAGGTACATGCACAATGGCCAAGTCTGACCCGCCACACGAAGTCATACACCGTGCTACATACCTCCTTAAGCACGGGTTTGGCTCCTATGACTTGTTCAAGAACAATTGTGAAGATTTTGTGATGTATTGCAAGACAGGTTTAGTTCCAAACCCGTTTGAAAACACGGGACAGAGCGGGCAGATAAATTCGCTCAAGTTTGCTCCTGTGCTGTTTTCACTGGCCAAGTTTTTAAATCCTCTAACAGCTGTTGCTATGACTGTTGGTACTAATGTTGTATATCTCAGACATGGGTGTGAGAGAAGACATGGTCAAGATGCCGGTTGAAGAGTTTGTGAGGATAGTCTCGATGTTAGAGGGTGAACGTGGTAACAAAGAAACGCGATGATCGTACAACCGTACCACGGCTTAGAAAATACAATATATTCTAAAATTGTATGCACTATAAGATAGCATCACTGTACGGCGTTTGATATATGGATAGCCTTTTGTGTGGGGATATACTTTTGCAAAACAAATTGGAACAAACAAATCCTTTTTTCTTTGCATATTCGGGCATAAAAATTGTTGATGTGTGAGATTTTATATACTTAAGGCCAAAGTTCAAAATTAAACCATCAGGTCGCCAGTAATCTTCTTAATTAGAGTTCTTTTAGGGGCATTGTTGAAATTCTAAAACTCAATATGTAGTCAATAATTAATGCAATTTGAGTGTATTATCCTAAGCCCACCGCAATTTCTCAACAAAATGCACCCAATAGCTCAACCCAATTGGTCGAGTGCAAAATACAACAAATTATAAGTTGTAAGTTTTGTTCTATTTGCACCAAAATAAGGTCATTCATTTCTTTTTTTTGAAGGAAAAAAGGGATAAAAAAAGGATGCCCTTGAATCAGATTAATCCGAACTCATCTTACAGCGTTTAGCATTACAAATACATTACACCACTAAACAAAAAGAAAGATAAACACCAACTATATACAAATTACAACCACACACACCACTAAACACAAATCATCTGTCAGCTAACTAAAAACTAGTTCTATTAAAACGCAAACAAAGAGTCATATTCGATTTAATACGCCAGAAGCATTCTTCTATGTGAGTAGCCATTCCTTGAAAAACTGTTTTGTTACGAGAAATCCAAATGTGCCAACATGTCCACCCTCGCCAAGCGTACCATTGTTCGAGTTGGTACTTGTCCAAATTCCTTGGGCTCGTTTCCCATTCATCTAATACAGATTTAGGAAGATGGCCTTGATAGTTCCAAAGCTCGAAAACTCGCTTCCACACCTCTTTTGCGAATCTGCAAGCAAAGAATAGGTGGTCTCGCGTTTCCTGAACTCCATGAGCACACCCCTGAAGACGTACCTCCTTTCTTCATAAAGTTATCTTTCGTTAACAGCTTGTTTTGAAGCAATAACCACAGAAACGTTTTTATTTTAGCCGGTAATTTGCAACACCAAATCTTTTCTATCGAAATGCATTTAGTCCCCGGATTAGCAAAGAGCTTGAAGATCTTAGATACCGGGAATTTTGATCCATAGATCCCTACTATCCCAAGAACATCTTCTACTTCTGATTGAAGATTAACCGCATGAAGTAGTAACTCTAATTCCCACAATTCTAATTGAGCTTGGGTAGTTAAGTTTGATCCAAACCCTAATTCCCATCCCTCTTCTGTGAGTCCTTCGTGGACTGTGATTTTTAGATTTTCGGAACAAGAGAATAGAATCGGGAATGCATCTTTTAAAGTTATTTGAAGAACCATGATTGTTGCCAAAAACTCGTTTGTTGGCCATTGCCGTGCTTTGGGTTTGACAATCTGCGAAATAGGTCGAGCAATGGAGTAATATATCTCCAAAAGAAAGAGCACTTAAGTCTGTTAAATCTCAACAGAGGGAAAGATGGAGGCTCATATTTAGCAGAGGCTATAACTGTCCAAATAGAGTCTGATTTTGTAAAAAACATCCATCACCATTTCATTAATAGGCAAATGTTGAAGGTTTTGAGGTCCCGTAACCCCATACCTCCATTAGCTTTTGGAGTGCACATTAAGTGCCAATTCACTAAATACATACCCGTTGTTCCATCCCCTTTCCAAATAAAATGTCACTCGATCTTTTCTATCTCTGTAATAACCCACGATGGCAATTTGAAGACGGACATGAAATATGTAGGTAAAGGTCATTCATTTCACACTATGCCCGGCTATTGATCAAGTTTTTTTTCCTTTTCCTCCTCTGCCTTCGCCTCCTCCTCCCACTATTACACCTCTTCCTTTGTAATATATTTGTGGTGTTTGAGCTTCAACATGGCCGGCCGAAAAAGGGCTTAATCTCCTGTCCTGCCTCGACTGCTTTCTCAACGGAAAAAAACTTTTTCCTCAGTCTCCATAGCTTTTTACTTGTTGAAAATTCATGCTGATACATGCACAATGGCCGAGTCTGACCCACCATGTGAAGTCATACACAGTGCCGAGTACCTTCTTCAGTACAGAGTCGGCTCCTATATATGACCTGTTCAAGAACAATATTACGGGCATGATATAAGTGTAAGGAATGACGTGGTCAAGATGCTGGTCGAGGAGTTTGTGATGATGTTTGAGAGTGAACATAGTAAGGAAGAAAGCGAATGATCATTCAACCAGCAGCATATTAGTATAATATATGATATCTGATATATGGATAAGTTTGTGGCCTTTTTGTGTGAGGATGTGCTTTTGCAAAACAATTACAAGTAACTTTTTTTCTTCTTCAAATTCTTGCTCAAACATTTGATGTGTGAGAATTGATATACTTGGGCAAAGGTCAAAATTAAGCGAGTCCTAGCACCAGTAATTTCCTCCAATCTTTCATAATTTTACACATTCTTGATACTAAAAAAAAACTTTACACATTCTTACATAGAGTCAATATGTATGTATATGATTTTTTTGATTTGGCAGGCAACCATGTGTTTCCTAAGAGGACAAAATGTGGTAAGCTGATTTATTATCCAATATTGCACTGACAAATCAAAATTATTCGCAAGTTCATCAATGAAATTGGAATAGATAAGATTTGAGGACAGAGTTGGAGGCAAACAAGGGACAAAGTACAATTTTCTATATCCAATTGGGCAAGTTGGCGAAAACTCCCGATAAGTATACTTCTGACTAGAAAAATAGTCAGTATGTACTTACAGATAAAGATGCTATGCTCCTAAATATGCTTGCCTAATAGCTAATGCTGATTTTTTAAAGAAGAGAGACTTGACTTGGTGATAGTATATACATATAGAAGTTACCCAATTATGCCAGTAAATTACTTAAGATTAGGAAGCTTCCTAGTTTGATCAACTTGATTATTTTAATAACCCAACAGCAACATAAATACGGATCATTCATCAACATTTTCAAAAAGGGGCAGATTGAACGACCAACAATAGCCAGTTTATCCCTAATAATGTTGCCTATTCCGTCTTTGACGTTTCTTAGTAAACAAGCTGACAGGAACAAAAATCAGCAGAAGCAGAACAGGAGGCCTGATCAGCTTAAACCAGGTGATCACATTTATGCTTGGCGGAGGAAAATGGTCAGTCTTCCTTCAGAAAAAGAAAAAAAAAACAAATATGTATCAACTCAATTCAAAAAATGAAAGAAAATTAAACAAATATATATTATTTTCTATTTATTTAGGTATATACATAGGAGACGACAAGGTCATCCATTTCACCTCGGATCCCTCCTCTTCCTCCTCCTCCTTGCCCTCCAGCTCCTCAAAACATGATCAATGCAAGAAGTGCCAGAAGCTCCAAAAGGGATTGCAGCAGAATAGCAGCGTAACCCTAATTTGCCTCAACTGTTTTCTTGGAGGAGATGAACTTTATGTCTTTCTCTACTCCCTCCTGAAAGATTTTGATACTTCTCAACTCCATGGGGGAACCTACACCACGGAGGATTCAAACCCCCCAAAAGAAGTCATAGACTGAGCCAACTACCTTCTTAGCCATGGATTCGGCTCCTACAATTTGTACACAAACAATTGCGAAACCTTTGCCCAATATTGCAAAACAGGATTAGTTAATGTAGACATGCCCGGTAGTGGACAGATAAAATCCGTCCCATTAAAATTTTTAGAGGCCATTAACCCAATTCCAGTTCCCTTGCCTCTTGGACCGATGGTGGATGTGGGCCGTAAGATCAAGGTACCTGTCGAGGAGTTGCGCGGCAGATCACCTGCTGAGTATGCAAGTACTATATGAGTACGTACCGAAATGCAATCTGTAATGTTACTGCTTATTTTCAATAAATGTTAGAGGATTAACTTTCTTTCGAAAGTTAGCCGGATTTGTCCAAGTGGCATTTTTCATTTTAGTTGTTCTTCTTATTATTGTTGTTGCTGAATTATGCCTCTCTTCAAAAAAATAAGCTGATCCTCTAAAAATGGAATGTGCAGATAAACCATCATTGTTTTGTTATTTTGGTTGTAGTACATCGAATCTTCTATTTCCTAATCAGAAAAAAAAAATAAGGGAAAAAAAGATAGGAAAAAAAGGTGAACAAGAATTTACACATTTTTACATAGAAAGCAAGTACTGAAATTCATCATTATACGGCATAATTTCAATCCATAAATGATTCTGTAATTTCAAGCACTCAACCATTGATTTCCTTAGAGGCCAAGATGTGGGAAGCTGATTTATTATCCATTGCAACAGCAAATCCAAATTATTAGCAAATTCATCCATTAAATTTGAATATAGCAGATATTAGTCTCTTTGTAGTGGTATCATTTTGATTTATTTCTTTTTTTGATATTTCCCACCATTATAGTTGGTAAAATTAAAAATAAAAATTTGAAAGTAATAATTTCATTTTTTTTTGTTCATACTTGTGTTACCTAGAGAGTAGAGACCCATTAATTATTGTTGCTTTTTAGGGTATTGATTGGAGTATCTCATTAACAGATTTTATTTAATTTTCTTTTATTTTAATTTGTGAGGGTGTCTCTTGGTCTTCCATTTCTTCGCTACAATTTGTGTTATTTATTAGAACACTCAAGACCAAAAAAATCTCAGAAAGAAACACATCAACAACTTCAAAAGGGTGAGATAGTGAAAAAGAAAAGACGGTGAATGTATTATCGAACAAGATAAGCAGGGATGAGCTTAAGCCGGGTGATCACATTTATTCTTGGCGTTCCGGCTTTCTCTATGTGCATCACGGTATTATATTCGTTTCACTCCATCTCGATTTTCTGAGTTTTTAGATAATCAACTGAAATGTTTATTACTTATATTTATTAATCTACAAATAGATACAATTATTAGAGTTTCAGTATATTGCACTATAATAGAATTTATTTATTTATTTATGTATTTGAATATGTTTGGTTCCCAAACTTTACAATTCTAGCCAAGTAATGTGAAGATATTTTTTGGACTCATAATATCACCCTTTCAAAATTTGCTACTGATTGTATTCTAATTTTGTAGGAATATACATTGGAGATGACAAGGTCATCCATTTCACATTGGTCCCAGAGAATGGTCATGTTTTTTCAGTTTCCTCCTCTTTCTTCGCCTCCTCCTCCTCCCACTCTGACACGTACTTCTCCGTAATCTGTTTAAGGTGTTTTGAGCTTCAACAATATGGCCGGCCGAAAAAGGGCGTAACCATATCTTGCCTTGACTGCTTTCTGAATGGAAAAAAGCTCAACCTCTTTTCCTACTCGGTCTCCGGAGCTTTCTTCCTCGCCAAAATCCGCGGAGGTACATGCACAATGGCCAAGTCTAACCCGTCACACGAAGTCATACACCGTGCTGCATACCTCCTTAAGCACGGGTTTGGCTCCTATGACTTGTTCAAGAACAATAGTGAAGAGTTTGCGATGTATTGCAAGACAGGTTTAGTTCCAAACCCGTTTGAAAACACGGGACGGAGCGGGCAAATAAATTCGCTCAAGTTTGCTGTTGTGCGTTTGCACTGGCCAAATTTTTAAGTCCTCTAACAGCTGTTGCTACCACTGTTGGTACACTAATGTTGCATATAGGTACATCTCAGACATGGGTGTGAGAAGATGTGGTCAAGATGCCGGTCGAAGAGTTTGTGAGGATAGTCTCGATGTTGGAGGGTTAAGGTGGTAGCGAAGAAACGCGATGATCGTTCAACCACGGCTTAGAAAATACAATATATTCTAAAATTATATGCACTATAACTATAAGATAGCATCATTTTATGGCGTTTGATATCTGAATAATTTTGTTGCCTTTTGTGTTGGGATATGCTTTTGCAAAACAATTTCTAACAAACAAATCCTTTTTTCTTTGCATATTCGGGCATAAAAATTGTGTGAGATTTGATATACTTAAGGCCAAAGTCAACATTAAAATGATCAGGTCGCCAGTAATCTTACTTAGAGTTCTTTTGGGGGCATTGTTGAAATTCCTAAACTCAATATGCAGTCAATGCAATTTGTGCGTATGATCCTAGTTTTGTTCCATTTGCACCAAAATAAAAGTGGAACAATGAAATTTCTCTATTCAATCATAAAAGAAAACAATGTGCATGTAAATCTCCATTTTCTTATTGTTTTAGATTTTTTTACATCAAATTCAACCCAAAAAGTCTCTCAATAATGCAACCATAGAGTTCCTGGTAAGCCGATTTACTATATGCTGCACCACAAATCCAAATTATTCACAAATTCATCCATGAAATTTGGAAAGATGACATTTGGGGTCAAAATTGGAGTCATACTTGGGCCAAAGTACATATAATACTTTCTCTTAATTATATATATACTTCCAATTAGTCAACTCTAAAAATTATATTATCTCCAATAAGGCAACTCTAAATACATTGTATAACTACAATTAGGCATACTTTGAAATTGTCCTTCAATTAAGAAAATAGTCTCATTTAGTCAAAAAAGAAAAGAAAAAGAAAATAGAGTCGATATGCATTTACAGGTAAAGAAGTACATACTTATCTACACAAAAATGCTTGTGTGATAGTTTAAGCACATTTTGATAGGTGAAAAAAGACATTTGTACAAGTTTCTTTTATCAGTTATCAAGTGTCAATAACAGGACCGCTGGTGAATAAGTGGGGGACAAATACTTCAGCCGGGAGAATTTTGACAAAGTCATCCCATTTTTATTATTGTTCGAAGCAATAATAAGTCACTAATTTCTTTATCACAAAAAAATTAATAAAGTCACTAATTGTATTAAATAACAAGATTCTTCCAATTAAGTCACTAAATTATTTATTTATAGAATATGGAAGCTTCTTGGATAATCAAATTGATTTATTAATAACCCAGCGTCAACACTTCTGTGCTGTAAAACCTACACAGTCATCAATATTGTCTATTATTTTTTCCCCAAAAATTATCCCTAAGTGTCACATTATCAGGTTCCTAATTGTTTTGTGATTGCTTTTAGTATATATTTGAAGATACACATTTGATTGTTGGCTCATAAATTTGGTATGAATTGTACTTTGTATTTTTTTTTTTAATGCTAGCTTGAGGTGGGTGATTTTGGACTTTTTTTTTTGATATCATTATTTTCCAAAATAAACCAGTAAATATCATCCCTTTCAAAATAATGCGGAACATGTGAATTTTCAGTTTTTTCAAAAATTTCTCATTTGACTGACTAAACTTGATTAATTAGTGCAAATGAACAGTGTTCCGGCAGCGGCGGAACAGAAAAAAAAAAATTTTTTTTTTTTTTTTTTGAGAATTTTTTTTTTTTCTGTTCCGCCAGTGAAAGTGGCGGAACAGGTAAATTTTTCTCCTGTTCCGCCAGTGGCAGTGGCGGAACACGTTTTGTTCACTAATTAATCCCGTTTTTGAAAAATTATAAAATCCACATGTTCCGCCACTATCTGTTCCGCCACTAATAGTGGCGGAAATGGTAGTTACCACATTATTTTCAAAACAGTGGTAAGTATTGATTTATTTTGGGAAATAATGGTATCAAAAAAAAAAGTCGTGATTTTGTATGTTTATTTGCTTTATATATTTTGGTATATATTGTATGTACTTTGTAAACAAATATGTATTGGACCATATATTGTTTTGGTTGTTAAGTTTTAAAATATGTCAAAGCATTCAACTTTCGAACCCTCCCCAATTAATTAAAAAAAAAAAGAATTGGTCAATTGGCCTTATCATTTGTTGTTGTTCTTGTTGTGCTTAATAATGCCTCATTTAAAAATTAAGGCGATCTTCTAAAATTCAGAATGTGCAGATAAACAAACCTTTTTTTTTTTGCAAATACTTTTCTAGTCTAGTAATTGAATATTTTAGTTCAAATAAACATTAAGAGTTCAAATTTTATATACATCAATTTGAGTGAACAAATTTTTCTTTATTTTTTTTTATAAAATATTCCTCACTGAGGAACTTACAAAACCCCATCATTTTTTTGTTATTTTACATCAAATTTATCTTCTATTATTTACAAACCACAAAAAAGAGGAAAAAAGAAAGAAAAAAAGGTGAACAAGAATATACACATTTTACATAGAAAGTGAGTACTGGAATTCATCATTATACGGCATAATTTCAATATGTAAACGATTTTACAATTTCAAGCATTCCACCATGGATTTCCTTAGAGGCCAAGAAGTGGGAAGCTGATTTATTATCCGTTGCAACAACAAATCCAAATTATTCGCAAATTCATTAAATGTGAATATATCAGATTTGGTAGCATCAGTCTTTTTGTAGAGGTAGTAATGAAGCTTGTAAATAATCCAATTTCGACTTTTCCAATTCTGAAATTCGCTCAGGTGTGTATATCCTTAGCTGCATATAAATTTTCAGTTAATAATGTATAAATATTATATCAGGTTTGTACTAAACATTAAATTTATCATAAAAGAAACAATGAAAAATAATAAAAGACTTCAAATTTCAAGTAAAATAAACTGGTAGATTGTTTAATGTTTTGGGAGATTCTGTAGAAGGCCCTTGTTTTATGACTAAATTGTGGAGTGAGGTGATAATGGGCTGTGGGCTATGGATATAGATGGGCCTATAGGTTTTTATTACTTTCGGCGTACTTGGGCTTGCAACATAAATCATATGTATGGTTGGTTAGTTGATCTTGTTGGACCTTCACACTTTCTTTTTTCTTTTTCATGTTTTTTATGGGACCGACTATTAACCTCCCATAAATTAGGACTCCCTGACTCTTAACCAACGAAATTGCGCCATATGTCGTAGAAATGAGAATTATTTAGAAATCATCGGGACTCCCGATTAAATGGATCCCGGAACTCTCATATTTGCTGAAAGAATTAAGAGCTTCTAAAATGACTCCCACGAAATTAAACATATAATTATTTTTTTTGTAACTTTCTATGGCTCTCATTGAATTTCTCATATAAGGTATATTATTGAAAATATAAAGTATAATATTTAGAATATAATGTATATTGTTGTGATAAAATGTATATTGCATCTATTTGACGGGGAGATTTCTTGTCTAGTCTAATCTTCTATATTTGGATTGATATCTTATCACCGGATATAATGTATATTGTTCTGAATATAAAGATATAATGTTTAAAATATATGGTATATTGCTGGGAATATAAATATATAATGTGTAGAATCTAAGATATATTGTTGTGAATATAAATTCTAATAGAAATCAAAATAAAACTATGAAACTTTCAGCCGAAAGATATAGGAGTTCGGGAGCCAATAATATATGGGCTGGTTGAAACTTTGGACTGAAATATATTGGAGCCACTAGGAGCTAATAAAAAAACATTCAAGTGTATGTGACGGATTTCAGTTTTGATTCTCATCTTATTAGAAGTCAACAGGAACTAAATAAGATGGGAGGTCAAAATCTTTTTCCTTTTTATATTTCCCACCATTATAGTTGGTAAAATTAAAAATAACAATTTGAAAGTAATGATTTCATTTTTTTAGTTCATACTTTTTTTTTGTGAGAGACCCATTAATTATTGTTGCTTTATAGGGTATTGGCGTATCTCATTAACAGATTTTTTAATTTTAATTTTAATTTGTGGGGGTGTCTCTTGGTCTTCCGTTTCTTCACTACAGTTTGTGTTATTTATTAGAACACTCAAGACCAAAAAATATCTCAGAAAGAAACACATCAATACCTTCAAAAGGGTGAGATAGTGAAAAAGAAAAGACGGTGAATGTATTATCGAACAAGATAAGCAGGGATGAGCTTAAGCCGGGTGATCACATATATTCTTGGCATTCCGGCTTTCTCTATGCGCATCACGGTATTATATTTGTTTCACTCCATCTCGATTTTCTGAGTTTGTACATAGTCAAATGAAATGATTATTACTTATATTTATTAATCTACAAATATTGGCTGATTTTTATAAAGAATGAAGGGATCATTGCCGTGCCAATACGTTTTTATAGGGTAGGATACAATTATTAGAGTTTCAGTATATTGCAGTATAATAGAATTTATTTATTTATTTATGTGTTTGAATATATTTGGTCCCCAAACTTTATAATTCTAGCCAAATAATGTGAAGATATTTTTTGGACTCATTATATCATCCTTTCAAAATTTGTTACTGGTTGTATACTAAAAATTTTTTTTTTTTTTTTTTTTTTGAGAAAAGCTACGAACATTTGCTCGCTTTGTTTTTCATTGATAATATTAGGGTTTTACAATCTTGTTTGCAGAATGCAAACTTGAAAGAAGGAAAAATAAGAAAGAAATTAAAAGCATCATCAAAATAAAAAGAAAGAAGACATACAACACAATCTATTTTAGAAACTAAAAGAACAACATTCAACTTTAGCAGTTTCTAAGCCATTACTCTGCCAGTGTTAGAGCTTCTTCCACAATGATTCTGTGAGGGCGTCGCTTGCCATTGAAGATCATTCGATTTCTTTCACGCCAAATCGACCAAACAGTAGCCGCCCAGGTGGTACCCCAACGAATGCGCTCGGTGCTAGAGATAGCTCTGTGGGTCGTCTGCCATATGTCGTAGAAATGGAGATGCACATCGCTAATGTCCCATTGGGTGAGAATATGAATCCACACTCCTGTTGCGTAAACACATGAAGCGAGCAGGTGGGGACCCATTTCAGATGTGAGTCGGCACATTTCGCACACCGGGTTGAATGGCCAACCACATTTTTGGAGATTATCGGCTGTCAGAGTTTTCTCATGGAGTACCAACCAAATGAAAAACTTAACTTTGTTAGGGGCCTTAATTTTCCGGAGGGCTCTTTGCCAACATCATCGCATCCCAGGATTGATTAAGTAGGAATATGTTAGCTGAGAGGAGTAAGAGAGAGAGTTGCCCCACTGCCATAGACTTCCAGTGGGTGTCCGTCTTGTGGCAGAGTTATATATCGGAAAAAGGGAGAGAAGGTCACGGATAAAGAAAGAGATATATAATGGGTTTACAAGGAAAAGAGTCTCCGTGGTTTGACACTCATAAATAGAGAAGGTAATGTCACACCAGAGGGAGATAGTAGGGTCATCATGCGCCAAAGCCACCACGATAAGAGGGCTCGATTTTGGGTTTTAATGTCAAGTATACCTAGACCTCCGTTGGCTTTCGGCAAGCAACATTTCTTCCATTGTACAAGGCAATGGCCTCCCATACACCTCACATCTCCCTTCCAAAAAAACGAACGAATAATTTGTGCATATTCTTGAAAAAAACGAAGGAATATATACATTGGAGATGACAAGGTCATCCATTTCACATTGGACCAGAGAATGGTCAAGTTTTTTTGGTTTCCTCCTCTTTCTTCGCCTCCTCCTCCCACTCTTACACGTACTCCTCCGTAATGTGTTTAAGGTGTTTTGAGCTTCAACATGGCCGGCCGAAAAAGGGTGTAATCATATCTTGCCTTGACTGCTTTCTCAATGGAAAAAAGCTCTACCTCTTTCCTACTCAGTCTCAGGAGCTTTCTTCCTTGCCAAAATCCGCAGGGGTACATGCGCAATGGCCAAGTCTGACCCGCCACACGAAGTCATACACCGTGCTGCATACCTCCTTAAGCACGGGTTTGGCTCCTATGACTTGTTTAAGAACAATTGTGAAGATTTTGTGATGTATTGCAAGACAGGTTTAGTTCCAAACCCGTTTGAAAACACGGGACAGAGCTGGCAGATAAATTCGCTCAAGTTTGCTCCTGTGCTGTTTGCACTGGCCAAGTTTTTAAATCCTCTAACAGCTGTTGCTACCACTGTTGCTACTAATGTTGCATATAGATACAGTTCAGACATGGGCGTGAGAGAAGATGTGGGCAAGGTGCGGGTCGAAGAATTTGTGAGGATAGTCTCGATGTTTGAGGGCAAACGTGGTAACAAGAAACGTGATGATCGTTCAACTGTGGCTTAGAAAATACAATATATTCCATCATTATATGGCATTTTGATTATGGAATAATTTTGTGACCTTTTGTGCGGGGTATGCTTTTGCAAACCAATTTGTAACAAAAGAAATCTTTTTTTCTTCTTTTCATAATCGGCCATAAAAATTGTTGATGTGTGCGAATTGATATACTTGGCCAAAGTTCAATTTTTATTTTATTTTATTAAAACCCTTAGGTAGGCCAAAGTTCAAAATTGAATGATCAGGTCGCCAGTAATCTTCTTAATTAGAGTTCTTATAGGGGTATTGTTAAAATTCTAAATATGTAGTCAAAATTTCTAAAACTCATTGTGTGAATTGTATGAACTACATATACCAGTTTCTGGCAACTATAGTATGTACTAATTACTATGTAAACAGTTATGTATCGTATAATATATTGTTTGGTGGTTAAGTTTTAAAATATGTCAAGGATTTTGACCAGAATTGGCCTTATCATTTGTTACCTCTTAAAAATTAAGGCGATCTTCTAAAATTCAGAATGTGGAGATAAACCATATCTTTTTTTTTTTTTTTGCAAATAGTCATCTAGCTTAATGATTGAATATCTCAGTTATAATATCAGTTCAAGATTCAAATTGCATATGCATTAATTGAGTAAATTGTTTTCTCTTTATTTCTTTACAAAATATTCCTCACCTGGGGAGTTAAAAAAAACAATCATTTTCTGTTATTTTGGTTGTAGTACATCAAATTTATCTTCTATTATTTACAAACCACAAAAAAAGGAAAAAAGAAAAGAAAGAAAATGCTGAACAAGAATATACACATTTTACATAGAAAGCAAGTACTGATATTCATCATTATATGGCATAATTTCAATATGTAAACGATTTTGCAATTTCACGCATTCAACCATAGATTTCCTTAGAGGCCAAGATGTGGGAAGCTGATTAATTATCCATTGCAACAACAAATCCAAATTATTCGCAAATTCATCCATTAAATTTGAATATATCAGATTTGGTATCATTAGTCTCTTTGTAGATGTCAAAACTAATGAAGCCTGTAAATAATCCAATTTTGACTTTTCCAATTCTGTGGTAATTCGTTCAGGCGTGTATATCCTTAGCTGCACGTAAAAATTTTCAGTTAATAATATATAAATATTATGTCAAGTTTTCACTAAACATTAAATTTATGGTAAAGAATTTTGAAAATACAACAAGAGACAGAAAATTCTTAGTAAAAATAAAATGGTACAATAAACACATTAAAATTTGAACTTACCGCCGGTGAAGATTTAGTACCGCAACATACTGCAAATATTAAATTCTGCTCTTCTTTTTCCATTCCATAAAGATTTTGTATCATTATCTCTTTTTCATATTCTTTTTCACCTTTCAAAATTTCCTTTCGTAAATCTCTCATCTTTGAAGGTTGCCGTAATATTGAATACTCGATTTCTGAAGCCGTCAATTTTATGCCTCCAACATTCACAACAGACTATTAAAATAAAATTTGTATTATTTTAGCATCGTAATATTTTAATATTTTACAATCTTACCATGGATAATCATACTTAGAGAGCTAAATATACCTTATTTTTAATTGTGAGTAGTTTTTCTGAATTTGAGGGCAAACCATTTTGTAGAAATCCCTATATATTAAAAAGGGTTAACTAAAATCAGAATACAAAAAAAAAATTCAAAAGAATATACAAGACAAGAATTTTTTGGTAGTATACATTCATGATACAAGCGTTGTAGACATTAATCCAAAATGCGAGCTTTTGATTATGACTCAAAACTCGTAAATCGACTTGCTGTAAAGCATCCATCAAATCCCTAAAATGAGATAAAATTAGAGTTAATTGATATAAATTATACGAAAATAAACTTAAAACCCAAATAATAGTGTGTATTATCTTTCATTTTAATACCTTAGTTTGTTAAATAGAAGAGAAGAAGCAGAAAATCCTTTCATATCAAGTGAACTTGCACTAAATCTCACAAGATTCTTATAAGCACCAATATCCCTCAAAATAGAATCCTCTATTTCAAAAACCCCATAAGGATCTTGTCGTCCTGCTTTGAGGTTCGTGCTAGGCTCGATCCGTGAAATTAACGGTTTATTAAACAGAGGGCTTGACTTTCTTGAAATGTTATTTGATTTTTCTTGTTCTGCTAGTTTGGATGTTCTTAAGAGTCTTTGAAAGATGCAAATCAAGCATTTTAAAATCCTTTCCGATAGTTTGTTGGGTTGGAACTGGAATTTCTGGGAATCTGTTTTTTTAGAAACGGCGGTTTCTGAAGGTTCCTGGAAAATTTTCAGAAGTTTTTCTGCATTTGCACCTGTTGGCTAAAGCAAAAAAAATACGGAAAAAATAGGATACGTGAAAATGGACAAGTAAAAATCATTTATACACAAAAGAATACCAAGAGAGGTAAAAAAGGTAAAGAAAATATTTTTCACATTTTGTATCAATATATAGGATACAATTTTATATCATTTTGTAGATTGTATGCATAATATTTCTCATTGTGCAGAGATATATGACTTATAAAATTATCCTTAAAAATATAAAAAGAATATCTTACTTTTTCTAAAGCTCTTTTTGGAGACAAGTCTACAAAAGCAGGCTTTGCTAATATTCCACTTTTTCTTGGACTTGTATGCTCTTTACGCATCAAATATCTCGGACTTCCTTTTTCCTCTTGCACCTTTTCCATACTTCTCCTCCCTTTAAATTCAAACGAATGAGGCCCCGATTTTGAATTCAAGTTCAAATTCGAGTATTGATCTTCCTTTATAGCCTTGTTGATAAAAAACATGGCTTTCATTTCCTTCGCCACTTTTTCTTGCATTTCATGATCGGTATTTGGATTTGGATTTGTTTTTATTTCTCTCAAACCCCCTCTGATTATTTGTATTTGATTTTCAAGCCTACCAATCTCCTCTTCTACTAAAACTAGCTCTGCCAGCAATTCCTTTGCCTGAGAAACAATTTGCAGTTAACATTTTAGTGGTGGTTTTGAAAATAATTGTACAAAATAAAATGTCACCTTTTTAGGAAGGAAACCAGGAATTTGAAGGATGAATTGGAAAGAATTGGGGAGTAAAGCACGTTCTAAAATTTCATGCACTTTCTTCTCATCTTCTAGCGTTTTCTGCAACTCTGCTACCTGTAAAATTATATAACATCACATAACATTTTTTTCCTTAACACAAATCATATTTTTATTAAATGGAGAAGACTAAAATCCTTGAAATACATATATATTATGGCCTAATCATTTTTAACTAAATTTACCTCCTTTTCTAGCTCCAGCCTTCTTCGTAGTTGCATGCTTCCACTCCTCTTTCTCTGCTCAAACAAAAAAAAAATTACACCAACATAAATGATAAATCAGCATATATAACTTTACGATATCTTCATAAACAATAATAAAACAAATCACCTCGCCAGAGACTAGAGGTGGCACGGCGAGTCGAGGGCTGTAAATTGCATGCGCCATGATTTACATAAGATTGTTTAATAGGCTCTGATAATTAATGGACTAACAAAGAACAAGTTCTTTACTTATAAAATAGGTACACACAGAAGGCTTGATGCAAGAGAATTAGGAGGTTGGTTGGTACAAGTGACATTTGGTAAACCATGAATGAAAGCTTTGAATCAAAGAAAAGAGAATAAACTTAAAAGACTCATTTTGAGAGGAATAAGATGAAATGCCGCTTTCTCACTTCTTCTGTCGGTTAAGGCATGGTATTTTTCACTCCTGATTTGTTGTGGTTCTTGCCGTGTAACTTTCCGTGTGGCGGGTCACATGGTAATACATTTATACACTCGCTACACAGATAGACAGGCCAAAGGCCACAGAGAATCCCAACAGATGCCTTTACCTTAGCTTCTAATTCTAATTTTATCAAATTTTTTACGACTTAAAATACCATAATGAAGCTTAAATTAACAGAATTTTTCATCAAACCATCAAATTTCTCAGAAGAAAGAAGAAATTTGGCACTCATGATTCTACCGAACTTATTACTGGTCTACTCCAAAGTCTAAAGTATTATAACATAACAAAAGCAAGGAAAAAAAGAAGAAAAAAAAATCGAACACTAAATCATCAATAATTAACTTATTACTGCCCTCCAATAATTCAAATTTCAAATCCAATAATCTAACTCATAAATAAATAAACTACCAAAACTCAAAAACCAAACCTCATTATTCAACACAAATAAACTTAGTCTACAAAAACTAAACAAAAATACAACCCACATAAATAAATAAAAACACAAACATAACTCAACCAACCAAAAACCCTAACTCAACCCTAACAAACTGGAGGTCTCCAGTTATTAATCCAGTCTGAAACAGTGGCCACGTTTCTGCTAATATCTTCTACATTATCGCTCCTCAATGGCATAACGATTTCCTCTTTGTAACTCTCTCTCGCTTCTTCTAATAATACTTGAAATATTTCGCATTCTATGTTGTTTGTCAATTTTGCGCCCATGTAACCCCTGATAAGAATTAATTCGATTTTGAAATTTTAATTAATTAATCTCGAAAAATAATCTAGACTGGAACATGGATTCATATCCATCTCAGTATTAAAGGTATAATTTCAAAAGCAATGAAGAAATTTTACCCTGACAAAGCAATCATGGAAAAACATGCGGATGAGTCCGGCATCAAAAAATGTAAATATCAAATTTACCCTTTTCAAAACTCAAAATATGTCATATTTATACTTCTAAAATGCGAATATGATATATTTTGAATTTTGGAAGGATGGATTTTGATATATTTTAATTTTTGGAAGGGCAAATTTGATATTCACAGGTTTAGAGGAGTAAATATGATATACTAGATTCTCAAAGGGAAAATTTTTTATTTTTTTTATTTTTAGAGGGGTATATATGATATTCCAAACTTTTGGCTGAATTTTTTTTTAAAACTGGGGAATAACTTATTTATTTATTTATTACCTGCTAGTGAGGCGATCGTGTAGTATTGAATTATCGGTTTGAAGAACAATTACAAGATCAAACCATCTTTCAGGGAAAAAATCACAGCCGTGATAATCCACTATATTTCCCCCTTCTTCCATCTGATCTTCTAATTCATCGCAAACCTGATTCAATTCAATTATTTTAGACAATATTACTAAATTCAAGGTCTATTGTTCGTCAGATTTAGCAAGGAATTGTGATCTGTTCAAATTCGACTCTGTTTCTGCCCAAATCGGACCCAATTAGACTTCAATTGAGCGATTCAGCCTCCAATTAATTCATCTTTTAGCCTGTAATCAAGCTCTCAGCCACTCTCATACTTCAAAAGAATAAACCTTTAACACTCCTTTTCAAACCAACAAAAAAACCAAAACAACAACGACAAATTCAAGTTTGAGTACGAACCAAGTCCTCGTTGATGACGTGACACTCCAAATCATCATCAAAACCCTCATGGAGGCTCTTCTCGCGCGCCAGGTCGCTGACGTTGACGTGCCGCAGCCCCGCGGCGTCGGCGAGGAGCGAGCAGGTGGTGGTCTTGCCCGTCCCCGGCGTCCCCGTCACCAGCACGTTCGGCCTCGCCCTCCTCTTCGCCATTGTTGCCCTGAAGAAGAAGAAACGGAGAAAAAGAGAAAGAGAGAGAGAAGGGAGTAACGGAGCAAAAACGCCGTAACGGAAGCTGATAAAGAGGCGAGATATTGAAAATTATTATTATTATTTGATGCATTATGTTTAGAGAATGTCTCTGTGAGACTGACGAGTGGGGTCAGAGATAGGGAATTTTGTAGATGGGAGCTGATACATCACGGCGTTTCTGTAGTGACAGTATATAAAAATTGAAAACAGTATATATAAACATATGAACTAAAAACAAACAGTATATAAAAATTCATTCTATAAATAGTATATAGTTAAAAAAAAAATGAAAACAGTATATACAAACATATAAACTGAAAATAAATAGTATATAAAAATTCATTCGGTAAATAATATATATTTAAAAAAATAAAAAACGGTATATAGCGTATATAGGAACGTGAAAAAACAGTATATAATTTCAATCCGTCGCTACAGGATCGTTAAAGTCCTCCGACGTGATTTTCAATTTCCCTTTGTAGATTGGCCCCTGTGTTGTGATTTAATTGTGTTAGGTCCTTGCTTTGGTGAGAATTGTGAATATAAAACTCTTTGGGGGAGTGTGCAGATAAGCATTAGGGAACAATTTATATTATGGTATTAATTATTATCATAACTTCACAGTACATTTTGTAATAAAATGAAAAGAAATTCATATATTTTGATCACGATAAATTTAAATTTTGTAACATCACAATACATAAAATACATCGAAGGAATTAATAACAAAAAAGAACGACCACAAACCACGTACATAAGCAAACATCTTTAATACGATCGACACAATAAACCACACACATAAGAGAATAATTTTACTATGATCGATCATGACAACTAATAGAGAAAAACAACGACAATACAATTAAGCAGTTAGACTCCAATTACTCCAAAGAAATTTCCAAATTCCAATGTTATTTGCAGCATCACCAGTATCACCGATCTTTATGTTAAAATCTTTATTATAATGATACCTCCTGGTCTTCCAGAAAAAAACTAGTATACCTTACCGAAGCGTTTAAATCCACTCGAAAAACCTTGAATCCATTAGCCAAGATCTCATTAACATCCTCTTTCCTATCCAAACCCGTAGTATTCACGGTTCCCCTTTTGTGAACTGCCGCCTCCGAAACTTCTGAGGATTTTTGTGCAAATGATGGTGTGGTAAAGTTTGCTATGGAGTGATTTTGGTTTGGATTGTCGTAAAGTGTTATATTTATAGGATCATAATATATAGAAGATAGCTGATTTTTGTTGCGAAAGGCGATATCTAACGTTATAGTATCTGAAGAAGAGTTGACGTTTTTGATGTTTAGGACAGGAATATAAAGTCTTTCGACGTTAATTTCAGGGGATGTATGTATAAGAGATACTAATGAATGAAGTAACAACTATTACAGTACCAAGAATCGAGCAACAATATATTAAGCATACCCTAGGCAGTGCATCACTGTTCCATTTCTCCCTCCTCATCGATCCTTAACCTAAATTACTATAATGTTTGTTGCAAGAGAACATTACTTTACCAATGCTTGAAGCAGAGAGAAAATTAAATGAATATTATTTTTTTGTACCCTGTCTGCCCGTGGATGGAAATCCTAAATCTGAGAGTGTGATAATAATTTAAGTAGAGATGAATGTAAAGAAAACAATGTAATTTTCTTTTCTGCATTCTAAATTTGAGAGGGTTAGAGTAGAGATTTATTGCGTGCAATTTGATTAAAAAATGACGAGTCTATAAATAAGACAAGTGGAATATTGAACTGACATTTCAATAAATATGACTCCAGCCGATCATTTACTTAATAATGTGACTATGGTTCAATACGCTGGCTCTTAATTTGGAGAAAATTATAACTAGTTTTTGATTTGAAAATCCCACTATTTTAAAAATAATTAAACTTCAAAAAATTTCAAGAGGACCCACAAAATTAAGTTATTTTATTGACTAGATTCATTTGAATGCCTGTGAATTTATAACTAGTCCTTAATTTGTAGCCAAAATGCACTAATCGTGGATTGGTAAGATTATTAATTTTATACAATGGGAGTTGGTTGGTTTCAGTTGCTTATAAAGAATGCCGTCAATGTCCAAAGAGATGTTAATCTGAACAAAAATAAAGTAAAAATATAATATCTTCATTAAAAAAAAATATTCAGCAAAAATGTTAAATTCACTTCACTCAGACATTTTTACAAACATCTAATGTGCAACACATTTCATTTGTATCCTCCAGAATCTCAAAATATCATTTACCATGCAAAACATATCACATCAACACTTGGCTTAGCTTCACTGAAGCACACCCATCACACACTCCTTTGAGTCTCTCAAAATCCCGATTTCTCATAAAAAAACGGAAGAAAAAAATATATATGCACAAAAATATTATCTTTGGTTTTATGAAATGGAAGTAGTAAGGAGCTTTCTTTCTGGTACCAATTGATTTCGCTACATTATCTCAAAATTTAATGAATTCCCATGATGAAAGGATTAGTCTTTACTCATTCTTAATGCAGTTACGATGGTACAAGAGCACTCAAATCGAGTTTGTAAATTGAGTTATTGTTGCTCAAAGAAAGAAAATACGGTGCTGGTATTGCTTAAATTCTCAATTGAGGACTATTTTGTTACAATATTAATATAATTAGATGAAAATTATATTAAATTAAATTTCCATAAAAAAAAGAAAATTATATTAAATTGTTTGAATTTAATCTTCAAGACAGCAGAAGGCAAGAGGAAAGTTAAAAGCTGGAAAATTTCTGCTAAAGCTAATAAAGACCATCAATTTGAAGCTTATTTGGAAGAATTTGAGTCCCAATTGTATGCTATTTTTTTCTTTGCCATGTATTTACCTACCATTAAATGCTTCTATTTTTTGAGAAATTCCTTTTTTAAATTATAGTGTAATTGTGAGATCTAAGAGGCTAAAAGAGAGGAGATTGAAGCAGCGCAAAATCACAAAAATACCAAAATATATTAATAAATATAATGGAGAGGATTTTAACATTGAATTATCTGAAGAACTCAGTGAAAAAGACGATCAAGACCTCAATATGCGAGACCCACTTTGGTTTTTTCCATGGGGAATGAAGCATCATAAGTTTCTAACCAAAAATGAAGAGACAGAACATATTATTAAAATACAGGTACATTTTATTTTTTTTTATTTTTTTCTATTTTTTGCTAAATATGCAAAAAAAAAAACCTTATTAAAATACTGTTATGTATGTTTACCTTTTGAAGTAAGCAAATCAAACACTAGTAATTAAAGTTTGTTGAATCATATATGGACTCTTTATTTAATTTTTTATATAAAGGGTCTTTTTTGCAAATTTCCGTTGACTTATTTTTCTTAATGAAATCTCCCAACTAACCAACCTGTTTTCTTAGGAAAATCCACAAAAGAAGTCCAAAATGAACACAAATAAAATTAATTTACAAAATTTCAACTTCATATTTTCAATAGGGGTTGATGAAATTAGAAGAAGCTAAAAAAGGATTTATTTCTCACTATAATCGCGAACCAACTAACAACGAGTGGGCTCACCTTGTCAGCATGAGCTGTCAAGATCTTGAATCATGCATTATAAATGGAAATTTGAGCTTAGAAAAAATAATTCGTACCAATTTTAGGTACGTAGCTCAAATCGCGAAACAATATGAAGGAAATGGTGTATTTTTAGCTGACTTAGTTCAAGTGAGTTTTTTTTTCAATTTTTTTTGTTATGTAATGTGTAAGGAAAAATAAGAGATTTGTGGATTTATAAGGGTATAAATGAATGTTTGTAAATTTTATTTTTTTTAGGAGGGAAATAGAGCTATAATGAAGAGCTTGAAGAAATTTGACGTAAATAAAGGGAATCGATTTAGAACTTATGCACATTGGTGGGTTCATCACTATATGAGAAAATCGATTTGTGAATATCCTAGATTGATTCATATACCGGTATGAAATATTTCTTTTTTAATTTAATAATCAAGCCTTTTTACATTCTTATCTTTCTTTTTAGAGAAATTGTAAAAATGTTCCTTCATTATGCTTAAATTGTTAAAAAAGAACCTCCATTATTATTCAATTTTAAAAAAAATAGAGCTTTTTTTGCAACTTCCAATAATGAAGGTTATTTTTCTGCAATGTAAGCACAATATAGGGTCTTCTTTACAAATTTCCTTCTTTTTATCATTTTGTTGTTTTTAGATGAGATTGTATGAACTTTTGAGAAAGATTGAAAAAGCGAGAAAATCGTGTATTGAAGAGGGAATTGTACCTAAAAATGAGGAAATTGCGGAGCGGGTTGGAATTTCAATAGATACTTTGAGAAAAGTGATTTGGTACGGTAGAGAGCCTTCTTGTGATTATCACTTTTATATTGAACAACATACTAATAATGAGGTAATAATTATTCAGGCCTATTAAAAATGTCATGTTGTGAAAGTCATATGCCAGTATTATTATGTAAATAGTTCATTTGAACATGACCATTAATGAGATATAAACTATATGGATGTAATCAAGAGGAAAAAGATGTTACGTTTGTAATGGCGATGAACTAGTATAATTATACAAGTAATTGAAATATTCACCAAGTATTCAAAATTTCAAGGTATATATATAGTACTCAACCCAAGATTTTTTTTACTTTCTTACTTTTTTGGGTGGTTTTATTGTTTGTTACTTTTGTAGCTTTTTATGTTAAGTCTCGATTAGTTTTCACTTAAGCAACTAAAAAACAAAACAAAATAATATATCCTAAAACAAAAATAGATGTGCCAAACACAAAATTATTCAATTAAACAGAACAAAGAATAGAAAAAAAAATTATAAACTCAAATTTTTTATATTTTCAGGATTTGGTAACAATGCTGAGGGGAGAGTATATCACAGAACGTCTTAAAGTTTTAAAACCAAGGGAGAGATTTATAATCGAGCAACGTTTTGGATTAATTGACGGAAAGAGTAAAACTTTGGAGGAAATTGGTACTGTTTTTGATATAACAAGAGAGAGAGTGAGACAGATTGAGGGTCGTGCGTTGGATAAGTTGAGAAAAATCATTTCAAGAGAAGATTTGGCGAGATTTGTATCATTTGGATGCAGTTATGGATTTTCGCCTGCTGATTATGATTGGGAGAAAATCGTCTTTTGGGCGGATTGTATTTCTAGAAATGTGGTTGCTTCTTAATTAATTTCTTGTTTCACATACAAATTGTTTTTTGTTTATAATTTGTATTTATAGTTCAAATTGTTTTTTGTTTATAATTTGTATTTATAGTTCGAGGAGAAATTATCATTTTTTCTTAGTTCGGGTTGTAAATATATCAAATGTACATTTTGTTATGAAAATATACGTACAAATACCCAACGAATTTTCACACTATTAGAATTAGAGCAACCAAGTGCATTTTATGTGATTGCATAAATTATCATTAATTAAATATGAACATTGTTTATCTTCATATAGATATTGATTGGCTTTCACACACTTTTAGTGTCGATAAAATAATAATCACATGAACATGGAGTAATATTTTTTTGAAGGAGAACATGGAGTAATGTTTTTTTTTAAAGGAGAATATGGAGTAATGTTTATGAGCCAAGTGGTGCATAAAGCATCAATATAAAATACTAGCGGTATTCTTATTCCGCTTCGGATTACATATGATTTAATTTTTTTAAAGTAGTTCTTGAAAATTAAATTATAAATTATAATTAATGATGTTATTTGTCTATTACAAAGATAACACAAATAAATTGAAACATAATTAAAATGTATTTTATGTTTCATTGATTATGACTGAAATAAAGTTTCATATTTCTTCTATTTATTCTAAAATGAAAAAATAAATAAAGTGATATTATTTGACATAGTATTTCATGATATTATTGTTATGATATTTTAGGATACTATTTGCAATATACTTTACACCACGAAGTTAGATTACAAAAATATTATGTTTTTGCTTTATGTAAATTAATGTTTTTCTTTATTTATTTATACAGTTTTATTTGTATTTTAATTATTCACTATTTAGTTCTGTACAAAATATTATTTCTTTATTTATTCAAATATTTTGATTTAAACAAAGTAATGTATAAAAAAATAATTTGAAATACAAATTTATGGGACGAGTGTAAGAAATAAACCAAGTAAGAAGTAAATTTTTTTTAATATGATATCAAATTGAAAGTAATAATGCCCTAGGCTAAACTGTTTTGCCGTGTGGGAAACAGATTATGTATCAGACATTATATTTTTGTATTAGATGTTTTATCTCATAAACTTTTTCATATAATAATTGTGCGTAAAGATTTTTAGATTATTAATTAACCATGAATATGTATATCCGTTATACGTCATCAGAATATGTGATTCTGATAGTAAAACCGTAAAGCAAAGTGAATTCTAAATTATCCCTAGTCATATATGAGATGCTTGTAAGACAAACATATTTGAAAATCTCAAATCATATATATATATATATATATATATATAGTTACTACTATGTTATTTGGATGATGATCACGTTTTACTGATCATGGATATTGAATATCAATTCATTAATATATATATATATATATATGTTGGAAAACATATATTGGATCGACCCACTATGAGAATATACATGGTATATGTCATTAGTGTTTTATCATCATCTAATGTATGAGTAGTATTTTAACTTGATGTCATTATAGATTCCTGCATGCATATATTCATACTTTGACATAGTCAAACGTTATCTTTAACCGGATAATTATAAAAGCTATGATCGGGTATTTAGTAAATCATGAGTTGGAATGTGAATGATCAAGATAGAATTTGTTACTCTCGGATACGAGAGAGATATTTCAGGACCCCCTGATAAATTGAGACTGAAGGAAAACACACGGCTGTGTACGAAAGATTTAGCATATGTTGTTAATATCTTTTAATTTATTCAGTCTAATTATAATTCAGGAAAGAGAATTGATCATAATAAGGATGACATAAAATCATGCCTTATGATAGATATAAATATCGTTTAACAAAGGAACTAAATAAATAATTGATGTATAGGTTATGATCACGTATCATTCATTTAATTTGGGTAATCATAACGTCGTACTAGAGGCTACTTATGATTTATAAACTTGAAGTTTATTGCCAATATTAAATGAACCTACATGGTCGCACACAAACAGAACTAACTTGGTTGGACACAGAAAATCAAAAGGAAGGTGAAGAGGTGTGAGCATTAGATGTTATAAATAGATGAAGGGTTCGTCTGATTATGTCAGAAAAATCAGACCACACCCTAGCCGCCTATTGAGAGTGAGTGAGAGAGAGAGAGAGAGAGAGAGAGAGAGAGAGAAACCGGATCTAGTAATCTCGGTTTCTCCGCCAACAAGAGCAGTTCGCGTGTGGATACGTGTAGAGAGTGGTGCCGGAGTCGTAGCGCCTTTCGTGATCAGATCCGCAAGAGAAGCAGGGATATCGTTTGGAGACGAATCGCGAAGCCCTACAAACCGGATTAGCCGAATCTGAGGTATAAATAAGATTTATTTTTTTGATTTGATTGATAATACACGGATCCTCGGTTAGGAAACGGGTAAAATTTTAATTCCGCTGTGCATTTGTGATTGCGCGTTTCCTTTCAAAAACTTATATTTGTAAATATTTTTAGTAGTATTTCCAAGAAAATAATATTTTTTTATAACAATATTCTTAAGAATCTTTTTTTAAAAGTTATTTTTCCAAAACATTTTTGACATTTTTAAATATTTTTAAAAAAATATCTCATAACAATATGATTATTTTATTAGACTTTTAAAATATATCGTAATAAATTATTATACTTTTAGTAATAATAAATTTAGACAAATATTAAAAAGAGTTTTTTTTTTAAATTAGTCATATAATTTTATAGAAATAATTTTTAGTTTACTTACAAATTATATTAAATATTTCTATACATATGTATACATATAGTAAATATTTATTTCACGAAAAAATGAGTATTATATTCTTTTGAAATAATCCATTTCATATGTATAAATATAGTCTTGCCGCAGAAAATCTCCAAAAAACGGCCACTGTCAAAATTCTATGATAATCTGAGCTTTGTATATAGGAAGAAAATTCCGATAATACGATATCATATATTTATCTAATATTTTGTAAATTTAATTATAATAATTAACAACTACATAGAGATTCGAAAGAAAGATGGTTTCATGGTCAATTTTGCATATATGTTTAGGCAGTATGATGAATTGAAAGGTTATCAACATGATATATCTTATATGTGGATTATTCAAGAATAATAGACCAGAGAAAATCAATAAATATATTTTTCTATTTTGTAATCTTTAAAAGATCTAGCGAACTCCATTTTTTTCGTATTATAATTTGGAAAATTGTATAAATTATAAAGGACATGATTGAGAAATTTGTACAAATCTGATGAATGAATATAACTTGAAAATCTCTTGCAATTGTGGGATTCGACACGTTTTTAACTCTGTATAATACATTTTTTTAGGAAAATCTAAAAGCACGGCGTGCTTCAGCATGCCCAGAACGCGACGAAAGTTTATATATAATGTTTTCTTTGCATTTCAATATACTATTTTTTCTATATATTGTTTTCATTATTTCACGTATATATTATTTATTATAGATATACTATTTACAAAAAAAATGAAATTTATATATATTTTTTTTAATTTTGTATATTGTTTATCGCCTCTCTATACTGTTTTTTTCGTGTTGTGCTGCATGATGAAAAACCCCTGTCGTACTCCCATTTATTTATATCCTAGTATACTAAAATTAGTATTTCTTTTAGTTATTCTCTTAGTACACTAAAGTTAGTACATTTGGCATTGCAAAATCTTTTTTTAGTTTTGTTTGCAATGCATTAGATTTGTTATGAAATGATAAAATAGGGCATTTGGCATTGCAAAATCTTTTTTTAGTTTTGTTTGCAATGCATTAGATTTGTTATGAAATGATAAAATGGACATTGCAGAAATTACAATTATCAAATATAAGCAAGTTTCCCTTTTTTGCATTTGAATTAGGTAGTGTATTGTTGGTTGTCAATTCGTTTTAACACACTTTAAGTATGAATAGAATCATAATTACAATTATCAAATATAAGCAAGTTTCCCATTTTTGCATTCGAATTAAGTAGTGTATTGTTGGTTGTCAATTCGTTTTAACACACTTTAAGTATGAATAGAATCATAATTACAATTATCAAATATAAGCAAGTTTCCCTTTTTTGCATTTGAATTAAGTAGTGTATTGTTGGTTGTCAATTCGTTTTAACATACTTTTAAGTATGAATAGAATCATAATCACATGAACATCAGAGTAATATGTATGAACCAAGTGGTATAAAGAAGCATCACTATAAAATATACTGTATAAGAATTCTCAAAAAAAAAAAAAAATTGTATAAGAGTCCAATTTCATAATTTATATTTACTAATTTAAGAGTGTACTTACCAAATAGTTATCACCCACATTAGAGATTTTTATTTTTTATTTTATAGAGAGAGCTCATATTTCGACTTTTTTTTTATAGCATCAGAATCCAAAATAATTGAGCAAATAGCACTGATATCAAAAACATTGAGTAACTAGCATTACCGCCAGCTATTATGGCGGTAGAGACCTTGTACCGCCAGAAATACTGACGGTAGAGGCTAGTTTTCAATTTTTTCCATCAGCTGTCTTAAACAGATTAATTAATAACAAATTAGCTTCTACCGCCAGTTATTCTGGGGGTAGATGTGCAAAAATTATTTTTTGAAATTTCAAAATTTTTATCCACTTTAGTAAGGAAGTTAGCGTAAAAATTTAAAAATTAAGGTCTACCGCCAACTTTTCTGACGGTAGTGGTAATTTTGTAAATATTTCTAGATCAACCCGTTAATCAAAATAAAAAAATAAAAAAATAAATAATTCTACCGCCAGACTTGCTGATGGTAGAAGAACAAGTTTCATTTTAAATGGAAATGTGGGTACTTTTGTTTCAATGGAACATTCATTGATCATTTGATTTCCATCCAATAGCTAGCATGGAAATTTTAAATAAACATTTAAAGAGGCATGTACGTACTTCTTGTAAAGTACTCTAAACTTATAATTTCCTCCATATCTCGCCCTTAATTTCAAACCAAACCTTCTCTCTCTCCTCATTTCTGTAATCCATAACTTGAAGATGAAAAAGCTTGAACATTTAAAACGAAACTTGTTCTTCTACCGCCAGCAAGTCTGACGGTAGAAATATTTTTTTATTTTTTTTTGTTTTGTTTTCATTAACGGGTTTGATAACGGGACCTCTAGAAATATTTATAAAATTGCCACTACCGTTAGAATAGCTGACGGTAGATCTTAATTTTTAAATTTTTTCTCTAATTTTCTTGCTAAAACGGGTAGAAATTTTGAAATCTCAAAAATTAATTTTTGCACATTTACCGCCAGAATAGCTGGCGGTAGAAGCTATTTTGTTATTAATTAATCTGTTTAAGGCCGCTGATGGAAAAAGTTAAAAATTAGATACTACTGGCGGTACAAGGTCTCTACAGCCAGAATAGCTGGCTGTAGTATTAGTTATTTAATTTTTTTCCATATGGGTGCTATTTACTCAATTATTTTCCAAAATGATGCTACAAAAAAAATCTCATATTTCCCCATCTATATTCGAAGAAAATTAGTTTTATCAAATATTAAACCCACAACCTTTGAGTTAGTGGGCTGGTGTCTTACTACTAGGGCTGCAAATGGTGCGGGTCGGGCATGGATATAGCATTTCCATATCCGCCCCATTTATAAATGGATATATTCATACCCATACCCAGCTTCTGCTTCGGGTATTACTTCATCCCCATCCCCGTACCCATGGATATAACCATGGATATGGGAAAAATCGTACCCGCAATATTTTCACAAATAATCAAATTAATAAACATGCAATGTAACCAAATCCATTAAACAACCAAACTCAACTAGCCAAATTATTCAACTAACATAAATAATTCATAAAATAAAATTATTTAACAAAATTTATAAACATCTAATTTAAAAGTCTCCCGTACAAAAAAATTAGGTTTGTTTGTCTGACCTAAATATAATTATATATAGATTATTCACTAAAAGATAATAAATAATTTTGTATGAACTAAATTGTAAGTAAATGAAGAATTTCTTATAAAAGGTAACAAAATAATAAAAATATCATTAAAAGATAAGAAATAATAGTTAAGATTAAAAGCTATATATGTAATATACTCATGGATATCCATCGGATGCGGTTATGGATATACCCATGGGTTGGATATAGCAATACCATATCCATACCATATCCGACCTTGGATTTTTCTGTTTATTCATATCCATACCCGTGGGTACGGAAATCAAGTATTACCCGTCCTATTCGGGATTGGGTATCCACCGAATATGGATATTGTCCACACCATTTACAGCCCTACTTACCACTCTACTAGAGGTGGTCTGGTCACATTAGAGATTTTTAAAACTGAGGGTTTGATCAATCAAAGATTTCAGCATAAAGATCATATGTTTGATCAATAAAAATTTCCGTCTTTCCTGATTATTCCAGGTTAAGATGAGACCAGAGAAAATCAAAAGGGATTTCATTAAAATAGTTAATATATAATACTATCTACACTTCAAGATGTTTTGGTCTTTATATTTGTAAATCCACTAGGTAACTTATATTTTATTGGCTAACAATTTGGAAAAAAAAAATCATGAATTTGTAAGGAGTCATTACTGCAGAGGATGACTACAATATAGAGATCTTATGTTGTACCATATTGCATGTAGAACTCAGTATTTCACAAGAAATTTATCTGGAAACACATAATTTATATTCTTCTAGTTAGTAAATCATTGATGTGTAAACAAGTAAAATCTATGTACCATAGTTTTTTTCGAATAAAACGTATGCATGATAGTTAAGTTTTTTTATTCTATTTTATAGAGATCACTTATATGTTCTCCATCTATATTTAAAAAAAATTTAATTTATCAAATATTGAACTCAAAATCTTTGGATTTGGTGTTTTCCCACTCTACTAGAAGTTGTTTGGGGATAGTTAAGTTATATATATTACCATTCCAAAAAGAAGAAAGACTCAAAACTATCAACCTCATAACGACACGTCCGAAAATTGTGAGTTTATTCATCGCATTAGCTCGAATCAAAATAACATTTTTCATAATATGTTTCTAAACTCGATGGATCCATGCAGTTTTTAAATCTGTTCATCGGAAATGACATTGCACATTAATCAAAACCTTTCTCTTGTTGTACTAATACCACTAAATTATAATAAATATTACAATGTCATTCCTTGTGAAGTATAGAGATTTAAATTTTTTAACATATATATTACATGGACTATATTCCAATTCAATGGCAGTATAATGACTAATTAATACTATATTATGGACAATATAAATATATTATAAAGTAATATATGCCTATTACAAAATTTATTTAGGCTAGCTATTATATATACGTACTAATTTTTTGATAAATAAATATTGTTGAGGGATCTTCCATGATATTGATGACCAATAAGAAGAATTACATTTATGTTAATCGGCTGGGCATAGGAATATATAATTATATAGAACTGAATATATTGTGAGGTGAGGACCATGCCATATACTTCTAATTAATTACTGTATAAATATACAAATCTTTTGCACAATTGAAATGAGTTTGGTTGACAAATATGTGACTTCAAATGTACAAAATACATGCATGTTTCGAATAAAATACAAGCATGTGCAATTTTGGAAAGTTCTTATAAGATTCAATGTGTAGATACGTTAAACATGCTATAGATGTGATTTCAATTTTAAATATTATTCCAAGAAATCTTCCCTTACTGTTCCAACAAGACGTTTTTCGAACTATTTATCACTTATTCTCCTCGTGTCCTTTCGCCATAGGAATATGATCACAACAACGCTTCACCAGCTCTCTTCTTCGACAAATGGTAACATCAAAGAAGGCTTCTAACCACCACCGCACGGCAGAAATGGGACTCCACCTGGGCGGCGACTATTTGGTGCATTTGACGTGAGAGAAATCGAAGGATATTTCAAGGCCGTAGAAGAACTCATCAAGTCATAGTGAGAGAGATTCGTGACCTCACACATCAATGGCTCACCCATCGTTGAAGTCACTGAAGTGTGATCATCAACTTACAACCCTATTTTTATCAGTCACCCCTTTTATCTTTGGTTTCAGCCTGCAACTCATAAGCTTTGTATCAAACTTTTTATCAATGAAAATGCAACGAGCGAGGGCTCGTAGTTTTCCCTCAAAAAAAAAGACTGAATTTTAAACATGCATAATCTTGATAATAATTAGGCTAAACAAACACTAAAATTGTACAAACTTCAAATGCAAAATCGACATGAGACGAGAAAATCTTATCTAAATATTAAAAGTATAACTTTTTGTAGAAATTAAGAAAATAAGACATAAATTATGAGCTTTTTTTAATCAGCTTCATATATTGATTTCTTATATGATCATAATTCATAAACTTTATACAAAATTAACAAACAGCTAACTAAAGAATAAATTCATACCTCGTAAATCTCGTGACACAATATAAATCATTTAATCCATCCATATATTTATGATGAAGTCGGTTATTGCTGATGCAGCATCATCAAGATTCTCAATTCACATCATAAAGATTCTCCATCAAGATCCGATTCGATCTGTGTTTTGTGAATCTTGATGATGCCACGCCTGCAAACACCGACCGTTTAATTCACAAGCCCTAGTTTCTTCTCTTTCAGATTTCAAATGGATGCTATAAAAAAAATGAACATATTTAAAGCTTCAAGTCACCATTTAAAAAACAAGCATGAGGTGTAACAATGGCAAGAAAAGACAGAGAGAGAGAGAGAGAGAGAGAGAGAGAGAGAGAGAGAGAGGAAGAAAGAAAGAGAGATTAGTGGTGGGTTTATGAGGAGGAAAATTAAGCCCGTACAATTATTATTTGTGGGGACTAATTTCGACAAATTCTGATTTTATGCAACAATTAATTTATAGCTAATACTGTTGTTTATAACTGATTTGGCCGTTAATTTTGATCATTTTCTATCTTTAATACAGTGCATTCCAATTTGGTACTGGTCCATCATGGACTAGTACATGCAACACGTCATGCCACGTCAAGTATCCTGGTCCATGATGGACCCGTACCACATATAATCCTATTTTTTTAATAAAAAAATTACCGTAGAATTGTTTTAAAAAAAAAGTGTCGGACCATTGTGATATTTTAATTAATGCATTTAATTTCAAATTACAATCCTTCCTTAGCATATTCCTCAGTGGAAAAAGATTTGGTACTCCCATCATATCTATCTCTCATTGCCTCTCATACTATGGGAGGCCAATTTAGGGAGTACGGCAATATTTGAAATTATTTTTTAAATACTTCCTAATGGCTCCAATTCAAATCAGCTCAAATATTCAACAAATCCAAATTATTGACTCTCACCCGGCTCTCATCCATATCATCTCGCAATATTTTGATTTCGCACGATATGTTCATATTGCTATGTGTTTTGCTTAGACATGTATGGATTTATACCATACTGGTATGTGTTTTGTTTAGACTTGTATGAGTTTGTCAACATTTGATATATAATGACTAATATGTGTTTGTTCAAATCTGGTATGAACTTCTATTCATCTAATATGTGTTTTGTTTAGACTTGTATGAGTTTATATCTTACTGGTATGCCTTTTGCTTTAATTGGTAAATTTGATATATAATGACTAGTATGTGTTTGTTGAAATCTGGTATGAACTTATATTCATCTGATATGTGTTTTGTTTAGACTTTGTATGTGTGTAATAACTTACTTGTATGTGCTTTGCTTTCACTGGTATGGACATTTATTCATCTGTTTGTATGTGTTTGTTTAGACTTTGTATGTGTTTATACCTTACTGGTATGTGTTTTGCTTACACTGATATTGACATATATTAATCTGAAATGTGTTTATTTAGATTTTGTATGTATTTATAACTTACTGGTATGTCTTTTGCTTCAACTGGTATGTGTTTGTCACAATTTTTGACATATAAAGACTAATATGTGTTTATTGAAATCTGGTATGGATTTCTATTCATCTGATATGTGTTTGTTTAGGTAAAAACCCAGAAATAAAAAAAACACTGAAAAAATCCGAAAAATTATACTAAAAATATTTTGAAACAGTCAAAAAAATATACTAAAAACGAGCAGAAAAAATAATACTAAAAACACGTCAAAAAAATGCGGGCGACCCTTCGCGAAGGATATCTGTTTAGTTAAGAGTATGCAACGTCAAAAAAAACGTGAGAAATTGAAAATATCGCGAGAATTTAAAATCTTGAGAAATTGAATGGGAGCTATTTGGAGGTAGGAAAAAAGTGTATGCTTAATTTTTATAGGAGACAATTTGGGAGTTTCTAATAATGTCACAAATATGGGAATTGATTGGAGGTAGTAAAATGAGAGTCCAAAATGATTTTTTAAACATCTCCCATTTAGGTGTCACGTGACGCGCTATGGTTGATCGGGATGTAGAGAGCCACTAATTATGGGAGGTAAATAGTTGTTCCCTTCCTCAATTAGTCTCTCCCTCTTTTCTCTGTTTTAATTGTCTCCAAACTTTTTTTTTTGGGGAAAAATGATATCACTTTAGCAAAAATTTTGTTGTTTGAAAGTATCTTTTTTACAAAGTGATATATAGACAACATGACGGAAAATCCGACAACTCAACAAAATTTGTTGTGCAAATATTACAGATAATATATATATTCATTATTACTAAGTTTTTTTAAGTAACTGTAACATTTGCGAACAAACCATGTGGAATTACCGCAGAGATTTTCATGTTAATTATCTAACATTATTTTTTGCAAAAGTGGGAAAAACGGAGGGATGAAGTGAAAGAGAACGAAGAACTTTCTGCAGTCTTGGCTGATTGGCTTGTGCGGTACAAAGCTGAGCTGTTGGACGGTGGATGCTGTACTATTTGTTCTCTCATCTTCAAAACTATTCACATAAACTAAGCTCTCTTACACCCATCCAATCAAAATTCTCCACGTCATAAATCTCCTTACGTGGATGAATCTGTAATAGTCTAATAAATTCATCTTCTTCATCAGATCTCTTTTTAGGGACCAATCTTTCTTCTCTTGGTTAACAAGGGTTTGTTATGGAGACAGCCAATGAGAAGGTGACATGGCATTAGTTTGATGATGTGGCATGTTATGATTGCTTAGATTTATAGTGACTAGAGTAGGGTTTTGCTAGTTTAACGGTTATGAACTCAGATCTCCATTTATGGACCAACTTCCCCCACATATTCTTTCAATCTTTTGCCTTGCCCATAACTACATATAGTTCCTACCTAGTACTACTTAGAAGAGTACAGGGTGTAAATATATTGAATAATTGAATAAAATCTAAGCTTGTAAACTGCACTAAACAATGTTTACTATTTACTCGGATTTAGAATACGGATATAATAATGTTGAGTTTTAATATCAAATCCAACTATTTTTTGAGTCCCATCAAATCCAAATATTATGGGAATCTGAGATTTATGGCAGTAATTTGTCCCTGAAATTCTTATTGAATTTTTTTTTTTTCTATTTTCGGTGATGAATTCCATCTTTCTTACTGAAAACGTTTTTTCTTGTAGCATACGTATGCATTTAATCTGTGCTACTGCTCACATGCATAGATTACAACATTGGACCATTAGTTATAAGGTCTAACCGTATATATGGACCATTAGTCAGTTACATGGTCTGGATACTTTGAATAATATTATCATAATATATGGACCATTACTAATGTCAAATAGCTTTCTCACATAATAAATCTAAATAAATGAAGATCAATTAACTGAATATTTGGATTTTTTTTTCTAAAATAACCTTAGTTAAAATAAAAAAAATTGGAAAAATAATGTTTCTATATCTGAATTTGTATAAGTAATATTTTTACTCTAAAAGTTTGAAAGTTGTCGTCTCATTCTGCTTGATCCGACAAAAAAAAATACTGTATTTATGTCAATTCAAAGATAAAACTGTTATTTCTGCTAAGTAATTTTATTATAAATTTATTTCAGAGATGCTCATTCAGTAATTCATATATAGCATTATATGTAACTGTGTAAAGTAAAAAGCAAAAAAAACTGTGTAAAGTAACTTTTGGAAAAGCCATGATGCCTGAATTCTATGAAAGCGCAAAAATCTCTATGCTTTCTGTCAATTCTCAGGTAGATTGTTATGCCCCACTTTGATTTTATCAATTTGGCTTTGGAGAATCCATATCCAAAATATCTATTATCATATTACTATAAAAATGATATTTTTTTTTTCAAAATGCCCAGCATTGTGTCTAAATTGCAAAAAAAAGCCATTCCACATTTTTAATTAGTAGACTCAGAAAATAATATGCACCGTTAAATAGTTTCCTCTAATGGTTTTTGATTAATAGATTGTGAATTTGTGATCCCTGGATTCCATTAATTAATTAGAAATTAATTTATTATCTAAATCTACATGAAAAAACAATTCAAAAATCCAAAAATAAAAGCATAAAGAAAATGGAATTAAAAATAATAAATAAAAGAACTTCAAAAAGATAAAAAAAATTGTTTTATAATTTCCAGAATTGAAGTATAGATTCTCATAGTCCCACCATCTGAAAAAAATGTTGGTCGGTGCTTTTCCATCTTTTCCTTCTGGTTTTATGCCTTTTTGTTGATAAATTTTTTGACTGAATTTAAGCTCAAATTCCCACTAATATTATTTGGAAAATATATAACATTGTGTACTTAACAAATTACTAACTTTCGACCATAGATGAAATATGAAATTAGGGACACTTAAAGAGATTTATTGCGCAATTGACTCATAATTATAATTTCCCTCTATTAAAAATGTTTATGATGTCTTAATTATATGCCATCAGGTGGCGAATTCATTTTGCATGATTCGGAGCATCTCATGCAAATGATGCCTAAACTCGAAAAATAATGTGTGATCTTCTTACTACATAGGCCAAATTTCACCTAAACTCGAAAAATAATGTGTGATCTTCTTACTACATAGGCCAAATTTCACGTGTACCCCTACAAGACATCATAATTTCACATATACCCCTATAAAAAGTGAAATATCATCAATACCCCTACAAAATCACTCAAATAAGATGAATACCCTTATGATACATAGAGTGTTAATATTAACATTATTTATTTATTCTATTTTTCCTCTATAAATATGCTAAGGATTTATACTGAATCATTTATGTTCTTTTCAGCTTATATATTTATATATGATAGGTTCAACATGAATATATATTTGAGAGAAAAACTTATAATTTGCTAAAAGAATTTAATAAAAAATAGTATATAATAATCATTTGATATTTTTAATAAAGTAATTCCTACTAATGCAATTATTATAAATGTTATTTGACTGGCAAATTTTGAAAGAATATTAACGATAATAATATTAGCGATATTTTAAGAATTTTGTAGGGGTATTCATGATATATGTGTGATTTTCTAGGGCTATATCCATGATATTTGAGTGATTTTATAGGGGTATTAGTGATATTTCACTTTTTGTAGGGGTATATGTAAAATTATGAGGTTTTGCAGCGGTACATATGAAATTTGGCCTACTATATAATTGTATAATATTATACTTTTACTCAATATGAGGTGTTTAATTAACTCTAGTTTTTCATACACACAAAAATTGTGAAATTCTCGTATACTTGTCTTGAGTTGCATAATATAAGAGGTTGGAGGAAATTAAAAAAAAAAGATGAAGCAAAATTATATTTTTCTTACGATGCAGATATTTGTTGAACCAACGTAAACTACTCGACTTCTAAAATTGGCTTGAAAAGCTAACGTTAACCCACAATAATATATAACAAATTACTTTTTTATGTAGTACATATTTAATAAAATCTTTCAATTCATCAAATATAAGTTGAATCTCAAAATATGGAAGAATTGTTGTAGCTTTTACATTCTTGTATCTTAAAAAATTATCTTAACTAAATAGATTTATTTTTATCACAGTATGAGCATTAGTTATTACGAGGTGGGGTCCTCGCTCTGTTTCGGCCTAGGTATACAGATTAATTTTGATAATATATATTAATTTTTCTTTGGAATGATATTTTTCATCTTATAACAATAGTTTATGCAATATTTTGAGATATTTTAAGGTTACATTATAAAATTCTATTTTATCTTAAGATTTTTGTAAAATTGTATATGAAATATCTCATACAAAGGATGGTACGGATGAAGTTCCTGATTTTTATAGGTATTGTTGTGCACGTAGGGCATAAATGGTTCAGATCCAGTTCATATAGTGGTAATATCATATTCAAATATATATTTTCTTCTAGATCGAGATGCGATGCAGATAAATGGATACAGATAGGTTCAGATATCTCTGATAAGGATACAAATTTCAGACTTTATTTGGAAAATTAAAACTGATAATTCATATGTATAATACAAATATGTAACAGAAAGATTATGAGTTTGTGCTTTACAATCCGTGTTACATTTTGAATTATTAGACTGCTAAATTTATAGATATTTAAAGATATTTTATTATTAAAACAAACTTTGGTGTCCGTAAATCGTTAACTGTATTTGACAATTTTGGCCGAAAAATCGGTATCTGTTTTTGATAATTATGCTGATATGTATGAGACACTAAAATACATTACCGGATCATGATCTGGATCCAAATAAACAATTCTGGATTCACATCTGTACGGATCCTAACTCTTTTTTACTTAGATCCGCTTTGGGTCGAGCATGCCCGAACTGTTTAGTGCGCACATAATAGTTTGAGAGATATAGAGCATATTTCATGATACTTTCATAATATAAAGGCATGTTAATATTTATCATAGTACGATACTTTAACTATTTATTATTCCTAAGTACAATCTTATAATATTAATAATGAGATATTAGTATTGATTCAAATCATATTATTCAACACTAATTAATACTATTTAGTATTTTATAAAATTATCAATTGCTATAAATTTATGATGATATATAATTAGTCTATTTTTAATATTGTTACTATGTTAAGTTTAATAATTATATAATGATTTCACTATAAAGTTTTTAAATTATTCTAGAAAAAAGGGAAAAGTATAGTATGATTTTTGTAAAACAAAAGTAATATGAACTTTTTAAACAAAAATAATATGCTTATTTATTTTATATAATCATATGTCATACCTTGAAGACGAGGGCATGAAATTTACGGCAGATTTCAATTTTATAATATATATGCATGATCTTGAGAGAAAAAAAGATGGCATACTGATATTGCTTTTGAAGGATACATCATACATGTCATATTTGGATATCATAGAATATTATATTTTGTGTTTTTAGGGGGTGTATATGAAAATATCATTTTTACATAATCTATCTGTTTTTTTAATCTATCTTTTTTTTAATCTCTGCTAACTAGTAACTTTACTCACTCCACCTTTTCATGTAGGGACCGTGCGACAACAAATCAATAAAAAGCTATAAGAGTCACTCGGCCAAGTCTTCCGGTTCCAACACTTCTTTTTCCGGTTTTTCAACTTTTCATTTAGTCCCACATGCATGATATAAAGAAAGAAGAAAGTCTTCAAATTACTGAGGAATCTTTGGACGGCGGTTAGAAATTTTCTGGCCCAAAGAGCGGGACAATTGTGTCATTTTTTCAGCGAAAAAATTAAAATATGATTACATAAAATTAAAAAGGGACACGTGTCAATAGAAGCCCAAATTACAAATTTTATATATATGAAAAATTACAATATAGATTTTCAATAGTAATAGTTCTCCGAATTAATCATATAATTTTTTTATCATATATTACGGTGCATAAACATAAGAATCATAACCACAGAAAATGAAGTATCAAGACAAACGTGTTGAGAAAATGAATAATTATGTTGCAATTAGTGATGGATCTTGAATAAAAAGTTAGAGGTGATGTAATGAAAAATACATCAAAAATCTACAAAAACTGTATATATATAGTTTATAATTTTATATAAAATATAGTGGTATAATTTATAGATATATATTGTTACTTCAAAATTTAGGAGAGGCCGCTGCCTCCATAGTATCTATTAAGATCCAATCCACTATTCATTACAACGAAAATTAGCCACTAAGAAATGTGTGAGATATTAATTCAAATTACACTTACCCCCAAAATACTTTTTATATATACAAAAAACAATAACAATAATATCAATGGATAGTAAAATATTTTACCGATCAACATTATTTGATAATGGCAAATCTATTGGCGGAGCTTTATAGAGACCGGAGGAGGCCATGACCCTCCCAAGATTTTCGATTAATAGTATACGTTATAAGAGTTTAGTGAATAAATTTTCGAAAGTTATTAATGTTTATGTTTATTGTCCCCCCCCCCCAAAACACTAGAAAAAAAAAAAATATATATATATATATATATAAGGCTAATCAGTATTATAAAAAAAATTCTGACCCTCTAAAATACTGAGTTCAAGCTCCGCCACCACCGGACAAATCACTCTTTTTATCTTTTAACCATTAGTATGGTAACAATTTTGACTAATTTATGTTTATTGGAATGAGCCATGGTACTTGGGATTTATTTAAATGGGCCTTTTATTTTGTTAGAATTTAACACAATAAAGTGATAGAGCTAACACATCAAGGGATTATTTCAACATCCACAAAAACTAACTCCTCAATAGAAAATGAAATATAATCACAAAAACTATTCATCAAATCAATACAAGGTCTTCATTAATTATAAAATAAACTTCAGCCAAAACATGGTTAACATAAACACTGCCAATAAATAATAATTACTAACACCAACAGCTAGGATGTAATTATTTCATGATAATCAATTATTCAATTCCCAGTGTTTTTCCTTGAACGTCTTCCATTGATCTAGCATCTTTCTACTTTCATATAATTTGCTCTCCAAACCAACAACACATGTTGCATGAAACGTACAAAGTTTTGTGAAGTCGATTTTCCGTTGACATATCCCTCCGACATAACTCGTATCGATAAATCGGATCTTAACTTGATGTTTAGCTGATAATTCCGCCTTCACTAATTCAAAAATTTCCTGTTCATGTAAGCTAGTATTTTTCAGTCTCGCCTCGTACCAATCCTTGTAAAACGCGATTGTTCTATTTGTCGATTTTACGTATATAAACCCTCCATTTGCAGCGTTGCTCAATAAATCATCAGGGTCTCCTTGGTACCAATCACTCGATATTGTTATCTGAGCCATTACAGAAATATGTTGAAGCGGATTTCTGAACCACATTATATCTGTGTCCTAACGAAATAAAATAAAATAACTGAAACTTGAACATCTCCTTCTAGTTTAGAAAATAAGCTTAAAATATAGTAATGAACATACCGTGAAAAGAAAATTGTAACCCATTTCTAGAACGGTTCGTTGAAGCTTATTTCTGGTCCACATCATTTTAAGATAATCCTTGGTTTTGAAACGTTTTTCACTGGTGAAATTTACACCGTCCACTTTATAGCGGTAGCAATATGGATGGACAGATTTGCATTTTTCGAAAGATTTATCGTCTGTTGCAACGATTATCATGTGATTTAACAGATGCTCAATTTGATACCCTACATGAAAACTCTCAAGAAAGGTATCGAGTAGAGAATTCGGCTCTGACCATGCAGCGTTTATCTCGGTCATGAGAACCATTTTGTCGTCCGTAGTTGCTCTTTTGAGTAATTCTAACAACTCCTGATCTATATCTGTTTGCTACATTATAATTTTTGAAGTTTCATCAGGTGACCTGCTGAGATACTTGAATAAATCTAAAAAAAAAAAAATCAATATTATCTGTCCACATTGACACCGAAGTGCAATTTAATATCTAACCTTCGTTGGATTTATATCTTCTTGAGAAATATTGAATTTATGTTCAATCTGAGGGACATCATTTGTAGAATCATTGATTTCCTGAACACAAGCTTGCATGAGGGAATTGGATGAGAAGTAGAAAATCAATATTGCAACAGCTACACCTCCACCACACAAGAATATCGCAAGAGGCTCAAGGATCTTGAAACTATAGCTTTTCATTTTTGAGATTATATCAAATGTTGTGATTTTTTAGAAGCTGACCTGAGACAGATATATAGAATACAGAATTCAGATGGATATACAATTTAACTTGTTTATGCCTAGAAACTTAATATATTAAAGGGTTTTTCTATTTTACATCATTCAATTTCATTGACATGCCCATGTCGATGTACAGATAATCTACAGCAAAACGTCAACAAGACATGCTTTCCCCGAATGATTTGTAATATGATGAATATAAAAGAAAATTATGTATGTATTATGTATATTTTTATCTTTATTTCATATTTGCCCATATCAATTATGACTTCTATATATATATATATATATATATATATATATATATATATATATATATATATATATATATATGAGTGTGTGTGTGTGTGTGTGTGTGTTGGAAAATCGAATAAATAGTTTATAGACCTAGATGATTTAATTATGTAAGCAAATAGGTATGTGCCATTTACATGCATACAACTCAGAGAACTAGTTGCCTTACATTACGAATATAAATGGTTGCTCAATTGTTTCAGTTTATTTATCACGAGTTGGTTTTTTATTTGAAAAGTTCATCACGACTATCTAACAAGGAATATTTAAAACCATGATTGAATATTCTAAATTATAGAATAAATCGGGCTCCATGTCTTTTTTAGAAAGACAAAGTATATTTTGTCTCCAACATTACCCTAATAAACGGGTGAACAAATAATGGGACTATATTTGTACATGTTGCATAATTTTCATTCTTCCTAAGATTACTAATTTACTATGTTTTTTTCTTAAGTTTTGGTTTAGTATATTTTTTTCCAGTATGAATAATATTTTTTCTTTCAATTCTTAACTCAACTGCTCAAGCTGCTTCTCTTCTCACAATTCTTAACTCAACTCACTTATCTAATGACCCAGACTCTTCAACCTGGCAATGGACCGCCAGCGGAGTATACTCATCTAAATCTTCTTACAAACTCTTCTTCAAGACAAATTGTAAGAATGATTGGAGTGCCAAGGTCTGGAAATTGAAAGTACCCACAAAAATCAGATTCTTTATTTGGTTGATTGGTCTTAACCGACTGCATACCCAAGAGAACCTAATCAGAAAGGGTTGGACTAGTATTACGACATGCACTCTTTGCTCAAGTGGTATAATTGAGACAGCTAATCACTTGTTCACGCACTGCCCTTATTCCATGAGATTCTGGAGAAGGTCCGGTTTTTCTCCACTTCCATCTGACTCCTCCAACATAGCCTTCTGGAGGAGAATTAGAAACTCACAACTCACCATAGAAGACAAGGTCCATTGGGACGTCTACTGGGCGGCAGGGTCCTGGACACTTTGGAAGCAAAGAAACCAGAGAGTCTTCACCGGTCAGAGAGCACTGACATCTATCACGTACCAAATGGCAAGTCAAGAAACGCATCTGTGGAAGCTACACCACTGACACAACGCCATTAGAGTAGCAATCCTCTCTGTTTTTCTTCTTTTCTTTAATCTCACAGGCATTGTAATATTTCTAATTTCACTTCTCAAAACTTTTATTTTATTTTATTTTATTAAATGAAAACGTAGCCTTCAAAAAAAAAAAAAAATTCTTTCACATAAATATAGTTTATTAATATGGATATACTGTTGTTATCAAATATAAAATCCAAAAATAATAATTCTGATTAATTTTTCTTTCCTCCATTAGATTAACATACATGCAAACACAAACGCACACAAGCGCATTGCGCAATGTGATATAATTGTGATGAGAATAAAGTAAGAATAAAAGAAAAGCACACACAGAAAAAGACATTGCGCTAGCAACAATGATAATTATTTTAAAGTCCATTTAAGTATCCAGTTTATAAATCTACATACAATTTCCCAAGTCATGGAAGTATTAAAAGATTAAAAATAAACATAAATAACTCTCATTCAAAACCACTTCCACAACACCAAGTCATGGAAGTATTAAAAGATTAAAAATAAACATAAATAACTCTCATTCAAAACCACTTCCACAACACCGACAAAGGGGGCGAACATAAAAGAAACAAAATAATAATAACAATGATCAAAGAAATGATGATGATTTAATAAAAAAAAGTGATTATGACGATGATTTAATAAAAAATGGATATAACCAACTATTTTTCGCTTGAAGTGATTACAAGAAGAAACTGAAGCAGGAGATAAATCACCACTGAGATCGACACTTGGTTCATTAAATTTAGTATATGATCCTACAAAAACCAAATATCAAGAATAAATAAATAAAATAATAATTATTGTAATTATTTTTCGTAGTTAATTTGTTGTATGTACCCTTTGAAGCATGTTGTTTTGCAATATCGCTTGGTGCATAAATACAAATAAATAAATAACACAAGATCATCAAGAAATATGGTATACAAATATATGCGAATGAACAATACATAACATATGTTACGTACGTACTAACGTACCTTGAGAACTCAATATTGGACACCCAAAACTAAAAGCCATCCAATAATCTATTGAGTGACATAATAAGCCCGTGTTTCTTCTTTTCATATTGCAATGTTAATATAACTCAGTCAAAATAATTGAAAAGGAAATTTCTCATCGGCTTTATGCTCCATGTAAACTATTCTCAAAGACTCAAAAGCCCATATGCGAACTTCTAGTCAACTAGTGGTTTAGATGTCATCATAGTTCATGATTTTGTATATTTCTGTGTTGCTCTTCACACGAACTAGTTATTAGGGTTGGATTGAAACCATCAAATATAATTGGACTGACAGCTGCATTGACAAATATCTGACGAGTTTAGTTTAGTTCATCAACAAGTTGATCTCGAGTCAGATTCTTTCAATATGCTCGTGATATGTCTGTCAGTCTTGTAGAATTTGAGGTCATTGAATAAAAGTCAAAGTAAGTCTCATCATGTAGAATTTAAGTCGTCCAATAAATGTCCTAAGTCAGTATCATCTTATAGAATTTGAGGTCATCAAATAAATGTCCAAGTCAGTCTTATCTTGTAGAATAATTTGAAGTCGTCGAGTAAATATTTAAGTCAGTATCATCTTGTAGAATTTCAGCTCGTCAAAAAAATTAAATGTCCGAGTCAGTGTAGTCTCATCTTGTAGAGTTTCAGCTCTCTCGAATAAATGTCTAAGTTTCATCTTCACAGCAACAAATCAGTCATTTCGCGCTCTTTATCGAACGAAATTTCATATTAAGACAGGCATTTTTCCAGTTCCATAGATCATTTACAAGGTTGTTTAAATCAAAATATTAGTTGGATTTTTCAGTATGGATTTCAAAATGGCCTTTATTTTTAAGATACATGTACTGACATGACATTAGATTGTTTCTCAATGAGGGGGAGAAAAACTCGATGTGAGTTGTAATATGAGATGAGTGGCGTCTTTAGTAATTTCTACTGCAACAAAAACAAATCATGAGGTCCTAGCCAACATCCTAGGATGTCCCAAACAAAATCTTCCAATCAAGCACTTGGGTCTGCCTCTTACAATCATTAAGCCGAAAAAACACTTATTCCTTCCTCTTCTTAAAAAAGTTCAAGGTCACCTTGCTGGGTGGAAGGGCAAAATGCTTTCGTATGGGGGGAGATTGACCCTAATACAAGCAGTTCTTGTACCTATCCTAAACTATCATATGAAAGTTCTTACCTTACCAAATTGACTTATATTACAATTTGAAAGAGTAATACGTAGCTTTCTCTGGCGGGGAGACCAGAAATGCTACGGTGGATATTGCTTAGTTGTGTGGACCAAAGTATGCATGCCAAAAAATCTAGGAGGGTTAGGGATCCTAAATATCAAACATCAAAATAAAGCCATTTTTTTTTCAACTAACGCCTACAAGGATCTCCTTCTTCCTTGAGGAGCTTCTAGAGCTCCTCCCCATCCTTCATGGCATGAAAAGGCACCTCTCTCGGCCTCTTTTCCACTAGTCTTCTCGATGGCCCCAAACAGGGATCAATCGGTTCCTCAAATCACTAATGCGTCATGGGACCTCACTCCTATTATAAATTCTAACAACCTAGAACTTGCAAGAGAGGCGGGAGAATTAAATGCTCTAAAGTGACGAGGGCAACTTGACTTGGCGTCGGTCTCAGAATGGAGCCTTCACCACAAAATCTTGCTACAATTTCTTCTTTAAGACCAACACCCATTCTCAATAGAACCGGAGACTTTCGAGGCTAAAAATACCTACCAAAATCAAATTTTTTCTTTGGCTCACAAGGCGTGACAAACTGGCGACACAATGGAACCTTCTGAGGAAGGGTTGGACAGCAAATAACTCATGTGTCCTTTGTGCAACAGGAGAAATGGAAACGACTCACCACTTGTTTGTCGATTGTCCTTATAGTAGACAAATATGGCTCCTCAACGGGACCATTACACGCATAGTAGACGAATCTCCTCTCCATCTGTGGGATAGAGAAAGAAAGAATAAATTGTCCTTAACAGAGTCCATTGCACGTGGGCAGCAGTGTGCTGGAATATATGGAAGCAAAGAAACCAAAGAATCTTCAACAACAAGGCCGGGCCGTCGGCGACGACTCATCACCTAGCAACACATGACGTTGATACCTAGAACAAGCTAGCCTAAAGGAATCAACGCTGTCATAGGCGAGACCGGGAGATTTTAAGCTAGGTTTTTTAAGTGGATTAAAACCCTTCTCTTTATTGTATTTTTCCTATATTTTTCCGTTTATTCCGACCCTTGTAACCATAAAACTTTTTTATTTTATTAAATGAAAATACTCAGTAGGCAATTTGCCTACTGGGACTCAAAAAAAAAACAAATAATATGGTCAGAATAAATAAATACATCTTAGTTGCTATTTCAACCTTTCAATTCAGAAAATATATAATTGAGAAAAATAATCAATGAAAAAATTTAATATACTTACAGTTAAGCCCTTCTAGTTCAAAAGCATTGATTGATATTTGAACCGCCATCACCATATTCATCAAGAGAGCATATAGCAGCAAGTACTAAACTTCCCTAACAAACACAATTACCAAAGAAATAAAAATTAAAATCTATGCATAAAAAACACTATATGATTCAAAAGACATACTGAAATGTTTCAAAACACCTATTGAAATGATGATATGTTCAAACAGAGAATTCTTACGCAGTATTTTATGTTATTATTAAAATATATGCATAAAGAGCAATCCTCAGGTATTCATTTACTTAGCTTCACTTAGTTTTATCGTAATGTAATGCTTTAGTATACCAGTTACCAAAATCAAATTAAATCATCTTTTTATTTTTCATTAACCAAGTAAAAACTTACCTGAAGAGAGGGGAAGATTCAATGCAATGGGGCAGCGCATAATCTTAGAGGCACTAAATCTCAAAATTTCATTCCATCTCAAATTCCTAACACATATTTGCATGAAATTAATAATAATACTAATGCAAATTTGTGATTAAGATATTCTTTTACATACCTGAAAAAGTCACCTCTAACATTACAGGCAACATTTCTGGCAACACAGAGTACTGGGATATTGTTCTTCGCCTAAACCAATACAAAAATTATCTCCCCACATAAAATCAACCAAAAAGTCAAAACAAAAAAATATTACAAAAATTATATATATGGTACGTCAGCTTGAGGGGCATAATTAGGGACAAAAGCGGGGACCACATGGACTCGAATCGGTCTTTGTCATCCCAATTGAAACACCCCTTCTAATTTTTCAAACCTATCAAACAAAAACCACATCTTTCACATATACATTTATGTAAAAAATAAAAATATAAAAAAGAAACTATGTTTAATTGAAATATGAAATGAAACTCAAACCTTTTCCGTCCTCTTTCTGTCAAAAGCTCCTCTCATGCCGGTTCATTTTCACCTAAAAGCCCAAAAGCAAACAAAATTCAGCCAGTCGTGACAAAATAATGAATTAATTGAGGGATGGAAATGTGAATTTACTTACGAAAGGATTCTTTCAGTACGCTCGTGACAAAATCTAGGTCAGTCTCATTTTTAGAATTTGAAGTCGTCAAAAGTAAATGTCAACTTATGGAATTTGAAGTCTTTCAATCTACAGAACTCTGATCATCGCTCGTATATTTTTGCGACCTGTATAGAAGTTATTACGCTGCTTTTCGCATGAACTAGCTATTTGGGTTGGATTTAGATCGTTTCCTAGTCACATTCTTTTCAGTATGCTTGTGAGACGTCTAAGTCTTATATTGTAGGATTTGAGGCAGTGGAATGCATAAATGTCTAAGTCAGTCTCATCTTGTAGAATCTGAGGTGTCGTATAAATGTCTATTTCGGTCTCATCATGTAGAATTCGAGGCCGTCGAATAAATGTTTAAAATATGTTTGACACGTCTGAATCTTCCAATTTCATCTTTGAACAGGTCAAATGTGAGCTCTACAACTAATTTTCTTCTGTTTTTTCTATTGTGTGGGTCATTTGGATTCTTGCATTTCAGAAAGTCTTAAGTGAAATATTTCGTCTCATTTTTGCATCCCTAATTTATCATGCATTTTCACCTATACCAATAAAAAATAGGAAAACAAATCAGCAGGTCAGCATATTTGTATATGCATTAGCATTTTATGTTATTATTAAAAATTAAAAATGGTACCTCATTTCCATGAAAAAAGAATTGGTCACAAGCCGTTTGCTCACTCAGATAAGAAAGAGTCCTTGGTCTCTTCACTCTTATTTTAATTCGCCTTCACATTTGCCTTGGACTCATGAACCAACAGTTGACTGTTAATATTCCATTAATCAAATAAACAAATAAAACAAGAATTGTGTATAGGTGATATGAGACCTTTGCGAATTTCCAGCTGAAAAAGACAAAATCAATCTCCAGAATCTCCACCAGCAGCCTCACAATATTCTCCACCTGTCAATTATTAAATTAAACAAATCAAAATTTAATTTAATTAATACAAAAAATATGACATATTGGATTAAAATTAAATGACCTTAGATAAGTCAAGTAGTAGATCTTCCATGGATTTATACAGCATGGCTTTGAATTCATGCAAAACTTTCTCTACTTCCCCCAGTACTCATTTTTAATACACCCACCTGTGCAATTTTCACACAATTGTCATATACAAAATCAAATGAAGAATATAAAAAAATAAAAAAATATATAATATATTGAAGTTTTACTGTGAAGCTTAAGCCTAAAGATCCTCAAGGTCAAAGTTTCAGCCGGTAATTCCTCTTTTATATTCATTATTCTGTTAGGAATTTTTAAATACTAGTACATTTAGAATAAAATATTCAAATTTAAAAATATTAATTATGCCTCAAAAAACTCAGATATACCTGAGATAGCTCTTCCTTTTCCTAGCCATCATCAGCCATTTTCTTTTATGCAAGCAAGGCTGCTCCTTTTCCTATAATAGAAAAACAATTAAATAAATAACAAAAAATTATATGCAAATGAATAATATAAAATATATATTGTATACCTTGAGAGCTTGATATTGGTCACCAAAACGCCATATGCAACAGTCAATTGAGTGACATAAAAAGCTTGAGTTTATTCTCTCCCATTTTGCTTCTCTCTCTTCTACTTCAGAGTTATTTGGGTTGGATTGAAATCGACAATGCAATTGGGATGACCAATATCTAACGAGTTCAGTTCGCCAAGAAGTTAGACTGATTCTTTCAGTATTATTATGCACATGACATGTCTAATGAGTCAGTCAGTCTCATCTTATTGTAGAATTTGAGGTTGTCGAATTAATGTCTCTAAACCGAACAAAATCTTAGGCAGTTAGTTAGTTCAAGCTACTTTTGCAACGTCATAGGTACAAGTATAGGCTCTTCACAGCAACAAGTCAATCTCTGGTCGAAGGGAATGATCATACTTTCAATGAAGAATCAGTGACCTTAACTAATGACATTATATTTTCCTTCATTTCTTATGACATTGTATTTTGCTTCATTTCTTCATATCACAACAAGTCAATCTCTGGTCTTAGAGCAGTCCATATCAGGAGTAAGATTAACAGCAATTTTATCTTTCATTTGCATTGCCATCTCAAGCCTAGAAACTTCAATGACAATATCATTTAATAAGACAACTTACATAATTGAAAAGGTTAATAATATTATTTTATATTTTATATTGAGAGAAAGATAAAGTATAAAGTATTCTTACTTGCTTGAAAGCTTCACCCATTTTTCTGAGTTGAAGCACCACCAGCAACAAGATTCTCAACTCAGGCGACAATATGCTTTCCATAAGTATTTCTTGAGTGAATTTAAATGAACCTTAATTATATACAGAATCAGCTCTCTCTGCTCATCATTGCACATCTCCAGTACTTTCTGATCTACATAATTCGTAAACTGATCCTTCATCAGCACCTGTATAAATGAAATAATACTTGAGAAAAAATGTTAGAGACCATAACTGTACATAAAAAATAAAATTATAATTTCATTTTATTATTTATTTTTGGGGACCTAGAGAGGTTCATTCTCATCAGAAGCGGATTTTTGCCGACTTATTTGCAATATTTGCCCTGCTAATTACTATATTACCAGTGATATCTCGTGCTCCAACACATGCTACTCAAACAAACCACAAAAAAAAAAAATGAGATAAACAAAATACTTGATAAACATAAATAATTAATAAAATAATTAGATGAAAACGATGTGCTGACCTGGACAACATAATTGCCGTATTGATCTTGGGCCAAGACAGACAGATTGCAAAATCTGATCCATCACAATCTGTTGACTCCCCAAAATTAAATAAAAATGAAACAAATAATAAAAATAAAAATGAAACAAATAAATAGATAGAAAATAAAAATAAAAATAAAAATGAAACAAATAAATAGATAGAAAATAAAAATATTAAAAAAAGAAATAAAACCTGGACGACACGGGAACCATAGGGGTGTGCATAGACAACATAAATTGTGAAATGACATTTTTTTCTTGAGAGACATTCAATGCATTTTTGTAACAACATGATTCCCGTTTTGTTCCCTTCACATGTACGTCTCAATATTTTAAATAATTTAGTTCATCAAGAAGTTTATCCGTGCGTGCCATCGCATCATTTAAATAATTTAGAAGTTGATGTCGTCGAATAAATGTCAAAGTTAATCTGATCTTGTAGAATTTGAGGTTGCCGAATAAATAAATGTCAGTCAAAATGAATTCAAAGAATACATAATTCCAATATATTTTGAAAATTGAATTCACTTTAAAATAGAGATGATCAGATTTTACATTACCTTCGAGATGTAGGACTAAAAATAATTCAGACCACCAGAATCATCAGTATTTTGCTCGATATTGCATTTTGCTTCATTTCTTATGAGGGCCTGTTATTTCATAATTACTTTGTTATGAAATAATAATATGAAGACGGGACCGGCTTCACGACTCCCACACGGTTTTCGAGACGGAGGTACTGGAGCAAAGAACACTTGTCATATCACACGTATTTAATAAACTTGAATAATTACAAGGGGTTATTTGTAATTTTCAACATTTTTAAGGGGTAACTAATAATTATTAACATTAAAAATACTGAATATAGCTTGCCTTTTCTTCTCTTGTGAATAAAACCTAAATCTTCAAACCTGTTCCATCATCCCCTTCAGTTTCTCTCTCCAAACTAAATCTTCAGATTTCATCTTCCAACAGGTCAAATGCGAGCTCTACAACTAATTTTCCTCTGTTTTTTTCTATTGATTTGGATTCTTGCATTTCAGAAAGTCTAAAATGAAAGATTTTGTCACAATTTTACATCCCTAATTTATCATGCATTTTCACCTATACGAATAAAAAAGGGATAACAAATCAGCATTAGTATTTTGTGTTATTATAAAAATGAAACAATTGTACCTCATTTCCATGAAAAATAATTGGTCAGAAGCCATTCCAGCATTGTAGCATCCCACTGCCTACATAATAAATTCAGAGATTTCATAAGTGCTACTGAATTCTAAAATATTATATATATTTTTGAATAGAGAATAGTGATGCTAACCTCCATATAGTTAATTCATCGTCATCTAATCTTGACCTCGCACCATTTATATTCATCTCCAAAATCTCCAAATCCACACCATCATTCCCCTCTTAAATATCACAAAAATAAAAGTTACTTTCTGAATTAAAAAAGTGAAATAATGTCGATATATATATATATATATATATATATATATATATATATATATATATGAAAACAGTTAATTTAACTCACCTTCTTAATCTTTTGCTGTATAATGCGCTTTAAAATATATGATGTACCATGAGAGCTTGATATTGGACACCTAAAATCCATCCAATAATCTATCGAGTGACATAACAAGCCGAAATTTCTTCTTTTATTATTGCAATGTTAATATTATCCTCAGTCAAAACAATTGAAAAGTGAATTTTCCCATCATCTTTATTCTCCAGGTAAACTATTCTCAAAGACTCAGAAGCTGTTTCAACCATGAACGCTCCAGATACAAAGTTCTTCTGGTCAACTAGTAGTTTAGATGTCATCATACTTCCTGATCATATCATTGTGAATGGTGGTCGAGTGAATAAATGTCTAAGTCAGTCTCCACTTGTAGAATTTAATTTGAGGACGTCGAATAGATAAATGTCTTACTCGATCTCATCTTGTAGAATTTAATTTGAGGACGTCGAATAGATAAATGTCTAACTCGATGTCATCTTGTAGAATTTAATTTGAGGTTGTCGAATAAATAAATAAATGTCAAAGTCGGTCTCATCTTGTAGAATTTGAGATCGACCAATAAGTGTTCAAACTACTTAGTTGCGTTGCCACCGCAAAATAATTCTATCTTTTTCACAGCAACAAGTCAAGTCTCTGGTCAAGCAATCAGTTTAACAAGAAGGTGAGTTAATTAATTGAGGGAGCACATAAATATGCACCTGGTAATTCGGTCTATATATAGAGGAATCAAGTAAATGAAATTTAAAATGTAAAATGAAAATAAAAATTGGGGAATTGGGAATGCTAATTTACTGAAATAACTAATGGGAATGGTTTTAAAAAGACCTAATTTATCAGGTTAAATTAATTGTTACAGTCTGGTGGAATTAGTCTTTATGTATTGAAACATAAAGACTAATTTATCAGGTGCAAAATGGACTTTTTAGATCATTTTTTTGAGATTCTTTTGTTTATGTATTGAAACATTCTTTCTAAAGGTTACTTAACTGAGATTGATAATTCGGACACCAATTATGTTCATTTCCAAATCCACACCATCACGCACCTATTAAACAGCACAAAAATAAAAGTTACTTTATGAATTATAATATGAAATAATGTCAATGAAAACAATAAATTTAATTGAACTCACCTCCTTTTGCTGTAAAGGCACTTTAAATGAGTAGTCTGATTTTTCTTGAATTTCATTGAAAAGCTGTGGATATCCAAGTGACCTTTGTTAATTAATAATTAATTACTTGATAAATTAAGTGAAAACCAACATACAAAATCATTCCACATGCTATAAACTGAGAAAAAAGAATAAATTGCTGAGCAATTATGTGCAAACCGAACTAGTATATATCAATCAAGAATGATTGGGGAAAATAGTAGAGAAATAATAGCGTGATTATACGTTCCCAAACTAGGTTTAGCCATAAACCTCCAAAGTAAAGCTTAATAAACCCCAAATTAGAATTCAAAAAAGAAAATACTTAGCTTGAAATTGACAGAAAATATAAACTGACAATGAATCAAAGTGCAAAATAACCAGATCCAGAATCCGTAATTCGACAGAACATCATAAAAAAAAAACGAATCAAAGTGCAAAAGAATCCGATCTACAACTCGAAATTCGACAGAACAACACAATAAAACAGAGTTCAATACAATCCGACCAGAGTCTTTCTTCAACGCTGAGAATCTTGTGAGCTCGTCGATCCGATCGGAGACAGAAATCATATAAGAAAGAGGAAGACGAAATGGAAATGGAAATTAACGAACGGTCAGATTATTAAGAGTTGAGTTGAGTTGCTTGGAAATTAGGCAAGGAAAGGCGGTGCAACGGTCGGATTGATTGATTGATTGATTAATATCGTAATTAATTAATTACGGGAACAACAACGCAGATACATTCTGGGAAATAATGAATGAATGACTGGTTTGTTGACTAATTGACTTGGTTTGAGTTGGTCTAACATGACATATTTGGGCTGCTTTCTTTATTTAGATGGGCCTTTTTTTTTTGGTCATTCAAAGTGGGGGCCTTTAAAATTCTGTTGTGTGAGAATGCAAGGCAATAAATAAAGAGGATAAAAGCTGAGGTAACACATCGAGGGATTGTTTAGACATCTACAAAAGCTTACACCTCAAAAGAAAATGAAAAAAGATGACAAATACTAAGCATCAAATCATAAAGGACTTCATTAATTATAAAACAAACTTCAGCTAGAACATGGTTAACATAAACACTGCCAATAAATAATTACTACTAACAGTCTAACACCAACATCTAACAGGATGTAAATTATCCGGGTGTTTTTCCTTAAACATCTTCCATTGATCTAGAATATTTCTACTTTCATTTAATTTTCTCTCCAAACCAATAACACATGTCGCTTCAAATGTACAAAGTTTTCTGAAGTCGATTTTCGGTGGACATATCCCTCCAACGTAATTCGTGTCGAGAAATCGGATCTTAACTTGATGTTTAGCTGATAATTCCACCTTCATTATTTCGAAAACTTTCTGTCCATGTAAGCCAGTATTATTCAGTCTCGCCTCATACCAATCCTTGTAGAACGCAATTGTTCTATTTGTCGATTTTACGTATAGAAACCCCCCATCTGCGTTGCTCCGTAAATCATCAGGGCTTCCGTGGTAATAATCACTCGCTATTGTTATCTGAGCAATTACTGAAATGTGTTGAAGCGGATTTCTGAACCACATCCTATAAACGAAAATAAATAAAATAAAATAATTGAAACTTAAGCATCTCATTCTAGTTAAATAACATAGCTTTAGATCAGTTTTTTCTTCATTGATTTGTTTTCTCACTCTTTCATGTTGTTATCTCGCATTTATTTCTTCAATAAAGCAGATCAATCAGTAAAAGCTTACAGATATAATTAGTTCTTGATAACTATTATTTTTAAGTGAACAAAATGCATACAAGAATTCATTAAGAAAATGAAAATAAACATACAATTGTCTCAAAGAACAACAAATAAACAAAAACAGAACTAAAAACCTGAAACCCCAAAGAAAATAACTAGAAAAAAAAATAGCCAAACACTGAAAAGTTAGCTGTATTGGTTTAGATTTGCTAGAACAAAAATAATTATTTTTCTAGTTCAAACTTTACCAGCAATTTTTGATATATTCATGTTTTTCTCCTTAAAATCCTTCCATTCATTAAGAATCTTTCTCATCTCATTTGTTTTGCTCACCAAACCAACACGACATGTCGCGTGAAACGTACAAAGTTTTTTAAAGTCGACTCTTGGTTGACATATCCCCCCAACATAACTTGTATCAAGAAATTGGATCCTAATTTGATGCTTAGCTGATAATTTCGATTGTAAATCCTGAAAAGCTTCTTGGTCATGCTTAGTAGTGTAATTCACTCTTGCCTCATACCAATCCTTATAAAACGCTATTGTTCTATTTGTAGGCTTTACGTACATAAATCCTGTATTTGCATCATTAGTCGCTGAATCATCAGGATTTCCTCTGAATTTATCGCAAGAAACGGTCATCTGAGCAATTACTGAAATATGTTGAAGCGGATTTCTGAACCACATTATATCCGCGTCCTACATAAAAGAAAAAAAACCAATTAGAGAAAAGGTCAAAATCTGAAAAATTAATGTAATATGTAGTAATTAATGGCATAATACCGTGAATAGTAAGTTGTAACCCATTTCTAAGATAGTTTGTTGGAGCTTAATTTTGCTCCAAACCATCTTAAGATAGTCTTTAGTTTTGTAACTTTTCTCGCCTGTGAAATCTACGCCTTCGACTTTAAACCGGTAGCAATATGGATGGACAGATTTACATTTTTCGAAAGCTTTATCATCTCTTGCTACAACTATCATATGGTTCAAAAGATGCACGATTTGATCTCCGACATGAAAACTCTCAAGAAAGAGATCAAATAGAGAATTTGGCTCCGACCATGCACCGTTTGTCACTGTCATTATGACCGTTTTGTCGTCCATAGCTACCTTTTGAAGTAATTCTGACAACTCTTGATCAAAATCCGTCTCCTACCACATAACAAAAAAGTAATTATGGAACTATTTATTCAACAACTTCCTGATTTTTGTAGACAAAATATCTAAATACACAATATTTATTACTGACCTTATTTGGGTTTGCAACTTGTGAAGAAAGATTGGATTGATTGTAAATTTGAAGAGGGACATCATTGGCATTAGAATTTATCTCTTGAACACAAGCTTGCATTACTGCGTTGGGCGAAAAGTACAAAATCATTAGGGCAAAAGCTACACTTCCACCACACAAGAATATCACAAGAGGCTCAAGGATGGAACTATAGTTTTTCATTTTGGGGAGAGAGATTCTATCAAATGTGTTGTGATTAGAGAAGCCGGCAGTGTCTCTGAAAGATATATACATAATTAGAGTTGACTAGTTAACTCCCCTAGTTAATTATGCAAAGAAACCTAATTTAGGCTAAAGAAAAAGTGAATCTGCCTCTTTAATGTAAGTTTGATTCTTTGTGGACTTAAATCAAATAAGAAAATAAATCATACTAGTTTTATTGAATATAGGCTTATCCAATCTACTTTAGAAATTCATTACATAAGATGTAGGGTGAGTAGAAATTCATACGGTTTTAGTCTACTTTTTTTTTTTGAACTGGCCCAAAAAAAAAACATTAATTCGGAGAATAACCTAGTTTTTAAATTATTTGCGAAACTAGCCATTTCGCCTAGTGGCGGGGCGAAACACCAAAAAAAAAAAAAATTTGCCAGTTTCGCCCGGTCACTGTTCACTGGCAAAAAAAAAAATGTTTGCCTGTTTCGCCCCGCCATGAGGCGAAACAATATTTTTTTAGCTTAATTTAGTGGGGAAAAAAATGAGAAAATTGATATTTCGTCCCGCCACTTATTGAGAAATAAGGAAGGCAAATTTGTGTTCCTGCTATTTTTATATTTCTTATATAGTAATTATTGTTCTATGGATTTGTAATATTTTAGTTTTTGTAATTCTATCATTGTAAATAGCCCATATAACGATTATTTATTCGTATTAATACAACATAAGCAAATGCTTATCTTTCAAAAAAATAAAAATAAAAGGGAGTGTGGACTTGACCTAGCAAGATTCAAATCAAATGCTAATCAAAAAGAAGAAAATGAATCAAATGCTAATAAAAATAATTCGAAATATTTCATTTATATTATCAAAGAAGCAATTAGAGGCATACTCATATCAACAAGTACTATTCATTTTTTTATTGTTCCTGCAAAAAAAAATTTTTGCCAGTGAACAGTGAGTTTCGCCCAATGGCGGGGCGAAACTGGCAATTTTTTTTTTTTATCATTGAACATTGAGTTTCACCCAGTGGCTGGGCGAAACCGTTAGTTTCGCAAATAATTTAAAAACTAGACTATTCTCCGAATTAATTATTTTTTTTGCCAGTTCAAAAAAAAAGTCGTTTTAGTCATGTGGGTATACTGCCAAAGACAAAACCTTGTGCATGTTATGTATATCTTTCCATATCCTATATTTTTTTCATGCAATTTTTGTTGGGTAAAATACTCTAACATTAATAATAAATGAACTACATATAATTTTGATATTTTAACTTTTTATACAAAAAATATTAAATTATTTAAGTTAAGTATATCTAGAATTCCAGTATGCAATCTTCCAGTAGGCAATAAAGTGTCTGCTGTTCAAAAAAAAGTATAGTTAGAATGTCATTAAATATTATGTTAATTTTTCTTTAAATTCATGATACAATGTAAAGTATAATTTTGGGGCACATAAAGATAAAAATAATGAGAGTTTATTTTTAATCATTACTTACATAATTTTTTAGACTAAATTGTATAAATATTAGAAAAATGGAGTTATATTTTTTTTCAAAAAATATAATACATTGAAAAAAAATATTCATTGTTTCATCTCTTTCAAGGTGCGGCCCCCCTCTGGTTTATTTCTGGATCCGCCCCTGGATAATTTATTATCAAAAAGTCCATGCCACATGTTTTCCACGTGATAATTTGCAGCATGATGAATGCATAAGAAAATAATTAAAGATGTATATTTTTGTTTTTCTGATTTTATATTGAACATCTTTTTCAATTGATGTGTCACTTCATTTTCCTTAGTATTTTATCATACATGGTGAAAACATGACACTTGCATATATTCCGGTCATGGATTATTTCAGATCTTTGCTTCGTTATTATGAGAAAATATAATATATATGTCATGACACATCTTCATATGAAATGATATCTCTTGTTTCATGTGACATAGCAGTTTTCCAGGCATAAGTATGGAAAATATCTTCTTGTGCCAAGGTATATCTTGTGAAAAGTTTGAGTATATGACATGGTGTAAAATATCATATTGTGCCTAAGGTGTATCATGTTAAAAATAATGTGCTAAGTTATATCATGTGAGATGTGATTTGCTTAAGCAACCAAATTGTGTAGTATTTCACTAATTTTTGCAAAAAAAATCTATTGACTTATTTGTTTATCTGATGCAAGTATCTGTTTTGTGACAATATAGCTTTGTAAGAAGTAAAATTAAATATAAATTAAGCCTAGAGATCTACTCCATGTCTATCTTACATGGATCCAGTTCAGAGTTTCTCCAAGTCAACACTAAACCCTAAACAATAACAACTTCAAAAATCAAAACCCTAAACATTAAATGCGTACCGATTTAAATATCAATAGTTGACTAACTAGATACGGTCATACGAGTTAGGTCGTTGACTAGCAGAGCTGTTGAAGATAAGATATGTTTTTTTCTTTCAACGTTTTGACTATATCTATGATCTGTATTTTTTTTTTCAAGCCCGTGGACATTCCACTAATTTTAAAACAAACAAGGTTCGCATTACAGTCCAAACAAAATAAGAAAACAAAAAAAACCGGTGGCTCAACTAGTAAAAACACCCAACTCTAAGCCCATACTCTAGGAAAAACTCGGAAATGGGATTCTCCCTTTGTGTCTGACTGAGCCACACCGAAAAAAGAGAAAAAACCAACTAAAATAATAGAACTCCATTACAGATTCTAAAAACAACTCAACGCAAAAACTTTCAAGGCTAAAAATCAACTTACAAAGAATAAGAGCAAGTAGATCCAGTAAGTTTCTCAAAACAACCCTTCTATTATCCACTTAATTACCTCGGCCAGTTCGTATCTTCAAATTCCATTTGCAAAATCCTTGGAAGGTTTGCAATTGAATCGGCCTCCACATTCTTTTCCCGAGGGAGGTACCGGAAGGTCGGATCTTTGACTCTCCGCTTCCACAAAATGCACTCCATTACCGTATTGATTGCTTCATGGGATGAGGACTGTGTTTGATTTGGTGAGGCATTTTGTTCCATCAAATCCGCCAGCTCTGCATTGTCTGTTAGAAACAGGCAGCTCTGCGCTGGATAGTTTTCCGCCACAAATTGGAGGGTCCGCAGCATAGCTACACACTCTCCTTGTAAGATATTTTCAACGCCATTAGCCACTTTTGTGATCACACACAGCCTTATTTTTCAGCACAATTGCGATTGCAGCTCTGTTTGCACTGTCTCGAGAGAAATACATCCAACAATTTAGGTCTTTTGAGGGATAATCGCTTCGTTGGTGACTTTGTTGAGGTGCGTCCATCACGTTTTGCCTATTCCAATCAGGCCCGAGCGACACCAGCCCAAGAGCATTCCACACTACTCGATTTGGGGTGATTATCTTATTCCCCAATACTATCACGTTTCTCGATTTTCATAACTCCCATAATAATACAAGTATTAAACTTCATAGTTGTTGGTTCATTGTAGATAATGCTGCCTGGAGGACTTGTATTGGGTTATAAAGAGCAAGCCGACTAAAAGAGAAGAATGGGGTAATTCTCCACACATCCACTACTCGAGGACAATGAAAGAACAAATGCATTATTGACTCTATTTGTTTCTTGCAAATTTGACAAATTGGGGGTATTTGAGTTATTCTTTTATGTAGGTTCTCAGCCGTCGGTAACGCATTCCACGCAAATCTCCATGCGAACACTCGGATCCTTGGAAGGATGCCTTCCGTTTTCCAAATGGCTCTCCAAATTTCTGATTGTGGGTGTGTTGGTAGGTTTTGCGTGTAGGGTCCATATTTCAGGGAGATTGCTAATTTATACTCGTCTTTTACAGAGTAGTTTCCATCTCGTGAGTAAGTCTATATTAACCTATCTTTAATTTCTCCATTTAGAGAGGGTGTATAGTTAAGACTTGTTATAATGTTCACTTGGCTGGTATTAAAGAGTATGATCGGTACTTTATAGATATTGGCATGTCATAATAATGAAAGTTAAATTACCGCATGACGCGGAACTTGACTCTTTTTATGGAGGAGAGGCCAAAAAAAATTCACCCTATTACTTAATATTGTACAAACTTTTTTTTTAGAGAAACGGAGAGCAAATACATAAAAATATATATATATATTTAAAAAAAAATTACTAAAAACACTATTAATGTATATTAATACATATCAAAATAAGGAGGGGGGATAGACATTGCCCCCGGTAGCTATAAAACTCCTTCCCTAGATGGGACTTGTCAGAATGGAAAGTTATATATACAAGTAGGCTTTGTTGAGATATGTATATTGGATTTTTAATTTAGGAGATTAATTTAATGAACTCCAGTTTCTAACTGGATACCTAATTCAGAAAAAATATCGATTTGTTTTAAGCACTTTAAATGGTTGTAATGCATCAATGTGTAGATCTCATCTATAATTAATTAAATAAAATTTTATCTTAATGTTGATCAGTCCCTCTCCTGACACATCAGTCTAACTAGTACGGAATCACATTACAAGGCATATAATGGTACAAAATTGAAGGAATATAATTATCATTAATTAGTAAATACTACTTAAGCTATTTACACATAAGCTCTGTATGCTTCAGCATGAGTATCCAATTACAATGATTAAATCAAGTATGGGTACAAATTGCATGTGCATGATTAAATTTAGATTTTTTTTTGCAAAAGTGATGTTATCAAGTTCACCAAACTTAATAGTTTAATGAAGTCTAATTTATGATATATTCAATATAATAGAGGTAAATCATGTTGAACCATACCAAAGCAAAATTCAATACTCAAACAAAGCACCAAACATAAAAGAAAAAAGAAAAGAAAAAAGAAAATGAAAAGGAAAAATTATCAGGAACTCAAAATACCTCTCCTCCCTATTTACTTACCCTAACCTATCTACAACCCTAAAAAGGGCAAAAACATAATATAAGCTACAAAACATCTCAAAATTATGAATTAATTATATTATTATCACATAACCGCACAAGCATTAGGGTTTTCATCGCTGAAGATTTGCGGCGCATCCATGATCATTGGGCCACGATACTCATGCGGTGCAAAGAAATCAAACTTACTTATCATGTCAGATGAGTTACACACGGATTTGACATCAACAGGATCAACAATTGTCGGTTTAATCGCCTCAATTTCTTTATCTTCCTTCTTTTCCTCCTTGTTTTCTTTCTCTTCCTTCTTTTCCTCTTTCTTCTCCTCTTCTTTTTTCTCGCCTTTGTTTTTCTTATCTTTCTTCTTTTCCTTCTTATTATTGTTATTATTATTGTTGTTTTCTTTGCCTTTTTCTTTTTTATCGCCATCTTTTTCTTTATTTTCACCTCCATCATCTTGTTTTTTTGTCGGAACCATTTCGACGTTGCGTTTAAGTTTTTCTTGGAGATAATTTGGGAGAGATTTTATGTCCATTGTTCCTTTTATGGTTACTAGGTCTTTCGCCTCATCCGTTGTCACCTCTTTCACCCCTAATTGTAATATAATATGAATATGAAAATTAAAGGGTTAATTATATTAAAATTGAGAACTTTCTTTATAATTTATGCACAAATTTATTGTATTAAACCTTAAATTCAATCCCAAAACGAGTCTATTTAAAAAAATATATTGTATTTAAAAAACGAACCTTAAATTTATTGTATTATTACCATTGATTCTACTTAAAAAAAAATATATTACCTTTGATTCTGTAAATGGTTCGTTTGATCCGATCAATGCATCCTGCACAATGGAGAGGGATTTTAAGAACCACGGTCGAGTCTTGTACCTATCAAACAACAATAATCATAAATTACCAAACAAATTACTTTATGTTATTCAAACAACAATCATAAATGTAAACCCTGCTTGTTATGTACCTCTTTCAGTTTTTTATCTTCTTTTTGATCTTTTTTATCCTTATTTTCTCCACGATCCTTTTTCTTTGGAGGATTTTTGGGGGAAATAATTTCAACATTCTTTTTTGTCTTTGATTCTACACATTCCTTCAAAATCCATGGATCGAGATCTCCTTTGACCGTTATTTTGTTGTTCGAATAATCGATTGAAACTCTATCAACTCCTGTTTTGTAAAAAAAAAAATTGGATTTTCAGGCAGAATTTGATATTATTATTTTTATTTCCTCTTGATTGGTGATAATTATATATTGAGGCTTAGTTGAGCATAAGAAACAGATAATGAGGTTTTAATTTTCTTAATGTAAACAAAAATTGATTTACGTGACACCCCTACAAGTTTTGTAATTTTAAAACGGTCCTTCAAATATTACACGTACATCATCATATTTATCGGAATTATGTAAAAATATACAAACTGTATTATTATTTATTCAGCATTAAATAAACAAAATAAAATAAAACTAAGTTTGCATGGAAATGAGTTGGCACGTATACAAACCTTTGACAGCTCTAATTGCTTTCTTCACTTTCATGGCGCATCCCTCGCAATGCAAATCTACATTCAACACAACCTCTCTAGGGTTTCCTTCTTCTTTCTTATCACTCTGTTTCTTCTCCTCTTCTTTCTTCTCTTCTTTTTTCTCTTCTTCACCCTTCACCTCTTTTTTCTGCTCTGTTTCTTTCTTCATTTCTTCATCCTTTATCTCCTCTGTTTTTTCTGTATTTTCCTCTTCTTTTTTCTCCTCTGTTTTTTCTTTCTTTTCATCCTCTTTTTTCTCCACTGTTTTTTCTTTATGTTCCTCTTTTTTATCCTCTGTTTTCACTTTATTTTCTTCTTCCTTCTTCTCATCTTTCTTCTCTGCTCTTTTTCCTTTCTTCTGAACAGTTAATAAAAACAGAGCAAAACATGTAAAATTCTGATTAGTGACTGCAATTCAGTGACCAAAATTCAAGCAAGGGCCCAAAATTAGGATTAAATGATAATATCAAAAGCTATATCAATTAGAAATGATTTAAAAGAAAAATAACTCACTCACCTTTCCCATCACCTTTGCAACTATCTCAGTCTCTCTCTCTCTCTCTCTCTCTCTCTCTCTCACTGAAATCTGAACGAGTCTTGAGTATAAATAATGATAATTATGTACTAAGGGCGTCGTTTCGCTGAGTTTGAGATGAGATCATGAAGAGAAATAAGTAAAGGTGGTGGGTGAGATATACACACGACAAGCCACTAATGACAGAGAGAGACTGTGTAATCTTGCTAATACACACGACAACGTTCTGATGCATGCGCATCAGATCTTCTCCATTACTTTATAACTACTGGACACATCTATTAATTACTAATATAAACATTTTAGAGTTACAGAACTTTAACCAACTTAAGTATCAAATGTCTTTATTTATAAATTTTGTTCATTTATGAATAAAATTAAATTTATCCAATTAGTTTGTTACTGACATCATAATTATCACACCATTTTACATATGTATATATTAAATGAATCTATATCATGTTATTAAACAGAGGAATTAATAAAGTTAAATACATCAATTTATGAGAGAATCTTCCTCTTCCAAGATACATTAGCATTTATGGTGGTTTCTCAATATGCATGAATAAATAATTTGGTGATTTTTCTACATGCATGAATGATTTAAGAGTATTAATTTGTTTTTTATTATTATTTTTAATTAGCTTCGAAACGTGTATTTTAAAGAGAACATATTAATATAATTTAAAGATAATACATCACGTTCTTATTTTATATATAAATAAATATTTTGTTTTAATAAAAGATTAATTTTATCACACTTCTAAGTTCTAAAGATCAAATTTCTTCTTACAACATTCATATTCTTCCTGCTATCACATCTAATTCAGCTTCAATTACAAAAAAAGTATATCTCCATTTGTAGATAGAAAATGGAGGAAAAAAAGAAGGAATTGATAGATCGGATCCAATGTATCCGTTTGGGAGAATGAACAAACGGGGCACGTGCGAAGTGGAGCCTCACCAACATGGGATTATAATTTCTCTTATGATATTAGTATAAGAAAGAATTAAGAAAGTTAGGTCGTACGTACGAGCCAAACAGCGGCGTCAGCTTTTCTTCAGGTCTGAGTTATCTAAACATAACATTTCCTCTCCATTTTCTAGAAAACTGGAAAGATGACAAATGAAAATCAAGGATTTTAAGTCCCTGTTTGTAGCCCAACTTTTTTGTATGTAGTTATGGGCCTTTAGCTCATGTAGTTTTGGTGGATGTTAAAGAGTTGTCATTAGATAAACACAAAATAATTTTGTCATGTATGATGTATCATATCATTTGGAATATGCTATTTATTAAGTTATTATTTCACGAGTTAATTTGTTATATAGTATTATGTATAAAAACTAAAAAGTAAAGATAAGTGATAAATCAACCCTCAATATTAAGTAACTACAAACTAAAACCATAATACTTCCTCGATGACACACATTCATTATGAACTCAGCCAATGAAAGAAATCGACACTCAAAATAGTTTGTTGACATGACATTTTCTCAGTGGACATGATTTTTTTAACAAACCAAGTTCCTTGCTAGGATGCCTTCAAAAGTGATTCCAGGCCCAAAGGCTAAAATCAACCCCAATTCACAATCATCCTCTCCTTTCTCTCTCTTCTTCTTGCTCTCCTCTATCAAGTTCTCCAAAACATACACAATCGTGTTGCTACTCGCGTTACCGTAATCTCGCAGAGCATCTTTGCTAGCGCTCATTTTCTCCGGCCATAATTGCAATTTTCCCTCCACTTTGATCAATATTGCAGGTCCACCTGGATGCACGGCCCAAAACAAGTCGTTGTATTCGGTCTTTTCGCATATTGTGTCCTTTATCAACTTCTTACAGAAATCCTCAACATGCGCCTCAATTACCTATGTTTAAGTATTTCAACCATTGATTATTCTTATAAATATCTAAATTAATATGATCAATTAATTTTGTGATTAAAACCTGTGGTAGTTCTCGCCCCAGTTGGAACTTGATCCCTTCCTCCGTTAGCCTTCCATCAATCGTCTTCTCAGTATTCGGCAAGAACTGTTGCAACGCAGAACACAGTTCAAACAACGGTGTTTCTACACCCGGTTCAGGGTCAGTTCCTAGTATAACTGCACCAGCACCATCTCCAAAAAGTGCAACACCGACAAGGTCATATGGTCTATCGGCACTCGGAGGTCTGAAACCAACAATTGTAGTCTCTGACGTGGCAAGCAACACTCTACTTCCAGGATTATTCTCTGCCAGATCCTTAGCCACACGTAAGCCTGCCACTCCGCCTGAACAGCCAGTAAACGCAAGCATGACACGACGCACGTCTGGATTAAGGCCTAAACCACGCGCGAGATGTAAATCGCCACCTGGAAAACGTGCCTCGCTAGATGAAACATAAACGAGATGCGTTATGGATGAAAGAGGTCTTCCCCATGCTTTGATGCATGAGGTAGAAGCATCTATTGCCATGTGAGTGACAGCTTTGTTGGAGATGTCTAGTCTTTGTTTGACAGTTGGAAGCCCTTCTTGAGCTAATTCTGGGTAGTTCTTCAGTATTTCTTCAGACATGACGACGTATCTTGTCTTGACCGTTGTTGTTTTGCCTAATTAGGAGTAATAAAACAACAATTATTTTATTCCATAATTCTACTAATAAGATGGAAACAAAACATTGTATTAGTAATAATAACCAGATTAGAAAAATATTATCAGCTACTTACAAAGTCTTGTTAGCTTTTGCTTGAGTTCAAGATCATCACAGTTGGTGCTCTTGAAGAAACCGTCGACGAGGTAGTCTTGCATTACGAGTTGTTGAGGGAAAGCTTTTCCAAGAGCTAATATTGCAGCATTTTTTGGGTTGTAGCTTGAGAATTTGTTACTCTCCATTGATATTTTAGAAACTTTCGAAAGAGGGAAAAAAAACCTAAGAAAAAGAGAGAAGTTGATGATTTAAGATCTAATGCCTTTAATAGAGAGCATGAAGGGTTTTTATAGGCCTGCCTTTGGATTTATCAATCATCAGTACATGCATTAATTAATTATTAAAAAAATTAAGTATATGGTTTTGTATTGTAGTTAGGAAGCAAGGGAAGCATGTATTGATAGGTTGTTGTTGCCAAGTAGGTTGATTTTGTTTTAATTTTTACCAACAATGATTCAAACAGAGATAAAACCATAATCCGTGACATGTATGAACATATGTTGAGACTTTAATTTTTAATCTATAATAACATATGACTATTCATTAAAAAATTTAGTATCTTAGGCTAGTTCTTAGGCCCTAGCTTGAATTGACAGTAGGTTGATTAAATATAGGAGTTGGGCCTGGGCCCGGCCTGCCTAAACTTAATAGAAAAATGAAATGGATGAGACATATAAGTTATAACCCTATTTATTTGACAAATTTATTTTATCTTAAACTGTTTGATTTTGCATATCTTCTATTCAACAAGAAAGATGCAACCTATGAAATCTGGCCTATTTTAATGCTAAAAGTATGGTACATCGTATGCTTGATGTAATTAATCCCACATTAAATCCTTAAATCCACCAAAACGCATTCATTTCACTATATACCTAAAACATCCAATCCATCCCCACATCCAACTTTTCCAAATTTACTTTACAAATACATTTACATCGATAAATATATACAGAATTACAAACACAAATTCTAAGAATAAATAAACAAACAAAAAAAATGAAAAACCAACAAACATAAGCACAGATTCCCACAGAGCAGAGAAGAGAAGAGAAGAGAGAGAGAGAGAGAGAGAACAAAAAAAGGAAAAAACAAAGACAAAATAAAAAACCCCCTCTCTCTCTCTCTCTATAGACTTCTCCTTTTCTATCAAACCCTAACCCTAACCCTAACAATGGAGTCGGCGCCTGACCCGGCAACCTCTCCGCCGCCGCCGCCGCCGCGGCCAGATGCCGGTTCGGTGAAGAAGCCGGCGTGGAATATTCCGGCGAGTTTGAACGGGCCGATTGAGACGGGCCCGCCTGTCATTGATGAGAGCTCATGGCCGGCTTTGTCTGAAGCTGCCAAGTCGCCGATGAAAGTTGCTGATGGATCTGCCGTTGTGAGATCTCTCTCTCTCTCTCTCTCTCTTGATTTGTGTTTTGTTAGATATTTTTTGCTGTTGAGATTGATTTTATTTCCCCTTTTAAATAGAAAACTCTGATTGAGCAAATGTGAATTGGTAGAATAATACCAAGTTCTGTCCCTTTTTATCTTCTTAATCTGAAACTGAAAAAAGTTCAAAGTAATTTTATAAACTTCAAAGCAATTTCAAGTTTTCAGTATTTTCCACTCATTTCGCTCTAAAACAGATCCTTCAATTCTTACACCCTCATTTCAATCCAATTGTACATCTGTAAAATTACTCCTTTCAGACGCCATTATTTCTACATTAATCAGACTAACCAACATTTCTCACTTTCAATTTTCTCACATCGCAAGTATTTCTATCCTAGCTTTTCAATCCACTCATAAATCCACAGATATTAAAACACAATTAATCAAATTATTTTTTTATTAACCCATTAATTTTGTAAACAATTTCAGGGCACAACAAACGTATCCTCATCCTCATCCTCCTCTCCCTCAAAACCCCACTTCCCAAACCCAAACCCTAACCCTAATTCCCCCACCGCAAAACCTAATTCCCCATCCCGCTCCTCCAAACCCTCGGCAAAGCGCTCGATCATCCTCCCCTCCCATCCCGCCCCCACACCAAGCCCTAATTTCGACTCCAGCCCCATCTCCCCCTCCGAAACAATCCCGGACCAAAACGCCCCTGCTCGCCAGCCCAACCACCGACCCAGAGGCGGAGGGTATAATGGTAATAACAACAACAACCGACCCAGACCCAACAACAACAACAACAACAACAACGGCAATAACAACAGCAACAGAGGAGGCCACAGCAATAACAGCAGGGGGCAATATCGTAATTTGAACGGGCCTGCGGTGGGTGGGTATGTTGTGCCGCCGGTGTATGTTAGGCCGCAACAGGCGCCGCCGGTTTTGGCTGGAAATGTACCTGCGGCGCCGTTTATTGCCGCGCCGCCAGCTGTACCTGTCAGGCCACCGCCCCCTTTTGGAGCTCCACCCATGGTTTATCCTGGTAAAGATGGAATAATTATTTTCTTTATTTTATTCTAGGGTTTTTTGTTGCAAATGTGATATGTTAAATGTTGTAATGTGGTATGTTGAAGCTGAAAAATTGAATGATGTGAAGTTATAAAAATATCAAATTTCACCCACTAAAAACTATGTATCAAAATTTGACCTTGAAAACTGAGATTGTATAAACTCTACTTTCTAAATTTATAGAAAAATATCAAATCTTTTCAAAATTATTTCGTGCTGAAGAAAGGCGTGGATGTTATTTTTCCGAGTTTTTTTGAAAGATAGATATATGTGATATTTGTCATTTTATGAGGGTTTTTTTTCCTGAATTTGTTTTTTGTTGCAGATATGCCTCCATCTCCAGTATATTACGTACCGGCGCCAGGACCGGTACCGCCATTTGTGCCAGCTGGCACTCCTGTCTTTTTGCCGCCAATCGATCCTCAAAGAGCTGCACTCTTAAAACAGATTGATTATTATTTCAGGTCCATTTTAATAAAATGATAATTCAAACTTTTATTAGAAAATAAACATTTGTTGACATAACCACTACAGGACATGACCAGTTTGGTATAGGAAATATAAAAGTGGATTTATTATTATTATTATTATTGTTTATTTATGTTTTATGTGAGGTTACTTTGGGTTTGTATGTTTTTATGAAAAATGCAGCTCTGATAATTTATGTAAAGATACATGGCTAAGGGGACAAATGGATGAGCAAGGTTATGTACCTATTTCACTTATCGCAAATTTCAATAAGGTAATAAAATGTTTCAATATTGTTTGTATGTTAAATATTGGTGAAAATTGCAAAATAAAACCCTAGCATTATGATAAAATTGTTTAAAATGTAAATCTTGTATTATAAATCTGTTTCTGACTTTTTCAGGTGAAACAAATAACGGTTAATATACCGTTTATATTGGACACCCTTCACATGTCTTATGTAGTTGAAGTACAGGTAATATGTAATAAACATTCATAATTTCAAATCTTAATATTTATGCATAATTTTTTTATTTTCATTATATTAAACAATATATTTACATTAAATGTAGGGTGATAAGATAAGAAGAAGGGGCGATTGGATGAATTGGCTGATTCGCCCTTCAAATTCAGATAATTTAACGACTCGACTTCAAAATGTGAATATAGAAGGAGAGAAAAATGAAACTGATAAATCTGCTTCTGAAATAACTCTTGATAGTTCTTCTATACAAGAGGGAGGAGAGAAGAAAGTTGATGATCAAAATTGAATCATATTTATTTATTTTGAGTTTGAAGAAATTGGGCCTTTAATTTTTTCAAATTTATCGTGAAGAAAAATTGAAGGGGCGATTAGAGAGAGAACGAGAAGAAAACTGAAGTTGAAATGAATGATTTTTGATATGGGGAGAGTTTTGAGTTGGTAGAAATGTTGTATTGCCTTGTTGTTGTTGTTTTGTTAGGCTTTTACAAAATTTGTCTACCATTTTTTGATGCTTAACTATTTTTTTTTTTATTTTTTTTTTTGGATGGGATGTTGTTAAAACCTCCGTTTTTGAGTGAGGGTACGTTCTCACTTGGCTTTTGGGAAGATGGTAATGAACCTTGTTGAGTCTTGCTATGAAAAAATGTTGACCTTTTTAAGTGTCATTATGTTATGTTTTGGTATGTTATTTTTATTTTTATTTTTATTTTTCGGAAAATTGGTTAACTAGTTATTGGAATGTCGATATTTGTAACCATGTTGTTAATGTTACTAAAGGTATTTTTCTCGCATATTTGTTGTGCGTTGATTTCAAGATTTGAATGCTATTCATTTGTTTTGATGTCACACCGGCCTAACCTGTCTTGTTGTTTATTTAGTTTCTTATATATTTGAAAAGAATGTTGTATATTCCATTTCAAATTAGAAAACAGTTTTTCATTTTCTATCTTTTGTTGAATGAAAGAAATTTCACACAAATTATGCTTGTAATTATTAGTTGTTATGGGTTGGGTTCTTTTTCTGAAATTATTGGGCTTAATTAGTAGGCTGTAGTATCCAGGCCTCAACTATGATGGTCAACATATTTCTTAGGAGAAGTTATTCATCAGATTTTCTAAAAACTAACTTAAGAAACTATGCAAATTTAATGCTCTGATATGATCAGACCCGGCCCAACCACAAGCCCAAGGGAAACATATTAAGGCTATGAGTTATTTATATGTTCATCTCATCGTAGGCCCGCCAACTTTCTTTAAATACTTCCCACTGGCCCGTCAGTTTACTTTCATCAATGATAAAAAGAAGGCTTATCTCACCTCCATTTAATACATTAAAAAGTGCCCTCCATTATATTAAAGAACTGTCACTGATGCAAGTCTTTGTCCATTTGTTTCCCACTATGCAGGAGAAGATCATCATAGTAAGGCAGCATACTTGACTTCTCTTTTACGATGCCACAGTCATGTTTCTCCCTTTTCTTTTACATTTTCATTGAAAAACAACAACAAAAAAATTGTAGAAACCAATAGACAATCATAAATTTATATTTATTTCTTTTCTAATACTTTGTTTTTTCCGTCTTTTTGTGTTTTGAGATCAATTAACAATCTAATTTTATTTTTTGTAATCTTTTATCTAAAATAGTTTGTTTTGCATTGTATGTAAGGTGTTTGACGAATTCTTCAAGAAATAAAAATAAGGGAGTTGATACTGCACGATGTACTGTAGCGACCCTGTAGCGACAGTATATAAAAACTAAAAACAATATATACAAACATATGAACTGAAAACAAACAGTATATAAAAATTCATTATATAAAACATTATATATTTAAAAAAAATGAAAACAGTATATACAAACATATAAACTAAAAACAAACAGTATATAAAAATTCATTCGGTAAACAGTATATATTTTAAAAAAATGAAAACGGTATATAGCGTATATAGGAACGTGAGAAAACAATATATAATTTTAATCCATCGCTACAGTACCCCGACGTGATTTCTAATTTCCCTAAAAATAATATGAATTATGCTGAAAACAAAAATAAAATTTGTACACAAAATATCGATCTCATTAGAAAATGAGCAACTAAAATGTGAATTAGAAAAATATGTGGTCAATTATAAAGTTTTTTCTTAGTCAAAAACAACTATATTACAGATTAATTTTTTGCTCTTGTTCCTCATGCAAATTTTACAGGCAACATTTTGGGCAAACTATTGGTGTTTCTAGCGATTCGGGCTAGGGCAACCGATATATCGGGAGCCCGGCTCTGAATATGATGATCACTTTTAATTAGATTTTTTTATGTCCAAATAGGGACAATCTAATCTTTAATTAAAAGTGTAGTTATCGTTTTCTCATATATTGCATTTATATGATAAAAAGTTATCAAAATCATGATAAATTAGAAAGTTGATGTAGACAAATGATGATTAATGCTTCTAAAACTGTTGTTATCAAATAAAATATGTTACTTATATTCATACATGTTATGATTGATAATGACATTGGTAAGCCCAAAATGGTATAAAACTTTTAGTTGTATTAGGTGCCATTTACCAAACATTTCACGCCCTTCATTTATCAAATAATTTTTATTGTGAAAAAATAACAAGTATTTTCTTCGCGAAATCTATTTTTCTAAGTTTATAAGAACATTTTCAAATCCTACTTACATTCTTATAAAAAATTTGTATATGTTTTCAATTTATACCTAATGTGTGGGACCAAAGAGTCCACCCTATTTTACAAAAAAAAATGTGCTACTTGCATTATATCATTTCACATATGTAATTTGCAAACGAAATAAAGGGACAAAGGGGACTGTGACATAACAAAAGCAATAGGAGGCTAGTTAGGCGAAATTATTAATCGTTTTCATTAAATTAAGATGCTGAAATTAGCTGAATGTCAAGATCAAATTAGATGGAAGTTGCATGTGAATGTGATAATATATTGGGACCATTTCTGAATTCAATCAAATCATCGTGCATGCAAAGTTGTCATTCTATTTGGCCACATAAATCTACCACCAATTATTTTTAAGGAAAATTTTATAATATAAATTACCCCAGTTAAAAATAATTCTATAGTAAAATATACTTTGTAATATATTCAAATTCATTTGTGTGTAATATAATTCTTCTGTTCACGTGTATTTATACTAAGTTTAACATATTTCATACATATCAATATATATTATTAATTTTGAAGTTTCATAGATACATAACTTTGAGTTTCCATATCATTTTCGTTCAAAAATTGACATACACGGATGTCCATAAGTTACATATCACTTCGGTGCATGAAAATCCACCGTCTTTATCTATAATTATGAACATTTTTTAGACTACAGTTATAAATGTTCAATATTGATAATATCAATGCATACACTCTGTAGTTCAATTGATAAGGACTTATCACATATAGATATGTTATTAAAAGAAAAAAATTCCAGCTGCACCAATAATGCACTTTATGCTACATTGCTAAGTATGAAGTGGCAAAAATTCCCTGTATATCCTTCCCAAACCTCAAAATATCAAGCTAATCTTACAAATTATAATACAAATCAAATTAGAATATAAATTATTTTCGTAATAACAAGAAAAAACTCAATTGACTCGAACCAATTGACCTGATCGGATCCCAACCCGACCCGACTAGACTGACTCACTGCTTGCCTAAAAATTAGGTGCACCATTAATCATGGAATGGTACCCAGTATAAACAGGGAACATCATGATAGCCGTACAAGGTCATCAATATAGTGCAGAGCTAATTCAATTAATTAGACCATGCTTTTTGGTACATATACATCTGGAACTTGTTATGTTGCTATTAATTACAGTTTGAAAATTGATATATACATCTAAACTTCAACTTTTAAATTAAACTGAATTTTGCCTGCGGGCTTTAAAGCAAAAAAAATTTGGTGAGTAACTTAGATGGCCAACAAAATGTGTTGAGATTATCAACATACACTGTATTATGGTGGTAAACCATTTTAAGTATTTATATTTGCCCCACAACACATTGGTAACCACAACAATACAATTCTTTCATCACCTATCAGTGAGAATGGCAAAAATAAGAAAAATATGAAGAGCATAATATTTGAACTCATAATATAAATGGGGAGCTAAATTCAATAAAAGATAACTTACAAAATTGCATGAGGTCTATCTTCCTACTCTACACTTTTAGTGGAATTTATTGATTCTTTTTGGGACCATGTATTGTAAATTTGTTCAATTTGCTTCTAAATTCTCACAGCGACTCATGGACAAGATCTTGCACTGGTTTGGAAATATATCAATTAGCCCCCAATATTTCACCACCTTTCACTCTCTCAATCTCATAGCACACGCTGAGTCACATCACACAAAAGAGGACAAACAACGAAAAGTACAAGGGGCTAAGTATAATAATTTTCTCTCCAACAAACCATTCAATATCTAGCCAAAAAGGTCTTAACTCTTAATTCCAACACTATATAAACAGAACCCTCCCTAGCTTTTGATAGCAACATACTCAAATCAAGAAAACCTATATATCAAAACCTACCAACGAACTAGAAACAAACAATGGAAGCAAAAAAACTGCTACTCATCACTCTTACTAATCTCTTATTTTGTTTCTCACGTTTTATCGGTACAGTAAAAGCGTATCAATGGAATCAGACAAAACCATTGGTACCTGCCGTGATTGGGTTTGGCGATTCGATCATCGATCCTGGAAATAACAATCCAATAAAAACGATTGTTCAGTGCGATTTCCCGCCGTATGGTCAGAATTTCTACGGACATGTGCCGACTGGAAGGTTCTGTAATGGAAAAATACCAACCGATTTTATCGGTAACTAATTAAATTCTTCTTTATTATGCTTTTTATGAAATGTGACGTGTTTTTTTTTCACTTTTCTTTATTATTTTCGTTTTCTATGTAGGGTTGCCCGACTGAAATAGTAGTAACAAAACAAAACATGATCCATAAAAAAGAAACAGACAAAGATAGACAGCCAAAAAGAAAGATAATATAGCAATTATAAGATAATACGACAATAATTATAAAAAGAAGTAATTCCTTCAAAAAAAAATAAAAGAAGTAAGAAAGATAGATAATGAAAGCCTAATTGTCATTTAATGGAATACGCGAGTGAAATGCATTTATCGAGCAATTAACACAAGTAGACAGCTAATAACTCCAAAAGGGTATCAAATTTATTAATGTGTACTAATATACTATTTTCAAACAGTGACTAGCACAAATTTGTGAAGTTATATGAAAAGTATAATATATTATTATCAGTGTGACAGTATCTTAGTATAGAGGAGGCCTTGGTCTCCCTATTTTTTACAATATGTATTATGCATAATTAAGAGTCTAATATTTTATATACAATAGAGAATATATCCTAAACAAGAAGGGAAGTCTAATATTTTAATGTAAAATCTTAAACTTGTGTACTAATATACTATTTTCAAACAGTGACTAGCACAAATTTGTGAAGTTATATGAAAAGTATAATATATTATTATCAGTGTGACAGTATCTTAGTATAGAGGAGGCCTTGGTCTCCCTATTTTTTACAATATGTATTATACATAATTAAGAGTCTAATATTTTATATACAGTAGAGAATATATCCTAAACAAGAAGGGAAGTCTAATATTTTAATGTAAAATCTTAAACTTTTATTATCTCATTAATAAAATTGATGGACTCCAGGCTTGACCTGGGTCCAATTGTTCAAAAAAAAGAAGTGAAGTTTATTATTTTTGGACCTAAAGCACTCTGCACGTTTAATTTATTTTATTGAAAAAGTACTTCAATTAATTTTTGATGAATCTAAAAAATACACTTGTATCAAATGTATTTTCAGCATCTGGATTAGGTGTAAAAGAATTGCTACCTCCTTATCTTGGCTCCAATCTATCTCCACAGGACATTCTTACTGGTGTTAGTTTTGCTTCTGGTGGTACAGGATGGGACCCTCTCACCCCAGTAATTGTGGTAAATATGTCATGTCAAAATTTTCCAAAATTACAATTTTAAGCTATATCTTATTCCTCGTGAAAAGTTTTGACATGCAAATAATTTATCAAATTATCGATTGGAAACATCCTTATTTGTATTTGGAACATACTGAGTTTATAATCTCATATAATATATGTGCATACCACCAGTTACAAATTTGGATGAAATACTATTTCTCTTTTCAAAATATAATATATTTTTTCTAGGCTACATGTTAAATTTAAATCTTTTTTTTCTTTTTAGAATGTCATATCAATGAACGACCAGTTGAAATTGTTCGGCGAGTACAAGGAGAAGCTGAAGCAGGTAGCTGGTGAGAAAAAGGCGGCCAAAATCATTTCTGAAGCGTTCTATCTTATCTGTGTCGGTACAGATGATATAGCAAATACATACTTTGGGACTCCCTTTAGGGCAAGTGAATATGATATACCTTCTTATGTCGACTTGCTTTTATCCGGCGCCACAAGCTTCATACAGGTAGCATCCATTATATCAAATAGTCCATCATTTAGTTTGATTATTTGACTCTAGAAGTTTGAATGATTATATTTTTTAATATAAAATTTTCAATGTCAATATTGTTTTTATTTATTTATTAACCAGCAATTACATGAAATGGGTGCAAGAAAAATTGGATTTGTTGGCTTGCCACCAATAGGATGTGTCCCTTCACAAAGAACTCTTGGCGGCGGACTCGCAAGGGATTGCGAACCGAAAAGGAATTACGCAGCTCAACTCTACAATAATAAGATTGCAAAGGAAATTGAGAACTTCCTGAAGAAACCTGACTTTAAAGGAACAAAATTAGAATATATCAATATATATGATATCTTGTTGGCCCTTATCAACCGGCCTGATTCTTACGGTAATTAAAAACTAGCTAATTATTTTCTCTTTTAATTTGCATTTTGTTATGCAATGGATTCAACTAACTATTATCATTATATGGAATTAGTTTACATTTTTTATTTCAATATATTTGCTAATTTGCAAACTGAAAAATTTTCAGGTTTTGATGAGTCACATAAGGGCTGCTGTGGTACAGGATTACTCGAGGTATCGATTCTGTGCAACAGTGGGACCTCAAATACTTGTGATGATGTATCCCAGTACGTGTTTTGGGATAGCTACCACCCGACTGAAAAGGCCTACAAGGTCCTCGTGAATAATATTTTCGACAATTATCTTAGTTACTTGCTTTGATCATGAGAAGAAGAAAAAGAAGAAAGAAAATTTATATTTGTGTGGATTTATCGTGGAAGCACTTTAAATTTTATGTTTGGATATTCAATTGTGATTTATTTATCTCATGTGGCATTTGTTAAGCTACATGAGTTTGTAGAATTTTGTTGAATCACTGCCTATTGAAAAAGATGAATTGAAATACAATTATATATTTTTCAATTGTGTGGGACTTCTATATATTATATAATTATTTGTATTAACTATTAAGTGTCTAACTTTTTTTAGAACAAAGAAATAGAAAAACTGTTCAGATTAACTCTTCAGAAATATTCAAAAAAAAAAGAAATACTCTTCAGATTAACGGATAAACATGGTTCAAGAGAATCTTTCAGATTTGCATGTTCTGAAAAATAACGTTAGGAGAGAACAATATATAAGAGAGCAAAAGAGAGCCTTGAAGAGTTTTTTTAAGCAAGCAGTGTACGGTGTACCGGTTTGGAAAGGCGGAAATTTCAGCAATAGTTAGTGAATTTTGCTTCAAGTATCTTCATATTTTAAGCCAGAGCTTGAATTTGTTATCGCTTCTTGATCAGTTCATGAAGAATCTTTGTGGAAGAGGTTCGAAGTGGAGATATCATAAAAGTTGATGCAAAAGGCAAAACAAACAAGAATTGGAGAATTTTGTTTTTTTTTTCATCAAAACAAAATACATATATATTTTCATCACGGTCGGTTATTATAATCCCGGCCCAACCCAAAGCCCAAAAAAGGTGTTACCTTTCTTCATAAACCCTAAACCCTAAATCAAAAAATAAATCATCAAAAAAAAAATATATATATGTTACCCCACAAATTAAAAGAATTAGATCGGCAACAGCATAACAGGCTGACAGCAAGAATATAACCAACCAACTGGCATGACAGTACAGGCCATCAATATGGTATTCCAGTTCAAAAGTTTTGGAAAATCTGATTGGTGAACAGTAGCTAATTTAATTTGAAGAAAATACTTTTTGAAAATAAGAATTTGCTCATATTATCTCAAAAAAGATTTATAGTTTGTGCTAGTATAATATAAATTGTCGATATAATTTTTGAGGGGGATTGTTGATATAATTTTAAAATTTTAAATAAGAGATAGCGACTTTCAGATTAAGTAGATTTTTGGGACCATGACTTATCTATTATACGAAAACTTCAGATTTTGATCATGTTTAAGAAGCAATTATATCTGTACACTAGCTTAATATAGCTATTGATAACTAACTAAAACCTGAAAAATAGGACGGAGACGAATATTTCTTTAAGCTACGTCTTAAAGAATCAATTAATATTGTTCAATTGATTGCTTAAAATTCCTCAACTACTAATGCTTGCATGGTCATGCACTTGATAAATGAGACAACAGTGACAATACAGGAACTAACTACAGTTTTCATTAAAGAAAGATATTTTCTTTTATCTGACCCTCGTAATTTTCTAAATGATCAGAACAATTTTACTTTCAACTTACTTTTATAAATTACCGGATTGGAGTTTGAAATCCCATCTCAAACAAAAACCGGGATTTCAAATCCCCATCAGGTTTTATACAGTGCCAATTAATGTTATGATGTTAATCATAAACGGGAATTTAAATCCCTTTTTCTTCGAATTGGGATTTGAAATTCCAAACTGGAAAAATCAGTTGAAAATCTTAAAAAAAATACATAAAATTCCCCAACACACTATATAAACAGGAGCCACCTTAGCTTTTGATAGCAACACATACTCAATCAATCCAAGCTATCAAAAGATTACAAAGCGAGAAAATATGGATGAGGGAAAGAAATTACTATTTCTCACTCTTACTTGCTTGTTCTTTTGTTTCTCACATTTTTTGGGTACATTAGCCGATCAGTTGAACCAGGCAAAACCGTTGGTGCCGGCTGTTTTTGCGTTTGGAGACTCGATAGTCGATCCTGGAAATAACAATCAGTTAATGACGCTTGCCAAAGGCAATTTTCCGCCGTATGGCCAAGATTTCTACGGACATGTACCAACAGGAAGGTTCAGTAATGGAAAGATACCGACTGATCTTATTGGTAATTAATTAAGTGAATTATTTATTATATGTTTACAAAATAAGAGTATTCTTTTATCTCTTTTTTATGTTCATGTCTATATTATGATTGCTATTAGCTATTGTATTATGATTATATAGATTTGCAATGTCGGAACTAGGGAATGAATTGGCCATTTTTTTGAAGCAAGATCGGAAAAGATCAACTAAAATATCTATCGTTAACCAAATAAAAGGATCAACATGCAGTCCACTACAAAGAATTAAACGAAGAAACAAAGAATCGCAACAAGAATGAAAAATAAAACACACTAACACTTCTAAAAAGAAAACATATAGAAGATATTTTTTAGAGGTAAGAAAGAAAAAAATAATATGACAATTTAAAAAAAAATTAATGTGACAATTATAAAAGAAGAAAAAACTCCACATTTTATTCAAGAAAAAAAATGAAGCAAGAAAAACTGTCAACTTTTGAAGAAGTCAAATGTCATTTAATAGAACACATCTCAGTAACCCTACAAAATGAACAAATAAAACTGAAATATATAGTAATGAACAATCATATGTACGTAGTATGCTGCAAATGAAAGGGACATTTCTATAAAACAAGAAAATGAAAAGAAAAACTAAAAGGAAGAATTTATTAAGCTACAAAAGTAGATAGCATTAACTCCTTGCTAGTGAGAAAAATTACATGACTAGCCTAAGTAGCAATCATATATCTCATGTGCGCATACTATTTTCTTATCATATTTTCAAAAGTTCATAATATAATGACTAGCAGTAGCACAAATTTTGTGAAACTATATGGACCTCTAACATTCGATTTTTTATTAGAATTAAAGTGATGTAATTTATGTTTTTTGGATCACCTCAATTATTCTTGATGAACATAAACATGCAATTCTGTGAATGTATTTTCAGCATCTGGATTTGGTGTAAAAGACTTGTTACCTCCTTATGTTGGCTACGATCTATCTCCTCAAGATATTCTCACTGGTGTTAGTTTTGCTTCTGGCGCAAGTGGATTTGACCCTCTCACCTCACATATGGCGGTAAATATGCTTTATTATAAAGGATTGAAGCAGATTCTCAGATCTGCACTAAGTTGCATTGCTTGTGTACCTCATAAATGAGGATTCTGATATAAACAGCATATTGTATGTTAAATTGTATTTGTCAAAAGAAAAATTAGACTTGCAGGTAACTTGTAAAATGACCGTAATATCCTAGTTTGTATCTTTGGAAAAACTCAAGTAGTTTAATACATGTGATATATCACCAGTTCGGATTTTGGATGATAAAATCTACAACTTGTGTAGCTAAGCTATAGTTATGCTAACAAAACATTCTATGAAGTACTATTTCCTTTTCCAAATTATAATATATATCGTTTAATATTTTAGACTTACATTTAAATTTCTTAAACATATTTCATTTTAGAATGTAATATCAATGCCGGGCCAGTTGAAATTGTTCGGCGAATACAAGGAGAGGCTGAAGCAGATTGCTGGCGAGGAAAATATGGACAAAATTATTTCTAAAGCGTTCTACCTTATATGTGTTGGTACAGATGATATCGCCAATACCTACTTTGGACCTACTTTTAGATCGGTAATTTATGATATTCCTTCTTATGTGGACTCGCTTCTTTCCAACGCCACTAGCTTCATAGAGGTATAATTATATCAGAAATAATTCATCATTTCATTTGAATCATAATCAAGTATTAAACATATCCTCCCAATTTTTTAAATATAAAATCTCAATTTTTTCTTTTCTTTTATAATTTTTTACCAGCAATTACAAACGACGGGTGCGAGAAACATCGGACTTGTTGGACTTCCACCAATAGGATGTATACCTTCACAAAGAACACTTGGTGGAGGAATAGCAAGAGATTGTGAGCCCAGAAGGAATTACGGAGCTCAACTCTTCAACTCGGGAATTCAGAAGGAATTTGAGAAAATCCTGAAAAGACCTCACACTCAAGGAACGAAACTAACATACATCAATATTTATGACATCTTAATTGACCTTATCCAACAGCCCGAAGCTTACGGTAATAAATTATTAATACTTTTTTCTTTTAGTTCAATCGTTTTCATATAATATTTCAATTTGTGCATTGGTGGTACTTGTCGCAAATCGCAATTCATGATAATGTTAACCAACTATCAAGGAAAAAAAACTACTATATAATATGCTCAACCAACAAGACTATTGTGAAATACTTATAGAGATTTTGTTTCCCTATTTGCTAATTTTGAGAGTTGAATAATTTCAGGTTTTGAGGAGACACATAAGGGCTGTTGTGGTACAGGAATACTCGAGACCGCGGTATTCTGCAACAGCGGGACCTCAGATACATGCGCTGACGTGTCCCAATACGTATTTTGGGATGGCTACCATCCGACTGAAAAAGCCTACAAGATCATCGTGAAACATATTTTCGACAATTATCTTAAAATCTTAATCTAATGCAAAGCAAAAATTGATATATATTTGTGTTGATTCATAGTGGATACTATGTGGAATAACTAGAAAATTAGTATTCGGATATTCGATTGTAATTTTTCTTATATGTTGTAGCATCTGTTAAACTAAACTTGCTTACTTGTTAAGCTGAGAATCTGTTTAGTCGAATAAGAAGTGTTAGTTTGAAATTGTTGTCCGTATAGGCGTTAATACGAGAATTGTGGAAAGACTAGCACGGCTGTAGCCAGTAGCCATCTGAATTTGTTTTGTTTTCTTCTGAACAAAAACGAGCTGAATTTGGTTTTTGCTAAATTTTTTTCTCTTAGTTTTTATGTAATTTGAAATCTGAATTTGGTATTCTTTTTATTTTATAAATGAATTTACTGTTGACATGTCGCCGACCATGTGCCTCAAAAAAGTAGTTTTGAAATTCAAACAAAACCTCAAAAAAGGAGTTTTGCTCGACATGAAATAAAAATTTATTATTTTGAGAAGTCTCTCCAACGGATCCTTGTTCTAGTTATTTCTGGACCCAAACCCGATTCCTTAACTGGGCTTTAACAAAACAAGAAAATTAGATCACAGGCCCAATAGTCACACAGCACAAAGACTTGTAGAATTTAAATTTTGTTAGTGACCGTTTGATGCACATATGGAATTGTCTCCAGTTCTTCAATAAACGGAAGATCATTTTATCTATGGTGTTCGATCAAATGCCGCCAAGAGTTTGGTGATAAATTCCCTTGTCGTATCGGAATAACAGAAGACGGAATTCCATTAGAAGGATTTCAAATGGTGCTAAATTGGGTCTAAAATTTTGTATGTAAAAATTAATTTTTGTGTTGTTTTAGTTACATGCATTCAATCATTCAAATATTCAAGAAGGAAAGCATGAAAGGATTAAGATCGGAAGAAAACAATTGGACCGACTAAACTCAAACATTTGGAAGTTCGATACTTAAAGAGTCTTAGACTGAAATAATTGCGAAATGACATTTGGAACAAATAATATTTGGATCGAGCAAAACAATTATCGCATCCAATTATTCATACAAATTGTCTCAGTGAAGAGATATACTTTTTTTTTAATTTAAAGAAATATACTATAAGTAATAGAAGCCCCTAGCATAATCAACTTTTCTTCAAACAAGTTATCTTCATGAAGTATCGGCTCAATACCTTTTGAACTAAACTCCTTCTCGCACGAGTCGGGCACAGGATGAGCGTCTGATAATAACCTAAGAACATCACCATAAAATTTTGATTTGAACAATCTAATACAACTGTTCGCATTTGTGAGCACTTTGTCATAGCCATTATTGCATGATAAGAGAGCATTCTTGGAAGGAGAAGAAAGGCTTCCATTGTTTAACAAATCTTCGATCTTCGTTAAAATAGAGGAGCTGCTCGTAACGGTTAGATTCAGAGTGATGAGTCCTATCTCTTCACGACTTGCGGTTTGACTCTTAGGAATTTCTTTTAGTGTGTTGATACAAAATTGACATTGATCTTCGCCTTGTGTTAAGTTCTTGCAATTTTCTTCCAACGAGGCTTCGGTGGAAGGAAGGTTTGGGAGGAGAAGAAGAGAGAGTGTTGAAATGAGGAGGATTTTCTTCATTTTTTTTGGGGTTTCTTTTGGAGATTTGATGCTTGGTTGTTTCATTTTCTTTTATTTTGTGTTGCTTTTATTGACATTTTGTTGGGTTTAGAAAGCAAGTAGTAGATAGCAAATCTAATTTAGTAAGTGCATACATTGAACAAGTCCTTTTTTATAAAAACAAGTAAATCTTGTATTCATGGAAGATATGACTCGTACGGTGGTAATAAAGTCTCATTCATTAAATTATTCATGATTCATTAATTCAAAAAATGATTCACTAATTCTTTTTATTGGCTTTTGTAGGGTCCCAAAGTCAGTGACATGGCACAAGAATACACATCAATAGATGCTCAGCTCTCAGCCTAATTAGTGACGTTTACTAATAGATACGCAAATTCTACTTTGATGCATTTGAGTATAATTTTCAAATAATATTGCTTTCAATAAAGTTTGAAAAAAAAAATTAGTTGATGTCGCATTTATTGAAGTCAGTGTTAGGGCCTAATGACCTTGACAAAAGAAAATCATTCAATATAAATGTTAAGAGTTTTCCGCTAAGCCAAATTTTCGGCTCCAAAGAAATGAAGGGATTTAAAGAGCCCAAATTAGTTTTATCAGAAACGGAAAGCCCAATTTAGTTTTGTGGAAAGAGATTCAAAGTGGTGAGAAAAGTTTAAGAAAAAGGAAGAGGGAAACAAAAAAGAATTGGCTCAGAATATTGGTTCTTAATTTTTTTATAAATAAATTTTGGTTCTTATTATATATTATATACATATATTTATTTTAGGAGGGCTCTTCTTCATTCAGAAGGTCATAAAAAAATATCCTAGAATAAGCACGTTAGATAACCTCACAAGAAAAGATATAGTGATCCCAAACAGATGTTACCTCTGTTATTCAGACAATGAATCAGTTCAACGCCTCTTTCAACAATGCTCATATTCAGACTTTATACGGACACAACTCAAGCAAGCATTCTCACATTACATACTTCAACACTGACTACAACCCTCAAAAACCTACTCTCTACATCATGTACACAAGAACAAAAATCAATCACACTTGCATTCTGTTTTTGGATCTGGAAAGAAAAATGCAATCGTACGTTTAGAGACGAATCACTACCTCCTTAAAGGCTGCAAGAACTATCACTGACGAAATTGTACTTTTGAGGCAGGCGTACACATAACAGAATTAACTACAACTGTTGAGGGCGGAAGAAATCTCCTAAACCAACCCTTTTTCTTCTTACTTAATTTTCTAGTTTTTTCAGCTTCTTTGGGAATAATCCCCTCTTGTAAATGATTTATTTTTTTTATTTCCCTTTTTATGTACATAAACTTTATTTTAAATAAAATTGAAGGTAGGGCTTAGAGCCTACTCATTTTGATAAAAATAAAAATATATCCTAATTGACTTGGACCCAATCTAATCTGATCTAATCCAGCCCAAAAAAATACCCAACACGACTCACATTTTAAGCCCAAAAAACGGTAACCTCACAAATTGAAAAAAGAGAAATTATACAAAGCAATAGCACTATAATTAAGAGGCAATATTTGCACCTAACAAAAAACTGGAAAATACTATAGATTTTTTCTTGTTGATGCAAATATTTTCTTTAAACTACGTCCTAAAAAAACTCATTAAACAATGTCTTTTAAATTTAATTCATTAAAAAAAACAATATCTTTTAAATTTTTTAAATTAATTGGTTCAAAATCTCCTCAACTACCCGTTGTGATAAATGGGTGAATAGTGCAAATACAGGCCGACTAAGTATATTTTCCATTAAATAAAGATATATATAAATATTTTTTTAATATCCTTTTTTTTTTAGATAATCTTATGTAATATTTTTTTTTTCATATCTGACCCGCGTAATATTTAAATATTCAAATAACTTGACGTCAACATATTTTTGTATCTGTTTTAGAGTTTCAAATTCGACTCAAACAACAACAAAAAATGATTTCAGATTATTCCCCTCAGGTTTAATACCATGAAGTTAGATTTGAAATCATAGTTTTTATTTGAATCGGAATTTGAGTTCCAAATTGGTAAACGAGAAAAATAATTTGAAAAATAAAAAAAAGATATGAATGTGATGCATTAATTCGACTTTTTTTTTTAACTGGCCAAAAAAAAACATTAATTTGGAGAATATCTTAGTTTTTAAATTATTTGCGAAATTAGCCGTTTCGCTCAAAACTAGTTTCGCCCAGTGACGGGGCGAAACACAAAAAAAAAAAAAAATTGCCAGTTTCGCCCAGCCACTGGGCAAAACTCACTGTTCACCGGCAAAAAAAAAAAAAAAATTTCAAGTTTTGCCCCGCCATGGGGCGAAACAATACTTTTTAACTTAATTCAGTGGGAAAAAAATGAGAAAATTGATATTTCGCCCCGCCACTTATTGAGAAATAAGGAAGGCAAGATTGTGTTCATGCTATTTTTATATTTATTAGATAGTAACTGTTGCTCTAAGGATTTGTAATATAATTTTTGTGGTTCTATCGTTGTAAATAGCCTATATAATGATTATTTATTCGTATTAATACAACATAAGCAAACGTTTATCTCTCAAAAAAATAAAAATAAAAGAGAATGTGGACTTGTCCTAGCAAGATTCAAAACAAATGCTAGCTAATAAAAACATTCCAAAGATTTCATTTATATTACCAAATAAGCAATTAGAGACATACTCATATCAATAAGCACTATTCATTTTTTATTGTTCCTGTGAATATTTTTTTTTTTGCCAGTGAACAGTGAGTTTCGCCCAGTAATGGGGCGAAATTGGCAAAAAAAAAAATTTGCCAATGAACAGTGAGTTTCGCCCAGTGACTAGGCGAAACGGCTAGTTTAGCAAATAATTTAAAAACTAAGTTATTCTCCGAATTAATGTTTTTTTTTGCCAGTTCAAAAAACAAGTTCATTAATTCCCCAACAATATATAAATAGAGACCACCATAGTTCCTGATAGCAACACACATATTCATATCAATCCAAGCTTTCAAAACATATCAAATCAAAAAGAACAAAAGATGGAGAGAAAGAAACTACTACTCATCACTCTTACTCATCTCTTCTGTTTCTCCCATTTTTTCAGTACATTAGCATATCAGTTGAACCAGACAAAACCGTTGGTGCCGGCCGTTATTGCGTTTGGAGACTCGATAGTTGATCCTGGAAATAACAATCAGTTACTGACGATTGCCAAAGGCAATTTTCCACCATATGGCCAAGATTTCTACGGACATGTACCAACAGGAAGGTTCTGTAACGGAAAGATACCGACTGATTTTATTGGTAATTTATTCTATTACAAAATAAGAGTATTTTTTTTCTTTTTTTTTTAAGCTATATATTATGATTATTCAGATTCACGATAAGAATGAACTGGCCATTTTTTTGAAGCACGGTCGGGAAAGATCAACTTAAATATCACTAACCAAATAAAAGATCAATAGTCCACTAGAAAGAATTAAACGCAAGAAACAAACAACAGAAACAAGAAAGAAAAAAAGAAAAACAAAACAAACTAGTACTCTCAAGCTAGCATTCAAAAACAAACTAGTACTGTTCTTTTTAATGTAACTAGTACTGTTCTAAAAAGGAAAAAGAAAATAAATAAGATATATTTTTTTGAGGTGAAAAAAGATAATATGACAATTATAAAAGAAGTAAGAAAGACTTACAATTTCCCAGAAAAACTTACAATTTCCCATTTTATTAAAAAAATGAATAAGTATTCAAAAAATTAATTGGAACAACATATAAACCAAGCTGAAGAATAACAAATGGAAAGGCACCTGTTGATCTTCTGAATTTCTGATTCATTTCTTTATTTGATTCTTGTTTGTATTATTTTAATTTCTTGCTTTTCTTCTCATTTCTTTATTTCTTTTTCTCTTGCTATTTTATAAGGCCAATTCTTTTGGCACTTTGTAACAGACTCTATATTATTACCCTATCAATATGATTGCTGAACTTCAGGCATGACCTGGATTCATTTTTCAACAAAAATGTATTCAAAAATTTAGAGGCAAGAAATATTGTTAACTTTCGAAGAAGTCAAATTGTCATTTAATTGATTGAGCACATCAGTAGTCCCTACAAAATTAACCAATAGTACGAAACATGTTTCCAACTACAAAATTAACCAATCAAATTGTTATTTAATTGATTGAACACATCAGTAGTCCCTATAACATTAACCAATAAACTTAATTGAATAAACACATTATTTTATATTCTTGTATGTACATATGTACGCAGTACATACAAGTGGCAAGTGCAAATGCAAGGGACATTTCCAAAAAAACAAGAATATAAAATGAAAACATTTCCAACTAAAAGAAGAATTTATTGAGCTATAGAAGTAGATAGATAGCATTAATTCCTTTCTAGCGAGAAAGTCATGACTATCATAAGTAGCAGTCAAATATATCATATGCGCGTTTCTTATGATATCTGCAGAAGTATTTATTATAGAGTTCCTTTAATATGTACCAATAGCAGTAGCATAAATTTGGGTAATTATTATATTAAAAATGTTGTAATACGGATCTGATTTTTTGACCACAGTTCCACATCATATATGGGCCAGCGTCATATATTTTCTTATCATCTTTTCAGAAGTATTTAATATGGAGTTCCTTTAAGATATACCAATAGCAGTAGCATAAATTTGTGAAATTATATAAAAAAAATGATGTAATACAGATCTGATTTTTTTGGCCACATATTATGCATTAAAAATAGAGAATAACTTTTATCATATATGGGCCTCTAACAATCAAAAAATTTCTTTTGAGTAATTTATGATTTTTGGACCTCTAAATATTGATTTAATTATTTTTTGATGAATCTAAAAATGCACTTTTATGAATGTTCAGCATCTAGATTAGGTGTAAAAGAATTATTACCTCCTTATGTTGGCTATGATCTATCTCCTCAAGATATTCTCACCGGCGTTAGTTTTGCTTCAGGTGCTTCGGGATTTGACCCTCTCACCCCAGAAATTCCGGTAAATATGTTTTATCAAAGACTGAAGACCTGCATTTTTATTGCTTGTGTATCATATCAGCATAATGTGTATGTTAAAATTTTGGACATGCATATAATTGCGAAATAATCCTAATATCCTAATTTTTGTTTTGGAAAAACTTGAGATAGTTATGCTACCAAAACATGATATGATGCATTATACCTTCTTTCAAATTTTAATATATTGTTGCATATTTAGACATAAATGTGAAATTTCTTAAACATGTTCATCAGAATGCTTTATCAATGCCGGACCAGTTGAAATTGTTCGGCGAGTACAAGGAGAGGCTAAAGCAGATAGCTGGAGAGGAGAATGCGGCCAAAATTGTTTCTGGCGCGCTCTATCTTATATGTTGTGGTACAGATGATATCGCAAATACCTACTTTGGACCTACTCTTAGATCGGTTGATTATGATATACCTTCTTATGTCGACTTGCTTCTATCAGGCGCTACAAACTTCATAAATGTATCACTATATTAAAAATTGTTCATCATTTAGTTTGATTATTTGAATTAAGAAGACTGAATGATTATATTTTTTTTTATATAAAATTTTCTATGTTAATATATTTTTTTTTTACCAGCTATTACATGACATGGGTGCAAGAAAAATTGGATTTGTTGGAATGCCACCAATAGGATGTGTCCCTTCACAAAGAACACTTGGAGGCGGAATCGCAAGAGACTGCGAACCGAAAAGGAATTACGCAGCTCAACTCTACAATTACAAGATTCAAAAGGAAATTGAGAATTTCCTGAAAAAACCGAACTTTAAAGGAACAACAATAGTGTATATCAATATTTTTGATATCTTGATGGACCTTATCCAACGCCCCAATGCTTATGGTAAAATTATTTGTTATCTTGTTATGTAGTTTTTGTATAATATTTCAATCTGTGTGTTGGTATTCGTCGCAGTTCCTGATAAATATTTGCCAATTATAGAGGAAAAATCATGATCTTTTTGTTGCTGGCTTTCTTATTTTACTAAGCATCTGTTGAAGACCCGATGCTTCCTATAATTCATGTAGGAATTCCTACAAACAAAGTCTGAAATACTAGTAGATTTCTTTTAGTAAACGTAGAAGGCTCTTTATCTCACTTCTCTTATTTGGTGCAAACGTGATTTAAGTTTCATTATCTATGGTTCATTATGCAAAATGTTGCACTGACTAAATAATATGAAATGCATATCGATATTCTGTTTCCATATTTGCTAATTTTGCAAGCTGATTAATTTTCAGGATTTGAGGAGTCACGTAAGGGTTGTTGTGGTACAGGGTTACTTGAGGCTTCAGTACTATGTAATAGCGCGTCATCAGATACTTGCGCAGACGTGTCAAAATACGTATTTTGGGATAGCTATCACCCGACTGAAAAGACATACAAGATTATCGTAGATAATATTTTTGACATCGATGGTAAGTTCTTGCACTGATGAGAAGAAGATAAAGGCGAACTTCAAATTTTGTAATTGGACGGACATTCGATTGTGATTGTTCTTATCTCTTATAAAATCTATTTATCTAGACTTTTTTACTCCTAAGGTGAATTGTAGGATTGAGAAATGTGTTGGCTTAAAACTGTTGTCTTAATTCATCAAAAAAAAAAAAACTGTTGTCTTGCGCTGATATTAGTTTCAAAATTCTTACAAAACCGATTTGAATAATGATTGTGTGAAGTATATTGTACAATATATGTAATAATTTCAAAGATAATATCATATAAAAAAGTTGAATTCATACCGCTTAATATAATTTAGCAAGTCTAACAATTGATTGATCTTTATCCTAGTTATTTATGGATCCGAACCAATTCTAAAACTTGGGTAAACATTTATAATAGGTTATAATTCTTAAAGCATTACTGTTTAACCCTCCTGCCACGTCATTCTATTTGTCTCATCCATTGGATCAAAAAATCAAGGGCTAAAAAGTATCAACCAAGAAGATATGAATAACTGAAATGGAGAATATTTTCCCGCTGAGGTAAAATATCCTCTTCTCTTCTCTCTTCTCAGACCTACCTCTGCTCTCTCTCTCTTTCGTGGCTTCTCCTCTCTCAGCTAGGGCCTGCTCCCGCCCCCTTTCTCTGTTCACCTTGGCCGGCTACTTACTGCCAACTCTGTGTCTTTCTCCGCCTCGGCCGGCCTACGCTGCTCTCTGTCTCCGAAAACTCTATTGATGAATTCTTCTCCCTAATTTTGGAGCCAAACCTACTAGATTGAATGTATTAAGATCAGAATTCTGTTCCTGAATTTCAAGGGTTTTGCCAATGGAAGAAAGCTTTGTAAGATCCTTTTCTACTGGAAAGACTTCTTTATTTATCACAAATTAGAACAATTAAGTCTAATTTATGTGTTTTGTTGTTGCTGCATTTTTCTAGAGTATGGGGATGAAAATGATACTGTTGAATCTGTTACGAGTATTCCTTTCTAGAGCATTTTTCTACAGGATGGGGATGAAATGGTCCGGCTATTAGATCTATTGCTGATTTTGATGAGTGCATGATGCTTTGCTGATTAGCTCCCCGCTCGCCAATGCTCAAAAATGAAGCTTCTGAATTTCACAGGGGACCTATTTCATTTCAAATTGTTATTTCATGAAACAATCATATTTAATCCTAATTCAATCATAACTACTCAAATTAGAACAAAAATACACTAATTTAACCCAATTAAATCCAAACAGCTAAATAAATCAACAAGAAAATGAAAAAAGAGCTACATACAAGCCTCAGGCACAGAGAGAAGAGAGTCGAGCAGCTGCCGCGCGCTTAGGGTTTTTGGGTTCGTACCAGCTCTGTGCTTCCCCGTTTTGCCGCTTGCATCAGATCCAGATCCAGATCCAAGAGCCCGTTTGCTAGTTTCCATCTGAGGCGAATGGCGAGCTAATGGGGATAACGGAGCAAGCGGAAGGGAATAAGCGGAGCGAGAGAGAGAGCTTTTCCGTTTTGTTTTCCTGGTCCGATGTGGAGGAGAGAGAAAGGCACGTAGGCTATCGGGCAACGGTCGGGATTTTAGGTCGGTGGTGTAGCTTTATTGATATTAATTAGTATTCTTGGTTAATGATGAAATTTTAATATTATTCTTTATTTGTGTAATTATGTCACAAAGCTGACGGGAACTCAGCTTTGTAAAGGTTGTAATGATCAAACAAGAAAAAACAGTTCAAAATCCACCACTCCAAACGGCACCCTACTGAAAAGAGTTAAAAAAAAAAAAAAAAAAAAATCGAATTTTGAATTGTAACTCTTTCGTGACAAGTACAGATTTGACAGTTTCGTGATGTAAAATTTGTTACGTAGACTTTTATTTGGGTTCAAAATACAGGAATAATGTCGCGCGAATTTGGATTGCCAGCTGAATCTAGAGAAACTTGTTTCTAAACAGTTCAAATCCAGTTTCAGAGCTACCAATTAGCTAAAAAAAACACACACACACACACAACCGCACGCACACAAAACATGACTTAAATCCTGGTTTCACGGCTACCAAATAGTAACAAACAAACAAAAAAACACACAAAACATGACTTCAAATCCTGGTATAACGGCTACCAAATATTAACAAACAAACAAAAACACACACAAAATATGACTTAAAATCCTGGTTTCACGGCTACCAAATATTAACAAACAAACAAAAACACACACAAAACATGACTTAAAATCCTGGTTTCACGGCTACAAAAGTCATACATAAGATCATAAATCCTCTCCTTCCTCAAAAGCCTTCACTCTGGCACTAATCCTTGTGAGTTCTGCCTCTGCATTTAAATTTTTTATAAAAAAAAAAGAGAAGAAATGCATAAGAATATAGAAGACGGCACAAACATGGGAATAAAGAATTGAAGAATGAAAGAAGAAATCAATAACCATATTTTTTTAAATGAATACAATGGAAAATTGATTAGATAAGTATGAAAGAATACCTTGCGCATTATATCCTCCAACAATTCCTCAAGGCTTATAGTTGAAGCTCGCACCTGAAAAATCACACAAAACGAAAAAAAAGTATTAACATTTAATCAATAAATAACAATAATAATAGTTATTATTATTCAACTTCCAAAAAAAACTAGTGATAATAATTACCTGGGCCATAAGAGCCGCCTGAAAATTGAAAAAAAAAACATAAAATTAATTTAGGAATTCAATCTATAATGTAGTGATTAATTGGAAGGAAAAAGCTGATAGATTAATTACCTCTCGTTCTTTCTCGCTCGGATCAAAAAAACGAGTCGCGCCTTCGATGATATAATCTGAATTTGGAGGATCTTTTTTGAAGGTTACTTCAGACGAGCACTTATTGCATTTGAAACGGAGTCGGTAACGTTCAAGGTCCTGCAATTGAAAAGAAAATAGGAAATTTTGAGGAGCCGATTGGAATCGCAGCGAAACTGAGAAAAAATAGTATTGAAATTGACAATCCAACAGAACAAAATCGTGTGAAATCTTCTATCTAATCAAGGCAGGCCTGATTATTAGTAAAGCGCAATAAAGACAGACAGACATAGTTAACATGAAATCTGACTGACGATTATTACCTCTCCTTGAACGTATTCTCTGAGAGCATAGAATCCATCTCCTCTGCGCATGATATTCTGGCATGTTAGGCAACTGATGCTCATGGGAAGAGTCAGATCGATCGGATGAGGCTCCGGCACCGAATCCGTCCGCCGCCAAACCTTCCTTTCTCCCATATTCGCCAGATGAGTCTCCGGCTCCAAACCTTCCTTTCTCCCTTCTTCGCCGGATGAGTCTCCGGCTCCGTCCGCCGACAAACCTTGCTCTTTCCCATCTTGGCTAGCTTTCGACGATTTCTTCCTGCCCTAACCCTAATTCTCTCTCTCTCTCTGCCTCTTCTTACAGATTTATTTTTCAAAATGGCACTGTTCACGGAAATAAGTAAACAGTTAGCACTCGTTTGAAAAAATTTTGGAAACTAGCACTTCCGCCATCAGTGATGGCGGAACCCATTATACCCCTATTTGGCGCTCTAAAACCCCATTAATTAGCTAATTAACTGGTTCCGCCATCGGTGCCAGAGATTTTTCGAACAATTTTCCTGCGCGAGAAGTTACTGACATTGGTTCCGCCATCACCGATGGCGGAACCAGCTTGGCAATTTCGCAAAAATTTCTAGGGTTCGGCAGTTTTGCGTATAAAAAAATTTAAAAAAAAAAAGAAAAACATTGGTTCCGCCATCACCGATGGCGGAACCATTTTTTTTTTCTTGCTAATAAACTGCTAAACCCTAGCGTTAATTGCGAAAATGCCATATTGGTTCCGCCATCGGTGATGGCGGAACCCGTTAATTAGCTAATTAATGGGTTTTAGGGCGCCAAACAGGGATATAATGGGTTGCGCCATCGCTGATGGCGAAACCAACTTTGGTTCCGCCAACAGTGATGGCGGAAGTGCTAGTTTCCAAAATTTTTCCAAACGAGTGCTATCTGTTTAATTATTTCCGATAAAAAATAATTAAACAAAATAAAATATTCTAATAATAAAATTAATAATCCATTATCAAAAGAAACAAATTCAACAACTAATAATCATAATAAAAACTATTGCTCAAACATCACTTGCAACCATAGTTAGTCATTCGTGATACGCGAATAATATGGTTCGCGATACGTTCATGTATAATTCGTATTGAACGTTTTCGAAGTCGGTCAAATAAAACGAAGACGGTATTAATTCGTCAATTCGGCTCATTGTTCAGAAAAATTTGGTATATTAAATTATTTAAATATATATTTGTTATTTAAAAATAATTGAGAAAATATTATATTTGGTAAAAATTCGGAAAATACGATATGAATTTTTGAAATTCAAAAATTCGCGAATGGATGCGAATTATTGAAATAAAGACACGAATTTTTAAAAATTCAGAAAATACATGTATAATACATAAATAAAGAAGAAGAGACCTTTTATAGAAATTTTCCTCTCATTAATTTTGGCGGAAAACTGAAAAATGGATTCCCTTCTTGTGGGAATGTGAAAAGACACATATTTTAGAGGTAAATTCTATTCTCACCAAATATTACCTAAGAAATTCTCGATTAGCTTACTTTATTATCTAGTAACATTCCAAACATAGGAATGAAATCCATCATACTTGAATATCTTAACATCCTAATTTAAAACCACGAACCAAACAGCCTCTTAAATCGAAAGGCCCAATAGTCACACTGCTCAACCCAACATGTAGAAAATACAAATTTGAAACTTTGGTACCGACTGTTGGCTTACAGATGGAACTGTCTCCAGTTCTTCACTAAACGGAGCGATTTTTTTTTGTCTCTTTTAACAAGAGGCATACAATAAGAACTCCAGTTGGTAAACTTCAAAACAAAAAGAACTCTAGTTGGGGAAATTCTTTAACTTCAGTAACTCTAAGATGTTTGATGAAATGCCACCAAGAGTTTGATGATAATTCCCTTTTTATATATTTTTTGTTTGGAAATAAAATTCCTTTGTTATATTGAAATAACAGAGGATTGAATTCCTCTAAAAAGAGTTTGAGATAGTACTAACTTAGGTTTCAAATTTTGTATTGAAACAAATTTTGGTGGTGTTAAAACTATATAGAAAAGTGAAACATTTAAGTTTAAGCATGTGACTATGTGAATTACTTTATAATATTTATTATTTATTATCTATCATAATTTAATAAGTATATACGTAGCAATAATCTCACATTGGCATAAATTTTATTTTGTCACGGCCTAGTATTTGGTTCGATTACAAGCCCAAATCGTATTTTATATTCTCAGGCTTCAAATTCTGGGTCCACGGAACTGAAGGGATTTAGAGAGCCCATTCGGTTTTATCAGAAGAAGAGAGCCGAATTTAGTTTTATGAAAGAAAATGTCACATTAATATTATCTTCTCAAGCTTTAAATTTCTCTTGGGCCAGGCTCTCCAACCCATTCTGTTTGAGAGCCTTCCTATTGCAAGTCTGAATTTTAAATAACAGCAAAAATACATGCCCTCAAAGAATAACAAAATAAAACAAGATCAATTATTTTATTTTGCATTACACACATGATTATTAAAATAAAATCTCCATAATACAAGGCCTATATAATAGCAGTAATATGATATGCGAGTGTAACAATTCGTTCCGCTAGAATATTATCTAAATGCAGCATTTGCTCTATTAAATAATAAAATCTCAATTTTTTCATACAAAACCTCGGTCCGTCCAGAGCCATCATCGCGTAATCAACCGCCTTTTCATATTTCTTTGACTCGACAGCAGTAATAGCTTTATTCAGACTTTGAATCGCTAGATCATATTCATGTAGGCAAAATAATAGGGATTCTTTAGTTACATTGGACAAAATTTTACTGCTCTTCAATATCTCGTTTATCTTAGGTTTAATGGCAGTGCAATTTGTTATGGTAAGATTCAGAGCGATAATTCCGATTCGTTCTGGACTGCAGTTCGAGTCTCAGGAATAACTTGGAAGGTCTGAACGCAGAATTCTCTGTCCTTTTTTACTTTCGAATGCTTTATCGCATATTTCTTCTAAGCAAGCTCTTGTTGTCGGGAAGTTCGGTATGAGAGTAAGACATGAGAGTGTGAGAGTAAGACATGAGAGTGTGAGAGTGAAGAGAAGTTCCTTCATTGTTCTTCTTTTGATTCTATTATTTTTTTTTTAGTTTTATTTTTTCTTCTTCTAACTTGTTATAATAATTTTTGTTGCCACTCGAAATTAATGCAGAAGATTTACATTTATTACAGAATTAAGTGCCAGTAAGTGCTAGAGATGTGATTTAATTATCTTGAGAGAGAGAGAATTTAATAAAAGGAAATTTGGAAAAACAAAAGCCCTGCATTTCCCTTTAATGCAGAGGTCTTATTGTGAAGTTAATCTATCGAGTTCTTTTATAGTGCCCGAGTATTTTTTTAGATTTTATGATAGATTAAATCTGGATCCTCTAAATTCAAAGGGGTATTTTTCGTATTTAGTAATTAATTACTCAAGAGCCGTTTCCTTATTTTCTCTTCTCCTATATTGTGGTCTCTCTTCTCCAATACATCTCCAATTCCTCTCTTCTTATCCTCATCTCTATCATAAAACAATATATTAAGGCTCTAAATAATATACTAGAAATCTATACCCACATTACGAATAGGTACTCTATAAATACTCAAAATATATAATGACTTGAAATATAGAAGATATTAAACATATGTATTGTGCCCCAAAATTATTTATTCAACATTCAAAACTAATATAGGAATAAATTATAAAAATAATATTTACTAAATAACCAAAATTATTTTAAAATAACCACAAAAATACTAAGATTGTTTAAGCAATGAAATCACACAAAAAATATTTAAGAATATTGCATTGGCATCAATATCATAACTGTCATGATGCAATAGCACAAAAATAATATATTGGCATAGAGAAGACTGAGAGAAGATATTGCACTAAATAATCAACAAGGAGATAATTTAATGGATATGTGGTGGAAAACAAGACTAAAAATGAATAAACAAGAAAAGAAGGAATGGGATATCAAATGGTGGAGCTGTTGTTTGGGAAATGTGGCTAGCCAGAAATAGAAAAATATTCCAAGAAGAAGATTTTAAACTGGAGAGTAGCAAGGCAAACATAGCGATATTTAGAAGAGCTTGGAAGGAGATGTAGTCTGTATATATATATATATTTTTTTTTTAGAGTAACAAATGTTGTAAGTGGGTAAAGTCTGCAGTGGAACGATGTAAAAATATCTCAAATTAATCGAAAAAAATGGGCCAACTTGGCCTTATTTTCCCTCAAAAAAAAATATTGGCATAGAAAAATAATATATTAATGATGAAAAAGATATATCCATTATGAAGGGCATATTGTCAGGTGAAACAATTGGAATGGACCGGAGAGCGACAAATGTATAACTGGAAAAAGAGGAGACAAATTACTATTTTACTCATTCAAGTTATTTTGATAACTTAATAAAGGGATTATATACACATCTCCCCAATAGCTCCCCCTCTCTTCCCCCGTCATCTCTAGTCCACCGTTTGTCACTAGTAAACGGAGCCCACTTTTTTTAATTAAATATGGGGCCCGTTTATCACTTATCAGTGATAAACGGTGGACTGAAGGGGACATTTACTGGGGGATAAATATAATTTTTCCTTAATAAATGGTAATATTTCATATAGCTGACACATTCTCAAAATCCATCCTATCCATCCAATCTAAAAAAACTCTTTTAATATTAGCCCTTCATGTTTTTTAGTCGGGTAACATTTAAAAATCCTAATCTATATATTAGTTAATTGCTAATGTTTAACCCACAAAAGTCCTATATTTAGAAATTTTAACCATCAAAATTTCTCAAATCAACATACTCATATTCATGCTTCCCGTTGACCCTAATAAAGTTTTGTAGCTTAACCCAACCTCAACCACTTATTGTCCCCCAATTTTTTTTTATTTTGGTGTAATGCACCATCTAATTAATGCTCCTCTCCAAACATCTTCAAGTCAAAAAGCTTATATGGCTTTCACCTTTCAGCCAAATAGACAAATCACCACAATATCATATGGTCCACACACTCCATACCTTCTCTATCTCTTATTATTTTCATTCTTTTTAAGAATTATTAATCATAATTCGACCAAAATATAACCATCTTAATATCTAGAATACATATTCAGTAAAGAATACCTACCAGAAGAAAACAATAAAAGTTCAAAGATGTATTCCTCTTTTTTTGTAGAAATCAAAGATTCATTCTTGTACTAATTTTTGAAGTGTATTCTTATACATTCAACAATATATATAGTTTTTAGTTGGATTTTCCTTTTTTAGAAATATATTAATCTGAAACAATTTGTAAATAGATAATATATTTACTATGAATAAAGGTATTATATCATGTTAATAAAGGTATTATATCAGTGTTCAAAGATGCAGTGCGCTATTGACCGTTATTTAAAATAACAATGAACTGCTTAGTTAGTTGACCACTATTTGAAATAAACTATGCAGTTGAAATAAATAAAGTATACCAGTAAAAAGTTTGTTTCAGACGTTATTTTACTAATTGTTTAAATAAAATTAGTTTCTTTTTTCCTTTTAGTTTTATCATCGTTTTAAAACTGGGTTTGGTTGAAAAATTATTCTCCCCTTGCTATATCTAACTACTTTACAGAGAAGCCACCTTCCATTATTCCCCTCATGATATGACCTAATTATCCCCCTTCCTTACTCTCTCTCCCTCTCCCTTCTCCCTCTCTCTCTCTCTCTCTCTCATGGCTGTAGACTCATGGCTATCGAAATTCCGCTCTGCCGTCTCGCCACGTCTCTCATCATCGCTCCGGTCCTCACTAAATATTCCTTCCAATCCTCCCAATCGAAACTCAAACAAAATTGGCATCTTAGCCTTCGAAATATCATCGATCATGTCAAAAATACTCCATCTGTGGCAAACCCTTACCGATTCGCATCTCTTTCACCTCCGGTTCGAAACTATCTCATCAGAAGGCGTCCAAAAAGTCGTATCAGACGATGAATCTTTTCTTCTATCCCTTGCATGTGCTGAGCTAACAGAAACCCTTCGTATCATATCAGAATCAATATCCACATTCAGCCATAAATGCACCGATCCTTCGTTGCGCGAATTCAGGACCTCTTTTAGAGAATTCGCCAATTATGGACTTGATAAACATAAATGGGCCATGAGTTGCAAAGAAATGGATTCTAAAATCAAGAAGATGGATCGACTCGTCTCGACTGCTACCGTTTTGCACAACGAGATTGACAATTTATCTGATACCGAGCACTGTTTAAAAAAACTTCTCCAATGTGGTCAAGGGGATAACAACCGAAAACTCCTCCGGATTGGAAAAATCTCGACCCTGACGGATCTCCAACAGAAGATCTTTTTGTTGAAACAGGAGGTGAAGCGTTTGAAACAAACCTCACTATGGGGTTACACGTTTGATAGTGCTGTTCTGATGATGGCTCGATCGGCTTTTACAGTTCTAGCTCGGATCAAACATGTGTTTGGTCTGAGTCGGTTAGAGACATGTAAACCGTTGTATAGGAGTATCAGCATATCTGCGATTGTTCACCCGACATCTGATACATCTCCAGTTGAATCGCGACGGAAATATTTATCTGGGCCTTTGTTTTCAGAGGAAAGTGTTAAAATGTACGACTTTTTTGAATCTAACAAAGAGGTCCTCAAACCGCCTCCTTTGACACTCGGCGAGTCAGCAGTAGCGACACATTACGCAAATCTTGTTGTAACAATTGAGAAAATGGTCCGTTCAACACGGTCCGTAGAGCCTGACACACGAGACAACTTGTATGGTATGCTAACTGCCAGTGTAAAACGGAAACTACGAGAACGACTACGTGGAGTTGAGTGGGGCCCACAGGCCATTATCAGCGATCGTAATTTGGCTGCTGAATGGAAATGTGCATTACATGGAATTATTGCATGGTTAGGACCGATGGCTCATGCAACTATCAGATGGCAGGCTGAACGAAGTTTTGAGCAGAGACGGAATTCAGATAGGTCCAGAGTTAACGTACTTCTTTTACAAACATTGCATTTTGCGAATCGTGAAAAGGTGGAGGCGGCCATTGTTGAGCTGTTGGTAGGTCTTAATTACGTGTGGAGGTTCGAAAGAGAGATGGAGTATAGGCGGGAGATGTTGCTCGCGCAAATGGAGTCGGAGATGTGTAAAAATCAAGATGGTGATTATAATACTGAAAATATATACGAGAAGTATAGAAAATGTCATGAAATTAACTAGTTGTTGGGCTTGAAATATTTTTTTCCTTCTTCTCAATCTGTTTTAAGTCTAACATATAGCTTAATGTTTTTTCCTCTCTTTGTTTTCTCTCTTTTTTATTTTTTGGGGGTGGGGACATTGTGTAACTTCTAAGGACAGAAATTAATGCTTGAGATCTTTGTTAATACTAAAGCGTGTAAATGAATATTATGCAGTTAATTAATTATATAATTCCCATTGCAAAGAAAAGAAATGTTACAGACCAACAAGTTCACCTCATGGTTGAGTACTGATGTTCATTTAACATCAAATCAAATTTGAATCACACTGAATATAAATTTCCTTCATCACCTTTTCTTAACTAGGGAAAGGAAAGATAATAACTGATACTCAAGATATGTTTTTATAGTTTGACCTTGTACCCATTTCATCATTACGCCCACTTAATTTCAACTTAATCTTGACGCAATGTGTGGCAAGTGCACCAACCAATTTGACAAATTTTAAAGTGGTGCGGTCGCATCATGCCTACACATGATCAATTTACATCATTTTCATGGAGTTTACTGTTTACATCTTGCTAGTAAATCATACTTTCCCTGCCACACTTATCAGTTATCAGTGATAGATCAACCAAGAAGAAAAAACCAAGTATTAATATTCCTCCCTACTTTCTTTCAAAGAATTAAACAAATATTTTTATCTTCAATAAAGAGAAAAAGCTCCAACATTTCAAAAAAAAAAAAAAAAAAGCTCCAAATAAAACCAAAAAGAAAGAAGTCGTCAATTATAAAATACTCAATTTGGTGGACATATGGCCTAGCTAGTTTGCCACTTGCATTTACCACTTTCTCCTAGTTTCATAATAAAGGCTTGGACCATTTTTTTTTTTTTCAATAGAGAAATTTTCAGAAAAGAAAAAACTGCATTATCAAAACTTTCAATTCTAAAAAAAAAAATTGGTCACATCCATTATCAACCGATTTTTTAAACTCCTATATCAATCATACTATATATAATGAATAAGATTTTTAATTTTTTTTTTCAATTATGGGGATTTATTTGCAAAATTCTAAAGAAGAGTTTTGGACTTTGTATATGTGATCTGGTAAGCCACTAGGGACACATGGGGGGTAGGTCGAGTCTATCATGGCGAATCCCTCACATGTTATGTGACATTTTATAATAAAAAAATTGTATAATCAGACTTTATATTATTATTTATATAAAGTATCAGACATTATTATATGTATATTATATGTATATATCCGGATTATATGATGGCGGGTCATGTGCTCGTATTGTTATTTAAAGAGAGTTGTTGCCCCTCAAAGCATCTTAGGGGCACCCTTTTTGTTTCTTTGAAGTTTTGAACCTTTTAATTTAAATTAATAAGGTTGTTTTGGCTGAATTTAGAGAAAAAAAATGTATTGCAGACGTAGTTGTTAAATATTTATCAAAAAATTCATAAGATTAATATTTCGAGGAGATAATTTAGTATGTTTTTATAAACTAAATAATTGTTCTGGTATTCATAGCAATGTGTTTACTAATGATTGTCATTATTATAGATACTTCGAAATAATAAAGTATAAATTTAATCATAGCATTTGTATACCATGTAAACAAGAATATTGGGTAACGTCTAACGTACCATTACCGTATCATATAATATATAAGAAATCATTTTTTTGACAACTAAGGTCAAAAGTCAGTTGGAAATATTTTAGAGTTTAGTAAGTTTATGTGATATATTTATGTTCGGTTGCATATGTTAACATACCGTTAAAAAAACAGTTGATGCTTCTACAAGCATTAGATTGAACACTCAGTCACAACTATTTTTTTTGCTGCTTATTATAAAAAATAAATATATGAAAAATATATTGATATACTTGTGCTAAATTATAATATTAGAAAATATATATTATTGACACAAAGTATATATATTATTGACACAAAATATATATTGAAGCCGAAATAGGTCCAAAGATATTGGAACTGAAATTAAATTGAAGCCTTGAATATACAAATCAGCCGACTAGCACTATCACAACGTGGAGAAAATGTAAAACGAAAAGTTCAATTTTCGGCCCTACTTTTCTAACTCAAAAGGGCCTTTTATTAACAGCAATTCGAATGCAAACTTTTTTTTTCCCGATTACATGGCCCGTAGGCAACCCACACCTATTAACCTACACCTCTCTATTTCAAACCCTTACCCTATTGAAACCAGGCTATTATTCCATACCAACTGCACTACAACAGTGGAGGCCGAATGCAAACCTTAGAAAAAACAAGTTCCATTTACAAAAATCTGAATGCAACAATATCTGTTGTGTATCATTCATATATGATTCCTTTAAATTCTTACAAACAGTTTATACAATCAAACTGGCCTTTAGACATTATATACTCAATCCAGCATCGGCACGATCAGACGACAGAATATTCTTATTCTCATCAGCACCAGCCAAGTTCTTGGCTTTCTCTGCTTCCTCATCCCAATCCAAACAAACCAGAAGAAAACCCAACACAACAACACTAACAGTCGCGCCGATAACAAAGCCCATTAAAAGCCCACCAAGACCCAATTTCATTTTAAAGCCCAATATAACAGAAATTGGCAATGCAATTAAATAAAACCCTCCAAGACTTGCATACATTCCCAACCAAGGCCTGGCTGTTCCTCTAACAATACCTCCACAAACTGCTAGAGGGAAATTGACCACTTCAAGAATTGACATGATTAGCATCATTTTGGAGACATTTTGTATGATTTTTGAGTCATGAGTGAAGAGATATCCCCATTTGTGTCGCGACATGATCATGACGGACGAGCCCAAAATGCCTGCCAAAATTGCTGAGATGACTGAGACTAAGGCTGATGTGCTGGCTCGTCCTGAGTTGCCTGCTCCTAGTTCGTTGGAAACTCGGGTGGAGGCACAAGTGGCCAGAGAGAGCATTACTGAGAAGAGAAGGTAGTCGAAGTTCAACACCACTGCTATCACTGACACCGCTCGCCTATATTAGATATAATATTAAAGATTAGGGCCGAATTTAACTGACAAAAAATAATATAAGGTGTGTTACAGCTCAGGATCTCAAACTTAATCAGATAAGTACAAACCTAGCATCAGGCAATCGTCCTGTAAGCAAAACGAGGATCTCATAGCACCACCACTCAAGACAAGTCGTCAGGCAGCATGGGGCCGACAGTCTCAACAGTCTGATCCAGTCTGCGGCCCTCTGGTCCAACCACCCTCCGTTCTTCTCACCCTCAACCTTCTCTCTCTTTCTTGTTTCGTTGACAAAGACATAAATCGACAGCATTACAGCCACGCTTAAATCTGTGAGCCAAATCGTCATTGATATGCCCTCCATTCCTTTGGATTTTGAAAGGAAAATGTTTAGCGGGATGTGGAAGGCTAACGCAATTGCGGAGGTGAAGAGAGTGGGGAGTGTGACTCCTTGACAGCTTAAGTAGGCTTTGAGAGGGCAGAGAAAGGAGGTTATCACAAGGTCTGGTATGAGATATATTATGTACCTGTCAAATATGTGGTACTAAATAGTAATTAGAATCTAGCAAAATTTTCAAATCAAAATACTGTTTTTTTTTTATCAATTTTGAAACCAAAAAGGTTGGTTAGTATATCAAAATGGATCAATTTTTCTTTCTTTTTTTATTCAATACCTCTTTGCATAGATGGCAATATCCTTTTGTTGCCCAAAATGAACTAAAATCTTATCTACATTAAGCCAAAGAAGAGAAATTGGAAGAGAGGCAACTAATAGAAGAATAGTAGCCATCAAAAGTGTCTTATGCAAGAGTCTATAATTCTTAGCTCCATAAGCTTGACCGCAAATCGGTTCCATGGCCCCACAAAGACCCGTCAAGACCGAAAACCCTGTAACGTTTGCGAACGTGAAACCGAGGGTCCCACCTGCCAGTTCCAGGTCACCCAGTCGGCCCAAAAATGCAGTTGTTGTTGTGGTTTTTGCGAACCATGTTAAATTCATGGCTATCAGAGGCAAAGCGATGCCCTTTTGTGTCTGGAGCTCTGAGATGACGGTTCGAGCTTGAACAAAAATCCATGATTGTGGTGGTGATTCTGGTGAAGATGGTGATGATTCATGGAAGTTTGAGTTGGAGAGAATTTTCATGGTTTTGAGGGGATTGTGTGTCATGAAGAGAGGATGACTGATGCGTGTGAGAGTTAAAATGTGGAAATATATGTGGAGGTGCATTTTTTTAGCATGACTTTGAGAGATTTATGATAAAAAGGAGGCACTTTAATTGTAACGGCTACTATTGGTTGTATACAGACGCTACTAAAAGGTGATAACTCCTACGCATAGGTGATTCGTTTTGGTATGATATGGATTTCCTTTTTTCTTTTCTTTTGGCAACAGCTAAATTGTCTCCATATATTTAATTAAACAAAAAAATATTAATAAAATTAAAAAAAAAATTTAATCAAATATTTATTAATCCGCATGCACTCCACTCAACCATCTAAGATTTGTTGACTATAGATCACCTAGACTATAGAGTTTATAGTAGGGTTTAGGAGTATGAAGTTTAATTAGTAGGGTTTAGCCGTTTAGGAGTTCAATTTTTTTTTTTTTTTGAGAAGTAGGAGTTGATCAATTTTATTAATTGACACCGAATAATGAATTAAACCTTCTTAATTCAATAAAAAGAACAATAAACATCATCTATATAACATGCAAAAAAGATTATTATAGCACGAACCCTTCAATATATTCTTTGGATTTGTCATATTATTGCAAATTTTCAATACATGTAGCATGCAGATATATAGTGAAATTTGCAATTCAACATGATCAGAAAATTAATTTCTCTCATAGCTTTCTATGCCTTTGCAATAATTGGTGCAATTATGGTGTAGCTTTATTTGTGATATTATTTTCTTTTAGTTATAGTGGCTGATGAGACTGAAGTCACTGGAGAGATATGTATCTTCAAACGTCTCCACTGTTCACAAACTGGGCATGTCCATTCATTGCAAACTTTTATAGAATCTTTTTTCTATATACATATTGACGATTAAAAAAATATGTATGCATTGAAGAAAATAAAAAAAGTAATAAGTAATAATTGCGCATACTAGTTGCCATCATCATTTAACTTAATTTTGATCAATCCCTGAATATATATATAGATATATATATAACTAATATGACACTGAACTGCAATGATTTAACGACTAAACATATCATTCTCAAAATAATGAGTACTTGGACTCCACCAATTGAGAATATTCTGTTTTCAAATTAATATATTTACTTAGTGTGCTAATACTGATTGCCAATTGATTAAAGCTAATCAAAACACCTTTTATTTTGATATGTGTAGCAAGTAATTAAATCAAACAACACTTTACTTTGATTTGTATAAATCTTTGACTCTAGGTCTTCCTCAAATGACTAGATTAACACCAATTTAAGCTTTAATGGAGACATACCTTTTGAATTTATTAACCAAAAAAATAATGTCTTGAATTTTTGATCTAGTGTTTAGTTTTTTTTATTGTTAGTACAAGTAGTTTTTTCCTTGTACTATATGCATCTTTTTCTAATTCAAGAAATGTAACCGTGATATGGTTTTTGCAAGTTTTTCCTTTTTGGGCTATAAGCCTATAATTGTGCACTTTTTATATTGTAGTGGGAGCTGGCGTGCATTCCCTTTCTAAATAGTATTTTGATAAAGAACATGCTTTTATTCATGTACCCTTCTTCTTATTTAATTATTCATCTAAAAAAACTTAATGAAAGTGCATTTCTAAATAAATATGAAAATGAGGGTCTCACATCATATTTTGAATGTTTTGGTGCATTTGATACTTTGCATGAAATTGCCCTGACAATTCAAAGCCCCTGTGCTCATTTCAGCCTAGTTAACTTTCATCAGATAGGCAAAATTTTGGGCCTATTATTTCACCAGTGGACTTTACTTGAGCCCATTATTACAAATTTATATGTTTATATCAAGAAAAGTCAATGGGTCACCTTGTACCGTATGGCACTTGTCAGAAATGTATTGAAAAAATTGTGAATCTAATGCAAATAAAACTCAAAATCAAATGCAAGATTTTGACCATAGCTAAATTAATAGATTTTGTGAGACGCATATGGCACTAACGTCGTTAGAGTCTAGTACATTAACTGGAGCAGTTCAACCTTCAGGCTGACACCATATTGTCCTGAAAAAATACTTAAGCTTGGTTGGTGCTACTAATTAATGGGAACGGAATTGGTCCCAAGGCCTTGGGACAGAATTTTGTCCCAAGGCCTAATCTAACCGTTCAATATTTAATCTTGTGGTATTCAACACTTGTACAAAAAAGTTATAGATAAGCCCCTGTAATTTTTATAAATTACGAAAAATTATAAAAGTGAATAAAACTTATATATTTTTTAAATATATATATATATATATACAAAATAAATATTTTGTATAATATTATCATATTTTTAATAAATATAGGAAGAAATAACTCAAAATTATTCAAAAATCGAGTAATTTTGGAAAGCTTGGGATGAAATTCTATCCTAAGTCCTTGGGACCAACTCTGCTTCTCTAATTAATACACTAGTTTATTTAAGTAATTCTAATTCACATTCATTTTTCAAGGTCAAACTGATCAATTAGGTCTCCTTTCCACTAATTTCATTCCGAGATGTAATAAACGTGATACACAGTTGCACCATGATTCCATTTTCATTCTAGAAGAATCATAGAAAAATGGTGGAGCTTGTGTTTTCCACATTCCACTCTCCATATTAGCAAAAAAAAGTACAAATTAGTGTTCCCTTCATTAATGCAATACATATTCTAGATCAAGATGTATCATTTTTTGTACAAATATAATGTTCAGTTTTCTGTTGATTGGATCTAAAACAATTTGAAATATAAAATTATCATTCTTGATAAAAAAAAATATATAAAATTATATCATTATAATCAACCAAATTATACAAGAGAATTTGTGTATATATAAAGGGGTGTCGACACACTCTCTCAACCATTCAAATCTAAGTATTCTTGTGCTCGACACACTCCCCTCTTAAACTATAAATCTCTTTTGTTGCTATGATTTCAGAGAGGTCAGTACAATATAAAACCCTCGTTTTTTTTTGGTATATTTAGTTCAATTATTTGTTATATTTCATGAAGGGGTGCATTTATATGGTCTAACTATATAGTAATACACTTTGGTATAATTTTTTTTTTTTGGATCAGTGTGCCACTTGAATATAATGTGGGCCATGTGCAATGTAATCTTTTGTTTTTTTTGAATAAATTGAGATGTGCAATGAAATCCTATCAGTTTATCTATGATATGTGTAGTATTATGCAGCTAGTTATTTTTAATATCGAATAAGAATAGTTGTATTAAGTCACCGCGATATTAATTGAACGCTTACATTTTTTCTTCATCAGATCAACAATGAGGAAGAGGATCGGCTTATCTTTTCTACTCGTACTTTCGATCGTAATAAGCATTGCTAATGGGCAAACACCAGTGACACAACAACTTCTGATAGAAGTGGCAGGTTCATTGCAAATGTATGTGGACCGTCTTCCACAAATGCCGAGGTTAACCGGTTATTCAGTACAGAATGGTAATGCGGTACCGGCAACCCTAACTATAGGGATGTACCAAAAGACTTGGGTATGCACACAAATCTTTTCACAGTAATATGTTTCAGTACATAATTACTTACTAGAATTATGTACCTAATTTTACAAACTTGATTTTTCAGAAATTTCACCGCGACCTGCCAAACACAACAGTATTTGTCTACGGAACCAGTCAAGACAGCGCAACTTTTCCAGGACCTACAATAGAAGCAATGCAAGGGACACCATTGTCAATCAAATGGGAAAACCATCTTCCTCAAACCCACATTCTCCCTTGGGACGCGACTATCCCTACCGCAATCCCCAAAAATGGAGGCGTTCCTACTGTCGTTCACCTACATGGAAGCGTTCATCCTCCTCAGAGCGACGGAAGCGCCTTAGCATGGTTCACTGCTAATTATCAGGAGACTGGCCCCAAGTGGACCACGACGACCTACACGTACCCTAATGTGCAGCCTGCCGGCAACTTATGGTACTGTTAAAACACCATATATAGTCTTTGGCATGCTCTCATCCCAAAGCCCTTTTGGATACAATCGAATTTATTATGTCATATGTGTGATCACATAATATTGATTCTCTTATTTTTTTTTTGTTTTCGTATCTAGGTACCATGATCATGCACTTGGCTTGACGAGAAATAACCTCCTAGCAGGCCTCATCGGCACCTACATTATTAGGAATCCATCTCTCGACGCCCGTCTCAACCTGCCAATGGGTCAGTTCGACCAACAACTCGTTATAGTTGATCGTAGTTTCAACACAGATGGATCACTCTACATGAATTCCACCGGTGACAACCCTTCAATCCACCCTGAGTGGCAACCTGAGTACTTCGGCGAGGCCATTATCGTCAATGGCAAGGCTTGGCCGTATCTGAGCGTTGTTAGGAGAAGGTACCGATTCCGCATTCTGAATGCCAGTAATGCTCGATACTTCCGATTGTCCTTGTCAAACGGCACTCCACTCTATGTTGTGGGGCACGACGCATCCTACCTTGCTTCTCCGGTTCAAACATGGCAGGTTCTGCTTGGACCAGCTGAGATGGCAGATGTCGTTATTGACTTCTCCATGTCAACTACCGATCAAGCAGAACTAATTAATGATGCTCCATATCCGTTTCCTAGCGGGACGCCATCCAGTCCTCTGAACGGGAAGATCATGCAATTTCTAATAAAACCCGGTGTCATAACCCCATATGATAATTCCACTGTACCATCCTCCGAAGTAAACTACACGACCGCAATACCAAGTGTAGCTGTTAATACACGATATATCACACTGTACGAATCCCTAGACCCGATTTCGGGACTATCCACACATCTCTATATAAACGGGCTAAGATTTGAGGACCCGGTGACAGAGACCCCTCGGGCCGGAACCACAGAGATATGGAACGTGATAAACCTGACAGGAGATAACCACCCCTTCCACATGCATCTCGGAATGATGCAGGCAGTTAAGGTGCAACAATTGGTGGACCTAAATACCTTTACGAGCTGTATGATTGCGACCAATGATACACTAGGATGTAATATTACGGTGCATGCGACTGGACCTGTATCCAGCATCCCAATGCATGAGAGGACATGGAAGAACACCGTTAAGATCGAACCTGGTGCCATGACTTCCATTGTTGTGAAGTTCCAAATTGTTGACACGCTGGCCGGTTATCCTTTTGACGCTACGCCTGAACCTGGTTATGTGTACCATTGCCACGTAAGTTTTAATTAATTTCGATATTTTGATAAGTTACATAAGTGTTTGGGAAATTTTATGATTTTTTTTTCTTCTAAACTGTCTCTATACTCTGCAGATTTTGGATCATGAAGATAATGCAATGATAAGGCCAATGAAGATCCTTCCATGAAAAAGATCATTATTTGTTCAGTTTAAGTATTAGCGTGATGCATTTATTTCGTTTTAGTTTTTTATTCTTCTGTTCAAGTATTAGTAATGTGATGCATTGATTTGGTTTTAGTTTCCTTTACCTCTTGTTGGTGGTTTTAGTTCCTTCTGTACCACCTTTTTAAGAACTTGAGTTGAATTTATATATTTTGAATAAATTGAATATTATTTTTTATGTTCAACTCACTATTGGGGTTGAGATGGGATAAGAGAGACTTGCTAAATAAATTCAATGTGTTAAATGCGTTCGCTGTGATTCTAAACTCGGGATCTCTCCTAAAATTCAATGTGTGCCTGACTACGAGCTAGCAAGCTTTGGCAGTTTTTTTTTTTTTTTTGAGATTAAGAACTTGAGTTGAATATTAGAGAATGTTCTAAAAACAATTTAATTTTCAAGCTTGAATTAAAAAAAAAAAAAAATCCAAAATGATCAAAAAAATTGTCTACTTGGGCCTTCAAGACCAATTTAACCACTTGTATTTTTATCCCCTTAACTTCACTCATATTATTAAAGACCTCTAACAATCCTTCGGGAAAATGTATTATTAAAGACCCAAAAGAATACACGAAAAAATTGATCAATCCACAGATATGCATGTGAGAGATTACTAGTTGGGCCGACTTTTTAGAAGACAATTGATTAGTGATTACTTAGTGGTGCTAAAGAATAAAGAATGCTTTAATCTTTTTTTTCTGAGATCCACACGATTCCCAATGTCTCATCCAGAAAGTAAACTCGTGCCCTTTTTGGGTATTTGTTTAATAACACTATAACTATTTGCGGAAACATTTAGATTTTATAAGATTAGGTTTTAGCAGTCTAATGACTCTAATGACCAATCACATTCCCACATAACAAAACACATCCGCTTGCTAAGTGGTATCAAAATGTCACCATCCTATCACTTATGGTTAGGTTGGATCACCGGCCAATGGACAATTAGATGATGGAAAAATAAGAGTAATATCAAATAGTATTTTATGTCTTCTTAATATATATATATATATATATATATATATATATATATATATATATATATAGAGTAATATCAAATAGTATATATATATATATATATATATATATATTTACATACATACATACATATATACATACATATATACATATACACATACATACATATACATACATATATATATATATATATATATATATATATATATATACATACATATATATATATATATATATATACATATATATATATACATACATATATATATATATACATATATATATACATATATATATATATATATGATATATCTCTTTCTTTGTTTCATGCAATGAACGGTTGTGATTAAGACAAAATAATTTGTGAGATTGTATTGATGTTTGATCGTTGACCATGAATAAGTGGAAGAATGTGCATAAAGAATTTTTAAATATTATAATAACTAGTCTAGACATATATCACGAGGCAAGAGTGGGTTGAGCTTAGCGGCGCCGATGGAAAACAGAAACATAAAATTGGAAACGTATATTCGTTGTTTCTGAAATTGCGTTTTTTTTTAGTAAATATTCGGAAAAAACGAAAACATCCCATTTTAACCAAACGCGTTTCATTTTATTTTCCCAAAAAAAAAACGAAAAACATAAAACGAAATCGTTCCCAAACGAGACCTAAGTTAACTGAATTTCTCTAAATTAAAAAGGGAGGTTATTTCATTTTCAAAACTACAAACAAACTTTAGACAAACACTTTCTCTATTTAAAGCACTTTCTTTATTTAACCTTTGTATATTTTCTCTGACTTCATTCTCTTTCCGGCATTTCCCACAAATTAATGCAAACACAAAAAAAATCTGTTAATCCAATAATTCCAGTTCCATTTTTTACAAACTCATTCAAAACAATGGCTTCAAATTCCATGGCCTTACCGAGCGACGTCATGTTTGAGATATTGACTTCCTCTTATCTTGACGACCTAGCAAGTTGGCGCCAAGTCAGTCGTGAATTCCATGAGATGTCAAAAGAAAAAACCTTCAAATCACAACATATTTTAAAAACCAAAACAACAATAGGCTATCTGATAGAACGTTGTAATCGCTCAACGGATTATTCATTCATCTCCGAGTATCCTATCAAATGCCCGATTGAATCTATATCACTTATGAAAAAAGGTCACATAATTATCGAGGCAGTATCTCAATGTCGCGGATTGATTTGTTGCCTCGATACGGAGTTAGACAAGGAGCAGTATTATGTGTGCAAACCGGCTACATGCCAGTACAAAGCAATTCCAAACCCTAATCTAAGGTAATGGTTATTCACTTTTTTGTTCAAATAAGCGAGAAGCAATTCCAAAACTTGTGATCATTATCTAATTTTAGATTTCGGTCAAATAAAAAAATATGCATATTAGTTGGACAATCTCATTAAATTTTTTTGTGCAGTTATCGAACGGTAGCCACGGCGATGGTCGCAAGCTCAACCGGCCCTGCCGACTTCAAAATTATTCGTTTCTCACTACCGCTTTATAATGATAGAAATATTTTCTGTGAAATATTTGACTCGCGTAGATGGACATGGCATCGGTCCAAGGACATAGAGAAGGACATATATTTCCCAGGCCAAGGCCTCGGCCGAAGGTCTTCAGCCGTATTTGCTTTCGGCTCGGTTCACTGGCTAATAAAAGATTTCGTAGAGAGAAAAATATACATATTTGCTTTCGACGTAGAAAAAGAGACGTGGGAGACCATTGATGTTGAAACTAGCGATTTAGATTTAGATTTCGAGATAAAGTGTCGTTCTAAACTTATAGCACGAGATGGAAAGTTACGTTTTGTTATTATGGAGAATTCAGAAGAGGCGAGCATTTGGACAATGGAAAGATACAGTGCGAAGGCCTGGTCGAGGAAAGAAGTCGAGCAGTTGAAGGATCCGAAGAATTTGAAGGAAGAATGGTTAGAGTTCTTCATGGAGTTCTTTCATAGTAATGAGTTTCCATCTCATAACTGCTTTTTCACTGATGCATGGTAATTTATTTTTAATTTGTTATACTTTCCTTATCTTATTATATATAATATACTTTTTAGGGAACTGATATTGCGCGACGGATACTGTAGCGATGGTATATAAAAACTGAAAAAAAATATAAACTGAAAACAAACAGTATATAAAAAATTCATTCGGTAAAACAGTCTATATTTTAAAAAATGAAAACAATATATAAAAACATATAAACTGAAAACAAAAAGTATATAAAAATTCATTCGGTAAACAATATATGTTTTAAAAAATGAAAATAGTATATAACATATATAAAAACGCGAAAAAATAGTATACAATTTCAATCCGTAATTACATGGTCGCTACAGTCCCCCGTCGTGATTTTCCATTTCCCTACTTTTTATATGTAAAACTAAGTCTATATTTGTTTTTGTTGTTTTTAGGGAGAAGATTTGGAAGAAAAAATTAAACAAGATTGGTTACAAGGAATTTTATATGGGGGAAGCTTTTAAAATCGAGTCGGATTTTGCTCATTGCAAATGTTTGACATGAAATCTTGTTGTATATAATCATACTACTGTTTAGTTTGGCTACAAATTTCCTTGCATTTTGTTTTGTTTTTCCTTTTCGGCAAGAAAAATAAATAAAAACTTGTTGTCGTAAACTAAACAAATACTTGTGTGGTAAATTTCATACATTTTAGTTTTACATTATTCATTACTTGTATGTAATACAACTTTTCTTTTGAGAAATGTAACTATTAATAATTTATTTTTATATGCTCTTTTTACAAAAGAGAATATAGATTCTTAGGAGACCTATATACTATTTTCCAAATTTATATATCATCTTTCCATTCCATTATTTATATAATTTGTATGGAGATGAGATGTTAACATTTAGAAAGGAGAGAGGGAGAGTAATGAATTGTATTTCCCTTCAATTAATGGGATGAATTACAAGTCTTATTTACAACTCTAAGATTAAATCTTAACCATTACATAACGGATTAATCACAACTCTTGATTATCATAGTGTACAATTTATAATTGTCATGCAAAGTCTTCAATTACAATGAATACTCTGTCATGAGAATATTTTAATAAAATAAAATAAAAACCATTCATTAACCATCCGCTGAATATTCCAATCTACTAAACGGTGCATTTTTTTTATCCGGATAAGAAAAAGACAAAAAGACTTACATTTGGCACATAGAAATATTTCATATTTCATACCTTTTATTTCTTGTTAGACTATTTACCCGTAGGCTCCACTCAACCCACTCACACACATCCTATCCATTCTGTTTTTATTCTTATACCTCAGCCTAATGCTGGATTTCGAACAGATGCCCTATAGACTTTGGATCGATTGTGTCATGCATTAGACTACTCCTAACGGTGATATAAGAATAAAAACATATTCAGATAATTTTTAGGGTACCCTAATTCTCAATTACAACCTCTTATTTGTCAATATGTTTTTTCATTCAGACGGGTCAAACGGGTCAGATATTCTCAGATAGATCTAAACAAAAAAAAACATCAATTTTAAATTTTAAATTTTTGTGGTATTAAATTTGCAAAGGGTTGCTTTCAATACTCCCCTCCATTATTGAAAAACTGCCCCACAAATACACTCACTTTGCTAATTAATTAGTAATTAGTAATTAGCGTTACCGACAGTTTCATTTACCCTTCTGCTCTCTTATTCCCACTCAATCTCAATCCCTACAATTCCATCCATCACAACAACAGTTATAAATCATACATTTTTGCAATTTCCAATATAACAGAGACTAGTAAATTCCAAGCGAAGAAAATATACAAGAAGATCTATATCATTAATCTTTGTAATAATTATGATTAATTAATTCCGAGCGAAGAAAATAAATAAGAAAATCTATATCATTAATCTTTGTAATAATTATGATTAATTATGCAGATGGTTACTCTTCTGCCATGCAATGCAGGCACCTCTCTTGCTAAACAGAGCATCAAATTTTTAATTCCCTCTGTTTAAAAACAGATCTTCTTCTCTGTCTCTCTCTGTGTTTGAACCCTTTCCTTTTCTTGAGCGTCTCTTTCGATTCCTGGGTAGAGAAAGCGAGAAAGATAAGACCAACAAGTTTAATTTTTGTTGGGTTTTTAGTTTGGATCTTGGGGGTTTTGAGATGGGTATTTTGAGCTCTATATTGGGTTTCTGTGGATTTGGAATTGGAGTTTCGATTGGTCTTGTAATTGGGTATTACTTGTTCATATACTTCCAGCCTACTGATGTGAAGGTACTCTTTTTTTCTTAATTTTTTCGTTTTTTAAATTGCATTTTGCTCCGTTTTTAGTGGTTTTGTGGTATACTGGAGCTTCGTAGTGTTTTTTTTTTACTATTTGGTTTAGTTTAGTTTGTTTTAGTGAAGTTGCTTGACTGAATCGACTGTTTTCATCTGATTTTTAATGGGTCAAAGTCAATTTTTCAAATCAATTATGATTAAATTACTTGAATTTTAAATTTTTAATTGCGAATTTTGAGCAGGATCCAATAATTAGGCCCCTTGTGGAGCTTGATACCAAATCCTTGGAGCACATGCTGCCTGAAATCCCAAATTGGGTGAAAAATCCAGATTTTGACAGGGTATATTTAATATTCATCCTCAATTTTGAAAATTTTAAATTTGCAATTATATAACTATGCAATAATAAGCTATTAACTTTTATTTTTTCCCCTTTTTATTGAAGATTGATTGGCTGAATAAGTTCATTGAACTCATGTGGCCTTATCTTGACAAGGTACACATTTCATGGAATTTCTTTCACTTTTGAAAGTATTATTATAAATTTATTTATTTTTGAATATTTTGATAGGCAATATGCAAACAAGCTAAGGAAATAGCAAAGCCAATTATTGCTGAAAATACAGCAAAATATAAAATTGAATCTGTTGAATTTGAAACTTTAACACTCGGCTCCTTACCTCCAACATTCCAAGGTTTCTATTTATTTAATTAATTTATTCATATATTTATATAACTTAATTTATATATTTATATTTGTTTGCAGGGATGAAAGTTTATATGACAGATGAAAAAGAACTAATAATGGAGCCTTCACTTAAATGGGCTGGAAACCCTAATGTCACAGTTGTTGTCAAAGCTTTCGGTCTGAAAGCTACAGCTCAGGTCCAAATTTAAAATAAAAAAATTCAAATATTATTTTCTGATGGGTATATGTGCAAATTTTACCTTAATTATGAAATTATATTTTTATAGGTGGTTGATTTGCAAGTTTTTGCCTTGCCAAGAATTACATTAAAGCCCCTGGTTCCTAGCTTCCCTTGTTTCGCTAAAATAGTTGTTTCTCTCATGGAAAAGGTAAATAATTATTTTTTGAATTTCGTTTTTATGTTTAATTATTATTTTTTTGGTGATGTAAAAGGTTAATTAATTTTATTATTTTTCAGCCACATGTTGATTTTGGACTGAAATTATTGGGTGCTGATCTTATGTCCATTCCTGGCCTCTATCGAGTTGTTCAGGTCCCTATTTTTCATTTAATAATAATAACAAAAAAAATTGTAATAATAATAATAATAATAATAATAATAATAATAATAATAATAATAATAATAATAATAAAAATAATAATAATAATAATAATAATAATTATTATAATTATTATTATTATTATTATTATTTATTTATTTATTTTTATTATTATGCAGGATATAATCAAGAAACAAGTCGCACAAATGTACCTCTGGCCGAAAGTTCTCGAAGTCCAAATTATGGATCCAACCAAGTAAAATAAAAATTCCTCAAATAACTAAACTACAATTTCTATTTTTCATTTTTAACATAATTTTACAATCATAATTTCTATATTGTTCAGGGCCATGAAAAAGCCGGTGGGAATTCTACACGTGAAGGTCATCCAAGCGTTCAAACTTAAGAAAAAAGACTTAATGGGAAAATCGGACCCGTATGTCAAACTGAAACTGACCGAAGATGCTAAACTTTCGTCGAAAAAGACGACGGTGAAGAGGAGCAATTTGAATCCGGAGTGGAACGAGGAGTTTAAGTTGGTTGTGAAGGATCCTGAGGGTCAGGCTCTTGAACTTGTGGTTTATGATTGGGAGCAGGTAAATTAGTTTAATTTTATTTAATTTGATTTCATCATGATTTTATTAGAATTATGGAATGTTATTGGTACCATGATAGGACAGGATATTTCATTTACCGGCCTACTTTTTCCCTATTTAATTGGCTGAGAGGTGGTAAGCGAAATGTGTTGTGATGGTAAGAGAAATGTAGTGTGCTGGTAAGAGGAATGTTTTGTGGTGGTAATTGAAGTGCATTCTATGGCAAACAATATTGAGTATTTCTGCTTCACACAGTTGATTTGATTTCACTTACCACAACAACACTTTCTGCTTACCACTAGAAAACATTCAGCTTACCATCACCATACATTTCACTTACCACCACATACATTTGTGCAAACTGTACTAATTTCGAAAGTCATAATGCTTGCATTATTGTCCCTCTAAACTCTAAAGCTCACTCCATTTATTTATTTATCTATTTATTGAAATTAACGCCCATTTATAATCAATTCCAGGTGGGAAAGCACGACAAGATGGGTATGAACACGGTCCCAATCAAAACCCTCACTCCCGAAGAGCCCCAGACCTTCACCCTCGACCTGCTCAAAAACATGAACTCCAACGACCCGCAGAACGAGAAGAACCGCGGCCAGATCGTCCTCGAACTCGTCTACAAACCGTTCAAGGAGAGCGACACCGACGAGTTCAGCGAGGAGGGAGAGGGAGGGATGGAGAAGGCGCCCGAGGGCACGCCGGACGGCGGAGGACTGTTGGTGGTGGGGGTCCACGAGGCGAGCGATTTGGAAGGGAAGCATCATACGAACCCGTTTGTCAAAGTGTTGTTTAAGGGCGAGGAGAAGAAAACTAAGGTCAGGGTTGGTTTTTTTGGTTTTTTTGGCGATTTTTTTTTAAATGGACCATTACGTATAACAAAATTGGTAATTAATATCATTAGTTACCCTTAAAAAATACTTTCACAACCGGGTTTGTATGATGCTTCCCTTCTGAATCGCTCGCCTCATGCACCCCCAACCCTCCGCCGTCCGGCGTCCCTTCCGGCACCTTCTAAACGGGGATGAACATGTTCCCTCTCAAATCCCGCGGTTGAGGTCGTATATAAACCGTTCAAAGAGAGCGACACCGACGGGTTTAGCGAGTAGGGAGAGGGAGGGATGGAGAAGGCGCCGGAGGGGACCCCCGGCGGAGGAGGACTGTTGGTGGTGGGGGTGCATAGCGAGCGATTTGGAAGGGAAGCATCATACGAAACCTTTTATGAAGGTTTTGTTTAAGGGCGAGGAGAAGAAGACTAAGGTAGTGTATTTTTTCTTTTTGCATTTTTGGGGCAAAATAATATTTTTTTCTCTTTTTTTCTTTTTCTTTTTCCTTTTTTTTTTATGCAAAACACTGTTTTTGTGTATTTTATAATTTCATGGTATAATTTATTACTTCATTTTTTTTTGTCTTTTTCCTTTTTTTTTGCCAATTTTTTTTCTGTTTCTTTTTATTCTCTTTTTCTTTAGGCAAAATTTAGTGGGTTCTTTAATGTTTGGGTAATGATCTGTTACTTCATCATTAGCATGTCAATATAATACCATTTTGTATTATCGGAACATTTCACGTGCTCAAATCTTGAGGTCTTTTTTGTCATTATAGCAAAATTGAAATAATTGTATGAATTTTTTTTTGTGCAGCATATAAAGAAGAATAGAGATCCTAGGTGGGAAGAAGAGTTTCAATTTATGTGCGAAGAACCCCCCAGTAATGATAAATTACATGTGGAGGTTTTAAGCAAGCCTTCTAGGATGGGTATACACTCACAGGTACTTAAATTTTTCATTTCTTCATAAGTATTTTCAAAGACAAAAAAAGGAAAAAAAAATAGTCTTCAATCTTAACTAATATATTTTTTTTTCATTTTTTCTGAAGGAAACTTTGGGGTACTTGGATATAAGTCTTGGAGATGTGGTAAGCAACAAAAGAATCAATGAGAAATACAATTTAATTGATTCCAAAAATGGCCGGATTCAACTGGAATTGCAGTGGCGTACTTCTTAAGAGGGTGAAAATAGCCGAGTAAATGAGCATAATATAATAATGTTTTATTTTTTAAGTACAAATTGTCTTTTTCTTTTTGAATATGTACATCCGTCCAGTAGAAGTTTAGTTTTTTTGTTGTGGTTTTAGTGTTGCTTTTTTACGTACGTGTTATTGCCTTCAGGATTGAGATTATTATTTTTTTTTTTGGGTTTTTTGGACCAATAATAATGTGTATTCTGCTTTATTTTGTTGAATATTCTTATTGTGATGTGAAAGTCTTTTCTTGGACCTAGAATGCAAGCAACAGAAGTAGTTTCATTCAGCATATTATACAACATATTATACACTTTTTTTTATATTAATATTGTATTTTTATTCAATGTATCATACACTTATATGAGATTTTGAGATTTCAACGACTAGACAACCACTAATTGAAGATGTATTCAAGAATGTGGTATATACCCTGAGTTTTTGGAGATACAAGCCTTGGAGAACTTATTATAATAAACCTTTCATTTGTCATATAAAACATTTAATGTGCATTCCAATATAGTTACTTTTATCCTGATCCGAGTGAAGAATACTACAGCCCTCGGATGGGTTGGGATGAGCAAGTTTTTCAACTTATGTTGGGACGAGAGTGATTTTAGCATCGACTTACTATAATTTAAGTTAATACATTACTGATGGTGATGAATCGTTACTTGTGTTGATGAAAAAATCTGAAATCTGCAAGCAAAATTGTTGAATTGGTTGCAAATAATAACATTAACTAGATTTATGAATACTCATATTGTTTTGAAAATTAGTAATTTGGATTATTTACATATTTCAAAAATATTACCTATTACCTTAATTTACGCTTGCCATTTTTGATATTTTGTTAAGCCACTTATTTTTGATGGCTAATTATGTAACTGTATTTTGGGCGCGCTAAAAACATAGGCATTAACGAGATACTATAGACGATAACTCATTAGTACCATTTTGAAGAATAGAATAAATTGCTGATCTTCAATTAATAATTCAACCTCATGGTTTCATCTAATATCTCACAAAATTTTGCTGTATTTGAACTTTTTTATTTTTTTAATGGAATTTCAGCCGGCAATCGCCGGCTAACGCTTCAAAAAAACATAGCTAAACTTATTAGTGAAAAAACATATGATTATTTTCCTTGTGTAATAATGGATTTCTTTGGATATTTCATTCTCCAATTCTCACTCTTATTATAACCATACACATTTCTTTTGTCACGCGTTATATGTGAGATGCTACAATTATAAACTGCAAAGAAAATGCTAATTACTTACTTACAAGAAATAGCATGAATGAACATTGTGTGAAAAATGTAGACCTTATTCATGACATGAGATGGAGAAATTGAAAACATGGCATCTTGCCTATAACCACTTGACAGAAAAAAAGAGTAATCCAAAAAGATAACCAAAATAACCCAAAAATGATTATAAACAACAATAATTGAGGGACTATTTATTACATATTTGATTTGATTAATCATTTTCAGAGATTATTTCAACAAGAAATATTGTTATCTATATGTCACATCATGCATCTTGAACAAGTCTTCATAAAAAACGGGAGATCATACTTGGTGTATGAAGTGATGTGCAGGACCAAATATACCCAAAGTAAGTTATACTATTTATTTATTTGATTGAGTGAGACGCGGGAGTCGATTAAACACGGATTTCAAATTCCTGATCTTATGGGCTCATTAATCTGTATGTACTATAGAAATATATAGTTTTAAGACACAATGGATCTGAAATTCCGATTATGCATGTCATGTCGCCTGACTAAGACAAAATATAACAGCTAATAATAATTCATATGTTTGAGGTTGTTTTATACAAAAAGACCACTTAATTAATATATTCATAAGAAAACCCTACGTGTATTTATACAAAATATCAAATTTTTTATTTTTATTTTGTGAAAGTTTGTGTGAGATAATAGAGATATTACTCTTAAGTTTGTCTAGTTTGTTTATTGTAGATAATAAAATTAATATTAATACTTAAGATACTATAAATATATGATACATTCATGTTCAATTTAAAAATCTATGAACATGGTCGGTCCTAAAGTTTTTTTGCTTTTAAAATGAAACGACCCAAACCCAACTATTGTGGCATTTAGGGCATGGAAAATAAATGAAATAAAAATGGAAAAATTGAAAGAAATGTAAGAAAAAAAATATAACGAAAGAAAAGAAAAAAAGTGGAAAATAAGAATATAAAGAAAGAAAAGAAAAAAGAAGAAAAAGGAAAAATAGAATTCTAAATAAATAATAGGTAAGAAAAAAATTGTCAATTCATTTACTACGTCTTTGACTTCCTTTCAAATTTAATAAAATTTTCTCTTTTCGTTTCTAATATAAGATACCGCTAAATTTGCTAAACTAAAATTAATTTTCTGATTTCAAATAATATTAATTTCGAAATTCTAAAATCTCGACAAATAATCATCTAAGGCCCACAAAAATACAGGACCGGCCTTGTCTATGAAGTTAGTCAACTATTCGATGAGATAAATGTAGGCAATAATAATTCCTCAATTCTAATCATAGCAGAATATGCAAATAAATATAATGTTTTATTATATAAATAGACAAAATAATCCTTTTATACAAAACAATACGCATTATAATTTACGATTAGTAGTATATATATATTATTAATTTATCATAGTTTTTTTTTGGTTTTCACACATATTCGGAAGATAACTTTCTACCTTTTAGTTTGATGAGGAAATAGAGAAAATGATAGAAATTATAATTTTATATACATGTAAACATTATCACTAAAATATTGAACTATTAACAATGCTGCAAAAATAAATATGTAAAAAATATAATAAGTTCATATTATATATTATGCAGACATTATTCATGACTGAACAAACTATATGAAATGCTAATATATAATCTGAAGATCACTACTATACTAATCTGATATCATTTATAAATTTTAAAACATGTTTCTAAAACTCAAAATCATTTAAATTTCATCATATATTAAACTCATATTTTTTATATATTATAGAAGAGGCTAATTTTTATTAGTAATTACCCTGAGCACAGGTTGAATAAAAACACAGAAAACCCCTAAAAATAACTAATTCACAACTTTCTTTTCCAACCGTCAAGAACTATTTTTGGAGGGCTTTTCCGCAAATTTCGCCTTAATTGATTGACCGCGTCTCAGCACACTTATTCCCCAATTTTTGTGCGAACATATCTCTCTTTCTTTTCGTACAACAACCTCTACTTCTTCTCTCTAAACAACCCGCTACAGAATCCTCTACAGAGTTAAACTCACAGAAATATATTTTCCTCTCGACGAACATATCTCTATTTCTTTTCGTACAACGACCTCTATTTCTTCTCTCTAAACGACCCGCTACAGAATCCTCTACAGAGTTAAGCTCACAGAAACGGATTTTCCTGTCGAGATCCAAAATCAGTTTCGTCTCCGATTCGTGCGTTCGTCTGAAAACGCAACGAAAAAAGAGTATTACTGTATTGTATTTGTATTGGAGAGAAGATCGGAGCTGCGGCGCCGTTGGATTCTATACTACTACTACTACGCCTCTGTCTTAAGAGAGAGGAAATAGAAAAGCGGCGTTAAGCTTCCCAAATTGGATTAAATACATTGATTGATCTTCGATTGGCTTCTTTTTTGCCTTTTTTTGGTGTTTGTTTGGCGGCGCTGACTTTGAGCTGATTCGATTTGGATTGTTTGGAAATTAATGGATTGGAGTTGATTGAATAAAGCTAGATTCGATTTGGGTTTTCTTCAAATTCTCTCGCGAATGGTAAATTTGTATATTTTTTTTCTTCTTAAAAGTATTAGAATAATGCGATTCTTCATGAGTTTTGCGATTATTTGAACCATAATCGTGCATTGCTGTTGCACGGAAATAATAACGAAATCACATTATTGATCTGGGAAAATAATCAAGCAAAATGTATAATTGCAATGTGAAGTCAAAGATGTATCAAAGTTCCACACCATATGGAAAAATACATTCTGTCATTCAAATTATCCAAAAAAACTTCATATTATGTAAAATATTAATTGATTGTTTTGTATTAAATTTATACAGGCAAGTCAAGTACATATATTGATAGGGTCTCAAGTCTGGGTCGAAGATCCAGATGAGGCCTGGATCGATGGAGAAGTTTTAGAAATTAACGGCGATGAAATAACCGTCAATTGCTCATCTGGCAAAACGGTAATCAACCATTTCTTTATTGTCTAATTAATTCCTTTTTGCTTGATTTGCAAAATTGTGATGATAAATTTGAGACTAATTTAATTTGTAGGTAAATGTAAAAATATCGAGTATTTTCCCAAAAGACCCTGAAGCATCGCCATGTGGTGTGGATGACATGACGAGGCTCGCTTACTTACACGAGCCTGGCGTTCTTCAAAACCTAAGATCTAGATACGACATGAACCAAATCTATGTAAGTTTTGCTTAAACTTATCTGCTTCATAAATCAAATCCATGTGATTAAGCCTGAATAATTAATTATATGAGACCCAAAAAATGATAAAAATGAGATTTAGGCAGCATTTAATTATTTATTCTAATGCTATTTACTTATTAATTAATTGATTAATTTTATTTTTGAAGACGTATACGGGGGAAATACTGATAGCAGTGAATCCGTTCAGAAGGCTGCCTCACTTGTACGATAATCACATGATGCAGCAGTACAAAGGAGCCGGTTTTGGTGATCTGAGTCCTCATCCTTTCGCCATTGCTGATGCCTGTTATAGGTAATGTTGAATTATATAATATTTTATTCCAACTTTTAGGGTAAAGTTGCTTATGGTGCTTATAGGTTATGTTAAGTTTTGTAGTATTTTAGTTTAGTACAACTTTAGGGTAAAGTTGCTTGCAGTGCTTATAGGTAATGTTAAGTATTCAAATTTAATGGGATTATTGTGTCTTGAGTAATTAATAGAGGTCCGAACCGAAGTACTTAAATTGGGTAAAATAATGTGGTAAATATATAAAACTGGATTTGCCTACGTTTTGTGCATACCTAAATGAGGGAAAATGGTGTTTGTTCAACAAACTAGAAGAGTAAATATATGGATAACGATTAAAATACCCAAAATAAGTAAATAAAATGAGTATTTTTGTGCAGGTCGATGATTAGAGATAATAAAAGCCAGTCGATACTGGTAAGTGGAGAGAGTGGAGCTGGTAAGACAGAAAGCACAAAAAGACTCATGCAATATCTCGCTTATATGGGCGGAAGAGTCCAAGAGGAAGGAACTAGGAGTGTCGAACAACAAGTCCTTGAGGTAAATTTATGAATTTAACCTTGTTTTTTTATTAATTTTGTGAAGTGGTTATTATTTTGGGTATTAATGATTGTGTTGTTTGTTTGTTGCAGTCGAATCCTGTGCTTGAAGCGTTTGGAAATGCCAAAACCGTCAGAAACAACAACTCTAGGTACCTCATCATTGCACTTTTCCCTATATTCCTTTCTTTTCTGACAAAATACCATATTTACCCTTCCAAAACCTCAAATTAATCATTTTCCATTGTAATATATTTTGTAACGGCAGTCGATTTGGGAAATTTGTGGAGATTCAATTCGATGTGAATGGGCGGATTTCAGGAGCGGCGGTGCGAACGTATCTTCTAGAAAGATCGCGTGTTTGTCAAATATCGGATCCAGAAAGAAATTACCATTGTTTCTACATGCTCTGCGCTGCTCCCCCTGAAGTAAGAAACATTAGATTATTTTTACATACTATATTTCTATATACTAAATTATTGTACCTGTACCGTTCAAATTAAATCGGACTACACACGAACAGACAAAATTGACAAATTATTGCCATTTCCATTTTATTTGATCTATTTGAATAATAGTCAACCGTATCACGTACCAATGTACCATACGCATACGTATGATGAATTCTGAATGACTATTATATTCTGAACTTATATATAATTCTCTCCTTAAAGTTATATTTTACTATATTATATTATGTTGTATTTTATGTTCTTTTTTGAATTCAGGACAAGGAGAGGTATAAAGTGGGGGATCCAATAACGTATCATTACTTGAACCAGTCGAATTGTATAGAACTCGACGCGATTGATGACGCGAAGGAATATCTTGATACTAGACGAGCCATGGATGTTGTTGGAATTAGCGCTGAAGAGCAGGTAATTAATTAGTTAATTAATTTATTTATTCGAATTGAAGGGGAGTTTTTGTATGTGCCCCTCAAAAATGTTAGAATGTCATGTATGCCCCTGAATTTCTTGTTTGGCTTGGAAGATTTTGTAGGGGTATGTATATGTGTTATTTGGATTTTGGAGGGTTAAATGTGGTATTCTCTGTTTTGATGTTTTGTAGGGTTAAACATGAAATTAGGTCTAGAAAGAATGCAGTTTTTTTAATCCTGATTAAACTTATTTTATATTTTTATTGATTGATTTTGTTTATTTAGGATGCGATATTCCAAGTCGTGGCTGCGATTCTTCATTTGGGAAATGTGGAGTTTTCGGAGGGAAGTGATACTGATACTTCGGTGCTGAGAGATGAAAAGTCATGCGAGCATCTCAATACTGCTGCTGAGCTTTTCATGTATATTTATCTTTATTTTTATCGTTTTTTTGAAATAAATTCATTTTCCATTTTTGGTCATTAAAATATGATTAAACACACAAAAATGAAACACTGAAACCCCCCCAAATTAAAATGGATATAATCCAATATATACTGATACATATTATATACCACTTTTGAAATGTAAATATACAAAGAGGCCCTTATATTTTCTCACTATTCTTTTGTTATAATTTTTATTTTTTCTATTTTTTTTTTTTGTGTAGGTGTGATGCGGAAGAACTTGAGGCGTCGTTATGCAAACGCGTGATTGTAACAAGAGGCGATAAAATCATAAAGAATTTGGATCCAAGAAGCGCAGCTATAAGCAGAGACGGCCTGGCCAAAACCGTCTATTCTCGTTTGTTTGATTGGTCCGTTTTTTCTTTTATTTTTTATTTCTACTAAAGAATTTTCAAACTGATGAATAAAATAATAATTATTTTGTTCTTTTTTGACAGGTTGGTGAATAAGATAAACAATTCGATAGGTCAAGATCCGGATTCGAAGTACCTGATTGGAGTGCTGGATATTTACGGCTTTGAAAGTTTCAAGACAAACAGGTGCTTAGCTGGTACGCTTAATCAATCATCGTAATTGCTGAGTTGGATCTCACATTTTAAGCCCAAAAATAAAAAAGGAAATAAAGAAAAATGAAGAGAAATTTATTTTTATCACTCGTGTCTACCTAGGAACTGTAAGGCATATAAACGAATGCTTTTGATTATGCAGTTTGTAAGAAAATCATTTAGGGAGTATTTTGCATTTTTGGAATTTTGGGCGATTTAGTGAAATTGAAGAAATCTAAATGTGTTTTGTGTTGTGTAGCTTTGAGCAGTTTTGTATCAACCTGACGAATGAAAAGCTACAGCAGCACTTCAACCAGGTATGAAAAGAAATTTAAAAGTTTTGTAGGTGTATATGTGAAATTATTTGTAGAAATATGTGGGTTTTTTAAAATTAAGTTTATTATTTAATTGAACAGCATGTGTTCAAAATGGAGCAAGAAGAGTATACAAAGGAAGAAATCGATTGGAGCTATATTGAGTTCACTGACAATCAAGATATTCTTGACCTTATTGAAAAGGTATATTTATTTTAACATCAGAAAAATTAAATTTTAATAAAAGTTTAATTGAAAATGTAGCATTATGAACAAATATAGATGACCCATTGATATTTTGAAGGTTTTAATTGAGCATTGAACAATGTATATGTCCAAAAGGAAAAAAAAGGTTAATTTTAATTTTTATTTTTATGCAGAAACCTGGTGGAATCATTGCTCTTCTGGATGAAACTTGGTATGTACAATTGACGTTGCATTTTACCGTGATATTTCTCATTTTCCAATTTACATGATATTTTGAGATTTTAAATTATCTCTTGACTATATATTTTGATACTCATTAATTCCTTCTAACCATATTTTTGACATTTCTCTCTCTATGTATAGTATGTTGCCAAGGGCAAGTCATGACACATTTGCCGAAAAGCTATATCAAAACTTCACAAAACACACCCGCTTCACAAAACCTAAATTATCTCGCTCTGATTTCACAATTCATCATTACGCTGGTGATGTAAGTACTCAACTTTTTAATACTTCATTTCTAAATTATATTTTCCTTTACTTATATACCCTCAATTGAATGAAAAAATGACTGAATTTATGGACAAAAATGAATGTTAAGTTGATAATAAAGACTTGTATATATATTTTTTATTTTTCAGGTGACTTATCAGACTGAATTATTTCTGGATAAAAACAAGGATTTTGTGGTGAATGAGCATCAAGCCTTATTAGCAGCTTCTAAATGTGAATTCATTGCTAGTTTATTTCCGCCAGATGATACCGCCAAATCTTCTAAATTTTCCTCCATTGGAACCAGATTCAAGGTTTAAAAATATTAAAAATAACATCTCAATTTTAATAAAATAAAAAAGGAAAAAATCCTTTATGATGATTCTCTTTTTATAATTATATAAAATTAATTTTTTTAATTATTTTTGTGATATTGCAGCAACAATTGCAAGAATTGTTAGGAACTCTCAGTGCGACCGAGCCTCACTATATCAGATGCATCAAGCCAAATAATAAACTAAAACCCTCTATATTTGAGAATGATAATGTCATTCAGCAACTTAGATGTGGTGTAAGTACATTAATTTCAAAATTTCTTTTTTCTTTTTGCATTTCCCGTGTTAAATATATAACAATTTGATCAGTTAAGCAAACAGGAAACATAAAAACATAAATGAGAGAAAAAATGGATCCATATTTTTAATGAACTATCATTATTTTATATATAGGGAGTTTTGGAGGCAATTAAGGTGAGCTGTCAAGGATATCCAACAAGGCGAACTTTCGATGAATTTATTGACCGTTTTGGCGTTTTAGCTCCTGAAGTTTTAGGCGGAAGGTAAAATTAATTAATTAATTAATTGTATTTCTTGAACATAAAATATATGATTATGAATGATATCTTTTAGGGTTTAGTAAATACCGCTTTATATATGTAATAAATAATATTTTATATTATATATTTTTGGCAGTTGTGATGAAGTTACAGCCTCAAAGAAGATCCTCGAGAAAGTCAACCTTCCTGGCTATCAAGTAAGAAATAAAATAAACAAATAATTTCTTGTATGGATTATTAATTTCAAAGACGATATATTTATTTTCTTTTTTCTTTTAATTTCTATTTTTTTTTGATAGATCGGGCTAACGAAGGTGTTTCTGAGGGCCGGCCAGATGGCCGAGCTGGACTCGATGCGAAACGAAGTGTTGGGAAAATCCGCCTGCAAAATTCAAAGGAAAGTGCGGGCCCACCAAGGCCGCAAGAATTTCATGCTCGTCCGATCTTCCGTCATTTATCTCCAGTCCATCTGCAGAGGTGAAGTTATGAATTATTAGAAAAGTTTGCAAAATTGCAAAAAAGCCCTCAAAATTATTATTATTATTAGAAAAGTTTGCAAAAAGGCCCCTGCATTAAGCCGGAATTGCAAAAAACTCTTAGAATTATTATGGTTATTATTATTTGCAATAATGCATGGGATGTTTTGCAATTTTGGTGTAATGTAGGGTCTTTTTGCAAATTTCCCTTAAAATTATTATTATTATTATTATTATTATTATTATTATTATTATTATTTTAATTTTTATTTTATAACTGATCAAAACCTAATTTGGATTTAAAATGAAGGAACCAATGCGAGAGCACTGTACGAGTCCCGGAGGAGAGAGAACGCTTCGTTGACTATTCAAACGTACTATAGAAGGCATTTTGCGATTAATAAATATAAAGATGTGTATAATTCTTCAGTTGTTATTCAGTCGGCCTTGCGTGGCATGGCCGCTCGTGATGAGCTGCTTTTCAGACGCCGTACCAAAGCCGCTATCTTTATTCAGGTATTATAATATAACAAATATTCTTGGTTTTATTAATTTATTTAGCAAATTAAACTGAATTAAATTTGATCATAAACCGTTTAGCCTTTATTTCTCTCAATTCCTAAACCATTTTTAGCCCTCTAAAGCTTGCATCAAGTTCAATTGTGCTTACATTTAACCTCGATTTCTCTCAATTTCCAATTAGTGGATGATATTTTGCTAATTATTTATAATATGTTATTATTTGTAGAGTTGTTTACGTATGTATTTGCAAAGGTCGAAATACATGAGGTTAAAAAAATCAGCTGTCACATTTCAATGTGCTTGGCGCGGTAGAGTCGCTAGAAAAGAGCTCCGTAAACTCAAGATGGTAAATCTCATACTTGATTACAATATAAAATAAAATATTAATTACTGAAATTTTTTGATATGCTAAATATGATTTTTTTTGTTATTTTTATTTTTAAGGCTGCTAGAGAAACTGGAGCTCTACAAGAGGCCAAAAACAAGCTTGAGAAGGAAGTGGAGGATCTCAGATGGAGACTCCAATTAGAGAAAAGAATGAGGGTATATTTGTCATTTCACATTGTCACTTTCAATATTAACATATTGGCTAACATAATAAAAAAATTGAATTTCAGGCTGATTCTGATGAGGCGAAATCACACGTGCAACAAGCATTGAAGGAATTGCAAGATCAATTTGAAGAGAGCAAAAAGATGCTTGTGAAAGAGAAAGAGGAAACCAAAAAGGTTGAAAAAGAAGTGTTGGTAAAAGAGGTGCCAGTTGTCGATACAGCTTTAGTTGATAAACTTACTGCTGAAAATGACAAACTTAAGGTTCTCTCTCTCTCTCTCTCTCTCTCTCTCTCTAGATTTATATCTTGAATGGTATGATTTATTAAATTTTTTGACTTTTGTAGAGTATGGTTTCTTCACTTGAAACGAAGATTCAAGAGACTGAGAAGAAGTATGAAGAAACGAGCAAAGAAGCTAAGGAAGCGCAATCCAAGATGAATGAATTGACCAATTCAATGCTAAGGTTCTTCTTTCTTTATTTCTTTCTTTATTTATTTTAACAGAGACATTTATGTATTTATCTCGCGAAATTTTCATTTTTTTCTTTGTTTTTATAACTGATGTGCAGTCTTAAAGACAAGCTGTCAACAATGGAAGCCGAAAACCAAGTTCTAAGGAAACAAGCTTTGACTAACGCACCCGCTCATCCACCCTTGAAACCCGTAATATTTCATTTCATTCTCTCTCAAACCCTAATTTCACAAATTTTTTCATATTTCATTTAATCCTTAAATTAATTTTCAACCATGCAGGTTTTGGGTAGCATTGTGAGTAACGGGCGCCCACCTAAAGATGATCACAAGGTTCGTCACATCTTTTTCCTTTTCTATTATTTATTTATTTATATCAATATTGTGCTTAAAAAAAATAAAATTTATTTTATATTTATAGGAAACCCCAAGCGGGTCGCCGTTGAAGCAAGGCGGGTCGCCACGTGTACAAAGCGCTTCTCCAATGAAACAAAGCCTATCACCAACGTTGAAAATGAGCGCTTCCTATGTTGAGAGACAACATGTACATAAATAAATTAATCATACAAATTAGTTAATTAATTAATATGTTAACAAGCCCTGGCATGACTTATTTCATACATGAGATTTTGTTAAAGTGATCCATGTTATTGAAAATAGCAAAAAATACCCTCTATTTTTACGAAAATTCTGTAAATGATCCCTAATGTTCATTATTATTTCTAAAATTAATTAACTTACACGAGTAATTCAATTTATATTTTTATTTCATACTCATATTTGTCATTTAATTAATATTTTTTCTTATTTTCTTTTATGCAGGAGAGTATAGATGCGTTAGTAAATGCTGTTGTGCAGAGAGTCGGAGTCGTGCCCGGACAGCCTGTCGCTGCCATTACTATTTACAAATGCTTGCTTAGATGGAAATCTTTCGAAAATGAAAAAGCCAATGTTTTCGACAAATTAATGCAAATGATTTGCTCCGCTTTCGAGGTATTATTTTACTCGATGTTAAATTTGCAAATTGGCCCTTATATTATCACAAAATGACCGAAAAGAACCCTCTTTAATATCACAATGACAAACATTGATGTATTTTTTCGGGTCATTGGCTAATTAGATATGTAAATAAGGGCTTAATTAATTAATTTATCTATTTATTAGAATCCGGATAGTAATGATGAGCTATCGTATTGGTTGGCGAATGGATCGACTTTGTTGATCTTACTTCAAAAAAGTCTCAAAGCTTCGACCGGAAACACAAAAAAAGGACTCCCCCCTTCTTCCTCTTTCTCCACCTCTTTCCTCGGCCGAATGAAACAAGTACGTCATCACAACTCATTCACATTACATCATTATAATAATAATAATACTACTACTAATACTAATAATAATAATGATAATAATAATAAAATAATAATAGCGGTAAAATAAAATAATGATAATAGTAAAATAATAATAATAATAATATTAAAATAATAATAGTAAAATAATAATAATAGTAAAATAATAATAATAATGATAATAATAATAATAATAATAATAATAATAATAATAATAATAATAAAATAATAGCAGTAAAATGATAATAATAATGATAACAGTAAAATAATAATAGCAGTAAAATAATAATAATAATGATAACAGTAAAATAATAATAATAATAATAATAGTAAAATAATAATAGTAAAATAATAATAATAATAATAATAATAATAATAATAATAATAATATAATAATAATAATAATAATAATAATAATAATAATAATAATAATAATAATAATAATAATAATAATAAAATTCTTTTTTTAATTAGGGTTTCCGGGGATCGTCAGCGAGCATGTCGTACGAAGGATCGGTGGTGGTGCGGCAAGTGGAGGCGAAATACCCGGCCTTATTATTCAAGCAACAGCTCCAAGTCAATGTTGAGATGATGTATTGCATGATCCGCGATAATTTTAAGAAGGACTTGACCTCCTTGCTCTCTCTCGCCATCCAAGTAATTGAATAGTATTTACTCATTATTATTTTATTTGAGATTTGTTGTTTTGCAGAATTGCATAAAATATGTATTTGTTTATGTTTTTTTTGTTATTATTATAGTTAGGCTTTCATTATTATAGTTCCTTGGCCCAATGACAGAATTATAATAACTAACTTTTATTATTTTGCAACATTGCTTAGGAAATATGTACGGATTTATATTTAGTTATTTATATTTGATTATTTTTATTTAATTTTTTGTGTTCTTTTGATGAGAAGGCGCCGAGGACTACGAAAGCGAGTATAGTGAGAGGGCGATCGCTCAGGAACCAAAACTCGAACCAAAGCAGCCATTGGAAGAGCATCGTGGACAACCTTAATGATTTTGTCGAAATGTTGCAAGAAAATGGGGTATTAATTTATTATTCGATAAAAAAATAATTATTTTATTCAATTTAAAGATTTATTGTTTTAAGTTAATTGTTGGTGTTGTGTTTCAGGTGCCGACGGTTGTGATTCGGAAATTGGTTGGCCAGATTTTCTCTTTCGTCAATGTGCAACTCTTCAACAGGTAATTTACATTGTGATTAAATTATATTTTTTTTGTTTTGTATTTTTATTTTTATTTTTAATTTATTTTTGTACTGTGATATATATAGTCTGTTGGTGCGTCGAGAGTGCTGTTCTTTCAGCAATGGAGAGTATGTGAAATATGGGCTGCAAGAATTAGAGACTTGGTGTGGCAAATTAAAAGAAGAGGTATATTATATTATCTTTACTTCAATATTTTTGTGTAGTGAATCTAGTTATGGTATTTTTATTTGATATTATAACTATATATTTTTTTGTACAAAATAGGTGATAGGATCTGCATGGGATGAGCTAAAGCATATTAAACAGGCAGTTGGTTTCTTGGTAAGCTATATTAGTATATTTGTTCTATGAATAACTTTATGAACTATTACTTTTTCGCAAAAAAGATTAACAAGTTTTATCAAATATTTTTGTTGATATATTAGTAAGATTAATGGTTTATCGTTGTTATTTTATATTGCAGGTGATCTTCCAAAAATATAGAGTTTCTTATGAAGATCTAACCGGTGATCTCTGCCCGGTAATTTCCGTCACTGTCTTTTATCTAAAAATATAAATATATAGCTTATATATTTTTGATGGAAAATACATATGTTACATATATATTTATATGGATATGATTTATATCTTATATTTTTATATCGTGATGCAGGCCTTAAGCGTCCAGCAACTGTACAGAATCTGTACACAGTACTGGGATGATAAGTACAACACGCAAAGCGTATCTTCCAATGTAAGTTTAATATGTCAAATCATAAACTTACATTTTATACACATTAATCTCTCGCTACAAAATTTAATAATTCCATAATTTTTTTGTCTCTCTAGGTCTTAAGTAGAATGAGTTCTCTAATGGCCGATGAAACAAGCGAGGCTTCCAGCAGCGCCTTTTTACTAGATGACGATCAAAGGTAAATTATTATCTTACAAAAACATGCTTTTTATCAAGTGCATTTACAATATATTATAATATTAATTTTTTTATTATTAATTTTGTTTTGATATAGTATACCGTATACTTTGGATGAGATGTCAACGGCAGTGGAAGACAAGGAGTACTCCAAAATAGTCATACCGAATGAGATTTTGGAGATACAAGCCTTGCAATTTCTACAAGATTGAGATCTCATCGTAGCATTTTACGATGTGTCTCTTTCTCTAGGTGGCTTGTTGTTTTAAGTTCATGCCATTTTTTCGTTCATATTTTGAGGCATTGTTATTTTTTTATTTGTTTTGTGATGTATTATAAAATTTATTATTGTTATATTTATTTTGTTTTAGTGGGATGTGTAAGATTGGTTATATGAGGAGAGATTTTATAGGGGCAGAACAGAATATATGCACAAAAAGGATGAAAATGGTGTGTTGGGGATAAATTCAGTATTCCATTTCCTGTCTGTATGAAATATTTTGTGAGAGTGAAATGAATAACATTATTTATTGATTTATTTAGTTTGATGGTTTTTTCATTGGAGTAAAAATGTCACTCATGAAAATTGGTTGGTGCATACTATCTGACACGAGGAAAATAAGTTCTTGCAAAATTGCAAAAATGATTGTTTAAATTATGCAGTAATTGTTTTTTTGTGTTGTGCTTCAAATGAAGGATAATGAAATAAAAAAAATTCACTTGATAGTGTGACAACATTGCTTTAACATGAAAGTGGAAACATGTTCACACAATTCTGAATTCATGCTAATTTTCATTAGTAGGTAGTAGGCAACCATTGTATTTCATCTGGAATTTTCACATGACATCTGTGACAAAGCTACTCCTATATCATTATAATTAGAGTGTGAGAGTTGTCTTAAACTACTGAATAAAATTTCGAAAACATTTAAGCATTGACGAATTTATCTGTGTTTTTTTATGTCTTATTCTTTTAAGATATTAGAAGCAACCATGAAAATATATTACTAACAAATACAGTGTTATCACTGTCATCTTATTGAGTATTTCTGATGAGTTGTTGCACTAAATATCCAATGCATGTTTATTCTAGTGAAAGCACTAAACAAGGCTGTTATCTCCAAAATCTCCTCATATATGTCAACTTTTGGAGCTCTTATATTCCACAATTGTCGATAATTGGCATTATAATAGGGTTTCTAAGGAGAAGTGTATTTGTTTGTTTGATTCCCATTATTTTTTAGATTTCTTATGAGACAATATTACTTGTGGTGACTAATTTTCCAATTATATATAAATTAATAATTTGAATATTCACATAAGACTGCTAGTTAAAAAAAATATTCATTAATAATATGGCGATTTTGTAATGAAGAATATTTATCCTCTATTCCATATTTCTTAAAAAAATATATATTTTATTTGCATATAATTATGAAATATATTTTTCTCATAGTAAGAAACCAACCCTAAATAACGAAAAATATTTTATTTGCATATAATTATGAAGTATCTTTTTGGGCCATATTGTCAGAATTTCTTTTGGGCCTTCCTTCATTTCTTCAGATTTTATAATTTAATTAGAAGAAGGCTCTCTCAAGTAGCTAAATAAACTAACGAGCTCACTCAGACTTGGACTCCGATTTTCGCGCGTTCGACCACCATTTTGCGATGTATTATGTATCCTATTAGGTGGTTTTGCTGTTTTGAATTCATGCCATTTTTTGCTTCATATTTCGTGGCACGTTATTTTATTTGTTTTGTGATGTATTATAAATATATTATTGTTGTTGATTGGTTGATTGTAACAGTGGATATGTAAGATTTGTCAATGAGATATTTTACAGGGGCAGAGCAGAATATATGCACACATGTTTTGAAGATTCTGAACTTATTCAAACAGTTTCTAATACTACGAACAACTAAAAAGAATACTAGGCTATCATCTAATTATTTATCTTTGATCACAAGCATCACTAGCCCCGTCCATTGAGAAAAAAGTGGGTAAGGTACATAGTGATGGATTATTATTTTTCTTGCAATTCATAATGATGGGTGATAATTAGATCCATGTGGTCATGTGATGATAGAGTGTACACGATAAGAGGAGATCATTTTGACTACATTAAGGGTCCTCCCTTAGCAAACTATATCTCAATAATTACAAATATATGATTTATTGGTAAGTTATCTTAATTTACATAAAATAATATTTTTAGATAAAAACAAAATAATATTTTACAAAAAATAATAAAAATTATACGTAATAGAAAATCATACAAAGTTTAAAAATATAATAAAGAATTACCATAAAATAAATAAAATTATAAACAGTATATAAAAGAGAGAATAATATTTTTACACAAAATATAATATAATATTTATGCAAAAATAAAAAAGTAATATTTTACCTAATTAATCTTATGTGTTAATTATATATGAATTATATTTAAATTATTTATTATTTAATTATTAATTATTTATCTATTAATTATATTTTCAAATCAAATATAAAATGGAGTGGGCATTTTGGTCAATAAAAAAATTAACATTTTGTATGTTAGATTTAACCCCTATAGGGGGCTAAAAAAAAATTCAAACTACTTTATAGGGACTAAAAGAAGGAATCTAAAAATATAGGGGGTTTTTGATAATATTGAGAAAAGTTAGGGGGTTTTTGAAAAATTTCCCTTATTATTTGTTTGATTCATATTCTTTCTTAGATTATTTTTTAGTAAGGTGTAAACGGTTTAGATAGAGATCATACCATATTCGCATCCATATGATTTTCTTGGATACGGATACATAAACATATTCGGATGCGGGTTCGGTTAGAATATTATCAGATATTAATACGAATATGAATATTCAAATATAGATGAATTGTCTTTTGTCATAAAATATATTACTTGTGGACTGTGGTGATTCATCTTCCAATTATATATCAATTAATAATTTGAATATTCATACATAATTTTTAATATTCAGACAAATCTTGCATTTCAAAAGATTATTCATTAATAATATGGTGGTTTTCTTGTAATGAAGTATATAATACTCTATTTCATATTTCTGAACGAAGAAAAAATGTTTTATTTGCATATAATTATGAACTATATTTTTCTCATAGTGAGAAGAGAACCCCACCCAACAACCATTGTTTTTGGGTTATATGGTCAGAATTTCTTCTTGGCCTTCCTTTATTTCTTCAGATATTATAATTCAGAAGAAGGCTCTGTCTCAAGCAGCCCAATCAACTAATATAATGAGCTCACTCACAGTAACACCAAATTCTTTGGACTTGCCGTTTCACCACAGTGAGTTCTCTCTACATAATTTCGGAGATATTGTGTATCAAATAATTTATGTGCATTTCTTTTGTGCTTGTAAGTCGAAGTTTAGAAAGAAATGTGACTTTTATTTTTTTATTTTGGATTTTTGTTCACTCTACTTTGTACTGATAATTTTAATTGGATATAAAATATGTGGTGATTAATATATTATTTTGTTTTCAGATGGCTGGATATAGTGAATTAGTTTTGGAGCAAAGATGGTTATAATTAGTTTGTGCCATTTTTTCTGTTTATTTTTTTATTTTATATTGTTTGAAAATTGGTAGTAAAAAAGGGATAAAATACTTAATACATGATATTAGTTAGTTTGTACCAATTCACTATCAATTAATTGAAATATATATTTTCTCTCTTAACTGAGAATATATTTTATTTAGTAGGGGAAGAAGCATGTTATATATTATGGGGGATAATATTTGTGAAGTGAATTGGTTCAAACAATCTTTAGGCTCTTGGTTGTTAAGAGACCATGTTTGTGAAGGTATATATTTATAAATTTGATTTTCTAATTTTAAACTTTCTTTTTACAATCTTGAATTAGCAGTATTTTTCTTTTTTGATAAATTAAATCATGATAAAGGGTCATGCAATACAAATTGCGCACTTCAGCACTTGGGTAGTGTGACAACATTATTTCAAGTTTTCAACATGAAAATCGAAACATATTCACACAATTCATGCTAATTTTCATTAGTAGGTAGTCGACAACAATTGTATTTCATTTTGGATTTGTCACAGGACATGTCTGACATAACTATTCCCATATCACTATAATTAGAGTGTGGGATTCGTTAAAAGTCTTAGACAATTGAATAAAGTTTTCCGAAATATTTAAGCATCGATGAATTCAGCTGTGTTTTTTTTAGCTTATTTTTTAAGATATTAGAAGAAACCATGAAAATAGATTATGAACAGCCAAGATGCATATTGTGTTATATTATCGAGTATTCCTACTGACTTGTTCTACTAAATACCCAATGCATGTTTATTCTAGTGAAAACGAGCAATTTGTAGCTTCCTCTCCAAACATTAATTTGAAGCGCTTTGTCCCAATATTGACAGTTTTGAAGAAAAATATAGGTATTAATAAATAATATATCCATATTTTACATCCATTGAACATCTAAATTTATTTTTGAAACAACATTATAAGTTTCGTATATCCAACTAATTAGTTTCAATATTTATCATCCAATTTCATATTGTTGTATATAGGAATTACAAAATTGTAGTTTTAAAGGAGTAGTATCATTGTTCACTAGTATGGACATCAAACTTTTGTATGAACGTGCTATGATGGGAATTGTGCTCATGGTGCAAAATTAGCTTCTGACCATCTTGTATGCAGTTTTTACTTCATTGATGTCATATTTAATTGAGATAACAACACCTAAATGCACGCTCTAGACAAGGCAAACTCTTATCATCAAAGATGTCAACTTTTCAAACTCTTATAATAAGCAAATCACGGTTGTCAAAATCGATATTTTGAGATATATTGTATTAAAAATGTTCACATGGGAAGTGTATTATTTGTTTCATTTCTCATTATTTTTTATCAGATTTTTCTACTACATATATTACTTGTATCAATTAATAAATCTTGTAGTTAAAAAAAAAAATTCATTAATAATATCAATATGTGATTATTTTTCAGAATAGACTCATGCAAAATAAATTGGATCATGCAAATTATGTTTCTTTGCATAATAAAAGGTGTGAGCCAGTAGTCATATTATCTATCCTCCCCTCTTATTTCTAAACAAAGAAAAAACATTTTATTTGCATATAATTATCTTCCTTCGTTCTCATATTGACAACCCAACCCAATCCAACCAAGCATAATCATTTTGGGCCATATCATCTTCATCCTTATCTTTTGGGCCATATATTATTGGGCCGAATACTCTCTCTGACCTTGTTTCTTTCGACTTCATTTTCGCGCGCTCCACTCCTCTCTCTGCGGCGGAGCTAGGGTTAGGGTTTCATCTTCTCACTATCAATCCACTCCCGCGGCTTCGCCATTTGTGAGATTTCTTAGTTTTAGGGTTGATTTGGGAGGAATTTACGTGTTTCTTTTTTCTTTACTCGGTGATAAACAAATCTGGATTTTGTGGTGATTAATTTTGTATTTTGTATGCTTTAGGACTCAATGCTGTTGAAAATTTGTAATTTGTTTGGTGAGAAAGCATGGTAGTGAGAGTGCTATGCTACATTTGAAATTTCGCCATTTAATTTCGGCCGAGTTGTTTTCTTATAGAATTTCACGCTCAAGACTAAGCACTGGTTTGATTCGACGATCCACATCAGCTTTTCTGTCTCTGCGCAACATAACTAGGGTTAAATATTCGCCTTTTGCACTTTCAATTCCGAATTGCCACTTCAGCACAGTGAGTTCTCTATTCACGGATTTGGGGGAGGTTGTATATAAAATTATTATATCCAAATAATGTTTGTTTTTCATGCTGTATCTGCATTTCGTTTAGTTGAAATTTAGAAAGAAATATGAATTTTTATTGGTAAAATTTTGGATTTTAATTCGTATGCTTTGTTCTGATAATTTTTAATTGGCCATAAAATATCTAGTGATTAATATTTATTTTCAGATGGCTGGATGTAGTGAATTGAGTTATAATCGAGATGTTGGAGCAAAGATGGTTACAATCAGTTTGTGCTTTTTTTCTGTTTAATTTTTTTATTTTATATTGTTTAAAAATTAGTAGTTAAAAAGGGGGAAAATACATAATAATTATTATTGGGCTAATTGATATCAAGGGGCAATTTCATGTAATAAAACCTTTTTCTACTCTTTTTTTTGTCAATTTTTAACTGATTATTTCATTTTTTTAGTGCCTAGTGATTCAAATGGAGGATCCATGCTCTCTCTTTGTCATCCAAAATCAGGTATTTTTATTTAATTAATTCTCCTGTATTTTTACCTTACTGTTATTATTATTCACTGTCCTTTAATTGAATACTTGGTTTATTTCTTAACTGAGACTATACTGTTTTTATAGGGGAAGAAACATGTTATATATTAATGGGAAATAATATTTGTGAAGTAAATTGGTTCAAGCAATCTTTTGGATCTTGGTTTTTAGGAGACTATGTATGTGAAGGTATTATTTCATGCAATTTGATTCTCTAATTTAAACCTTCTTTGTACAATCTTTAATTATGAGTATTTTTTTTAATAAGATGTAATTAAATCCTGATGTTTTTTTTTACATTAATAATTTCAGATGGAAGTTTGTATATGTGTACTCCAGTTGATCCAATATTCATTTTATTACCAATATTTTCTTCTGCATGTTTTTCAGTAAGTTAAATCATACTATTTCAAATAATTAAATAAGTCTGAATTTTAATATTCTTTTTTTTGTTTATTTTGTAGAATGGTAATGGAAAATTCAGGCAGTTAGATGAGATTTTATATGTAGATGGATTTCCTGCATACCAAAAGCTTTTCTCTATAGCAGAAAATCACATGCAAATTGTTTGTGAAACAAAAGGTAAAAAGAGCAAAAAGAAAAAGTTTTTTTTTTATTAGTATTGGATTTGCAAAATAAATATTTAATTTGAACTTAATATGCAGAAATTGGGTCTGAAAAGTTCTATAGACTGGATGATTCTAAGGTCTTAGCTTGGTTATACTGCAAGGTTAAACTATTTAATAAAATAATTTAGAATATTTATTATTCATATATTAGTGAAAGTTAATTTATTAATTATTATTGATTTCCTATATTCTTTAAGTTTAGGTACAGCACTTGAAGGAGACATTTCCAAAATTGGGAAAAAATTATGCTGCTCAAGAAGAAAAAGACTTGTGTATGTTTAAATAACATTGCAATATTGTTATTTCTAATATCTATTATTTAGTAGTATTTATAAATTGAAAAACTTTATTTTCAGTGAGAGACATTATATTAATATTGGGTGAATATGTGAAGGATGAACCTTGGTTAAAGCTTTTATGCACAAAATTAAAGTAAGATATTCTTGTTTAAATTATTTAAATTATCATCAAATAAGAAATAACCATTAATTTTTACTGATTTGTTCGAATAATTAATTATATGAAGGATTGATATAAATGAAGTTTATGTTACCACTAGTCAATCTAATGGTGAAATTACACCTACGCCCTCTAAAATTACAGAGGTATTGCCATATACTTTGTCTCATAATTTTTAACATTTTTTACTTTTATTAAACACTAAATGAATTGAAATCCGTGATTTTTCATTTTTTGCAGGGTAATGTTGCAAATGGGGCGAGTAAATCAACCAAAGGTAGGCCGCAAAAAAAGATCAAAACTCAAGTAGAGTCTAAAAACATTAAAGACATGTTTCGTAGAGTCACTAGAAATGGACCGAAGTGAAAAAGTGTACCAAAAGTAAAGGCGCATCATCTGAAATTGATTGTGGCACAATCCGTAGAATTTCAGATTGTATTGGTAGAATTTAATGCAATGTATGATTGTATTGGTGATTATCATTTTCTTTTCTTTTTTTGATGAATTGCTTGTAGAATTCTCTGTTTTGTCCATTAATGGATGGACATTTGATGGCGTATTATGGTAACTATTGATGTTAATCATATTTTATTCATATTAATGATTAACATTTCGAAAAGCTAAATAGGAGAGACAGAACAAAAGAGGGGGCTGGGACAAAAAGAAATTGAAATTTTTTAGATCAAAATTCTATACAAAATTTGTTATCCATTTGTCGAATTTCTTAATAAATGTATAGAAACTCAAATTTATAAATTTCTTATTTGATCTTACTTATAATAAATACAAATCATTAACTATCTAATCAAGTCTTGGAGAGTTATGATATCATGTAGTCATTCATTGTGACTGCGTTCAAACTCGGGGGAGTTACACTACCAGAAGAAATGTTAAACAAAAGTTATGCCTCTTTTATAGTTTGTCCTAAAATTGTTAAACTTGTTACCTGAATGTAAAAAGGAAAATGACCAATTAAATTAAAGTTTTCTTGGGAAATATAAAATGACCAATAAAAAATAATAAAATTCTACTAATGAAGTCATTGAACATTTGTTTTCTCAAGGCCTAAAGTCACAAAACCATGGATTCTAATGCAGGAAATATAAGTCTCAAATAGCTATTAAATTTTTATGATTTATTTTCAAAATAAGGATCATTTTTTGCAAAGTTACCGTAATAAATTGTTAGATATATCTATACAAAGGGGCCGGAGAAATGAATGCAGTAAAGTAAATAAAATAAAATAATCCTAACCTTTTTGTATCTCATTCCAAAGGGGATCATCATCTTCTGTCAAGATATCACATTAGTCAACTTCTTTGGTCATCTATGTTGATGTAAATAAATTCACTTTTATGAACTTAACTATTTAGTGATAAATGTATTGTATATTCTTAGTTTACTTCAATATCTCATCTAATGATTAAATACACATAAATGTGGGCATTTGATTTAATTTTTGTATCTTAAACTTTTCCTTTTTTTGTTGTAAAAGGGTAAGTTGTATAGCCTCTCTATAAAAGCTTCCATTGTTCTGTATATAACGAAAGCTTCATGCATGCCTTCATCCAAAAGACGTGACACCTTCACATTTTGTTCATTCTTTGTATTTTAGCTTCTTGGGATAATTTCAATTGTCTTGGCTTATTCAGATATGATGCAACAATATGTATTGTTAATTTTATGCTTTTCTTTATTAAAAATGTAGTTATGATACAAAAGAAATTTAAAGTTCAAGAAACGGACCCTGGCCCCTTTTTCCAATTTTTGATAATACGAGGCCTTTTCTTACAACTTTTGATACTAACACATGCGGACATATTTGCACTATACTCCATGCATAATACAGTGGCTATATGCAAAATTGAAGAATGCATATGCACCAGGCTCTCGGTTCTCTCCTCGCCACCCTCTCTTCATCCCGCTCTCTCCGCCATGGCGAGCAACTCCACGCCCATCTCCTCCGCCGCGGCTTCATCCCCGTCTCCGCTCCTTCCTCCGCCTTCTCCCACCTCTCCAACCAACTCATCACCTTCTACTCCCGCTTCTCGCTCCCTCTGCTCTCCCTCAACTTCTTCCTCTCTCTCCCTTCTCCTTCTCCTTCTGCTTGGTCCGCTATACTTTCTGCTCTGTCTCAACACCGTTTAGCTGAGCTTACGCTGTGTTACTTTCACGAAATGCGTCTTGCGGATGTTGGTCCTTCGGATAGATCGATACCGTCGGTTGCTAAGTCAGTTGGGTGCCTCTGTGATGTGGAACTTGCGAAATGCCTTCATGGGCTTTCTGTTAAAACGCCTTTCTCGAATGATGTGTTTGTTCTGACTTCTCTTGTCGATATGTACATGAAGTGCGCGCAGCTCGGTGACGCGCGGAAAGTGTTTGATTTTATGCCTGAGAGAAACGTTGTTTCTTGGTCTGCATTAATTTCAGGTTATTCAGACGCAAGGATGTATTCTTCAGCACTGCTTCTCTTCCACTCTGCATTGGCTAATGGTATCCAGGCGAATGACTTCACTTTTTCTTCTGTGATCCGTGTCTGTGCAGAGATAACCTCACTTAATATCGGTGCACAAATTCATGGTCTTGCTTCAAAAACCAGTTTAGTTTCCTCCCCTTTTGTAGGCAGTGCACTTGTTTCACTCTACTCAAAATGCGGTCTGCTCAACAAAGCTTATCAAGTGTTCGATGAAATGTCAGAACGTAATCTCGGCGCATGGAACTCAATTCTAATTGCCTCTGCTCAACATGGAAACACGCAAACCGTTTTTACACAGTTTGAATCAATGCAAAAAACCGGATTTCGCCCCAATCACATCACATTCCTCTGCCTTTTGAGCTCATGTAGTCATTCCGGCCTTCTATCAGAAGGAAAAAACTACTTCTCTTTAATGTCAAAACATGGAGTCAAACCAGGCGTAGAACATTATGCATGCATGGTTGACCTTTTGGGCCGAGTGGGCCGGATCTCTGAAGCAGTATCCTTTATAGAATCCATGCCTATGGAACCCACTGAGTCTGTGTGGGGCGCTTTGTTAACTGCTTGTCGGAAATATAAGGATGTGGATACAGCAAAACTAGCAGCAGATAAATTGATTTCAATGGGATCTTTTAGTCCTGGAATGTACATGTTATTGGCCGGCACGTATCGGGCAACTGGGCGGGAACTTGAAGCCGCACATGCTAGGAAAGTGATGCGAGATTCCGGGTTAAAAAAAGAAACAGGTATTGTTCAAAATGATTAAGTCAAGTTGTAATAGTAGTGAGCTCGTTTTGGTGTTTAAGTAATTCGAATTTGTAGTCAATATTTATGGTTGACTAACTAGTTCTTTTTAAACAGGGTTGAGCTGGATTGAGGCTGGTGGAGTTGTGCATACATTCGTGTCTGGTGACCAAAGACACGAAAAGAGTGGTGAGATATATAATATTTTAAAAAAGGTTGGAGAGAGAATGGAGGCAAATGGGTATCAGCCTGACACGAGTGGGGTTCATAGAGAGGTGAGATATCACAGTGAGAGACTGGCGATTGGATTCGGGTTGCTTGTTGTGCCGAAAGGGGAGCCTATACGAATCATGAAGAATCTTAGAGTGTGTGATGATTGTCACACGGCGATTAAGTATTTGACCAAGTGTACTGGGAGAGTTGTGGTTTTGAGGGATAATAATAGGTTTCATCGGTTTGAAGATGGTGTATGCAATTGCGGTGATTTCTGGTAAATTGGTGATGATTTTTGGTGAATTTATGACGAATTTCGGTAAGTAAATTGCTGGCGGTTTTTGGTAAAGATTATAACATATTTATTCGTTTATTTATTTATTTAGAATGGTAATATTAGATTATTACTTAATTTGAAGTAACTTTGTAATAATATTGATTTATTGGTTAGAAAATGTTCTTGTCCATACTAATGAAAGAGGGATTTGGAGTTCGGTCTCTGAATTTTTTGCTCACTACACTCATATTTTGGTATGCATCCTTTCCTAAATTTTTTTAAAGGCTCCTATATTTTTAGTATGATAATTATTATTGAATTAGTATGAATTTTTTTTGGTTACATATAGCAAGAGAATAATCATTTGCACAAGAGATGGAATATCAAATATGTTCGATGGTTGGCATTGTAAATGAAGCGATATGATGGTTGGCATTGTAAATGAGGCTGATATTGTATTCTTTTCGTTAGTGAACTAATACATTGAAAATACTACTAACATAAAGGAAATATTATAATTTGGAACAAATTACTACATCATTGTAAGAAAGATCAAGTCTCACTATATTAATTTAGTAACAAGAGATTGGTCAAGCCAAAAATTTGCATTTACATTAGTGATTATTGGAAACACCCATGAAAACATGACATGTAAGCATAATTCGATTACGTGATGTGCGCTATTGTCTGGTTCCATTATAATTGGATAAATGGTGGCTAGTAGACAACAGTTCCTAAATGTGTGAAACTTGATTGCTAGAATAAATAACTTTATTAAGGAATCTGATAAAACGGGAAAGGATGTGAAAATCAAAACAATATATCAAAATTGGATTTCTTGTCATTTCACAAGTGAACCAATTTCTCTTTAAATATATTAAATAATTGATTACATGAATTTAATGGACTAATGACTTCTAACATTTAAGCGATATAGCTTTTTCGCCAAACGTTAGTTTTTCCTATTTGCTCTATACTACAAAATATTTAGTTCATTCCAATACCTCATCCATAGTTTGTTATATTTCAGCTTCATAATTTGTATACCATTCTACCAAGCAGAACACAATTTGTGTCTTTTTCTATTTGTGAAGTTGGTGTGGTTCATTCTTTGAATATTTTTCTATATATAATAGAAGATTCATCCAAAAGATGTGATGCCTTCACGTCTTTTTCACAAATCTTAGTTTGCTGAAATAATTTTTAGTTAATCACAAATTAATGTCTTAACTGAAATAATTTTTAGTTAATCACAAATTAATGTCTTAAAAAGACTTAATTATTTAAATAAATTAATACGTTGTATATTTTTTTATTCTCTTGGGTGACGTTAGGCAAGATGGAATAAGAGTGGAAGAATGGAAGAAGTGGGTTATTCCAGCCGAACAAGAATAGAAGAAAATGAAATAAATTAGTGGAAGAGTATAATTTCTTTCTTCCATGGGTGAGGTGAAAGATCTTTATTCCATAGAATAAGACAAAATTTAGGACAAAAATATTCCATGGGGAGTAGCATATAATTAAGTGCCATCCGAAAGACGTGATAATTTCGCACTTTTTATTCTTTCTTTTAATAGTTTGCTGGGACTAGCTTCAGTTTTAAGATATTGGGGTGACCGAAAAATTTCTTCCCTCTGCTGATTAACTTTGCAAATTAGTTGTTTGGGAGGATCAAATACATATATAAATACATAAATTCTGAAACTATATTATCATCCTATAAACCCTAGAGTCCCAATACATATATTATCATGTCAAAAATCATGGTCCTAATCCCTATAAAAATCCACTCCCGTTTACATAGAAAAGGCCTTTTATATGAGTTTTGGATAAAAGGGCTTTGATACAATATTACAAGATGGCAGGGTTATTTCGTGAATACAGCCAATGAAAGCACGTCACAAAAGCAAATTCAAACTTGATAGTTATAAATAATGTTATTTAATATAACTATAATAGCATTAATTATAAGAAATTTGACAGATAGAACTTAGAATAATTTGCCTCAAAAAAGAACTTAGAATAATGGATATTTCACTCATGCCAATCTAATAATCAACAAAAAAATTTGACTTGAAAGAAATTTGACGTTCTTTATATACACTTGAAAATGGAATATTTACTCACTATATATCATATTGTCTGTCAAAACGGTGAAATATATATTCTTAACCGAAATATAATATTTGATCGAGATGAAGAAACTTTGAGTAATTGTCATTTAATTTTTTTTAAGAATTAATTCTCCTAGTTGAGTTCTCAAGGGTTTTTCCTTGCGAAGAGGTCCAATTCAAATAGTCCCTTGCATGATTGCACCTCGCACATAGTTTTGAATCCATCAAAAATTCAATACAACTAATCTCCACCCTTCCAATTTCTCTCTCTCCCCCTCTCTCCAAGAAAGAAATTAGTATCAGATTAATTTTTGAGTCTTCTTAGGGAGAAATCTTGGTTTTCATTTTGATCTGTCCTACTTATTCTTGGCTGATAGAGAATAGTGAAGACCCCAAAGCTTTAGGTACATATGCTATGTTTGTTACTTAATTTTAGATATTTTCATTTCTTTGGTTAACTATGAAAAAACTAATAATATTGATATCTGATGTCTTTATATACATTGATTAAGAGCATTAAACATTTTTCGCAATAATGCAGGAATTTCAGCATCTCGGTAAAAACGATGGAAGATGCACAGAAGATGGCTGAAATGCTAAAAAGGTGATTTAATTAATTAACTGGAGTTTATACTTTATAAATTTAAAATTGCATAAATTGACATCCTTCAAATTTCATATGCAGCCTTCAGGAGAAAATGGCATTGATGGAAGCTGAAAATCAAGTTTTGAGGAAGCATATTTTGTTACCTTCTTCATCAGGTAAACAAACCGCCGAGCCTCTAAAACAGGTATAATTAATTTAATTTATTATAATATATACCTTATTTATTCAAAATGATGTGAAAATTTCTAATTATTTTATTTTTGAAATGATAACTTCTGAGGTAATTATCCTTTGAAAAATGCGCAGAGTTATAGTGTCGCGAGTAATTCTCAGCCATTTTCAGATGATCACAAGGTATTTTTCTATCATTCTTTTTCTCTAATATTTCATTTTTTTTCTTGTACTTTTCTATCAACCCTAATGAGAAATACAGGAGGGTGTTGAGGCATTGATTAATTGTGTGGTAAAAAGAATCGGAATAGTTCATGCAAATCCGGTTGCAGGCGTAACAATTTACAAATGCCTTCTTCATTGGAAGTCTTTTGAAGCGGAAAAGACGAGCATTTTTGACCAATTATTGCAAATGTTTGATACCGCTTCTAAGGTATCCTTTCAACTTAACCTGATTAAAGTTGAAACTCTTTGAGAATCAAATTTTATGCTTTCTTTTTTCTTTCTTTTTTGTTAAATTTGATAGGATTGCAATAATAATGAGGATCTTGCATATTGGTTAGCAAATTCATCTGCTTTGCTTATTTTACTACAAAAGAATCTCAAAGCCTCAGTTCCTGGACCCACAGCAACACCACGCAAAGGATCACAACCCTCTTCAAATAATTTCTTTAATACGCCAGAACAAGTGTGTTATATTTTCATCTCTGTTTTTTAATTATCATGCAAATTTCATTTATATATTATTACTTTTCATAAAAATTGTCAAAATAATTAGCAAAATTCTCTTCATTTCTGATTAGGGAACTGGTGTGCTTCGGCAAGTAGAGGCTGAGTATCCGGCTTTGCTTTTCAAGATGCAACTGACGGCTTTGGTCGAGACAATATACGGAACGATGCGCGATAATTTCAAAAAAGATCTCACTCCTTTACTCTCTCTTGCAATTCAGGTACATTCCCGCATTAATCTATCTTCTTTTGTCAATGATCTTTTGTTAAATTTTCTGTATGATTCAGAATTTCAATAATATCAGTGTGGTCCTTATGCAAATCAGAAATATCTTAAATTAAACTACATATATAGAAATGTATAACTGCATATTATTTTGAATAATGTTTTCTAAGTATTTAATTAATGTTCCGTTAAAATAGGCACCAAGAGCGACAAAAGCGAGCATAGTGAGAGGACAATCATTCAAGAATCCTGACTCTCCGCGGAAAAGCCTTTCTGGATTCAGAAACTCAGCTTCTTCAGATTCCCCCAGGAAAAGCTTTGGTTCCGAGTTTCGGGCGATGCAGGAATCTCATTGGAAAGCGGTCACTGATAGCCTTACTGACTCCTATATTATGTTACAAGAAAATGGGGTATGTATATATCCTACGCTGAAATGTTATACTTCAGAATTTTGAATTAGATTATATTCTCAATTATTGAGTGTTAAATGTGATATATTACTTAATGATTTCTGGTGTTGATTGAATTGCTATATAAGTCGGTACATTGTTTAACCCTAATATGATGTTTTCTGTTGAATTATCCACCTTTTGTTCGAATTTTTAATATGTTATTTTTGCACTAAATAGGTTCCTGGTGTTATAATTAAGAAGCTAATTGGGCAAATTTTCTCATCGATCAATGTGCAACTTTTCAACAGGTATGTATGCTCAGATTTAAATTCCTTTTAAATTCAATATAACATTTTGGTGCATAATATATAATTTTAACTTTGTCACCATATTATTATGTGTGTGTCATATTCTATTCATAATATGCTGTTTTATATGCCAATATATCGTTTTTGTATTGCGATAATGCAGTACACTGTTGCGTCGTGAGTGCTGTACTTTCAGTAACGGAGAGTACATGAAATACGGTCTGTCCGAGCTGGAGGCTTGGTTGAATAAAGTACAAGAAGAGGTAGACTTCTATATCAGATCCTTAATTAATTAATTAATTAATCAATCAACAGTTTTTTGTATATGATTATTGGTAATTTCTATTGAAGTCAACTGTAACAATGGTCATATGTAATGCAAATTTGACAGCATATAGGCTCTGCTTGGGATGAGCTTAACCAGATTAAGCAAACAGTTGCTTTCTTGGTAAAATTCATCTTTTCTTATTTATTTTTCATATATACTTATATATTAATTACTTACTATTTCATATTAATGTTTTTGATGAAAGGAAACCTACATTTCTTTTATGATTCTCATTTTTTACTGATATTTGGTGATATTTCACAGGTAACCATGCAAAAGTTCAAAGTTTCGTACGATGAATTAACTCGCGATTTGTGCCCGGTACAGTAACTATCCAAACAAAAAATAGAGAGAGAAAAAATAGAAATAAAAGCACTGATTTATATCTTGTTAAATCTTTTTTATGCAGGCATTAACTGTTCAACAGATGTACAGAATATGCACGCAATTTTGGGACGACAAATACAATAGCAAGAGCATTTCTTCTAATGTATGTAGAAAAAAAACTGAAAATCATAATACATATAATTATTTATCTAATTACCATTTTGATTATCTTCTCATTTTATAACTTAATCAGTCTCTAATTTAGTGAACAATCAATTAATACAAGTTGGCATCTTTTATGTTTACAGCATGTTTCGTACTTTACATGAATTTTTCACTTTTCTCTTGAAAGATATATTTTGTGATTATTGTTCTACTATAAATTTAACATTCAATTCTCTTGTTTATTTAGGTCATAAATAGCATGAGGACTTTAATGACAGATGAAACAAGTGATGTCGACAGTAGTGCGTTTTTATTGGACGATGATACGAGGTAAGTTATGGTAAATTATAGTAACTGTAAATTATAATTCATTTTAACTATAAATTGCATTTTTCTTAATGTTAATTTTGCTTATTTACATAGTATTCCGTTCACTTTGAATGAGATTTCTACTGCTGTGGAAGATAAGAAATTCTCGCAAATTATCACACCGAAAGAGATTTTGGCAATACCAGCTTTACAATTTTTACGTGACTGAGGTCCGCTTGATATACCATTTTATTTTGCATTAAGATGCATTACTATATATGATTTTTTTGCGAACTAAACCATTCTTTTCCTTTTTATGGAGAGGTGTATATTTTTATTCGTTATTTTTTTTTTTGCAAACGTTGTATTTTATTTTTGTTGTGAATAACTGGGGAGAGGCTTATTTTTTAAACTCATGTGAATGAAATACGGAATACGTATATAAAAATAATATCTACAAAATACAGGGATGTATTTACAACTTTTTTGTATGAGATGTATCAATTATGAGATAAATTTACCACCATTTATGCAAATTATAAAGAAAATGATATGTTTCTGTTTTGATTTATTTTTGTCAGATTAGAATTTTTATTTTGGCAACACAATTTAAGAAAATGATATTTTTTACCTTTTTTATTTATGATTCTGATAAGAAGATATTGAGGTTTGATGACTGATAAAACAATTACCCTTTTTAATTTTAATAGATACAAATTGTTCATAGAAAGGGATTTAAATGATATTTATGGGATGAATGATTTGGCTGTCAAATATACTATTTCTAGCTAAAAAACATGAAACTAAATATCTCTCACCAACATCATGCATCATCCCAACCATTTTCATAATTGATTGACATTAATTAAGCCTCCATTTTCACTCTGATCTCCATAATTAGAGGATTTTATTTTTAATTATCAATTTATTTCCTAAGTTATACAATGTTTTTAATATCTTGGGGGTTTAAGTGAAAATTTCCCATCACTCGTTCTACAGAAATTCTGCCACAGAAAATCATAATTCATAAATGTGAAAACCTGTTTAAAAGATCCAACCAATGAAAAGATAGATGCTACGTGTCAGATACATTGGTTCAAGCATTTAATACTACACCAGAGACGCTATCCTTTATTTACATGGAGAGTAATCTACACTCCGTTTATTTCATTAATGGAGACATTAAGTTATTGCCATATTGACTAAAGACTGGTAATGACAATTTTGCGTCTGACACCCCACTATGTTAATTATTTATAAATTATTAATATTTCATGAGCAAGCTTCTCACGTATTCTTTTTTTTTTTTTTGAATTTGTAGCTGACAGGCTACTTAAGACTTTCATTTCTGAAAAAAGGGAGTTACATTTTGATTACAAATTTTAGGTCTTTTTGTCTTACTTTCTTCACTAGGCTAGTAGAAACAAGAAAAATACAATAATTACAACATGATAACCTTCTTCCAAGTCTAACCCCTAAATCACTTAAGTTTAGTCTTCTGTGCGGCTACGATCCATTGCGACGCCGTTTCTCTGGCTACCTCAATGATTGATTCAGGGGATGAATTTACGCTCTGGAAGACCTTGTTATTCCTAGCCTTCCATAGCTCATAACAGGTAGTCGCCCAAACCGTTCGCCATTCCAATCGCTTTGACTTTTCCACCTTCCTCTCCATCTATTGAAGGATTTGCAAGGGGTTCTCCCATGTTGGGGTGGTTGTTTGCGCGAACTTTTGTCATGTTAGCTTCCATAATTTTTTTGTCGGCTTGCATTCCAAGAAGAGGTGATTGCGATTTTCTACTGAGTTGGTATTGCAAGATTGACAGCCATCAGCTTATAGTTGGCCTTTTTTTTAGCCTGGTTTTTGTTGGCAACTTGTCTTTGTGCATTTGCCAGATGAAGAATCTTATTCTTGGTGGAACTTTCACGGTCCATATGGACTTTCTGGCATGATCTTTTACTCCCGTATTAGTAAAGAATCTATAAGTGAAGTTGACTGAAAATTTGCCTTCCTTATTTGTGTTCCACTGTAAATTATCTGGCCCCGATGTAAGCTGCATTGTGGATATTTTGCTTCTTAAGTTTCGCACATACCTTGCTTGGACAGTGCTAAGGGCCCTGTCCCATTATAATGCTGTCGGGTTCTAGATCACCTGCTATAATGTAATATTTTTTTATGTTGACCTTTTGCATAGGCCCGGATAAAGCTTTTCACGTATTCATATTCAAATAAAGCAACATGATAAACAATACATAAAATTAAAAAAATAATATATAAAATTCATTTTTTTGTAAACAGGATATAAATATAATAAACAATATATACATAAAACAATGAAAATATTATATAGAAAAAATTTATATATTGAAATGCGGAGAAAACAATATATATAAACTTACGTCGTGTTTCGTGCGTTCAGATTTCCCTTAAATAAAGAAAATACAAGGACTTCATCGGAAAATTACAAGGCGAAAAAATATCCGATTGGATTTTACCGAAAATCTCCAGTTTTTTAAATCAACGGAGAGGAAACGAGCCATTGTTATTAGTGCGTTATTACAATCTCTATTCTCTCTAAATTCCAAAGAGAGAAATAGACCATTGCTGTTGTTGTTGTTGTTTCGCTCAACCTCCATTCTTCTCCCCCTCTCTCTACTCTATCTACCTCTTCTCTATCCGGCGGAACGGAGTGGTGGATCTGCGGAGAAGGGAGAACTAGACCGGATCCGTCTTCCTTTGTTGAATCCAGGTACGGGTTGGGATGATTGAGGAGATTAATTGATGGATTTTTTTTTTTTACCGAGTTTGGTTTTCTGTTTTGAAGATTTGGGATTGTTTGTTGTTGGGTTTTCTTCCTAATTTGGAAGAAATTGTGTTCTGAGTGGGGTTGTATGGGGAAGGATGTGATAATTTGAAAAAATAGATAGTTGTTGTAATTTACGGCTGAATGTAAGTATCGGTTGACCTGAGTTGGTAGTTTGGTTTCTTATTTTGATAGTTGGCTGTTAATTGAGGCAAAATTGAAATTACAGTACTATGGGTTGATTGAAGATTAATTGGGTTAAACTGATGCTTAACGATGTAAATTTAGGAGCTTTGGTACCACACTGACAACAGTAAGGTTTTGTACCAGCTTGTACTGGTCGAAATTTTAAGCAGCATACTGAATTCATAAACAGTATGTATGATAGTGCCTCCTATTCCTACTACATTATGTATGATAGAAACAATTAGTTGGTCAAGCAAGCCATTAACTTCACCTATTTATCTACAATTAATACCTCACTAATACGCCCACTAATAAAATTATGAGCCATCATTAATTCATTCCAAATAAAGCAAACGATTATCAATTATGATATTGTCTCACTCATAGATGTCAACTAATTCGCAGCATAATTCTGACACAACCATCAAATTGCTCTTAACTCCTTCAATTCCTTCAACTTGACCTAAATTTAAATCCTCTCTCCCAGCTCACAAGAAGGAAAGGAAGGATCGCACACATCAACCAACCAATAATATACCATTGTAATTGCGAAGATAGAGAGGCCTTATTCGGGGGGCGACTTACCCGCGTCGGGCGAGTTTGCTCCGGCAGTAGTCAGAAGAGTGAGCTCGTCTTCCGCCATGATGATGATGAACGATGATGACGTGGAGAACGGGAGAGCGGGGTTTCAGAGGACGACCTTCCCCGTCAGAACCAAATCTTACTCACCAGCGGTAAGTACAATTAAATGAAATGAAATAATGAGGGGCTTTTTTGTAATTTTGGTATTTTTAGGAGGTTGGCAGGAAAAGTGGTAAGATGATGCGTGTTTAGGGTTTAAATAGCATGGTTACCTTGTGAAACATAAGGAATGCGAGAATAGTCCGCCTATGATTTGTCAAAAAAGAGGTCTAAATTACCCTTTTTTTTCTCATTATTTTTTGTAAATAAAAAATAATGAAGCAAGGGTAGTTTGGAGGTATTTGTAAACAAATATGGAAAGAGGCGGGGGTGTCCATGATGTTTCTTATATTTTGTAGGTATAGGTGATATTTCCTGCATTTCGAGATCTTTCACACTACAATGTATTATTTTTGCAGATATTTCGGATAATTATGCAAATAAACCCTCGGGTTTTAGCAATCATTTTGGGCTTGATGGTGATTGGAGTGTTTTACATAGGAGCCTGCACTTCTCCAATCGTGGTCTTTGTCTTCACGATTTGCATAATCAGCTTCTTTTTCGCTCTCTATCTCACCAAATGGGTTCTTGCAAAAGACGAAGGCCCTCCTGAAATGTCTGAGGTACATTAATAACTTATTTAATTTATGTTTTATAATCTTTTGAGGTTTTAATTTAATTTTGTGTTTTTATTTTGATATTTTGTAGATTTCGGATGCGATAAGAGATGGAGCTGAAGGGTTTTTCAAAACGCAATATGGTACCATTTCAAAAATGGCTTTGCTTTTGGCTCTTGTGATTCTTACAATATACCTTTTCCGCACTATATCCCCTCATCAAGAGGCGTCAGGGATCGGAAGGTAAAAATACAATCATTTTTTATATTTTAAATATTGTAATATTTCTTTATTTGGAGAGCTTCTCCTTAGTTGGATAATTTATTCGTCTGATAGATACCACTATATATTCCATTTTTGTAAATATTACAACATTTTCATATTTGGATAATATTAAAAAAAAAAGCGCATACTAAATGAAAAGTTTCCGATTCTCCACCAAGTGAAATAAATAATTACAGATATTTTTGTACTTTTTACTAAATACAGGACAACATCAGCATTTATTACTGTGGCTGCGTTTCTGCTAGGAGCAGTTTGTTCAGGAATGGCAGGATATGTTGGGATGTGGGTTTCCGTGCGTGCTAATGTTAGGGTTTCTAGTGCGGCCAGACGCTCTGCTAGAGAGGCCTTGCAGGTTAATTACAAATATAATATATTTAAAAAAAATGATATTTCTATATGAAATTACAGCTATAGTAATGATTGTATTTATGGAAATAAATAGATTGCAGTTAGGGCAGGAGGCTTCTCAGCAATTGTAGTGGTTGGAATGGCGGTTTTTGGTGTTGCAATTTTATATTCCACTTTTTATTATTGGCTTGGTGTCGATACACCTGGCTCCCTGAAAGTCACTGACCGTAAGCTTTTTTTCTAAAAAAAAGGATATTTTTTTATCTTTTATTCATACTTGTAAACAATTACTTTTTTTTATCTTTTATTCATTACTGGTAGGTAGTACTGCCCTAAATTTGAATTCCAGACTTCAATTAGTGAAGAAATTAATTATTGTTTTTAAATTTTCTTATCTAGTGCCACTTCTACTAGTGGGATATGGATTTGGCGCCTCTTTTGTTGCTCTCTTCGCGCAACTAGGCGGAGGCATTTACACCAAGGCCGCTGATGTCGGCGCTGACCTCGTCGGGAAAGTCGAGCAGGGCATTCCTGAAGACGACCCTCGCAATCCAGCTGTCATCGCCGACTTGGTACACTTGAAACTTCCCTTGTACATAATAATGGAGTTTTGAATTTTAAGAATATTATTATTTATTTATTATTTAATAATTGCAGGTTGGAGATAATGTAGGGGACTGTGCTGCACGAGGGGCCGATTTGTTCGAGAGTATTGCTGCCGAAATAATCAGCGCTATGATTCTTGGCGGAACCATGGCTCAGAAATGCAAAATCGAGGGTACGAAAAAATCCCGAAAAAATATATACTATACATTCTTTCAAAATAATAATGTAATTAATATTCTTAATTTTGCAGATCCGTCGGGATTTATTCTGTTCCCGCTGGTGGTGCACTCGTTCGACCTGGTGGTGTCGTCGGTCGGAATAATGTCGATCAGAGGGACGCGGGACCCGAAAAGCTTGTCAGTGATCGAGGATCCGATGAAGATTCTTCAGAAGGGCTATTCCGTCACTATTCTCCTTGCTGTTGTCACTTTCGGCATCGTAAGCCGTAAAAAAAATAAAAAAAAATACAATAAAATCATAAATATATTACATAGCATTAAAAAAAGATGCTATTGTGGAGCTATATTCATAAGGGCGATTAGCAAAACAAATAAATAAACATATATATTACACTACATTAATATATCCTACATATACTACATTGCATTTAAATGCTCTACAATTATAACCCAATTCTCGAAAAAAGCAAAAAAAAAAAAAAAAAAAAAATATATATATATATATATATATATATATATATATATATATATATATATATAGCCCAATTCTTGAAATTCTCGATATAACTTCTTTTCCACATTTCAGTCGACGAGATGGCTTCTCTACACGGAACAAGCCCCGCTGGCCTGGCTGAACTTCTCTTTATGCGGGCTGGTGGGCATAACGACGGCCTACATCTTCGTGTACATCACCAAGTACTACACGGACTACTCCCACGCGCCCGTGCGCACCCTCGCGCTCGCCTCCTCCACCGGCCACGGCACCAACATCATCGCCGGCGTCGCCCTCGGCCTCGAGTCCACCGCCCTCCCCACTCTCGTGATCTCGGTCGCGATCATATCTGCGTTTTGGCTGGGGAAGAGCTCGGGGCTGGTGGACGAGAACGGGGAGAGGATTGGCGGCTTGTTCGGGACCGCCGTGGCCACCATGGGGATGTTGAGTACCGCGGGGTATGTGCTCACGATGGATATGTTTGGCCCGATTGCGGATAATGCTGGTGGGATTGTCGAGATGAGTCAACAGGTAGTTGTTTTGTTTTTTGTGAAATTTGCGAAGGAGCCCATGAATTATCCCTAAATTGTAAAAAAAGGCCCCGTGGTATTGGCAATAAATTGCGAAAGATCGCCTTTGTCAATAATACAGGTTTTTTTTGCAATTTAGGTATGATATAGCGGCTTTTTTTTACAATTTTTTCTTTGTTTTTATTAGTTTGTTAGAACCTGTGCGTTATGCGTAAATGGCAGAAAGGCAAAGGCTCCTGCGTTATTGATAATTGCAAAAAAAAAACCTTTCAATAATACATGTTTTTTTTTCAATTTAGGCATGACAAATGTGTTTTTTTTTTTTTTTTTTTTTTTTTTTTTTTGCAAATTTCTCTTTGTTTTCTTTTTGAATTAAACTAACGTATTGTTTGTTATAATATTTGTGGGGCAGCCTGAAAGCGTGAGGGAAATAACGGACGTTTTGGACGCGGTTGGCAACACGACAAAGGCCACGACAAAAGGGTTCGCGATTGGCTCAGCCGCACTCGCGTCCTTTCTGCTCTTCAGCGCTTACATGGACGAAGTCTCTTCTTTCGCTCAAATCTCTTTCAACCAGGTACCAAACTTTCCAAAAAATAGTTTCACATCATCAAGGAAAATTACATATATACCCTTCCAAAAACTAAAAATATCAAACCTGCCCGTTCAAATTCAAAATCTATCTTTCTATTTTCATGCAACTAAAAGTTTGTATTTTTCTATTTTTGAATTTTTTAGGTGGATATAGCAATTCCAGAGGTATTTGTAGGCGGATTATTAGGCTCGATGCTTATATTTCTGTTCAGCGCGTGGGCTTGTTCTGCTGTCGGAAGAACCGCTCAAGAGGTGGTGAATGAAGTTCGACGTCAATTCATCGAGAGACCCGGCATAATGGTCATTAAATATTTAATTTTATAAGTTTTAGTTTTACTTTTAAAAGGTGAAAATCATGTGGTGATGTAAATGTTTTATGCAGGATTATAAGGAGAAGCCTGATTATAGCCGTTGCGTGGCCATTGTCGCCTCGGCTTCTTTGAAGGAGATGATAAAACCCGGCGCCTTGGCCATCATTTCGCCAATCATGATCGGTACTTTTTTTCTTATTTCTAACTTTCACATGGACCTATCCGAAACTTTCCCATCATTTAATGAAGAGACTTGATAAATTTACAAAATTGCCCCTCCAATATTAGAAATTGAAAAGAAAAAGGAAAGCGAAAACCCTATCGTTTGTTAGAGACCAGAGGATTTCTTGTTACAATTTCCAATAACGAAGTGGCTTTTTTACATGTTAAGCACAATATAGGAGCTTTCTTGCCTTTCAAAGTTTAAACACAATGATTAAATTGCAAAATAGCCCCTCCGTTATTTGAAATCGCAAAAATAACCCCTCTATTCTTTAAAAAAAAGTTGCAAAAAAATTCACTACTGTTTGTTGAAGGTATAGACTGGCTTTTTAACAATTTTCAACAACGGAGGGTCTTTTTTACAATTTATTCATAATAACAGCAAAATTCCCTCTAATAATCTAATCAACATTCAAATTCACGTATTTCTTCCTTTCTTTCTCCACAGGGTTCATATTCAGGATACTGGGCAACCTAACCAACCAACCTCTCTTAGGCGCGAAGGTCGTCGCCTCCATGCTGATGTTCGCGACTGTCTCGGGCATTCTGATGGCGTTATTCTTAAACACGTCGGGAGGCGCGTGGGACAACGCGAAGAAGTACATCGAGACGGGCGCTCTCGGCGGCAAGGGCAGCGACTGCCACAAGGCCGCCATCACAGGCGACACGTAAGTTGTTACAGTGATTTATTGACTCATTATAACTATTTTTAAACTTTTTATTTTTTTTTTTTTGGGGGGGGGGGGGGGGGGCGGGGTTAAAATATCATTTATAACCCTGTATCATGTGAAATGTCATGAATGCCCCTACAGAATATATAAAATGTGAAATATTTAAGGAGTTCTTTTAAAAACAAGGGGTGGTTTCCAAATAAATGTGAAAAGAAGTATCATGTGCCGCATGATATTTCTTATGATTTGGAGGGGATACTTAGTATACATGATATTTCCTATAATTTTAGGGGTATATCAGTATTATGTGATATTTTGAGATCACGCAAGGGATACACAAGAAATTAGCCCCTTTTTTATTATACATGACAAGATTTGTTAAAATTTGATTGTAATATTGCAGAGTTGGAGACCCGTTTAAAGACACAGCAGGGCCGTCATTGCACGTTTTGATCAAAATGCTCGCGACAATCACGTTGGTCATGGCGCCTGTATTCTTGTAAACAAAGTCTAGAAACGAAATACGTGTTTGTTGTTTAACATGATGTAAAACACAACTCTTTATTAATAGATGAGGTGTTCCCACTTAGTAAAGGGAGCTGAGATGAGCTTTAATATTCGGGTTTTTGATTTCTTTTATCTTTCTTGAGAGATAATGATGATGATAAAGGGATTGTATTTTGTTGTTATAGATCGCTTATTGTATTCATATTTTGTCTGTTCTACCATGGCATGATTATTACTATTAGGATTATCTTTTTCTCATTACAGCTAGTGTTGTTTTGTATCTGGCTTGATTCCGGCTGCCTTTCAACTTTCAGCTCATTCTTTGTTTAGTTTTACAGAATATACAGCAAAATTCATTCTTAACACAAAAGAGAAGATCGCTGACTTTCCAAACTAACAAAAATTATAATTTCCAGTTTCAGAAGGCTTGATATTATTTTTTAATCAAAACAAGAAACAGAAACTATATGCTAAATCATCCTAGAGTCAACTAATTTAAAAAATTTAGAGAGCCAATCCACACGCTTTCATGATGTACTCCACATCATTCCTTAATCAAGGTCACCTCTAATTAAAATAAGAAACATAATTTCTTTGATCAATCTCTACTTCAACTATATATTTCAACCTCTTTACCTCCTCTCTTTCTGTCTTTCAACATCTATCACAAAAATGGAGAACAATATTCTTTAATAGAGGTCACCTCTAATTAAGAAACATAAGCTCTTTGATCAGTCACTACTTCAATCAACTATTTCAACCTCTTTACCTCTTCTTTCAACACCTATCATAATCTCAAAAATGGAGAGCACTGTCGTGTCTTTCGCGGAAGGATCTACGGCTGTGATGGGCAAGCTTGCTTGCATTCTGTCCCAAGAATACAGACTCCTGACGGGCGTCGGTGCCGAGATTCAGTACATCAAAGACGAATTAGGGAGCATGAATGCGTTCCTTCAGGATTTGCTCATGTCGAGCGATCACACAAGACAAGTCAAAGATTGGATGAAGCAGGTGATGATAGAAGCAAAAAAAATATTATTTAAATTTTCGTTGACTTTATTACAAATGTCATTTTTTTGTTTCTTGTAGGGAGTTTTTGTATCATTTTTGTGGTGAGTTATCTTTTGAGTGAAAAATCATTAACTACTTAACTTTTGTTATTAATTATTATGTTTAATATTTTCAACAGGTAAGAGAGATCGCATATGATGTGGAGGACTGCATTGATGAGTTCAGGCATGGCATAGACGACTCTGATGATTACAACGACGGTCCTCTCTGTTTTCTCGATAGTATTATTTGTGTTTGTTTTCGAGATCTCGTCATGCCGTTCAATAGCTCTGCTCGCCATTGTATCGCCATGGACGTCAAAGAGCTCAAGAACCGAATTCAACAAGTCAGCGACAGGCGTCAGAGGTTGGTATGATTAGAGTTTATAATTATGATGATCAATGACTTCTTTATGTGTGTCATGTTTTAATTTTGAGCAGACATACTGATCTTCTCTTTATCGTTCCAATTCTATGAAATTTCTTTGAAAAGATCAATGATCATAACTTATGTCAAAACTGATTTTTTTATGCGGTGATGTAACTGACCTTATGTAATCATCATATAAAACCAACTAAGAAGCCATAATATTTTAAGTCAAGTTGTATTGATATTAGACCGCTCTATCTTTGTAAGAAGTTTCCTTATTCATTCTGTTATTTATTTTTAGGTATGGCGTGGCAGTTATACCGAGAACTAGCACTTCTCGGGCCACTTCAACCCAAATCGGTGGTTATTCCCGACTCTCTAGTTTCTTTCTTCAAGAAGATTATCTAATTGATATCAAGAAACGAAGGGATACAATAGTCGAATGGTTGATGGAGGAGAATCAGCCTGATCATGGAGTAATATCCATCTTTGGATATGGAGGAATAGGGAAGTCGACTCTCGCAACTATGGCTTATACAAGTCCTCGTGTGACAAGTGGGTATTTTCAACATCGAGCAATGGTTACGGTTTCTCAGAAGGTTAACATAGAGTCGGTTTTTCGCGACATTTTGAGGCAAGTGAACACCGACAAAGATTTATCTCAGGAAGTTGAATCGTGGGACATGTTTCAACTGGCCGAAGAACTGCAAACATACTTAAAACAAACGAGGTATGTTATTGTTTTAGATGATATATGGACTGTTTCTGCATGGAATAACATTAAAGGCGCTTTACCCGACGATAGAACCGGTAGTAGAATAATCGTGACCACACGTTTTGAAACAGTTGCGAGAACTTGTTGTTCACATGATTATGATCATGTCTACAAAATGGAGCCTCTAAGTAATGAGGAATCCGAGGGGTTATTTTTCAAAAGGGCGCTTAATTCTTTGACAAATTATCCTCTAGAATTAGAAAACGTCGTGAAAGAAATACTAAACAAATGTAATGGGTCGCCTTTAGCCGTGATTAGCATAGCTAGTCTTTTATCCACCAGGCCTAAAACTGAGGAACAATTGAAAGAAGTACTTAATTCTCTAAATTCCGAGTTAGAAACCGATTCCTTACCCGATGGAATTAACCAAATACTTACATTTAGTTATAACGATTTACCGAACCATCTCAAAACATGCTTTCTTTACTTAAGTATATACCCTGAAGATTACAAAATTAGAAGAAAAAGTTTATTGAGAAGATGGATAGCAGAAGATTTTGTGCGTGAAAAATGTGGGTTATGTGTTGAGGATGTAGCGGAGAGTTATTTTAACGAGTTAATTAATAGGGGTGTACTTCACCCGGTGTTAATAGGTGGTAATAATAAAATAAAAATGTGTCGAGTCCATGATATGATGCTAGAAATCATCATATCAAAATCAATTGAGGAGAATTTCATTACCTTAATAGGTGAGCAATACACAACCATCCCACATGAAAAAGTTCGAAGGTTATCGGTTTTTGATATCAATCTAAAACATGTTGCATCGACCATGGACCTATCTCATGTTAGAACAATTACTGTTTTTGGTGAAATTAAAGAATTACATTCTTCGAATAAATCGAAGCTATTGAGAGTTTTAGATCTAGAAGGATGCAAGGGTTTGAAAGAACACCATGTGAAAAACATATGTAAACTATTTCAATTAATATTTTTGAGCTTTAGAAACACGGATCTTAAGGCGCTCCCCGAACAAATTAGGCAGCTAAAATACTTACAAACTTTTGATATAAGAGGGACAAATGTAGAGATGTTACCAAGAGGGATTGTTGAGTTGCAATGCTTAGCGCATTTTCTTGCGGGATCTAAAAGGAGAAAATATAACGGTGAATTTCGTTATTTGATTTCCAAAGTGAAGATGCCTTGTAGAATCCAAGATTTGAGAGCGATTCAAACGCTAGGAGTAATTGAGCTCTCAAAAGATATTACAACTTTCAACAATATAGAACGACTAACTCGTTTAAAGAAACTCGGAATCTCTATCAATAAAGATATTAACCGAAATGAAGAAATCAAGGCATCTTTGAAATCCATGCTTGAATTGTTGAGCGTTCTTCGATCTCTAACTATTTCGGCTATAAATCTTAGCATTTCTCTAGAATTCATAAGAGATTTGGTCTCTTTTCCTTTGCTCCTTGAAAGCTTAGAATTACGTGGATATCTCGGTTCATTACCTTCATGGATCAAATCACTCAATAATCTTACCCAGTTAACCCTTTGTTATAGTAGGTTAAGTACAAATGATTTGGGGTTTCTTGGTAAATTACCTAGTCTACTCAATCTCAAGCTACAACCCAAATCATTCAATTTTGATGACAAATACCTCAAAAAGGAAGAATTTGATATCCAAATCGGATTTGGGAAACTTAAAGTGTTTGTAATTGATGATAAAAAATTTCCAAGAATAAAATTTAATAAAGGAGTCATGCCTATGCTTGAGAAAGTTGAGTTATATATTGATACATTGTGTGGAATTTATGGAATTGAAAACCTTTTGAAGCTCAAGGAATTGCATCTTGAATGTCCAATAGGCGATCAATTTAACAATACTGTGAAGAAAGTAAATGATGCCATAAGAAATATTACAGAGGAATTTCAACCTAAGTTTACAGTGGTTAGATACAATATGCAATCAATGAGTTCATCTAGAGCTATATGCCATTAGTAATATTGAGCTCAAATAGTATACATATACTTCATTGATTCTAAATATTTTTCTTTTCTTTTCTTTTCTTTTTACTATTTTTATTATTTGCTTGTATATTTATTTTGAGTTGTGGATTTTATGGAATGAGTGTTCTTGCGAAAGTAAGGGAAAAAAAATTGAGAAAAAAAAAAAGAAACGATTTGAAGGTATAATTTGTATTTAGCATTGCTTGATGTGACTGTGTGTGTGATTTTGGCAATGCATATGTGATTGTTCTTGATAGACAAAAGTAAGAGAAAGGAAAAATTATGCGTTTTCTTTTATATCAATTGTCAAATGCTCAATACAACAAGGGAACAAAATGTTTCAAACATTTCAAACTGACAAAAATAATGGCAGCCAGTCACAAGTTATATATAAATCCAGTCTGGCTTGTATACATAAATCCGAGAACTGAATTCCCGGATCTTATATATACCAGTTTGGCTTGTATAGATAAATCCGAGAACTGAATTCCTGAATCTTCTAAAATCCTGACTTCAGTTGAACTCAAAATCTCCTCTCTTTCCGTCTCTCTCCATTCACGAAACTAAACCCTAAACCTCCGTTCAGAGTCTTCTTCCCCGGCGCCGGCGAGCTAATCGGCGACGAGACTAGTCAGGTATCTCTCTCTCTGAAGAAATTCATGGATGGATGAATCGTGTTATAGCTTTGGAAATTTGTTATTGGAACTGAATCTTGTGGAATTTTTGGTACTTGAATATGATGGTTTGCTGTGAATTTCAGGTTTGAGCTGTGTTTCAGGCGATTATGAAGATGTGAGTTCAATGCTCTCCTTTCTTATTTTATTTTTTTGAATTATATTTGAAGCAGATAAGTTAGAATTGACTAATAAAATTGCGTTGCAAAACTCGTAAAGAAAAATGTTGCATTATTTCAGCCTTATTGCTATCCAATTTCATGTGTGTCCCTTACAAAACATAGAAAATTCATCATACCCTGCAAAACTGGAAATTTAGTTAATGCTCCTGTAAAACTCAGAAAAAAAAATTCCTACATTTTGTAAGGGTCTACATGATATTTTTCTATTTTACAAGGGTATATATGATAAATGAAAATTTAGAAAATAATTTCTTTTTTATATTACAGAGAGAAGGCAAATGCTGGTCCGTTAACAAATTTTGAAGTATTTAATTTTTTAAAATCAAGAGGCGCCACATCAGATCCAATGGGTTGTTTAGGCTCAGTTTCTCCTTCTGAATGCAAGGTACTTAATCTTATCCAATTTTCCTTTTATTTTATTTGATAACTTGATTTTAATTAACTAAAAACTGGTGTTTAATTCAGGTATTTGAATATTTAACAAAAACACCAGCATCAACTCAAAGTAAAGAATCAGTTGAAGAATTTAGACAAAAATCCGACAAATTCAAGCTTACAAATACTGAAAAACTAAATATTATTAACTTAAGACCTACTGGCCAACCGGAATTATACTCGGTAAATTTATTCTCATTTTCTAATCATCAATTTTAATTTATTTTTTCCCTTTCTAATTTTTTGTATTTTTTGTATTTTTTCAGATGATTAAAGATTGTGCAAAGAGGTATGTTAAAACAGAGGAAAGAATAATTGGGGGTGAAATGGAAACAGTTACTTTAGAAGATAAAGTGCAGGAAATACTTGATTTAGTTGAAGAGATATATCCTCAACCCGCTGAAGAAATACAAGAGGAGGTTTAAATAAATTAATGAAGGGTTATTTAATTGATGATTTTTGTGTATAATGGACTTAATTTTGAGTTATTTAAGTGAGAAAGTAATGTGTGACCCACTTGTCAGATGGATTCTTTTGTAATGTAGTTTTGTGTTATTCTGAATCTTTTTTGCCTATGCACAAAAAATTGAAAACTAATTAAGTGTTTCCCTTCTAAATATATTCTTTTGATAAATATATTTTTCTTATGCTCATGTATATTCTGTTTTTTCATCCCCTGAATATATTTTTTTTCTGAAAAAATATGTATGGTATTTTTCAGAATAAAATATGTATTTTTATGTAAATGTACTTTTTGTAAGATATTATATATTGTTTTTTAAAAAGTATATATTGTTTTAAGAATGTATTACAAGTGACATGAGATCCGTGTTCTTGATCAAATCTCATATATTGATCATTATTCCGAGGCTGAATTCAAGAAGTTAGAAAATGATCAATAAAATGATCTTGGAAGATTCAAACTGTGAAATTAACACATGATTCAAGTCATATATGGATGGTGATTGTTATCTAATCTGAATTTTCGTGTAATATTGCAGCAACAAGTACTTGTACTTGGTGTCAGACAGCTCTACACTCTACAGCAGGACCTCATTAAATACTTCTCCAGCTGCCCCTCATTTCTTCTCTTGTTGCATGAAATGGACCACATATAACACATCATGCATGCATCATATGTAAGCATTAATTAATCTCCTTCCCTCTTTCCTAAACCCTACCACCATTATCAAGTGATCCTGCACCTATATTGCACCATCACAATTCACATCTAAATATATAGAGACATGATATGATTATAACTTCCAAACATGAGACATGTATAAAGAGTGGGACAGATCTTTACAGGGCTTAATTAATCATTGGTTCAACCAATTTTTTTTTCAGTTCAATATTTTTAACAGGAAATATAATCTATGATATATATATATATATAGAACTTGAAAATTATAATTACCCCAATAATCTACCAACCTAATTAAAGAGTAAGAGCAAGACGCTGTTTGAACCCCAGTTCTTTTCGTCAAAATCTGATAAAAATCCGATAAAGATATACTTAAATTACATCTCGAAAAGAAATACTTTTAACATACTATATAACTTTCTTGACACTGAGACTGCATAAATAATTCATCAAAGTTGACTTTCCAAGATTCATTAGCACAAAACATGTCTATAACTTTTCAACTTTCAAACCTTCTCTATTCACACACACACACACACAAAAAAAAAAAAAAAAAAAAAAAAAAAAACACTTTCAAACCTTCTCTATTCATGATTTAAAAGGAGACTAGCTGAAAAGCTATCTCCCATATGGAACCATACATATCTGGGAATGATACCATGCTTTATTAGGTAGATAATGATAGCTCAAAATTTTAGATTATCCATATTGGATTTGGTATATTTGATATTTGATGTGCTCAAGAGCAACATTGTAAATGGATATAACGTTGATTTCTTCAAAATCTTGTCACTATTTTATGTGATATGCAATATGCATATAATACACAAATTTCAGATAGACTTCGTTATATTGCTGTGCGTATGAGACTCCAATATATAATAAAAAAGTACTCAATATCATTTCTATATCTCTGAATTAGATACCATGCATGTTATACACTATTAGATGAGAAGATTAATTTCAGCATATTTCTTTAAACAATTATTAATATGAAAAATAGAAGCTTTAGAACAAAAAGAATAGACAGATAAAACATCATTTAATTAATTAAAAAAACATCATAATGACTGGCATAATCAATTAATTAAGGTTTCACTTTAATTAACACATAACTCATTGTCGCGTAATTCTTATCGCAACAATGCCAACAAGTAATTAACAACATAAGTTCTACTAAAAAAATACACCATGAACAAGTAGCATCTCAGAATCATACATCAGCTATAGAAACTGGAATATCTTTTAATCCCCTCTTAAACATGATAAATCAGATAATTAAGAGACAGAAACATGCTATCTAATTATCTATTAAAATCACCTCCTAATAATTATGATCATTTTAGGGCATCGCAGTGAATTGCGGCATTTCGTTCCAACCCGAACTTCCAATATTATTCCAATTATAACTCGAATTATTTCCATTATTATTCATATTATTAACATTGCAATTATCATTTGCAATTATACTCGCACCGGTATCAGTACCAGTACCTACCTCAAAAGAATTATCTACGTACCAACCTCTTTGAAGTCCACTTGTCTCTGCAAAATCCGTTGAAAGAGGCCCCACATGGCCTTCTAAGTTCTCCTTATGCTCCATTGTTTCATTAGATTCCTTTGAGAAAATCATAGACATTCTTTGTTGTTGAAGCTTTAAATGGAGGTCTTGATTTATGAAGCTCAATGATTCTATTGATGTTGCTATGTTGGTATCAACTGAAGAGGAATTTGAAGAAGAAGCATTTATTTTATTATTTCCGTAATTAGGTGCTGAGATATTTGGAGGAGAGAAAGCGGAAGAATGAGAAGGAATTATTTGATCTCCAATGGAAATGTATTTGTTATTTGAAGTATTTGAGATATTATATGAAGAAGGAGAGTGCATTCTAGAGAAAGGAAGAACTCCTAATTGGAAGTCTGAGGCGGCCGGCATGAGCTGAGACGGACCTGATAATAAAACAACAATTATTTGAAATTAAAAATCAGCATAAAATAATAAAATAATATAAAACATTTTTAATATTAGTAAGTATTTGTTGAGCTCTCATTGTATTAATTCTTAGGATGTATATCTTCATGCATATATGACTTCAACCTAAAATGGAAACATTAAGAATTTGACTAGCTACTTGATAACTATATGCTACAATTGATCTAAAAGTATGAGTGCAAGTACAAATAATAGGGCACCAAATACTTTAACTTACTCAAAATGGGTAATAAAATATGATTTATAATTCTTAAATTTTATTTTCTCCAATAAAAATAACCTGAGAGTAGATTTTGAAGACTAACACCAGGATCAGAAAAGACGCCAACAACAGAATCACCATTAACAAGCGAGAGTCTCGACAGAACAGAATTACATTTCGATTTCTTATTCTTTCGTGAGCCGCCCCCGACCGGCACATTTCTCAGAGCTCCGCCTTTTGTCCAGTACCTGCGACAGGTTTTGCAGAAGTGACGAGGCTGAGAGAGACTGTAGTTGTTGTAATAACAGAATTTCGTGTTTGGTGAGTCGCATCTTGGGCAGTTTGGAGATTGTTCAGTCGGTTGTTGTTGTAAGGATGTTTCTTGCCCTGCCCGAGCCGCCCGAGCTGTTTGTTCTGACGCCATTGTTGATGCTTTGAAGCTCTGGAAATGGAGTGTAATGAGAGGAAAAGAAGAGATTAGAGCTGAGGTCTATAATGGAAATGGAGTGTAATGAGAGGAAAAGAAGAGATTAGAGCTGAGGTCTATAATTGGATTAAATGGTTAGGTTGAAGGGTATATAATGAGGGTTTGAAGGGGAGGTGGGATGAGCTGGAGAAGAAGGAAGACTTGCATGAGTATTGGATGGTGGAGAGGGCTTTCGTATGGAGAAGGGTAGAAGAGAGGAGAGAAGAGAGGAGAGAGAGAGGGTATTGAATGGGGTCATGCATGGGTTTTTTGAGAGGTAAAAAGGACGTGTAAGATTGGACCTGCTTGTGATCTTCATCAAGTTTTGGGCCTCACTACTCTGCAATCTTATATTACTGTGTAGCCTACTGTGAATTTCAAATTTACAAATAATCAGACTCAATCAATCAAATATTCAAGATAAATTATGATAAAAGTCACTTGAGATGTATATATTGTTCAATTTATGACGATAATGGTGGATATTGACTCAATTTCCTGATAAAGGATGAGAAAAGTGACAAAATATATAGATTTTAACTGAGTAAAATAGACTAAATTACTAATTAGATATACTGCTTGCGGAAAGTCTCAAGTCTATTAAGACCCGTCATTGATACTTAAAAATATAACGATAACAACTTATTTTCAGTGAAACTAACACTAATCTGTTATAAATTTATAATTTACATGAGGTACTTTGGATTCAATCAGTATATATTTATCTTTTTTTTTTAAATAACAACTAAAAAGTATATATTTTATCTTCAACCTTGTAATTTTTTTGAATTAACCTTGTAATTTGTATGACAATTTTAACGATACTGAAACCACAAATTATAAATCACTCTACCCATATAATCTATTTGATTCTTTTGTGAACTGACTGTGCAATAACTATTCTAGGGAGTAGAATACTATTCCACAAGTCCTGGGATGTAGATGTAGACAATAGGCAATTTGAAATAACAATAGTGTTACAGTTGGGGCTGGATGATTATTATTATTGTTAATAATTACTGGACCATTTATACATTGAGTATTCATAACTGAGGAGTTATTAAGTGAAGTCTTTAATTGAGCACTGAAGAGCCAGAGAGGAATGTGTAGCACAGGAAAGTGCAAACAGGTACTAGGATAGGATCATGCCAGATCCAACACAGAACAGAGAGAGATACAGAGAGAGAGAGAGTGCTGGAGACAAGAAGAACAGAAGACACAGAGCCATTCTGACACCACACATACAAACAAAAAAGTTTTATTCCTCCTCCTATAGGACTTCGTTTGTCTTATGTTCAAAAGCAAATTGCAACACTATCCATGTTCTTTGTGAAAAAATATTTTCAAGCATTATTTATCTATTAGTAGAAATAAAGGGGCTAGAAAGATTTATGAAAATTTTCAGAAGTCAGAGGAAGTATTTTAAATTTAAAAGTTAAAAGATACTCTTTTTTTTTATTATTTTAAAAATCAAGAGGTTTTTTGAAAAGGAAAAGTTATAACTACAGTAGAACCTCCTTAAATTAATACTCGATAAATTAATAACCTCTCTAAGGTAATAATTTTTTTCGGTCCCGACTTGAGCCTATTATGTAAATTAATAATTTTAATAAAATAATAAGATAATAATTTTTCTGAATACCCTTATATAAATCTATGGTCTCATCAACATCATAAATTAATAATCTCCTAAAATTAAAAAGATAGCTAAGATAATTTAGTCTGTCATTGTTGTTTTTTTGACACCTTATATAAATCTATCCTAAAATTAATAATCTAAGTCTTATATATTTGGTCTGTCATGGTTATATTTTGTACATCTTTTAGATGGGAAGCCATTGTATTGTTGCGCATAATTTTTAAAACATTTTTGTTTTATTTATTTAGTAGTTCATTTCATCATTATATATTGAACGTATTTAATACTAGTACATTGAATAACTAGATTCAAAATCCTAGTATTTAATATTCATGCATTTTCTTATGTAATTAAATTTAAGTTTGCTAAATATAAAAGACCTCTTTTAATTAATAAATTATTAATTTATCGATTAATTAATACCTCTTTAAATTAATAAAATTTCACGGTCCTGACAATATTAATTTATAGAGGTTTTACTGTAGATACTTTTTGAGTATTCCAAAAATGGAGGATTTTGTATAAATATTTTCGGCACAGAAGGTTTACTCTAAAGAAACAATTTTTTTTCATAGAGCGACAGAAGAAGTGCCTATTGAAATTCTATTAAATCGAAGCAAAATAAAATTTGGGATCTGATTGTTAAAAAAAAAATTTGGGAAATGTCCAAACACGACGGCACTGTAGCACGATGGTACTGTAGATATACTGTTTTTTCCATTTTATATACTGTTTTCTCATTTTATATACTATTTTGCCATTTTATATATATTGTTGTTTATTCTTTGTGTATTTTTTATTTTCTTACTTTTATATACTGTTTTCCCATTTTATAACTGTTTTTCCCATTTTATATATTGTTTTCACTTTTTATGCATATACTGTTATTAGAAAATAAATTATATATATTGTTATTAGAAAATAAATTATATATATTGTTATGTATAAATTGTTATTAGAAAACAAATTATATATACTGTTATTGAATCCGTCGTGAACAGTCGTGCTACAGTATCATCTTATAAAAATTTAAACAATTACGATGCGTAAATTTGCAATTTTTCCAAAGACAAAATTAGATTTATTGTAGAGTACAGAAGAATCAAGTCCATCCTTTAATGGGGTTCAGAATTAATTATCTACTATCCATTTCATAAGAATCTGACTTTTTTATCTTGGCTCGTGATAGTACAACGCAGTAAAAAACTTAATAACTTGCACAAGTGGAGGAAAAACAAAACGTCACTTTTATATAGGCTTCTAAAAGTCTTTCTATTTTAGCATGAATTTTATTCAAAGACTGCTAAAAAATATACTGTAGTTTTTTATTCTGAAAACTACAGTACTGACTCAAGAAGATGCCTAACGCTCTAACCATTATTTTTATTTAACTTTTCCCATAGACAGTTTCATGTGCACCCCTATGAAATATTTAATCACTCATACCCCCTGAAAAGAATGAGAAACATCATACATGACATTCCTCTTCAAAGCATAAAGCAATATCATATAAATTGGGGATAGCTCTTAGTATATATATGTTACAATATTAGACTTCACCCCATTTCCTCCCTAATAAAACCAAAACCTAAGGGCATTCTTACAAAAAGCCCCCACACTACACGAGGGCATATATGTAATTAACAATATTTGGCCTGTATAAGCCCAAAAAAGGGTAAAATTATAATTAAGATCAGTAGTTATTCCCTTTCAACTTCATATTATGCAGCAGGTAAGACGCCTTATTCCTAACCTAATGTCCAAAATAAAAATAAATAAATAAAAATAAATACATGTATAATAATAATAATAATAATAATAATAATAACAAAATATAATATTAAAACAATAACAATACCTTGGCGGCGTAATTTCGCCAGTCAGTAGTGCTAATCTGAGAGGAGCAGTTCCTCAGAAACTTGCGCCACAAGCTAACTATTTTTGAATTTTCCTCAAACGGCTGGTGAGGCAAGAGCAAACTATCCGTTAAATTCAAACACAAGTACATTCTGAACAAATCGCATTTCTTTTCTTTCACGTTCATCGATATAAGTAGTTTCAGTATTTCCTCATCACTTTTCACCTAAAATATAAAAAAAAAATGATGACCCAATTAAGTAAAAAAATAAAAATGATGGCCCAAAAGAAAATATAAGTAAAAATAACTAGGCCTATGAATACAGAATTAAGAAGAGAAATGTACATACATGCAAAAATCAGTAAAAGTTTTTTAAGAAAAATCACCTTATTCTCAAAGAAAATAATGAGCAAATGGAGCGCCAGCTGGCTTTTCAACTGCTTGATCCTACTATCACTACCAACAATGCACTCAACAATCCTTAAGCAGTTCAGATCCTTCTGCACCCTAATATCAATCAAAACAAAATTCAGAAAATACAAATAACAAATAACAAACTGGAGGCGTCCAGTAAGGTTTAAACCTGAGAGCAATTGACTCAGCGACTCTCGTACAGCTGTCAGTCCATTCAGAATCTGTAAAATAATGAATAATGGACTGGAGGCATCCAGTTAATGAGAGAGCTAAGCCGAGCAGATTTCGGTCGAGATGGAGAGAAATAATTACTTGGAGTAATTCCTCCGATTCGGAAATAGAGAAAATTTGACGGACTTTTCTGCAATTTGAGAGAAATTAGGGGGAGTGTTTGGATATGATGTTTTGAGGGGTGAAAGGAGAAATTTAGTATTTACCTGATTTGGCAAAGAGTAGAGAGAGATTTTATCCAAGAAGTAATGTTAACAGGAGGCCCTTCATTTGTAGAATCTGAAAATGTTTATTTATGTTAATATAAAAGATTAGATGAAAAGGGAAAATTTCATGTGTACCCCTCTCAAACTGAGAAATTTCATGATATATGCTGGATTTCGAGGGGCATAAATGAAATTATTTCAAATAATTTTTTTACCTGTTTGGATCTCTTGGTGATTATTAGTGTTATTTGAAGGCCAAATATATCCATAGCTAGTTAGCGCATTTTTTAATATAGAATAATTAGGAAACCATCCCACTTTTACCAATAATTCACCAGCCTAAAAATATTAAAAAAATCAATAACTAAAAAAATAACTTAATAAATAAATAAAATTTTAGAAGGAAATGGGCTTGAAAAGAGTGTAAATGAAATTTTGATGCTTTTATAGGGGTGTATTTGAATATCCCTTTGTATACAGGGGTATATATATATATATATATATATATATATATATATATAACATTTCTTGCTTTTTAGAGATAGTGAAAAACAGTACCTCAATTTTGGATTGGAGAATATTGCACCAAAAATCGCATGCTGATACTTGCAACTCCTCATTTGAAGAGTAAAGCACTAAAAATAGCCAAAATAAATAAGAAAATTATACTATTTTTCATAATATAAGAGAGATTTTTTATTAAGCTTTATTAAAGGATATAAAGTACGCTCACTTGTTTGAAATATCCAAGAAGCAATAGAATTTTCAAGAGAACCGCTTTTAGTAACCAAATTCATGAGCCATCCATTTATTAATAAACCTTCTAGAAATGTATCCACTACAAAAAAAAGAACAATTTTTTCAAGGAAAATAAAAAAATGAAAATTAGAAAAAGAAAAGAAAAGAAAGAAAGAGTTAAACCTTGTTCAGCATCAAAACTCAAAATGGAGGCAAGGTTATTTTGCGAAAAGGCCCTCAAAAGTTGGCAATTTTCAATCGGTGGTTTCTCTAACAATGGATAAGGCTTCTGGCAAGTTAATTCAGAAATTTATTAAATAAAAAGATAATAAAATCAAATTCAAGCAAAGAAAAAGGGAATACAAATAAATAAATAAAAAAGTACTTGTAATCCAAAAGCTCTTTGACCCCAAATTGGAGCCTCTTCATCTGCACCAATCTCACTCACCTATTCAATTTGAACAAAACATACCATTTAAAAAGATAGTAACAACATATTTATATATGTAAGGTTGGAAACTTGCTTGTTTTTGGCACGCATCAACAAATTTGCAAAAAGTGATTTCATTTTGATGGGTTTTCTTATCATCTTCATCTGAATCATAAGATTTTGAACGTTTGGATTTATTTTTTACAGCCTTATTTTTCTCTGCGTAAAAATCGGCTAGAAGATCATCCAATTCAATAACTTTCTTCCTGCAAATAAATACACAGTAAATAATATTCAGTTTGTATTAATTGAGAATATATTATAAGCTAAAAACAGGCAATATTTTTGAGTGAGTTCAAAATTGAGGTAGGTTTGTATAATTAAGTCTCGATGGAGGATTAATTGCATAATTGAGGGGTAATAATGCGCATTTAGTGCTTCAGGCCGAAATTTTAAAAAATAAAATGCTTAACCCTAATCAAAAGGAATTTTATGTTTCTAGACTATAAACTATAACCAGCACTGCAATCCATAAAGTCTATCTACAGACTACACTATCATTAAAAAAATCAAAATACACGTCTAACAAACAGCTCACAAACACTGCGCGTCAAAATTTATCCACTGAACGAAGGATTTACGGATTTGAAATGTGAAATCAGAAGAGAGGAGAACAGATGATACCTTTTGGGGGCGACGCGAGGAAGAAGGAGATCTTCCTTCTCGAAATCCAGCGGATCATCCATCTCTCCGGCGACGGCGACGGCGAGTCTCCGGTCTGGTAAGGTAAGGCTGTTTGGCGCCAAGGAGACGGAACGAAACGAGGAGCGGGAAATTGGAAGAGGAATGATAAAATAAGTTGGGAAGTAAAGTAAATAGGTGAAAACTCAGGGGTATGATTGAAATTTTGCAAAGAGAGTTGATAAATATCTCCGAAAGCTTTTCTCTTTTCTCTTTTATTTATTATTATTATTATTTTTTTTTGTTTTATATTTTTGTGACATAAAATCTGTATGCTATGTGTTTTATAAGGCATTTTGTGATGAAAAATTGATCATGTATTTTGGTTGTATTTTATTGCTAATAGTGTAAACGTTTTGAATTATAAACACGGGTGATATTATCTAAGTGAGAATTTTAAAAATCAATATATGAACTTGACGTTCAAAATCATTGTAGAACAATCAGTCATAAAGCCTTAATGTGGGTTATTATGTTTGTTTCAATGTATCAGTGGTTTATCTTGACCACAAATATTACCAGAGGGCGAAAACAATTCTCACTACTAGTTAACCTTGAAACGAAATATGGAGGGCGATATGAGTACATAGATTCGAAAGGTCCATTGTTGTTAATGTATAATATAGTAGAAGTCAATAACATATATTATTATTATATCGTCCCCCAAGTATATAATGATGTGCCTTGTCTATCATCATACTTAGTGAAAATGATATATTGTTGCGTTGATATTTTGCTTTTCAAATATGTATGTACGGCGGTATGAAAAAATAGTTTTACTGAGTGCCACATTTTACATATGAGTTATTACTTGCATCAGGGACGGATCCAGAAATAATGTATAAGGGGGGCGAACAGTTCAAACACAAAGGAGCCTCTAGTTATAGTGGTAAACTCATTTTATTCAAAACATCATACCTCGATTCGAATACGTCCGCTTTCATTTTGATTTTTCAAAGGAAAAAGCTGTAGAAATAATGCAAAAAAATTGGGGTTGCATGTTAGAGGGAGCGTGGGACAACGATAAATATTTTTTCATGCATCATAATTTTATACTATAACTATGAACCATGTAAAAAAAAAATTTCTTGTATATATACTAATGATATATATACTAATTATACATAATGTATAAATGTAATAATTTTTGTAATAAATAAAAACTAATCACAATTGTCAAAAAAATGTTATGTGAGTCTGAATAACTAGCAAAATTTAACAATTGCCTATATCAAATTTTATTTTAGGCCAAAGTCTGAATATACAAATAATCTTCTTAATTAATCAATTTTAAAAAATATAAAAAATGTTATGAATTGGATAATGAGAAAAACAAAGAAATAATGAAAAAACTAATTAGAGGGCATATTTGTGTATTGTCAATCTCTCTTATTTGATAAACATCTTCAATATGTCTTACACTAGTTCTTTGATCAATTGTCTCTTTATGATTTATACTCTTATTATTATATTTTATATCATAAAAAAGGCACTGAGATTTATATATTTATTATTATATTTCTTTGACGAATTGTCTCTTATTTTTTATGAGAGGCTCTTGGCTGCGAACTCTCGGAACTCTCGATGCTTTACCTAGGCTTGCCATTAACTCTTAAAACGCCACCTCGAACAGCTTACCTCCCATTGATATCTAAATTTTCCAAGCGTTTGGCGGGTTGGAACGGGCTGCTCTTGTTAGTACCGGGCAAAATTCAGCTTACAAAATCGGTGTTGGATACTCTCCCGACTTACTTCATGGCTTGTTTCAAATTGCCTCAATGGGTACTGGATGAATTAAGAAGATCATGAGGAATTTCATTTGGAAGGGGGGGACAATCGCACGGTTCTCACTTGGCGAGCTGGAACCTACTTTGCACGCCGAAATCCAATGGGGGTTTGGGTCTGAGAAATCTCAAGCTACATAATATATGCCTTTTATTCAAATGGTGGCGGCTCTACTTCAAACAAGCTAAATCGATTTGGACCATGGTTTGTATAGGAAAATACGGACAACCATCGTTTCCTCTTCAACGAGTACCGCGACAGAAGCAATCCTTCTTTTGGCGAGACATTCAATCTTTCTTGCAGCTATTCAACTCGTTTGCTAAAGTCTCAGTCGGGAATGGTGCATTTACAAGTTTCTGGCATCAAAGATGGATTGATACACTTCCGCTGTATCGGTCTTTTTCAGTGATCTATTCTTAAGTTGATTCCAAAGATATGACCGTAGCAAATGCATTAAAGGAAGAGGGTTGGGATTTAGGGCTGAGAGAAGACTTGTCGTTGCGCATTGAGGAGGAACTAGAGGAGATTGAGGAGATGTTGGGTTATATCGAGATATCTTCTGACGTGGATGAACTATTCTTCATGGACTCTCCTTCCGAGAAATTTCCGATCGGTAGACTTTACAAGCTACTTTCAAATTTAGGGGTACCGAGCAATTCGATTGCGAGTGTGTGGCGATGCAAGCTCCCGGCCAAAATAAAATCCTTTACATGGCTGGTACTGCAAAACAAAGTGTTGACTAAAGAAAAATATCAAAAGAGAGGAGGAACAACAAATGGAATTTGCGTCTTGTGCAATTCAGGAGATAGAGAGACTATGAATCATCTTTTCTTCAGTTGCAGTTTCACTCAAGCAGTATGGAGCAAGGTTTCGCGCAATGGTCATACAACGGACACACACCCAGAACTACCATGAAGGAATGGGAATTTTGTCCGACCGGAATGACGAAACAAGAGAAGACAATCTGGTTCGTATGGCGAGCTTGGACGTGCTGGGAAATATGGCTAACAAGGAACGCATGCCTATTTCAAGGTCGAAGAGGTCAAGTAGATGAGTGTTTCTGGAAGCTCAAAAATGACATGCTTGGCTCCGATGTATTTCGAGTAACTCGTAGAATGTTTCCTGTAGAGGGTGGTAGTTGATGGATGTAAATATTTAGTTGTTGGGTTTGAGTTGAGTCTGTATCAAAATTAGACGTGCTGTGTAATTTCGGTTTTGATTAATGAATTTGATCCAAGGGCTCCATGTGAGCTCTTGTTTCCTTCAAAAACAAAAACTTTATTACAAGAAAAAAAATATAAATAGTTTGTCACAATTATATCAAAATCTTAAAATATATGTTCGAAAGAGACGACGGACTTTGATTTCACTTAACTCAATCCTAAAAGAAATTCAAGAATTTGAATGGAAAGAAAATCCACAATTTGGATTTATTGTGGAAAGAAGACCGAGAAAATTGGACAAGAGGCAGAGGAAATAAAAAAAATGATTATAAAGAAAGATAAAATATTGGAGAGAGAGAAAGATGATCAGCTACAGCAGCGACCCCATCTTCAGAGGGGACACATTAAACTAACATCGTAGGTAAGCTGGTAGGCTATGCAGCCCAGTTACCATATACATCACGTCTCTCTCTCTCCCATTCAACTCTCTAGGATAACAGACTCTCGAGACAGAGCCCAGACGAACCTTCAACCTCCTCTTAGCTATATTAACTATTATTAGTAAATTCTCTTATCTCCCATGGGATTAAACACAGAAATAAATTAGATTTTTTTTATACCCCTAGTCCGCTACAAAAACCTCAGTAAGTGAATTGAGAAGGAAATTAGAAATTATTTTTCGGTCCATACTGATTTTTAGACCGGGTCCAGGAAGGGCATCAGATACCCTTTTGGCGTTGCCAGTGGCTTCCCGACATAACCTGTCTGTTGTTGAGCTTATTATATATTTTAAATACGTAGATAATATATTATATATCAAAACAAAACATTACACTTGAACAAATAAAAGTTCATTGAAGTTAAAATGTCTTAAATTTAAACAACTTCCTAATCAAGTCTAGGCACGTTGATTCTCATTTTTGTTGTACTATCTTTCTTTTATCTGGGGGAGGTTCAGACTCAGACAAACGTAGGCTACACTACATCCATTACATTTTTCAATAAAAATATACTATTACATAACTTCTCAGAATCTTATTTTTTCAGAAGAATCATAAATGAATATTCATTTAATATTATAATAATAAGTCTTCTCTTCTCCAAACATGACTGATCATCCCCACACACTGAATATCTCCATTTAACAAAGCTAGACAGGGTACGAGTCCCTTTCTAACCTTCCAGAAAGATTATCAGTTGGCTAGTCCTTCTGTCGACCACATGGTTGGGTTCTTCATTGTTTTCCTGCTTATATACCTCCATCTATATATTCCATGTAGCGAGTCACTAACAAAAATCAAAACATTAATCTGATGATTATACTATACCTGTGAGAGACCCATCTTTGTATATACCACACATTTGTACTGAGCACAGAAGATCCCTTATATTATTGTTCAGCCGCTTGGTGATATATTTACAGCAATTATTTTGCTACTAAGAGACCTGGCCAAGCCTTGCAAGCTAATCAAAAGAAGTATAAATTAGGCCTGATTTATTTCTGTCCCTCCAAAACCTTAATTTTTCATTTTCAGGAAGTAGTCTTTCTCAGAAGATATTTTATTATTAGCAGTTCTGTTCGAGTTTGAGAAAGGAAATTCCTTTTCGGTCCACCCACAGTGGTATTGTAGACCGGGCGCAGGAAGGGGCATCAGGTTCAGGTACCCTTGCGTTGCGTTGCGCGTCGTCACTGCTTCGCTTTCCTTCCGGCACGAAACGAAACCTCTGCGAACCCGCCCTTGTTTCCTATATTTCTCTTCGGTCATCTCTCTCGCATGGCGGAGACGAGCAGCGGCGGGATGGAGGACAGCAGCGTCGACGGCGCCGCTTCCTCTTCCTCTCCCCCCGGTCAGCCGCGTTCTTTTTATTTCGTAATTGATCGTAGTTGATTGTTTCTTTTCGTTTCGTTTCGTTTCGTTTCATTTTTTGTGATGGGAATTCGCAGATAATTCGATTCAGTTATCTAATCATAATTCGGTCAAATTGGGATATTGTGTCTGATTCTGTTGTGATTGATTTCGTGATTTCTTATGGTTTTAGGTTTAGATTGTTTTTGATTCGTACTAAATTGTAAATTCCTCTGATAACATTTCTCTGTACTCTATTTGTAATTTTTTTTCCTTAATTCAATGAACTACCCACAAGGATTACCACCGGTACACACTAATACACAACCTAATATACTCAATATTATCAATCAATTTGAATAATCTCAATCAATTTTAACATATATATTTTTTTCAATTACAGTGCTGCCAAGGTCAAATACGACGCCAGGCGGAATAGAAAACGGGGAAATTGGGGAGTCAAAGTCAACTCCGAATAATTTCGAGCGGTCAAAGACTGAGAGGCGAAAACACAATTCAAACCCTAAAGAAAATAATAATCGTACCAGCCGGCTTTTCGATGCTAAAATCTCAGTCAAGAAAAAGGTTTTTTCATACGCTTTGCTTAATGTTTTTTCATTGATACGGCTGTGTATCTGATACGATACTGATATGTAGAAAACATATAGACTAATTTAATTATTATGTAGAATACATATAGGTTGCCACAAAAATAAGATGTGAAATGTTTTACAAGAAAAGAGTAAAAAATACGTGAAATAGCTCATTTCTATATAAAAGAAAGTAAATATATTGTATTATATTATTTTAATTAATTGATGTAAGTAAGGACTCTTCGAGCCTGCTCAATTTTCTTCAAAAAAATTAGAAAGTAAATATAGAAAAATGTAAAAATAAGCTAATATTTATGCCAACAAAGATACATAAGTACATATAAAAAGTAATGACAACCTCATTTTTATGTCAAAAAAAGTCAAAAAATAACAAAATAATAATAATAAACCAACAAAAACACCATTACTATTACCATTCTAACCATTTTATCCTTTCAGCTAAAAATGCTGAACCGAATAGCCACAGTAAAGGACGACGGGACGGTCCTGGTGGACCTCCCCTCAAATCTAGAGGAGTCCTCCCTCACGATCCCCTCCGACCTCGAGATCTGCCCCGAGGCGGGTGCCGACGAGGAGGAGTGCGCGGACGAGGATCTGCAGTACCGCCCGCCCATGAACATTGTTATTCTGATTGTCGGCACCCGCGGGGACGTGCAGCCGTTCGTGGCCATCGGCAAGCGCTTGCAGGTCTGTGTTAAGTTTTGAGAATTAGAGCTGTGTTAAACTGTTAATAAAATTCAATTTGCTGCCAACCATTTCACCATGGAAAGCTTGAGAGATTAATGACACTAATTTGGGATTTTGGAAGGGTGGTTTTGCGGATTTCTTTTCAAATATTTTGTTTGTATGAGTGGTTGAAATTGAAATAAGGCCTGTTTTTTTAATTTTTCAGTGGGTTTTGAAATATCGTCATTAAGTATGTTTATATGTTTGCATATTTATTTATTTACTTACTTAGTTTTTGTGACTGAATTTTTTTTTTTTTTTTTTGTGTAGGATTATGGGCATAGGGTGAGGTTGGCGACCCATGCGAATTTTAAGGAGTTTGTACTTACGGCAGGATTGGAGTTTTATCCTCTTGGCGGAGATCCCAAAGTTCTTGCTGGATGTATGTCCATTTAAATATTTAAAAAAAAAATTAAAGCATAAAAAATATATCTTGGCTATCTTTTATGGCTTAGACACGAAACACGGTAAGAAAAAACAACATTTAAAAGTAAAAAATTATGAAGATCATAAAAAAATATCTTTGGCTATCTTTTACGGCTTAGACACGAAACACGGTAAGAAAAAACAATCCTTAGTTAAAATATTATTAAGTATATCAATTTTCATCCATTAGCAAAGAACATGCGTGTTAATTAATTAATTAATTAATTTCAGATATGGTGAAAAACAAGGGGTTTCTGCCTTCAGCTCCTTCAGAAATTCCCATTCAGCGTAAACAAATAAAAGATATTATATCTTCGCTTCTGCCAGCCTGTCGGGATCCGGACGTCGATACGGGCATCGCGTTCAAACCCGACGCCATCATCGCCAATCCGCCTGCTTACGGTATTTATTTTACTATTTAATAATAAAATAAGTTGTACTTTATTGGTGATTAATTTAATGAAAAATGTACTTTCAGGGCATATACATGTTGCCGAGGCTCTTAAAGTTCCTATTCATATATTCTTTACTATGCCTTGGACGTAAGCGCCTCTCTCTCTCTGTGTGTCTTTTGAATTTAATGTCAATATACCGTTATTAAATGTAATATACTATTTCTGAGCTTCAATATTTCGTACTTTGTTATCAGGCCGACAAGTGAATTTCCGCACCCTCTTTCTCGCGTCAAACAGCCAGCTGGCTACAGAGTGAGTTCAAATTCAAACGAAAAATTACCAATATTTTCTCATATTTGTATTTTCTTGTAATTAACTGAATGAATTATTATTAATATGATTTCTGCAGTTGTCGTATCAAATAGTGGACTCGATGATCTGGCTTGGAATCAGAGGCATGATAAACGATTTCAGAAAAAAGAGGCTTAAATTGAGGCCTGTGACTTATTTGAGCGGTGCGCAAGGCTCCACTTCTGACGTACCGCACGGATATATTTGGAGCCCTCATCTCGTTCCCAAACCCAAAGGCATATAAAATATTCCCAAATAATAATAAAAAAAAATATTTTGAGTTTTGAGCCCTCCATTTCTCTATTTGTTTCAAACAGGAGGGTATTTTGGGTATTTATAAAGAAGGAAAAGTTAATATAGATGTATAGACTAGTTTAGTATGACATGATATATAAATATTATATTTTATTGTTTTTATTTATTTATTTATAGATTGGGGGCCAAAAATAGATGTAGTAGGGTTTTGCTTCCTTGACCTGGCATCGGACTACGAACCGCCTGTAGAATTGGTCAAATGGCTCCAGGCCGGCGATAGACCTCTTTACATCGGTTTTGGCAGTCTTGTGAGTTATTATTATTATTATTTAGTTGATTTTGTTTGTCTGTTTGTTTTTGCTTTGATTTTACGGTGGTTTAATTTTATTTATGTTTTTTGATTGGTTGTGTAGCCGGTACAAGAACCAGAGAAAATGACAGAAATAATTGTGAGAGCGCTGGAAAAAACTGGGCAGAGAGGCATCATTAATAAGGGCTGGGGCGGCCTTGGCAATTGTAAGCTCTCCTTTTATCCTTGTACTGGAGATCTACAGTACTTTATATTAGTTATGTAATCTGTTTGTTAAATGGGTTAATGAAGGATTAATTAATTGTACTATATCCTTTTTGTTCAGTGAAAGAGCCCAAGGATTTTGTGTATCTGTTGGATAATGTGCCTCACGACTGGCTCTTCTTGCAATGTAAAGCTGTGGTAAGTAGTCTCTCTCTTTCTAAATTTATATATGCACACACAGAAAATACAATTAGGTATTTTCATAATTTAATAATGAATTTGCATTTTGCAGGTACATCACGGAGGAGCCGGAACAACAGCTGCTGGTCTCAAAGCCTCTGTACTCTCTCTCTCTCTCTCTCTCTCTCTCTCTCTCTCTCTCTCTCCATTCATCTCTTAATTAATATATAATTTCATTAAATCATGTTCAAAATCACAGTGTCCAACAACAATAGTGCCGTTCTTCGGAGACCAACCGTTTTGGGGAGACAGAGTGCACGAAAGAGGACTCGGTCCCTCACCGATTCCGATCGACCAATTCGGCTTGGACAAATTAGTCGACGCCATTAAATTCATGCTCGATCCTAAGGTCCCAAATAATTCCTCCTCATTCTTTATCTTTACTATCTCATTCATTCATTCATTTATGTGAAATTTGCAAAAAAGCCCCTACATTATTGGAAATTGCAAAAGAAGCCCCTACATTATTGCTGAAATTGCAAAAGAAGCTCCTTTCGTTATTTAGGAGTTAACACCATTAGTTTTATAATTTATTACTATAATTATTTAAAAAACTTGTTTGAAACATTGATTAGCATTTCTTCCACTCATAAGGTTTTTTGAAGATTTCCAATCATCTAGGTTTTTTTTTTTTGCAATTCAGGCATAATGTAGGTGCTTTTTTGCAAATTTCTCTTTATTTTTGACCCTTTTTTGTCTTTATTTCAATTAATTAGGTTAAAGAGAAAGCGGTGGAGGTGGCGGAAGCGATGCAATCAGAAGACGGAGTCAACGGGGCAGTCAAAGCTTTCTTAAAACACTTGCCGCCTCCTTCCTCGCCAGCTCAGCAAAGTCAACCCGAACCCGGTTATGTTGACCGCTTTTTTGACTCTTTCAAGAGATTCGTCGCCTGTTCTTGAGCTTCGATTTTAATGTTTTTATCATAGTATGTGTGTGTATACGTTTGGTTTTGTAATGACTTGAGGTTTTGTGTTGTGTTGGTGTCGTGATGATTTGTGGGTTTATTTTGTTTTGGTATTATTGTTATTAAGAAAGAAAGGAAAATAGGGTAGAGAGCTTGTGTTAGGTTTGTGTATTGTTTGTTTCTTTTGAAAATTTAATTGGTTTTATAATGTGTTCGTTATACATCGAACACACTATTAATTCCTTTTCGAAAGTGATGTATATCTCAGGCAGTCAGGCTGGAGCTGTGAAATTGTTGCCAGATAAATATGCTTAGTTCATATTATTGGTTGAGTTTAACAGATTCTTTCTGGTCAATGTTAAATATCAACTGAACTCAATTCTCATTTAGATCCAGAATGAATAAGACAGGACATTACAAATCAATTATAAATTCTCTTAACCAAGTCAATTAGTAAAAACGAGCCTCATGGTATATTAGATATTAGGGACCTGCTACAGCACGACACACTGTAGCACGACTGTTCACGACGGGATCCAATAACAGTATATATAATTTATTTTCTAATAACAATATATATATAAAAAGTGAAAATAGTATATAAAAATGGGAAAACAATATATAAAATGGGAAAACAATATATAAATGTAAAAAAAATAAGAAATACACAAAGAATAAATAACAGTATATTAAATAGTGAAACAATATATAAAAAGAGAAAACAATATATAAAATGAAAAATAACAATATATCTACAGTATATCAAGAGGACCAAATGGCATCATGTGGAGATAGGGAAATTCTATCTCGTACTCCTATCAAGTCACATACTAATACACCATAGGCGCCGGAATTATAATTAGTTTACGCTATGGAATTTTAAAGATGGCCACATGACCCGGTGTGTGAAATGTGTCGCCTTAACAGGCCCTCATCTCCTCACCTCCTGTGTGTATGCAACCGGAGTCTGGACACATATTCTCGCCCGATGGGACATCACCGACTCATACCAACACTTCTTCGAGACTTGGCAAATGACGGGCCGAAGTCTTACTCCAATGAATCGAATCTAATGGAATGCCATGTGGGCGGCTACATGCTGGTCACTATGGCGTGAACGCAATAAACGAATATTTCAAGCAAAGAGACGACCGCATAGGGTGCTAGTTACCGAGATCTTCCTCCTAGCGGATCAGTGGCTAAAAAGTTGCTAATATGATAGGTTGGAACTTAATTCCTCTAGAATTACATCCTTGTAATTTTCCTCAAAACATCTTGTAAAACACTTTATCCTTTAATTAATGCAAAATGAAACGAGCGCGCTCGTAGTTTTCCTCAAAAAAAAAAAAAAGAGCCTCATACCTCTCTGTGGTAAACTATTGCTAGCGTTTATGTGTTTATGTATGTATGTGGATCATTTACAGATAATTTATTGTTTAGTTTTTTATTTACTTTCGTTATTATAAAGAGAGCGAGAACAATAGGATAGAAAGTTATGTTGTCACCGGCTGGACGAGCACTTCTAATAAAATATGTCATATCGAGCATGGCAATTTATATAATGTCGGCCATTAAAATCCCGGCTTGGCTAGTAAAAGACATAAATAAATTACAACGCAATTTTTTCTGGAGAGGAGGCGACGGGCAACAAAAAGGCATGAACCTTATAAGCTGGAAAGCAATCATGACTCCCAAGATAAATGGGGGATTGGGTTTCATAGATATGCAAGCTCTAAATGACTCACTCCTTTGCAAATGGATATGGAAATCATTTACCGATGAACATGAATTGTGGAAAGAAGCGACGGATCTCTTTTATGGGGGCCAAACAGACATGCTTCACCACTCTCGCCATCCATCAACACTAGTCCGACAATTGAAAAAAATGGCTCCATTCTTTCTCTCTTCAACCTTCGTCAGAATCGAAAACGAAACCCAAACCCTGATGTGGAAATAAAACTGGGCAGGAGAAACCTTAAAATCCAAATTCCCCGAACTGTATTCTTTTGCATATGACCAAGACATAACGGTGGCATTGGCTCTAGAAAATTGGGATGAATCGATTTTTCACCCCGCAATGTCGGCAACGGCGGAAGCACAGATGCATGAGCTGACGGCTTTTTTACAAAATGTACAAACCGCCGAACAGAACGATGAGATAATTTGGAGGTGGAAACCGGACGGCCAATTCACGACAAAATCAGCATACGACGAGGTGACATATAGGGGGGTAAAGGATATGAACACGAATACATTGTGGCGCCTCAAACTCCCGCCGAAGATCAAAATGTTCTTATAGAAAGGAGCCAGGAGAATACTGCCCACATTAGACATCTTGCAACGAAGAGCGTCCAAACCGTTAATTGCTTCTTATTATGTAAACGAGACAACGAAGGTGCGAATCACATTTTCAACACTTGCGATTTTTCGCAACAAGTGTGGCAGCTATACACCTCCAGGAGGGGATACCCAAATGATAATGTACAAAACTTAATTCAAGTAGAACCCCACTCGGGAAGAACAACTTTCCAAATATTTGCAAATTTTGCAATTTGGCGGGAGCGGTGCAACCGAGTCTTCCGAGACGAAAATCAATCCGTCGCGTCAGTTCTCACATCGGCTTTGGAAGACTACAACAGCTGGCAGAAATGCAATAATACTGAAACGTAAAATCAAAAGAACAATAAAAACGTAAGAAGGGGAAAATGAGCCGAAGGAGAAGGAAGGAATGGGGGACAGAGAAGGCAGACCAAATGAAGCTGACGCATATGACGGATACAGGAGAAATACACGGCGTGTGTCTACACTCCTACAACAACCTTCTTCCGATGAGATTACTACTTTAATTTATATCTTTAGTATAGTTGTCTTTTATAATTCCTTCAATCCTCATATTCATGTTGATTTTGATGTCTAATCCGCGGCATGTCGCGACAAAAATCAACCATGTTTTGTATCTCTATTTTTTCTTTTCTTTCATTCCCTAAAAACTATTGACAATGATGGTTGTAACTATACGTTGATCAATAGATTTACGCGAGAGACTTTCAAGCTCTCCGTAATTTCAAAAAAAAAAAAAATAAGATAGAAAGTTGTTATTAGTTTTATGCAATGTTTTTTTCTTGGTAATTTTAATTGGTGTTCGTTATTTATCTAACACATTGAATTCTTTGTTTTAACTAGATGTATATCTCAAGGCTGGATCCAAGAAAGTGTTGGCAACAAAAAATGAGTAATATTAATTAGGTACTTTCTGTGACAATTTTTTTTAGGACATCAAATTCTTATAAACTACTGAAAACACCTGAGTCCACACACCTTGCTTTAAAGACGTGTGTTTCCAAGTTTGTTGAATATCAATTTCAATCTCAATTGGGTCCAGGATAGGGCAGGACATGTACATCATAAATCGATGACAATTTCGTCGAACGCACCTTGCTTAGTCCAAGTCAAGTCAATTAGTCGACCATCACCAGCCTGATCACTTTATTTCCCAATTCCATATTTGACATCTATAACAACATATAAATTTGTAGTTTTTTCATGTAATATGTACGTATTAGATGCTTATGGCGTTAAAAACATATATAAGTTTATTTTGCGCCTTACTTTATGTACTATAATAATTATTTAATCAATAAATTGTATGTTTTTAACTTTTTATATAGAACAATTCTTTCTATAATAAATTTGGGAACAATATGATCATTTGAAATATTTAATTTGGGAACAATATGATTAGTGATTTAACTCCCAGATTAAATTATTTAGGACCTATTATGGATATTACACTGTACTAGGAATCCACGATCAATTATTTGACTTCATAACCCTTTGCAACCCAACCAACCATATTTCTTATTTTCCTTCTGGATCTATACATGTTAAGAGAGCTTGACATGGTTCTTCCAATTTTCATCCTTAAAGTTACTTGCTTTATCATCCTCTCGAGAAATATTCTCACGGATGCACTGCCGATTTTCTGGTACTGCCAACAGGATTGGGGCCTCTACACGGAAGGCAGCACCTTCCAATCAAACCTAAATGAGTTCTTATTATCCCTTGCCTCCGCATCGTCTTCCGGCGGATTTGCACAAACGACGGTTGCAAACGGAACCGATGACCAGATTATCGGCGTGACAATGTGCAACATTGATGCCACTTCCATCGGTTGCAAAAACTGTCTTGCGACGGCAGTTTCGGAGATAGTTCTTCAAAGTGTATGCGGGGGCAAAAGAATGGCAAGCGTTAATTACGGCGCCTGCGTTCTCCACTACTACGACAGAAACTTCAACTTCTCACAGACTGATTGGGTACCAATGTGTTTACAAACATCAAACGACTCGTCTGGTACATTTTTCTTGGGTAGTCCTTCGGTGCAATCGCTCGTGAACCAATTGGCCACGAACGCGTCGTCCAACTCCGGTCAAGATTACGCGAGTGGAGAGATGAAGTACGCGACCAACCAGACAGTCTACGGGCTTGCGCAGTGCACAAAGGACCTGCCTCCAGACGCCTGTAAAAAGCGCATCAACGGGCTTATTGAGTATGGCAACACCAACGAGAATAATTGTTCGGACTCAGAAGGTGCACGAATCATGTCGGTTACATGCTACTTGCCGTACGAGTTAAGTCCCTTCACAATCACTGCACCTCTGCCTCGTGTATCTCCTCCCCTTTCACCGGACAGTATCATTCCACCACCCGCCATCAGCAGTGCACAAGGTAAGCCATCATCAAGTGAAGCTTAATCCTAATTAAACCATTGATGATACATTGGTATTGTTAATTAATTCAGATTATGTATTCTCTTTTATGCGCTATTATACTATTGATTAGTGAACAATCAATGCATGGTAGTTTGCCCAAGCAACCAGTACAACTCTGTCGGCTGAAATTGCTTTCAATGCCCAAACAGTGCTAATTAATTCATTTAACATCTCTGGCTTACATTAATTGTTCCATCTATTCATAGGTGAGGAGTTCGAATCTCGCGTCTAGCATAATTGATTTAAAAATTTAGGTGAAGGCATATGAGCCCACCTAAAAGAGAACAAACATCAAGCGATCGCTTGTAGTTCTCCCTCATATTTTTTGATGATATATGATGGCAATGATATAATATTCTGATTCTTGTGAAAATTAATCTACAACATATTTAAAACATATATATTCCATCCGTACGGTTGAAATTTGAATTTTTAATGATTTAATATGTATTTTGGACCGTATATTTTTCACCCCAAAACCATACGTATGTTTTTTAGCCACACTCATATACACTTATATATATATATATATATATATATATATATATATATATATATATATATAGAGAGAGAGAGAGAGAGAGAGCCCTCGTTTCCTTTCTTTTGTTTTTGATCTCTTCATTAATTAATTACTTGTTCCCTCTCTGTCGCACGAAGCAGGAGCTCACGAACGAAGTCGAGTCGGGCGAAGTCGGAGCTCTTTTGTCCCATTCAATAAAAAAAAATAAGATAGGACATGGACATCATAAATTGATGATAAATTCGCCGAGCTTGCATTGGTTAGACCAAGTCAAGTCAATTAATCAACCGTCACCATCATCCGCCGAGCTTGAGCGAATCATATCCGGTATCCCCTTCTCTAAATAGATATTGGCGCCTCGTTGTGAACATAAGACTTTGACTGAATCCTTGCTCTCAAGGTGAGAGCCAGAGACGAGCGACTTATCTCGGGCCTTTTGGCGAAGCCAAGCCCATTTTGGGTCACCACTTGCATTGGTTAGACCAAGTCAAGTCAATTGATTAACCATCACGTATCCTGATCACTTTATTTTGCATTTCCATTTCCAACTTGACTTTCCTGTAATACGTATCTTATGACGTAGAAAACATATAGATCATTGATTTAACCCCAGCTTTAACTATGTAGGATCTATTATGCATAATACACTGTACTTGGAATCCAGAATCAATTATTTCACTTCATAACCCTTTACAACCCATCCAACCATATTTCTTATTGTCCTTCAAGATCTATACATGTTATGAGAGCTAGGCATGGTTCTTCCAACTTTCATCCTTAAAATTATTTGCTTTATCATCTTGAGCAATATTCTCACCGATGCAATTCCGATTTTCTGGTACTGCCAACAAGATTGGGGCCTCTACACGCAAGGCAGCACCTTCCAATCGAACCTAAACCAGCTCTTATTATCCCTTGGATCAGCATCGTCTTCTGGCGGATTCGCACAAAATACAGTTGCAAATGGAACTGACGACCAGATTATCGGTGCAGCAATGTGCTACGTTGATGCCACTCCCGTCGACTGCAAGAACTGTCTCGCAACTGCGGTTTCGGAGATAGTTCTTCAAAACATATGCGGGGGCAGAAGGACCGCAAGCGTTAATTATAATGCCTGCACCCTCCACTACTATGACAGGAACTTCCCTTTCTCAAATATTGAATATTGGCTACCCGAGTGTTTACAAGTATCAAACGACTCGTCTAGTCCATTTTTCTTGGGTAGTTCTTCAGTGCAATCGCTCGTGAACCAATTGGTCACAAATGCATCGTCCCACTCGAATCAAGATTACGCAAGTGGAGAGATGAAGTACACGGCCAACCAGACCATCTACGGGCTTGTGCAGTGCACAAGGGACCTACCTCCAGACGCCTGTAAAAAATGCATCAACGGTCTTGTTGAGTATATTAGTAACACAAGCAAGAATAACTGTTCGGACTCACAAGGTTCACGCATCATGTCAGCTACATGCTACTTGAGGTACGAGTTAAGTCCGTTCACAATCACCGCACCTCCGCCTCTTGAGTCCCCTTTACCTCCACCTCATGTATCCCCTAAGTCTTCCCCTTCACCGAGCAGTACTATTCTACCACCTTCCATAAGAACTGCACAAGGCAAGTCATCGAGTGTAGCTTAATCCTAATTAAACCATTGATGATAAATTGATACTTGTTTGGGCGCTCATACTTAATTTGGTATTGTTAATTAATTCAGATTAATTTTTTTCTCCTTAATTATGAGCTATAATAATAAACAGTAACAATCAGTCTGCCGAAGCAACTAGCAGAACTCTGTCGGTTGGTATAGTTTGACTATGGTGTGCTAATCTAATCCATCCATTTTACTAAACAGCTCTGGCTGCATTAATTGTTTCATCCATTTTACACCTCATTCATATTCTACAGGCAAATAAAGAAATGTAAATTTAATTAATTATAATAAATATAAATACACCTCAAGCTTATATTAAAAAAAAAAAAAGAAGAAGAAATATATATATATATATATATATATATATATATATATATATATATATATATATAAATAATTAAGCACTTTCAAAAATAAATAAGTAAATAAAGAAATAATAAAGCAATAAGAGACCGCACGATGGTCAACAGGATATAACAACAAAGAAACAAATATAAAATACATTTTCTGAAAATAGTATAAATAAAAATTATTAAAAAAAATTAAAAAATATTATATAGAATAGAAAAATAGTACATAGGATCCAAAAAAACAATATAGATGGTGTTTGGCAGCAAGATAAGGGAGGGATAAGATGAGTTATCCCTCTTATCCCTGCCAAACATTGAATAATTTTGTTGGGTTAAAAAAGGTTAAGGAGAGTTAAATATCAAATTTTTTATCACCACTCCATACATGGGATAGTGTTATCCCTCCATTTTATTCCCATTATACCCTTAAACCCACTTATCTTAATTAAGACTTATCTAGTATGTGATATTTTTAATTATTGTTGTTAGCTTAATTTAAATATATACATCATTTACTCTAATTTTTAATTTTAAACTAACATATTTTTTTAAGATGGCTAATAATATTTATTCATATTAATAAAAAAATATTATTAATTATTTATTAATAAAATTTACTAGTAAAATATTTATTAATAAAATAATATTATTAAAATACTTATTAATAAAATATTTATTAATAAAATATTATTAATAAAATATTTATTGATAAAATATTATTAATAAAATATTATTAATAAAATATTTATTAATAAGATATTATTAACAAAATAATTATTAATATTTATCAATAAAATATTTCTTAATATTTATCAATAAAATAGTTATTAATCAATAAAATATTTATTAATAAAAGTATTTATTATAAAATATCTATTAATATGGCTACTAATTAATAATTAATATTTATCATCTCAACAAATAAATAAGGGCATTCGTGTCATTTGTAAAAACTTATATTTTTAAATTCAACAATATCTATTTTTTTATCTCTATCATCTTGCCAAACATCATTCCAAAGAAAGGTTAAAATGGGTTAACTCCTTATCTCTTCAAAAAGTTATCCCAATCTTATCTTGTTGCCAAACGAGCCATAGAGAATAGAAAGACATTATATATTACCCAAAACTTTTGTATAAAATATATTTTTTAAAACAATATATATAAAAAACCAAAACAATATATATAAAAACTGTATTTTTATATATAATAGAGATGATGTTTTTATTCCACTTCTATTGTTGCCAATGAGATTCGAACCCATAATCTATGGTTTATTGAGTTTTACATTCAAGCGCTAGAATATGAACCTAATGACACTAAAAGATGTATTTGGAACAATTTATTTAAAAAATAATATTAAAAAACACAAAAACTTTGTATTTGAAAAAAATTGTCTTCTATGTTATATATATTGTTGTTGTTTTAAATCCTCAAGTGAGGAATATCTGTTAGAAAGAAAAAAAAATTGTTAAATATTGAACTCATAACTTTTTGTATCTCTAACAAAATTAATCTACAAGCAGGCTATGAGACTATTTGCTTTATATACTATTGTTAAAAAATAGTATATAATATAACACATTAAAAAAGGTCGCGCAAACACATTTCTCAAGTAGCAATGGTTCATCTCCACCAATCAGTTGTGCAACGATACCAAACTAGCCTCTCAGAGGATTTGTTGAAGCATGTTCATAAATTTCGTCATAAACTCAGACTTCTTGATGATCAACTGAAACAAACAATAACGTATGGGGGCATGTAAATGCATGACAGGAATTTTCTATCGTGCAACATTACTGTCAATATTTTTAGTAAAACAATATATAGATAGTTGCCGGAAACGCGGTACGCTGGGTACGCGATACACAGTATAGATGTGCGGTACGCTATATCCTCTGATACGCGATACGGGGAGGGTAGGATTAGACAGTACGGTCTTTCAATACAGGATTCGCTGTGGATACGGTGGTATATATGTATATAAATTTAATATAAAAATACTATGTTTATGTATTTTTACTACAATGATTTTGAAAAAAATTCAAGTAATCAAACATGCAATTCAAAATCAAATAAAAATCTCATAATCAAAATCATGACATAAGTTCATACAATCTCAAATCGCATAGTTTGATCTGATACAATAATACTGTACGTTTTTTCTGATCTATGTTGTGCAATTTAAATTTGTTTCTATAATAAAATCACCAAATAAATTAAAAATTATCATTACACATAAGTTACATATGGGCCTTTTTTTTCATTTTTTTTGCTTTTTTTCTCAGTTCTTTTTGTCGGCCGGATTCACTATTTCTAGTAATCTGGTACGCTTGAGACTCGGGTTCCGATACGGAGTGATCGGAAACGGGATACAGAGGTGTGATGAGCGTTTCCGGTAACTATTATAGAACATAAAATATGAAAAAGGTCAATATATAGAATATAATTTTTGAAAACAATATATATAAATAAAACACAATATATGAAAACATGAAACTACAAAAGTTATATAAGAATAGAAAAACAGTGTATAAAAGCAAAAAACAATAGTATATAAAGTATAGGTTGCAAGTTTAGTATTGATTTTATGTTTTTGATCCATGCAGTTTATAAAATCATGCATGCTTAGTCGTCATAGCCATTATAATTAATTGCATATTTTTCATAATGTATTTTTTTTTTTTTGTAATGTAGGAGACGGAGGCAGAGGTGTACTTGTTGTAATTGTTGTCGTTGTTTCCGTTGCCTTCCTGCTCATCCTTTCAGCAATTATTTTTGTCATTCGAAGAAGATGCCTAGTAAAAAGAAGGAAAAACATAGAAGGTAACTTTTGGTTTCTGAATTATTGACCTTTCTCTTATTAATTAGTTGCACATTACATCAATAATGAAACAACTTGTCATTTCACCTGCAAATCAGATGAAGCGGACTCGTCAACTATTTATCTTCAAGAAAACACAAACACAAATCTTGATTGCATTTTGAATCCGGATGTAGCATATCTAGTGTTTGATTTGAACACGTTGAGGGATGCCACCAATAACTTCGCCGACATGAATATGCTAGGCAAAGGGGGCTTTGGACCAGTCTACAAGGTACTCCCACAAATTAATATAGGTTAGATTATTTCAAGAGCGGAATATAACCTAAATTGATTTTCATAGGGAATTCTTCCAGGCTGGCAGGAAATAGCTGTAAAAAGACTTTCAGGAAGCTCGATGCAAGGATTGAGAGAGCTGAAGAATGAGGTTGACTTTCTTGCAAAACTTAAGCACAAGAACTTGGTACAACTATTGGGATGTTGCATAGGGAAACAAGAGAAGCTGCTTTGCTATGAGTTTCTACCCAATGGGAGCCTCGACAACATTCTCTTCGGTACATTAAACACTAGAGTATCATAATTGTATTGTTCTGAATGAAATTTGAGATTTTTTATATCGGAAGTTAAATTTACCCCAGATCAATCGAAACGTGGAGAACTTAGCTGGAATATGCGTTACAGAATAATTGAAGGAATAAACCGTGGTTTACAGTACCTCCATGAGGAATCTCGAATGAAAATCATACATAGAGATCTCAAGGCGAGCAATATATTGCTAGATAAAGATATGAACCCAAAAATTTCTGATTTCGGACTAGCAAGATTCTTTGAGGAAGATCAAACTCACAAAGACACCTCTATCATTGCTGGAACCTTGTAAGGCCTTTTATTAATTCTAATCATGACAAACAAACTAAAATGCAAATAAAAATTGAACTCGCAATTCTTCAATTACATGCAGTGGGTACATGGCACCTGAATATGTTCTGCACGGAAACTTCTCAGTTAAGTCGGATGTGTACAGTTTTGGTGTCTTACTTTTGGAGATCATCACAGGCCAAAAGAATAGTTCCTTCTCCAGTTCACGTCGCGCTTCAAACCTCATAGACTATGTGACTATAATAGAAACCCATTAATTTGCCACCCTACGAAAAATAAAATATATAATTAGCTAGGTTTTAACTACACTTTTGATGTACATATATATGTAGGCATGGCAACATTGGACAGGGGAGACCAGCCATGAACTGAAGGATCCAACGCTAGCCGATGAGAATCTTGAAGAGATCACAAAGTGCATACACATAGCATTGCTTTGTGTACAAAAAGATCCGTTTGAGAGACCCAGCATGGGCGCTGTGAATCACATGCTTGCTGGCCAAAGTAACACTCTTCCAGCCGTTCCCCCCACGTGGCAAGTCCCCGGAATGAATATTTCCTTGAGCGATGTTGAGAGTTCAACAACCGGACGGAGTTCCACTACTCGGCAGAGTTCGATGATCAAAAGCACCACTAAGAGTCTAGAACATTCTAACTGATCATTCTACTTCTAGTGATATGAATTTAAAATGTGTGAATTTATAATGTTTTTTATTTGATAGAATGGAGAGGCTGATATGAATTTAATGTTATGTTTGTGCCATTTTTTTTGTTGAAGAACTTCACTTTCATCATTTTGGACCTTATATACCTCAATGGGACAAAATATTATACTAGCTTTTCGGTCTGTATATGTGCTTTATATCTTTACATCTTTATTATTTAGGCCGAACTGAGAATTGTTAATCTGGACTGGATCATTTACAGATACAACCACTTATCATCTCCATTTTGTGAACCAAACCAAAGCCCAACCAAACCTTTCTTCTTCCTCTCTCAACTCAAACCTTCATCATCTCCATTTCGGCTTTATACCTCTATGAGAAAATATTGCTAGCTTTTCGGTCTCTAAAAGTACTTCACATCTTTATTAACTGGGCCAAACTGAGAATTATTAATTCGGCTTGTACCATTTACACATACAAGCACTTTGACTAATATCATCATCTCCATTTCCATTTTCACCTCAAACCTCCATAATTTCCACTCACTCTCCATCTCCAATGTCTCCTCCTCTTTCTCAAAACTCCATTATTATAACTCTGAACATAGGAGGCCAAATCTTCCAAACAACTCAGCAAACCCTCTCGCTCACTTCGCCCACCTCTCCCCTCTCCTCCCTCTCTCCTTCCTCTTCCTCCCCTCCGTTCTTCGACCGAGACCCAACTCTCTTCTCCCACCTCCTCGCCTTCCTCCGCTCGAACATTCCTCCTCCGCCGCATCTCCTCCCTCACGTCCTTCTTGAGGCCGAGTTTTTCTCCCTTCCTGACCATCTTGTAACCAAGCTTTCTGTTCCTGTACAGTTTGATCCGTTTTGTCTGAGCCCTTCTCTGTGTCTGACTCTCTCAGGCAGGGATCCGATAAGCGCGGTTTCTGTGTCGATTTCGGATGAATTACCGGTTCTTGGTGCTGCTCATGGAGGTAAAGTTAGTACCTTTAGCCCGTCTTTGTTGTATAAATCGACGGTTCTCACTGAATTTCTGTTCGTGGATTCGATTTTGCCTCTTTCGCCGTCTGTTGGAGCAATTGGGGCCAAAGATTTTGCTGGGCTTCATCTAATTGACTTGAAAAAGACTTCTTCTCTGATCAAAATCCTCCATTGGGCGCCTCACCCTTCTCAATTGAACTCTTCTAGTGTTTTATCAATCGGGTCCTCTCCAGATTTGCTTTTTTCGAGTTTTGAATCGTCCAGACGGAATTCAAGCACGATTCTCGCGTTCGATTTGGAGAAATTCGAACCGGTTTTGGAAATCGCAAGAAAGGAGATATTTGGGGCTGAAATTGATTCGGCCATTCCAGCCACTAAGCTTCAATGGATCAACAATTTGGGTCTATTAATGGCAGCTGGTTCTCACTCAGGTCCAGCCGGTTTGTCAGGCTACATAAACTTTTGGGACCCTAGATCCAACAAATTAATTTACGATTTGAAGGAGAAAGACTCAGATTGCTTTGCTGATGTGACAATTTCAGATCAATTATTATCACTTTTCAAAATCGGAGTCAATTCAGGAGATTTATACATGAGAGATTTGAGAAAGATTGAGTCCATGGAGAATTGGGTTTGTTTAGGAGAAGGGAGAGGGATTGGAAGAGGTAATTTGAGGAAAAAGGAGGGGCTTGAGTGTAAAATTGCGAGTTATGAGAAGAATGTGTTTGTCGCGAGAGGAGGGGAAGTGGAAATGTGGAGCGAGGCGGTAATGGGAGAAGGAGAGGAGAGAGTGATGAAGAGGAATTTGATGGGGAGAGAGAAAGATAGGAGAGAGAAGAAGAAGATTGATTGTATTGCTTTTGGGGGAAATAGAATGGTTTTGAGTAGGAAGGATGAAATGTGTTTAGAGGTTTGGGAGAGCTTGGTTAAATAGTTAGGGTTTAATGAGTGATCATTGTGTATGAATGTATTGTGTTTGTTTCATTGGAGGAATCAAAATAAATGGGTTTAGTTTCATAAAAAGGAATGGTATGATTAAGTAACTAAATGTATGTACTAATCTTGAAGAGTGTTCATATGTATTTGATTGTTGATTAAAATTTTGTATGAAATCTTGGCAATTTGTTTACTATAAGTTTATAACATTCGTTTGATATTGAATTTTTTTTTTTTCTCAGTTTGTTTTTGTAATTTCTGGCTCTAGCTGCTCTTTAGTTTAAAGTTTAACTCAATCGCATACAGGCTTGTAAATTCTTTTGTTTTCTACAGAATATAATCTGAAACTGGAGGTTTCAGTAAATTGCCGCAACTTAGTTTAAGCAGTGAGCAGATTCAGTAAGAATCGATCGATTTTTGTTTAATTAATTAATGTAAATAAAAAAGAGAGAAAATAATAACAGTAAACAAGAGCAAAATAAGAACATTAAATCAATTTAGGGTTCGATCAAGCCAAACATACATAAGCATAATTTATTTACTTCATAGATACATCATCAAAATAAAAGGCAGATCAAATAATCTTCTTTCTAAACATAAAGAGACTTGATAAATATCTGCATATAGCTCCAGCATGTCATGCCCAATTCCAGTCAAATACAAATGCTCAAGCTATGACAATTCGCTATCCACATTACAAAATAAAATAAGCCACTTTTTCCAATTTAAAAATTAAAATTATATTAAATAATGCCAGGTCCTAGAAACCAGCTTCAGAAATGAATCTGGAAATGCAAGCGGTACTGAGACTCATGATTTTATTTGGAATTCGATAGGATATCATAAATTATAAAATCACAAGTCTCACTACCCATATAATTCTGAATCAATTAGAAAAGGCTCTTATTTGCTAAAAAAAACCTCAATACAAAAAAATCCCCTATTTTTCCGAATTATAAAAAAGACCTACTTTTTACTTTCCATCTTAAAAAAAAAAATTATATATAAATTGAAAACCCCTACATAAATAACAAAAAACTATAAACAACTGCCAAAAAATTAAAAAACAAATGAAAAAACAATTACCAGATCAACACAACGCATTTAACGCCCATACCTCCTTCTCCTCCTCCTCACTCTCCTCTCCTCCTCTTCCTGCTCCCTTCTACTCGGGCTTCTAGAAGAAGTCTGAAACAGAACGAAAGGGGTCCACCACGGACCCGGTCCGCCACGGTCCGCCTCCTCTCCTCTCCCCCTCCTTCTAGAAGTTTCCTCTCCTCCCATTTCAATCACGTAATCCCCAAATACAACCGCTCCTGGCATCGCTGACCTTATCGCACTCAATACATCTCCATATTCTTGCCTCCTTTCCATCCTGTATTATTATTATTATTACTACAATTATTATTAAAATTATTATTATTATTATTATTATTATTATTATTATTATTATTATTATTATTATTATTATTATTATTATTATTATTATTATTATTATTATTATTATTATTATTATTATTATTATTATTATTATTATTATTATTATTATTATTATTATTATTATTATTATTATTATTATTATTATTATTATTATTATTATTATTATTATTATTATTATTATTATTATTATTATTATTATTATTATTATTATTATTATTATTATTATTATTATTATTATTATTATTATTATTATTATTATTATTATTATTATTATTATTATTATTATTATTATTATTATTATTATTATTATTATTATTATTATTATTATTATTATTATTATTATTATTATTATTATTATTATTATTATTATTATTATTATTATTATTATTATTATTATTATTATTATTATTATTATTATTATTATTATTATTATTATTATTATTATTATTATTATTATTATTATTATTATTATTATTATTATTATTATTATTATTATTATTATTATTATTATTATTATTATTATTATTATTATTATTATTATTATTATTATTATTATTATTATTATTATTATTATTATTATTATTATTATTATTATTATTTACCATACCTGTTCCAAGTGCGAAGTCTAGACGGGTCCACAAGACCCGGTCTAGTCAGCGGATGATTCCTCCTCGCGTGGTGTCTCAACTCTTTATAATTCCCCAAAAACCCACAAGACTCTCTCGAACAGCATTTTACCTTTTGATCCAGATACTTTCTCGCCTCTTCCACAACTGTCCATCCCAGCACTTCCCCTCGACACAACGGACATTTTAATGAAGAATTCGTCTTTTCTTCAGGGGTATTTTGGTCATTTTGGGTGAGGGGTTTCTTGAACCGGTCGAGGCAGTTGGAGTGGCGGTAGCTGGTGTCGCAGATATAGCAGTTGCAGTTTGAGGAGCAGATTAAGCGGACCGAGTTGTGTGGGTGGTCCATGCAGATTGGGCAGAGAGTTTCGTCGAGTTGTTTTGGAAGTGGAGGTTTTGGATTGGTGATGGAAGTGTGGTGGTGTTTCTTGGATTCAGTCATTTTGGAGAGAGAGAGAGAGAGAGAGAGAAGAAAGAGAGCTGGTTTTGGGTTGTTAGGTATGGATTAGATGATTTTAGTTTGAATTTCTTCTTAAATCAAGGATTTGTTAAATACGAAGTGAAAAGAAAAATTGGGGTAACTCACCAGAATAAAAGCTGAAATTTCTGAATTCTATATAGTGATTTGATTTCCGAATTTAATGAATTGTCGCAAATGTTTTTTCTTCTCGCAATAATTTCTCTAAAGCAAGCAAGCAGCAAGCAGCAAACAACAATCCAATTTCTAATTCCTTAAAAACTTGAAGAAATTCGACACTTTGAATTGAACTTCTAATTCTTTGACACTTTGAATTGAACCTCTAAAGCTTAATAGATGATCCACAATTCACGAATCTCAAAAGCAAGCGCTGCACTTGAATTGTGGAACAATCACACAAGTCCTCTAGAGATCCTATAAAATTACAAAAATATAAATAAAAACGCAAAATTTCTTCAGTTCTAAAATCATCACAGGTCCAAATCGTATGAAAAATCGACACAAAAATGGAAAACCCTTTAGATTTGTTAATAAATCAGCTAAAATACAAACATTACGACTATTTAAAAGCAATCGCCCCATAATTAAACCACAAATTCAAGAAAAACACACGTACTAGTTTCAATCTAACCCTTCCAAACCAAACTTCCAACTTCCCCATAATTAAACACCGATTTTCCCAAACCCCAACAAAAAATACATCAAAAGACAAGAAATAAGCCAATTTAAATGAAAAAATCGAACAAAAATGCTCAAAAAGTTCGCAAAATCGACACACAATTAATTAGATTTGTTTAGTAGGTCCAGATATTACGAGAGATTAGAGGGGACGATCCGAATCCGATCTCTAGCTATCAACACAGCGTAATCGTTTTCTTTCTCTTTCTGAATGTTTTCTTTGTTCCCCTTTGGTTTCTTATTTCTTGCTTTTTTTCCCTCTGTTTAAGAAGAAAGCGGTGACAGTTACTTTATAGCTGGAGATTAAATAAATGGAAAAAGATTAAAACCAGACGCCATTACATGTTTCCGGCTGATCAGAAAATAACTGAATGCACTTGGTGTGGGAATTTTGCTTTTCAGTGGGACCCATCTTTCAGTGAGATAGTAGTGTTAATGAGATGTATACCAGGTGTAGGGATATTTTAAGGCGCGCGTGTAGCTGGAGTTCGGCTCGGCTCGGCTCAAAGAATAAGCCAAGCTGAGAACAGGAGTCGATCGATGTCGCTTTCCTGTGATATTTACGGGCAGGCCCTTAAATAGTAGCTGTTGATGTCGAAATTTGCACAAAGGCCTCTTCATTTTTCCAAAAATAGAACACAGGGTTGTGTATCTAACTTGCACTTGCACCTATCGAACATTAGATAGCTTGTATCAACATGTCAACCACAGTAAGGGTAAGAATTAGTTTTTGGATTTGTTAATAATGAAGGGACTGGATGAATTTGGAGCCGAGTCAGAGAGTCACCAGTTGAAAAAAAAAATGATGAAAAAGTAGTAAGTCATTAATTAAGTTAGTAGCTAACAATAGGAGAAAATATTTAAGCAAAATTTATTGACTACTTTCATCCAAAATTTACATGTCAACAATAAATAACAATATTCAAAGAACAAAATAAAATTAAATATTGTTCAAATAATTGGTACCGCCAAACATTATACATTCAGAATCCATAAAAACCCAAAAAAAAAAAAATCTCAGAGCCCAAAAATTACCAGTAAAATAAAAAAAAATATGCTTGTTTTGTAGGAGAAATTATTCATGGAAGCATGCATTTAATTTCGTTTTGATCAGAAATTAAACCCTTGTATATTTAATGGCTTGGACGGCTCAAAATTCTACTCATTCTCTGTCAAAACAAAAAAAATTATATCAATTTTAAATCTTTAATCATATTTAAATTCTGAACAATTAAAAAAACCTCCTATCTTTCCTGAATATTTCGAAAACTTCTTATATTTTTGAAAACTTCTCAACTGATTTTTCATGAATAATTTCCAAAAACACATAAAAATTCTCAAAAAAAAAAAACATTTCTTTTTCAAAGCCCTCCTACAATTACTCATCATCTCAATAAATCATTTAATAACACCATTAATTCACTTACTATAATACCTCATTATTCAAGTTAAACTTCCATCTTGAATTAATTTCCCACTTCTCTTTGTGCCACCTGTGCCCTAAAATCACGAGCCCCATTAGAGCTGAGGCGACTAAAATTGACCAAAATGAATTCGCCTCTTTCGCGTTTTTGTATAAATATATCGCATGTCTTTTCCACCAAGCTTCACATGGCAAATTTTGCAATTTCTTTTCGTTATTTTCTCCTTGTTTCGAGTCTTTTTCTCTCTCTAGAAGAATATCTAACAAATTTGTTCATGGATTGTATATTCAGTTATAGTCTTAATTAAGAGATTAAAATGCTCAAGTCAAGTTGTAATGCTAAAGAAATGTGTAAAAGAAACCCTGAATTGTTCTGAAATTGCAAAAAAGTCCCTTCTTTATTACAAATTGCAAAAACTTTCATTCTTAGGAAATATTAACTAAGGAACAGGAACCAAACCTTGTGTGAATGTAGGTTTTTTTTGCGAGTTTCAGTAAAGCAGGGGCTTTTCCGCAATTTAGGGATTATCCAGATACTTTCTATATTATTATTTTTTTTTGCAAATATCCTTAGAAATAATCAAACTTCTACTCAATATACTCAAAACAAGACTATAATGAATAATCACAATACTCAAAATGAGACTTATAATGTATAATCATAATTATTTTACTATCATCCCATTAAATTACCTGCTTGTCGCTCTGGCTCAGTTTCTTCATCTGAATCATATACAGAAACCCGCCTCCCCTCTTCAAAAAATTGAACTCTCTCTCCTCTCTCCCCTCTCTCTTCTTCCTCAAACCCCTCTCTCTCTTCCTCTTCCTCTTCATCTTCTCTCTCTTCTTCAGTATTTACAATTGGGAGATTCTCATGCTCACTTGGGGGAAACACGAAATGGCCAGACGTGAAGAGCGATGATTCAGACGGATCTCCTCTCTCTGTGTAAGTCGACGAAGAAGAGAGAGAAACCATGTCCCATTCGGATTTCTCCTTTCCATTATCAGCCATTTTTATGCAGGAAGAACTCGACTTTTTGTTAAATATATGTACAGTTTATTCCAAAATCAGTACCTGATTGGAAATCGAAAGAGAAAATGGCAATCAGTGATCAATTATTGGATAACAAAACAAAATCATCAATAATGATCAATAATGAGCTTGGAGAAGAAGAATTCATCCAATTAACACAATTCATGATAATATATTCATTGTCTCTCATTTATGAGGATCCGGATCTAAGCAATAAACATAGAACTAATCAAATCAATTAATACACAGAACTGATATTGGCAACGCAGTTTCTGCTCCGCACACTTCGCAGAAATTTTCAACTCCGTCAATCAATTAAGACGTTTTGAACAATCGAATTGCAATTCCCTCATATCACAAATAAATTCAAAATCGACATAACATCATCATACCTTAGAGAGAGAGAGAGAGAGACGAAGAGGAGCACTAATGGTATGGTCCGATGGAGATTAGCTGAAACCGAAAGAATGGGGCTCATCAATAGTTTGGGAAGAAGATGAAGAAATTCTGTGAAAAGGAATCTTTGTTTCCTTCGTGTAACGAGTTGATGTTTCTTTTTACAAAATCACTCGTTTCATAATTACATATATATTCTTGACTACAATAAGATGATGTTATTCAGACAGACTGGTTTCTTGGTTTGACTAGTTATAGCCATAGTCTAGAACCTGGATTTCAATTCCCGGGTTCGGATCTAATTTTCCCAAACCCGAGAATGTAAATACTGATTATTGAAAAAGTTGGGAATTGAAGTCTGGAGTTACCTTCTGTCCGAAAATGCTAGAGTCGTCCCAACTGTCTATCTTGTTCTGTGATTCAGAAGCTCAGAAAGAACTGAGAGAGAGAGAGAGAGAGAGAGCAATGGTGAGTGGAGATTTGTACGCGCTGGATTTCGACGGCGTGCTTTGCGACAGCTGCGGCGAGAGCTCCCTCTCCGCCCTCAAGGTATAAATCATCTCTCTCACCGAATCGGTCTATACTTGTTAATTGATCGAATTTCCTTTGTTTTGATGTAATTATTTATGAGTGTGTTTATTAGGCAGCGAAGATCAGATGGCCGTCTTTGTTTGATCAAGTCGATTCTGCCATGGAAGACTGGATTATCGACCAAATGCACATCGTAAGCTCCAAATTTGACATTTGTATCATTTTGATTAACATTACATACAATTTGTTATATTCTGATTCAATAATTTTGACATTTTTTCAGCTCCGTCCAGTTGTTGAAACTGGATATGAAAATCTCTTACTCGTGAGATTGCTAGTTGAGCTCAGAATCCCATCTGTCAGAAAATCTTCAGTAAGAGACAAAAAGCTCTAATCTTTGCAACTAATCCTAGGTTAAAATCCTTGAAAATAATAATAATTCAATAATTAGGTAGCACAAGGGCTAACAGTTGAATCGATTTTGGAAAACTGGTCGCAAATTAAACCTACGATTATGTCAGAATGGAGTGAAAATAGGGATTTGTTAGTTGATCTTTTTGGGAAAGTAAGAGATGAGTGGATCGAAACTGATTTGCCAACTTGGATTGGAGCTAATAGGTATAGTATAAATTTTATTTTTATTTTTTAAAATGGTAAGCTTATGAAATTATATATGGTTATAAATTACTAAAATTACAAGGAAATGTGCAGATTTTATCCAGGTGTAGTGGATGCTTTGAGATTCTCAAGCTCTGAAGTTTATATTGTGACTACAAAACAGGTAAATAATTAAATAAATAAATACATAAATAACTAAATTGGTGCCAAAAATGAATAGAACAGACTTGTACCAGATGCATTGGTACGTAAAGCTTGATACATTTCAATATTTGAAGCATGATTTATTTATTTTTTATTTATTTATTTCAGAGTAGATTTGCACAGGCGCTATTAAAAGAATTGGCTGGAATTAATATCCCTTCAGAAAGAATTTACGGACTCGGAACTGGGTTAGTGGGAACAACAAATTTCATCTATACCCATAAAACTTATAGAATTATCCCTAATAGTTATTGTAATGACAAACAAATTTATTTTTTCGTGTGTTTTGCCTTTTGTTTTCAGGCCAAAAGTTGAAGTTTTAAAGAAACTGCAAGCAATGCCTCAACATGAGGGCTTGATTCTTCAGTAAGCTTGAGGACCAATATACCATTTTTTTGTGTATTTTTTCATTTCCAATATACATATTAGTTATGTTGTATAAATAGGTGCAATAGGTATATGATATATTACATAAGATAAATGGTTCATGAATCATGATCATGGATCCTTACTCAAAAGTGAAATTTGCAAAAAGCTCCTTGAATTATAAAAAATTGCAAAAATACCCCCCCTAATGAAATTCACTAACTTTTTTTTTGCTGTTAATCGTAAAATAATATATGGTTCTTTCCATAGTAATGATTTTCTATACGATTATTGAAACTTAAATGTTAGTCTTATTTTTTAATTTTTTTTAATTATTTTAATTTTTTATTTATGAAAAGCTTTGTGGAGGATCGACTCGCAACATTGAAGAACGTAATAAAGGAACCTGCACTAGATAAATGGAATTTATATCTCGGTAATTTTCCTTCAATTATAATTTACAATTACATACACAATAAATCGTCAATTTTAATTTCATTGGTGGAAAAAGTCAACAGGACAAAAGAAGATTTGTTGAATATTTTATTGATTTAAGTCCTTATAATAAGTTGGTAATGTTTCGTTTTTGTATGAAAATTAATTAAATTGGGACAGGGACATGGGGATATAACACTGAAAAGGAGAGAAATGATGCAAAAGGAATTTCAAGGATTCAACTTGTCGATATTTCACAATTCAGCAAAAATTTAAAGTAATATTAGTTAATTTAATTTGATTTGATTTGATTGTTTGGAAGATTCTCTCATTGATGATACATGATACATCTATATAGAATTAGGCTTTATAAAGCAATAGTAATTTAATTAATTAGTTAATTATATTGAATACTATATCATATAGTGGTTGATTGCTTCCTGCACTAATAATTGGTTTGAGAAATAATGTAATAGTTTGTTCTGTTTTGGTCCCTGATTTATGCCTAAATTTTGCTGCACAAGTTGTTACAGAGGAAATATACTGTAGATTTATACAAAACGTGAAGTAGCAAGGAACTCGTGGATTCTCTTTTCCTGAATCCTGGATAGATTCACTTATTCATATTTGAATTCAAAATCTAATAGCATTGAATTTTTGAATTTGAGTTTAAAATGGAATCGTGCTAGACTTCTTCTCTTGTTAGTTAGGGCTGCACGGTACTCAACATACTCCTAATTAGCATTTATATTGGTAATTAATTAATGATATTGTAATCTAATCCATTTGCAAATGCTAGCTTTCTTGCCAACTCTCAACTCATTTTATAACTTAATCATGAATAAAAAAATCATGAATAAAAAACCAGTTTTGATTCCCACACGATCAAAATTCGACTGATCATCTGGCCGATTTATTTGCTGCAAAATTGTTACATGCTGTAGCTGAATGAAACATTATTCACTATAAAATTGATAATAATATAGTATTTAAATCAACTTATGCTAATAATAGAATATTTTAATAATATTAACTATTAAAAATTACACTTAATAGAGAGAAATTTGAATGGAGATCTACCTAAAAATATATATATATTTGAATGGAGATGTTTGGTGGACTAGAGATGATCTGAATGTAAGAAAAAAAGCCAAAAAGGTACGAAAGCAAAATCGCAAAAAATGTGCTTGTCTAGTCTAAGTACAGACAATATTATAAAATAATCCCTCTTCCAAATGGATATACGCAAATAAGCCCATAAATTTATATTATTTTCACGACTTCCAAACAAAATTGCCGACAAACCCATCATCCTTTCTCCACTCTGACCTCTCTCCTCTTCAAAATTATTGGTTTAGATTCACGAATATTTCGATTGCTATTATATTGTTTAAAAATATATGCTCTCGTATTAGAAATATTTGATATGAATACGAGAAATATCTGTGAAATATTTGTTATTGTTTTGAAATAATATTAACATATTAGATATAGTATCTGAGTATTTGATACATGTATCTATATCCGATACGGTATCCGAAATCCTGTACTGAATTTTTTAAGTATGCACCTAACATAGATTCCATCATTTTGACGTAGTGAACAAATGAGATAAATGGAGTCTACAGTTTGTATCATTTTGAAGTAGTGAACAAATGAGATAAATGGAGTTTCCAGTTTTGTTACCAACAGAGATGATTGGGCCGATCTTTCATGTACTTTGCCCTCTTTACACGTACCTCTCTCGCAATAAAAAACTAGGAAAGAAAAAGAGGAGGTTCATTTTGGAGTTTTCAAGTTATCCAAATCTAATCGTCTCTCTTATCTTATACCTTACACCAATCGAAGGAAAAAAGGGTATTGATTGAGGATTTTTTTTCGAGATGTCTTCGCCAAGCAAGCGCCGTGAAATGGATCTTATGAAACTGTAATTGGTCTTTAATTGGTTTAAGAGCTTGATTTTTTTGTTGGTTTTATGTTTTTCTGAATAATTTTTGTTGGGTTTGTAGGATGATGAGTGATTACAAGGTGGAGATGGTCAATGATGGAATGCAAGAATTCTTTGTTGATTTTCATGGGCCTGATGACAGTATTATTCTTAAATTCTTTTTCCCATTAATTTTGACTTTTTTTTTTGTTTCTGGGTAAATTGCTTTAAATAGATTATCTAAATTTTTATAGTTATAAAAATACTAGACTGATTACAGTTTTCCAGTTTTAATCTATTTTTGACTAAATATAGCTTATTTAGAATCTTGCTATCAAAAGAATTTTCTATAATTAGGTATCGTTTTGCTATAATTAGATAAAAGAATCGACTTTTTTTTATCTGATTTAAGTTTGATTATATTTATGAATTTTATTTTCAGGCTTATATCAAGGCGGTGTGTGGAGAGTCAAAGTAGAATTGCCGGACTCTTATCCTTACAGATCTCCATCCATTGGATTTGTTAATAAAATGTATCATCCAAATGTAGATGAAAAGTTAGTTCTATTTATTTCTCATATTTAATCCAATACTATAGGCTTTTTTCTCATATTTAATTTGATATTATAATCGTGTAGTTAGTTTATTCATGCTGCAACTTATTGATAACAATTTTAATTTTTTTCTCTGAAATTGATCTTCAGTTCTGGATCAGTGTGTTTGGATGTTATAAACCAGACTTGGAGTCCCATGTTTGGTAATTTAACTAATAATTTTCGCAACTTTTTTAATAGTTTGCATATTTTATATTTTTGAGCAATTTTATTTAATTTCATATATTTTTTCCTTAGATCTTGTGAATGTATTTGAAGTTTTCCTGCCACAACTTCTTTTGTATCCCAACCCGTCTGACCCGTTAAATGGAGAGGCTGCTGCTTTAATGATGCGTGATAAACCTGCTTATGAACAGAAAGTTAAAGGTTGAACATAAAATCTTTTACACTAATTTGTTATTTTAACAAATTTTGAAGTTTGGCTAGTATCACATTTTTGTAATTCTTGCTTGTCATACTTGCCAAACTGTTTATTGTTACACTTTGATTAAATATTACATGAAGAATTGAATAATTTATATATCTTATATTTTTTATTATCAGTACAACTATACTTAGCCTTAGTAGTTATATTAAACCAATTCGAATTAATTTTTTTTTTTTCTTGGCCAAAAGCATTTTTCTTAAAACGCAATCTTATTTCTTCTTACATTAGTTTATTTTATTTTAAAATATTTCCTTGTTACAATATTTAGAATATTGTCAAAGATACGCAAAACCAGAGGATGCCAGCACACCAGAGGAAGAGGAATTGAGCGATGAAGAAATGAGCGAAAACGGATACGAGTCTGAAGATAATCATATTGTTGGTAATCCAGATCCTTAATACATTTAATTATTTATCTTTTTAATAATTGTACATTTCAATTTCATCTGTTTCAAAAAATGAAACATTTCAATGTCTGTAAATAACTTCATTCAAATAATTATCTTTGTTTATCTGTTTAAACTAATAACTGATTCAATAGTTGTATTGATTGTAATAATTGAGTTAAAATGTTTGTACTGATGAGGTCACTTAATTAGCCCTTTGATGCTTGGTTTCTTTTCTTGAGAAATCAAAATGAAAAGTATAATTTTTAGTGGAGATTTCCTTGATAGGCGTCGAGAGAGAGGTTTCATATAAAAGTTTTGTTGAGGGAGCAAGGTCAATGGAAGATCCTATTTTTTATTTAGAAATCAACTTTTTTATTTTCAATGTCTTTTGAATGGAGTTAACTTAATAGCCCATTAGTAACTCATGAATCAAGACTAGATGATAATTCCAAGGGTGGATGAATGATTTGGAGTCGAGCTTGCATTTATTTTTTGCTAAAGTGTTCTAGACAAATGAAAAAATTACAATTTACTTTATACAATTAAAACAAATAGAATCGAAAACATCAATACTGAAAATAAGCAAGGGTTAGAGAGGATCTGACAAGGTTATTTATGTAAAAGGCCTATGTATTATTCTCAATTAATTAGTGTGTTATATGCTCACTAATTTTGAAATAAAAAACAAATATTTTTTGTGAATTTTAGCGTTCACAAGCATTTGATTATCATAAACAATGACTATGGTCGAGTTTGATACTACTAGTTGATCTTAAACATGTGTTGTTTTAAACTTGTTGGAATCGTTGTTGCTACAAGGTTAGACATGATATGTTGCCAGAACTGCTGTTAATTTTGCCTTTTTAGCATGATATATTTGGTTTTTATTTTTTCTTTACTCATTGAGATTAACGTTCTACGTAATATAGTTTTTGGGTGCACTATCAGCTTCTAACAGAACCGAAATTATTTCTTTTAAGTCTAATTCATGAATTTAAGAAGAAATAGCCAGCCAATTATTAGCCAATTATTAGGTTGAGTGCACAATTTTGAGCTAATACATGATTTTACTTCATAACAGATTTTCACCAATATCTTATTTTCATCATAATAAATTGCATAATCAATTTAGTTTTTAACTCGACAACTTATATCTTTTCCATTTTTTTATAAAAAACATATGAACTTTTGAGAAATACTGGAGTATATATAAAGGAAACAATAGGTGTTCATACCAAGTTTGTGCAAGTTCTGTCATACAAAACTAGTTGATCATACATACATAACACATTCACAGTGACCTTTCTTAGCAAAGCAGATCGCATGATAAAACCGTTTATCAAAATGGAGTCCTGTCATACAAAACTAGCTGATCATACATAACACATTCACAGTAACCTTTCTTAACAAACCATATTTCATGATAAAACCGTTTATCAAAATGGCAACAACCTAAATTCCTTTGCTTTCTTTTCTTGACGGAACATATTTTTCTTCCTTACAATATCGTTGAGTTGGACGTTTTTTTTTATATACCACTCTATTCAAAAATAATTCAGCAAATACACTCATTTCAAAATAATAGGGTATCTACCATTTCCGTCACTAGTAGCGGCGGAACAATATTTGTTCCGCCACTAGTAGCGGCGGAACATGTGGATTTTCAGTTTTTTCAAAAATTCTCCATTTGGCTGGCTAAACAGGGTTAATTAGTGTAAAAAAATATTGTTCTGCCACTACTGGTTAAACATGATTAATTAGTGTAAAAAAAGATTGTTCCGCCTTAGGTAGTGGAAGAACATGAAAAAATTAATTTTTTTGCGTTTTTTTCCTGAGAAAAAATTAATTTTTTTCCTGTTTCGCCAGTGGCAGTGGTGAAACACGTTTTTTCACTAATTAACACCATTTTTGAAAAATTATAAAATCCACATGTTCTGTCACGACTAGTGGAGGAACAACATCTGATACCTCATTATTTTGAAATGAGTGGTATTTGTTGATTTATTTTTTAATAGAGCGGTAAAAAAAAAGTCGTTATTGTACCTTGATAACAAAACATTTATAGGCCCGGCCCGGCCCGGCCCAAATGAAATCCTCACCATCTTCTTTGTATTTTGCAATTTCGTCAACTCACGAGCAACCATTTTAGTTCCGCTCTATTCTATTCCACTCTCACAATAACATGTAACATAACATGTCTCACTATCGCCTCTGCTTCACTCTCTCCTTCACACTCCTCTCGCTCTCCTCTCTCCACACCATCTCCTTCCTCCTCCGCCACTCCAACTTCCTCGGCCGCCGTTGCTCCGCCCCTCCTCCTCCTCCTCTTCTCCCCTTTCCTCCTCTTAACATCGCAATCGTCAGCCTCTCGGAGGAATCAACCGAATCGAGAATTTCTTCCTTCAGATCGTTTGTGGGGGTGAAGGAAATAGTGTGGGAGAATAAGAAGAGGTATGCGGAGATGATGGGGTATGGCTTTGTGGATGGAACTGAGTTGGTGGATATTAGTCGGCCGCCGAACTGGAGTAAGATATTGGTTGTGAGAGATGGATTGAGGAATTATGATTGGGTGTTTTGGAATGATGCTGTGAGTAATTTGGATTTGGTTAAGTAATTACATAACATAGTTGATAATTAAGGAAAGATAGATGATTTGATTTTGAGTTCCTCTCTTTTTACAATGTCTGATTTTGTTTCTTTTTTTATTTAATTAGGACACGGTGATAACTAATATGGGTATAAGTCTGGTGAGTGTAAAGAAAAAAAACTCAATTAATAGTAATAAGAAATGAAATTACAATATATTTACAATAAAATTTGTTTTATTTTATGTTTAAGATTATTTTTCAATGATTTATATTAAAGGAGAGTATTCTGTTCGGGCTGATTGGGCATAATGATTTCAACTCAGCACCTGATTTAATTATAACAGAGGATTTCAATGGAGTCAATTCAGGTATTTTATTTCTGAATTTGAAATTCTAATTTTTTTTTTGTCATTGCAATTAATTGAATTTAATAAAAACAATTCAGGAGCATTTTTTATGGGTAGATCAAATTGGAGCTCCAAATTTCTTGAACAATGGTGGAACCAAACTTCATATATTAGATTCAATTCAACAAAAAGTGGAGACAATGCTGCAATGAAATATTTAATAAATAATCTCTCAAAAGAGGAATTTAATAATCACGTAATTGTTTCAAAAATGCAATGTTTGTTTAACTCTTATCCTTGGTTTCCCTCTTGGAAATCCTTGTATAGATTGGTCTTCTCTCCTTTGACCACTTGGAAAGGTATCTATTTTTATTTCAAGAATAAATAATTTTATAAGAACAACGTAAAATGATAGATTTTATTGGCATGCTATATTTTTAATTTGAATGTTAGTTGTGTCAAATAGTTGTAACGAGTCATTATGCCATTCAGAGTGTAACAACAATATTATTTGCTTATTTCAGGAGTTTATTCTGACGGAGACTTCATGGTGCATTTGGCTGGCTTAGACGATAAAAGAGGATGGGCACTAAAGATAATCCAAGAAATGAAAAATTCAGAAATGAAATCCCTTAAACAGTGTAGTGCCTAATGTGCATATATATTAGTATTAGTTGAATTTTTGACACGTCCGTTATTTTGCCACGTGACAGAGACAACCAACGGGATTGAAGCAGGTGTAAATGATACATGAGATAAATTTACTTGGAGACATAAATCTGCAAAATATGAAAATTTGGTGGTTGGATGCCAAATTTTGTTTGTGGGATGGTAGATTTTGTTAAATTAAAGCAGGTTTGAGTGCGTTAATTTTTGTAAATTGAAAAAAGTGCGAGGTTTCTATTGAGAAGAGAACTATTTGGGAAGGAGAGGGTATGAGAAAATATTTTCCGGATATTCGAACTGTAGACTTGTCAGGAAATATACCGAAAGAGATTACTACATCTAGATGAATGCTAATTTGGCATTTTAGCCTAATTTCATGATATTTAAATGTCACTGAGTGTTCTTAATATCGTATTAAAGAACTTTCATCATAATTATAGAATTTCTTGTACAAGAACTTTAATAAATTGAATATTTTTGTTCTTGGCTAAAGTGAAATTCTCGATTCTTTTTAATTTCTTATCATTATAATTTGTATTCAAATTTACACGGTGAATGTTAATAATTTAGTTGGGGGAATTGATAAGGTACATGTTTGACAACTTTAGTTAAAATGTTTTACATCGTTGAGAACTAAGTCCAAACAAGTAATATTAAGATAACTAAGCATCATGATTACAAGCGGTTGATTAATTCAGATATTAATAGAGCAATTATGTGCTAGATTTTATGCTCGTCATATAATTTGTGTTGTATCATCATAAGGAATCACATCACCACTTGTTACTAGAGCTCGAATCAATCGTCTAGACTCTCGTGAACAAGGAGAAGAAATCCATGCTAATGGAAAGTTCTACTTTGCAATTGATTTTCTTCAATGCCTTATATTTACAAGATATTTCTGATACCATGTGCTATGCATAAACTAATCATTCTTAGTTTTAACATAGCAACAACTCCTCCCAATTTTCATACTTTTTGAATAAAAAATGAGTATAATTTCATAGAACTACTCACACTTTATATGTGAAGTTCATACTATATTTGCCAAGTCACTATGTCAATCAAAACTAGCCTGTCAACATTTATAGTGTGATTTTTATGTTTTCCTTGCCTAGTCATTATGTCATACAAAACTATCCAGTCAACACTTATACTGTGATATCATATTTCCAGTAGCGGGAATTGCATGACAAAACCGATTTAGCAAAATGATAAGATATTGCATAAATTATGAGGCAAAAAGTGAATAATGAAAACCCCGACTTTAGAAAAACTGATAATAAAGTTAAAAACTGTTTTCCCCCATTGAATTTATTATTTAAAAAAAAATGCAAATGCTAACATATTACACAAATTGATTCCCTTATCTGGTGCACATGGACCATCCTCGTCATTTCAAATGATCAGCAAAAAATCACTCCAATACCAACCGTCTCAGAAATTTTTACAACATCGATTGTCATGGACGTATATAGATGACATACAAAATACTAGTACACTACTAACATATTTTAACTCTTAGAATGCTTATAACTAATCAAATTGGTTCTCACAACACCATTTACCATACAACACTACAAGGTTTCATGGATCTAAAGTTTACTTTTCTACATCTATTTTCAATTAATTAGAATTAATTTTAGTTAATTAATTATTTTTCTGTTACCGATATGTATTGATAAGGTTACTTAATCCTTTAAAGGTTTGTTTTGTTTCTTCATGATTAAAATATTGTAGTCCCTTTATTAGACAATGAAGATATCACGACAACAATATGAAAGTCTAATTACAAGTGAAAGTTTGCATAAGAATTTGTTGCCAGGATTGCTCTTACAACAATCAGTTTGATGTAAATAGTATAAATTAAGTCCAATAACCGACAAGTTAATATGAGGATACAATTTTTAGTTTTCGAAAAGAATAATTGCTTGGGAGGTTCAATGACTTTTAAGTTATTATAAATTGTAAAAATAAGTCTCATTGTTGGAGTATACTTATAACATTTGCACCAGGTGAAGTGAAAGTTATGATAAAATTTTAATTTTTTAATCCCTTCACTTGCAACCATGAGTATCTATTTTTAATTTCTTTAACCGTAACATATATTACAAATCAAGCCACTACTAAGGCCAATTTAAAACGTGTTTAGCGCAGTGGCACTTATCTCGATTTCAAATTTATATGCCGAAAAAAAAGAGAAATTATTTAATACTTTCTCTAAAATGAATTTCTGACTAGAGAATTTATGTGTGCGGGCTGGAATAATAAAATATAACTATTTTTTCTCTCCCAGGATTTGTTCTTATTTTTACTAGATAAGTAGATATGTAAGTTCCCGATAGTGTAAGATTTTACTTTAACATATATTTTGGGCTAGATAATTGAAATAATGTTGAGTTAATCATATCACTCAAACAAGTTTTACAATTGATTTCCACCAATCCCGCATTTTGTAGGAGAAATATTGGATGCCATTATACATGCAATGCATAATAAGTTTTAACTTTTGACAAAAAGACTATCTTTCATATTTGAATAGTGAAGGGTGCATTTTTGTTCACTGTTCATCTTGTATATATAAAGGAAACATTCACAAAAATTTGGCCAATATATGTGTCAAACTAAACTAGCCAGTCATCATACATTTGCAATGTCATATCTATTTCAAGAGTGGACTGCGTGACAAAACCATTTTAGCACAATAATAAAGAACTTCTTAAATTTATGAGAATAAAAACTGGATTAACCAGTTATAGCGTCAATACGGCTCAAATTTTTATTTTTACAACATTTATTATCGTACACAAACTAATACACCACTAACCACATTTTAAATCTTAGAATTCCTACCGCTAATCAAATTCAAATCTTGAAAACCATTTACCACACAATGCTACAACATTTCATGGATCTCACACCGATGTTGCTTCTGAAGTTCGTAAAGCATTAACATTGCAGCCGAATCTTGTGAGCTCTTTTTATCCAGCTTACCTTCTCCATTTAACTTTATCGCCCCCAAAAACGGTATACGCAAATTAATCGTGGCGATGAATTGTGAGGGCGCACCTTTTCCCCCATTACTGTTTTCAATTGAAAGAAATCAGCATGAATTAGATAGAAGTTTCGCAAAAACCAAAAGAAATGTCATGAAAAAAATGTGTGCAATCCTTGTTAAGTCAAAAAATGTAATATAGTACCTTTGTTTCACTTCAGTAAAGTCAAAAGTAGGCATTGGCCACTGTTTGGTTTTGCACAGTTTGAACAACGCCGAGCGGGGCCCGCCTTTCTTTACACTCACATTGATCGACACTGCAAACATAAAAAAACACTCATCAACACAATAAAATATTAATACGTTCTTAAAACGAAATTTTTTGACCACTAACTAACATCAATCTCAAAAAAAACATTCGGGTCAAAAATCATACCTGGCACACCATTGTCTGAATCAGGAAGCACCATTTCGTCCAAATCCATATTAGAAATTCCAGAATATTCACACAACTTTTCTCCATTCGATACCTCATCAACTTGCTTCATGTGCGACCCATACCTCGAGTGCAAAAGCCCCTTTTTCTACAAACCACAAAAACAAACATCACCATCACATTCTAAATAATTTTTTTTTTGAGAAAATTTGGAGAGGGGTTTTTGTTATCCCCCTTCCAAATGCGATTTTCTATATACGAAAAAAAAGCATACGTACAAACCTAAATATCTACATATCTACCAAAAAGGAGAAGAAGACAAGACAAAAACCTATACTAAAATATAAAAATATAACAACCAAAAAAGGAGCATTATAAATAAATATATCCCAACAAATACTCTTCTTTTATCACCTCAAGGTCTTTGAGCAAGAGCGAAGCAGCCTTCCCTTTGGCCTCCTTCTTGACCCGATCCACCGCACTTCTAACAATCCTCACGTCCTCAAGCTGCACCTGCACCGCCGCGTTCACCATATCCCCTTTCTTTGTTTTTTCGCAAGTCAGTTCCAGGAAGTAGCCGTGGTGGCAGCAGAGCTCGCTCAGCTCCCGCCACGGCTGCAGTTCGAGATTCTCGGGGGTCACTAAGGGAGATAAGAGTTTTTGAAAGATTTCCCAGGTTTTGATGAGATTGAATTTTGTGTCGATGAGGAGAGCGCCGGCTATGCTCTCTACTATGTCTCCCAGCACCTGTGGGAAAGGGAAATGGATGAGTTAAGTTCGGCAATTTTGAATGGGGAGTTTGGGGAAAAAGCTCATGTGTGATGGTGAAATTGCGAAAATGGGCATGCGTTATTGGAAAATGCGAAAAAGAGCGGCATTTTACCGAAATGGCAAATAAAACCAGGATTGTTAATTCATCTTTATGAGTGATTAAAGTATGAAAATTGACGGTGTTAACTTCTAACTACCGGTAGGGAGTTTTTTGCAATTTTGGCAATAATGCAAGGGCTTTTTTGCAATTTCAGCATAATAAATTGCTTCTTTTGCAAATATTTCTTTTTTTTTTCATTTTTTTGCAATTTTTTCTTTTTCTCACCTTAGGTCCTTTTGGTGGGGGTTTTGAAGGGTCGGATCCGTTGCTAGACTCTCGAAAGCCATTTATATAATCATTTATCTGCTCAAGAAGAAATTGGGATCCGTGCTGGAGATGTTTATACAAATTGTGCTTAACCGCGCATTGTGCAAAAGTCTCGTTATTTACAGACGCCGATCTCAAATCAGTTAATTCACCAGGATCTATGTCAGTATGCGTGTTATACAAATGCCTCGTTATTAGTATATCCAACACCGCGTCGCCCAAAAACTCCAGCCTCTACACAAAATCAACAAAAAATAATAAATAAAATAATTTTTAATATTGAAATTTTTATTATTAGTACCTGATAGCAGTAACTGATGCCGAGTTCTTGCTGAGACTGGTGCGTGAGGGCCTCTAACAAGAGACCTTTAGCCCCAAATTTATACCCTATTTTTTCTTCAACCGTCTTAATCTCATTAACCTTGAGCGAATAATCCCAAAGCGACGCAGCCTTAATCGCCTCACAAATCAAATCCTCCGTTATAGAAACATCCAAACCTACCACATTAAAAATATCAAAATTTTCCTCTTTTAACAAAACATTTCAAAATTTAAGCTCTACAAAATCAATATTGACCTAGCCATTTTAGAAGAGCAATCGAGCCATCCAAACCGCCACCAATATAATACGCGCCAATCAACGCTTCAACGCAATCCGACACGGTTTTTGAGCACATCCAACGGTGCCCTTTATCGCACGTCTTGCCGATAATCAACGAATTTTTCACATCATCTATGATATATTTGTCTAAATACGCTGAGTCAGCATCGTTATCTATCAAGCAGTCGCAGGGCGAAGGGTGGATCGTTATTTGGCCCGGCGCGAGCCAGCGTCGAGGCTCAAACGCCTCATCACGTATATAAGTCTGTTGATAAAAAGAAAGAAATATTTAGATTTTAAACAAGAGAAATTTGCAAAAAGGCCCCTACATTATTGGAAATTGTTAAAAAAAAATACATTTCTTTATTAGGTTTAAGAAGTGTTAATTAACTTTGAAAAATCTTATGAGCGACAAAAAATGTTAATTGATACTTAAACATATTTTGTAAGGTTTAAACAGTGGAATCTAACGGTGTTTACTCATAACTAACGGTAGGGGCTTTTTTGCAATTTTGGAAATAATGTAAGGGCTTTTTTGCAATTTAGATAACATGTAGGGACTTTTTTTGCAAATTTCTTACAGAAATATATAACAATAACACCTTTTTATAAGAGAAAAAGTTACAAGTTGGAAGGAATATTTTATACCTGTATGTTTTGTTTGATTCCGAGTCTGTGAAGGGTCGCGTTGCAGATGAGCTGGCACCTTCTAGAAGTTAACTGGCCCTCGTGCTTGTCTAAATACTTGAGGAATAAATGACAGCTCACTGTGTATTTTAACACCGAGTCTCCAAGTAATTCAAGCCGCTCAAAAGAGAAGTCTTCAGCCGCTCTGAGTGTTGTAAGCGCCTCCAAAATCTAGCAAAAATAAAGAAATAAATAAAAATAAAAAGAGAAGAAAAAAAGGATAAATGCACGGTTAGTCCGCGTACTTTAATTGGATTGCAATTTGGTCCTTGTACTACTGATTTAAACTTTTTGGTCCCTTTATAGAATCACGCACGTTTCCTCAAGTCAAAGATTAATCATGTTTTCATAAAATACAGGGATCAAAAAGTTTAAATCAACAGTACAAGGACTAAATCGCAATCCAATCAAAGTACAAGGACTAAAGGTGCATCTATCCTACCAAACCAAGGCTCTGAAAAAATCATAACACAAAATACCAGAAAAGTGGGCACACGGTGAGTATTATATCCGACATTCTCGCGCAATTGAGAGGCGAGCATTAATGACTCGATACGGTGCATTACAGAAGGAATTAAATAAAAGGACTTGTAAATGTCGGTCGACACGTCGATCCGTACAAGCAGTTCGGGCGGCATGTGCGCGTGGGCTTCGGGTTTCTTGGTCGGCGCGCATTTCTTGTGTTTTTTTGTCTCGCTAGAAGCGCTCTCTAAATTAAAAAAAAAACAAAGAAGAAATTTGGAATTTGGAATCAAGCTATTTTTCTCTTACTAGCAGCGGTCTTTAAAAAAAGTTTGAAATAAAAAGTTAAATTTTGAAATTAAAATTTAACATTAAGAATTCAAGATATTTTCTCTCACTAACGCTCTCTTAAAAATAAAATAAAAAAAGAAATTTTTAATTTAAAGTATAAAATTAAGCTATTCTGTCTCACTGGCAGCACTCTCTAAAAAATTAAAAAAAATTGAAATTTAAAGTTTAAATAAAAAAATAAAAAAATGAAATTTTAATTTTAAAAATTTTAAAAAATAAGCTATTTTCTCACTGGCAGCACTCTCTGAAAACTTAAAAAATTAAAAATGAAATTTAAATTTTAAAAATTAAAAAATAAGCTATTTTCTAGCACTGGCAGCACTCTCTGAAAATTTTTTAAAAAAATGGAATTAAGCTATTTTCTCTTCAATAACAACGGTCTCTTAACAATAAAAATAAAAAAATGAAATTTAAATTTTAAGTTTTGAAATTTGGATTACGTACCGGCTTCAATAGAATGTTTGGTGAGAAGGTTGTGAGCGTTGTGGCTGTGCTTTAGTAATAACATAGGCTGGTTTGGATGCTTGAGCGAAATATTATACCTGAACATTCAAAAGCACATATAAATAAACCAAAAAACCAAATTAAAAAATAAAATAAAATAATATAAAAATAAAATTTCCATACTTCTTTTTGAAGTATTGATTGAAAGTCTGGAACTCACAATCCGACTTCTCACTCACACCGTCAAATTTATTTTCAGCGCTCAAATCGTTCAAAACCTCCAAAATTAAATATATTTTCCCTGTATGTACAGCCATAACTAAACACTCTTTAAGATCCTCAATTTTCACCGTTTCATTCGCCAGACAAATTTCACCCTCATCGCGAGTTTCACCCACCGTAGAAAAATCAGGATCAGGGGCAGAATAGACATTTCGCAAGAACTGGACGGCCGAAATTGTAGAGTTAATTCCTCTCCAGTAGATTTCTACGGATTTTGTACAGCTGGCGTTAATTGGAAGAAGGAAATACATTTTGGAAGGAGACCAGAGCGATGAGTCGGTATTTTCGTTGAGTAAGAATTTTTTGGCTGGTTTTCTGCCGATTATTACTCGGCCGAATAGTCCGTTGAAGAACAGCTCTTGGAATATTTTCGCCTTTTTGACCTAAGGAATTAAAATTTTCATTTTTCAGTTATGTTAAGTTCTCACGTTTAATTGATGAATATAGTTATTGTTACATAACAAAAGATCTTCTACTTCAAATATAGCACATGACATTATTCCTTATATGTTAGTTATCACTACTACTCCAGTTCTAAATACTTACTACAGCTCTAAATGGAAATTAACTACCAATATTTTTAATTTTTTTTATTACAAACCTGCTCTTGGTCCAGCTGGACAACGCCAGCTGGCGAAACTTTAGCTTTGACCATCTTTTCGACCAAATAAAGATCCAGATCCAACGAACCCACATCTTCATCGAGAACCGTGTCGATCAGCAGCACGAAACTCGAGTATTTTATTTCCAGCAAATTACACACAAAATCGAATCTATAAGCTTGTAATTTCACGCCGTTTTTGTTGTGGGCCCAGGTTCCTGACAAGGCCTTAATGGTTGCTGTGCCATGCAATTCCTTCCTTTTATTCGTTCCTTTATTCAAAGTTCAAAATATTAGTCGATGTTATAAGGGGGCAAAAAATGTGACATTTATTGAAGGAGAATTTTTCAAACAAAAAACCTATATTTTCTAGTATTTATGAAGAAAAGCTAAGTTTTGAAATAATAAATAAATAATTTCCAAAATATGTTTGTTTATTCATTATTAAACATTATTTACATATTATCTAGGGTTATTTTCGAAACAAAAGTTATTTTAAGAACTTAAAGTAGGTTTTTCTATATTCCAAAATTCAAGGGGGGTTCCATAAATTCAACAAATTACAAGGACTTCTTCAAAAACTTCCCTAAAAAGTTAAAAATACCTTCACCAGCCGTACTCTTCTTCCCTATTTCCTTATCCACCTCATCCAAACCCTCCAGATCCGCCACGTCAGCACAGGGCCTTAAATAATCGTCCAAGCCGCCCATTTCATGCAACTTTTTACAAGCTTCAAGACAGACGCTCTGTCTCGCTTTCTGGGAGCTCGTCTCGGCGGGCCCCACGAGAGTCTGAAACGCCGCGTTTGTGGGCAGGAGTAATTTGCATGCAAATAGGTTGTTGCTTAGCTGGTCTATGATGAGATTCGGCTTTGGGTTGTAAAACCTGGAAATTAAAGAGTAATGAGAGAGAGAGAGAGAGAGAGAGAGAGAGAGAGAGAGAGAGAGAGTAGAAATGGAAATGGTTTGTGTTACTGTGATGTTATGGAAGAACAAGTGAGTTATATTTATAGGCACTTAAGAATAATCTAAACCCTAAACTAACTAGCCGCCGGTACAATCTCAAGTCAAATATAGCCGTTATACCGTTACAGATGCATGAACCCAACGACTAAACCAAATAACTACCATTTAATGTATCATTAAATGCTAATTTTCTCCCTGACTCTCATTTGAACCTACTTGTCTTTGGGGAGTTTCGTGCAGTATAAATGAACGAGGCTTATGCTCGACGCGGCAGTCACTTTCGCGCCGGTCGATTCCACGGAATATTCTTCTCTCGCATCGAAATCCGTGCTCAGATGCGCACAAACCGGCGAAGTATTATCTCTCTTCATGGCCGTATCGATCATGGAGTACTTGCTACGTAATATATCAAACAACAAATCCCTCTGCTGCACATTTCCTCTGCAGAAAAAGACATGATAAAAATTGGAAAATTAAAAATCACGCTCTACAGGTGGAAAAATATAGAGAAATTTGCAAAAAAGCCCCTACATATTGAAAATCGCAAAAAAGCCCCTAACTGAAAACATTAAGTTTAAGAGATGTTAATTGATGAGAGATAAATAATATTAATTGAGATTAAAAACAGGTTCTTTAAGGTTCAAATAATGAAATCTAACGGTGTTAACTCCTCACTAATGGTAGGGCCTTTTTTGGAAATTTCGACAATAATGAAAGGGCGTTTTTGCAATTTCGGGAAAATGGAGGGGCTTTTTTGCAAATTCTCAATAATATATTTTTTTTTACCGCTCGAGCATGATAATGAAGTTGGAGTTCTCTTGTCGGACCCGGCCGGATGATTGGACGTAGCTTCTGACGGTTTTTGGTAGATCGAATCGTATAACGCATGAACAATCGGGCACGTTTAAACCTTCTTCAGCTACATCCGTCGTAAATAAAATATTCACCTAACCCAAAATTAGAAAAAAGAATATAAGAAAGCGAAAAATGACATAACCGTTAAGTCAACTGGTCAAAGTACCTGAGCTATCTCATATGGTACCAAAACTCATAATACAGTCCTTGAATGTAACATAATGTAATGTAATAGCAGGAAATTTGCGAAAAAAGTCCCTCCACTATTAGAAATTGCAAAAAAGCCCTCTATTCATAGAAAATTGCAAAAAGCCCCTACCGTTTGTTTCCTATAGAACATAGGAGCTATTTTTTTTTTTGCAATTTCTAATCGTGGAGGGGCTTTTTTGCAATTTTAGTATAATGTAGGGGCTCTTTTACAAATTTCTCCATAATATAATATAGTATAATTTAACTACCTTGCCAGAACGGAACGATTCGAGGGTTTCTTTCTGTACTTTTAGGCTCAAAGCATCGACAGAAGAACTGGCCCCACCTGTCAGATATGAAAACCTGAAATGCGATAAGCATTTAATGCTGCTTGTGAGCCTCTCTAATGCCTTAGCTGTTATTATCCTCTCAACAAATACGAGACACCGTATTCTGCTCGATTCACTACAAATTAAAAGGAAAAATAACAAAAAGATTGTTATGTTGTTATATCGTCTTCTATGATATTAATTTAGTGAAGTTGTTAAATAAGAACTAGCATTGAATTGAATGTGCTGCTTACCCAAAAGAGTATAAGATTTGGATGAGCTCATAAACCTTGGGAGAAAAATAACCTAAATCTAATGCTCTTTTACAACCGCTTTCAGAATTTAAAAGCTCCTCATATCCTACAAACAAATTAACAAAAATCAGCATAAAACATTTTTGGACATATATTTTATTATAAATAATTAATAATACATACCATCTGTTAAGTTTTCTACAATTCCAACCAAGACGGCCTGAAGAAATTTATTGCACAACGCATTTGCAGCAGATAAAACAGCAGAATCATTCTCTTGTGGAATATGGTTCGACTCCAAGCTGAATTTTACAGCCTGTAAAATAAAACAAAACATTTTAAATTCATGTTCAAACTCTAGATTTTCCATTTCAAACAAGTAACTAAAAAAGAAAGAAATGAAGAAAGAACCTGTCTGGCGCAAATAAGGCCACAATCATCAAGACAAACAAGGATACGATTTAAATACGCAGAAATGGACTTTCTAGAATCCTTAATTATTTCGCTCGCATCCTTGTACTGAACTTCATTTCCTTTTTGCAACTTCTCTATCTCACAATCATACTACATAAAAACAAAAAGATTCCATAAATAACAATTTAAAACAAATTTACTTAACAAAAATGAGCGACCTCAGTTAAAATCTGCAATAACTTTTCCCTCAATCCTTCAAATCGAATGTCATTACAATCGTAATATCGATTCACTTGTTTCACACAAGGAACAAAATAGTCCAGCTCAGATCTATCTGTCAAAGTACATATTTTGGCATCTAAAAGCGATTCGAGCTCTTTTAATTGATCCTCACAATCTAAAGATGATGCGACGCCTTTTCTGATAACTGGAGATGCCGTCATTCCAAAAATACTCGGCTTTCGAATTGTGGAGTGGTAGAATTCCTAATTGGATAAAAAACAATTAGCAAAAAAAAGAAATTTTGTAAAAAGAAGCATATTGTATTTGATTATTATTTATTACTTTTTTGGGTAAATAATACCTTCATGATGCGAGTGTAAGGATGATTGCCCGTTGCGTTATGACACTCATCTAAAATCATAAGCCGTATCGGCTCGAGAGTTATGAACGCTTTTCTTAACGCATCTAGTAGGATTTGTGGCGTCATAACCATAACCTGTATTGCATTTTAAAATTGATCATAAAGCTCGTTGTTGTTCATGCAAATACACGATGATTGATTATTAACTAACCATGGGTATAAAGATTAAATTCAATGAAGAATAATATGAAATTAATAATACTTGGTTTTGAGAGATTTCTTTCTTCCAATTCTCGGCCGTCCATGTGTCCACCCCTTTCAAACCATAATACTTCTCTACTTCAACACTCGTTTGTGATTTTATCTCCTCATATTGCTAAAACTCACAAAAAAATAACCAAAATTCAAACAAGTGAGTAACATTTCACCAAAAAGCCTCCAAATATTTTATTTAAAAAGGAAATAACAAACAAAATACCTGGTGGACTAAAACTACGGTGGGACAAAGGAAAACGACGAGGCGTTTGGCGTCTGTGATTCGATCTGAGCCGTTGATTTGATCGCAGATGTGTTTGATTAGCATGACGGAAATCATCGTTTTTCCGGCGCCGGTGTCGAGCACCGCGATCGTGTTTCGCTTCACTGCCACTTCAAATATCGCCAATTGGTAACTGGTTCAAATGATAAAAAAAGAAAAAAAAAAAGAAAAAAAGGAAGACGAAATTTTGTTAGTTTCATTTGTTTGTTTCATGATTCTGAATAAGAATACACATTCAGCTTATATTCCCACAATGCACAGTTTAAATTTGCTGCAATTTGGGGGGTTCAAGTTCAAAAAAATTAAAATTGATCAGTAAAAATGTCCAAATTTTAGTAACTTGAATCGGGGTAAACAAATATCAGTGTTGATCAGTCGCCTGATCTCACCTCTAACATACTCTGAGACCCGATCTTAATCAATGACTGAGATCACACAGATCGTAACTCGATCAAAGATAATTCCGTTTCAATTTCACCAAAAAACACAAAATAAGGAACCATCACCCTCTCCTCCTCCCAAAATATACAAAAAAACACAAAATTTAGCATAAAATCCTTGCCTTCTTGGCTCCAATACTGTACAATCTCTCTTCATCTTCTTCTTGGCATCCGCTTCAGCCGAACCGCCTCCTTCTTCTCCCGGCGACCTCTTCGGCGGATGCATTTTGAACGTGCGAATCAATCAGAAATTGATTGATTGATTGATTTGATTGTTTGGTTTTTTTAGAGGGAGTGAAAAGATTGAGAGAGAGAGGTTTAAGAAGAAGGAAATATGGTGTGAGGGGTTTTACTGTAAGAAGTTCATTTTTATTTTTTACCGTTTTGGTTTTACTTTTTTTTTACTCAAGTCTGACGGGGAATATCTTCTTTTTAAAGTCCTAAATATGTAAATATGGATAGTATGTTCATGAAAAATTAGAAAAATAAATTAACAGTGAAAGTTAGAAATTAAGTAAAGTGAATTTCAATGTTGGAATTGGGACTCAAAAAAAGTTGGGGCCGGGCCTATATGTATATATGTTTATATAAGAAGGTAATTTTTTTTTATTTTTGAGATTACATAAGAAGGTGAATATTTTTGTAGAAATACTATATCCATATAAACAATATGTTTTTTTCCCAAAAAAATATAGAGATTTGCAAAGAAAGTATATTTTTTTAAAAGCGGATGTTTTTTTTTTATAAAATAGTATATTTTTGTAAGAAATAATTATATATTGTAATGTAGCCAGTGTTCTAAAAATCGCGCCTAGGCGCTAATCGCCCCTCCACCGAGGAATTTTGGTCAAATCGGTCCAAAAAATCGGATTTCCGATTAATTTTTAATTTTTCCGATTTATTAGCGATTTTTCCGATTAATTTTTAATTTTACTGATTAATTTCACCTAATTCCTGCCCGCCTGGGTGTCGATTTTTTCCGCCTGGCTACCGATTTGTCCGCCTAGATCACAATTTTTTCAATTAATTCCGATTTTCCCACCTAATTCCAATAATTTTTGTCCCAAATTTCCTAAATTTCATATCTTTATTTTATATGTGCGTATATTAATGAGAAAATTTCTATTATGTTCCTAAAACGCCTAGGTGTCGCCTAGGCGCCCTAGCGCCTGGCGACCGCCTAGCGATTTCCTAGAACACTGAATGTAGCTAAATTGATTGTATTTAAATAGTTTGTAGTTAATTAATACGTTGAACTTGCAAGCGACCGGGGTTCACAGGGGCGGAACCAGGATTCCATATTAAGGGAGGCCGGTACAAAATGAACACAAATGAAAAATTCTTATTTTTAGTTAAAAAAAAGTTACGAGAGGAATTTATATATTGTCAGCTAAAACACGATTTATGTAAATTTGTAGAAAATTAGCTAATGATCCATAACTTAGTTAGGTAAGTGGATTATTAAAAAAATCGTTAGTTAAGTGAAAAGCACAATAAACATAAACTAAATGTTATGGGTTCGAATCTCGTTGACATCAAAAAATATGTGTGACAAATAACTCTATCTATTAAATGAAAAAATGAAGCTAAGTAATTTGTAAAACTTAAATCTTGAGTTTGAATATTGATATTAGTTAACCAATTACTATACTAAATCTCTAATATTAAATATTGATTAGTGATTAGTGTATGTAATGTGGTCATATATCTCTTAGAACCGTTTTGCAAAATGTGATTGCAAATTTTCTACATTTTCGTTTTATATTGGTACATGTAACCCGGGGTTCAATCTTATAAATATTTTTTGACTTATTATGAATTGTTAATTAAACAATATTTAGCTTTATATAATAACGTTAAATAAAATATTTCTTAGTATTTAATCAAGGTAACTACAACTATAATTTAATTTAACCAAATTAGCATAAAGTCATAAATTAATTTCTATGCTTAATAAATATTTAAGAAATAATAAATAAATTTTATAGTTAAGATTTGACCATGCCAAGGTATGTGTGAAAAAGTGATACTATTTTGTCAAGAATGCTTTTTAGTTTTTATCCTAAGTAAAGGACCCTTGTCAACTGTTATCATGATCACTACTTTTCACTTTTTCTTTTACTTAAATAGCCCTTCTTTTATTATTATTTACTCAATATCGTTTATGTATACATTGCAAGAGTTGAATGTTAAATATACTACATACTAGAGACTGAAATTAAAACTATAGAACTAATACATAATTTGTAAATTTATAGGGGGATCATGCCTTCCCCTAGCCACCCCTCCTTTACGCGCCTGGGGGTTCACTAGTATGTTCAAATAGTTTGTATGTCTGTTTGTAATTAGTTTTGCCTTTTTTAATTTCGTGATTTTGTGTAGGTTTGAATTGATAGTCAAACTGCGGCATGCTGCAAATTAAAATTTATTGGAGGTTTCGAATGCAAAATATTAGTAAATTCATAATATTTTGAGTATATTACGAGGCTGCTTACGCAAAATATTAATATCCAATGTTTGAATGTAAATAATGTAGCGAGGAAGAATTTTGCCAAATTAATTACTTCCTGAAGTATAGATAGGTTGACTATCTAGAAGACATTTAAATTCTCCTTACAAGTTTTTCAAGCATTTTGACCGACGTTATTATAATAAAATAATTTTTTGAGCAAAAAGCTAGAATAAATAAAGAAAAATTTCAATTGCTTGAATTAAAATTTAGAGTCTTTTGACTTAAATTTAGGCTCTAGAAAACTAAAAGTAGCATATTGATGTGATAAAAATAAGGGAGCTGATACTACGCGACGTTACTGTAACGATCTTGTAGCGACGGTATATAAAAACCGAAAACAATATATACAAATATATGAACTGAAAACAAACAGTATATAAAAATTCATTCTATAAAACAATATATATTTAAAAAAAATGAAAACAGTATATACAAGCATATAAACTGAAAACAAACAGTATATAAAAATTCATTCGGTAAACAACATATATTAAAAAAAAATAAAACAGTATATAGCGTATATAGGAACGTGAGAAAACAATATATAATTTCAATCCGTCGCTACAGAATCGCTACAGTACCCAGGCGTGATTTTCAATTTCCCTAAAAATAATTTATAGTTATCAAAAGATAGTATTTATATAAATATTACAAAATAGTATAGATGTTATATTCAGAACTGTATAACAATATTAAAATAATGTATATGTGTTATAGAATTTTCTATATTTATAAAACAGTTATCTACATAGATTAGTTGGAGTTATAGAGAACATATTCATATTATTGATCAATCAACATCATTACATTGGTCTGCTATTGGCCTTGATTTCTAATATCTCAATCAAATCAATTTATTTCTAATATCTCAATCATATCAATTTATGATTGCCAAGCCGCGTTACTTTATTTTCCATGCTTAACAAATTGTGTTAGGGAATATTTTCTTTCGTAAGTAAGCCGCCATGTCCAGATTCTAGAAACTGAGCACACATATCCTCTGTCATTCCTCAATTGTAAGCCATGCATTTTGCAATTAATTTAAGAAAAATCAACGGTTTAATCAGTTGATCCAATTAGTGTATTAGTCATCTGAGAAATCCATTTGCATCAAAAATAAGTGTATTAGTCATCTGAGAAATCCATTTGCATCAAAAATAGATGTTAGACAAATAATCTTCTCTGTTCTATTAAAAAAAAATGTAAATTAGTAAAGCTTGTCTATAGTACTTCACTTGTTTTTGAATTTAATGATAGATCTAATCAAGATGATTATAATTAATAGGGGCGCCTTCGGTATATACAATATTAGTTACAAAGATTTACTTTTAATTTGTTTCCATAAACATCTTTATTTCTCCTCCATTTGATTTATTTAAGAAAATCCATTAAATTTTTTTTTCTCTCCTATCCGCATAACACAAGTGCAACTTTGAGATAAAAAAAAACATGATAAGTTCATGCTCTTAATCTAAGAGTTTCAAATATTATTCATCTCAGTTCAATATTTAACAGTTGTGAATAAAAAATAATTTGAAGATTCAGATTAAATTTCATCAAAATCGCAAAAATAAATGGATAAACAAATTGCACAATTAATTTGTACAGAGAATTCTTTTTTCTGAAATAAAGCCTGAAATTTTATTTCCACCTCGGATCATCTCCTTACCCAAATAATATCATAGTCAAATATCTAGTGAACAGATATCTAATCCTTTCTCTACAAGGCCTTGTATGTACCGCTAACTGGTACCATATATTAGGTCAGTATTTTGTTTCGTATGTATAGAAAGTCACTTCGTAAACATTTAACAAGGATGCACGTGGAGAGGGAGAAGTATTGGAGATGGAGACAAAACGGTGGAAATAAAAAAGAAAGGGAAAGAATTCAAAGCATGAAATTACATATTTATCTTTTATTATTTACTTTGAAAATGAAATTTTTTTTATGGTGCTCCACTTCAAATTCAAAGTTAATCTAAACCGTCCGATAAACTATCTATCAATATCATAATAAATATGGAGCACTCTAGAATTTCTCAAATTACTGACGTGGGAATTATTCATGTCGATGTCTCGTTCATTTTCAATAACATTGCTTTAATTATCTCATATTTATGAAATTAGGTAATTTAGGTAGACATAACAGTAGTATATATACGTACACCTCCAGAAGCTTGTGCTCTCATATAAATCATCCCCACATGAGAATAAATCATCCCCACATAATATTCAACAATCCACTCCACCTCTTAAGTCGCCTTGAACTCCCTGAGTCTCCTCTCTCTCTCTCTCCCTCTCTCTGATCTCAAATTATGTCTTCAAAATCAAAACCTTCCAAGTTGAAGATCAACCAACGGCCATGGCTTCTTTTCGCCTCTGTCACCTTCTTTCTCATCATATTAACTGTCAACTCAGTCTCTCTCCTTCTACGTCACGCCAATTATCTCGGTCGAAACTGTTCCATACCGGTCAAAACCGGTACAAACGGTACTAACCATCTAAAAATTGCGATAGTGAGTCTATCTAACCGGGTGGAAGAGCAGGTCTGGAAAAACAAGAAGGTAACAAATTTTTCGAAAGTTGATAGATGTAATAAACTGAAATATTCATGATTTATTCAGATTTCATATTATTTTCATAATTGAACTGAATTATTCGTAATTTGTTTATATGAAGGCTTATGCAAAAAAGAACGGTTATGATTTTATCGACGTGAGTTGGATCGTGGACCCCACACGGCCGCCGAGTTGGAGCAAAATTCTGGCCATTAAAACAAATTTACAAAATTATGATTGGATTTTTTGGAATGATGATGTGAGTATATTTATGACAAATATTCTGTTTTTTTTATTATTAAATATTCTGTTTAATTGTTGGATATTTACTTTAGTCTCATGATGTTCTGTTTTTTTTTAATGTGACGTTTCAGGATATCTTGGTGATGAATCAGGAGATATTGCTGGTAAGTAAGAAACCAAACCGTAATAAATGATTTTAATAAATTATACTGTCTAAAATAAATGATATTTTTTAACATTTAATTAGTACTTATGTGATTTTCCATAATTCTTGGACTAGTCATGGTTATCCATTGTGAGATTACGTGTCTAAACTGGTAGCTTTTGACCGAATAAAGTTCTGAGAGATGGCTTGGAAAAAAAGAAAAACTCATGATTATTGCATGATAGTCGAGTCTAGTCTAGGTTTCTCATGTTTGACCTTAGAATTATTTTCTTGCATTGGTTATTAATTTTATTGAGGCATGATACATATGTTGCAAGATTGCCCTAACTACCATGGAAAACATATATTTTTTCCTTTTTTTGTGTGTAGTAGTAGTACACTCTTTGAGGTGTTCTATTATTCTATACTTTTGGTTTTCTAAAAAAAACAAGAAGAAGTTCGTAGTATTTCTTTTAGTAGATTAATATTTAATACCAATAAATAAATAAACATGTATGTTATTGATAACTATTTAATTAATTATTTATTTCTTTATAGGAGGATATTATTTTTGGGTTAATTGGTCATGGTGATTCAAACTCTACACCTGATCTCATATTGACTGAGGATTTTAATGGTGTTAATGCAGGTAACTTGTTTAATACATCTCTCAATCATTATGTATACATATTTTTAAATATTGTGGTTAAACTTTACTTGGGCCTGGATTATTCTCTTTTAGTGGCACCAAGCATCAAACACGGAAAGTTAAAAAGGGCCATCATTTGAATTTTTTTACTATTTTTCCTTTTTCAAGGAAGAACACATTTTGACTAACTATCCACTCTCAATTAGTACTTAAATCAAATTATAATAATAGCATACTAATTAATTAATACTTAAGTTGAAATTATATTTTGTTAGACTCTTCCCTCAAATTTTTTTTTGTTAGACTCATACGTAAATCCTTTCAATTTGTAGGTGTTTTCTTCGTACGAAAATCAGAATGGAGCGTTAAGTTTCTCAACACGTGGTGGAACCAAACCTCGTTCATCCAATTCGGCTCGACAAAGAGTGGCGACAATGCGGCACTGAAATATCTAACAGACAGTCTTCCAGACGAGGAATCACGAGCCCACATTCGAATACCACCGATGCAATGCCGGTTTAACTCTTACCCTTGGATTCCGTCAGGGAAATCTTTCTATCGTCTCATCTTCTCGCCTTGGACTACTTGGCAAGGTGATTTTTGTTTCAAGTTAATGTTTACATAGAAAGAATTAAACAATATCATTGTAACTTAATTTAAACAATTTCGCATGATATTTATTTTGCATCATGTATTATTGATGTTTTCTATAGGTACAATTACCATGTCTTTATATATATACTCACTAGGAAAGAAATTTCTCAATAATAATAATAATAATAATAATAATAATAATAATGAAATTTTGATCAATTAATTGTAGGAGCATATTCAGAAGGAGATTTCATGGTGCACCTAGCTGGAATACACAACAAGCAAAGATGGGTCTCAAAGTTACTTCCAGAAATGAAAACATCTAGAAGAAATAAATTTTTTTAGTTTTACCTAGACATATTTTATGCCTTGAAGTAATGTTGTAGTCTGTAGAATATTTATAAAAGAGTAAATATTATACTGCAATTGTTAATATTTAGAGGGGTGTAAATGCATAAAACGTGATCTCATTTGCAATTCAGGTGCTGATATCATTTTCTACTCATGGTCTGGTAATTTTGTGACAAAATTAAACTTCTATTTCTTGCATTTTAGAGCTGGAAAAAGTGAAATTATGGAAATATGAGTTGTCACTGTGTGGAAATGATGTGGACTGACTAGTAAAATAGTTTTCCAGCTTATTTCTATTTTCTACTTTGAGAACTTCTCTCCATTATGCCCTTTGTTTAAAAAATAAAATCAATATGTTATTACTATTAATTAAAAAAAGGAACAAATACTAATTGCATGAAAACTTATCTATTAATTAGAAATATCAACGAAACTCAGTCAATGAGTATAGAAATTCAGTTCAGTGTTAATTAAAGTGTGACTAATCTGTGAGAAAACAGTACATGCACTTATTACTGAACCAAATAAAAACTTGGGCTACAAACTTAGCACTTCTCTCCACATTATGCCCTTTGTTTAAAAAATAATCATTATGTTATTACTATTAATTAAAAAAATAACAAATAGTAATTGCAAGAAAACTTATCTATTAATCAGAAATATCATCAAAACTCAGTGAATGAGTATAGAAATTCAGTTCAGTGTTAATTAAAGTGTTACTAATCTGTGAGAAAACAATACATACACTTATTACTGAACCTAATAAAAACTTGGGCTAAAAACTTAACACCGAAGTATGAGACCACACAAGGTCTAACTACAAAATTAGAATGTAATACTGAGTACTGACAAGTGGCAACATGATTAATTAGCTAAACTGAGTGTTCACACAAGGTGTAATAGGAATTTAGATTTTCCATTTGTGGTAATGACCATGACATTTTTTGTTGGAAATGAATATGACATGCATAGCTAGCTTGATGGGTTCATGAGAAAGAAGATTGATAACAATCACCATGTTTATGGTCTCTCTAAATTTTGTTGGGCCTGCAAAAAATAAAATTTTCAGTAAGAACATGAAATTAATCAGAAATTAATCAGCGAAACAAAATATTCCGTGTATAAATTATCCTTGTCAATACACATTACATTACAGAATAAAATACTCTTGTCAATATTGAATTTCTGTAGAGACTGGTATCGTGAAACGTTCAAACATTTCATGATGAATATGTTTATGCAAAATACACGCTTCATATATAAAACCGTCATATCCTAAAGATCCCGAAACAAAATATTTAGTAAAAGTTATAGAAAGTTATAAGCTAAAATGAAATACACCAAAACATGAAAATGTTTTGTAGAAAGAAACAATAATTTACAAAAAAGAATGTGTATTTAGCATAATACAATTTTGAGGACTATAATTTAGGAGATAGTTAGAATTTCCAATTAATTCATAAACAGAAAATGATAACAACGTTTTTACTGGTCGTCTCTGAGCGCTTTTATTAAAGGAGATCAACAGCTAGAGAAACCAATGAATTGTACATTCCCGTGTAAAAAAACTAAACTGGTCAAGTCTTAACCAGTTAACCTATACTAGTGAGAGGTCAAACAAGTGGTGATTAGGTTTTTATTTTAAGAAAGTATTTAATGATAATCATTATAACTATCAATAATTTATAAAATATGTTTCTCTCAATTTTTTTTTATAAAATATGATTATATATTATCATGATTATTGGAAATTTGAATCTTTGACACTACTTTTTCAAAAGAACGTCGTTGCACTAATTTCTAATTCATTGTCTTTTCCGTTATTGATCCAACCAATTAAATAACTCTAAAATTTTAAACATTAGTTGTACTCAGTCAAATCACTCTATATATCGTCTATACTCATTCAGAGGAAACTCATTAAGAGCATGTAATTAGCTAGGAGTAAGAAACAAGATTGAGAGTCTCATTAAAAAAAAGTTTTACTATAGAGTCAACATATATATAAGATCTTAAATAAATGTACAATATAAACACTCCAAAATTCTTTTGTTACATTAAAAAGTAAAATAAAATAACCCTTTTAATATATACCTCCAAACCGTGTCCTTCTTAAAACCCTAGACTAAAACCCTTTTTCATCCTTCACTCAATTCAATCACAACTATATATACCCCTTCACCATCCCTCTCTCTCACCCCTCATATTTCAAATTCACAAAAAAAAAACTAATTTTTCCTTACCCTCCCTCCTTCTTCCATGGATAAATCTCAATATAACTTCCCCAAAACCCTAACCAACGAACCTACACCACTAGCCCGATCAAACTATTATGAATGTGAGTTTTGTAAAAAAGGTTTCAATAACCCGCAAGCTTTAGGAGGCCACATGAACATGCATCGCAAGGACCGTGCCAAGTCGCCCTGCCAAACTGATCGGACTTTTGTGGCCATGCTTCCTCCCGCTTCTGAAACCCCTGATGTAATTGAGAACTATGCATATCACTGCCATGGAAATTATTCGTATTTTATGGCTGGTAACTATAGTGGTGGAGGTACTAGTAACAATGGAGTTTATGAGAGGCCAAAGGAGTTAAATTTGTTGTGGAAAGATGAGAGAGAAAGTGGTGGTGATCAAGAGAAAGAGATAGATCTGGAGCTCAGGCTTGGATATCGCCATTGAATTTGAATTTAAAATTTTGGTGGTAGTAAAATATAGAAGTTGGTTTAAGTGAGAGTATTATGTATGAACGGGAATAATAGAGTTTAAGGTTTATTAGTAAGTAATTTTGAAGTAGTACTATAGCAGTGAGTATTAGTAAGCAGTTTTATCTGAAGTTTTTTGTAGGAAATGTTGGAACCATGAGTAGTACATTTCGTGGCTATGTAAGTCTTTATCATGTTATTTGTCATATTTTGGATTCAAATGTTTCATTTTCTATTATTTATATGATCTTTCTGGAATGTTGATCTCAAATTGATCAATTGCAACTTAATTAAGCTAATATAGCATTTTTCATTCAATTATTTGAATTTGATATAATAGTAAACCAAAATAATGATCCATATAAACAACAATTTAAGAAATATCAAAATAAAAGCTGGTTAAATTCCAAAGACCAATATGAAAAAAATTGATGATCTTATGTAAGTCAATTATATGTAAAACTGAACTTCTATGTTCACATATATGCATACTCTTCTCACTTCTCACTTCTCAGGGACTAAACTACAAATGACCAAATAAACCCAAAATCATCTATTAATCATACCATTTATAACCTTTAAATGACACTTGGAACTTCATTAAGCCATTTGGTTGTCATACATGAACTCTCCATTCACCTTCCTTGCCCATGCTTACAACATTAATTACCACACTAAACCCTCCAAAATTACTTCATTTTAATAACTTCTACTTCTAGTTCTAGCTATTACTGCAAAACTACAAATATCTTCAATTGTACTATACCCATTCTGCAGGGCTGTGTTCTACATTTTCAGATTGTTCCCTTATATCTAATTTGGGCTTTTGAACTATTCTTTCTTAACTGGGCCTTAATCTTATTCTTAGAATAAGAATAGGAGCAAAAATGAAGACGGCGGAGCAGGCGGCGACGCCGGAGATGGAGACGGCGGCGGAGAGGGAGGCGGAGTACCACAGCAAGGATTTCGAATGGGAGGAATTGAGAGGAGAGATCGAGACGGACGATTCTCTCCAGTACCACCTCTCCAGTTCGTCTACATCTGTTGATGGTTCTGATGCGGCGTCGTCTTCTCCAGTTGAGGCGGATAACTGGAGGAGTTTCCATCGCCGTCATTCCAGTGCGAGGTTCTTCAAGGTTTCGAATTTCTGTTTCTGGGTTTTACATTATGACTGATTTGAGGTTTACTTGGTATATTTGGGGATGATTAATGTATTTTTGGTGATTTTAGGAAAGAAGGTATTTGATTCAGGAATTTCCTGAGTTGGTAACTTGTTCTGACGAATCGAAGGTTTTGGAAATCGGTTGTGGAAATGGTAGCTCGATTATTCCAATTTTGCGGTATTGATTAATTTAATCTTTTATTCGTTAATTTTCCCCTTTTTTGTGATTTTTTTGTAATTTTGGGTATTAATTGATGTTTTGTTTTAATTTTATTGCAGTGCAAGAGATAGTTTAGTTGTTTATGCTTGTGATTGTAGTGAAGAAATAATTGAAAAAACAAAGGAATTTGTGGCTGAGAAAATTGGTATTAAAAACCGGCTTCATGCATTTGTGTTGGATTTTTCTGTTGATGAATTTCCAAACTGGTTGTTTTGTTCGGCTTGTCAGAATTCTCTAAAAGGTAGAACGATTGTAACTTTTTTAAATTTGCATTAATGATTATTTCTTTATTTTACATTCTAATTGAGGCATTCTTTCTGATACCTTTTTTAATTTCTTTAGATTTTAATAATGAAAAGACGGACTCTTTAGTGCTGAAAGAAAATCAGTGTTGCGTTGGTGGTGTTGATTTTATCACTATGGTATGTATTTATTCATATTTGTAAAATACATCCAAAAATATCTCAGTTCGATTAGTTATGTATATATGCATTTATTTGGTAGATAATTTTTTATTTATTTTTGTCTATTTTTGTAGATATTCACTCTATCAGCAATACCATTTAATAAAATGCCAGCTGTCATACAAAAATGTGCCTCTGTTTTAAAACCTGGCGGCTTTATTTTATTTCGCGACTATGGTATTCTCTCTCTCTAACATATTAAATCATGATGAAAATAAATACATGCTAACAATATAAAAAATATTTTTCTTATAGGTTTATATGATATGACAATGCTTCGATTTTTGGAAAAGCAAAAAGTTGGATTTAGAGAATATATGCGATCAGATGGAACTCTCTCATATTTCTTCTCACTAGATTCAACAAGAGACCTTTTTTGCAAAGCTGGATTTATTGAGGTAATATTTCAAGCCTATATTTTTCTATTTATTGATGCTAATTAATCATTTATTTGATATATACTTGTAGGTTGAACTAGAATATTGCTGTGTGAGGTCAGTTAATCGTAGGAATGGGAAAGAGATGCGAAGAGTTTGGGTACATGGAAAATTTCAAAAGCCTCTCATTTCATGATTTTATATATATTAAGGTAAGATTATTACTTTTTTAGTTTGATACAAATTTGTTAATTTCTAAGAAGTTTGGACTTTTCGTTGATATTTTGTGCCAAAACTTGCTTCCATTCCATAGGTCTTTCATTAAACTTTTATAGATCATGCACTTAACTATTTATTTTGAGAACATATTGTATGATCGGTGAGCTAATTTTTCATGAAGTACCGGTTAAGCATGAATTGGATGAAGTACCAACTCTATCTTAGCTCGTATTTCCATTTATATATTGGTGATACTAATAATTTAAATCAAAGCTTCAATTTAATATAAAAAAGATTTATGTTTGTTCATGTACTTGAAAACTTATCTAGAGTGCCTTTCAATTTAGGTATTGGTGGACACCAAAATGGTAATTATCTTGTACTAACTAGAAAAAGGAAGTCAATTGTAACTTATTCATTTTTATCATTTGTTATTTTTCCGAAATTGTATAGAATGATATGTATTACCTTGTAATAGGAATATATCATTTTAATTAATCTAATTGAAATAAAATGTGATTGGTAAATAATTCACAGCACAAGATTTTTTTTTTGTAGTTTCGAGGGCAATGGTAAGTTTGGTTGTATCTCTCAATATATATGAGCGCTAGAAGTTGATTAAAGAGGTACTTTCATATTTTGATGCTGCCATCATTGTAAAAATTATGTTTAAAAACTTTTGACTTTCTTTTTTTCTCTTAAAGTGATTTTCTGTATGCATTTAGTAACTTATCCATTAGTCTTTGTATTATTCTGTTAGAAAGATTTGTGATGTCAACGAAGATATAGAAATTTGACTAAATTCTTTTTTAATAGGTTCTTAAGAACTTTTTTCTTGATGAGATTTAAAGACACAACATGCATAAATATAATTAGAATTTCTTTTTAGTGATCAAAGACAATAACGGATTTTGGGGTTGGACCTTCGATATTATCATTTACATATTTCATTTATGAGTTATGGATCACTAACGTTAGTTTTATTGTTAGAATAGTAATTCTCATATGATATTTTCATGGATGCTATAGTTTTTTATTTGCTTGTATGATTTATTCTAGTTGATGACAATTATTTTTTGTTAATTTCATTGGTAATTCTTTCCAAATTTCATTAATTTCGACTTTCAAATTAAATATATCAGTTTTTAAAGTGCTTAGACAGAATTCTTTAATCTTAGCAAGTAACAAATTCTGGTGGATGGTCTGCTTAAATGAAATGAAAAAATGAATATTACAACAAATGTTTTGTCATGATGATAACTTATTGAAAATAAAAAACATAACCATAAACAGAGGAAGTTTGGATCGTGTTATGTTGTTATTTTAAAATTTATTTTACATGGTTGAACACACGAAAGATCCATGAACCCTGCACTCCTATGTACAGTCAACATGAAATCTATTGCAAAAAAATTCTCTGTATAACAGAATCAGAACACTTTTTAACCTCGAAAAGCAAAAATGAAGGTAAAAAAATGAAGTTCTACCATCAAGAGTTTACTAAACATTTCTAGTTTAACCTTTTTGTTTGTTGCCAGAATTACAGATGGAACACACCTGAACCGTTCGATCCCGTTGGGTTGGGTGTTAAAAAGGACTTCTATTGATCTTTATGGAAGTGACACTAAGAATAGATACAATATGCAGTATTTTGGGGGTGATTTTCATATCTCGCATGTGGGAGAAATACACTTTAGGACAGAATTTGGGTGAAAAACATTTTGATTATAATTTTTTTTTTGTTTAAATAGTATGCTTGTCTTGATGCAATATTGTGATATTTCTTGGATGACATATGGTCCATCCATCAAAGATGGCAAATTTATATTCAATTGGTGCGAATAGTTTGGGTACATGGAAAACTTCATAAGCCTCTCATTTTATGATTATATATGTATTGAGGTAAGATACGAGAGAGTTTTGAACTCTTTTCATCGACATTATGTGCCACAACAAGTCTCCATAGGTCTTTCATAAGCTTTTTATAGATCATGCACATAACAATCAACAGTATTTATTTTATTTTGAAAAAATACATTGTTTGAGCAATATGTTAATTGTGCATGATTCATCATGAAAAAATTGGATGAAGTTACTAGCTCTGTCTTAGAACATATTTCCCTTTATACATTAGTGGATGCCAATAACCAATCTTCAATTCAATATAGAAGAGTTCCCTGTTAGTTCATGCACTTGAAAGTTTATTTAGATCACTTTTCAATTTAGGTATTGGTGGACACCAAAATGATAATTATCTTATATCCTGCCGGAAACTGGAGTCAATTGTAATATTTTTATGTGATGATAGAAATATATATTAATTTTTCTTTATTTAGTCTTTTCAATTGTGTTACTTGTATTAGGAATCTAGCGATCTTAATAAATCCAATGAAATAAAATTTGATTGGTAAATAATTTACAATTCGCAGTACAAGTAATTTATGTTGATATGATAGCTCTCAATTTTATCTTGGTTTTTCTTTTTCTTTCCTTGAATCATTTTGTGTTTTGGTAGCAGTATGGAACAATGCCAGAAAGTTCAGAAACCTTGCTTGTATGATTAAGCTGTTAATATTGTTATTGTGTTATGACAAATCTAAATTTTCTGAGTTTCTAATTTGAACCAATTATCATTTATTTGCTACATATTATTAGTAGGATCTTCAATGCTTATTTGTAATGTATTGATATAAGATTGTTACTTGTTCATTTCAGTACAAACTATATCGAGATAGTTTCAGACTTGATTAGTTTTTTCAATGATTTTTTAGTTTTACAAATCGTCCAAAGGCCTTTTGTTAAGCTTACTATAGATTATGCCACACATGCAGAATTATTAATTAATCTTTTCTGAGAAAGCATATATGGCATGACAATGTGGGACAATATAGCATGAGGTAACAGTTAAACATGAAAATTCGATGAACATGAGATTTATTCTAGCTCATCTACTTCAGAACATCTTTGGCACATATTTATGTTTAACATTGATACATACCAACATGATATGTTAATGGGAAATCTTCAATATAATAGAAAAAAGAACATTTTCGTAGTTCATGTACTTAAAAATTCAGTTCTTATATTTTCAGTTTAGATATTGGTGGATACCAAAAAGGTAAGATCTAAATCTTTAATCTCGTAGAAATTTTCATAGCAAAATTCATCACAAAGTTTAATTCGGGAAAGCAGGAGGTAACCTAGATTCTTTCTTGTGATGGATTCGTTTTGTCAGGATATGAAGCGAACCTAGGTCATGGGATGAGCACAAATCCGGGCAATCAAGTAATGGAAAGTCAGTAAGCTTTTTGACAGTTTTCTTCACTCTTCGCCGCGGGATTATACCTCTCTCTGTCTCTGAGGATACATCTTTTTTTTTTTGATGTTCCATCTCAAAATTTATAATTTTCAAAACTCATATCGATGACAAGTAATATTTTGATCTCTCCCGAGTTAATTGTTTCATGCGTATTACATTTAGAAGTTAACCAAAATAACTTGAAAGGTGTCTCTCTTTCTAATTCAAGAAGTAATTTGTACATCATAATTTTTTTCAAGTAATATTGTTACATGAAGATCTAAGTTTTTGACTTTGAATAGTTGCCTAACGCTTATTTTCCTGGCGTAAATATGACACTGGCATTTTCTATAAAGTATGGTGATCAAGTAACAGAGAATATAAAGAAGCTTATACTTATTGGCTAATTGGCAGAAAATCCAAGTTCGGAAAATGATTAATGTAAAAGTATATAATCGCGTCACGTGTCCTTTTACAAACATTTTTTTTTTACTTCACCTGAATGCTATCTAAACGTTCAGTAACAATTACAACCTAAAGGAAGGAAAAATTATCGAATTGACAAATTTCACTTATTTATAAAATAATGGTCTTGTTTATTACATATTTATATAATTAATATTTGTTACTTCTAAAACTCATAAAATTATTTAATTTCAAGTTATTGATCACATAGATAAAATCATTGACAATTTTAGAAAAATGATCCTTAAAATGAAATGAAAATACTAATAACTCTAATGGACTTAATGTGACATAAACATAGAAAACTTTAGTGCAACACATATAAACATACTTCTTAAAAATGTTTAAACGCCTGAAAATATTTGAGAGCAATTGAACCTGTATGCTAGGTTAAAATACCAATTTATTCGCTAAGAAAACTCTCTTCTGTATCAAAAAAATTCTTCCATCATCTTAACACGCAAAACTTGGTAATTTTAAACCTCTACAAGCAAAAAAGGAAAACGAAAAACAAAAGAGGCCATGCTAATACAGTCAGTTTTGTAAAAGCTCAAAATGAACTAGTTTAAGAAGAGTTGACCGAAGGTGCGAGCCACAGTTTGACCTTTCTATCGGCGCTAGCTGTCGCCAAAATAGAAGATGGCACACCACCTGTTAAAAAAATATAAATATATATTATTAATAGAAAAGGAGATATATTAAAATATTATTAATAACAAAGAGATTCATCCAAGAATTATGGCACAACATATTTAACTCTGCTTAATACAAAAGCAAATATTCACTAATGTTCAAAATATACAAAAATAAAATACTTCACACATACCATTAGGAATCGGCCGAGGAGCCCAAGCAATTCCAGTAATATCACCTAAACAAAAAACAAAATCCCATAAATACCAAAACTCCAGGGACTAATCTGCAAAAAAAAAAACGAACCTTCATGCACTTTTTCAGCTGTGTCCAAAACCAAACCGGTTTCCACATTTAGCCACTGAAGTGTGGGCCCGCTTGTGACGGCTAAAACTTTTCCATTTGGTGAAATGCTCATTTGGTCGTAATTACAAAATTGCCCTTTTGCATCCTTAAGTGGGATGTTGAATACTTTCAGAGTCTTGGGGTCTTCATCCATATGATACCTCACTAAAAGTAAAAAAAAATATATTAAATAATTAATTAAAATAACAAAATTACCCTTTTTAAAATGCAAATATTGTGGGGCAAAATGGGTATTTGATTATTTAATTCTTACCATTGATGTTCCATATACGAATTGTACCATCTTTAGATGCAGTTAAAACCTGCTCAGAGTTCGGAGCGAAACACAGACTAGTCACAGCACTCTGCAATTCAAACCCGTACAATTCTCATACAATCCATGCAAAATAACAAACACAAACCCTAAAATATTATAACCCACTAATCTAAAATACATACCTTGTGACCTTTGAGTTGCATGACTTTGACAATTTCCTTGACCGAGCTGTCTTTTGAATAGATAATCTCCCAAACCTAACCAAAATTCATTAAAATAATCAAATTAATCCATTCAATAAAGATGACATTTTTCAGAAATTAAATAATAAAATAAATACCTTGACGTCAGCAGTAAAAGCAGCAGCAGCTAAGAATCGGCCGTTTGGAGAAATAACAGCCATGTTGTTTTTCAACTGATTTGTATCTACAGTTCCAAGTAATTTACCCATTTTGCCATCCCACACTTTTATCTCAGTTTCTGCAATATAAAATAACCATTAAGGTTAAAAAAACTGAAAACATCAAATTCAGCCTTCTAAATGCTAAAAATGTTCAACTTTCCTTCCTAACTATTAAGTTCCATATTGCTATTCTAAACTGGTACATTTGAACTTTGGAAGGGCAGATTCGATATTTAAGTGTAAATTACTAAATTCAACACATTTTGAGTTCTAAAGGTAAAATTTCAAAACTTCAATTTAACAGGAAGGTATATATGCAAAATTCTCTCATATATAAAGAGCGAAATTCCCAACCTTCAGAGCAAGAAACCACAACAGTGCTTCCATCCCCATTTCCATACTTCGCCTCAGCACAGCACAAATTCAACACATTCTCTTTCCCATGCACCTTCTGATGCTGCCACTGGATCTCCGGATGAGCTGGCGGATTCCCATTGGTCGGCTTCTTCCCGCTGACATCACCGTACGAATACAAAGACGAGCCTAGTAATGCTTGGCCTGCCACAACCACTGACTTTGAGCCTTCTGAGAAGACCACGCCAGCTGGATGGATTCCAGCGTGTAAGTTTATCTTCAATGACCTTGTTAAGAAGAAAGATAAAATCTTGAGTATGGAATTAGTTTATATGATTATTAAATGATGATATGATGGACTTACTTGAAGCTTTTGCTGGAAGTGTCGTCGATTCGGAAAATTCGGATGGCTCCATCAGCACAAACTGTCAAATTAGGATTAAGGTTATTGGTTGGTAAGCAAGAATTAATTGTGGATTAGAGTTTTGGATGAGATGTGGATTACCGGTGGCGAGATTGTGGCTGTCGGGAGAGAAATTAAGGGCTGTGACGGAATCCGTGTGGCCTTTCAGCGTGTTCAGATCGAGCGGGTGATGCTTCTTGTTAGCATCCTGAGAGAAAAAGCAAAACGATCAGACGCGGAATTAATCAGTAAATTTCAATTCCTTCAGTACGAATGAGGAAACAAATTAGCTCTAAGTACGACATTTAAACACAAAGCACAGAAAAGAAGAGCAATAATTGACCTTATCAGAGTGATGATGATGCGCGTGAGCTCTCTGAGGATTCTTCTTCGGAGGCTTCGATTGAGCCACGGCCGGAGCTTGATCCGGATGGGAAATGGCCGCAACGTCAGCGCGCCTACGGCGGAAGTAATCGGCGAGGAAGATCAGCGCCAGTACGCCGCCGATCGCCGCCGAGAGAACGGGCACGGAGAGAGTCGACAGAAGCTCCATTCTTTCGTTTTCGCTTCGATTCGGGAAAACGAATATATAAAAATAAAGATGTTTTTCATAAATAATCCTCGGTAAATTCAGAAAGGTCCTTGTTCTAAATTTAATTGCAAAAAGGTCCTTAGGAGTAGGAGATGATTCGAAAGGGTCGTGACTTAAAACCCGAGAATTCAATTCTCGACTATTTTAGAATCCGGGAATTGGAGTCCAGCCTCAGTTCTCCTACTAGTTCATAACTCGCTCAGTGATTCAGTGTTCAAATTAACTTTTTTCTTATATGATTTTTAGATTTTAGTTTGTATCGAAATGAAATTTGTTTGTGAAGAGAGTTTGATTAAAGTAGCTCCAGAGGTTTATGAAGCTCTGATTAGTGGAAAAGCTGTTGTTGCTTTGGAATCTGCTATAATCTCTCATGGTAAGCAATTATTTACTGCTTAATTGGAGATGATTAATTATTGATCGTGTTAATTAATGTTTGATTGTGATTAATGGATTATTGATGGAGATTGTGATTTTGAATAGGGATGCCTTATCCGAAGAATTATGAAACCGAAAGAGGTTGAGTCTGCCGTGAGAGAAAATGGTGCGATTCCAGCCACAATTGCGATTTTGGATGGTACCCCTTTTGTTGGTAATATGTTTCAATTCATTTTGTTCATTTTTCTATGTAGTATACATAAAATACTTGTCTAGTTGAGTCCGAAGTTGGGTGAAATTGATGCTGAATTGGATCCTAATTGCACATTTGAGCTTAGTTAGAGTTAAATTGGGATTTGATTAGGTGTAATTGGTTTATATGTTTTAGGCTTGAGTGATGAACAATTGAAGAGACTTGTAATTCTTGGAAGAAAAGTTCGAAAAACATCTCGAAGAGATATTCCTCATGTTGTAAGTAAAGAATATTTGAGCTTTCAACTTTTACCCCTGTAAATCACAAAATACCAACTTTTTTTTTGTTTATTTTGGTTTTATTATATGCGAAATTTTGACAGCCGGCCGTTGGTGGAAATGGCACAACTACTATTTCAGCTACTATGTTTTTTTAACAAGGTTTTTAACCTTTTCGCAATCCAAAGCAACCCTGTTCTGGTGAGTTACTGCAATTTATCCTTTCTTGTCTTTTATATTATGTTTTTTCTCCTTCTCTTTTATTTGTTTTTAGTTGAATCTTTTTGTAAAGCAATCATGGCAAAGATTTTTTTTTAAATCAAATCCCTCAATTAAACACAAAACAAACCCTCAATTATTTTAAACAACAATTTTCTCAAGCTTCCATCCAAAAAAAACAACAATTTTGAACTACAATCATGTAATCCATACCTAACAAACAAAACTTCTCTCCAATCCAAAACCAGCTCTCTCTCTCCCCCCTCTCTTCTCTCTCTCCAAAATGACCGAAGCAAAGAAGCACCGCCACAATTCCACTTCCATCACCAATCCAAAATCTCCACTCCAAAAAGAACTCGACGAAATGCTCTGCCCAATTTGCATGGACCATCCACACAATGCAGTCCTCTTAATCTGTTCCTCAAAAGACAAAGGTTGCCATTGTTACATTTGCCACGAGTTACCGCCACTCCAACTGTCTCGACCGGTTCAAGAAACCCCTCACCCAAAATGACCAAAACGCCTCTGAAGAAAAGACGAATTCTTCCCTCAAATGCCCGTTGTGTAGAGGTGATGTGTTGGGATGTGTCGTTGTGGAAGAGGCAAGAAAGTATTTGGACCAAAAGGTAAAATGTTGCTCAAGAGAGTCTTGTGGGTTTTGGGGGAATTACAGAGAGTCGAGACGCCACACGAAGAGAAATCATCCTTTGACTAGACCCAGTCTTTTGGACCCATCTAGACAGCGCAGTTGGAACAGGTATCAGAATTAATAATAATAGTAATAGTAGTAATAATAATAATAATAATAGTAATATTAGTAATAATTGTAATGATTATAATAATAATTGTAATAATAATACAGGATTGAAAGGAGGCAAGAATATGGAGATGTATTGAGCGCGATAAGGTCGGCGTTGCCAGGCGCGGTTGTATTTGGGGATTACGTGATTGAAATGGGAGGAGAGGAAACTTCTAGAAGGAGGGGGAGAGGAGAGGAGATGGAGCGTGGCGGACCTGGTCCGTGGTGGACCCCTTTTGTTATGTTCTAAACTTCTTCTAGAAGCCCGAGTAGAAGGGACTAGGGAGCAGGAAGAGGAGGAGGATGTATGGGAGTTAATCGCTGTGTTTATCTGGTAATTGTGTTTTTATTTTTGTGTTTATTTTTGTTTTTTGTTAATTCTTAATATAGTGATAAGGTATCGCTCGTAGTCCCCTTTGTTGTTCTTTTTATTTACATAATTAATTAATTAATTAATTTAAGAAAATTAGGGTGTAAGGGGTATCTGAGGTTTTTTTTTCAATATCCCCCTCATTTTTGTATATTTTTCTTTTTTAAATGGGAAAAAATAAATGGCTCATTTTATTGTTGTGTTGCCACATGAATAGCGATTTGTCATAGCTCGAGCAGTTTGTCTGTCATGTTTCACTAGAATTGGACCTGCTAGAGCTATTGGAAGTTTAGAAAGAAGATTAATTATCTTTGTCCTTTTTTTTTTTAATCTTAAGTTGTTTCCATGATTGTTAGGGTGTGTTTGGATTGCGGGAATGTGGGTGGGAAAGTAATTCTCATGAGAATGTGGCATAAAAAACATTTCATTCACATATTTGATTGAACATTGGAATCTTACGTGGCGGGAAAGTTATTTTCCCACGATATGACACATTCCCATGAATCATGGGAATGTAATTCCCACCAATATACATTGGAAAGTTACTTTCTAATACTTATTACAAAATTATCCTTTCTTAATTAATTCTTAAAACTTAGATATAATTTAGAAATTTCAAGATAATATATTTAATAATCTAAATTAATTTGGAAATAAATATTATTATTTTATAAATTTAAATAATTATTATTAGTCTTCATGATGTATCTAGAAATTTGTAAATAAATTATGCTTATGTATGTTTGGCTTGGGGAATCGAACCTTAATTGATTTGATAATCTTATGCTTTTGTTATAACAGTTATCTTTTTTTTTTTCTCTTGTTTTCCCCGCATTTCACCCCCATGCATCTTTAAGTTAGTTCCTTCATGATCTTTTTTCTTTCATTGACTGATTTAAATACTGAAGCTGAAGATCTATGTAAGAAAATATAATTAAACAAAACCATTGCATTAGAAGGATCTTGGTGTTATAACAACATAAGGTATGAAAAAAAAGGAAGAATAATGAGATGTTCAAATTACATTATTTATGAATGTTGATATATGCTGATATAATTTATTAACAAAAATTCGAATTACATTTTGTATATTAAAAATACCAGCATGAGATACTTGTCGAGTACAGTAAGCATGAATATCAAGCACAACCTGCATTTGAAACAAATAATGATACATCTTGTACATTATTCAGATATCTTCCTTTCATTTCCACAACTCCAATAATACACTCATGAAAAACAAAAAACCTAATTATTTAACCAAGCTCTCCCAACCTAATTATTTAACCAAGCTCTCCCAAACCTCTAAACACATTTCATCCTTCCTACCCAAAACCATTCTATTTCCCCCAAAAGCAATACAATCAATCTTCTTCTTCTCTCTCCTATCCTTCTCTCCCCCCATCAAATTCCTCTTCATCACTCTCTTCTCTCCTTCCTCCCATTACCGCCTCACTTCACATTTCCACTTCCCCTTCTCTCGCAACAAACGCATTCTTCTCATAACTCGCAATTTTACACTCAAGCCCCTCCTTTTTCTTCAAATCACCTCTTCCAGTCCCTCTTCCTTCTCCTATACAAACCCAATTCTCCATAGACTCAAATCTCTCATGTATAGATCGCTTGAATTTATTCCGATTTTGAAAATTGATAATAATTGATCTGAAATTGCCACATCAGCAAAGCAATCTGAGTCTCTCTCCGTCAATTCGTATATTAATTCGTTGGATCTAGGGTCCCAAAAGTTTATATAGTCTGATAAACCGGCCGGACCTGAGTGAGAACCGAAGCCCATTTCTGAGGGAAACCCGGGTCCAGGGGAATTGGTATTTTGGACTTTCCCGGTCTTTCTTCAGACAAAAGCGGGGGCAAAAATGACGGGAAATTGTCTCAGAGGCAGTTTCAACCAGCTGCCATTAATAGACCTAAATTGTTGACAAAGCTTCAATGGCTGAATCAATTTTAGCCCCAAATATCTCCTTTCTTGCGATTTCCAAAACCGGCTCGAATTTCTCCAAATAAAACGCGAGAATCGTGCTTGAGTTCCGTCTGGACGATTCAAAACTCGAAAAAAGCAAATCTGGAGAGGATCCGATTGATAGAACAGTCGAAGAGTTCAATTGAGAAGGGTGAGGCGTCCAATGAAGGATTTTGATTGGTGAAGAAGTCTTTTTCAGGTCGATTAGATGAAGCCAAGCAAAATCTTTGGCCCCAATTGCTCCAACAGATGGCGAAAGAGGCAAAATTGAATCGACGAACGGAAATTCAGTGAGAACCGTCGATTTATACAACAAAGATGGGCTAAAGGTACAAAGTTTACCTCCATGAGCAGCACCAAGAACCGGTAATTCACCCGAACTCGACACAGAAACCGCGCTTATCGGATCGCGGCCTGAGAGAGTTACAGAGAGAAGGACACAGACAAAACGGATCAAACTGGAATGGAATTGAGTTTTGAGGAGAAAATCGGCCTCAAGAAGGACGTGAGGGAGGAGGGGCGCCGGAGCGGAGGAAGGCGAGGAGGTGCGAGAAGAGAGTTGGGTCTCGGTCGAAGAACGGAGAGGATGAGGAAGAGGGAGAGAGGTGGGGGATGTTAGAGAGAGGGTTTGCTGAGTGGTTTGGAAGATTTCGCCTGCTATGTTGAGGGTTATAATGGCGTTTTGAGGAGGAGGAGACATTGGAAAGGAGAGAAGGTGAGAAGGGAAATGGAGGATCTGAGTTGAACATGGAAATAGAGATGACACAATTTAAGTGCTTGCATCTGTAAACGATCCAGTCCAAATTAATAATTCTCATCTCAGACCAATTAATAAAAATTAAAATTAAAAATCATGCCATGGAGGTATAAGGCCCAAAATGATGAAAGAAAGTTCTTCTAACAGAAAAAAGAATGGTACAAATATAACATTACAAATTCATAATCACTAGACCTAGAATGATCAGTTAGAATAATGTTCTAGACTCTTGGTGGTGCTTTTGCTCGTCGAATTCTGCCGAGACGTCGAACTCCGTCCGGTTGTTGAACTCTCAAGATCGCTCAAGGAAATATTCACTCTGGAGACTTGCCATGTGTACGGAACATCAGGAAGAGTGCTGTTGTGACCAGCAAGCATGCGATTCACGGCGCCCATGTTGGGTCTATCAAATGGATCTTCTTGTACACAAAGCAATGCTATATGTATGCACTTTGTGATCTCTTCAAGATTCTCATCGGCCAGCGTTGGATCCTTCAGTTCATGGCTGGTCTCCCCTGTCCAATGTTGCCATGCCTACATATATATGTAAATCAAAAGTGTAGTTAAAATCTAGCTAATTATATATTTTATTTTTCATAGGGTGGTAGTTAATGAGTTTGTTCTTACATAGTTTATGAGGTTTGAAGCGCGACTAGAACTGGAGAAGGAACTATTCTTTTGGCCTGTCACGATCTCCAAAAGTAAGACACCAAAGCTGTACACATCCAACTTAACTGAGAAGTTTCCGTGCAGAACGTATTCAGGTGCCATGTACCCACTGCGTGTAATTGAAGAAACTGTGAGTTAATTTTTGTATTTGTACTTGTATTTTCATTTGTTTGTTATGAATTCAATAGAATTAATAAATGGGCTTACAAGGTTCCAGCAATGATAGAGGTGTCTTTGTGAGTTTGATCTTCCTCAAAGAATCTTGCTAGTCCGAAATCAGAAATTTTTGGGCTCATATCTTTATCAAGCAATATATTACTCGCTTTGAGATCTCTATGTATGATTTTCATTCGACATTCCTCGTGGAGGTACCGCAAACCACGGCTCATTCCTTCAATTATCCTGTAACGCATACTCCAGCTAAGTTCTCCACGTTTTGATGGATTCTTTTCTGCATTAATTGCAACAAATGTAGCTTAATTTATAAATTAAACTTTTCAATAAACAAACTCAAATTTATTAAAACAATACAATTATGATACTCCAGTGTTTAATGTACCGAAGAGAATCTTGTCGAGGCTCCCATTGGGTAGAAATTCGTAGCATAGCAGCTTCTCTTGTCTCTCTATGCAACACCCCAATAGTTGCACCAAGTTCTTGTGCTTAAGTTTTGCCAGAAAATCGACCTCATTCTTCAGCTCTCTCAATCCTTGCATCGAGCTTCCTGAAAGTCTTTTGACAGCTATTTCATGTCCGTCTGGAAGAATTCCCTATAAAAATCGCTTTACGATATATATTTTGCTCTCTTGAGATAATCTAAACGTAAATTAATTTGTGGGAGGACCTTGTAGACCGGTCCAAAGCCCCCTTTGCCTAGCATATTCATGTCGGAGAAGTTATTGGTGGCATTCCTCAACGCGCTCAAATCAAACACTAGATACTCGACATCTGGATTCAAAATGCAATTGAGATCTGTGTTTGTGTTTTCCTGAAGATGAATAGCTGACGAGTCTGATTCATCTGATTTGCAAGTGAAAATACCAAGTTTGTTTCATTTATGCAAGTAATATAAGGTCAATAATTCAAAAACCAGGAATTACCTTCTACGTTCATTCTCTTTTTTGCGAGGCGTCTTCTCCGAAGGACAAAGAGAATTGCTGAAAGGATGAGCAAAAATGCAACAGAAACAGAGACAGCAATTACAACAACAGGAGAATCATGTGATCCTGGAGGTTTCACAAAAAAAATAAGGTCTCAATGAGCAAGCGCATAAATATATTATGATAAATATGCAATCATGATGGTTAAATCACTCTTATATCAGTTTGATCAATGGTCTCTTTGGACTGGTTGCTCATTGACTTGTTTAATAAATGTATAATATATATCGTTTTGATATTTGTTCTAATATATAAAGCTTATAAAAGAGGGATTTTTTGACACATGCCTTTTTTTGGTCTTTGATAAGAGTCACCAGTTTGAATCCTTAAGTGTTTTCATTTGATACGAGTACCTAAAGGTGGCAAAATCTGATCCGACCCACTCGAACTCAAACTCGACCCGAGCTGAAAATATTGACAAGTCAACCACCCAAAATCCGAACGACCCGAACACGAACGACCCGAGACCCGAAATATCCGGAACCCAAAATCCGAACGACCCGAATACGAAATACCCGAGACCCGAACGACCTGAAACCCGAATGACCCGAGACCCGAATAAGCCGAGACCCGAATGACCCGAATCTAAATGGCCTGAACTTGCATATAATGAATGAATGGTTATACACCTGTTGATTTCACTGTAATACTAGTATTATATATTATTTTATAATATCTTATTTTGCTTCTTATAATGTCAACATATTATTTTAGAAAATAATATATTAATTATATTGATTTCTAAGACATAAAATTCTATTTGAGACTTTTGAACTCATCGGCCTCCTTTTACAGCTTGCATAAAATTGAAAATAGATAGATATTTATTTAATTATAGATTTTTCATTACAAGTTAAACACGGTGCGTAACTAGAGCTGGCAAAATCTAGCTTGACCCGAAAACCCGACCCAACCCACCCAAACCCAAACCCGACCTGACTCAAAAATGTTGACAAGTCAACCACCTGAAACCCGACCCGACCCGACCCGACCCGAACCCGAACGACCCGAGACCCAAAATACCCGAGACCTGAAACCCGAACGACCCGAGACCCGAATGACCCGAAACCCGAACGACCCGAACGGCGCGAAACCCAAATGACCTGACCCGAACCCGACCCGACCCATCCATTTGCCACCTCTACGGAGTACCCCATTTGAATTCAATAATTGTTTCCATCTTATCATTTATTGACATGTGCCATGTATTTTTATTTGATATGACTCTCCATTTTGAACCCCTCATGCATTTTGATTTCATATGAATCGCCACTTCAAACACAATAATTGTTCCCATCTTTTTAAGAATTTTTTTCATTTGTTGTTATTGTAAGGAATAATAGTATATAGTAAATAGTATTAATTAATATTTGATATTATTATTTGCTTCTAATATATAAAGTTGATATTTTGGGCAAATAGTGACACATGTCCTCTTTAGATTGCTAAGGATACCAAATTTGAATCCCAATGATTCCCCTATATATTTTTATTTGATAAGCATCCCTAGTTTGAACCCAATATATTTTTCCATATTTTATAGAATTTATTAAAGATCCTCAATTTAAACTCAATATTGATTCTCTCTATATATTTTAATTTAATAAGGATCCCCAGTTTGAACCCAAAAATTATTTTCAATTTTTATATAATTTTTTTATTATATTGATTTAATATTGTGAACCGATATAGTTCATGTTTAATTAGAAAAATAATTTGCTTTTTCAAGAATAAAAAATTATAATTACTCTATATTTTCTAAAATCATTTGTATAATTGTGTTGATTATACATCATCTATGCCAACGATAAAATAAATCACAAAGTATATTGAGTGCATAATTTAGCCATATTAATTTAGTCACAATTTTTCATTTAATGTGAGAAATTATTTTGACTGTTGTTGTGGTCTTTAAATCATCTTAACATAACTATAATTTTTTTTCTCTACATCATTAATTAGATTAACAGTGCTAACAAGACAGTTTGGAGAACCACTGAACGGAGTCGTAGGACTCAACTATGGTCTGAACATTCAGTACTTGCAAAGAAAAAAAAAATTAAACTTGAAATGATTTTATCTAAGTCTGAATATCAATGTGAATCCAAAAATAAATATGAAGTATCACACTTACACAACTACAGTTAAATATTGAAGGTGAAATTGATAAAATGAGATATAGATGTGTTACAAAATGAAAGAATGAGAAGTTATGTAAATATTTCTAATATTCATATTGGTAATAAAAAATTGTTAAAAATTATGTCTTCTCAGTTTGAAGAACCACTGAATGGAGTCGTAAGACTCAACTATGGTCTATGAACATTCAATACTTGCAAAGAAAAAAATAATTAAACTCGAAATAATTTTATCTAAGTCTGAATATCAACGCGAATCCAAAATTAAGTATGAAGTATCACACTAAGACAACTACAAATAGCTATTGAAAGTGAAATTGATAAAGAGAGAGACAACTGTATTACAAAATGAAAGATTGACAAGTTACATGAATAGTTAGTTCTAATATTCATATTGGTAATAAAAAAATTCCTGAAAATTATGTCTTCTCAAATTTTAAAAAGAACTTGAATTATGACATAATGGCAATAAGGAAATATAATTAGTCAACATACGTTTAATATCATGGGTTAATTCAGTTCTCATTGTTATGGGTTTAGTATCTACAAAACATCAAAATAATAGTCATAGTCGTATAATACTTAAATTATCATATTGAAAGTTTAATAGCGGTCTAATTTCATTTGTCATTTTTGAAAAGAATTTAGATTATAATTCATGGAAAATTACAATTATTAGTTTATTCTTAATGTATTAAAAAAAATTATTAGTTTATTGTATATAATTATGAAAAAAGAATATGTCTGAAGCGGAGGGAGGCTCCCTCTTGTTTATATATTATTTGTATACATACTATTTTGCACATTTTTATATAGTTTTTATTTGTATATATTGTTTTCTAATAATATATTTTCTTTTATTTTCTTTTTATACCTTGTTTTCCTATCCTATATATTATTTTTGTGGTTTTATACATTGTTTTCTATTAGTTATAATGATTTTATATATTGTTTTGTTTGTTTTATATACTCTGTAATATTTATATATACTTCTTTCAAAAAATATATTATATATACTTTTTTTCGCTTTCTTTTTTTGGTTAAACAAAGATGATTATTTGTCTCACTTCTATTTGAAGGCAATGTGATTTGAACCCACAATCTTACTATCTTTTTTGTTTCATATATTTTTTCTTGTTCAATATATTATTTCCTTAAAAAAAAAGTGGAGTAGTGTTGACTGTTGCACGACGGAAAACTCCCATCACGCTATAACATGTTCCATGCAATTAGAAACTCCGAAAATATTGACGCAATTGATGAACATGCTTCAACATATCCTTTGAGAAGCTTAAAAAACATATTCTCTCCTGATTTTATGTCCTATTTGTTATGCTATTTTTCTATTTTATATATTATTTTTTGGATTTTATATACCATTTCTTATTCTTTGTGTTGCTTTTATATATATTCTTTATGTTGCTTTTATATATTATTTTTTTGTTTTATTACACTATTTTCAAAGAATATATTTTATACATTCTTTCTTTGTTTTATATATGTTATTTTGAGTTATGTATATTGTTTTGCAAAAAAAAAAAAAAATGACTTTTAAAAAAAAAATAGCATTAGTATGAAAAAAAAATGATGGAGAACTACAGGCGATCACCTGCTTCGTTTTCTTTAGAGTTAACTCATATGTCCTCTCTAAATTTTTAAATCAATCCTGCTATACGCGAGGTCCGAACCCCTCACCTATAGAAAGTGGGGCAAGTACCATAACCATTAAACTATTCTAGTGGTAACATTAGTATGAAAAATAATTCATCAAATAGCATCGTTTTGAAAATAACATAAAAAAATAAGTTGCTCCGCCAAAAAGGCTGGTGGAAATGTTAGTTCGATTTTATTTGTTGAATTATTTTTCTAATGGATGCTAGTTTTAAAATAAAAGTCCAAAAAAACAAATACAGAGAAACAAGAATCTCCCCTTTACTTGATGACTTACCCGAGGAAGGGGGAGACTTAGGAGACACATAAGGCGGAGTTGCAGAGGGGGACTCGGGAGATACATGAGGCGGAGGAGGAGGTGCTGTGATTATGAAGGGACTTAGCTCGTACCTCAAGTAGCACGTAGCTGACATGATACGTGCACCTTCGTAGTCTGAACAATTATTATAATTTGTTTTGCCATGATTAATAAGACCGTTGATGCATTCTTGACAGTTGTCTGGAGGCAGGAGCGTTGTGCACTGTGAAAGCCCGTAGATGGTCTGGTTGGCAGCATACTTCATCTCTCCTCTTGCGTAACCGTGACTCATCTGGTATGATACATCTGTGACCAATTGGTTCATGAGCGATTGCACCGAAGAACTACCCATGAAATATGTACCAGAGGAGCCGTTTGTTTGTAAACACACGGGTACCCAATAAGCCCCTAAGAAGCTGAAGTTCTTGTCGTAGTAGTTGAGGACACAGGCATCATAAATAACGCTTGCGGTTCTTTTGTTCCCGCATACATTTTGTTGAACTATCTCTGTAAATGCTGTTGTAAGACAGTTTTGGCAGTCGGTGGAATTGACATCAGCGTAGCACATTGCCGCACCGGTAATCTGGTCATCAGTTCCATATGCCACCGTCTTTGGTGCGAATCCATCAGAAAAAGACGATGTGGAGCGAAGGGTAAATAAGAGATTGGTTAGGTTTGACTTGAAGGTGCTGCCTTCCGTGTAGATGCCCCAATCCTGTTGGCAGTACCAGAAAATCGGCCCTGCATCAGTGAGAATATTGCTCAAGAGGATGAAAAAGCAAGTAATTTTAAGGATGAACAGTGGAAGAACCATAGCTAGCTCTCATAACATACATAATCTAGAAGGAGAAGAAGGAAACGTTGTCGGTTGGGTTATAAAAGATTATGATATCAAACATAGATTTAGATTCCACCTTTGAACTATTATTCCTCACGAGAAAAATTTCAAAGCTACACTGCGATTTTTATCATTTTTATTGTTTAATAATTAACATATTAAATTTATCTTATGAATTAATAATTATAAAAAGTCTATATAAATTATCTCAATAAACAACTTATAACAGAATAAATAATGAATAATTCATATTTTTGTTAGAAATTATCTTTGAATCAAATAAGATTTATACAAGTCATAATAAAAAAATATGTAATGCTGATATAAAATTATAATTCAACAAATTTAAACTTTGTTTTCTCATCAATGCAATATTAAAAAAAAAATACAAAAAGATATTTTTATAAATTGATTAAAATTCCATCATTATTTTCACAGCAATTAACTTGTATATTTCTCAAAATTTATATCATATAAAAAAAATTTGATTGTTGATCTCACACTTAGATTTTAATCTCGCCGCTGAAAATTAATTATGTACTTCTTATACAAAATTATTTGTATATTGGTGTATCGTAACTGTAAGCATATAAGATAAAAAAAATAGATAAATCATATTTTTATTACAGTCTTGAGTCATAATGTTATCTGACATGATGATATTCAATCAAGTCGATTGAAGACACAAGATATTGAAAGTTATTATGAGAAAATATAATGGTGCATTCGAAAGTATAATAATTGAGATCTTGAATGAAAGATCTCATCATCCTTGTTCTATTTTTCATTTTTTAACAAAAAATTTAAGGGCTCGTTTGGCATCATTTTCATTTTTCTGTTTTTTATTTTTTAGAAACAAAAAACAGTTTTCTGTTTTTTTATTTTTGTTTTCAAAAAACTGTTTTTATTTTTTAGATTAATATAACAGATATATGTAAAGCATTTTCAATAACAGTATATCATTTTCAGAATTAATATATTAATTTTTAATATTAATATATTATTATTTTTATATCATTTTCAGTGTTAATATACTATTTCCAAAAGAATCAGCATACTCGTTTTTTTTTGTATTTTATGATTGCCATTCTAACTTCATATATATTATCTCATATACGTTAAGCCAAGTTTAGAAATCATATCGGTTGGACTAAGATTAATAGTTTCATGTTCATAAAAGTATAACAAGACCAGATATATTTATATTTCATAATATAACATCTTTTTTTCTCACATAATATATTAAAAAATTTATAATATGTATTTGTTGAGAAAGAAAAAAATTCCATGAAACAAACAGATAAATATTATTTTTAATATTAAAGCATAACAAAATTCATATTGTTCACTAAAAGCAGAGAGAGAGTTATGAACCATGAATAATATATATATATATATATATATATATATATATATATATATATATATATATATATATTTTGCTTTCATATGAACTATGAAGATTGGAACTTGGAATATGACAAGAAAACTAAAAAAGTCATATTGACTAATCTAATAAAGAAAAGGTCAAGAAAAGGGAAATAGAAACAAGAAATAGGAAACAAGATTTTGAGGGTGTGTTTGGGGTCCGATTGTTTGGTAAACAAAGGCCGTTTCCATTTATTTTGATCTGAATAGGAAAAAAAAAAGAAATTTCATAAACCTCAAAATCTTTGAATATTAAAAATTTTGTTATGCTTTAATATTAAAAATTTTGTTTACCAAACACGTTTTCATTTTTTTTCACCAAAAAAAACGGAAAACAAGAAATTTAATCGACCCCAAACACACCCTAGCTATTGAAAAACCATATTTTGAAAGAAAATGTTGAGAAAAAATTACCTCACAGAGAGAAACACATGGAGCCCACATTCATTTTTTTTGGAAAATGATTTATTTATTTTCTTTTTTTTTAAAATTATTTGAGGGAGAGAGAAAGAGAGGGCCCACATTTTCTTTTTGAAAATTATTAATCTATTTTTTTATTTACTTGAGTGAGAGAGAAAGAGAGTGACACATGTGACCCACATTTTTGTTTTAATTTAGGAATGAGTCATAATGTCATCTGATACAGTGATATTCAATCCAGTCGATTGAAGACACGAGATATTGAAATTCATTATGAGAAAGCATAATGGTGTGTTTGAAAGTATAAATATTGAGATCTTGAATAAAAGATCTCATCACCCTTGTTCTATTTTTCATTTTTTCACAAAAAATTAAGCTACTGAAAAATCATATTTTGAAAGAAAAACGTTGGGAAAAAATTACCTGAGAGAGAGAGACACATGGAGCCCACATTCTTTTTTTTTAGAAAATAATTTATTTATTTTCTTTTTTTTTTAATTATTTGAGGGAGAAAGAAAGAGAGGGCCCACATTTATTATTATTATTATTTTTTTAATTATTAATCTTTTTTTTATGTGAGGGAGAGAGAAAGAGAGTGACACACGGGACCCATATTTATTTCTTTTTTTTTATAAATCATTATTATTTTTTTTAGGAATGAATTATGTGTAATGAGTATTCAGTGGTTATTTATATTATAACTCAAAACACATAAGTTACACAGTTTAATTTTCATAATAATTAATTATATTTGATTTAACATTTCACACTAAATCAGGATAGAACACAGAATACAAAATTCAACCAATCATATTCTTACACTATCTAACCATATAAACCGCCATAAAATATCAGAAACTCTAAACGATCGAACGGTCCATATCGAACCACGTCATCCAATCCAACGGTCCCCAAAATAGAGATGACGTGGCTTCTTTTCTCCACTTTAGTGGACTGAAAATTTGGAGGGGGGGGGGATTTAATATATAATCTACGAGCACCCAATCAACTGTGGCTTAATTTAAAAAAAAAAACTCTTGAATGAGTTATGTACACTATTTTTCTAATTTATACATTATTTTAATACATCTTTTTTTTTTATGTTTTTATATAATATTTCTTAGGCCAAATTTCACGTGTACCCTTGCAAACCTTCATAATTTCACGTATATCCCTACAAATCGTGAAATATCATCAATACCCCTACAAAACTTCTACAATATCATGAATACCCCTACCATACTCTTGGTGTTAAAATCACCGTTACATTTTTTTTTTCGATTTTGCCCCTATACAAATAAAGTAAGGATCTTCAAGGAATCATTCTCTTTTTTTTTTTTTGGTGACAAGTTCAATATTTATGTGCTGAAGTTTGGCCAATTACATAAGAAATTATATATTTTCTTTTGTAATAAACTTAATGTACTAAATCATTAAATATAAAAAAAAATTCAACCAAAGAAAAAGCCCCATGCACGATTTAAACAACAACTTATTGAGAAACATATTCAAACATTAATTTATCCAAACATTACTTTATTCAAAAAATCCATACATTATTCAAAAAATCATTCACATCACAAAATTACTGAGAAATATATCCAAACATTATTTTATTATTTCTCAGGTTACAATTATGTCCACAATAATATTCTAGTCTACAAAACGTTATAAAACTAACAACATCATGTTGTGTTATTATATGGTACTGATATATGGAAGACCTAATAATGGATGAAATTTGACTTTTTTACTATATGAGAGAGGAGAAAAGTCAATCACATTATGGAAAAAACTAATACAATACTAAAAAGATTTGATATTATACGGAATATATTATGTACAATCCAATTTTGATACTCCATGGTGACTAATTTGAATTTTCATTTTTAGTTGAGGGCAATATAGTCATTTTATAAAAAATAAAATTACTAAATATATTATTAGACTAACGGATCTTGATGGATTAATAATGGCAGGGTATTGCTGATATTTTGAGCATTTTGGAGGGGCATCCATGATATTTTAATAGTTTTGTGGCAGTATTGGTGATATTTCACGATTTGCAGGGGTATACGTGAAATTATGAAGGTTTGCAGGGGCACACGTGAAAATTGGCCTATATTTATATACTATTTTTATATTGTTTTTTTTATTTTATATATTATTTTATGGTTTTATATACTATTTTTTATTCTATACACTATTTTTTTTAATATAATGTATTTTATTTATCTAAATTGATTTCTAAAAATATATTTATATCCAGTTTCTTTTGTTTCGAATATTTTTTATGTTCTATATAATTTATCGATAAAAAATAAAACTAAAAAATAATAGTAGTGATTGTACGATAGTGCAGTAACACCTTCATTCAGCTACGATTAAACAAATTGATCATATTGTTCCCAAATTAATTATCAAAATAATTTTCTATATAAAAAGTTAAAAACATACAATTTATTGATTAAATCATTACTAAAATATAAAGTAATTAAGGCACAAAATAACTTTTATATGTTCTCCCCCATCAGCATCTAATATGTACATATATTATAGGAAAAAGAGTGGAGATTTTTTTGGAAATTCTAGATACCATGAAAAAGAAAATTTGTATGTCATAATTTATTTTCATAAATGATAATTGAAATTGAAAATATGTTAATTTTCTTATATTTTATTTCCATGAATTAGACATTAATTGAGGTGGAATTGAAAGTATGGATGCAAATGCAAAAATAAAGTGACTAGTTTTTGTGATAGTTGATTAATTTTTTTATAGGTGGCCAAATTATAAACAGGATACTCGAAATTTAACCCTAATTCTTTATTTTTCATCTATTATTGAGCCTCCTCAAAAGACCACATCATCACTTTTATCTTGACCATTCGATTAATTTTTTTGTCGAATCTTAGTTATTCATTTTCTCAAATTTATTGATATTTTATGGTAACATTTATGTAGTTATTAAAACATAAGCTTATGATTGGTTGAATTGGTGTTTTGTGTTTCATACCCGATTTAGTGAGAACCGTTGTGAGTTTGTTTGTGACCATCAGATCTTAATCAGATGGTTTCAATGAATCATTGTGCAAAGTTATGTTCAACAATTAATATCAATAGTTAATGAAGAGTTCATTTCATAAAATATAAATAATTTTTCTTTTCTTCTTTAAAAAATTATAATTCTTAGTAAAATATTTTATTTCTAATGTTACAATCATCAAATATAAATTTGTTGAAATTTTTTCTTTATTTTGAGTTCCATATTATTATGGTTCTAATTTTTTTTCTTGCTAAAGTATGTGAATATAGACTATATAAAAGAATATGAACAAAAATGATATGATCATTAACTTATACCTTATACCTTATTTTTCATCTCTCTTTGAGCATTCTCAAAAGACTTATTGTCAAATTTATCTCGGCAATTAGCTTTTTTTAAATCTTAGTTTTTCATTTAAATTATATGCACAATATCACATAAAGACATATTGTTATGATTCCAATTTCATTTTTTCTTGATAAAATATATGAATATAGACTATATAAAAAAACATGTAATAAAATGATAAGCTCATTTACAGTTATTATATTCTTTTATCCCTCTTTGAAAATTCTCAAGATAACTATTATCAATTTTCTCTTATCCGTCGAATCAAAAAATTTATCAAAATTTAGCTTTTAATTTTAATTATTATCATAATATCACATGATTAGTCAGATTAATATTCAGTTTTATATCTCCCTTATGTGAGAACTATCATCTCAAACAAAATTTCAGAATATTGAAAAAAATATTATATTACTTAATGTACTACGGATTTCATAATAACATATGTGTAATTCATACTATTTTAACATCTAAAAAAACAGAGAAATAGCGGTGATAAATTTTTAAAGAAAAATGAGTAATGTTATATTTTCTATGTAGTATACATATTTTTCCCATATATATCATATTAAATATAATTATTATTTTTTATCTTTTTCAAAGTTAATAATCTATAATTTAATCTTATGTAGTTTCAACTAAAATTTTCTGAACTAAAATCTTCGAAATAAATTATCTTGCATTTTATTTTTTCTAATCTCATTCATGTAAGACTGATTAATACTTAATTTATTTTTCTAATACAATATATCAAGAGAAAATGACATAAAAAAATCAAAGACAATAATTTTTAATTCTCATGCATTATTTATGTATTATGGATTCATAAACTTTAATTTTGAATTTTCATAATTACAACTTATACATTATTAGATTCAAATAACTATTAAAATTAAAATACTCGCCGCAAAGCGCGAGTATTGTCCTAGTTAAAAATAATAGGTGCGTTGCCAAAACTATCGGCTCAGAGTGAACCCCCCAAAAGAATTGGTGATGGTTGAATAGTTGGCTTGAGTTAGTCCAAATCAGTGACGGATCTTGACTGAAAATTTTGAAAGGTCCAAGAAAATTTCTTTCTACTGATTAATAATGTACAAAAAAAAAAATTGGATGAAGGGGGAGGGCAAATACATATATTAAATTTTTTTTTACTGAAACACGATTGATATATAATAATCTATCAAAATCTTGGGGGGTCATGATCCTCCAGTCTCTATTAAGCTCCGCCATTAGATTTAACCATGACAAATTCGGCTAATTAATCATTGATTTAAGGTGTCCATGCCCCTCTTATGTCTAATTTTTGGACCCAAATGAAAGGAGAGTTGATATTTTACAAAGTTGGAAAACAGTCTTCAAGGCGAGGAGATGTTTTTTTACAAGAGATAATATGAGGTTGGTAAAATCAACTGTTTTCAGCTGTTTATAAAAATTTGATGCCCTAAAGAAAAATTATGTCGCCGAAAATATCTAATAAACTCAAGCATTAATATTAATCATATTTATTTGGGGTTCACAATAAGTACTTCGAACGGAATTAAAAAAATAGGAATAGCAAGCGAAATTAAAAAATAGTAACAACGTGATATTGGCCGTAAGAGACGCCAGTTATGAGTTTACTCACAAACGTGATATTGGCCGTAAGAACTAAGAGACACCAGTTGTGAGTTAACTCACAATTATATAAGGGGCCGTTTGGTTCGAGTTTTGAACGATATCTTGGAATGTATGATTTCAAGAAATCATATTCCATGGAATGTAATTCCAAGACATGTGTTATTAACATGTTTGGTTTGATGTATTTATTTCAAGTAATGTACAAGATCTTGATTTATTGAATTCCAAATTTGTAAAATTTTATTTAAATCAACAAAATAATGAGAGAAAAGATGTTTCCATATAAAAATTTATTTCTTTATTTTTGCATTCCCTCCTCATGGGAATAAGGAAAACCACCAATTTTGGTGGCTATCCAATTCCCATCAAATATTCCCATGGGAATCACGGATTCCATTACTTTATTACCGAGTCGTTCTTCCAAATGTAGGAATGAAATTCATCCTCATGGATGCCAGCGCATCCATATTTAAAAGCTCAAACCAAACGGGCTCTAAAGTCTCTTTCATTTAAGGGAAATTCTTCATAAACCCCCTAATTTTTCAAATTCTTCAAAAATCTCGTATAAAGCAAGTTCAATTTTATTTGCCCCCTATTAAATTAACTTTAACTTTTTTCCACACTATATTATATTTAATTAAAAATAATAAATAAATAAATAATATTATTTTTGAATATAATATTTCACGTTTTATTTTGACGATATTTTATGATACATTAATTTTCATTGTATGACATTATATTACAAAAAAATATTTTTTTCATTATCCTACATTTAGATTATAACTTTCTTTTATGTAAAATATTATTTTTTTCTTTATTATTTACTATGATTTTGTTTATTTTTAGTTCTCATTAATTTATTATTTATGTAAAATACAAATTTATTTTTTACTTATTTTTTATTGAATAAACTACAATATAAAAATAATTATATGAGGGACATTTTAGTTTTTTAAAAAATTTGTTAGATGGAAAAGTTAAACTTAATGGGGGGGCAAAAAAAAACTGAACTTGCTTTATAGGAAGGTTTTGAAGAATTTGAAAAGTTAGGAGGATTTTGATAAATACCAAAAAAATTAGGAAGATTTTAAAGAATTTCCCTTCATTTAAAATAGAAAGAATCCTGCTGGATCAGAATAAGTCCCACTTATCCCCTCAGATACACAGCCTCAAAATCCCAAATTAACCCCTGGCTTTTTTTATTTTTTACTTTTTACTTCTTACTTTTCTGGCCCGTAGACTTTAACTCTATCAAAATGTTCACGGGAGTACATTCCACATTTTACAAGGAGATTGCAAAATAAATAATCGAAGATATTACATTCGTACATCTCCGTGCTTGTTTTTGTTGTATGTGTACTGGAGTTAGACGCCTTTTGGAATTGAGGGGTATGTGTATGCCTTCAAATCCTCCTTGCACTTCCTAGCCCATTTGACAAGCTCGTCCACTTCTGATAGTTGAATCCTTGGTGTGCACGTCAGTCTTTTGGAAACCCTTTTCTTGCTTGAAGAGTTGGCGGATCTTCATGACGTGATAGTATGCTCGCCAGTCGAGGTTTATGAAATTGTCCATCCCCGATGTGATTTGTACTAGATTCTTGTTGTCCAATAGGAATGTGCATTCCTTAATCCCCACCTCTCTAACTCGTAGTATTCCTTTTTTAAGTGATATGGCTTCAACAATCATCGGTGTCTCACCTTGCCAGTGTGATGCTCCGTACTCCATTAATTGTGCCCCTCTTGTTATTTTGTAGCCCGTCCCTCTTTCCCCTTTTTTCCACGAGCCAACTACTTTGCACGTCACCTTGTCATCTTCTATTTTCGTGATTGTGCATTTGGTGTTGTCGGGCATGTTTCATTGCTCGGTCATTTCCATTCGCTTGCCGTGAATTCATTCATTCCTCTAATTGTGCGTTGTATGCATTGGGCCGGCTCGAACAATTTTTCTTGCATGCTCTGTTCACAACTCCTTTTCCATATAGCCCATAATAAATGTTGGACTAATACATAGTTTTGATTATCTAGATTTTTGTATAGGAAAGTTAGAGTTTCTTTGGCATCGTCACCGAAATTATCCACGTGAGCTGAACCTACAATTTTTGATCGGGGCCATGTGAAGAACAAGTGTTTTAAATCTTTGTCTTGCATTTTGCATCTTGTGCACTTTGGGTAAAAATCCCTTATTCTTCTATCAAGGTTTTGCATGGTTGAGAACGCATTTTGAATTAGACGCCACATGAACGTCTTGATTCTCGGGGATGTGTAAGTATTTGACCATATCGTGCTCCATATTATGTATGTATCGTCCGGCTCTCGTTGGGGATCGTGGTTATAAAGGTTTTTATAAGCTTCTTTAACCGTGAATCTTCCATTTTTTGCCGGTTTCCAAATGAGACGGTCGGCTCTTTCTCTAGATAGTCTCGGAATTGGAGGATTAATAGGATTTGGATGGTCGCCACCAATCCGAGATTATTGATGAGTTGGCGCCTACATTCCAACTTTGACCTTCAATTAAATCTTGTACTGTCAAGTTTATTTGAGCTTGATTTGTACGTTTTTTATCTTCCCAATTTGGGTACCAAGGTTCACCTTTCGCGGGGTATTTCTCTCCGCTACCAATTTGCCACGCTTCATTTTTTTTCATGGTTTCTCTTTGACTCATTAAAGCCCTCCAAAATTTGGAGCATCTAGAGTTGCGTTTTGTGTGTCAAATTGTATTACGAGGGTAATATTTTACCTTGATTACCTTTATTCATAGTTTGCTTTCTTGGTTTATTATTTGTCATAAACTTTTTTGGATAAGTTCTAAATTTTGGATCACTAGACCTCCGTTATTTTTCTCCCTTTATATTTTAGCCCATCTTCTCCATGCAATGTATCGCCCTTCTTTTTTCCCCCACCAAAAGCGACAGATGATTGCAGTCAAGACATTTATCGTTCCTTTTGTGAACATCTCCACCCCCATTATGAAAACCGGGATGGCTTGAAGCACCGATATAATAAAAACAAGCCGCCCCGCATGTGAGAGCATGTTTATTTTCCAATTCGCTAGTTTTTGTTGTATTTTTTCTTTGATCGGGCTTAGGTTTGATTTTCCGGATGGCTTAATGTAGACCAATAAATATTTTTTTTCATCCGCTTTCGTGGCTTCTATTACTCTCATTATTTCCTCCTCTAATTCGGGTTAAAATGTTTACTAAACCATAATTTTGATTTAGTTGGTTTAGCGTTTGCCCGGAAACCATCTCAAAGGCTTTAAGCGCCTCTAAAATCCGTGTCGCTTCTTGTTTTGCAGCTCTTTCGTATAGGAGAAAATCATCCGCGTGTAGCGAATGGCTCAAAACCGATGCCATTCGTGCTAATTTTATTTCCTTTAAATACCCCACCTCGGTTTGAAGTCATAGCCAAATCGGCTACTTAAAAATTTCATTTTTGAAAAAGCAGGCTATATTTGGATTACAATGTGTAGGTGACTTTGACCACTCTCACAAATAAGATTTTTTTTTATATACCATTTTTTTCAAAAATAAACCAATACTTACCACTGCTTTGAAAACAATAGGGTAACTATCATTTCCGCCACTATTAGTGGCGGAACAGATGTTGTTGGCGGAATATGTGGATTTTCAATTTTTTTCAAAAAATTCTCATTTGGCTGGTCAAACAGGGTTAATTAGTATAAAAAAATGCATAAAACACTGTTCAATTTTTTTTTCCTGAGAAAATCCTTGTTCCGCCAGTGGCAGTGGCGGAACACGTTTTTTTCACTAATTATTCCCCTTTTTGAAAAATTATAAAATTCACATGTTCCGTCACTACTAGTGGCGGAAATGGTAGATACCATATTATTTTGAAATGAGTGATATTTGCTGGTTTATTTTTTGAAAAAAATTGTATTTAAAAAAAAATTCCACAAATAAGCGGAAAAATATTTCTTACCTTTTTAGAGCCGATAGCAGTTCTCTATTAAATTTTGAGGTTTTTGGAGATATCATTTGTGTACATACCAAGCGGATATCGGTACGTCGAAATGGGCTCTAAATTATCGGCCCAAACGATCCGAGAATTGAAGTTCCGAATTTGCTATGCGTCAGATTTGAGCTCCCTAATTAATTATGAATCTGGATTTTAACATTCGGATTTCTAATTTAGATTTCAGTTCTCGGTTTTATAATAACTCTGGAATAGGATTCTATCTCTCTTCATTGTCTCGCTCAGTGAGCAAGCATCAAACCTTGCTCAATCAAATCAATCAACCTTCTTTTTGTTTGATTTTTAGATTGTAATTTGTGTGATAGAAATGAAGAACTATACCGAAGAGGATTTGATTAAAGTGTCTCCAGAGGTTTATGAAGCTCTGATTAGTGGAAAAGCTGTTGTTGCTTTGGAATCTACTATAATCTCTCATGGTGAGCAGATTTACTGCTTGATTGAAGATAATTATTAATTACTGATCGTGTTAATTAATGTTTGATTGAGATTAATGGATTATTGATGGAGATTGTGATTTTGATTAGGGATGCCTTATCCGAAGAATTATCAAACTGCGAATGAGGTTGAGTCTGTCGTGAGAGAAAATGGGGCGATTCCAGCTACAATTGCGATTTTGGATGGTACCCCTTTTGTTGGTAATATATTTAAATTTATTTTTCATTTTATTGGTGAAATTGATGCTGAATTGGACCCTTTTGGAGGCATAATTGCACAATTGAGGGATAATTGACCCAAATTGGTTTAAACTGAATCTTAATTGGACAATTGAGATTTAATTGGGTCTAATTGGATTATATGTTTTAGGTTTGAGTGATGAACAATTGAAGAGACTTGCAATTCTTGGAAGAAAAGTTCAAAAAACAGCTCGTAGAGATATTCCTCATGTTGTAAGTAAAAAAAATTCAACTTTTTAACTTAATAGGATATTTTCCTTTTTAACAATATAAATATCAAAATACCAACATTTTTTTGTTTATTTTGGTTTTATTTTATGCAAAATTTGACAGCTGGCAATTGGTGGAAACGGCGCAACAACTGTTTCTGCAACAATGTTTTTTGCACACAAGGTTTCTAAGCTTTAATCCCACATAATTAATTATTAATAACATATTTATGTAATAATAATACTAAATTAATTGATGTATTTATACACTATAGGTTGGTATACCAGTATTTGTAACTGGAGGAATTGGTGGTGTACATAGACACGGAGAAAATAGTAAGTATAATTTCATTAGAAAATAATATCTTTTTGCATGATAAATTAGTAATATATATATATTTAATGTGCAGCTATGGATATTTCATCTGATTTGACTGAATTGGGAAAAACTCCTGTAACTGTTATTTCAGCTGGAGTTAAATCTATTTTGGATATTCCTAGAACCCTTGAATATTTGGTAGTTTATCCTTTTGAGCTCTTCATTGTAAATAGTTAAATAACAGTGAAAATATTAAATTAAGTCTTATTTTAGGCATTATTGCTCATTTAATCTTAATTTGATATGGATGTAGGAAACTCAAGGGGTTACCGTTTCTGTATATGGATCAAATGAATTTCCTGCTTTTTTCACTGAAACTAGTGGCTGCCAGGTAATATATAATGTAACAATATAATTTATAGCATATCATTCTTTACTAATTATCTATATGTTGCTTTTATACTAATTATTGTACAGGTGCCTTGTCGTGTAGATACTCCTGAGCAGTGTGCTAAGCTTATAGGTAGTTTAATTAATAATGCCTATAATATCAATATACCTTTACGTTTCATACATTGGTTGTGCTGTTTTCATGATAAACATTATGTTATAATTATTTTCATTACTGGCAGATGCAAATGTAAGTCTAAATCTTGGTACCGGTATTTTAATAGCGGTACCAATTCCCAAAAAATATGAAGCATCTGGCAACTTGATAGAGCTTGCCATTCAACAAGCCCTAAAAGAAGCCAAGTATAAACATTTTATATCATTTTTCCTAACAATTATTTGTCTTAAAATAATCTTGTTTTATAAAAGAAATCGTTTATTTTATTATATTTTGAAATAGGGAAAAGAATGTGAGTGGAAATGCAGCTACACCATTCTTACTTGAAAGAGTAAATGAATTAACTAGCGGAGCTTCTTTAGCAGCCAGTATCCTTTAATATTATTATATTTTTTTATTATATTTCTTATTATATTTCTTGCAATTTATTTAGTTGTTTTGTTATGTTTCTTTAATTAGTTAATAGACATTGCGCTTGTGAAGAATAATGCTCTTGTCGGTGCTAAAATTTCAGTTGCATTGGCCAAACTTAGACAAGGTGTAAATTATGGAATATTGAGTATATTATGATTTTAATTTTTACTATATAAAATGAAGTAGTCACAATTTATATTCCTATTTTCCTATTTATTTGAACAGGAACTCCAAGATCAGCATTGTAGGGTGTACTGAAGAATTGAGAGTTTCTTTTTCTCTCTCTAGCTTTAGCAATTTTCTGGAAATTTTGATGAATAGTTTTTATGATAAGGGAGACACTGCATGTTTCTAGGAATCTCTAATGATATGAATGAACAATTAGTTGCGAGGAAATATAAGAATAGCAAACAATAAACGAAAGTTTCAATCGATTCTTTTTAGGTACAACCACCACAAGAAAAACTACTAAATATATGTACATTTCACATCAAACTTACAAATAATAATACAACCAATATTACATTCACACACACACAATTCCTCCATCCAAAGTTAAAAAAGAAGAAGAAACAAACTAGGATTTTATCTACAACCAGCACAAGCAGAAAAATCGTTGTAAGAATCCCACGGCATACTACTCGACATGATAACGCTTCCTCCATCTGACACGTTGAACTTCCTCTCACTTGAACTTCCAATATTTGTGTCATCTGTATCTAAATCTGTATATGTTCCTATAATCTCCTTCAGTTGAATCACCACCTTTGTTTCAATCGTAAATGTAATTAATAAAGTATTCGTTAGAGAAATATACAACAAAAACACATGTTTTGGGTTTATTTTACCTCACTCATGGTGGGTCGTCGATTTGAAGCTGGATCTGTGCACAACATGGCTAGACTTATCGATTTGTTAACTGAAATTGGATCGGATTCGTTCAGAATACAATTATCTAAAATCTTGTCCATCGAACCGTTTCCAAGATGGAAATTGACCCAGTCAACTAAATTACAGTTTCCGTTCACGGTCTCCGGTTCCGGCAGAATGGCGGCTAATCCTGTTATAAGTTCTAGAAGCACAACACCAAAGGCATATACATCACTTTTCTCTGTTAGCTTGTAATTTCTTGCATACCTATAAAAAAATTTAAATGTGATAATTCAGAATTTAAAAAATAAAGACAGAAAAGTGAAATTGAAGCCAAACGAGCCCTAAGTTGTTCAAACTCGAATAGATATAAGCTAAAATTATAATATGATATAAGTGTTAACATATTTTATAACATACTCTGGATCAAGATAACCAGGTGTGCCGACAATAATGGTTGCAGAGATGTGAGTTTGGTCATCATTTAAAAAGGCTTTGGAGAGGCCAAAATCAGAAATCTTTGCGTTGAAATTCTTTGATAGTAGTATGTTGCTGCTCTTTACGTCCCTGTGAATTATCGGTGGAGTGCAACCTTTGTGTAGATACTCCAATCCTGTACGTTTTGATATGCATTCAGAAGAGAATTTGAATAACAATTGAATCGAGCTTACTAGTTACAACTTGAAAATAACAATTTTGATTTTTTTTAGAAATTTGATATCATGTTCAAAATATTTTTTGAACATCAAATGGGTTCATGACCTAGTGGTTGAGTGCAAAGCACAACAAATTATAAGTCATGAGTTCAAATCTTATTTGCAACAAAAATGGATATTGGACATAGAGCATCTCTATTCTATCGGGAAAAAAAAAATTGAACATTTTTCTGATCGCTATCAAACCTTGAGCGGATTCTAGAGCGATTATAAGTCGTTTTCGCCAGGTTATTGTTCTTCCTCTTCTGCCTATAAACAAAATGAAGTTCAGATATAATTAAATTCAAAAAAAATTGTGCTTAAATATCATTAACTCCAAGTTCATTTCGGCCCCAATAAAGTAGTCAATTTAACATACAATTAGTTCAGTTAGATTTGTAAATGCGCGAACTAAAACCATAATAATTAGGTTACCACTGAGATGTTCTTTAAGACTTCCATTAGCCATGAAATCATAAACAAGTGCAAGTGAGTTATTTTCATCACAGTAGCCAATTAGACGGACCATATTTCTGTGATGAACCCTCGACAAAAGCCACGCCTATCAAAAAATACAACATAAGGATTTCGGCAAAGATAAACTATATGTTAAATTTTATTTTTCTCTTTTACTTCAAATTTACTATATATATATAGTAACAGCAAACCTCATTTTGAAATTCTTTGGCCCCTTGACGGGAGATAAAAGATCGAAGCTTAACTGCTACTTCTATACCATCATCAAGCACACCATGATAAACCTTATGGAAGAGTAAATTAATTATTTAGTTATCAGGGAATAATTAACCATCTAAAAGAAGATACTACCGGTTTAGTGTGAAAGAAAGAAAAATTAGATGCAATCTTAAATAATATTTTTTGTTTATAAACCTTTCCAAATCCCCCTTCGCCAATGACATCCTTGAACTCATTGGTTACAGCTAGCAATTCTTCGTAGGAAAATCGCCGGCATTGTGATTGAACAAGATCATTGTCTATGAATAATCCTCTTCGCTCTATATAAAATTAATTTAGTTTATTGCAAACTCTTTATTCTTTCGTTTGTTCCGAAATTTAGATCTTTTTACTTCATCGTCCTTGTATAATTTGTTTCACTCTATTAATTCCCATATATATATCAAAACAATTTGACAAATTTTCTGAAACATGTTTCGAATTTTTGAATTTGTAATTTAAATATCTCTAATTTTGAATAAAAGATTGTGTATTTCTGATTTACCAGGTTGACTTCGAGCCCTCTTTTGTTTTCTCCAGATTAAGGAAACAACTGAAAATATAACAATAATGACGACTATTGCTGAAGCTGCTGATGCGATCACAATATTTCTCTTTCTTGGGATATTATTGTTTTTATCCGAAACCGAAAGAAATGGGTTGTTATCCCATCTGAAAGAAAGAACATACAACAAATTAATGTGTATGCCCATTATTGAAATAATTGTTATTATGCTATCAAAAACCTAAAGTTAGATATTAAACAGACGTGATAAAAAAGATATTTCGTAATTATAATGATTCTAATCGAGAAAAAAATATTTAAAAGTTAAACATAATAATAATGATCGAACTAAAATTAGAAAATTTAGAAATTAAAGAAGAAAGGAACCTGAATTGAAGAGAACCGTTACGTTGCCTCTGAAGAAGAATAGATGGGATTGTCCCAGTAAATTTGTTTCTAGAGATATTTCTGCATGTGACCAAACACAATTATAAAGCCCTAAATATGCTTGTATTCAAGAATATTTTACTTAATTCTAATACATGGATAGACACATATATGCTCTTAATTATACTTACAGAGATTTGAGGGATGGCAATTCCCCTAAGAACTCCGGAATTGGGCCTGTTAAATTATTATTAGACAAGTCTCTGCAAATACAAGTATAAAGAGGTTGTAAGTGACTATATAATTTTGCCAAAGTAAAAGGAAAAATATGAAATAAATTAGATATAATAAACCAACGAGTTTAATTTGAGGCATTTCAATTTTAATTTGAACCTCTCCAAGAAAAAACTTACAAATTTTGTAAAGCGGTAAGATTCTCAAAGCCAAAGGAGATACCGCCCGTCAATCCAAGTGAAGAAAAATTCCTGCGCAATTATTTATTGCCACCAATTTCTAATTCATATATCTTCTTGGATAAATGATCATAAAAGATGATTTTCTTTTGTATAGTGGGTTAATTATTAGGGTTTCGCAATTGATTTCAGTCACTTACAAAGATGTGATTTTTGATGGAGTACCAGCAACATCAGTGCAAGTTATATTTGCCCATGGAGATTGCCCTCTACACGGATCCCCTTGCCACTTCCTCATTTTGTACGCGTTCCTAATTGTCATCATACTTACAACTTTTGGGAAAAAAATGAAATTGCTCCTTTATTATTTAGTATTTATATGGTTAATGTAATAATAAGTTTAAAATATATGTATTTCTTATTTCTGTATATTTATCTCTTCTTACAAACTTATTTACAAAACAATCTACGAAATAAACTTTTCGCCTCCACAGTATATATATGCAGTCAAGATATGTTATTAAGTGTAATCTAATATACCAATTTATAATACAGAGTAGCAACCTACTTACCTTCACTTGGATCAGTGGCATCACCTGAGACTGACATTTGAATGTAAATCTCGGCTGCATTGAGCATCGGCGGAAGATCCGAGTTGGATGTCGTAGTTAGGTTAAAATAAATAACTTTGTCTGCTGAGATCTCAAATGTAAAAGGCAGATGAGTAACCTGTTGAAGTAATATATATTAACTGAATTAATCAATTATTTGTATTATAGAAGGAGATATTATCTCGAAACACTCTTTTTTTCTTCTTCTATAATTACCTTGAGATATATGGGGCTAATGTTACTTTGTACCACTATATCGGAGCTGTTTTGATCGCTCGGAATTTTCAGATCAAAGATTCTTTTGCCGTATTTGCTAGGAGATTTTAACTCCGCAAAATGGAGATAGATAGTGAAAGTCGGTCGATTAGTCCCTACATTTGTAGCGTCAAGATGGTACATCAATATGTCATCTTCATACCAGGCAGACTGCATGACTGTTAATGGTACTTGGTATTGGTCATTGTAATCTTGTTGGACATTTTCAATTGTGTTTATTAATGTGGGGCAATCGTATGCTGCATCATAACTGCTACCGTCAGCATTACAGTACAGCCAAATCCGATCCCATTCATCAATTGGATATCTGTAAAACAATGAAAGTGAGACAGAGTCTTCTTAATTTAATATTTAATATATGTGAAAAATAATAGAAGTGGGACAAAAAGTCTTCTAAATTGGGAAAAATGGAAAAAGAGAGATAAGATACAAACATAGGTACCTAACAACATCATCAACGGGATAGCCTAAGTTATAACGCTCTGAATACACAAGTGCGTAAGAACTATTCACTTCTCTATAGAGAGCTGTATCATTTATTCGCCGAAGTTCTAGCGCAGAGATGAACGGCGTGCCATCACCAGTATTTATGAGGCAAACCATGAAATAGTCGGTAGAAGCAAGAGTAATAATCTCAGCAATATATAGGGAATCATCGTCTTCGATCGAAATAATTTTCCAAAAGTTGACCCCCAAATAAAGTTCAAATTGAAACTTTTTGCCAGAGCCAGCGCGGCTCATTCCATCGTAATTACCATATAAAAAGAAAGCGCGGATTATATACTTGTAATTTAGGTCGATTTTGAATTGGAGATCTCCATTTCCCATGCTTATGCTGCCAATTTGGTAGCAATTCTGATTTCCGTCGGGAAAACTTCGCACAGTCGATGTTTGCATTGGCTTATTCTGAGTAAAATTATCAGAATTGTGAATTGTATAGTTCGATCCTATGTCGATTAGTTCGTCGTCGGAAAAATAAGTCAAGCTGGTAATTGGATCTATGTAGCTTTGATTTTCAAGCATGCCACAGTCAATGCTCAAAAAATCTGAATGAATAGTTTGCTTAGTATAATCAATTTATTAGATATAAATTTTGTTTTGTGAATAAAATATGATCAAACTTTTTGATACAATCAGAAGTACACTATAATAACTACAATAATAACAAAAAAAAATCAATTCTAAATAATGATAAGGCCCGAAATAACAAAAAAGCTAGCTAGCTAGCTAGCTTACCTTGTTGGCCATGAATATCTCTTGCCAGGAAGAAGAAAATCAAGAAAACATATGCTAATAATACTTGAAACAAACAAGGAACCATTGCTTTGATATTTCTTTCAGTTTCTTCTCAATATATACAAGCTTGGTCTTCTCCTCCTAGAAATATTGCATATTTAACTAGATTTATAGATTAATTAATTAGGTGGATCGAATTTATAGAGTGAAATCACTTGGGTTTAACCAATCAAAACACTAGACCTAGTAAGGGCATGGTGTGTTTGTAGGGCTGCAAATGATGCGGGTCGGGCATGGAACTAGTGGTCATGGTACCAGTCCCATCTATCCATAAATGAGGGGTTCGAATCTCTCCTCTATCAGCATTATAAATGAACAAAAAAGACTTGACAAATTAAATTAAACGCCCCATATAGGGGCAGTACATTTTGCATCTTCTTAAGGGGACACGTAGGACTTCTATTGTGAGCCATTTACTTGTGATGTGTTTGATTGGCAGCCATTTATTCTTTTCCTCTTTTTTATCTTCTAAAATTTTTACTCTAAAACAATGATGTGTAGCATTTTGATTAGTTTTTGGAAAAGGGGTTTCCTGTTCTGTCATCGGATTATGTGAGAATCATCACATTCAAAAGCACAGGAACAAGAAAATTTCAAGCAAGAAAAAAAATGACATTTTTCTGTATGCCTTTCCCTCTTCCCTCTCTCTGTCTCCCCTTCCTCTGTCGATTTCCTCTCTCTCTCTCCATTCGCTTTCTTATCTCTCTGTCTAGGACCAGTTCTTAAAACATGTTATGCACGTGCCAATTATTTCATATACCATAATAAAATTATTTATAGTTCCAATTCCAATTGGAGTAAAATAAAATACAACAATTATATATTATTATTTTAATCATATATCTTGTATAAATTACAGAATTTTTATTCATTTTTGTTTTTGTAATTTGTCTTAGGCAATTGCGTAAATTGTATCATCATTATATTCATTTTTCCTAACAATTATTTGTCTTAAAATAATCTTGTTTTATAAAAGAAATCGTTTATTTTATTATATTTTGAAATAGGGAAAAGAATGTGAGTGGAAATGCAGCTACACCATTCTTACTTGAAAGAGTAAATGAATTAACTAGCGGAGCTTCTTTAGCAGCCAGTATCCTTTAATATTATTATATTTTTTTATTATATTTCTTATTATATTTCTTGCAATTTATTTAGTTGTTTTGTTATGTTTCTTTAATTAGTTAATAGACATTGCGCTTGTGAAGAATAATGCTCTTGTCGGTGCTAAAATTTCAGTTGCATTGGCCAAACTTAGACAAGGTGTAAATTATGGAATATTGAGTATATTATGATTTTAATTTTTACTATATAAAATGAAGTAGTCACAATTTATATTCCTATTTTCCTATTTATTTGAACAGGAACTCCAAGATCAGCATTGTAGGGTGTACTGAAGAATTGAGAGTTTCTTTTTCTCTCTCTAGCTTTAGCAATTTTCTGGAAATTTTGATGAATAGTTTTTATGATAAGGGAGACACTGCATGTTTCTAGGAATCTCTAATGATATGAATGAACAATTAGTTGCGAGGAAATATAAGAATAGCAAACAATAAACGAAAGTTTCAATCGATTCTTTTTAGGTACAACCACCACAAGAAAAACTACTAAATATATGTACATTTCACATCAAACTTACAAATAATAATACAACCAATATTACATTCACACACACACAATTCCTCCATCCAAAGTTAAAAAAGAAGAAGAAACAAACTAGGATTTTATCTACAACCAGCACAAGCAGAAAAATCGTTGTAAGAATCCCACGGCATACTACTCGACATGATAACGCTTCCTCCATCTGACACGTTGAACTTCCTCTCACTTGAACTTCCAATATTTGTGTCATCTGTATCTAAATCTGTATATGTTCCTATAATCTCCTTCAGTTGAATCACCACCTTTGTTTCAATCGTAAATGTAATTAATAAAGTATTCGTTAGAGAAATATATAACAAAAACACATGTTTTGGGTTTATTTTACCTCACTCATGGTGGGTCGTCTATTTGAAGCTGGATCTGTGCACAACATGGCTAGACTTATCGATTTGTTAACTGAAATTGGATCGGATTCGTTCAGAATACAATTATCTAAAATCTTGTCCATCGAACCGTTTCCAAGATGGAAATTGACCCAGTCAACTAAATTACAGTTTCCGTTCACGGTCTCCAGTTCCGGCAGAATGGCGGCTAATCCTGTTATAAGTTCTAGAAGCACAACACCAAAGGCATATACATCACTTTTCTCTGTTAGCTTGTAATTTCTTGCATACCTATAAAAAAATTTAAATGTGATAATTCAGAATTTAAAAAATAAAGACAGAAAAGTGAAATTGAAGCCAAACGAGCCCTAAGTTGTTCAAACTCGAATAGATATAAGCTAAAATTATAATATGATATAAGTGTCAACATATTTTATAACATACTCTGGATCAAGATAACCAGGTGTGCCGACAATAATGGTTGCAGAGATGTGAGTTTGGTCATCATTTAAAAAGGCTTTGGAGAGGCCAAAATCAGAAATCTTTGCGTTGAAATTCTTTGATAGTAGTATGTTGCTGCTCTTTACATCCCTGTGAATTATCGGCGGAGTGCAACCTTTGTGTAGATACTCCAATCCTGTACGTTTTGATATGCATTCAGAAGAGAATTTGAATAACAATTGAATCGAGCTTACTAGTTTTTTTTTTTGATGCTCGGTAGGCGATTGCCTACTGAGATTTTCGTTTAAAAAGAAAGAAAAAGTTTTGTTACAATACTGCCTTATGGGTAGACAGTTATCTGAACCCTGAGACTAGAGTAATATTACAAGATAATGAGAAGAAAATTTAGACCAAAGATGTCTAATAAGTCGAACAGAAAAGTCAATCCTAAAAGAACAGAGATTTTAGCCATTGTCTCTCCAACGCCGTGCTTCTTGAATCGCGAGACAGCAGGTTACGCTCGGAGGAGCCTTCTTATTGTTGAAGACTCTCTGATTCCGTTGTTTCCACAACATCCAACAACCTGCAGCCCATTGAGTATCCCAGAATTTTTTCTCTGTGATCGTCAGCTTAGTCAGCCGCACTCTCAACCAGAAAGATATTGGTGAGTCATCAGCAGGAAGTGAGGGTGCGGAGAGCTGATTCCAGAACCGCATTGAGTAAGTACAATGTAGGAATAGGTGAACTGTAGATTCCATCAAGCCACCAGAGCATAGGGTGCATGCAGAGATGCTAGACCAACCCTTCCTAACCAGATTATGTTGGGTTGGTAGTCGGTTCAGACCTAAGAGCCAGAGAAAGAATCGAATTTTCATCAGAATTTTGATCTTCCAAACCTTGGCATTCCAATATGATTTTCGATTGGTTTTGAAGAAGAATTTGTAAGAGGAATTGGCAGAGTATAACCCATCAGATGTCCATCTCCATTTAGGGTTATCAGATGCACCGGAGAGTGTAGTAGAGTTGAGGATGGTGAGCAACCTAGCCGCTTGATCGGAGATGATCAAGTTGTTGGAAAGGAGGAGAGGTGAAAGATCCCAATTAGAGTTGATAACTTGACACACCGAAGCCATTTTGTTATTAGACCAATGATAAACATCTGGGAATTCTCTAACAAGTGGAATATCATCAATCCATACATCCAACCAGAATGATGTTCTATCTCCCGACTCAACAGACATTCGAGTGGATAGTTTAAAGATGGGAAGTAAAGAAAGAAGTTCTTTCATGAAGAAAGAGTATCGGTCAGAGGCATGGAATGCAGATGATAATGAGTTAGGTCCATACAAATTTTGTAAGATGTTTTTCCATGGACTGTCATTGTTCGAGTTAGCTAGCCAAAGCCACTTGAGCAACATAGCAAAATTTTGCTTCTCAATATCCAAAATGCCCAATCCTCCACATTCTTTAGGCATGACTACACGGTCTCATGCCACGAGACAGTGACCCCCATAACATTTTTTATCACCTCTCCAAAGAAAGCACCTAGCTATTCTTTCGAATTGTAAGATGAACCACATGGGTACCATCATAACCTGCATGTAATAATTCAGAATGGGTCCAAGGACAGATTGAACAAGGATGAGTCTCCCTCCATAAGAGAGCATTCGTCCTTTCCATCCGGCCAGACGTTTTTGCACTTTATTCAGAAGAGGAATGAAGAGGTGTTTTTTTGGTTTCACTATAGTGAGGGGTAACCCTAGGTATCTTATTGGTAAAGATTTCTTCGCGCAACCCAGGATGTTTGACAGAATGGAAGAATACTCATCCGGTATTAGGAATGTCGAAAATGTACTTTTTACATTATTAATGAGTAGGCCAAACATTTCACCAAAGCATTGTAGCACTGTCACAAAAATTTTCAGATTGTGAGGAGATGCTTCAGCGAAGTAAGTTGTGTCATCCGCAAATTGTAAAATTTGTGGTGAAATAACATGATGTTGAGACATCAAAGGTTGAACTTGTACCATCATAGATTGTAACACATCTACTACCAGATTAAATAATAGGGGAGAAAGAGGGTCACCCTGGCGAACCCCCCTTGAGTGAAAGAAAGCTTGACTTTCAAGATTGTTAATCTTCAAGAAAGATGAAGAAGATTTGAACAAGTTTTTAATCCAAAGGATCCAAAGTTGAGGGAAGCCTCTAATGCGCATCAACAAAAATAAGAACTCCCACTTGACCGAGTCGAAAGCATTTTTGAAATCGATTTTTAATAAAATGGAGGGTATCTTAACCTTATGTGCGAAAGATGCGAGTTCTCTGGCAACCAGAAAGGATTCAGTGATAGATCTTTTTTTAATGAAGGCAGATTGATTAGGATGAATGAGGTATTCCATGTGAGGTTGAAGACGCTTGGTCAAGAGGGAGGAAATGATTTTGATAGGCGCAGATAAGACACTTATTGGCCGGAAGTGATTAATGAGGTTGGCTCCTTCAACTTTAGGGATCATTGTGATGGACGCTTCATTAAGCCTCCATAAGTCAAGAGAATTCTTTGAGAAGTCCTCAACTACCCACATTATGTCACTTTTAATTAGCGTCCAGAATATTTTGAAAAATTCAGAGGGGATTCCATCAGGTCCCGATGACCTCCCATTTGGAAGTTCATCAATAACGCTTTTTAATTCATCTTCCGAGATAGGCGATGCAAGGCCGGTCAGAGAATTTAAATGGGAGGTCAAGAAGTCTAGGTTATGATTGTTGTGTGTATTTGGTTGGGAGGAAGTGTAACCCAGGAGATTTTTAAATCGGGAGTAGAAAGCATTCAGAATGTCCGATGATGACTCTAGGTGATGAAGAGAGTCTTCAGACAATTTAAGACTTGTGATGAAGTTGGATTTATTTTTCATAGAAGCAATAGCATGAAAATATGCCGTGTTTTTGTCCCCATCTTTTATCCAACGGCATGAAGCACGTTGTTGCCATTTACGTTCCTTTAGATTAGCTAACTCATGAATGAGTGTTTTGAGTCGAAGTCTCAAACTAAATTCCGAATTAGTTAGGGTTCTACTTTCCTCCAATCTGTCTAGAATCTGAACAATCCATTTTGCTCTAGATAGGGCTGTGTTCCATCCAGTAAACACTAAGTTGGCCCATTTCTTGAGCTCTCTCTTTAATCTATTCATTTTAATGAGATAGTTCTTTGAGGAGAGAGTGGAATATGTCGGTTCATTCCAGGAATGATTGACTAATTCAAGAAAGTCATTTCTTTTGAACCAGTGTAATTCCATCCTGAATCTACTATTGCGAGTGATGTTTTGAGGTTTGAGAGAGAGAAGAAGAGGAGAGTGATCAGAGGTAGTTGAGGGAAGATCGACTAGAGTGGCAGTCAGATTAGACGAGATGAAGTGTGGTGAAAGGAAAGCACGATCCAATTTAGAAAGGCATGGGGTTGGTCTTTTATTGGACCAAGTAAAGGCCCTACCTCTCAACGGAGTTTCAACCAGATCGAGTTCGAAGATCAATTGGTTGAATTCAATAGATATGGTATTGTTAAAAGAAGCAGAAGTAGTTTCATTCCTTTGTCTGAGCAAATTAAAATCACCCACCAATAACCATGGCATGTCAATATTGTTAGATTTAATTTGGGCCAATTCTAACAGAAAGTCACTCTTTTCATTGTCCTCAGTCGGACCATAAGCATTGGTGACCAAAAAAGATTGTTTAGTGGCGGAGTCTTGTAACAGAACATTTGAGCAGTGTTGAGTATTAAAAGAATTCAGAACTGTATAAAAGTTTGACCAGAGGATGAGAGTGCCACCTTTAGATCCTACAGAATTATTTGCAGTGAAATTTTTGAGATAGCAAGGTGCAATTAGAGATATTTTAAATAAGTCAGTATGCGGCCATTTAGTTTCTTGGAAGCAAGCTATTTTACACTTACTGAATCTAACAGAATCACGAATAACATTACATTTTTCAGCAGAACCCAGACCTCTAACATTCCATGTTAAAAGTTCAAATTTAGATAACTTTAATGTATTCATCATAAAACAAACACTGGAAAAGAGCAAGAGAACAAAAGCAAACCAGGAACTAAAAGATAGTTATTTGTATGGTGATAGAACCCACATACAACAAAAGTGAGAGAAAGACAACTTAGTCTAGTATTCCTCCTCATCAGAGGAGGATGCTAGAGAGGTAGAGACCTCCGCAGCCTTAGAGGGAGCTCTTTTGTCAAAAGAAGGGCCATGATGGTTGAGTTTCCCATTCTGATCCATGCCTACAAAGTTTTCAATTTTAGACACAAGGGGGTCATTAATAGGAGTGATCAGAAGCTTTTCATGTTCCAACTCAGATAGCAAGCCTATTTTAGCAGCTTGTTCTTGTACAGATTTTGGATTTTTTTGTTTGTTTTTGTGTTTAGGAGGAGTGATAATTAAACCAGAGAATAGCTGAACCGGTTTTTTCTTTCTAGAACTTCTCCTTAACCCTTGTTTATCAACAGATTTAGTTTTAGTCAAATTAGTTTTAGCAGAGAAGACAAGAGTATTAGAGCTATCCTTCAGATTTTTTTTTAACTTTAACTTTTTGCTTGCGAGAGTTATATTTTTTTCCATTAAAATATTTTTTGTCACAGTTTGGTGAAACAAAGATGTGGTAGGGATGGTGAAAGATTTTGAAGTATTTTTCTTAGATCTTTGAATGAGAGATGGAATGGGAGCATTAAATGAGGGAATGGATGTGTTATCATCATTGATGCACGACTGAATTAATGGGAGAGGAGTAGTTGTCTCTTTGTGATTGTTTGAAGGTGACAGAATGATAGAATAAGATGAATTCAAACCTTGAGTGAAGAGTGAGCCGTTATGGCTGCCAGACTCACCACGTGGCATCACATCGTTGGATGACATAGTCAACATCTGGATTGTCTGGTCAGTATACTCAGTGAGAGGGAGTGTAGAGTCATCGGACTGTTGAGTGTCAGAAGCACCAACTCTCAATTCCCCAGACACCTCATCATTCTCTCCCATATCCAACAGTTTATCAGAGATATTTGTCTGAATGGACCTGTCCATTATCGTATCATCACCTCCATTACCCTCAATACCGGACAATTCCAGCATCTTTCTAGGGTTTGAGGATTCAGCATTGAAATTATTTTTTGAAGTCAGAATGGAGACCGGTGTGTCAGTCTGTCTGACACTACGAGGGTTTCGTGCCTCTGGTGTGGTGAGAACAGATGATGACTGGCTATTTCTCGCAGGTGACTGGTCCAGAGGCGTCTCTTGTCGTGGCGAGGTCCAAGGATCATTTAACAGAGGTGGTGAAGATGGAGGCTGATCAAAAGCAAAAACTCTTGCTCTTGCCTCCTCCATTGATCTTTTCGAAGGAGATTTGTTATAAACATACCTCTCTTCCGTGCCTGCGGATGATCGAGACCAACGTTCTGGTCCCGATCACGGCAAAATTTTCTTAGTAGCTTCATTCGCTTGATCAGCAAGATAGGCTTCTTTCTCAGCTTCTTCCTCCCCAGAGATAGATTTATGTTCTTCAATGGGAGTGTTCTGTAGAATCTGTCGCTGCGGAGAAGAGGCATCCAGATGAATTGTGGTCGGACTCCCACTAGCCCTTACTGGTATTGAATGAGGGTAGAGTTCTTTCCTACAATTCACTAGAATTTGAACCATAAATGATCTAGCTTGAAAAATCAACTTCAGAGTGCGGGGAATAAGAGAGAGATCAGTAACTTCAATTGCTACAGGGAGGCATTCTAGTGTTTCAACCTCAGTGAGGGATCCATGAGCCACTAATTTACCAAAAGAAGAGAGAATGAGAGTAATTGTTTCTTTTGTCCAACAAAACTCCGGCAGATTAATGAGTTGGATCCAAACCTTGAAAGGGGTTACAGAAGGTTGAGAGTTAAGCTTGATGGACCATGGATAGAGAGTAAAGCCAGCTTTATAAATGGAGTAAAGTCTGGCCTTGAGAAAATGTATCTCTTCACAGAGGGAGGGAGCATTAGAATGTATTTCTTCTAAGAGAAGTGAGCAAGGTTGAATGAGTGAGGCCAGTTGTAAGCATCCATCAACATAGATTTAAGCCTGTCTCTCATCTTTTCGGGGACAGAGGAGCCATCAACAATGACGGCCTGCTGCAGTGATTGTAGTTCTCTCTGAATAGAGTCATTGAGGTCAATGTAGACCTCGGTGACTTGAGGTCTGCCAGTAGGAAGTCCTTCTTCTCCGAATATGCCATCCATGGACATAGAATCAGAGGGTTCAGTATTAGCCGATTTTAGTTTGAAGCATTGATTAACAGTGTGGTTTTCATTTCCACATGCAACACATTGCCTAACTTTGTCACAGTCAGCTAAGAAGTGAGTGGTTTCTAGGCAATTGAAACATTTTTCTTTCCAGTATGGGTTTGATTTGTTCAAGGGAAAGAAATGTTTGGGGCAGAAAGAGAGAAGAAGAGGCTGCAAAGTCACTCTATTGTGAGTAACAGAGTCATGAGACAACAGAGAAGAAGAGGCTGCAAAGTCACTCTATTCCAGACTTCCGTTTCTTAGGAATGAGGATCTCAGTTTCATGCATGAGTTCTTTTCCCTTGGAGGTCTGTCCTGTTGGCTTGTTAGGGTTAGACAACCTGTGAGCCAGAGGGCCAGTGAAGGATTGTTGATCTGCTCTAGGAACATGCAATTTATCCTCTTTAGAGTTGATGGTTGGGAAAACGGCCTTATTCACCTCACCGGACATGGTGATCGGAGGGACTGAGCCGAAGGCAGTCAGCTTGTGCACATCCGATTGAGAGACTTTCACGGGTACAAAACTGATCTCTCCAGGTGCTGGGCCAGCACAAGGTAAGAGAACAGTGGTCTGTGGTGTAACCAGAAGGCCTGGGGCCGGCGATGAAGGAAGATTTTGTTTGTTGACAGATGGGCGATTGTTGCGAGGTTTTTTAGAAAAATGGGAGTTGCGAGACATAATCGAGCTTACTAGTTACAACTTGAAAATAACAATTTTGATTTTTTTTAGAAATTTGATATCATTTTCAAAATATTTTTTGAACATCAAATGGGTTCATGACCTAGTGGTTGAGTGCAAAGCACAACAAATTATAAGTCATGAGTTCAAATCTTATTTGCAACAAAAATGGATATTGGACATAGAGCATCTCTATTCTATCGGGAAAAAAAAAATTGAACATTTTTCTGATCGCTATCAAACCTTGAGCGGATTCTAGAGCGATTATAAGTCGTTTTCGCCAGGTTATTGTTCTTCCTCTTCTGCCTATAAACAAAATGAAGTTCAGATATAATTAAATTCAAAAAAAATTGTGCTTAAATATCATTAACTCCAAGTTCATTTCGGCCCCAATAAAGTAGTCAATTTAACATACAATTAGTTCAGTTAGATTTGTAAATGCGCGAACTAAAACCATAATAATTAGGTTACCACTGAGATGTTCTTTAAGACTTCCATTAGCCATGAAATCATAAACAAGTGCAAGTGAGTTATTTTCATCACAGTAGCCAATTAGACGGACCATATTTCTGTGATGAACCCTCGACAAAAGCCACGCCTATCAAAAAATACAACATAAGGATTTCGGCAAAGATAAACTATATGTTAAATTTTATTTTTCTCTTTTACTTCAAATTTACTATATATATATAGTAACAGCAAACCTCATTTTGAAATTCTTTGGCCCCTTGACGGGAGATAAAAGATCGAAGCTTAACTGCTACTTCTATACCATCATCAAGCACACCATGATAAACCTTATGGAAGAGTAAATTAATTATTTAGTTATCAGGGAATAATTAACCATCTAAAAGAAGATACTACCGGTTTAGTGTGAAAGAAAGAAAAATTAGATGCAATCTTAAATAATATTTTTTGTTTATAAACCTTTCCAAATCCCCCTTCGCCAATGACATCCTTGAACTCATTGGTTACAGCTAGCAATTCTTCGTAGGAAAATCGCCGGCATTGTGATTGAACAAGATCATTGTCTATGAATAATCCTCTTCGCTCTATATAAAATTAATTTAGTTTATTGCAAACTCTTTATTCTTTCGTTTGTTCCGAAATTTAGATCTTTTTACTTCATCGTCCTTGTATAATTTGTTTCACTCTATTAATTCCCATATATATATCAAAACAATTTGACAAATTTTCTGAAACATGTTTCGAATTTTTGAATTTGTAATTTAAATATCTCTAATTTTGAATAAAAGATTGTGTATTTCTGATTTACCAGGTTGACTTCGAGCCCTCTTTTGTTTTCTCCAGATTAAGGAAACAACTGAAAATATAACAATAATGACGACTATTGCTGAAGCTGCTGATGCGATCACAATATTTCTCTTTCTTGGGATATTATCGTTTTTATCCGAAACCGAAAGAAATGGGTTGTTATCCCATCTGAAAGAAAGAACATACAACAAATTAATGTGTATGCCCATTATTGAAATAATTGTTATTATGCTATCAAAAACCTAAAGTTAGATATTAAACAGACGTGATAAAAAAGATATTTCGTAATTATAATGATTCTAATCGAGAAAAAAATATTTAAAAGTTAAACATAATAATAATGATCTAACTAAAATTAGAAAATTTAGAAATTAAAGAAGAAAGGAACCTGAATTGAAGAGAACCGTTACGTTGCCTCTGAAGAAGAATAGATGGGATTGTCCCAGTAAATTTGTTTCTAGAGATATTTCTGCATGTGACCAAACACAATTATAAAACCCTAAATATGCTTGTATTCAAGAATATTTTACTTAATTCTAATACATGGATAGACACATATATGCTCTTAATTATACTTACAGAGATTTGAGGGATGGCAATTCCCCTAAGAACTCCGGAATTGGGCCTGTTAAATTATTATTAGACAAGTCTCTGCAAATACAAGTATAAAGAGGTTGTAAGTGACTATATAATTTTGCCAAAGTAAAAGGAAAAATATGAAATAAATTAGATATAATAAACCAACGAGTTTAATTTGAGGCATTTCAATTTTAATTTGAACCTCTCCAAGAAAAAACTTACAAATTTTGTAAAGCGGTAAGATTCTCAAAGCCAAAGGAGATACCGCCCGTCAATCCAAGTGAAGAAAAATTCCTGCGCAATTATTTATTGCCACCAATTTCTAATTCATATATCTTCTTGGATAAATGATCATAAAAGATGATTTTCTTTTGTATAGTGGGTTAATTATTAGGGTTTCGCAATTGATTTCAGTCACTTACAAAGATGTGATTTTTGATGGAGTACCAGCAACATCAGTGCAAGTTACATTTGCCCATGGAGATTGCCCTCTACATGGATCCCCTTGCCACTTCCTCATTTTGTACGCGTTTCTAATTGTCATCATACTTACAACTTTTGGGAAAAAAATGAAATTGCTCTTTTATTTTTTAGTATTTATATGGTCAATGTAATAATAAGTTTAAAATATATATGTATTTCTTATTTCTGTATATTTATCTCTTCTTACAAACTTATTTACAAAACTATCTAGCAGTGGAAATAAACTTTTCGCCTCCACAGTATATGCAGTCAAGATCTGTTATTAAGTGTAATCTAATATACCAATTTATAATACAAAGTGGCACCTACGTACCATCACTTGGATCAGTGGCATCGCCTGAGACTGACGTTTGAATGTAAATCTCGGCTGCATTGAGCATGGGCGGAAGATCCGAGTCGGATGTCATAGTTAGGTTAAAATAAATAACTTTGTCTGCTGAGATCTCAAATGTAAAAGGCAGATGAGTAACCTGTTGAAGTAATATATTAACTTAATTAATCAATTATTTGTATTATAGAAGGAGATATAATCTTGAAACACTCTTTTGTTTCTTCTATAATTACCTTGAGATATATGGGGCTAATGTTACTTTGTACCACTATATCAGAGCTGTTTTGATCGCTCGGAATTTTCAGATCAAAGATTCTTTTGCCGTATTTGCTAGGAGATTGTAACTCCGCAAAATGGAGATAGATAGTGAAAGTCGGTCGATTAGTCCCTACATTTGTAGCGTCAAGATGGTACATCAATATGTCATCTTCATACCAGGCAGACTGCATGACTGTTAATGGTACTTGGTATTGGTCATTGTAATCTTGTTGGACATTTTCAATTGTGTTTATTAATGTGGGGCAATCGTATGCTGCATCATAACTGCTACCGTCAGCATTACAGTACAGCCAAATCCGATCCCATTCATCAATTGGATATCTGTAAAACAATGAAAGTGAGACAAAGAGTCTTGTTAATTTAATATATGTGAAAAATAATAGAAGTGGGACAAAAAATCTTCTAAATTGGGAAAAATGGAAAAGGAGAGATAAGATACAAACATAGGTACCTAACAACATTATCAACGGGATAGCCTAAGTTATAACGCTCTGAGTACACAAGTGCGTAAGAACTATTCACTTCTTTATAGAGAACGGTATCATTTATTCGCCGAAGTTCTAGCGCAGAGATGAATGGGGTACCATCGCCGGTATTTACGAGGCAAACCATGAAATAATCAGCAGAAGCAAGAGCGATAATGTCAGCAATATACAGGGAACCAGATTTTTCAATAGTGATAATTTTCCAAAAGTTGACCCCTAAATAAAGTTCAAATTGAAACTTTTTGCCCGTGTTAGTGTGGTTCTTTCCATCGTAATTACCATATAAAAAGAATGCGCGGATTAAATACTTGTAATTCAAGTCGATTTTGAATTGGAGATCTCCATTTCCCATGCTTATGCTGCCAATTTGGTAGCAATTCTGATTTCCGTCGGGAAAACTCCTGACTGTCAATGTTTGCATCGGCTTATTTTGAGTATAATAATTAGAATTGTGGATTGTGTAGTTCAATCCTACATCGATGAGTTTGTTGTCTGAAATATAAGTCAAGCTGGTATTTGGATCTATGTAGCTTGGCTTTTCAACCATGCCACAATCGATGCTCAAGAAGTCTGCATGATCAAGTGGACAATCCATTATATAAAGTAGTTTGTTTTATGAACAAATTAGCATATATGGTCAAAGTTTTATATATTCATGTTTTAACCCACTTATACATAAATATCTACTCGAAACAAGGAAAAGAGAAATAACAAGAATACTAGCTAGCTTACCCTGTTTGCCATGAATATCTCCTGCCAAGAAGAATAAAACCAAGAGAACACATAATAGTACTTGAAGCAAATAAGGAGACATTGCTTTTCTCTTGTTTCAATTTCTTCTGAATATGTACAATCTTATCTCCACCTAGGATATGGCGTATTTAAGTTAGGTTTTTATAGATTAAAATAAGAGTGGTTGGTTTTATAGAGTGAGACACTTGGGTGCAATACCAATCAAAACACTTGTAGACCTCTGTAACAACGCGAAAACTTGTCGTTTGTGTAATCACGTGTTAACAAAATAATTTATAAGTCCCCTAATTTATTCACAAAGTGTATATGTGGAAATTGAGTTTAGGGTGTCGAACACAAGGAGACTGGCCTTAAGCAAAACAAGTTCACAAATCAATTCTCAAGTGCTAATTGTTTATGCAAGTACAAGGATTATAATTTAAGAACGAAAATTGTGTATAATGAAGTTGTTCAAGATGATAGAAACAAGTGTAAGAAAGTAATATCTTTTTGTTGTTTTTGATTTTAAAAGTTAATAAAATTGTAGGTAATTATGACAATTTATATAAGGTGTAAATCATTAATCACAACAAGTGACAATTTATTTAAATGGTTCAAAAAACAAGATTTGATAAATTTCCTTCCAAAAATTAATCAATTAATAAACCAAAGATTAAGCTCAACTCAAAAACTTCCACTTTCAAGTTTTACATAAACTCGATTTAAAACCTAACTTAATCACAAAAACCTCTTCCAAGTGTTCCAATGATTAAATAACTCCTAAACACGTCACAATTTTAAATCAAAACTAATCTTCTAATTAGAATTAATCTAATATTCAAGTTTTGAATCAAATATATTCTTCCAAATAATTCAACTCAAACAATTTAAGTGTTCTTAAGCTAATCTTCTTAAACCTCAAAAATGCCCAAATCAAACACAAGTTTTCATCACAAATTATACAAAAAGTATTTCCCTACACAAAGTCTACTCACTCATGCTCATACAAACCATATTTACACAAGTTTGAGACTTTTTATTCATTCAACAAAATCGAGAAAAATTAAGGAAAAAGAAGAAAAATAAATCAAACCACAAATGAAGATTCAAGTGAGAGTCTCCTTGGTCGATTTGAATCTTCCTTCAATTCTCGCTCCTTCTAGAATGAGACTTTCCTCTTGAAGAAGATTAGCTCTCTTTCGTGTCAACACCACAAAAAGAAAAATTAAGTTTTGGACAACCTTAAATAAGGTCATCCATGGAGAAAGAGAAAAATGAAGAGGAAGAGTGGTATTTACAATGGAGGGAATGATGTGTGAAGATGGTTGAAAAGGATGGATAGATGATTCTCTCGAGAGAGAAAAGAGGGCGTATTTTTGTAGAGCAATTTGACCTAGAAAATAATTGGAAATAAACTTGTGGGACTAAAAGTTGAGTTTGATCCGGATTCTGTTTTGGGTAGCAATTTGGGAGGTATTTAGCTCTCTTTTGGGTGCAATTTTCTGGGTACATTTATCATTTCCCTACATTCTCATCCGAATCCAACGGACTGCCACGTGGCGTTCTCTGATTGGCTCCACTAAATTCTTAAATCTACACCAGCGAACCAGAATTTGCCAGGTGTACAGTCAATAATCTCTAAAACGGACACGTGGCAGCGCGTGATTGGCGGAGAATAGAATCTCGTACTGACGCACTGCAAATTTTTGAAACAGAAATGCCACGTGTCACCACCGGATTGGTCTGATTTTTCATCGTTCTGACTTGCGTCAGTTTGCGCAGAAAACGCGTGACTCCTATTCTCCAGTTCATCTCAACGGACGGTCCAGTACGCTCTCCTTCGCGTGTTAAAACAGAAACGGAGGCATCCAGTCCACAAGGAAAAGGAGGTGAACTTCTTACGTGTATGCCACGTGGCGTGATCTGATTGGCTGGCAGAAGAATCTCGTACTGACCTCGTACTGATGCGCCGCAGTCGCGTCAACGATGCTCCCCAATAAAACCTCGCCACGTGTCCTTCCTGTTGCTGATAATAATTGAATCTGCCACGTGTCACTTCTTGATTTACTAATTACCAACGGAATCTGCCACGTGTCAGCCTCTGATTGGTAGAAAATTGTTTGACCGGGTCAAAATGGACTTTGACCAAGGTTGACCAAATCTTATATCGCATTTTCTGGGATTTCTAGAAGATCTTTTTTCGTGAGGTTTGTACCGTTGGATTCGTATCATCGCGCTCTTCGATTTGACACCAAGTTTGACCTCTTTTGGAACAGTTGACTTTTGGTCAACTCGACAATTTTTCGGGTTTGACTTTTCGTATTTTTGTGAATTTTGTAGATTTTGGCTTGGATGATCGGCGGGTAAGGGTTATAGGAATTTTGGAGAAACGTGTGTAGGGTTTTCGTGAAGATTTGTCGAGAATTCGGCCATCTTTGGCCCATGATTTGCGAATCGGCATTTTATTTGGAGTTGACTTTTTACCAAGTCATCGAAATATACTTTTCTTGGTCTTTTTACCTGAAAAATCACACAAAAGTGTATTAAGAATTTCAACAATAGTTTTTATTAATTTTAAACATTTTTCATACATTTTATGTGATTTAAGGGTGAAATTTATATGATAAAAATCCTAAAAATGTGCATAAAAATACACATTACAACCTCACTAATACAAACTGCACTAGCTAGTTGCTACCTAGACCTAGTTAACACGGTAAATAATTTCTCTTTATTTGAAGCTAGTACGTCAAGGGTAGAAGATTTATTTTATTTATTCAATTAATGTCAATTTCTGGAAATTAAGAGTCAGACCCTTATATATCTCTTTATTCTCTCTCTAGCTTTAGCAATTTATGGAAATTTTGATGAAAGTAAAGATTGTAAGCTTCTGGGAATATCTATATTTTGAAGAAATGAATGAATATCAAAGATTTTTTTAAGTTTCATTTATTTCTACTTTTTAGGTTTTAATCGAAACTTTTTGGTATAAACACAAGAAAAAAAATACCATGTATATATACTATTTGTTACACCCTGATTCCGGATATAATCGCGACACGATCTATTAGTCGTGCTAAGCGACATACACCAAAATCAAATTATTCCAAAATGAATCTAAGCTCGCAAATTACCCGTCCATTCCGTCAAGTACCTACGCCGATAAGAAAAACAAAACAAGTAGAAATCATTAGCTAATAAATTTAGCTAAGTAACTGATTGGGTAACGACGCAGCTTTTATATGACCATCATTTTATAAAAAAAAATATAGTTTTAATTATATAAAATATAATAATATAATAATATAAGTATTAAAAATATTCTTATCAAGCGGCCGTGGTTTCGCTGTCCCACGTGCGGCTATGTAGCCACGGTTTCGCAATCCCGTGTGCGGCTAAGCGGCCACGGTTTCGTCATCCCGTGTGCGGCTAAATTGAAAACGCTAATTATATATAACAAATTTTATTATAAAAAAAATGGCTTAGGTTATATAGAAGTCCAGTTAACTGACGAGAACGGTATGCTTAGATTATCGACAAATCAAGAAATGTGAATTCACCTCCCGAACTTGAAAGCTTGGATGCACTAACTAGCTCCCGTAACATGAGAATATGGATTTTGATAAGAGTAACATATTATTTTGTCTTTTCTCATTCTTTTATGTAAACAGAAGAGACAAATGGGAAATGATAAGGCTGCGCCCAAGGAATTTATAATGGATGGTGACCTTACAAGTAGACCCTTCAACTTATTAAAATTAATATTTTACATGATGGTTCGTTTTCTATGCATTGAATGATTGAATGAGACAGTGGGAATCCGTTTTCTCTCCTCTTTTATTTCGACAAACATGAGAATCAGCTTCTGACTAAAATGAGGAATTAAATGGACACATTCGCAGAATGATCTACAAGTCGGATTTTTTTTTGACCCTTGTAATTAAATAAGAATTAAGTTAAAATATTCATAAATATGAGTTAATTTGGGAATCGGTTTCAGAAGTTGGAACGCTACGCTAGGCTGAAATAAGTGGAGGCACTTATGCAGAAATACCCCTTATCTTTCATATTTATGTTTTAGTAACCTTCATTTATTTATTTATTATAATAGTAAATAAGAAATATTAAAGAAGGAATAGGGTTAAGCTATAGACAGGGGGAGCCAAAATAAATGATGGAATTATGATCAAAGGTCCCCAAATATTAGAAATTTATATTTTAGTCCTATTTATTCATTTATTTATTTTATCTTTTTTTGATAAATATGGGATGTAACACAATTCAAAATCACAATTACATAATAATAATAGAACCAATACTAAACATTCTCATGCAAATTTTCTCCATCTAAAATAAAAAAAAAAAATAGTTTATCTACAAGTGGCGCTAGCAAAAACTTAGTTGTAAGAATGTCACGACACACCAAGCGGCACAATTACACTTTCTTCATCAGATACATTGAAATTTCTTTGACTCTACCTGCAGTATGATCTGCATCTGTATCCGTCGCTATAATCTCCTTCAGTTCCAGCACCACCTTGTTTTAAACGTAAATGTAATTAATAAACTTTTTATGTACCATCAGAGCGAACAAATAATTCGTTGTCAGAATCCCACAACACACCATTCGGTACAACACCCCTTCCTTTGTCAGATACACTCAAATTCCTCGGAATCCACCTGTCAGTATCTGCATTTGTGTCTGTTTCTATAATCTCCTTCAGCTCCAATACCACCTTTGTGTTTAATCGCAAATGTAATTAATAAGTAAATTATTTGTTAGACAAATATATAGGAAAAAAAGAATAAACTCTAATTATTTTACCTCAGTCATTGCTGGTCGTTGGTTTGAGATTGGATCTGTGCACATCACAGCTAAACTTACTGATTTGTTAACGGAAATAGAATCGGACTCGTTCAGAATATGATTGTCTATGATATTTTCCAGAGAATCGTTTTGAAGATGGAAGTTGACCCAGTCAACTAGATTGCAGTTTCCGTTCACCGTTTCCAGTTCTGGCAGAATTGCTGGCAATCCTGTTACAAGTTCTAGAAGAACTACACCAAATGCATATACGTCACTTTTCTCAGTCAGCCTATAAGTTCTCGTGTACCTATAAAAAATATAATTTTAAAAACGAGATATGTTTCTATGTAACAATTCATAATTTTGAAAGGAAAAAAATGAAATTGATGCAAAACAAACAAGTTACTCAAAATTGAATATAGTCTGATTAAATAATGTACTCTGGATCGAGATAACCAGGCGTGCCTTCAATAAATGTGGCAGTGATGTGAGTTTGCTGGTCGGTTAAAAGTGCTCTGGAGAGACCGAAATCCGCAATCTTTACATTTAAATTATTGGATAGGAGTATGTTGCTACTCTTAATGTCCCTATGAATTATCGGAGGAGTGCAACTTTTGTGTAGATACTCCAATCCTGTATATTTTGGTATATATTAATTATTAATCACAAGAGAATTTATGTGGGATTTTTTTCAATTTATTAAAACTCTAAAATTCTCAGAAATATGAAATCATGTTCATATATATTTTTGAATAATTTTTTATTGGTATCAAACCTTGAGCGGATTCTAGAGCGATTTTGACTCCTTATACTCTATTTGTATGAAAAAATATTCGTTTTGTAACCTATATATTTTTTTCTTCCACCTTTAATATATATTCTTTTTCAGATTACTCTTTTAACAATGTTTTTTAAATGAAATATATGATTTCGGGGAAGTGAAATTCAAAAAGAATAAATAAAATATCCAAAGTAGCCATCTTTATTGACTGTGATCACATTAAAAGTCATCAAAACTACAAACAAGTCCACATCTATTAAAAACAAGACAATGACAACTTTAAATACACACCGCAAGAAAATCTCATTCGTCTCTCAAGAATTGAATAACCTGAATTTTTTTGCAAAATAACACTTTTTTGAACAATAATTAATCAGATGGCACTATTTTACAAATAATTTGGTATCTAGCACTTCCGCCAGAGGGTCTGGCGGAACTAGTGATTTTTTTATTTTTGTTGATCCTGGCCATTTGAAACTCTTAAACATGCTTAATTAAGAAAAAAAGTTAGTTCCGCCATAGGGTCTGGCGGAACTAGGTAAAATTAATTTTTTCAGGTTAAGCTCTTAATTTAGAAGGCCAATTAGCTCAAAAAATTACGAATTCATAAGTTCCGCCAGACCCTCTGGCGGAACCATAAGTTCCGCCAGAACCTCCGGCGGAACTGGCTATTTTATATTCCCTCAAACAGCCATAGGGTCTGGCGGAACTATGAACAGTAATTTTTTTTTTTTTTTTTTTTTGCTAAATTTTCATGGCTGTTTGGAGGCAAAAAAATATAAAATAGCCAGTTCCGCCAGAGGTTCTGGCGGAACTTATGGTTCCGCCAGAGGGTCTGGCGGAACTTATGAATTCGTAATTTTTTGAGCTAATTGGCCTTCTAAATTAAGAGTTTAACATGAAAAAATAAATTTTACCTAGTTCCGCCAGACCCTATGGCGGAACTAACTTTTTTTCTTAATTAAGCGTGTTTACGGGTGCCAAATGACTGAGATCAACAAAAATAAAAAAATTACTAGTTCCGCCAGAGGGTCTGGCGGAAGTGCTATCTGCTGAAATATTTCGAAAAAAATGCCATCTGATTAATTATTCTTAAAAAAAGTGCTATTTTGCAAAAAAATTCGAATAACCTAGCAAATTCATAGTCACAGTCAACGAGTCAATTTCTTATAGACTTCACATGACAGCATTGTTGCATTTATTGGCCATATAGTAAGTACGGTTAAGTTTAATGATAGGACACAAATCCTTAGAGAACAACCGAGTTCAGCAGGAAATATCTCAATATTCAAAAGCAGTTTGGACCTAAACTCATTTCTAGCTCAAGTGTTATTTGACAATTGTGATAATTATATATTATCTAACTAATTTGGTTTCTTAAGTGTGAACTACACCAAAACAAGTTTAGGTGACCTAATTCATATCGCTCCAAATCACACGCCTAATTTAAGTAACGTTCTCTTACTGAATTACAAAAAACAAGCAATACTGAGAAAATAAATGGTTTTAAAAAAACAGAGATTGAAATGAAAAATATATTCATTCCAAAAATAACTGAAATTGATACACTTATCACTAACTTGCAATAATATTAACACAGTTCAAACTTAGCCCCCACCAAAAAAAGTAAACAAAAACGAAGTAGCTGTCATACATTACCTCTCCAGAAATCCAACCAAAAAAAGAAAAAAGAAACTAATTAGTACCCATAATAATTATATCCAATCCACATCCAAAACCTCAATCAAACGGGCACAGTTCGACCATGACCCGTTGCACCCATTTCAACCTCTTCTTCCTCATTCTCCCCTGACAACTCCTCCAACGACTTTCCATTCGACTCGGGCACCATAAACGTACAAACCAAACCTAAGAAACAACATGCGGCGAGGACAAAAAGGGAATTTCTCACTCCGATTCCTGCTGGATATCCATGATCCGTCAACTTAGGATCCTGATTTTGAGCCGCATATAAAAACCCAAACGAGCCGATAATGGCTCCGGCTTTTCCAGCTGCAGCTGATATACCATGGCAGGTCGACCTGAGTCTGGCTGGGAAAATCTCAGCCGGCACGAATTCTCCATGTTAGGGCTCTTCTTCTTTGGCCTATAAATTCAATTGCGTATAATTAAATGCAAACAAAATTGTACTTACATATTACTAAATTGAGATTTTTAAATGTGCAAAATAACGCTAATAAGTAGGTTACCTGTGAGAAGTTCTTTAAGACTTCCATTAGCCATGAATTCATAAATAAGTGCAAGCGAATTATTTTCATCACAGTAACCTATTAAGCAGACCATATTCCTGTGATGAATCCTCGATAAAAGCCACGCCTGTGAAAACTACGCCGTAAGGACTTTCACAGAGGAAAACTATATATTAAATTTCATTTTCTCTTTTACTTCATATTTTATTTTTAATTTTTTTTTCTTTTGTACTTCAAAAATTCACTATCTATGTTGACGCCAAACCTCAGTTTGAAATTCTTTGGCCCCTTGAGGAGAGATAAAAGATCGAAGCTTAACTGCTACTTCTGTACCATCTTCAACCACTCCGTGATAAACCTTATTTCAAGAGTAATTAAATTATTTAGTTATCAGTAGATAATTAGATGGTACTGTTAAATAATAATTCCATTTTTTGTCTAACCTTTCCGAACCCCCCTTGGCCAATGACATCCTTAAAATCCTTGGAAATAGTTCGCAATTCTTCATAGGAAAATCGTCGGCATTGTGATTGAACAAGTTTATCATCTATGAATGCTTTTCTCTATACAAAATCAATGAGTCATTCCATTAGTAAATACTACAAACTATTTATTCTTTCATTTTTTTTCTGAAATTTAGAATTTCTTATTTTGTTATCCTTGTACTTGAAATTTTTGATAATTTTTCAAAAATATGTTTTGAATTTTGAATTTAATGCTTTCTAGTTTTGAAAAGAAGATTGTAAGCGTTTATGATTTACCAGGTTGCATTCTAGCTCTCTTCCGTTTTCTCCAGATGAAGATAATAACTGACAATATAACAATAGTGACGATTATTGCTGAAGCCACCACTAAGATAATAATTTTTATCTTTCTTGCGATATTATTTTCTGAAAGAAATGGGTTGTTGTCCCATCTGGAAAAGAATGTACATACACACTTTATTGAAATAATGCTTATTATTATTACTGTCTAAAACCTAAGCTAATTTTAAAATTAAATGAAAACAAAATAATTGTAATGATATGTGTTGTTAAGAAAAATAATTTAAAAGTACATGTACCAATAATTATGATGTAATTAAAATTAGGAAAGTCAGGAATTAAAGTAGAATGGCACCTGAATTGAAGAGAACCGCTATGTTGTCTCTGAAGAAGAATAGATGGGATTGTTCCTTTAAAGTTGTTTCTGGAGATATTTCTGTAGGTCAAGAAATAAAATTATATGTAATGTACTTGTATTCAAGAATTTATTTTGTACTGAAATAAATAAAATTATAAATAATATACTTGCATTCAAGAATTTTGTACTGAAATACAATACCTACATAGAAACATTAGGCACTTAAGCGTACTTACAGAGATTTGAGGGATGTCAATTTCCCCAGGAATTCTGGAATTGGGCCTGTTAAGTTATTGTTAGACAAGTCTCTGCAAAGATAAGTATAAATAGGTTGCAAGTAGGTTGTGAGATGTCCAAAATTCAATGCAAAACAAGTTAGTTAAGGTTTTAAGTTTAACCTCTTTAAGAAAAAAAAAAAAAAAAAACTTACAAAATTTGTAAAGCAGTAAGATTCTCAAAGCCAGAGGAGATACCGCTGGTCAACCGGAGTGAAGAAAAATTTCTGCGCAGTTATTTATTGCCATAAAAATTCTAATTTATTGATCTTGATCTTGGATAAATGATAGTAAAAAATATATTTTTTTTGTATTATTGAGATTTGCGCGAGGCACTTACAAAGATGTGATTTTTGATGGACTACCGGCAATATCAGTACAAGTTACATTCGCCCATGGAGACTGTCCTCTATATGGATCTCCTTGCCACTTGCTCATTTTGTACGCTTTCTTAATCGACATCATGCTGATAACTATCAAATTCAAGAAAATCTGTAACTTCTCTTTTATTATTTTGTTTATATGGTTCACATAATCAGGGTAGATTGATTGGGAGGTTTGGAAATAAATTTTTTACCACTGTAATATATGCGATATATGCGGTCAAGATACACCACTAAATTTAATCTAATATTAACAATTTATAATATAAAGTGACAACCTAGCTACATACCATCACTTGGATCAGTAGCATCGCCTGAGACTGACGTTTGGATGTAAATCTCAGCTGCATTGAGCATCGGTGGCAGAACAGAGTCGGATGTCCTTGTTAGGTTAAAATAAATGACTTTGTCTGCTGATATGTCAAATGTAAATGGCAGATGTGTAACCTGTGCATAAACTTAGTTAATCAATTATTTTTATTAAAGTAAGACAAATATATTGTATTCGTAATATTAATCTCAGAATAATATTTTTCGTTTTTCTATCATTACCTTGAGATATATGGGGCTAATGTTACTTTGTACCACTATATCAGAGATGTTTTGATCGCTCGGAATTTTCAGATCAAAGATTCTTTTGCCGTATTTGCTAGGAGATTGTAACTCCGCAAAATGGAGATAGATAGTGAAAGTCGGTCGATTAGTCCCTACATTTGTAGCGTCAAGATGGTACATCAATATGTCATCTTCATACCAGGCAGACTGCATGACTGTTAATGGTACTTGGTATGGGTCATTGTAATCTTGTTGGACGTTTTCAGTTGTGTTTATTAATGTAGAGCAGGGGTATGGTGCATCATAACTGCTACCGTCAACGTTACAGTACAGCCAAATCCGATCCCATTCATCAATTGGATATCTGTAAAACAATGAAAGTGAGACGAAGAGTCTTGTTAATTTAATATATGTGAAAAATAATAGAAGTGGGACAAAAAGTCTTCTAAATTGGGAAAAATGGAAAAGGAGAGATAAGATACAAACATAGGTACCTAACAACATTATCAACGGGATAGCCTAAGTTATAACGCTCTGAGTACACAAGTGCGTAAGAACTATTCACTTCTTTATAGAGAACGGTATCATTTATTCGCCGAAGTTCTAGCGCAGAGATGAATGGGGTACCATCGCCGGTATTTACGAGGCAAACCATGAAATAATCAGCAGAAGCAAGAGCGATAATGTCAGCAATATACAGGGAACCAGATTTTTCAATAGTGATAATTTTCCAAAAGTTGACCCCTAAATAAAGTTCAAATTGAAACTTTTTGCCCGTGTTAGTGTGGTTCTTTCCATCGTAATTACCATATAAAAAGAATGCGCGGATTAAATACTTGTAATTCAAGTCGATTTTGAATTGGAGATCTCCATTTCCCATGCTTATGCTGCCAATTTGGTAGCAATTCTGATTTCCGTCGGGAAAACTCCTGACTGTCAATGTTTGCATCGGCTTATTTTGAGTATAATAATTAGAATTGTGGATTGTGTAGTTCAATCCTACATCGATGAGTTTGTTGTCTGAAATATAAGTCAAGCTGGTATTTGGATCTATGTAGCTTGGCTTTTCAACCATGCCACAATCGATGCTCAAGAAGTCTGCATGATCAAGTGGACAATCCATTATATAAAGTAGTTTGTTTTATGAACAAATTAGCATATATGGTCAAAGTTTTATATATTCATGTTTTAACCCACTTATACATAAATATCTACTCGAAACAAGGAAAAGAGAAATAACAAGAATACTAGCTAGCTTACCCTGTTTGCCATGAATATCTCCTGCCAAGAAGAATAAAACCAAGAGAACACATAATAGTACTTGAAGCAAATAAGGAGACATTGCTTTTCTCTTGTTTCAATTTCTTCTGAATATGTACAATCTTATCTCCACCTAGGATATGGCGTATTTAACTTAGGCTTTTATAGATTAAAATAAGAGTGGTTGGTTTTATAGAGTGAGACACTTGGGTGCAATACCAATCAAAACACTTGTAGACCTCACTAATAAGAACTGCACTAGCTAGTTCCTACCTAGACCTAGTTAACACGGTAAATAATTTCTCTTTATTTGAAGCTAGTACGTCAAGGGTAGAAGATTTATTTTATTTATTCAATTAATGTCAATTTCTGGAAATTAAGAGTGAGACCCTTATATATCTCTTTATTCTCTCTCTAGCTTTAGCAATTTATGGAAATTTTGATGAAAGTAAAGATTGTAAGCTTCTGGGAATATCTATATTTTGAAGAAATGAATGAATAGCAAAGATTTTTTTAAGTTTCATTTATTTCTACTTTTTAGGGTTTAATCGAACCTTTTTGGTATAAACACAAGAAAAAAAATACCATGTATATATATAATTTGTTACACCCTGATTCCGGATATAATCGCGACACGATCTATTAGTCGTGCTAAGCGACATATATCAAAATCAAATTATTCCAAAATGAATCTAAGCTCGCAAATCACCCGTCCATTCCGTCAAGTATCTATGCCGATAAGAAAAACAAAACAAGTAGAAATCATTAGTTAATAAATTTAGCTAAGTAACTGGTTGGGTAACGACGCAGTTTTTATATGACCATCATTTTATAAAAAAAATATAGTTTTAATTATGTAAAATATAATAATATAATAATATAAGTATTAAAAATATTCTTATCAAGCGGCCGTGGTTTCGCTATCCCACGTGCGGCTATGTGGCCATGGTTTCGCAATCCCGTGTGCGGCTAAGCGGTCACGGTTTCGCCATCCCGTATGCGGTTAAATTGAAAACGCTAATTATATATAACAAATTTCATTATAAAAAAAATAGCTTAGATTATATAGAAGTCCAGTTAACTGACGAGAACGGTATGCTTAGATTATCGACAAATCAAGAAATGTGAATTCATCTCCCCTAGAACTTGAAAGCCTGGATGCACTCACTAACTAGCTCCCATAACATGAGAATATGGATTTTGATAAGAGTAACATATTATTTTGTCTTTTCTCATTCTTTTATGAAAACAGAAGAGACAAATGAATTTTTTTTCAAAGTAGTATTTTTTTGAACAATAATTAATCAGATGACACTATTTTACAAATAATTGGGTATCTAGCACTTCCGCCAGAGGGTCTGGCGGAACTGAAGTAGTTCCGCCAGAGGGTCTGGCGGAACTAGTGATTTTTTTTTTTGTTGATCCCGGCCATTTAGAATCCTTAAACATGCTTAATTGAGAAAAAAAGTTAGTTCCGCCATAGGATCTGGCGGAACTAGGTAAAATTTATTTTTTCAGATTAAACTCGTAATTTAGAAGGCCAATTAGCTCAAAAAATTACGAATCCAGAAGTTCCGCCAGACCCTCTGGCGGAACTGGCTATTTTATATTTTTCGCCTCTAAACAGCCACGAAAATTTAGCCAAAAAAAAAAAAAATTACTGTTCATAGTTCCGTCAGACCCTCTGGCGGAACAGTGATTTTTTTTTTTTTTTTGCTAAATTTTCATGACTGTTTAGAGGCAAAAAAAAATATAAAATAGCTGGTTCCGCCAGAGGGTCTGGCGGAACTTCTGGTTCTGCCAGAGGGCATGGCGGAACTTCTGAATTCGTAATTTTTTGAGCTAATTGGCCTTCTAAATTAAGAGTTTAACCGAAAAAATAAATTTTACCTAGTTCCGCCAGACCCTATGGCGGAACTAACTTTTTTTCTTAATTAAGCGTGTTTATGGGTGCTAAATGGCTGGGATCAACAAAAAAAAAATTACTAGTTCCGCCGGATCCTCTGGCGGAACTACTTCAGTTCCGCCAGAGGGTCCGGCGGAAGTGCTATCTGCTGAAATACTTCGAAAAAAATGCCATCTGATTAATTATTTTTCAAAAAAGTGTTATTTTGCAAAAAAAATTCGAGACAAATGGGAAATGATAAGGCTGCGCCCAAGGAATTTATAATGGATGGTGACCTTACAAGTAGACCCTTCAACTTATTAAAATTAATATTTTACATGATGGTTCGTTTTCTATGCATTGAATGATTGAATGAGACAGTGGGAATCCGTTTTCTCTCCTCTTGTATTTTGACAAACATGAGAATCAGTTTCTGACTAAAATGAGGAATTAAATGGACACATTCGCAGAATGACCTACAAGTCGGATTTTTTTTTTTGACCCTTGTAATTAAATAAGAATTAAGTTAAAATATTCATAAATAGGAGTTAATTTGGGAATCGGATTCAGAAGTTGGAACGCTACGCTAGGCTGAAATAAGTGGAGGCACTTATGCAGAAATACCCCTTATCTTTCATATTTATGTTTTAGTAACCTTCATTTATTTATTTATTATAATAGTAAATAAGAAGTATTAAAGAAGGAATAGGGTTAAGCTATAGACAGGATGAACCAAAATAAATGATGGAATTATGATCAAAGGTCCCCAAATATTATAAATTTATATTTTAGTCCTATTTATTTATTTATTTATTTATTTTATCTTTTTTTGAAAAATATGGGATGTAATACAATTCAAAATCACAATTACATAATAATAACAGAACCAATACTACACATTCTCATGCAAATTTTCTCCATCTAAAATTAAAACAAAAATAGTTTATCTACAAGTAGCGCTAGCAGAAATTTACTTGTAAGAATGTCACGACACACCAAGCGGCACAATTACACTTTCTTCATCAGATACATTGAAATTTATTTGACTCCACCTGCAGTATGATCTGCATCTGTATCCGTCGCTATAATCTCCTTCAGTTCCAGCACCACATTGTTTTAAACGTAAATGTAATTAATAAACTTTTTATTGCACCAACTTTTATATGATCATCATTTTATAAAACAAAAAATATAGTTTTAATTATGTAAAATATAATAATATAAGTATTAAAAATATTCTTATCAAGCGGTCGTGGTTTCGCTATCCCACATACGGCTATGTGGCCACGGTTTCGCAATCTCGTGTGCGGCTAAGCGGCCACGGTTTCGCCATCTCGTGTACGGCTAAATTGATAACGCTAATTATATATAACAAATTTCATTATAAAAAAAATAGTTTAGATTATATAGAAGTCCAGTGACGAGAACGGTATGCTTAGATTATCGACAAATCAAGAAATGTGAATTCACCTCTCCTAGAACTTGAAAGCCTGGATGCACTAACTAGCTCCCATAACATGAGAATATGGATTTTGATAAGAGTAACATATTATTTTGTCTTTTCTCATTCTTTTATGAAAACAGAAGAGAAATGATAAGGCTGCGCCCGAGAAGGAATTTATAATGGATGGTGATCTTACAAGTAGACCCTTCAACTTATTAAAATTACTATTTTACATAATGGTTCGTTTTCTATGCATTGAATGATTGAATGAGACAGTGGGAATCCGTTTTCTCTCCTCTTTTATTTCGACAAACATGAGAATCAGTTTCTGACTAAAATGAGGAATTAAATGGACACATTCGCAGAATGACCTACAAGTCGGATTTTTTTTTTTTGACCCTTGTAATTAAATAAGAATTAAGTTAAAATATTCATAAATAGGAGTTAATTTGGGAATCGGTTTCGGAGGTTGGAACGCTACGCTAGGCTGAAATAAGTGGAGGCACTTATGCAGAAATACCCCTTATCTTTCATATTTATGTTTTAGTAACCTTCATTTATTTATTTATTATAATAGTAAATAAGAAGTATTAAAGAAGGAATAGGGTTAAGCTATAGACAGGATGAGCCAAAATAAATGATGGAATTATGATCAAAGGTCCCCAAATATTATAAATTTATATTTTAGTCCTATTTATTTATTTATTTATTTTATCCTTTTTTGAAAAATATGGGATGTAACACAATTCAAAATCACAATTACATAATAATAATAGAACCAATACTACACATTCTCATGCAAATTTTCTCCATCTAAAATAAAAAAAAAAAATAGTTTATCTACAAGTAGTTGACCCCTTCCTTTGTCAGATACACTCAAATTCCTCGGAATCCACCTGCCAGCATCTGCATTTGTGTCTGTTTCTATAATCTCCTTCAGCTCCAATACCACCTTTGTGTTTAGTCGCAAATGTAATTAATAAGTAAATTATTTGTATGACAAATATATAGGAAAAAAAGAATAAACTCTAATTATTTTACCTCAGTCATTGCTGGTCGTTGGTTTGAGATTGGATCTGTGCACATCACAGCTAAACTTACTGATTTGTTAACGGAAATAGAATCGGGCTCGTTCAGAATATGATTGTCTATGATATTTTCCAGAGAATCGTTTTGAAGATGAAAGTTGACCCAGTCAACTAGATTGCAGTTTCCGTTCACCGTTTCCAGTTCTGGCAGAATTGCTGGCAATCCTGTTACAAGTTCTAGAAGAACTACACCAAATGCATATACGTCACTTTTCTCAGTCAGCCTATAAGTTCTCGTGTACCTATAAAAAATATAATTTTAAAAACGAGATATGTTTCTATGTAACAATTCATAATTTGAAAGGAAAAAAATGAAATTGATGCAAAACAAACAAGTTACTCAAAATTGAATATATTCTGATTAAATAATGTACTCTGGATCGAGATAACCAGGCGTGCCTGCAATAAATGTGGCAGTGATGTGAGTTTGCTGGTCGGTTAAAAGTGCTCTGGAGAGACCGAAATCCGCAATCTTTACATTTAAATTATTGGATAGGAGTATGTTGCTACTCTTAATGTCCCTATGAATTATCGGAGGAGTGCAACTTTTGTGTAGATACTCCAATCCTGTATATTTTGGTATATATTAATTATTAATCACAAGAGAATTTATGTGGGATTTTTTTCAATTTGTTAAAACTCTAAAATTCTAAGAAATATGAAATCATGTTCATATATATTTTTGAATAATTTTTTATTGGTATCAAACCTTGAGCGGATTCTAGAGCGATTTTGAGTCGTTTTCTCCATGTTAGGGCTCTTCTTCTTTGGCCTATAAATTCAATTGCGTATAATTAAATCCAAACAAAATTGTACTTACATATTACTAAATTGAGATTTTTAAATGTGAAAAATAACGCTAATAAGTAGGTTACCTGTGAGAAGTTCTTTAAGACTTCCATTAGCCATGAATTCATAAATAAGTGCAAGCGAATTATTTTCATCACAGTAACCTATTAAGCAGACCATATTCCTGTGATGAATCCTCGATAAAAGCCACGCCTGTGAAAAATACGCCGTAAGGACTTTCACAGAGGAAAACTATATATTAAATTTCATTTTCTCTTTTACTTCATATTTTATTTTTAATTTTTTTTTCTTTTGTACTTCAAAAATTCACTATCTATGTTGACGCCAAACCTCAGTTTGAAATTCTTTGGCCCCTTGAGGAGAGATAAAAGATCGAAGCTTAACTGCTACTTCTGTACCATCTTCAACCACTCCGTGATAAACCTTATTTCAAGAGTAATTAAATTATTTAGTTATCAGTAGATAATTAGATGGTACTGTTAAATAATAATTCCATTTTTTGTCTAACCTTTCCGAACCCCCCTTGGCCAATGACATCCTTAAAGTCCTTGGTAATAATTCGCAATTCTTCATAGGAAAATCGTCGGCATTGTGATTGAACAAGTTTATCATCTATGAATAATCCGCTTTTCTCTATACAAAATCAATGAGTCATTCCATTAGTAAATACTACAAACTATTTATTCTTTCATTTTTTTTCTGAAATTTAGAATTTCTTATTTTGTTATCCTTGTACTTGAAATTTTTGATAATTTTTCAAAAATATGTTTTGAATTTTGAATTTAATGCTTTCTAGTTTTGAAAAGAAGATTGTAAGCGTTTATGATTTACCAGGTTGCATTCTAGCTCTCTTCCGTTTTCTCCAGATGAAGATAATAACTGACAATATAACAATAGTGACGATTATTGCTGAAGCCACCACTAAGATAATAATTTTTATCTTTCTTGCGATATTATTTTCTGAAAGAAATGGGTTGTTGTCCCATCTGGAAAAGAATGTACATACACACTTTATTGAAATAATGCTTATTATTATTACTGTCTAAAACCTAAGCTAATTTTAAAATTAAATGAAAACAAAATAATTGTAATGATATGTGTTGTTAAGAAAAATAATTTAAAAGTACATGTACCAATAATTATGATGTAATTAAAATTAGGAAAGTCAGGAATTAAAGTAGAATGGCACCTGAATTGAAGAGAACCGCTATGTTGTCTCTGAAGAAGAATAGATGGGATTGTTCCTTTAAAGTTGTTTCTGGAGATATTTCTGTATGTCAAGAAATAAAATTATATATAATGTACTTGTATTCAAGAATTTATTTTGTACTGAAATAAATAAAATTATAAATAATATACTTGCATTCAAGAATTTTGTACTGAAATACAATACCTACATAGAAACATTAGGCACTTAAGCGTACTTACAGAGATTTGAGGGATGTCAATTTCCCCAGGAATTCTGGAATTGGGCCTGTTAAGTTATTGTTAGACAAGTCTCTGCAAAGATAAGTATAAATAGGTTGCAAGTAGGTTGTGAGATGTCCAAAATTTAATGCAAAACAAGTTAGTTAAGGTTTTAAGTTTAACCTCTTTAAGAAAAAAAAAAAAGAACTTACAAAATTTGTAAAGCAGTAAGATTCTCAAAGCCAGAGGAGATACCGCCGGTCAACCGGAGTGAAGAAAATTTTCTGCGCAGTTATTTATTGCCATAAAAATTCTAATTTATTGATCTTGATCTTGGATAAATGATAGTAAAAAATATATTTTTTTTGTATTATTGAGATTTGCGCGAGGCACTTACAAGGATGCGATTTTTGATGGAGTACCGGCAATATCAGTACAAGTTACATTCGCCCATGGAGACTGTCCTCTAAATGGATCTCCTTGCCACTTGCTCATTTTGTACGCGTTCTTAATTGACATCATGCTGACAACTATCAAGTTCAAGAAAATATGTAACTTCTCTTTATTATCTTATTTATATGGTTCACGTAATCAGGCGCTGATTTTTTTTTGTTTTTTTTTTGAGAAAATTTGGAGAGGGCTTAGAGTTCCTCATCCAAATCAGGGGCTGAATTATATATAGGCTGGGATGCTTGGAAAGAAATTTTTTAACACTCTGAAATATGCGGTCAAGATACACCACTAAATTTAATCTAATATTAACAGTTTATAATATAAAGTGACAATCTAGCTACATACTATCACTTGGATCAGTGGCATCGCCTGAGACTGACGTTTGGATGTAAATCTCGGCTGCATTGAGCATCGGCGGAAGATCCGATTTGGATGTCGTAGTTAGGTTAAAATAAATAACTTTGTCTGCTGAGATGTCAAATGTAAAGGGCAGATGAGTAACCTGTTGATTAAGATATAAACTTAACTAATCAATTATTTTTACTAAAGTAAGACAAATATATTATATTTGTAATAAATAGGTAGACAGAGAATTTCAAAATACTATTTTTCCTTCTATCATTACCATGAGATATGAGGGGATATTATTTCTTTTTAACACTACGGAGGTGTTCTGGTCGCTCGGAATTATCAGATCAAATATTCTTTTGCCGTATTTTGGAGGTTGTAACTCGGCGAAATGGAGATAGACGGTGAAAGTTGGTCGATTAGTTCCGACGTTTGTAGTGTCAAGATGGTATTGCAATATGTTGTCTTCGTACCACGCAGACTGCATGACTGTTACCGGTACTTTATATGCGTCATCGTAATCTTGTTGGACGTTATTAGTTGTCGTTATTATAGTTGGGCAACTATATGGTGCATCATAACTGCTACCAGTTCTGTTACAGTACAACCAAATTCGATCCCACTCATCAATTGGGTATCTGCAAAACCAATGAAAGTGAGACAGAGTCTTCTCAATATCTATGAAAATAATAGAAGTGAGACAAAGAGTCTTCTGAATTGGAAAAAAATGGAAAATGAGTGATAAGATGCAAGCATACCTGATAACCTTATCAGTAGGAGAACCCAAATTATAACGCTCCGAGTACACAAGTGCGTAAGAACTATTCACTTCTTTGTAGAGATTAGTATCATTTAATTGTCGAAGTTCTAGCGCAGAGATGAACGGCGTGCCATCACTATGAGTCAAACCATGAAATAGTCGGTAGAAGCAAGAGTAGTAATCATCGTCTTCGATCGAAATAATTTTCCAAAAGTTGACCCCCAAATAAAGTTCAAATTGAAACTTTTTGCCAGAGCCAGCGCGGCTCATTCCATCGTAATTACCATATAAAAAGAAAGCGTGGATTATATACTTGTAATTTAGGTCGATTTTGAATTGGAGATCTCCATTTCCCATGCTTATGCTGCCAATTTGGTAGCAATTTGATTTCCGTCGGGAAAACTTCGCACAGTCGATGTTTGCATTGGCTTATTCTGAGTAAAATTATCAGAATTGTGAATTGTATAGTTCGATCCTATGTCGATTAGTTCGTCGTCGGAAAAATAAGTCAAGCTGGTAATTGGATCTATGTAGCTTTGATTTTCAAGCATGCCACAGTCAATGCTCAAAAAATCTGAATGAATAGTTTGTTTAGTATAATCAATTTATTAGATATAAATTTTGTTTTGTGAATAAAATATGATCAAACTTTTTGATACAATCAGAAGTACACTATAATAATAATAACAAAAAAAATCAATTCTAAATAATGATAAGGCCCGAAATAACAAAATGGCTAGCTAGCTAGCTAGCTTACCTTGTTGGCCATGAATATCTCTTGCCAGGAAGAAGAAAATCAAGAAAACATATGCTAATAATACTTGAAACAAACAAGGAACCATTGCTTTGATCTTTCTTTCAGTTTCTTCTCAATATATACAAGCTTGGTCTTCTCCTCCTAGAAATATTGCATATTTAACTAGATTTATAGATTAATTAATTAGGTGGATCGAATTTATAGAGTGAAATCACTTGGGTTTAACCAATCAAAACACTAGACCTAGTAAGGGCATGGTGTGTTTGTAGGGCTGCAAATGATGCGGGTCGGGCATGGATATATCATTTCCATATCCGTCTCATTTATAAATGCTTGATTTACAAGTTTAATTGTATGGAATTAGTACAAATTAACATGTATATGTTGGTAACTTGGTATGTTTTTAATATGACTTATATGTTTGATTTACAGTTTTTTTGTTAATATTATTTCGTTGATGCATGATGGCATATCGTTGTTTCATAAAATTAACTATGAAAATAATTATACGGATTAAGAAAATTGATTATGAATGTGAATAATTACGCAGATATAAAAACCGCAGTACAGCACGAGAATTTTCCTAGTTCACAATTAAACACCACTATCTGCATTAAAACCTTTTTCTTAAAAGATACTAAACAAAAGTTTGCGAGTTTCATGTAATTCTCTTTTTTGTTTCCCAATTTTCATATACTATACATGATTTCTTGATCTATTTAATCTTGTATATTCTTTAATTTGGTTTCATGGTGCCTTACAAAAGTATATATATCTTTTATCCTTAATTTATTTTTAGTGTAAGAACTAATATGAAAAAAACAAATTACTACATTACATTGCGTACTGTTTTTTATTTCATACCCTTTTGTTATGCATATAAAAACAACCACTAAATTACCAATAATTTAGAAACTGTTTTGCAATTTAGGCTCTTTGCCTTGTTCTCAAATATTTTTCGTTTAAAGTAAACTAATTTTAATTATTAAAAAAATTAAGGGAAATGGAAAATCACGACGGGGATACTGTAGCGATCCTGTAGCGACGGATGGAATATATTTTGTTTTCTCGCGTTTTTATATAAGCTATATACTGTTTTCATTTTTTAAAATATATACTGTTTACCGAATGAATTTTTATATATTGTTTGTTTTCAGTTTATATGTTTTTATGTACTGTTTTCATTTTTAAAAAATATATACTGTTTTACCAAATGAATTTTTTATATACTGTTTGTTTTCAGTTTATATGTTTTTTTTTAGTTTTTATATACCGTCACTACAGAATTGCTACAGTACCATCGCGCAGTATCAGCTCCCAAAAATTAATTAGTATATGCTAAAATGCGCCTGACAACGTGACCTCCACTCTGCTAAAATGCGCCAGCTTCCTTGGGAAGCCCCCGGTGTCACCATTCGAATTCGGGTTTCATCCCTAATTCGAATTCGGATCTTTCTTTCCATTCATATTCTGTCTCAAATTGAAACGGGTTTTAATACAACCAGACCATTTAGTGGATCCGAATCCAATGGATAGTGTCTTCACTTATCTAGAATTATTTTGGCATGAATCCTTACACAATGGGACTAGACCTACATTAAGATCATTAATGATCAGGCTAATAATAGATAAAATATAATGACTTATATTTATAAAATATATAGTAAAATCCTTACACAATGGTAAATTCATTTTGTTCATTTTTCTATGTAGTTTATGTAAAGTGCGTGTCTAATTGAGTTATAATTGGGTGAAACTGATGATAAATCGGATCTTATTTGAGGCCTAATTGCACAATTGGGCTAGTTAAATTGGGCTTTAATTGGGTCTAATTGGTTTGTGTGTTTTAGGCTTGAGTGATGAACAATTGAAGAGACTCGCAATTCTCGGAAGAAAAGTACAAAAAACAGCTCGTAGAGATATTCCTCATGTTGTAAGTAAAAATATTTGAACTTTCAACCTTTTAGTATAATTTCCATTTTACCCCTGTAAATCACAAAATACCAACTTTGTTTTTGTTTATTTTGGTTTTATTTTATGCAAAAATTTGACAGCTGGCGATCGGTGGAAATGGCGCAACTACTGTTTCTGCAACAATGTTTTTTGCACACAAGGTTTTCAAACTTTAATTCCACATAATTAATTATTAATGACATATTTATGAAATAATAATACTAAATTAAATTATTTATATATACACTATAGGTTGGAATACCAATATTTGTTACTGGAGGAATTGGTGGTGTACACAGACATGGAGAAAATAGTAAGTATAATTTCACTGAAATTATATAAAAAGCAATTTTTTTTTGTATGCTAAATAAATAATATTTTTGTGTAGCAATGGATATTTCATCTGATTTGACTGAATTGGGAAAAACGCCTGTAACTGTTATTTCAGCTGGCGTGAAATCTATTTTGGATATTCCTAGAACCCTTGAATATTTGGTACTTTCATCCTTTTGAGATCTTAATTTTGAACTGTTTAATAGCAGTGAAAATATTAAATTAAGTCTTAGTTTAGGCATAATTGCTCAATAGAATTATTATTTTGTAATATTAATTTGATATGATTGCAGGAAACTCAAGGGGTCACAGTTGCTGTCTATGGTTCAAATGAGTTTCCTGCTTTTTTCACTGAAACTAGCGGCTGTGAGGTAATATAATAATATAATTTATACCATATTATTTATTATTAATAATATAAATATTAATATTATTAATTATGATTTACGTGTTATTTTTATACGTGTTATTATAAAGGTGCCCTGTCGTGTAGATACTCCTGAGCAGTGTGCTAAGCTTATCGGTAATTAATTAATATATACTTACATATTAATTCACTTATTTATACACTATTTCATTCACTATATACCTTTAATATTATTCATGCACTGGTTGTATTATCTTTTAATTATTTTCATTACTTGCAGATGCAAATGTAAGTCTAAATCTTGGTACCGGCATTTTAATAGCGGTACCAATTCCCAAAAAATATGAAGCGTCTGGAAATATAATTGAACTTGCCATTCAACAAGCCTTAAAAGAAGCAAAGTAAAAAAATAATATATTTTTTAATATCATTTTTCCTTACAATTTTTTGTTATAACTTGTAAGAATAGTCTTGTTTTACAAAAGAAATCTTGTATGATATTATTTTTTGTTTTATTTTATTTTAATTTTGAAATAGGGAAAAGAATGTGAGTGGAAATGCAGCTACACCATTCTTACTTGCAAGAGTAAATGAATTAACTAGTGGCGCTTCTTTAGCAGCTAGTATCCTTTAATATTCTATTTTTATTTTTTATTATATTTATTCAAGATATTTAGTTTTTGTTATACTTCCTTAATTAATTAATAGATATTGCGCTTGTGAAGAATAATGCTCTTGTAGGAGCTAAAATTTCAGTTGCATTGGCCAATCTTAGACGAGGCGTAAATCAAAGTAAGTTAACTTTTTATTTTTTTTATAAATGGAATATAAAATAAATACATATATTGACAAAGTATGATGTTGATTCTTACTATTGAAAATGGAATATTCACAATTGATAGTCCTATTTTATTATCTCTTTGAACAGGTACTCCAAGATCAGCATTGTAGAGTGTAGCAAAGGCTTTGAGGTTTCTCTTTCTCCCTCTAGCGTTAGCAATTTTGTGGAAATTTTTATGATTAATTTATTTTCTTTTTTACGAAAAGAGAAAGGCTGTAAGTTTGAAGAATAAGTTGTGAGGAAATAAATGAGCATCTAAGAACAAACAAAAATTTTGCGGGTTTCACGTATTTCTACTTTCTACGTTTTAATTGAACCTTTTGCTCTAATAAAAACAACAAAAATTACCACATACATTATACAGATGAAAATCATAATTACATGCATTGCGTAATAAAAAAACTAAGAGTTTATTTAACATCAGCACGAACAAATATTTCGTTGTTAGAATCCCACAACACACCAATTGGCATGACATTGTTTCTTCCTTCATCATATACATCAAAATTGTCTACATCTGTATCCATATCCGTTCCTATAATCTCTTTCACTTCATGCACCACCTTGTTTTATTCGTAAAAATGTAAATAATAAATTATTCGTTAAAGAAACATGTAACAAAATGCAAGTTTTTAAATTATTTTACCTCACTCATACTAGGTCGTCCGTTTGAGAATGTATTTGTGCACAACACAGCTAAACTTACTGCTTTGTTCACTGAAATCAGATCGGACTTGTTCAGAATGTAACTGTCAATGATATTGTTCATAGAATCATTTTGAAGATGGAAGTTGACCCAGTCAACTAAATTGGAATTTCCGTTCACGGTTTCCAGTTCTGGCAGAATTGCTGGCAATCCTGTTACAAGTTCTAGAAGCACTACACCAAATGCATATACGTCACTTTTCTCAGTCAGCCTATAAGTTTTCGTGTACCTATAAAAAATTTTTTTTAAAAGGATACATATTACTATGTAACAATGAAATGTACACAAAATAAGCCCTGAGTTATTCAAAATTGAACATGACATAGGATAGAATTATTTATAGTCTGATTAAAATTTGGAGCGTAACATATATATATAGCATACTCTGGATCGAGATAACCAGGCGTGCCGGCAATAAATGTGGCAGTGATGTGAGTTTGATCGTCGGTTAAAAGTGCTCTGGAGAGACCGAAATCAGCGATCTTTGCATTTAAATTATTCGTTAGGAGTATGTTGCTACTCTTAATGTCCCTATGAATTATCGGAGGCGTGCAAGCTTTGTGTAGATACTCCAATCCTGTACATTTCGTTTCGGCATATATTGATTGTTATTCACAAGAGAGTTTATGTGGTTCTATTTTTGACAAATTTGTTAAAACTGTGAAATTCTCAGAAATTTGAAACCATGTTCAGATTAATTTTAAATAATTTATTATTGGTATCAAACCTTGAGCGGCTTCCAGAGCAATTTTAAGTCGTTTTCTCCAGGTTATTGTTCTTCTTTGGCCTATAAATGAAATCATATATAATTAAATGCAAATAAAATTGTACTTGAATATTACTAAATTGAGATTTATAGATGCGCGAAATAATGCTTATAAGTTACCTGTGAGAAGTTCTTGAAGACTTCCATTAGCCATGAATTCATAGACGAGTGCAAGCGAGTTATTTTCATCACAGTAACCGATTAAGCAGACCATATTCCTGTGATGAATCCTCGATAAAAGCCACGCCTGTGAAAAATACGCCGTGAGGACTTTCGTAGAGGAAAACTATATATTAAATTTCATTCTCTCTTTTATTTCACATTTCCTTTTCAATTTTCTTTTTCCACTTTTTTCTTTTTGTACTTTAACAATTTTATTTTATATGTTAACAACAAACCTCAGCTTGAAATTCTTTGGCCCCTTGAGGGGAGATAAAAGATCGAAGCTTAACTGCTACTTCTGTACCGTCTTCAAGCAAGCCATGATAAACCTTATTGAAAGAGTAAATAAATAATTATCAGGAAATTAGCATTAAAAAAAGATACATAGTTACATACTAAACTACTCGATTATTATCATTTTTGAGTGAATAGAAAGAAATTAATTTGTATTGTAAATAATAATTTGTTTTTTATCTAACCTTTCCAAATCCTCCTTGGCCAACGACATCCTTAAAGTCCTTGGTAATAGTTCGCAATTCTTCGTAAGAAAATCGTCGGCATTGTGATTGAACAAGTTTATCATCTATGAATAATCCGCTTTTCTCTATACAAAATTAATGAGTCATACCATTGATGATATTTCAAAAATATGTTTAGAATTTGAATTGTAATTTGAATATTTTTCTAATTTTGAAAAGAAGATTGTGAGTATTTATGATTTACCAGGTTGCCTTCTAGTCCTCTTTCGTTTTGTCCAGATGAAGATAATGACTGACAATATAACAATAGTGACAATTATTGCTGAAGCCGCCACTAAGATTATAATTTTTATCTTTCTTGCGATATTATTTTCCGAAAGATATGGGTTGTTGTCCCATCTGGAAAAGAATGTACATGCACGCTTTATTGAAATAATATTTATTACTATATAAAACTCAAGCTAATATCAAAATTAAATGAAAACAAAATAATTATGAGGATATGTTTAATTAAGAAAAAAACAATTTAAAAGTACATGTAATAATAATTATGATGTAATTAAAATTAGGAAATTCTGGAATGAAAGTAGAATGGCACCTGAATTGAAGAGAACCGCTATGTTGCCTCTGAAGAAGAATAGATGGGATTGTCCCTTTGAAGTTGTTTCTCGAGAGATTTCTGTATGTCACGAAATAAATAAAACCCTAAATATTATAATTGTATTCAAGAATTTTGTACTGAAATATAATGCATACATAGAAACATTGAGGCACTTAAGTATACTTACAGAGATTTGAGGGATGGCAACTTCCCCAGGAATTCTGGAACTGGGCCTGCTAAGTTATTGTTAGACAAGTCTCTGCAAATACAAGTATATATAAATAGGTTGCAAGCATGTTATGAGACGTCCAAAATTCAATGCAAAACAAGCTAGTTTCAAGTTTTAATTTGAACCTCTTTAAGAAAAAAACTTACAAATTTTGTAAAGCAGTAAGATTCTCGAAGCCAGAGGAGATACCGCCCGTCAACCCCAGTGAAGAAAAATTCCTGCGCAGTTATTTATTGCCAAAAAGTTATATTAATCTTGATCTGTATATATATATTTTTGTATTATTAATACTTCTCATGAGGCACTTACAAAGATGTGATTTTTGACGGAGTCCCGGCAATATCAGTACATGTTACATTCGCCCATGGGGACTGCCCTCTACATGGATCCCCTTGCCACTTGCTCATTTTGTATGCACTCTTAATCGTCATCATGCTGACAACTATCGGTTTAAAAAAATATGAAATTTCTCTTTATCATTTATTATTTACGGTTAATGTAACCAAATATTAGTAATTTGTTACACAAGTGATAGCCTGCTTACCATCACTTGGATCAGTGGAATCGCCTGAGACTGATGTTTGAATGTAAATCTCAGCTGCATTGAGCATCGGTGGAAGATCCGAGTCGGATGTCTTATTTAGGGTAAAAGAAATAACTTTGTTTGCTGAAATGTCAAATGTAAACGGCACATGAGTAACCTGTTGAATAATATATAAATTTAATTAATAAATTATTTTTTACTGAAGAGGATGATAATTATTTTAAATAATATTTTCTTTCTTCTATCATTACCTTGAGATACCTGGGGCTAATATTTCTTATTAACAATGTGAAGGAGTTCTGATCATTCGGAATTATCAGATCAAAGATTCTTTTGCCAAGTTTTGGAGGTTGTAACTCGGCGAAATGGAGATAGATAGTGAAAGTCGGTCGATCGGTCCCTGTGTTTCTAGCGTCAAAATGGTACTTCAATTTTTTGTCTTCGTACCAGGCAGATTGCATAACTGTTACTGGTACCTGGTATGGGTCATCGTAATCTTGTTGGACGGTATCATTTATGTTTAGTAGCGTCGGGCAATTGTATGTTGCACCATAACTGCTACCGTGCATGCTACAGTACAACCAAATTCGATCCCACTCATCAATTGGATATCTGTAAAAACAATGGAAGTGGGACAAAAAGTCTTCTCAATCTAATATATGTGAAAATAATATAAGTGAGACAAATTGGGAAAACTGGAAAAGGAGAGATAAGATGCAAAAATACCTAATAACATTATCAACGGTAGAGCCCAAGTTATAACGCTCCGAGTACACAAGTGCATAAGAACTATTCACTTCTTTGTACAGAGTAGTATAATTTATTTGTCGCAGTTCTAGCGCAGAGATGAACGGCGTACCATCGCCGGTATTTACAAGGCAAATCATGAAATAGTCCGTAGAAGCAAGAGTAATAATCTCAGCAATATATAGGGAATTATCGTCTTCGATAGAAATAATTTTCCAAAAGTTGACCCCTAAGTAAAGTTTAAATTGAAACTTTTTGCCAGAGCCAGCCCGGCTCTTTCCGTCGTAATTACCATATAAAAAGAAAGCGCGGATTATGTATTTGTAGTTTAGATTGATTTTGAATTGGAGATCTCCATTTCCCATGCTTATGCTGCCAATTTGATAGCAATTATGATTTCCGTCGGGAAAACTTCGCACGGTCGATGTTTGCATTGGCTTATTCTGATTAGTGTAATAACTGGAATTTCGGATTGTGTAGTTTGATCCTACGTCGATTAATTTGTTGTCGGAAACATAAGTCATGCTGGTGTTTGGATCTATGTAGCTTTGATTTTCAAGCATGCCACAGTCGATGCTCAAAAAATCTGAATGAATAGTTCGTGTAGTATAATCAACTCATTAGATAATAAATTTTGTTTTGTGAATAAAGTATAATCAAACTTTTTGATATAATCAGAAGTACACTATAATAACTATAATAATAACAAAAGAATCAACTCCAAATAATGAAAAGGTCCGAAACAACAAAAGACTAGCTAGCTTACCTTGTTGGCCATGAATATCTATTGCCAAGAAGAAGAAAACCCAGGAAACAAATGCTAATACTTGAAACAAACAAGGAACCATTGCTTTGATATTCCTTTCAGTTTCTACTCAATATAAACAAGCTTGGTCTTCTCCTCCTAGAATTGCATATTTAACTTAGATTTATACATTAATTAAGGTCGATCGAATTTATAGAGTGGACCACTTCCGCTCAAAACCAATCAAAACACTAGACCTAGCAAGGGCATGGCGTGTTTAATAGTGACTTCCATTTGTTGAGTTTATACTTCTATTTATATATTTTCTTCTAATTTCTTTATAGCTTTTTAAACTGTCATGAATAAGAGAACTCACCATATACAATTTCATATATTTATTTTTTGCTTAACACGGTATGTAGACTTCTTCATTAATAATAAACAATTTATTACTTTCAGATATATTCTAAAAAATGATATAAATTTTACAACTTGGAGAGTATATTTACACTGAAATTAGATTTTTTTTCGAAAATTGAAATTAATTAGAAATGTTGGACAAGAACACTGAATAAATCAGCGAAACCGTATATTTATAGAAATTGTTATGTTGATTTCACAATTGAAAATGGAATATTCACAATTTGATATTCAGCATTTACATGGCATTTTATTATTTCTTTGGACATTTTTATATTCACAATTAAACTCCACTATCAGCATTATAAATGAACAAAAAAGACTAGAGGAAACCTTCTTTTTTCTTTTCTTTTTTTTCTTGAAACCGTGTAGGCATAATTTATTAAATCACCAAAATTCATTACATTAGTCTTTCCACCAGTATGCAAACTGATGTTATAAAAATAAAACATAAAAGATAACAACTCAGAGAATAAAAAATGGTCTTGAACAGTTTCGAGATAAATCACTTCAGAAACCAATTCTTGGGAGAATTGTATCTGAGTAGGAGAACTCTATTATCCTAGATAACTTCGCCAAATGGTCTGTTATAGAATTAAGCTCCCTTGGTATATGCAAGAATGTCGGGTCTTTCACGCATCTTTTCCATAAAATACACTCTCTCGCATTTGGAATTGCCTCCTACGACGAAAGAGAAACTTCATTTGGGGGGAGGGGGGTCTGAGCCTCCCCCTATTTGATTGCTGCAAAGAGTATATATGTGTATATGTGGCTGTATTTGATTAGATTAAAAAAAATATAAAAGAATACATTGTTATATTTGGATCACCATATATACTTAGCACATTAATGTGCCCTTTTACCACTTAATATAGGCACTTATCTTGTAATTTTTTTTAAATTTGGTCAAATACTATTTCCTCACATCAAAAGGAGATAAAAACACAAATTGGGATGTGTTTTCACAAATTAATCATAAATTCAACTTTATACATGCAATATCTAAACTTCTAATGAGATTTGTATAGATATATAATGTAAGTCACTAATGCATGTATTTTGTTTTTGAGAAATTATCCGCACCATCTACTTATATACCATCTAAGCACCAACAAGCTAAAATTAAAACAACCCAATTAAATATGACGGCGCACTCAAACAGCGTCGGCCTACGTTAAGCCTTTTAAACATGCTGATTCAATTTGATGTATGACTTTTTGTATTTTGTTGATATGCCTTTTGTATTGCTGATATATCTTCTGTATTGCTGATATGTCTTCTGTTCTGTACTAATAATATAACTTCTTTATTAATGATATGTCTTTTAGTATTTCTCATATTTATTTTTGTATTTTGATTTTTCTCTGTCTTTGTATAGCTGGCATGTTTTTTTGTATAGATGTAATGTCTTTTTGTATTGCTGATATATCTTCAGTATTGCTGATATGTTTTTTTTATATAATTCACATACTTTTTGTATTGCTCGCGTGTTGTGTTGTGTGGTAGGATCAGTAACACATTAACGTGTTTCACCCACGCGCGGTGATTTTTTTGATGGCTCGTAGCGCGTATGCTTTTTTGGATGACGTGGCAGCTTCTAAGTGAGTCGATGGTGCGGGTGGTTTATAAGCCAGTGATGCGTATCCGAACTCTTTGTCTTTTCCTTGTATGGAATGCTTCGTAATTAGAATATTAAATCATATTTGCTATTTAAATATAATTATTTTATATTGGCCCCTCTAACATAAATTTATATTTTTGGTTCCGTCTCTGGGTATACACCTTGAGTCTCGCATCCTTTTAAAGGTACTCATCAGATTTGTGACTGTCCCTCGAAAGATCAAATTGTTCCGAGTTTTCCAAATTTCCCATGCAAGGGTGAAAATTATAACTCGATGATGATCCATCGTATCGTTTAGGAGTGACTGAAAGGCGCGTTCTGTGTTCGTGTGTAAGAGTTCAGTTCTTATAGCCAAAGAGCATGTGAACAAGTCAGTTTGCATGGCATGATCGCATTGAAACAACATATGCTCAATTGTTTCATGGTATAATTTGCAGATCGGACAAGCCGCTTCGATACCTGGGATCCTTGAGTTTAAACTTTAATGCTGCCATGGTGGGCAGAGCGTTCCGACACGCCCTCCATATGAAAGTTCGAACCCTCAGTAGGCTACCATCAATTTTCCAGATCGATTTCCATAACTCAACGCCTGTTGAGGCACTGATAACTGAATTTGGTTCAATGATTTGAAACGTTGCTGCTGCTAATTGTCGGTACGCCTCTTTCACTAAAAAAACCCCCTTCGTGGATTCCGTCCAAATTAGTTTATCTTCTATCTCTAAGTTTTGCGTTGGGTTGTAGGGGACAAAGAGCACATTTTCTAGGTTTAAACCCGGAAATAGATTCTAAATTATCTCTAGCTTCCAATTACTAGTTTCAATATTCCAAAGATAAAAAACTTTTAGCTTCTTTTGGGTTTTTAGCCCATGTGTGAACCAGCCAAGAAGCCACGGCTCTCCAAGAGCATTTTTTTTTTGTCCATTGTCCAATAACCAAAATATAGAATGTTGTATAATTGGTCTAAGACTTAGAATATTCCTCCAAAAAACCGAAATATATAGATCCAATTATTCTTTTAGAACCAAATGAATCAGGTCCATGTTAACCAAGCCGACTCCCAACGCTTCCTCGTGATTGCATTCATGTTGTTTCCTGGTTGTAGCCAAAAGTCCAAGGTTGACGTCCCATCGTGAAGTAGGATAATATTTTCTTTTTGAGTTATGTAGCTGGCCCATATCCTTTTTGAAAAATCGCACTGCTTAAGGATGTAGTTCGTTGATTCCACTGTCTTTCTACATAAAAAAAAGCGTTGGGAGTACTTTTATGAAAGGTATACCTTAGGCCTTAGGAAAATGTATAAAAACCTGAGCCTGGTTATTTCTATTTTTAAGGATGCTAACATGCTATCTTTCATTTCAGCATCTTCCTTTTTCAAGAGACATTTTTCACTCTAATGATAATGTGTTTTTGCAATTCAAAAAAAAAAAATACTAATGTGTTTTGAGTTAATATAACAAACTGTGTAATGTGGCAACCAACGCAGCGTTATCAACTCTAAGATTCTACTTTCGAACACTTTGTAATATGCAATAATTTGTTAGTTCAAAACATTAAAATGTTCACTCGAGGATGGAGAAGTTTTGTCCAATATGTTCATCTTTCGTGTGCCGGTTCTATACTTAAACTCTAGCAAACCAGAGGTAAAATTGAAGTTTGACAAAATTGTGTTGTATGAAAGTTGTTCTTTGTTATTTTTAGTTTCCTCCACCATCTTATCTTTCAAATGTAAATTTGCTATTTTTTTGAAGGGAAACAAAATATAAAGTTTAAGCTACAGTTTGTAAAATACTTAGGTCAGACACAATTATATATTCTAAAATTCATACAAAATAAGTGTTACAGCCACCTAAAGACTCATGCCATTTTCACCTGCAGAATTATGTTTGGGTGTTTCATGCAACTTGTAAGGGATATGATTATCAAATTATCCATATAATACAACCATAATATAACAAATTAAGAGTTAATGAACTGGTTTATTTCTCTTATTATATATATTTTTTTTGATGCTTCAGCAGGCGAAATGCCTTACTGAGATTCCATTAAAAGAAAAATTATACGTAGTTCATACATTTTCCTAGTCCCTTAATTAATTTACAAGAATAATATAGTAGATAGAGCATAGGTACACTATGAAAAGCTCTTAAGAAAGAAAAAGAAGGAAGACCACATCCCAAATTGGGGATCATTCTCCATGCTATCCAGTCTTCACTGTCCTAGCAGTATTGAAGCCACAATGCTTCTTGTGCCGAGGTCCTTTGCGACGCTTGACCGATGATTGCGCATTTATGTTGGAATATCTTCTCGTTCCTAGACTTCCAAATCGTCCAGCATGAGCTGAGCCACTCCATGTCCCACTTCTTCTTATCGGTTGCCCTCTTGCCTTTCCTGATACGTTCCCAGAATTTTGCGATTGATTCATTCGGAATGATGCTGTATCCTCTTGTAGACCAAAATCCTGTTGCAAAAGTGCAATGCAGAAATAGATGATCCACATTTTCCACCTCGTTGAGTGTGCACAGGATACATCCTCCTTGGTTCGGCCAACCCCTTTTTTGAAGATTTTCCTGAGTAAGTAATCTATTTAAGAGAAGTAGCCAACCAAAGAAACATACTTTCTCGGGGCATTTTGTTTTCCGCAGTCTCTTATTTAGATATGAGTTAGTGTTTGTGATGTGTTGGAACTTATAGGCTGATTTAGTGGGGAACATTTCTGAGTTTTCCCATCTCCAGTTTAATTTGTCTCTTGAGTCGGAGTTAGGTATTATTGTAATCAAGAGAAACAAATCTTGCGCTTGCTGCGCGATTCTTGGATCTGGAGATATAAGAAGGAGATGTAGAATAAGTGAACCATTTAGCACTTGAGCTACAGAAATGTGGTCCTCTCTAAAAATTGAAAACATCAGGGGGGAAAGCATTTCTGAGTGATATAGGCAATGCCCAAATGTCAATCCAAAAGTTTATGCTATGTCCATTTTCTAAAGTGTAGGTTATGGAGTTAACAAATAGAGGTAAGATTGACTTTAGTTGCCTTAGAAAGAAAGATAGTTCCGGCCGGTTTAGGAGAAGATCTTTTGGCCCATTAAGATTGTATAGAGTACGTAAAATTGTTGCCCATAATCCATCTGGGTTTGCTTCCCACATCCATAGCCATTTTAAGAATAATGCAATATTTTGTTTTTTAATAGAGATAATTCCAACGCCTCCATTTTCTTTTGGAAGGCAAACTCGTTTCCACGCTACAAGGCAATTGCCTATTGAACAGTTTTTGTCACCTCGCCATAAGAATGCTCGGATGACTTTGTTGATCTCATCAATTAGCCAACTTGGGAATAAGAATGCCTGCATTTCATATGTTATGAGAGGAAGGAGTACCGCTTTAATAAGAATAAGTCTTCCTTCTGTTGATAGGATTCTACCCTTCCATCCGGCTAATCTTTTTTGGACCTTTTCAAGAGTATGTGTAAGAGTTGCTTTTGAGGGCTTTTTTGTAGTAAGAGGTAGCCCAAGGAAAGAAATTGGAGTTGCCTCTTGGTTGCAATCGAAAATGTTTGGAATAATGTTTTGAAGAGTAGGAGGAATGGCTAAAGTACAAGTACTCTTTTGTCAATTTACATGCAATCCAGACATGGAAGAGAAGTTTATTAGGGTTTCTTTTACAAGGCGGAAGTTTCTCGGATCTGCTTCTGCAAGAATTGAGGTATCGTCGGCAAATTGAAATAAGATTGGTGGGAGAATATTGTGAGGATTGAAAATTGCTGAGACTCTTTGAAAGTAAGATTGTAGCACATCTACAACAACATTAAAAAGCATCGGTGATAGTGGATCACCCTGCCGTAGTCCTTGTTTGTGATAGAACGGTATTCCTTCCCAACCATTGATTTTAAGAAAGGAGGATGAGGAGGTAAGAAGATTTTTAATGCACTGTTGTCACCTAACCGAGAAGCCTCTCTCTTGTAACACCGACATCAAGAAATCCCATGTAATAGTATCAAAAGCCTTTTTTAAATCAATTTTTAATAGTATTGATGGTATTTTTTTCCTCTTCATATATGAGATCACCTCTCTTGTGGAAACAAAAGTCTCCGTTATTTCTCTTTTCTGAATAATTAATTAGGTCAGGCATGAAAGGACGTAGCCTTGATGCTAACAATTTAGAGATAATTTTGATCGGTCCATTAATAACACTAATGGGTCTAAAATCACCCATACAATCTGCACCCGTTTTCTTAGGTATCAAGGTGATGCATGCTTCATTCAGACGCCATATGTCTAGTGAGTTATCAAAAAAATCCGTTACTATATGAAAGATGTCTTCTTTGATCACTTCCCAGAAAGTTTGGAAGAATTCAGAGGGTAGGCCATCCGGACCACTCGATTTCTCTTATTATATTGAGATATGTCTTTAAACCGGAGATTCATACAAGAATCTGTACCGATACGACTTTAACTCAAAATATCTATTTAAATATGGATCAGTAAAAATAATAGTATATATTCTTAAACCTTGTGTTTTCCTTATAATTCAGTCTAATATCTTTCCAATTATTCCTAGAATATTCTGTAGTAAATACGAAATTTATTTCCCATTGTTGTCCAAAGAGCTGATCTTGATAAATATTTTGAGTCTATTTGTTTTGTCCAAATTGTTTCTTCATATGAAGTGATTCTCCAGAGAGACTTTAATAGTAATGCTTTATTTAAGCATTCCAAATCTCGAATGTCTAGCCCTCCCAAAGCTTGGGTTTATTCAATTCTGACCGGCGACACCACGCAAGGTAACGGTTACCTTCTTTTCCGCCTCACCAAAATTTTTTCATTATTGATGTGAGTTTGCGTATGACACTTTTTTGGAAAAGATCGGTGGACATGTGCTATACTGGCAATGATTCAAGTACCGATCTAATGAGAATTAATTTGCCGCATGTTATAATAATTTTCCTTGCAAACCACGAAACGACTTTGAAATTTTTGGATCATGTAGTCAAAATCCGAGGCTCGTACTCTGCCTTGAATTAATAAAGCTCCTAAATATTTCTCTGCTCTGTCCGCAAATTCAGCTTGCAAAATATCCGCAATTTCCTCTTGCAGCTCAAAAGGGACATTAGCACTAAACCAAATTTTAGATTTTGCCGGATTTGTTTTTTGACCAGATACCAAACCGTATAAATTCAGCGCCTCTAAAATATTATTCGCCTCATGGACCGAAGCTTCGTCGTAAATGATTAAATCGTCCGTGTAAAGAGAATGAGTAAGTACCGGTCTATAGCGGCTTAGTTTAACTCCTTTTATTTTGCCAACCATGTGAAAATGATTTAAAATTTGAGTGAATAGCTCCGTACCTAAAATAAAAAGGAAGGGTGATAAATGACAACCTTGTCGCAGGCCTCTAAGCCATCGTCTTTTTCGTTTATTTGAAGCGTAAATTTTGTCGAAGTAATACAACCTTTTATCTTGTCTATAAACGCCTCTCGAAAATTAAAGATAGTCATCATTTCGAATAAAAATAACCATTCCATCCGGTCAAAAGCTTTCACCAAATCTACCTTGATCAGTGCAAAAGAATGTGATTTATAATTCGGGCTTTGGAAAGTATGTATTTCTTTGTTTAAGATAATATTATCTTGAATAAGCCGGCCTCTTACATAGCCGGATTGGTTTATAGAGATGATGCTCGGTAGTAGAGGTTTAATTCTGTTGGCAAGAACTTTGCTTATCACTTTGTAAATATAATTATACACACTTATCGGGTGGTATTCAGTTACTTTTGAAAAGATACAATAAACAAAAGTTTGAGAGTTTCATGTAATACTCCTTTTTGTTTCCCAATTTCCATATATTACTGTACATTTCTCGATCTTTTTAATCTTGAAAACTCTTTAATTTGGTTTCATGGTGCCTTCGAAAAGTATATATATATCTTTATTCTTAATTTAATTTCGGTGTAACAGCTAATTTGAAAAGTACATTACTATATTGCGTAGCATTTTTATGTCATACTCTTTTGAGATGATGCATATAAAAACCGCTAAATTTTCAATAATTTAGAAACTATTTCACAATTTAGGCATATAGAGTAATGGAGCTCTTTGCCCATGGTCTCAAATAATTTTGGTTTAGGGAAATGCACAAACATAACGACACTGTAGCACGACGGTACTGTAAATATACTTTTTTTTGCATTTTATATATTATTTTCTCATTTTATATACTTTTTTGTCATTTAATATACTGTTATTTATTCTTTGTATATTTTTTTTATTTTTATACTTTTATATACTGTTTTCCCATTTTATATATTGTTTTCTCAGTTTTTATATATTATTGTCACTTTTTATGTATATACTGTTATTAGAAAATAAATTATATATACTGTCATGTATATATTGTTATTAGAAAATAAATTATATATACCGTTATTAAATCCGTCGTAAACAGTCGTGCTCGTTCTTTTATTTAAAGTAAACAAATTCTAATTGTTCATACAAAAGAAAATTAATTAATTAGTCTGTGCTAAAGTGCGCATGGAAAGTGACAACGCGGCCTCCCCTCTGCTAAAATGCGCCAGCTTCCTTGCGAAGTCCCCACTGAATATTCGGTTCTTCGTTTCTCGCACCTTATCGGGTTTCATTTATTATCGGGTTCGGATCCTTGTTCCAATAACTGAACAAAAGAAAAGAAGTCATATTTTGTGTTTGTGTGGTCTAATGGAAATGGCTTTTTGTATGACCCGACAATGTGGATCCGAACCCATGGGTTAGAATTTGTATGGTGGAATCCGTATACAATGGACCTAATAACTCAACCATTAAATCATTAATTAATTGATAAGGCTTATATTTGATAAAGTTTAATAATTTATATTATTTACATATTGTGTTTTTGATGCATTACTTTTTTTATATATCTTATTTGTTATTTTTATATATTCATTTTTTTCTTTTTTCCGAATATTACAAATTTGTATAAATTCACTCATTTGCACATCTTTGTATTAATTATAAATTTAACTTACTAACATACTCTTTTGTACATTTTTCATTTTCATTTAATTTACAAATTAATACACAACTCGTAGCGCGATGGACCCTGAAAGATATTCCCTTACTAAAACAAACCCATCATATTTTAGCCTAATTTATATACATAGGCAATATTATGTATATTAATTTCCTTATCACATAAATATCCACAAAATTAATTTCCTCGTTTAAACCAAATCAATAACCATTATTCCATCATCATAAATTCCACCAAACATTCCAGATGAAAACTCCCTGCATACAGAAGTGGGACCCAGTCACAGTGACACATTTTTATATTCATCTCTCTCGCCTCTTCTTCTTCTTCTTCTTCCTAAAACCTCTTCTTTCTTCTTCTTCTTCTTCCGACAATGGCGAGCCCGCCAAAGCCGTGGAAAGCAGAGTACGCCAAGTCCGGCCGATCGTCCTGCAAGACTTGTAAGAACGCAATCGCAAAGGACCAGTTTCGGTTGGGGAAGATGGTCGTCGCTACCCAGTTCGACGGTTTCATGCCTGTATGGATTTGTTATTTATTTCATTTCCCTGATTTTTCTTGTATTTTTGTGATTTTTTGCATTTTTGTCTTTCTGTTTTTCACATTTTTGGGTCTCTCATTGTTCTATTTTGAGGTATTTGCGCATTCACCATCTGAAAAGTAGTACCTTTCACTTAAAAATAGTTTTTATTTATTAAGACCTTTTTACAATGTTTCAATTTGTGTACTTTGTAGTTTGTATTTCCTGGCATATACTTGCAAATTCTTGGTTGGCATTATACCTTTATTTACCTTTTTATTCTTTCCTTCTTTTGAGATATTTGCACATTAAGGTAGTGGCTTTTCACGAAGTTGTTATTTTCTATTGTTTTCTTCTTTCGGATTTGTTTTCATATTTACCCTTATAAAGTTCAAAATAGTTGTTTTATTAACAGCATTCACTTGTATTTGTATAAATTGGCAATTTTATGCTAGAAATGATGAATGTGAAACAGATTCAGACTCCACATTTTCTTCACATTCAGTACAATGTTACATGCAGTTAAATTATTAATTTGATTTCTTTTATCTTGTCAGACTAACTTTGCAACTGAGTAAAGATATCGACTTTTTTAATCATTCCTTACATTTTTTTCTCATCTTTTTTTTGTATTTTTTTCATGCAGATGTGGAATCACGCTAGTTGCATCCTGAAGAAAAAGAACCAAATTAAAGCGTATGTAGCAACACTTCACTAATTAATCATTAAAAATATCAATATAAAAATAATTAAAAATTGAATAAATTAATTTTACAGGCTCGGTGACGTGGAAGGTATTGATTTGTTAAGATGGGATGATCAGGAAAAAATACGCAAATATATCGAATCTGGTACCGACTCAACAACTGGTACCGAATCAAAAACTGGTACCAAAAAAGACGAAACTTCTGTTTCGATTGATGAGTGTGCGATCGATATTTCTCCCTCTTCTCGCGCTTCGTGCAAAAGCTGCAATCAGAAAATCCAAAAAGGAACCGTGAGTAATTTTATTTTATTTTGGATCTGATTTAGTGTGAATGTTAATTACGCTTTACTTTTTGTGTTGAGATTCTGTAAATGTTTAAGCAAGTCTAGTAAATACATGGAAAAACTTCATTTATCAAGGATTAAGCATTCCAGTCTTCATACTGTTAGAAGTCTAAACCCTAAAAATGCAATACGTTAGACCTAAAACCCTAAACCATAAAACTCTAGATCCAAAACAAAAACCCTAATTCGGTCTTAACAGAAAATATGCGAGAATGTAACACCTCTTTTTCTTGCATCTAAACCCTAATTTGTAATTTTTTATTTTTTTTATTTTTTAGGTGAGAGTCTCAACAAAAAGGGAAGGAAAAGGCGCGAGAGGTTTACAGTGGCACCACATAAATTGCTTCATAGAAATATCTCCATCTACTGATATTAAACAAGTACATGGCTGGGATAATTTAAGTCCTGAAGAAAAAGAAACCGTTCTTCCTCTTCTCAACAAGAAAAATGAAACCAAAAACCAAGGTAATTTAAATAAAATTCAGCCTTTTATTATTATTTTTGTTATTTGTGTTAAATATGTTTAATGAGGTTATAATTAAATTGATTAAATTATGTTTTATTTTATTTTATTTAGAAGATGAGCAAAAGGTCACAAAGGGAACCAAGCGAAAGAAAGGCGGCGCCTCAGCCGAGCCTTCCACAAGCAAAGCTCCAAAATCAGAACCCCACGAGAATCCGGGAAAAGGAAATCCGGGAAATGCAGAATCCGGGAATCCGAGTTCCGATTCTTCTGCTGAGCTGGAGAAGAAGCTGAAGGAGCAGAGTGAGTTGATATGGAAAATGAAGGACGAGCTTAAGAAGCATGTGACAACTGGCGAGATGAGAGAGATGTTGGAGATCAACGGCCAGGATTCGACCGGATCTGAATACGATCTAAGAGACCGCTGGTAATTAATTAATCGTTTTGTTTTGTTTCTGATGGTTGATAAGCGAAATATGTATAAGTGGTAAATGAATCTTCATTTTCAAGAACTTTTTGCGATACCACTTGTACATGTTTCCTTTACCTGCTATATATGTATGTTTTGCTTTAGTTTCCTTCTCCTTTAGTTTTTGAAAAATTATGATTGCTCCCTCATTATTTTCTCCATTTACTGCTTCTTGACTGAGATGATAAGCAAAACATATAAGTGTGGTAAGCGGACTTTCAAGAAACACATACCACCTAACTATCCATCTATTTTGCTTGACTAATCTCTTGCCTTTTAAAACTGAATTGTTAATTCATAATATTCATTTATGCTACAATCAATATTTTTTGTTGTAATTAATATAACATAGTATTTTTTTTTAATCTTTTTTGGTTGTACAATCATCTTATAGTTTTGAATGTTGGGTCAATATTTAACTCATTTGAATTATTTGACACAATTTTAAGAATCTGGACAAAATATATTAATAAAAAAAAATTATAATAATGATTCATCCACAGTCTTTCAATATAATATTTATTGCCAGTCTTTTTTTTCAACACTAACAAAAAATATGAATAAAAATATATAAAAAATAAAATTAGACCAATGTTAATGATGATAGCTGCACCAAACAACTGATCAAAGCTATCTAAGATTATTGATAATCCATCGTTCCATTGACTTATTTCAGTTTCCTCCATCATTTCATAATCACTAATTATGCCATTTGCATGGTTTTAAGCATCGTTTGAGCGGATAACTCCAAATATTATTTGCTTGATAGAAACAAGTCATCTGACCTCAATCTTGAACATATTTTCTCAACTATGGGATCAAAAGTATAGGATATTTATACAACTTTGGTTTCATTTTATTGGAGAAGCGGTACCATAACCAAACTCATGATTGATCATGCAACATTTGTGATTAGTCATGAAGTATTTGCGATTAATCATGCAATATTTGCTTTTCATTAGCAATGCAATCACAAAAATCTCATGTTTCTTAGAGAAACGACGGTACCTAGGAGGGGTTTTTACTTACCAAAATCTGACTTACCACCTAAACATGTCTGACTTACCACCTATACATATCTGACTGACCACCTATACATGTTTGCTGTTTCAGATACCACATATACATGTTCCCCTTCCCACCTCTCACTAACCTTGGAAACAATTACAAAACCCACTCTCTCTCTCTCTCTCTCTCTCTCTCTCTCTCTCTCTCTCTACTTTCTCTCTCTAACTCTCTCTTTCTCTCTCTACAGTGCGGACGGAATGCTGTTCGGCCCGCTGGGCCCGTGCCCGGTATGCCAAGAAGGCTCGATCCGCTACGCGGACGGGCAGTACAGGTGTCGCGGCTACGCCTCAGCATGGAGCAAGTGTTTGTATTCCGCTACAGAACCGGTACGGCTCAAGGCCAAGTGGAAGCTTCCGGAAGATTCCGTCAACGATTTCCTAACCAAGGTAGTGTCAAATATATTATTTATGCGTGTATAGTACCGAATATATGATGTTTTTTAAAGGAAGTGTGATATGTGATTGTTATGTACGTATATGTATATGTATATGCATGAACAGTTTAATTAATATGGGTATGTAATGTGATGTGTGCCATGCAGAATTTCAAAAAAAAATAAATATGTATGGAGGGTAGTTTGGTAATTTTGAAAAAAATGTGATTAAAGAACGTATATGTTAATTTATATGTGTTGACAGTTTTTTTAACGCATGTATGTAATGTGAAACTTAGAAAATAATAAATGTATATTGAGGGTAGTTCGATATGGGAAATATTCTCAATGTTTTTGTAGGGTTGATACAATAAAGTTTTCCGTTTTTTTTTTTGCATCATTTTATTTTCTTATCTTTTTTTGTTTTGTTTTTAATACAGTGGTTCAAATCACAAAAGGTGAAGAAGCCAAGTAGAGTTCTTCCCCCATTGGCTCCTTGTAGCAGCAGCTCAACTCCAAGTCGTGCGATCGCTCTGCCAGGTGGCAGTGGCTCATTGGCCGACCTGAAAGTTGCTGTAATTAGCAATTCTGACGACGAAATTGTACTTCCTTGTTTCCCCAGATTTGGATAAACATTGTTTTATTTTACGTAGTTGTTGACTGATTAGTTTTGTTATTTTGAATTTTTAGGAGGGTTGGAAGCAGAAAATTGAGGCGGCTGGAGTTAATTACCATCCCAAAGTCAAGAAAGGTATTTATGCATTTATTTATTTATTTTCATTTTGTTTCCCCCTTATAAATATGACCTAAGTTTTGATCAAATAAATTTACTCTTTTATTCATTTTCTTCTTAACAGATACAAGCTGTTTGGTTGTTTGTGGAGAGGTAGACAACGAAAATCCCGAAATCAGAAAATCAAGGTTTATTTTTTACTAAACTCAAAACCTTGATAAACATATTTAATTTACTTAATTAATGAAAAATAATTATTTATTAATTTATGTAACAGGAGGATGAAAGTAGCGGTGGTAAGAGAAGAATACCTCACAGAATGCCTCAACAAAAAGCAAAAACTCCCGTTCGATCCGTACAAAATCGAGTCGGCTCTGGAAGCTTCTAGAAGCATGGTCACGGTCAAAGTCAAAGGCCGCAGCGCGGTTCACGAGGCGTCAGGCCTGCAGGACACCTGTCACATTTTGGAAGTGGGGAAGAGTATTTATAATACTACCTTGAATATGTCTGATCTTTCTACTGGAGTTAATAGGTGAGTTATTTTTTGTTAGGGAAATTTGTAAAAAAGCCCTTGCATTTTGCCAGAATTGCAAAATGTCCTTGTATTATTGGCAAAATTGCAAAAAAATTGCAAAAAAGGTTGTGTTTGATGGTAGGAGTTTTTGCAATTTCGTTAATAATATAGTTTTTTCTTGCAATTTTCAATAATATATGGACTTATTTGCAATTAGGCATAATGCGGTGGCTTTGTTTTTCAAATTTCCCTTCATATTATTATCAATTATTGTTAATTGACTTGTTTTAGTATGAATAATTAACATTTTTTTTGGTTTTAGCTATTATATACTGCAAATAATAGAAGAGGATAAAGGCAAGGACTGCTACGTGTTCAGAAAGTGGGGCCGAGTTGGAAATGAGAAAATCGGAGGGACCAAATTGGAAGAAATGTCAAAAGAAGACGCGATTCATGAATTCAAAAGGTTGTTTTTTGAAAAAACAGGGAATCATTGGGAAGCGTGGGAGAAAAAGGAGGGTTTTGAGAAACAGCCCGGCCGGTTTTTCCCTCTTGACATTGTAAGTAAATAATAAATAGTATATTGGATAACTAAATAGTATATTAGAGAATTAAATAGTATATTTTTTTGTTGGTTAGGATTATGGGGTGAAACAAGCGCCTAAAAAGAGAGATGTTAGTAGTGTGAAAAGTTTGCTTCCTGCTCAGTTAGTACAACTTATGAATATGCTTTTTAATGTTGAAACATACAGGTATTTTTTATTTTTTCCATTTCTTCTCGTTTTATTATATTAGTTACCATATTATGTTTAGATAATATGATAATATTTGATAATATATTATTATTATTTTAGGGCTGCAATGATGGAGTTTGAAATAAATATGACTGAAATGCCCCTCGGAAAGCTAAGCAAGCTCAATATCCAAAAGGGTATAAATAAATTCTATCTTTTCTTTTCATAGGATTGCTTCACTTTTTCTTGATAATAATAAATAATAAATTATTGTTTTTTTTTATAATCTTTCTAGGGTTTGAAGCGTTGACAGAAATACAAAATTTATTAAGTGGTGAGAGTAGCAATCAAGATCCAGCGATTAAAGAAAGTATGTTAATAGCAGCAAGCAATCGGTTTTTTACGCTTATACCCTCCATTCATCCACATATTATTCGAGACCAATCCGATTTTAACTACAAGGTAATTTACTCTCTCTCAATTTTCCCCCATATATTAATTTAATTAATTAATTTTTTTTATATTTTTTTAGTTGAAAATGTTGGAGGCGCTACAAGACATAGAAATTGCGTCTAGATTGGTCGGTTTTGACGGTGATAATGATGAAACATTAGATGAAAAATATATGAAGTTAAAATGTCATATTTGCCCCTTATCTCATGATAGTGATGATTATAAATTGGTTGAGAATTTCCTACTGAACACTCACGCTCCAACTCACAAGGTATGTAATTCAAGTAGTTAAGTAAATTAATTAGTTTATATTGTTTAATCAAGAGAATTATGTGTGTTTAACTTTAATGTTTGCTGTGTTATTTTTCGGTAGGAATGGAGTCTAGAATTAGAGGAGGTTTTTACGCTTGAAAGAGAAGGTGAAATTGACAAATATGCCCCTTATAGAAATAAACTTCAGAACAAGATGCTTCTTTGGCACGGTATGTTACATTTTTTATAAAATAAAAATAAAGAAAATGATAAAAAGAAAAACATGAAAAACATTGCCTTTATTTCTTCCCTATTTTACTTCAAAAAAGTTACAAAATATTCGTCCTTTGCTATTCTCTCTAGAAAAAAAAAAAAATAGTAAAAATAAATAAATAAAATAAAATAAATTGTTTGTAAATGTAGGGTCAAGATTGACAAATTTTGTTGGTATCGTAAGTCAAGGGCTAAGAATTGCTCCTCCTGAGGCTCCAGCCACTGGCTACATGGTTCTCTCTCTCTCTCTCTCTCTCTCTCTCTCTCTCTAAACTAACATCATAATCTTTTGTTAAATGACTAATTTACCCTTTTAACAGTTTGGAAAAGGAGTATATTTCGCGGACTTAGTCAGCAAGAGCGCTCAGTACTGTTTTGTCGACAAAAAAGAACCTGTTGGCTTAATGCTTCTAAGTGAGGTTGCTTTAGGCGATATGTATGAACTTAAGGGCGCTAAGGTCAGCCAAACATACATAAACAACGTAACATAATATAATAAGTAAATAAATAATATATGTAATATGTTTTGTGTAGTATATGGATAAACCGCCGAAAGGGAAGCACTCAACAAAAGGAGTTGGAAGAACGGTACCGCTTGAATCAGAGTTTGTCAAGTGGAAAGAGGATGTGGTGGTACCGTGTGGAAAGCCGGTACCGTCTAAGAATAAATCGTCTGATTTGCTTTATAATGAGTATATCGTTTATAATACTGCACAAGTAAGTACTTCGTTTTAGTTTTTAATATTTATTTGTACTTGGTTTGTTTGATTTTCAATTGCTGAGTTGATGTGTTTTTGTTTTGGTAGGTGAAGATGCAGTTCTTGTTGAAGGTGAGGTTTCATCATAAGAGGTGATGATTTAATAGTTTATATTGAATTTGTATAAGGATGTGTTTTGGCTTTTGGGCATGTTAGGTTGTATTAATATATACTAAGGAAAAGTGCATTTTGACTTGGATGTTTCTTATTTTGACTATGGGCTAGGAATAGTGTAGTGTTGTAGTGATGAATGCTGATCATTTTGGTGTACAATGAGGTCCTGTATTATCTACTTTTATATTATGTTTTATCTTTAATATTTATGTAGTTTTTATAGCTCTACCAAAGATTTTAAGTCAATCATTTTCTTCAAGATATTTCGTGATCTCTTTTTTTGATTTATATTATAAGGTCGGAAAATCACATATATGTTATGATGAATTAATCATTTTGATTTGTTGGTTGGAAATAAATAGTGATATTTAGTGTGCACTACTTGGCAAGTTAGTTTGTAACATTAAGTAACAAGCTTATCATTGGAGATGGGCCAATCTAACAAGTGTGCACATCTCCTCTATTTATACCAAGCCACACCATGTCATCTCCTCTTAACATTACCTCAAATACAACATTTCATAACCAAAATAAAGTCCAAAATCCAATATTTAATTCAATAATGAGATGCATGTGGGTTAACGGTCCGATCATAGTCGGAGCTGGTCCATCTGGCCTATCAGTTGCCGCCTGCCTGACTGAACAAAATGTTCCTTACATAATTCTTGAGCGAGCCAATTGTATAGCTTCATTATGGCAAAACAAAACCTACAATCGTCTCAAGTTGCATTTACCGAAGAAATTTTGTGAGCTTCCGTTATTTCCTTTCCCAGACAATTACCCTGAATACCCAACAAAGAATCAATTCATCGAGTACTTAGAATTATACGCGAATCATTTCAACATCAAGCCTCTGTTTAATGAAACCGTGAAATCCGCAAAATTTGATGAGGGTTTGAGATTATGGAGAGTTAAGACTCTTGAAGTGGAGTATATAAGCCAATGGCTGGTCGGTGCGGCAGGAGAAAATGCGGAATTTGTAATCCCGGAGTTTGACGGACTCGAAGGCTTCAAAGGTGGTGTATCACATGTTTGTGAGTATAAAGATGGTGAGTTGTATCGCGGAAAGAGAGTTCTGGTTGTTGGATGTGGAAATTCGGGAATGGAAATCTCTCTAGACCTTTGTGAGCATGGCGCTTATCCTTTAATGGTTGTGAGAGACTCGGTATGTCATTTATTTAAATGATAATTAATGTATCAATATATCACAAGTTCAATTTATAAATTGATAATTATTATTCTCTATCAGCAGGTTCATGTTTTGCCAAGAGAAATATTCGGAAAATCGACTTTTGAGATTGGAGTTCTACTGATGAGATGCCTTCCAGTCCAACTAGTTGACAAATTTATTCTCTTTTTAACATTTTTAGTTCTTGGAAGAACAGACAAATTAGGGTTAAAAAGGCCGATTAAGGGGCCGTTTGAATTGAAAAAAACACAAGGGAAAACTCCTGTTCTTGACGTAGGAACGCTTAAAAGGATCAGAAATGGAGAAATTAAGATTGTTCCTTCTATCAAAAGATTTTGTGAAAAAAGTGTTGAGTTGGTTGATGGAAGAGTTGTACCAGTCGATACGGTGGTTTTCGCGACTGGGTACCGTACCAACATTTTGGATTGGTTACAGGTATGCAGTAACTTCTTTTTTTATCGTTCAGATTATCCGTGTCATAAAAATACAATTCTAACACTAATATTTCACGCTCAACACACAGTAGAAATATATTGTAATTGTAGCAAATCATTCTGGTCAAATAAGAAGAGAAAGCATCGAGCATGTAGTCAATGGGAAAAAAGTTCTAGTTTGTAGTCTCATTATATTGTACCTACTACACACAATTATGTATATTACACTTCATAAGTACAATAAAATTTATTACTTCATCTAAATTTTATGTCAAATTTTTATCCCAAGGAGCCAATGCAAAATGCGCACGAAGAAAATTTAGGGTTATATGTAGTTGGCTACACAAGGAGAGGCCTCTCTGGTTGCACTTCAGATGCAATTAGGGTTTCACAAGATATTTGCAAGGAATGGAGAAAGCAAGCCCTAAACCCTGCTCATGTACTAGAAAAACATGCTCAATGTACAGCTGAAAAAGAATAACTATTTATCTCTTCTCCGATGGTAGATCAGTATATATATATATATAGATAGAGACACAAATTTTGAAGTGTTTTGGGGTCTGTTGATGTGTACATGATATGTGATATTATGTTTTTCTTTTAACCCGTAGGTATGTGATATTATGTTGCAGTTAGATTCTTGTTGTAAAGAGAAAATGCTACTAAATGAGACTATACATAAGAGTCAAGATACTAAGCCTAATTAATATATATAATATTTTCCTTTGCATGGTTCTTGATGTGTCAATGTTATTATTATTTTTTCTATTGAATATAGAGGATTATTTGTCCCACATCTTAGTTTTTTGTATCAACGAGACTCGGATCCATATCTTATAGTTTATTGTACTCTGCATTCGACAATCAACTGAGCAATCGTTGGCAATACTATTATTTTACTTGATATCATAATCAATTTATCCGACTGAACTGAATATTAAGATTTCATATTAAGATAATTTTCATAAACTATGTTTTCATGCAAGTTTAATGGGTGGTTCAAATTAATTAACAAAAGAGAAAGGAAACAAAAAATCACTTGAGTTTCCTTTATCTGATAAAGAGATTAGGGGATGCGGGATACCCTCCTATCCCCCCGTAAATAACTTTTGATTAAATGCAATATATATATTTTTTTTTATTAATGCAATATATTGGAAGTAAGATTCCGAGCCTGTTCCTTTCAATCAAAAAAATCACTTGGGTGAAACTGTGGTTTAATCAGTCAATTCAAACCTAGTCAATTCAGCACACGGCCATTATTCATCTTGCCATGTGAGTAGCTCGCACGTACATCTCTTTGGTTGCGCCATTTAAGGAGCCATCATTTAAATCTTGTATGCCAATCATTAGCTAGACTTCTTCTTCCGAAAGGAATATTTGGTTCAATAAAGTTTTTGTAATGAAAGAGATTTAACTGGTTCTATTATGTATTTATGAATTCTAATCATTTCTTGGACTTCGAGTCAAATGAGAGTACATTTCATAATCTTCATCATGTTCATTAATTGCTAGAAGCTAATAAATATTTTATTTTTTGGGGATTTTTGTATTTTTAGATTGATTTGAGATCGATATATACTTTACGTTATGAACACAAATCTTGAATTAGATTCACTAAATTACGTACTAATCGATCTTATTAGTTATTAGGGATCTCAGAGTCACATCTCAGAGTCGGAAGTATATATTATAAGGACTTACAATCATTTTTAATAACATTGAAAAGATTTTTGTTTTAAATATATATCGTTATTAAAATTCCAACCATATCATTTAAAACACATTTTGGGCCCATTGTAATGAGTAGATTCATGTCATTTGAAAATTTTGGACAATGATTTATCAAATTTAATGAACATACCCTCAAACAGTCATGCAATTGGAATATTTCTGATACATAACTTTCATGATCATGAATCATGATTATATCTATCATTTGAATTTTGAGCAAAATAATTATCTTAAAGGACAGCTAATGCTCAAATGCATGTCTTTGCTTCAACTTTAGAAGCATTTCTTCATCATTGAATGTACAGCTTATTTAATTATTTTGGTACCTAATCATATCTCTTAGTTAGCACTTGATTTTTCTATCATTCCAACTATAAGATACTTGGGGTTTTAAAATAGGGAGCTAATACTGCACGACGGTACTGTAGCGACCATGTAGCGACAATATATACAAATTGAAAAAAACATATAAATTGAAAACAAACAGTATATAAAAATTCATTCGGTAAACAATATATATTTAAAAAAAATGAAAACAGTATATAACATATATAGAAACGCGAGAAAACAGTATATAATTTCAATCCATCGTAATTTCCCATTCCCTTTAAAATAAGAGAAATAGGATAAACAATACATAAAACCCAGAAAATAATTTTTTATATACTATTATTATTTTTGTGTTTTTGTGTATATAGTTTTATTTATATATATTGTTTTCAGAATATATATCTTTATAATATGTATAATACATTTGGTTTTATATATTATTTATATACTGTTTTTATAAAACAAAGGTTTATATATTGTTTCCCAAAAGCAAAAAAATTAGTGGTGGTGCAGCATTAGATCCCATAATTAAATCGCTATCAAATTAAATTCCTCCAGTTGTGACCTGGCCACAAAATTTTGGCATCTCTTGATTGTCGGATCTGTCACACAATAAGCATGTTTGACTTTGATTAACATATTATATGTTTGGTGAGTCATTTATATCAACAAGATATTTATTTCTTTAAAGAAAAAAAAAAGATGTAATCCAATGTAACTTATATTCATTTATTAAAAGGATTAGGTTGCACGTGAAGACAATGACATAAAGTGATAAAACTATACTGATGAATAAGTTTCTTAAGAAGAATATTTGTAGTGATAGTTAGCAAAATATCGGATTGAAAAACAATCCTTGTAATATAGAGCTTTTCAAACCAATTTTTTCGTAAGTTGAATAATGTTAGTGTTATTTGTAAATAAGTTGATGTTTTGGGCGTAAACGGTAAAAAAACCATACGCATGTTAGACCCGTATCTGTCTACACATAAGATCTTATATAGTGTAGTCATCAGAAGCCTTTGTTAATTTAGGAGTAATCACTATGATAATTCCCAATATTAGGAAAAGTTACCATCCAAAATTCTCCGAAAAAATCACAAAAAAAAAAATGAGAAAAAAATATAAAAAAGACTCACTAAGAGTCATATAATTCCCCAAAATTGTATCAAGAACCAAATTATAAATGAAATAGATAACAAACTCAAATATGTACATTATTAATCCCTTAATAATATCAAAAGAAGTAACAAAACCAAATTCAGTAAAAGAAAATTAATTTTTTCTTACTAGCTAATCCAACTAGATCCAGTCAATTTTTTCAACCGATTTTCCATAATCTTATTCCTCACATTTTCCACCAAATCCCACCTCCCACATGAAGCATGCAAATTCGAAACAGAAATTAAATCACTCGGATTTTTTACTTTTTCACCCTCTAAACCAATAAGATTTTCATAAGCCAAATCCCTCACTTTTTCATTATTATATTTAATCGCCGCCTTGAAAAGCGCGCCCCAAACACTTTTAGTGGGTTTAATAGGCATGGATTTAATAATATCCAAAGCCCGATTTATTTCGCCAGCTTTTCCTAATAAATCGACTAAACACGCGTATATTTCTACACTTGGTTCGATCGAGTGGTCTTTTATAAGAGAATTGAATATTTGTAACCCTTTTTCTACTAAAACAGAACGGGAGCAAGCTGAGAGAATCGCTAGCGCGATTAAATTGTCTGGCTTAAACCCTAATTTGAGCATTTCGTAGAACAATTTAACTGATTCTTCTCCTTTTCCGTGCAATCCGTAACTTGAAATCATGCAAGTCCAAGAAATTGAGTCTTTTTGCCAAGACAGATCATCGAACAGTTTCTGTGCGTAGTTTAAACTACCGCATTTTGAATACATGTCGATTAGAGCGTTGTTTAGTGAAGTGTTGGGAGAAAATAGCATTTTGAGAGAGTAAGAGTGAATGCTTTTTCCTTCTGGAAGCTTTACGAGAGAACCAATCGAAGGAAGAATTGTGACTAGAGTTATTCTGTTGGGAAATATTTTATCTCTGATTTGCATTTCTCTAAAAATATTCAAACTTTGCAAGAACTTTTCGTTTGAAACATACACACCAATCATGGCAGTCCAATTGACGACATTTCTCTCAGGCATTTCATCGAACACCTTGCGTGCTAAATCCACACGAGCAGCTTTAAAATACATGTTAATCAAGCAATTACTGACATGAAAATCTGATCCGAAATTCAATTCATTTCTAATTACAAAACCATGAATCTCTCTTCCATGAGGAAACCAACAAACCGGCAAAACTGAAGAAACAGTAAACCCATCAGGCCGAAACCCCTCATATTGCATTTGTCTCAATATTTCCAACACAAATTCATTATTTCTCTTCGAAAAGAAGGAAATGAGAGTGTTATAAGACGACACAGTTCTCACCGGCATTTCATCAAACAGCTTTCGCGCCTCAAACAAAAAATCATTACAAAGGTATAAAGAAACAAGCGAGTTAGTGAGAATGGCGTCAATGGGCAAAAACCCACAACGCAGAGACAGAGAATGCAGAAGAAAAGGGACATGAACCGAAGGTAGAGGAAAAATGGAGTTACAAAGGGATTTGGAGAGCGAAGAGAGAGTGAAAGCGTCATGACGGAGGTGAAGAGGGAGATGGTTGAAGAGGCAGAGGAGAAGGCGAGGAGTAATGGAGGCGAAGGAGGAGAGAAGGGTGGCGAAGGGAGGAGGAGAAGGAAGAGAGAGGAGAGGAAGCAGAGAAGGCGAGGGCATTTGCGAGTTTTGAGATTTTGTAGGGGTCTGTTGGTAAGATGTTTTTAGGTCTTGAAGGGGTTTGGTATTTGAATTCCTGGTTTTGAATGAAAATTAGGAATTTGAATTCCATGTTTATAAGTTGAAAGTTAGGTAGTCCGGGAATTGAAAAAATCCCACTTTTGCACCTTAAATTTTTTAAAAATTCTTACATCCTAATTATTGTTTGAGTGGCTTATTTCATTATCCTCCATTTTATAGTCACTAGTCAGGCCAGTCGTACCGTTATAAGCATCATTTGAGCGGGAAATAATTACTTGATAAAAAAAAGTCATTTGTTTCGTAACCTTTTGTTTTTTTTGGATCAAATAGGCTCCAGGTCATGCTTGGAGGTCTGGATAGTTATACTCAAAGTAGTCCATCCATCAAGAAAATTGATGAATTTTACAATTGAATAAAAGCAAGAAAGAAAATAAAAGATTAACAACAATACATTTCCAAAATGACCCGGCCTCAAAATGATCCTATGCCTACAAATTGTTCGAGCTTCCTACAAATTATTCCAACTAGCAAGAATTGACAAGAGTCGAAAGGTCTGATGCTTTGTTGGAGAAAGTCCTAGTACATCTTTTCCTCCAAATCGCGAAAAAAGTGGCGAACAATTTAGGGTGTTTTGTAACCTGTTTTGTTTTGTAACCTGTTTTTTGAGGATTTTTACACCTCTAGCTCTTAATTTTGAGCACTTTTACATCCTCTATCAGGTAAGTTTTAGTGTGCAATCAGTAGTTTATGTAGCTGCACCAAACAAGTGATTGACATTGTCTAAGATTCTTCATAATCAATTGTTCCATTGGCTTATTTCAGTTTCCTCCACCATTTTATAATTATCGGTCAGGCAAGTTGCACAGTTATAAACATCATTTGAGTGGGAAATAATTAGTTCATAGAAAAAAAAGTCATCTAACCTCAATGTTAAAACATATTTTCTTAATTGTGGGATCAAAATATAGGAGAATTATACAACTTTGGTCTCTTTTTTATTGGAGAAGAGGTATCAAATCATGATTAATCATGCAATAGTTGTGATTAGTCATCATGCACTATGTTTGATTAATCATGCAATATTTGTTTGATCATGCAATTTTTGTTTCGTAACCTAAATTTCAGGAAGTCATGAACTGAATTCTTATTTTCTCATTCAACCTCCCAAAAAGTTAAAATTTAACCTCTCATAAGGGCATTTAAAATCTTGAAGTTAAGGGGCACTGTTACAAAAATGACCCACGAAGTGAAAAAAAAACTCGGCCCAGACTTCATGCATTCCAAATGAAAACCACTTCCAGCCCATTTGGCCTTTTTGAAAAATATATAAAAATGAATAGAAAAATAGAAAAAAATGACATTTTCTTCTAATCTAAACTGAAAGAAGCAAAAAAAAAAAAAAAAAAAAGGAAAAGTTTTACCTTTGATAAGACAGGATAATATCGGGGAGCGAAAAATCCCGGCAGGGGCGACCTGAGAACACAAGAGACTTAATTCAATCTGGTCAGTTTGATCTGAATTATATGTCGATTAGGAACAAAATCTCGTGTGTTTGCAGGTCGCTCCTGTAGGGATTTCATCGCCGTATCAGCATTAAGAATAATTCATATTTTGTGTATATTCATCTTTGTATATACTATATATAATATATAATTTGGTAGTCCCAATTTATGGGGGATATAAATTGTACTATGAAACCTATTGATGTACTATGAAAGTACTAAGATTGAGAATGTACAGCTTGTACTGCAGCTAGGGTTTGGAATTGTACTGCATTGGATTTGGAGTCCCAATTTCATTTTCAACAGAAAGAGAGATTATAGTGTTGTTTGTCTGGAGGTAGTTTATATCCTCAAAAGATAAGATACAAAGAACCCCAACAAAATGCTTAAAATTTTGACAAAACCCTGAATTCTTAAAAAGTGCAAAACTTTTTTTCATTAATTTTGAAGGTTAAATAAAAAGGTCACTGCCATTATCTCCCTTTCAACGTTCGGATTTAAACTGAATCATCCATTTTCATTTTTTAACCAAACTAAAAACTACTAAAGCCCTATATTTTGCTTCAACTAATATCTTGGGTTTACACAATATTTTTGTGCACATCATCCTGAATTTTGATAGTAAAGTCGTGCTTTTGATAACTAAAACATACATCAGGCGTTTATTTGTGGTTTTGAATTGTTAAGAGGATTTTTGTAATATTAGAGTCTTTAATTGTAGTTAGGCGTTTAACTCATTTGCTTTCATTTAACATAATTCAAAGAAATTGGACAAGAAAAAAAATCAACTCATTTATTGAGAAAAAATGGTTCAAATAGAAACATTGTCAATTATTTTGTCAAATTAGGTATCATTTAATATAACAAATATACGCTAATGGTTTTCATTTTCTTCTATATATCTATTAAAAATAAAAAAGAATACAAAAAATTTAAGTATTGTAGAAAACATTTATGGTAAATCTTTTTAAAGTGTTTCATGGTTTTTGATAACTTGCCTTTTTTAAAACTATAACTAAACAAATCAACTTTTTGATCGAAGAATTATGTTTGACATCTCAGCTACTGCAAAAATAATCAATGTCATTTAAGATTCTTCATAATCCATTGTTCCATTGGCTTATTTCAGTTTCCTCCATTTAGTTATGCAAAGTACCACTATTACTTTATCACTAGTTATGCAAAGTACACAGGTTTTAAACGTCATTTGGGCCGAAAACTCAAAATAATTACTGGATACAAGTCATCTGACCTCAATGGTAAACATATAGTGGTTACGATTGAATTGTACTGGGATCTAACATATAGGAATTTTATACAACTTTTGTTTCTTTTTCATGAGAGAAGAGGTAGCAAACTTATTCTTAGTCATGCAATATTTGCTGTTACTCATGCAGTATTTGTAATTAATCATGCAATATTTGCCAGCCATAACAAAATTTTCATGATAAGTCAAAAGAAGGAAGTAGTTGGAATTTTTTATTTTCCAAAATATCGATTTAACCTTTCAAACTCCTAATATCAATCTTTTTATGTTGAGTATAGGCCAAAATTTATCCTTCAAAACTCTAAAATATTTCAATTTAAACCTTCCGAAACTACAAATATCAAATCCTTATTGTTGCTTACTTTGAAACTTAATTTAATAAAATCGTTGAGCGTGGGTCGATGCTCCTCAGGCTTTATCGCAAAAAAATCCTATTGTTGCTATTAATCAAAATCACAGTGATGACATAATAAAAGACTAATATGGACAAATTCGAGCGCAAACATATCTAACAACTGATGAAAAAATCGATGAGTTCATCAATCGACCAGAGCGAAGAACCTTTCATCCCACCTTCCTTCTCTTTCATGGCACTCCTTGTAATCTCCTTACAAATAGCAGCATTCTCTCTCATCGCCTTTCCTCTCTCTCTTATCATTTCTTCCTTTACCAACTTCACCACCTTTTCTTTTTGTAACTCTCTCTCTCCTCTATTTATCTCTACACTAACTCCCAATTCCTCCCTCAACATCTTTGCATTGTAGAACTGCTCAGCAGCTAACGGCCAAACGACAAGTAGCACGCCTCGACTCAGACTCTCTAGTATTGAGTTCCATCCACAGTGACTCAGAAATGTACTGATTGCTTTGTGTGTAATTATCTCCAGTTGAGGAGCCCATTTCCATATTAGGAGTCCTTGATTAGTATATGTAATTCTTTCAATATACCCTTTTGGTAACCATTTTTGCATTTGTTCATTGTCATCAACTTCATCATTGTTCTTTTTGTTAATACCTGATACAATTCTTTACATTTTAGACATATACTCATATCTATATTTAGAAGGATCTCTAAATTCAAGTGTTCTGTCGAGGGTTACGATGGTAAAATTTGCTAGGGTAGTATAATTTTCTTTGGTTTTATTATCACATATTAATCATCAGTTCATTTTTGTACTTATTTCAAGTAGATTTGCTGCACGTTTAATATGTGGACTTTTTTGAATATTTGACAGAGCTGCTTTTATTCTGCATCGTTTAGGACTGTTATATTAGTAAGAATTTGTTATTTTTGTTTCTTTTTCAGTGGAGCCATTGGAACCATTGGTTCTGGCAACAACTGAGAAATCACTGGATTTGTATATACAATACTTAAAAAAATCATCCTTTGAAGTAGATGATTTTAGATTGCAGGTACGAAACTGAATCCCTATTTGTTTTATAACCATTCGCCCTCTTTTCAGTCTCAGTTGAGCCTCATTTTGAACCAATTTAGGCTTAGTTAATCAGTTTTGCAATTAAAAAAAAATATTCTTGTAGTTGTGAAACTATTTTATAATTTTGGTTAAATGTTTTGAACTTTTTCAGATTTAAGAAGCGTAATTCATGGATCTCTCTTTACAAACCGAATTTTCAGATTGTCAGGATTTACATGAAATTAGGCCTGCAAGTATTATCATCGAAAACCTCTCATCTATTCCTGTTAAATCCACAAGCACCCAATTGGAAAATATCTGCTATTTGCAAGGTAATTATTTTATTTATGTCTTATACACCTTCATTTACTCATGATATTAAACCTTAATTAATTGACTTATTTATTATTTGATAATTAATTATGAAGTTGTAATTTTTTTTTTAATTAGGAGCTTCATTTTGATTATAAGTTATTTGAAGGAAGTGTTATATAAAGCATGAATACTCAACACCAGGTAAATAAATCTACCCTGATATACTATTAATATATTTTTGTCTTGAAAAATGGGATATTCTCCAAAAGGCCCCTAGAGTTTTTTAAGTTTATAAAGAAACTCATTACATTTGGAATGAAAAAAAAAAAAATTCTGACTTCGGGAATTAAAGAAATCCGACTTCTATATTTTCACTTTTGAAAGTAGGTTTCCTTATTATGCCAAAAACTAAGTAGTTTTTTGAAAAAATTCCATTACCGTGGGTCTTGTGTTTCAAGGACATACCAAGTGGGTCAGTTGAAATCTTTAATCTGAAGTTAAAGATTGCAATGCTGTAATTTGTTGATTAATGTAGGAAAATTTGCAGAAAAGCCCTGCATTATGCTGAAATTGCAAAAAAAAAAAACCGTGATTTGTTGGAAATTGCAGTAAACTAACAGTGTTATTGTGACTAATAACCAGGATTTTTTTTTGCAATCTTGGCAATAATGCATGTGATTTTATGCAATTTTCATTCAGTCATTTTTTTTGGCAATTTTGGAATTATGCAGGGGTTTTTGTGCAAATTCCCCATTACTTTAAATCAACAAATTTTGACTTAATATGATAGTATACTTTTACTGTCATTTGAGCGTGAGTGTGCATTTGGAAGTCAAAAGAGATTTAGTCATGTAATATATTTTAAAATTTGGTTATTTTGTTTGACAGGCTTTGGCAGTGGATTTCTCGCCAAACGGATATTATTAATTTGGTGATGGGAAATGAAGATGATTTCTCGCCAAACGCTCATCTCCTGCCACAGCCTGATATGACACCAAAGCAATGGTATGTCTTTTAGGGTTTAGAGTTTTTTAGAATTCTCTCTTTAAATGTGAATTAAATAGTTTATTTGCAAGAGTTTTGCATTTATTAACTGCAGCTCTGAACTGTCGAGATATCAAGCATATCAAATCGCTGGCGGAGCATGAAGTCAAACTTATGAGTTTGGATATTATTGCCGGTAAGTCTTGAACTTGTATTTTGTAACAAATTGTTGTTTTTATTTATATCTTAATGTAATATTAATTTTGTGATATAATGCAGATGGATAGCACATAGCGACGGTTGCACATGACCGAACTATAAAAGATTTGGTCGTGTAGAAGCAGCAACAGACATAAATGATATTTATGTAAATTATCAGTGTAGGTTATTGCACGAATATGTTTAATTAATAAATTAATTGCAATATTATTGTATAATTAATCATTTATAAATTTTTCATATGAAATACTGAATTGCAACATTATTGTATAATTAATCATTTATATGTTTTGAATTGTGACAAATTGAAGTTATATATTTTCTTTTATATAGATATATTTGGTAATTTTGATCAATTGTCTTTTACCCGCAGCTACGCGCGCGGGTATACCACTAATATTACATTTAATCGTTGTATGAAATATAATCTCTTGAAATATTGTTTCTTTCTTTTGTAGGAATTTACATAGTAGTAATTTTCATCATTATAGAATGAAGGGAACCTCTTCATTACGTGGCATGTTGCATGTGATTAATCTTACAAGTGTCGTGGAATGGGCTCTTTTCTTCCTACTATTGTGGCGGGAGAAATATAGTTGTCCATTTTAAATCTTCTCCAATCCAAAGTTATCTATTGTTAAAATGGGGTTTACTTATTTTTTTATTTATTTTTGAAAAATATATTAAATGAGACTCATTTAACAGTCATGAATGATACAAGACTACAAGTGAATTTTAGGGAGTCACGTATTTGAACCCATAGTGGCATGTGATGTGTAACATTCTGATCATTTTTTGAGATAGCTATGTAACTCTATTGACATTAAATATCATAGTATTTTTAGGAAATTAATGAAGCATAATAGATATTATATTTCTCTTACAATTTTATTTTATTTACTTCTGAAATTATCAAAACGATATTGATTTTGCAATAATTAGTACTTTTTTTGTTTTTGTTTTAATAGAATATTATATTTGCCTATGTGGATGAATATTGCAAATATTCACTATGGATACAAGAAAAATATCGTGCCAATCATTAGAGGATAATTAGCAAACTGCTCCTTAGTAAGATCTACAAATATGAGAGAAACTACCAAATTTCACCAATACTAATTAATAAATAAAGAGAAAATACTCCTATACTTATTTGATTAGTACAAATGAGATTGATTAGCATATATGAAATTTCGCATTAAAGAAAGAGAAAATATTCATTATTTCACTTTTTTTTTTTGAAAATGTAGCCGATAAGATTACAAAAGACTTTTCATTAGAAAATAAAAGTTGCTATAGATTAATATTACAAAAAGAAATTCAAAAGCCAAAGATAAGATTATTATTTTATTTATACAATATAGCCAAAAGTTACCCTAATTACTCATTGTCCTTGACGGAATCTTCAATCCGGATCTTTTAAACTTCTCATCGATTATGTTATCAAGTGTTTGCGCCATTTTGGAACTTATGTGATTTCTCCAGTCTCCCACGACACCTTTCCTGAAAAAAGCCGTTCGTGATACATGTTTATCGTTAAAACCGGGGGGTATCCAAGCAGTCTTGTTCACATCTAAATTCTTGAGATTCTGAAAGCTACATAGCTCTATGATCTATTCGATTACCCCTTGCTCTTCTTCTGCCCCTGAAAAGGCTTGACCGATGAACTCCGCCAGCTTCTCAACATGCTTCTTTGACTCGAGCAACATCTCTTCGTACTTTAAAAATAAAATCTTTTCTGGTCTTTCCACACTTTTTTCCCAAAAACCTAAAATGTGATCCCATATAGGGCCAAAAGGAGATACACCATCGCAAAACATGGAGAACAACTCATTGAAAGGGGATTTACGATCACCCTCCTTGTTTAACTCACACGCAAAATGATACATCGAAACAAAAACATCCTTTGGGTCTCGACAAACATAAATAATCTTACAATCTGTATCTGTGATTGAATTGGGGAGGAGCGAGTGAGGCAAGTGAGTGCTTAAGACGCGTGGAGACGGAATGGCCTCTATTAAAGAGCTTCGACCGAGGGTAAGTTCTTTTTCCATAAAAGCTATGCATTGGTGAGGATTGTTGGTAAGAAGAGGATGTTGATTTAACAAATAACTCGTACGGGTCATAATAGCAAATACTAGGGCTTTGAGCCATGTCGTACCGGATTTAGGATAGCTCGCAAGAAAAAGATCAGTAGGGCGGGATTGAAAGTGGTTTTGCATGGTTAATGCGCCTGGTACGAAAAACTCCGGTAACCAAAATCCTTGGTACAATCTATGCTGGCGTGGACCATACAGTCTGACAGGAAGCGTGTTGATTAGATCGCAGTATTCTTGAGGTGGTTCACTTTTAGTGAGATTTTCATTGGCTTCTTCAATGGCTCCGAAAGGCATTGGAGTACCACGGTGATTTGAAGTCTGAGTCATTGATGAAGGTACAGGTAACTCAACTATTATAATTTGAACTCTAGCTTTCGGACTAATTTGAGGAGAAAACCAATCACATATATTGGTTCATGCAAATGTTAGAAAGAAGCGGTGCTCATTTATAGCATTAATCTTAGCTAGTGTTAATCTAGTTTTGAAGGTAGCATTAATATGATACTAAATATAGTTTAAATAAAATTATTTACTAGATGGTGAAATCACAATTAAAAAAGCAATAAATATGCTCGGGTACGTGGCTGTTGCATGGGGTTACATTCTACACGTGTGAAGTTGTTTTGGCTCTTCTGTTCTTCTTGACACACGTAGCTTTCTTATTTTTCTTTACACGCCCAAAATTGCTTCAAATTATTTTCTTAACAAAACAAACAAATCATTATTCTGGTAACTTGATTATTTAGCATGCACCACTATTCCATTCCATTATATTATACCTTAGAGCATATATCCACGAACAATGGCCAAGAGTTGTGATATCCATGATACTCCAATTCTTTTCAAAACAATTTTAGAAACAAACCAAAACCTATTCGAAACACCTCCTCAAAGGTATGATAATCTCATAGGCACGCTTCCTGTCAGATCATACGGTCCTCACCAGCTCAGATTGTACAAAGGCTTTTTGATTCCGCAACTAATTCTTCGAGGCGCACTAGCCATGCAAGAAAACTTTAATTCCCGTCCGAGTGATCTGTTTCTTGCTAGTTACCCTAAATCCGGTACAACTTGGCTGAAAGCTTTGATATTCGCCACAATGACTCGTACCAGTTATCCATTAGATCAACATCCTCTCCTTATGAACAATCCTCATGAATGTATAGCCTATATGGATATGCTATTCTCTACCGGGCAAAGCTCACTAGTCGAGATGATTCGTTCTCCGAGGATTCTAAATACCCACCTGCCTTATTCGTTATTACCTGACTCAATCGTTGGCTCAGATTGTAAAATCATTTATACTTTTCGAGATCCAAAAGATGTTTTTGTTTCACAGTATTACTTTTTACGTGAATTTCTCAAAGGGGTAGACAATAATTTTTTTTTCAATGAGATGTTTGACATGTTTTGTCAAGGAAGTTCTCAGTTCGGGCCCGTGTGGGATCATAATTTAGGTTATTGGAAAGAAAGCTTGAGAAGACCGGACAAACTTTTATTTTTAAAGTATGAGGAGATGTTACATGAGCCGATAAAACATGTCATGAGGCTGGCGGAGTTTATTAGGTGGTAATAAGTGTAATAACAAATCCTTTATATATGTACATAAGCAAATATATGGGTAACTATATTTTTAATGGTTTCTCATTTTCTTTCTTTTTTTATCTTATTTAATAGGTGCCCTTTTTCAGAAGCAGAACAAAAGCAAGGGGTAGTGGAGCGGATCATAGAGTTGTGTAACTTTCAGAATCTCAAGAATTTAGAAGTGAACAAGACTAAGAGACCGGCAATTTTCGATAAGAATGTTTCGCATGCGATTTATTTTAGAAAAGGTGTGGTGGGAGATTGGAGGAAACAATTGACTCCTGACATGTCACAAAGACTTGATAGCATAACTAAAGAGAAGTTTAAATCATCTGGACTTGATATTCTGATGATGAGTTCAGAGCCAACCTCTAGCTGTATAGAATGATATTTATTTCCTATGTAGTTCAATTTAATAACTAGGTAAATCATCCTACTACTGGATAAATAATACTTCTAGTTTAAGTAATTTTGTTTGCTGTATATATTCAAATAAGTCGTGAATCATGGTGCATCGATGATCTTTGAATGATTCAAATTTAATATGTTGGGTATTTAGTATATGTTAATTTAATAAAACATGACTTGTTATTTAATTGACTAATTGTGAAAACATAAAATAGCACAATCTTATTTATCAGACTTTTTATATATTGAAACATATGCTACATTTTTTTGTGGGCATGAGTAGGCTCAGAGATAATTCCGTTATGAAATTTAAAATCATTACAAAGTTTAACCAGCCACTTAGCCCAAAGGCAGAAGTAAAATCCGAACATAATAAACTTATTTGAAGAAAGACTCGATGAGTGAGTGTTTGCTATTAGAAGCAGGATCCTTGAACCCTGTGGCCAAGCAGTCTTCAACAATGTTGAAGATTCATCCATTAAATTCTTTCCATATTTGCCAATGTTGAAGGTGCTGAATGAAATATTTTGAATGTCTCAAGCTCGCATTCAAAAAAAAAAAAGAAATATTTTGAATGTGTCAGGTTTGACAGTAAATTGGATGCAATTAACTTGTCTAAGAAATATGTTAATATTTGCTCCTTTTTTTAGTACAAATACAGCATTAGCTATATGAAAACGCACGCATGTCTTCATTAATCAAGAGAAAAAACAGAAACCCAACAATATGGTTTAGAAAACTCAAAATACACCATGGACTCCAAGGAAAAAAGCTAACTCATGTACTCGAGGAAAAAAGCTATCTGCGCCTTAGTAAAACGTACCAGATAAGATAAAATAAAAGATACTACGAAATTCTCACGAATATTGCAAGTTTAGCACCACAAATTAGATTATTGAATCCAACACAAAATGGAAAAAAATACATGAACAAAGAACCATGTTTTATTACATAAAGCTAAAGGCTTAAACTTGAACCTAAGTACTCCTTGACTCTGCCGGAATCTCTAGTCCAGATCCTTTAAACCTCTCATTGACTATGCTATCAAGCTTTTGCGCCATCTCAGGGCTCATGTGGTTCCTCCAGTCTCCCACCACACCTTTCCTGAAAAAAGCCTTTCGTGATACATAATTATCAGTAAAAACGTTTGGTTTATAGTTAGCCTTATTCACTTCCAAATTCTTGAGTTTCTGAAAGCTACATAGCTCTACAATCTGATCGACCACCCCTAGTTCTTCTTCAGCCTCTGAAAAAGGTCGAGCAATGAACTCTGCCAGCCTCCTGACATGCTTCTTTGGATCAAGCAACATCTCTTCATACTTCAAAAATAAAATCTTTTCTGGTCTTTCCACACTTTTTTTCCAATAACTTAAAGCATGGTCCCAAATAGGACCATATGGACAAACACCATCACAAAACATGGGGAATAACTCGTCGAATGGGGCTTTAGGAACATTCTTCTCATTTATTTCAGAACCGAAATGATACAGCGAAATGAAAGCATCCTTTGGATCTCGACAGATGTAAATGATTTGACAATCTGATTCAGTGATTGAATGAGTGAGGCAAGTGAGTATTTAGGACACGTGGAGATGGAATGGCCTCGGTAGAGAGCTCCGACCAAGAGAAAATTCATAGTCCATGAAATCTATGCATTCGTGAGAATTGTAGGTAAGGAGGGGATGTTGGTTTAACGGGTAACTAGTACGGGTCATAACAGCGAATACTAAGGCTTTGAGCCATGTCGTACCGGATTTGGGATAGCTTGCGAGAAAAAAATCAGTCGGACGTGATTGGAAGTTATTTTTCATGGTTATTGCTCCTGGTACAAAAAACTCGGGTAGCCAGAATCCTTGGTACAACCTTAGTTTGACTGAATTGTACGATCTTATAGGAAGGGTGTTGATTAGATCACAATATCCTTGAGGAGGATCAATTTCAATGAGCTTTTCATTTGCTTCTTCAATTGATTTGAAGGGGGCTGGATCATCATGGCTATTCAAATTCTTGGCCATTGATGAAGATAGTGACAACTAACTAATCCTTAGAATTTGGGAATTTGTGACTTCTCTTACTAATTCAAAGAGAAAGAATACACATGATATTGGATAATGGAGATGAAAGTAGAAAAATTTGTTGATGGTGAAAAGAAGAGTTGCTTATCTATATAAACTAGTTTTGGGGTTACTTTCTAGTTTCTACACGTGGAAGTTACTTTGGATTTTTTCTTACATGTATCATCAGGTGCAGAATTGCTTTGACTATTTTGGGGCTTGTTCGGCACCATATAAAATAGTGGGATAGAAAATAATCGATTATTTTTTAAAAGATGAATTGGTGAAATAATAGAATAATAAAATAAATTAATATTTTTATTGAAAAAAGAAAGAGAAAAAGAGGAAGAAATGAGTTTATTTCATTCTAAAAGCTATTCCATCTCTAAAATGAAATAGCTTTTTCATCATTTTCTATTTTATTTCATATTTTTCAATTCGTGTTCCACGGAAGAAAATTCTTTATTCCATATTATTTCATGAAACCGTTGTAGTCTTCCCCTACCGAACGGGCATCTCCAGTAAAAATTTCCAATTATTTTCTGAACGGAACAATAAGTGGGTTGGTTTCATAGGCTACTTTCGAGACATGTAAAATTTGCGTTTGACTCTTCTTCCAGAATGAAACTCATACTCTCTATAGGAAAGTTCATAAAATGAGTCAATGACACATTAAATGAATAAATTTGGTCAATAAAATCATTCAGTGAATTTATTTAGTAAAATTATAAAATTATACATTAAATGCACTGATTTGGTCAATAAAATCATTTATTCAGTGAACTCCTAAGTAAAATTTAAAATTTATTTTAAAATAATGTGTCCTTAAAAAAGAGACTAGTACCCTTGCATTAAAAAGGTGAATATATGTCATCTAATAATTTCTGCAACAGTGCATCAAAAGATAAGCCTATAGTGAGGCCACATCGATATTTTTATGAGCTTATATAATAGGCCCATAGATGTCCTCCCACACTATTGATTTGCTCAGTAATGATGTTAGCATTGGGCTGGTAGTAAATCAGTCATTTTTTCAGCCCATAATGAATAAGCTGTTTTGTTGAAAGTAGGCCGAATTACCAGCAACAGTGGTAGATGAGATTTGACAGGCCGCAGTTAATGCTGTGCAACTAATGCAGGCCGACCAAATTCAAAAAATTTCAAATTTCCCCCAAAAATCTCTCCACCCTGACCCGTATTTAAACCCAAAATTCTGAGAAAAAATAAAATAAATGAAAAATGACACCCTTTCTCTCTCTTGGTGAAACCCCAGCAGCCACGATTTCCATTTTCCACCTCCACTATCGGCGACCTCCCTCCAACCAGCAACTCCTCCCTTTCAACGACCTTCTCCCAACAGAAAATCTCCTCCGACAACCTCGACGGTAGTTATTGTGGTTTCTTTGAGGTATTTTGGTTTGCTTGAGGTTTTTTATCTGAATTTGTAATTAATTTCTCTGTTTTTTCTTTCTTTCTAGCATTGTTTCTTTGAGGTTTATGACGGCAAGGTCAAAACTAAGGTTCAGTTGACTGTTACCACCTCAAAGGTCCGGCAAAAGTTCATCTCTTCTTTAAGTCATTTTTTCTTAATTTTTTCAATTTATTTACTGTTTTATGTTTTTCCTATTTCCGATTTTTTGTCCATTTTTAATTATTTTCTTGTATTATATATTTTTATATTTTTTTCTACTTTGTTTTTATGTTTAATCATTTTTCTGTTTTTCAATTTGACAGTAAAGCTGATTTTTTCGTATTTTCTTGTGTTAATATGGCAATAAAGCTGGTAATTGTGTCTTTTTAAAAAAAAATTAAACTAAACTTTCCCTATTTTCTTCTAATAATCATTTTGAAATGGCAATTTGCTGTGTAATTATGTCTTTCTTGTGTTAATATGGCAGTATATATAGGGCAGTAAAACTGTTAATTGGCAGTAAAGGCTGAATATTTATTTTCCTATTTTCTTGTGTTAATATGGAAATAATGTTGTTTATTTGTGTTTTTATTTTTATTTTTCTGGAAGTAAATTTTAGCAGCAGTAAATTTATGGCATGTATTTGTTGCTAAATTTCTGAAATTTCTATTTATTGTAATTTATAAATTTACCGGTGGACTAAACGTATCTATATGGCAGTAATTTTCCTATTTTATTGTTGCCAAATTTCGTAATTTATGCAAAATGAAATTACTGCCACTTAAAGAATGATTTTCATACCATTTTTCCTACTGTGTTAATATGGCAGTAAAGCTGTTAATTGTGTTTATTTTTTATTTTTTTTATTTTTGAAGGCAGTAATGTTCATCTACTAGTATTTTTTAATGGCATTATTTTTTGTGGCAGTAAATTATATGGCATGAATTTGTTGCCAAATATCTGAATTTCTTATTTATTGTTTTTTTCGTTTTTCAATACTAATTTCGTGTTTTTTCAGTGTGATTCTTTTGTTCTTCAGTGTATTTTTTTACAGCAGCAAATTGTATGGCATGAATTTGTTGCCAACTTCTGAATTTTCTGTTTATTATTTTTCTATTCATTTGTTATATAGTAGTTTGGTCTTTTCAGTGTGCTTCTTTTATTTCTCAAATGTAATTTTTGAATTTGTAAGGGTAACTCACAAATCACAATTTGTAGCAAAATTTATAGTGGTAAATTGCGTAATTTCTTATATATATTTTGTTATTTCCTGTTTTTTACCTTTCTATTTATTTTTTGTTTTAATAAATTTTTCCGATCTTATTATTTATCAAATTTATAGCAAATTAGGGCTTGTACTGTATTTTGTTTTTTTCTCAAGCGGTTTTATGGCAGTAAAGTGGCTATCATGATATTGAAGTTTTCTCTTTTATCTCATAATTTCTTGCATTTTTTTGTTTTTTGCAACATTGCAATTATACTTTTCTATTTTTGTCTAAATGATATTTCTTTGAATTAATAATGGTAACTGAGTCAAAAAAGGTCACTTGTATTAACATTAATTTTTGGATATTAATGGTAATTAATTAAATAGTATTTTTTGAATTTAGTCATAAATTATGCAAAAATGGCATCCTTTTCACATTAATGATTATTTATGCAAAAATTGAATGTTTTTAATATTAATGGCATGTTTGATGGTAATTTTTTCAGGTAGTAATTGGAAGGAGAAGATTTAGATATTAGTGTATGACTGTACAAAAACGCCAATTGAGTATTATGAAAATTTATTTTTGGCAATAATGTATTATTTATATGGTATTTGTTAATTGAATTATTATTTGGGAATATACATTAAATGGTAGAAATTTTTATTTGTATGTGTTATATTAAATTGGTAGATACTATATTTATATTTGATGTTTGTGGTGTTAATTCCCCCCAAATTTGAGAATTTATAAATGCTATTTTTTTATTAAGTAACAAAATATGGCATTGTGATGTTAATTTCCCTTAGTAACATAGTGCTGCTAATTATTCTAATACTAATTTTGATGGTAAATATTAATCCATTGAAATAAATAAGATGGACTTTCCTTGTATGGTTGAATGAATTAATGACATTTTTCTAATCTCATATTTTAAATTAATTCATGCCATTATAAAGATCTTTTATCCTTATATAAAATTGATAGATGTCCAGGTGAATCTTTTCTCAAAAAAAAAAAAATTCATGCCATCAAATTCAACCTGGGTGATTTAATGTATGAAAAATAAATTCCTGTTATGAATAATTGTTGTATGGATGTCTATATACATTTCATTCTTGAACTTCTAAATACATCACCTCCATGTATTCATGTATTAGAACAATCTAGAATAGTGTGGATGTGTATATCTTTTCTTGAACTTCGAATATCATTATGTTTGTATTTATTCTCTCTTATTTTTATGTAATATAAAAGGGATTGCTCTTTTTATAAATAGAGCCATATAATGTAAAGAAGATAGACAACAATGGAATAAAGAATACTCTCCCATTTCTCATTTTCTTTACCTCTTTATTTTAGTTATTTTATAACACGTTATCAGCACGAGACTCTATTTCAAGTTCTGAAGTACGTAACTAAAATCCGATTTGAAGCATAAGACTACTAAAAGAAATTTGAAGTGCATATTTAAATTACACTTCAAAGTTATAAATTGAATTTTTATTGCACCTGAAGTTGCATGTTAATTTTTGTAACTACACATAAAGTTGCAGAATAATTTTTCTTGTTGCACCTGAAGTTGCAGACTAATTATTCTTACTGCACTAGAAGTTGCAGATTTACTTTATTTATGCACCTGAACTTGCAATATTACTTTTCCTTTTAAATACACCTGAAGTGACTAGATTGTTCGTTTTAGTGAATGCACCTGAGGTTGCAATATTATAAATCAGTAAATAAAATTATCAATCTCGAAGATTAGTTCTCAGCAAACAATTTGAAAAAAAAAAAAAGGAATTTACGTTGAAGAAAAGGAACATTCATTAACTTCTATGTTGCTCTTGAAATGCAATAAAGGAAGAGAGTTTTTTTTGAATATATTCAAGAAATAATATCATGTCTTATTGTAGATAAGAAAAATGATGAGTTTGAAAATATGATCAATTATGCATATGACCCAAAAAAAAAAAAAAAAGATTTTGATCTTTTTAATTGTGGAATCCAAAATGGATGATTAAAACATGTCCATCAAGGCATTCAACAACTTACATAATATTTGTAAAATATTTCTCTAATTTGATAAAAATCAAATCAAATGTTAACGCAACATTTGTATTGTTGAAGACTCCGGAAGAGTCTTCATTTTGTTGCCTACAGAATTTTTTTTTTATAATATATGATGCTCCAAAACTAAAATAAAATAAAATCATGAATCTTGTCCATCTGATTACATATCTTTCCCCGAAGTGAATGGTACCATATATGAGTGTTGTGATTGTGGATTCGGACGAGGCTGCGATCGAAACTAACTTGGCAGCATGATGGTTGTAATAAGAAAACCGGACAATAAAAGACAAAAAAAAAAAAGTTCAAAAAGATAATTTTTTGAAGAATTTACAAGCTCATGATTTATATGTGGTAGTAAAAGACATTCGATATGTACTTGTCGTACGCCATATAAACTTGTGGATCTTTATTAAGATTCCATAAATGAAAAGAGAAATATAAATATATCAATTTTATCTACCACAATAATGAAAATGTTGACCGCCAATAATAACGATATCATGAGCTAGATCTAGAGATACACTAACAACAACGACGTAAAGAAAGAAATGTGTACAGGTAGAAAGAAATATTTTTTCGTTTTGTTTTATTTTATATTATTATCATTATCAATATTTTTCTTTCTTTTTAATTATGAATCAAAGTTTGTTTGTGCACAATATAAATTATAAGTGCATTATTATTCATTGATAGTGGACAAAAATTAAATATTAACAATATGCATTGTCTCAAAAAGTTTATTAAGTTTATAAAATTGTCTGTCAAAATAGTTATAATATCGAGACTATGAATGAGTCAAATATTTTTACAATTCAGGAAATATTACATAACATAAATATATAATAGAAAAACTTACAGTTTTTCAATTGTTTTATTATATTAAGTAATATTTATTAGTAAACCTCAAGTTTACTTACTTCAACTTATTTATGTTTTTTTTTCTAACATAATGGACCAAAGCATTCTTAGAGTGTATTCATTATGATATGCATGGAACTATAATAAAAAAAAAATCATTTCTATTGTAATGAACAATATTTGTGCACCCGAAGATCCACCATGAAGACAATCTCAATATAATATTTTGGAGACAATTAAAGATTTTATATTATATATATTGAAACAAAACATATATTAGAAAATTTATTTTCTTTGTCCACTAACTTATATAATACAATGCTACAAATACGAATCAGAAGTTCATCAACTCAAATGGAAATTCGTATGCTACAATAATGAACCAGAGTTCATTAATTCGAATGCAAATGCTCATGCTACAAAATGAACCGGAAGTTCACTAATTTAAATAGTAACGCTCACACTATAAATTTAAAGAGAAATTTATGATTTAGCATGACAATTAAGATCATGTTGTAGCATTGATTATATTGATGTCAAATGACAGTGTCCCCCAATCGTAAGTCAAGAATGGTGCAAGCTAAATTCTAGCTAGCTATGTGATATACGTGCCAGTAGCACCACATGAATGCACCAATATAGATTCTAAAATAATGCTGGCAATATGTGTTGAATTTGAAGCATCCCTAATATTTTGATATTTTAAATCATTGACATCAAACGTATTCACAACATGATATGTTGGTTCTTAATTTGACGAGGCAAATTTTCGTAAGAGCCAAAGAGGAAACCAAACATCATGAAGCATTTTGTCTCATTTCGACTCATGATCCAATATATATGAATCAGAACTTCAAAAGATAGTTTACTTGAAAAATATAGTACATCAATTGCCATATGCACATGTTGAAATAAGTCATGTATATATGCTAACTATGTCCCATGTTAGATTGATATCCCAGAAGGATCATCAGTTACATATATAGAAAATGAGTCATAAGCATGCATGAAGTATGGAAGACCATTATGAATCTACAAATGAAAATCTCAGAAGAAGAAAATTGGCGAATAATCAAATTATTGTTGTTAACGGATTAAATTATATAATAACTCGTGTAATTCCCGAAGAACTTTATGGTCTTAAGAGAAAACTAATGCCAGCATTAGGGGGAGAAATATATAAGCTGGAAATACTAGAAATGGAATATATTGAATCATCAATTCATCAATTAGATCCTCGAAAACGTTAATATGAACTAGAAGCTCATGAATTTGTAACAGATTACAAATATATTATTTTTATTGATTCATACAATGATTATCAATCATATATTCCAGCATTGAATGAACTCATGCTTATTACCCTTGGATAATTATAAGTATTATATACGCCAGTAGCGTGGTCGACCAAGTCGGTTCCAAAAATAAATGAATAAAATCCGAGGAAGAAGAAATAACATGATAAGAAAATTGACATCACTCAAAAATTTTAATAACTTAATCATCCTGAAGATGTTATTGAAAATAAAAGAGTAGGAGACATAAGTGAGCAAATAGCCTTTGAAAGGTTCAGGTACTTGACAACATTAAAAATGTTAAAAATGATGAGATCTCAATTAATTTTGTCTCTACTTGGAAAAGAACGGAACCGAAACAAAATCATAATTAAGATAAAACTTGTAATACAATTGTAGTTAATACAACAAATGAAAATGAGGATCTAGAACTAAAATTTAATATATAATGTCGACAGATATTGGCCATAATAATAAAGATGTGATTAAAACATCATGATATTCACTAGTGAAATATAAACGTAGTTACTTATAGTACAAACAACCTTGTTGTAAGATGATAAACCTATAAGAAGTTTTTGCAAGAAAATGTAATGAGAAAATTCAAGTTATGGGATGCAATGGGAAATTCAAATTAGAGATCATGAATGACTTGAAATGACTCTCATTTACGTTGTTGCAAATATAACTCATCTGGTTGTATTGTATTAATGAATCCCTGAAGGATTTAGAATGCCTGAAGCATATGATTTAAACTCTCGAGAGATGAATCCTATTAAATCACAAAGATCTTTGTACGAAATAATCTAATCTGGTACCATGAGATAACAATTGATATAAAATATTCATTGAATGGAAGTTATGTAATTTATTAAAATTACATATTCTATAAGAAAGATATATTTTGTTTTTGACTACTGCTATATATTTATAACTGAAATCTAATGAAACTCTTATAAACTTATTTAAAAGAATTTGAAATAAAAATTCTCTAATAATAAAATTAAATTATAAATTGGATAATTCCCTGAAGGATTTTTCATTTCACAATTCATTTGTGTCGAAAATACTAAGACGGTATAATATGGAGACATTTCATATATTAGTTTCTCTCCACGCATGAATTTAAAAGAACTACCTTAAGTAATGATCCAGCAGATCTACGTGCAATTTCAATGTCAACAAAATAATCAAGCATATTTATAAGATTAAATTTTTTCAAGAGATAATTATATAATGATGAAAATTTTGGTCCAGAAGATCAGTTGAGTGCAATCAGTTTATTAAGGTATCTCACTTATATTATCCAACATAATATATATTTCTTGTAAATTTTTTTAGCGAGATATAATTCTGTGCCATTAAGAATACGAATTGAAGTGATATTAAAGAAACTAAATGTATGCGATTGTTATAATAAATAAATATCGCAAAATCTAAATTAATCAGATATCTAGATATTGAATATACGTCAGATCCATATAAGGCTCAGTTGCAAATAGAATATTTATTCAAATATGATTGTTGTTGGCATTCAACCATATAGAACTTGATGGTTCCATCATCAAGTCATTCTAAAATTATTACACTTCATGACACAAATAAATTATCTACATGGATAACTTTGATAATTTAACATATCCAAAGTAATGATATATTAAACAATCAAAGTGAGCTCGGATTGTAAATGTCCATTTAAAACACTCCAGATGCAGTGTGAGTTAGATATCCACAAAATTTGCTCAATGTGAGAATCTTGTAGATTTTTTTTAAACTCATTATAAGACTTTGAGCAACTAAGACATCAGAGTGGAGTTCATTGTTTTACAAATACTTGTATACATGAGGGGGAGAAATATTGCGCGCTGTACTCTTTTTTCCTCGCTATGGTTTTTATCCCATCGGATTTTTACTGGCAAGGTTTTTAACGAGACAGTTTCTAATGCGTATGCAAGATAAATGTGGACATCCAAGAAGGAGTGTTATGAATAATTGTTGTATGGATGTCCATATACATTTCATTCTTGAACTTCTAAATACATCACCTCCATGTATTCATGTATTAGAACAATCTAGAATAGTGTGGATGTGTATATCTTTTCTTGAACTTCGAATATCATTATGTTTGTATTTATTCTCTCTTATTTTTATGTAATATAAAAGGGATTGCTCTTTTTATAAATAGAGTCATATAATGTAAAGAAGATAGACAACAATGGAATAAAGAATACTCTCCCATTTCTCATTTTCTTTACCTCTTTATTTTAGTTATTTTATAACAATTCCATTTATATTCCATTTATACTCCAGTTTTATGTATGAAAAATAAATTCCATCAAATTCCATTTATATTCATGACTAAGTAAATTTTTTCATGTATGAAAAATATTTGTATGTAAACTTAGCTATATACATGAGTGGTGTATATATCTCTATGCTCCTGCTAGTAATTCAGCCTTTGGAAAAGGCAAAACTAGAGTGGTTTTTATTTTGGTAGTGAGAGGTCTGAAATTTAAACAAAGAAAGCTGAAATTATCATCATGATGTCACTCATGACATAATCGATAGTTCAAGAGGAAACAAAGGGGCTGGAAATATTTTCCCTATTTTTATTTCTCACCGTCCAATTTTAAATGTGCGTCCGAAATTAATGTGTTGTGTATTTTAACCGATTGTGCAAGAATTTGGCCAACGAAACTAGCAAGCACTATTGTCTTGTATGTGCAACGGATTGACTTTTCCTTTCTCCTTCCTAGCAGACTGAGAGTTCACAAACTGAAGATTCAGAATACTCGATGGTAGTTTGTGGAACCGTGCCCGAAGTGATGCTCCCTGTAAATCAATACAATGAAATTGATTTTGCCTACCTTTCCGGGGATTTGAAGCGTCTGATGATGAGCATTACCAAGACCGGCATGCAGAAACAACATCTTTTGAATGATTCAAACTTAAACTTATAGTTCATTCAAGGCCTAAGGTCTGAAAATCGAGAGGGCATGATTTGTGTAATTATTTTGTATAGTATAGATTTGATGTATAAAAAAAACAAATGAAAGCCTATTAAAAACTGACAAAAGTCCATATCAAAATGGAAGCCTACACTTGCTGTCAGAAATCCTCTTCCTCTCTGTCAAGTTTGCCTAAAAAAATGTTATTCCTCTCTAGTCTCTATCGGTCTTTTTCCTGAACTCTCAACTGGCATAGTCCGACTTGCAGTAGCGGTGCCTTGCCAGACGCCAATTCTCATACAAATCTCTTTAACAGTTTTATTGATTCAATTCTAGCACATCGATCCTTGTTGTTTCGTGCTGATTTTCTCACTTTTCTATAAAACATGATTTTACAATTTCTATGGTCTAGTAGTATTTATCCAACGAGGATCTTAATTTCTTTGATCCTTTTAGTTTAGATTTCTCTATTTTACCAGTGGTAATTTCTAAATATATAATTAACAACAAGAACGCATCCTTTGAATGATTTGGCTATGCAAATTTTAATATGTTTGGCACTAGAAAACTGATAATTTAATAAAAAAATGGCTTATTATTTAAATATAAAAACATAAAATAATACAATATTATTGATGCCATCTAAATTTATAATGTTCTAGTCTAAAAATGGTAATTAATAAAAAAAAATCTTGATAATCATCATCAATATACAACACTGACTGTTTGGTGTTTGTAAGTTTTGTAAGCTCTTGACTCAAAATACAACAACTTATTTGCCAATTTTTTGACTAAGTGCGTGCAATGAACAATTATTTCCCATCGAAATAGTTAGTTTTCACCATCATTTATTATATTGCTCAAATGAAGAAAAGACCCTCTGATAGTTGTAGAATTAACGTGTAGGAAATGGAAATCATGACTCGCACGGTTATTTCCCTCTGAAATTTTATTTTACTTTAATTAAGGTATTAATTGAAATTTTGGTTTCTTATTAGATAAAATTTTAGTATTGAGCATAGTATAGAGAAGAGCATATAGGAAAATATACATTTTTTTATGGGTTCAGATATAAAGTATCATCATTTTGGAGTGTCCAGCAGCGTTCGATTACAAAAGATATGATGAAATTACAAAAAGATATTTTTGTAAACAAAAAAGTTATAGTGAAATTATAAAAATATATATTTTCAAAAATATATATTTGTAAACACAAAATATATATCCAAATACAAATATATATGTGTACAGTTAAAATTGTATGGTATGCGTTTTTTCAAAACTAGACACTTAGAATAATTTCTCTTTTTTTATTTCTTTTTATTATGGGAAAAGAAGTCCCAAATCTGTGGTTAATCATGAAATATGTACTTGATTTCGGCCATCATAAAATTTCCATGATTTTGAGGGAAGAAAAAAAATATATATATATATATCTTCCCAACTTATTAATGGTCTCATGTACTTATATGGTGGGAGTGTCATGTCAATTTTTCATATAAATCAGTAACATTATGGGATTCTTTTGACCTTAGACCGAGAAAGACTTTTGACTTAATTTGTGTTTTTGTTGCAGTCAAAAAATGTGAGCATTTTTCCCTATTGAGCGGTTATGCTTCACAAAATATTCTTTACTTCAGAAACCCAAAAATAACATAGATTACAATTTTTTTATGATATAAGACACTAACAGAACTTTTATTATAAGATTAACCAACCATTCTCAGCCAAAATTTGAATGTCCTCACCTCTTGTGACTTGTGAGTCTGTGGCCAATAGAGTTCCAAATTCAAAGCAAACCAACAGTCACAAATTATGACACTATTCCAACGTACTACAATTTCCCATACATAGTTTTTTATATTCGAAAAGCCCATAATTGGGCAAATCAAACCATATCATGCCTCTAACCCCTAAAACCCTAGCTATAGCCTATATTTTATAACTATGGTTTTAAAACAACCCAAAAATTCTTCTGTTCATATCTACAATACATAAACAAATGGTTCAGAAAATTGAAACCTAGGAGATAGTGGGAGTAGGAAACCAGCATCTTTGACTCCCCAAAAAGGGGAGCATGACTCGTTTTAACCAGCCATGTCCTCTATTATGTTGCCAATTGCAGAACTTACATCTAAAACATTAAATTGTCCATAATCACTATTTGATTTCTTATAGTACAATGGCTAAGAGTAGTTTGTTGGTGTGCTTAATTAAGTGGTTAACATCTAATATTGTGCTAATAAATGGATAATATGTACATAATAGTTGAAATATTTAACTAAAAATCTTATACTTAGGATTTATATCCAAAAGTATCAATTAAGATTCGTATTATATAGTAAATAAATTTTTTCTATATTTGAAATTTCTCTACATTTGAATATGAAGTAAGATCAGTATTATTATTATACATTAAACATTTTTTCAAAAAAACATAATATAAGTCGGCTAATAAATGGATAAATAAGCCAAACAAGAATGACAATCAATCATCCATTCATGATTCCTAACCATACAATATTAATATAACAGTTCCCAACACCTCAACTGACAGCCTTAGCTCTAATTACAATACAACAATGAGTCCACCACTCAACAATCCAATCAAAACAAGCCACGTAATCGAAATAAAGACCTACATGACCTCATTGGATGGTGTATTGTGCACCAGTTCCATTCTATCCTCAAATATACAAACAAAAAGATTGTTATCTTTATTTTTTCCATTTTTTATTATCAGGCTTTGCAGCCCTACATGGTGTAGCCTTTAGTGGTGCTGATTCTCTTCTACTTGTTTTATTCCCTACAATCTTTTTCCTATTTTTTTTTATTTGGGAGGGGGTATTTTGTAATTTTTTATAATGTAGGGACAATTTAGGTATAGGGCCGGGGTTTTACAAATTTTTGAAATGAAAATTTAAATCTTCAGTTTGTAAATATACTAATGAAAATTTTAGTTCTAGGTTGCTACACATACATATTCATGTAATATTCACGAATCATGAATTCTTATATGAATAAGCTATGGAAAATTAAGACATCCATTGTCTCTACGCATAAAAGTTTTGGAATAGATCTTAATAAATGAGAGGTTACATATTCATGACAATTTAATCAAAAAAAGATTACATATCAGTTCAATCTGTAAGCTATGCAATCAGCAAATTACAGAAGATTATCAATATATTTTTCATGCACTGTCTTCAACGTTATGACAGAACATCATTTCAAACTTTTCTAGTCTCACTAGCCCAACTAAGATCTCCAAAAAGAAATTACAATCAGACGAGACTAGGATTTTTGAAAATTTGTATATATTAAAAATATATAAGTTCGCTCATGCAGATGAGCTCCTTTTTAATACAATCTTAAGTAGGCTTTTCGCCTACAATTAGAAAAAAACATAATGTAAGTTTGTAAGAGTGTAGATAATTTTTTTATATTTATATTTTTGTAGGGGGGTGGGGGAGTAATGAAATTTTGTAGTTATAGAATGGTCCCTCGCTGAACAAAGATGTGGAGGCCCCGGAGCCACTCCGGGTTTTAATGAAGCAATTATTGTGACAGTGAGGTGCTGTGCTGCAAATTTACAATCATTCCATTTCTTTATTCATTCATTAGTTACATAATAATAATAATACTTTTCCATACAATCTCATAAATATAAAAAGATACATATATATTATATAAAACACTTGCCAGAGTAAGTTACAATACAACTACAATATACAAAGTTTAAGTTACTATCATTATTAAGTCAAAAATTTTATCTGTCACAATGAATATAGACATAATTATAAACTATACCCATTTTTTATTTCATATATTTATTTGCATAACACATATTTTTGTTATGTGATTTTGAATTGTCAAATGTGGAGTGCCTCCCATCCAAATGACAAGTTGTCAAACCCATTTTAATATTCATTCATTCCCACCGTCCAATTCCTTTCACAAGCTTCATCATCCAATCTGGACCGTCCAAATTTGAGCTCGATGAATCTCAACTGTTGAGATCCGATCTGGATCAATCGCAGCCGTTGATTTTGTATATAAGTATACTCGGCCTGCGCCGACCCAGTCTCCGGTAGTGGGTTGATAATTGTCTCCACTTTGTACATCATCACCTAAAAAATACCCAAGTTTAATAATAAAATGTGAAATATTTTGTGTAATCTTAGGAATGTTTAATGAAGAAATGTTATTATGCGTGATAATAGTAAAGGATAATAGTATGATAATTCCAAAATTAATTAAGGAACTAATAATTTTTACTTTTGTATCTCCTTATGTAAGTTATCCGTCACTCAATGTCATGTGTCTTAACATTTTTATAATGGATAAATATTAATTATTTATTACAAGTTTGATTGATGGGATCATTTTAGAAAAAACTAGAATACAAGACAGCTGTTATATTTTGGATAATTATTCTGCTATAAAAGTGTTGTAATTTTTTTTCATAAAAATGATTATGATAATAGCTTGTTCGACATCAGATATCATGTATAAATAATAATTAGAACAAATAAAATTAATGATAAAAAAATATATTCAGCGCATAAGTAGATTATCCTAGAAAATAATATTTCGTAAAATAATTAATAAAATATCCGGAATATAATCTAAATATTCGTAATGGAGTTAGTAACAAACCGGAGATGATTACAATATCCTACCAAGGAAAATAAGGAAGAGAAATAAATATATTAAATCCCCTTCTCTCTCTTGCTGTAGTACATACACAAAAAAAAAAAAAAAAAAACAAAGTATATATTATTGTATTTCTCTGTGAACAAAATAAAGAGGAAAAAAAGCGCCGTGTCTCTGTCTCTCTCTCTCTCTCTCTCTCTCTCTGGGGATTCCTCTCTTCTCTTCTCTCTCTCTCTGCTATGCTGTGTGTGCTGTGCTGTGCTTAGACAAAAGGAAGAAAAAGAGATAAAGTCACTGGGAAGTAAGCTGTTCCTATTCTTTTCCTGTTACCTTCGGTTTTTGCTTCCTTTGATTCTCTATTCGTTGCTTGATTTTTGATCTCTCTGTCTTTTTCCGACTTGGGTCCCTTTTATTTCAGTAGTATCGTTCTAAATTTCAGTTTTTTGTACTCAATTTCTTCAGATTTTGTGGTGCTGTGTGGAACGCGAATCGCTGGATCAGCGACCCGATTTTCTCAAATTGAGCATTTCAGTAGCTTCAAATTCAAATCTTTCGAATTGGGTTTTCTTCTGAATAGAGATAGTCCTCCAAATCAAGCTCATTGAGCTTGGATCTCAATTCAAAACCTCAAATTTCCCCATTCAAATGCCCAAATTCCCGCTATAAAAACCCTCTCATAAAAACTCAATTTGAGCCCCAAAATGGCTCAAATTGACTTCTCAAAATACTCCCACAGTCCAATCCACCTTGCCGTGCTCCACCGCGACCACACAAAACTCCGGCAGCTCCTCTCCTCGCTCCCCCGCCTCTCCGACCCCTCTTCAATCCTCACCGAATCCGACTCTCTGTTAGAAGAATCCAAAGCTGAAACAATTTCCTCGTTCATCGACCGTCGCGACGTGCCCTCACGTGAAACTCCGCTCCACCTGGCAGTCCGGCTCGGCGATGCCACGTCAGCAGAGATGCTGATGTCAGCGGGGGCTGATTGGAGTCTCCAGAATGAACAGGGATGGTCGGCTTTACAAGAAGCGATATGCTTGAGAGAAGAAACCCTAGCGAAGATTATAATAAAACATTATCAGCCTTTGGCTTGGGCGAAATGGTGCAGGAGATTGCCGCGAGTGGTTAATACAATGAGAAGAATGAGAGATTTTTATATGGAAATAACCTTCCATTTTGAGAGCTCTGTAATTCCGTTTATTTCGCGAATCGCGCCGTCAGATACTTATAAAATTTGGAAAAGAGGGTCCAATTTAAGGGCAGATATGACTTTAGCTGGATTTGACGGATTCAAAATTCAAAGATCCGATCAAACCATACTCTTTTTAGGAGAAGGATCAGAAGATGGGAAAATAAAGCCTGGATCTTTATGCATGATTAATCATAAGGATAAGGAAATAATGAACGCTTTAGAAGGAGCTGGAACGCCCGCCTCGGAATCCGAAATCCAACAAGAAGTCAACGCGATGAGTCAAACGAATATTTTCAGACCTGGAATTGATGTTACACAGGCCGTTTTATTGCCTCAAATGACCTGGCGAAATAAAGAAAAAACAGAAATGGTGGGAAATTGGAAGTGTAAATTATACGATATGAATAATGTGATGGTGAGTGTGAAATCTAGAAGAGTTCCTGGCGCGATGACCGATGAAGAATTTTTTAATGCTTGTAATAATAATAATAATGGGAATAGTAATAATAATAGTGAGAATAATTCGGAGAGTGAAGAATTTGACGATATTTTGACCGAAGAGGAAAAACGACAGCTGGAAGTTGCATTAAAAATGGACAGCGAATTAAACGAAGAAACCGGTACCAGTAACGGTACCGGTTTTGCCGGACCGAGACACAGTTATTTCGAACAAAGAGAGATTCCGATCGAGGACCCGACCGAAAATAAACAAGAAAAGAAGGGTTGGTTTGGAAATTGGGGCCGTACCAAACACAACCAAGGCCAATCTAGCGGTACGAAGAAAAGTACCGTACCGGTACCGGCGAGAAATTCCTTACACATAGAAGAAAAAGTGAGCGACTTATTAGGCGAAGATTCCCCTCCTTCTAGAAGGAACGGAATCGTACCGGCCAGACATTCCATCAGTACCGGTACCGGTACGGGGATCAGAAAAGTTAATACCGGTACGAAAAAGGAGATTGTTAGTAAGGAGAGCGAGTACAAAAAGGGTTTGAGACCTGTTTTGTGGCTGAGCCCTAATTTTCCATTGAGGACTGAGGAATTATTGCCGCTTTTGGATATTTTGGCGAATAAGGTCAAGGCGATTAGGAGGCTCAGGGATTTGTTGACTACTAAGCTGCCAGCTGGCACTTTTCCTGTCAAGGTAATAATAATGTTAATTATGTGTTTTCTGTCAAAATTAAAAAAATAATTCTTGCCATTTCGGTTGGATATATATATATATATATATATATATATATATATATATATATATCCAACCGAAATGGCAAGAATTATTTTTTTATATATATATTTTTTTTTTAATTGGTTAAGGATTATGTGTTTTTGCACCAATCTTGCTTGATGCATATCAAATTTTAAAAAAATTATTTTTTTTAAAAAATTAAAAAGTTAAAAAATAACGTTAAAAAAATAAAAATTTTAAAATAAAAAAAATGATCCGATCGGAATGCATTTAATGCTACGAAAGCTGATTAACTTTATACACACTCTTTAAGAGATCCAATAAACATCCAAAATACCCCACACCAACTCACAATTCACACTGAAAACCCCAAATAACAAACACATTCCTAACATTATTTCTTACAAACCAGGTGGCAATACCAGTCGTTCCAACAATCCGCGTCCTAGTAACCTTCACGAAATTCGAAGAACTCCAGCCCTTAGAAGAGTTCTCGACTCCTCCGTCCAGCCCGCTCAAAACAAAAAGCAGTCCAGAAATATCGTCCGTCAACGGATCCTCGACGACGGAGAGCTCGAGCTCGTGGATCCAGTGGATGAAAGTGCCGTACAGACAGAGCGGCGTTAACGGGTCGGGGCCGACCAGCCGGGTCGAGGATATAACCGACCCGTTTGCGATTCCGGCGGAGTATAGCTGGACCACGCCTGAGGCCAAGAAGAAGAAGATGCAGGAGAGCAAGAACGGGAAGAGTAAGAAGGGCGGGGGTAAGAGTTGATGGAATTACGGAATTGCCCCTGGGAGGAGGGGAGGTGTATTTAATTTTGGGGGGTGTTGATATTTATTTGGAATTTTTATGGGGGTGTGGATGGAATTTGTGGGGTTTGTTGTGTCTAACTGACGTGGGTGAAAAGGGGTTGGTTGGTTTGTTGTGAGGGGGGAAATGTGATTGTGGTATTTATGAAATGACTTGTGTTAATGTGACTTGAAAGGATTGTTGAGTTATTCTTTGTTTAATGAAATGTTTACATTGACCTGTCTTGTTTGTACGCTTCAATTGGAATTTTTTTGTTTAGGGTTCTGTTTTTTCGCTTTCGTTTTTTAGGTGTTATTGGGATGATCTGTGACTTCTTGTTGGGCTTGTGAAATTTGTAGAGGAACTGGATGGTATATTTTCCTGCATAAAAGGGTTATTTCATTTTGTAAAAGCGTCTATATGTGATTATAATTTTCAGGGATTAACTCAAAAATATGCAATCAAGTTTAGGTGATTCACTAACCTTTTTACTGACTTTTGAATCTGAAATAATCAGTGAAATTTAGTGAGGTAGCTTGATAAATGACATTATAATGGTAGTGAAATTGTCAAATTATTTAGCTGATATCATTTGCTTGATCAAGAATTATTTAACATGCATTTCATATTCAAGTACTCTCGTTTACACTAATCTTGAATTAGTAATGCCAATAAAAAAACTAGGAACCTCAAAAAATTACATTTCTCATTTCTCTTCAGAGTGGACTTTGAGGCAAAAGAAAATTGCGTGACGGAATAGAAACTTTCACACGGATGTATAATAAGAATTGTTGATTCTGCCTATTCACACATTAATTGGATGGAATTGACATTATTCAAGACTAAGCTCTTTTTTTATTCTATACTAAATTATGCAAAATCAAGTACAAATAATTAAAAACCAAGTACGTTGTCAAAACAGGAGAGGAATTACTTTCACAAACACAAATAAAATAAAAAATTACTTTCACAAACTAATGTTAACATAGTCAAGATGTATATTATTAAGATGGTTGTTTTGTAGAATTAATATTCTCTTTATAGTTATGGTGTCTTTTTAGTGCTGATATAAGAGAGAATGAGTAACAAATAATTTTATATATTACTAAAGATACAAAGTTTTATATATACCAATTTTCTTCTTTCAGTGTAACCATGTGCAGCAGACCAAAGAGACTTCAAAACAGTTTATTGAACTGCAACCCTAAGCTTATTTGATGAAATCTAAATTGAAAGAAAAAATAATTAACAGGGCAACTTTTTATATAGCAGGCAAATTCGTATAAAAAGATAACTTTTCTTTTAAGAAGGCAAAAATTTCCTACCTCAAAAAAAAAAAAATTCCAAACCAGCAAAATGTGTGCTTGTGGAACAGGTACTGTACAAGAAATTTCTATTTCAGTATTTTGTATAAAAATGAAAATAAATGTTTTAAATAAAGATAAATGAGAGTGAAATCTTAACATCTCAATGTTGTTCCTTACCAGTTCAACATTTTACGCCGAAGACAAGATCAAGTAAGTCGATACCTTAATATATGTTTAAATAATATGTATTGCGTCATGTTCATTGCATATGCTAATGATGTGATATATGTTGAATTATTATTATTATTATTATTATTATTATTATTATTATTATTATTATTACTTTTGGTAATGTAGACTTCCCAAGTTCTATCTATAAGAAAGCCAATCAAGTATATCGCAAAATACAATCACCATGGTCATGGAGAACTGTACAAGAACACGAGGGATATGTTGTTTTCTTTCCTTGGTTTTCTTTGTCACAACGGTTAGTGCTCAGGCAACATCACTGCCGAGTATCGAAGGTATTCAAAAAATATATATTTCAATAGTTTTGAAGGGTTACATATGCCAGATTCTTCTTAACTTCTGTAACTTATAATGTCCAACATTTTTATTTCAGACAATAATTTGTGAAAGTTATTGACAAATATTTTTATAATATATCTCGAATAATGTTTAAATGCATCTTGCGCAAAATGAAATTGAACCTTGTGACGAAAGACAATGTTATGGTTCTTAAGATACTCAAGTCGCCACAGATGTAGATTGTTCAAGTTAATACTGAGATAGATTTCATCTCATTTCTGTCAAGAAATAGATAAAAGTTAACAACATAATTTTATTTGCACAAACAAAAAATTCAGTTTCTATTAAAATCAGATTTTTACAGTTGACCACAAGGGGGTATTTGAACATAATATTTATTTTTAGTGTTTTTTTAGAGAAATATCAAAAGTGTGACATTTTTTTTTTGTAATATTCAGAAAAATTAGGGGTTATTTGAAAATTTCCCTATATATTTTGTGTATTTATCTCTTTTGCAATTGCAGGATTCATAAGCCTCGACTGTGGCATTCTAGATAATCAGAACTACACTGACAATGTTACGCATTTACCTTACACATCGGACAGCCAATACATAGATACTGGCAAAATTAAAAATATTAGTGCTGATTATATAACTAGCACTTTGCCGAAATACAATCAGACGGTCCGATTCTTCCCTGATGGAGATCGAAATTGCTATACATTCGAAAATATGTCAGCTGGCTATTATTTGGCCAGAGCAACATTCTTTCACGGTAATTACAATGGATCACAGAGCGTGCAACCTGGCAAGCCAATTGTTTTTGATCTTTACCTCCGTGCAAATTTGTGGACAAATGTCAATATTTCTGATGCGTCTAAGGAATTTATGTTTGAAGCTACATTATATGCATCTTCGTCGTACATATTATTTGTATGTCTTGTAAATACAAATTCGGGAGTGCCTTTCATATCTGCTTTGGAGATTAGGCCATTTGATCAGAACAGTGCTTACTCTTATAACACAAATGCGAAATCATTTATGCATCGGCTCAATTATGGAGACATAAATCAAACTATCAGGTTAGTCCATTTCAGCTTCCAGGTACACTAGCCATTACTCCCGCTCCGCTTCGATTGATTAATTTGTATTTTTTTTAAATAATTGGAGTTAATATTTGCTTTTGAGAAGTGACTTAATATTTTATTACTATTTTCTTTTAAATCTTCTTAATGTGAAATTTTAATATTTAATTTATAATTCGAGGAACAAATTTTTTTGGACTAATTTTTAATATAGCCTGTTCATTTTATCTAATGTAACTTTTTGAATAACAGTATATCATTTTGCTTACTTTTTTTTTCATAATTCATTTTGCTTACTTAGTAAGGCCAGTATCCCTCTATAGATGTCCAATATATATTTTTACATGCTGGATAAACCTTCAAAATAGTCATATATACTTTTTCACATATATTTCTCCGGTTCTACCTGTCAAGTATAAACTTTTTTGAATACTAACGTACTTTACCTCTTCTGATGTACAGTTATTTATTTAATTATCTGTTCATATATCTTTTGAATACCAATATCATTTTGCATATCCATTTTATCTTTTTCCTGTCCAATATAACTTAAACGTCTTTCTGTTTGGGCAAAATGTGGACTTAAATGCTTGTCTTTCTGCTATATTATTTAGGTATCCCGATGACAAATATGATCGTATCTGGCAACCATACCACAATTCTTCAGTGTGGACAAATATCTCGACAAATTTATCCATCACTCCACCAACATATGATTACTTTAGTGTACCCATACCTGTGCTACAAACTGCGGTTACACCAACCAATTCTCCTGATCTAACTGTTATCAAGTGGAAATCAGAAATCTTGCCACCTAAACCACTCTATTATTTTGCGATTCACTTTGCCGAGATCCAGTTGACAAACTCCAGTACAAGGGAATTTATCGTTGAAATAAATGGAAAACAATGGTCCTCCACGGCTTTTAGATCATCCTATCTGCAAGAATATTCTTTCTTCTGTTATGAGCCATTGGATAAAGCTGATGAATATACCTTGAAGCTTTCCAAGACAACAAATTCCACTCTGTCACCTCTTGTCAATGCCGTTGAGGTATACTCGGACATTCAGCAAGACAACTTCGATACCTACTCGGATGATAGTATGCAACTCCTAAATTTCTAATTTCTTCCGGGGTTTTTTCGTTTTATTTATACAACATTAAATAGAAAACTAATTAATGAAATATGATTTTTTTGCCTGTTCTATTTTCTTTTATCAGTGAAAGCAATTATGGCGATCAAGAAAAGCTACGGACTGACGAAGAACTGGGTCGGTGATCCCTGTTCTCCAAGTAAATATAAATGGAATGGTTTGAATTGTACTTACGATAACTTGGAATTAAATTCCTACATCAATTCTATGTGAGTAAAATGGTATAATCTATGAAATGACTTGTTTATGAATTTTTCGTTTATGTTATATTCTTTCTTATCAATGATGTGTTCATAGAAATCTAGCATCCTCTGGATTGAAAGGGGAGATATCAGATTCATTCAAGTCATTACAGTCTTTGGAAAATCTGTAAGTTTTTTTCTTTCTCCAAAGGAGCATTTTCCAGATTCTTTTCGACAGTTTACATTACCCAGCAATTGTTCACTCTGGCTAGCATTTGAGTAAATCCACATTTTGAAGAGGGTATGGGGTTCTATATATAAATGAAAGTAATTGGAACTGTTATAAAATTATTCTTACCTTTAGTTGTTGAATTTGAACGATAGATTTGAACCTTTATTCCAAGCTAACAACTTGAGAACATTAAATTGAGTTGAGCATTTGAATTTTGAACTACATATTAACGGGCTAGTAGTTATGTGGTCAATATGCCATATTGATTTCAGGGACCTATCTTGCAATAACTTGACAGGACCAGTACCAACTTTTCTCGGAACCATGAAATCTCTCTCAAGCATGTAAATTTTTTTCTTTTATATTTTTCACTAAAATTATTGCGATAAAATAAGTCGTCATGAAGAGGCATCATATACTAACTTTTCCACGCAGAAATCTGGCTGGAAATCCCCTTTTAGGACCAATTCCTGATAACCTGCGAAAGCAATCAAATAATGGTTTAATCACTGTGATGTAAGCTCTATTTATTTTTTTCATGAACAAATTTCTATAAATTTTGAAGTCCTAGAAATAACAATAATAAATTTCACTTCTACTAATAAATTTACTTACTAATAAATTTCTACTAGACCTGGGAGTAACAAATGTGGAGAAAAACAAACACCTGGAAAAGACAACAAGAAAATCGTAATAGCTGTGTCTGTAGCATCCGCAGTGCTACTAGCAATTCTTATACTTATAATGTGGAAAATTTGTCAAAGGAAGCATGGTAGTAAGTTTCTCCCTTCCTTTTTTTTTTTTTGCTCTTTGATGAAATATAATTAAGTTTGAACATTGAATTTCCATAACCAATTCCACCTCTCATTGAAGTAAAATCTTAATTTCAGTCTTAACCAAATTATAATGCACTCATTCATTAACTTTCTGCAAGGTTTTTCAAGCCATGTATCCTTGAGCACGCCTATGGAGGGGAGTAGAGCAAAGCGTGAGGATAATCGTCTGCATGTGAATTTTCAGCAATTCACATATGATCAGCTGAAACTCATAACTAACAATTTTTCAGAAGTAATTGGTCAAGGAGGCTTCGGAATTGTTTATCGTGGCTTGATAGACAATGAGATTGAGGTTGCTATTAAGGTGCCTACTGTTGCAACAACTGCTGTGATGAAGCAATTTCTTTCTGAGGTTAAAATTTCAAGCAGATATTCATTTGAATGATAATAATGATTGTATTATACGTATTTACATGAATATTGACTTGTTTATTTTTTTTTTATGTGACGAAACTCTCATTCATTTATTTTCAGGCAAAAAACCTAATGCAGGTTCACCACAGAAATCTAGTCACCTTTATAGGCTATTGTATGGACCAAAATTGTCATGGTCTAGTATATGAATACATGCCAAATGGAAGTCTTCATGACCATCTAACCAGTAAGCTTTAGTTTTTTTTTTCCCTTCTGTTTTTGCTTTGAATCCCGTAGGTGTAACCAGTAAGATTTTGTAACATATAACTGACTTGAGATATTCAATATGTAAAAGTACCTTTAATTACTGATTTATTTCGCTACTTATGTAGACAAAACTGAGGCCAGTAGAGTCTTGAACTGGGGAGAGCGTCTTAGCATTTCATTTGAATCAGCACAAGGTTTCTCTTCATGCATATTGCACCCACTTTAATTTCATAAATTTTGGTACGTACACATGTTTGTAGATATACATCAAGCTAATTTACAAATACGCAGGGTTGGACTATCTGCACACAGGATGTATGATTGCTCACAGAGATGTGAAAAGCAGCAACATTTTGTTAGGCCCAAATTTTGAGGCTAAAGTTGCTGATTTTGGGTTGTCAAAGATGTTTAATGCAAGTACTGGAATTTCGACCATTACTCTTTGCGGCACACCTGGCTACATTGATCCAGAGTATGCTATAATTTAAACAATTTACATTCACTGATAAGTAAAATCTTAACTTCCACACATCAAATATATACGCGAAGGAAAAACACGAGGCTTATTATCCTTTCAAAGATAAGCCAGGTTTTCATATTTGGTTGTATTCTTTTTTTATCTAGGATTCATAGAAGTCCATTAAGCGAGAGAAGTGATGTGTATAGTTTCGGAGTTGTTTTACTGGAGATAATCACAGGAAAACCTGCACTTGCAGCAGACAGAGAGAATGTAAACCTAGTTGATCATGTAAAGCGTACTCTTGCAACTGGAAACATTTCCGATATTGTGGATTCAAGATTAGAATCTGATTACAACGAGAAAATAGTGTGGAAGATTATCGACCTAGCAATTAGATGCACAAAAGAAACCTCTTTGGACAGGCCTATAATGGCTGAAGTGGTGATGCAACTGAGAGACTGCATTTCAGAAGAGAACCGCTGGAGGAGTAGAGACATAAATCGCGAAGGTGGGCTCAAAAGTCAGGCAAGTTCTATTACTTTCTCTCTTGTTGGAATGGGCCCTACAGTGAGATAAGCTTCGAAATGATGGCGAAATTGTGTAATATTGTTGCAGCTTTTTCTGCTTGTGTTATGGTTTTGAATAATTTATAATCCTTGTGCGAAAGGAAAAGGATCTATTTGGATTGGTCTTAATTTTTTCATGTTAATTATGAATGATTTGCTTGTAATATGATAAATTGGACTTTGGAATTATTAATTTTGATTTTGAAATTTTGAATACCTTTATTAGCGTCAGCCCCTTGGTTCTACCAAATTCATGTACAAAAATACATGCCACTGGAAGCTACAACCACTGAAACAGAACAAATCAAACCAAACCGTGAAACTTTGAAACCTAAACAAATAGTACGAGAACGATGTACCATCCTGGAGATTACTGACTTTTCGCTTGTTAGTAAAGAGCTGTGTTTCGGTTGGTACCAGTAAGTACAACTCAGTATCGATGATCATGTAACTGGACTAAATTAGAAACAAGCTCAACCATAAACACCCAGAGTGATTTAACTTGCAATTGGAAACAAGCTTAACCATAAACACCCAGAGTGATTTAACTTGCAATTGGTAACTAAATTTCCAAATTGCAAACATTGCAAAAACTATGGAGAGCATACACAAAGTGCCCCAACAATGTTGGGAAAAATTGGGGTGTTTCGCAAAAAATTCTCTCATTTGATACTTTTGTCGAACATCCTATGCGCGGTATTTATTGGTTAACTCAAACACTGATTAAACCCCACAAATACAACCCGATTCACACAATATTGTAAGGGGTAAAACAAACACAAATCACAAGAGACACAAGATAAAGAAAAATTTCTTTATATTATTCACTTCGATACCGTACCGGTTACAAACATACAAAGAATAAAAACCTTTATCTAGAGTTTCCAATCAAACTCTACGTTAACTATCACCTTACGGTGGATCACACGCGTAGAAGAGTCTCAAAAGAACACAGAAAAAAACTACCGAGCTAGAAGAACTAGAGGGAGCTTCCACCGTACTGATTCGTATCAACCGGCGATATAAGATCACTTGCAAGTTACAACTAGAGAGCGACTCTCTCTCTCTCTCCTTCCCTTTCTTTTTCTTTTTCTTTTTCTTTTTCGGGAGCGGATTATACCCAATCACGTGGGGACAAAATTTCTGCCCAAGCATCTCTTTAGCCTTTGAATTTAAATCGTGATAATCATGTATCATTAACTCTTAGCGGTCCGTTAACTATGTTACTGTTAAGTATGTGAACTCTGTTCGACTGTTATAGAAAGAAATTACTACATTTCAGTTTTGGAAAAAAAAATGACTCCTCGAGAAATAATCGCAGCAAGGATTTTATCCCAAGACTGCAATTTTTTGAAATCTCAGCATCCTCTCTCTTTCCCTATAATCTCCTCCTCTCAAACTCTCGCAACATCCTCCCTTCCTCCTTACGAATCCTTCTCTTCTATGAGACATATGCAATTATACTCTCAGAGTGGCGATGTTGGACTCAATTTCTTGTTCAGTTAGTGTATGATCCGAGGAGGAATATATCTCCTCTGCCATCTCCACGTGCAACAAGAGCTTTTATTCTTGTAGTAATTTGCTAATGCACTTATAGAATTTGATTGACTCAATTGGGTTTTTTTAATGTAAATCCTGATCTGGAAGAAATATGCGGAAACACCAACTGAAAGACTACTTGAGTTCAAGTTTTTATTTTTCTGGAATTAATCTGAGAAAAAGAGATTCAACTTGGTGAGTTGAATAATCGAGCCGCTCTGACCCAAGTATTACATGAATTCTATCTGCAATAAAATAATATCGAACTGATAATATTAAAAAAATTACTTGTTGAGAAGTGTATTAAAAGAAATATCAACTTAATGTGACAAATTACATAAGAGAATTATAATTAGATGTTAATGAAGGTAAATAGAACTCAATTTTGTATCAGTTCAATCTTAGAAGGTTTATGTGATTTTCTTTTATTATAATAAGATTGCTCCTCTTATAAAAGCCAAATCAGAAGAAAAAGGACTACTCATATGAACAGAGGTTTTCATAATCGTTACACACTAGCTAGGATTTGATTGGCATATGGCAGAAGAGGTTGTATTAATTGATTTACGTCAGATCATCTAAATAAAGAAAGAGCTATGGTGAAAGAGAGATGAGAACGGGAATAAAGAAAGAGTGAAGGCTCAAGCTCGCATCTAAAAAAGAAAAAAGAAAAAGTGAAAGGGAGAGAGATTTCCGTCATTTTCTTCTCAAAGTTGCTCTCGTAAAACATAAGGAACCTGAAGGTTCTCCTTTTATATGCCCATTCTGCACAAAAGCACTTCACATTTTAATATTATCAAAGTTGATAAAATCTCAAGACTCAACGCCCAAAGCCCATTTGCATGTGGAGGAATATAAAATCCCAACAAACAATTCCAGATTCAAACATTAGTATAAAAAAGTACACGCAAATCTTCAAGCATCAAAAAAAGAAGTACAAGCAAATCGTTCATAATTAACATGAAAGCAATAAACCGTCTTGAATAGAGCCTTACGTACAAGGATGAGAACTTAACAAATCACACAAGCAAAAGAAGGTACCAGATCACACAATTTCATAATCATTTCGATTTTTTTTTTAAAAAATCATTTTGCACTTTATCTTACCGAGGGGCCCATTTCGACGAGATAAGAATTGATGGGACTAGCTTGACTTTTAACCCCTTCTTCAATATTCATATCCCTATTCGCCCAACGACTCTCCTCCGACAAGCAATCTCTCAGTTCAGTCACCAATTCAGCCATTATTGGCCTTCCTTCAGATGTTTCTTCTGTGCATCTAATTGCTAGATCAATAACCTTCCACAATATCTTTTCAGTGTAACTTGATGGTAACCTCGAATCCATAATTTCATCAATGCTTCCTGTTGAGATAGATTGCTTTACGTGTTTGATTAAGTTCACGTTCTCTCTTCCTGGCATGATCGGTGGCTCTCCTGTGATTATCTCCATTAAAACTACTCCAAAACTGTAAACATCACTTCTCTCGCTCAGAGGAGCTACACGAACCCTAGATAGAGAAAAGGAAACAACCAAAACATTAAAATGTAATGTTGCAAACGATAACGAAAAATTATTTGGTGTTTATTTCCACACAAGCTTCTTGAACATGAGGATAATTCTGAAATAACAAAACATACTCTGGATCTATATAGCCAGGTGTTCCACAAAGAGAAATTGTCGATACTCCTGTGATTGCATTAAACATCTTGGCTAACCCAAAATCAGCTATTTTAGCCTCGAAATTTGGGCCTAACAAAATATTGCTGCTTTTCACATCTCTATGAGCAATCATGCATCCTGTGTGCAAGTAATCCAAACCTGCATATGCAAAAATCATTGTACCTTGATGTTTATATGTGTGTGGAAAATAGAAATAAACTAGGTGTACTCAAACTTTGCCTCAAACAAAAAGAAAAGAAATAAACTAGGTGTAATTTTCATAATAAGAAACCTTGTGCTGCTTCAAATGCAATACGGAGCCGCTCTGCCCAATTCAAGACTCTACAGATTCTCGTATTGCCTATGTAAGGGTCAATTATATACAGAGTAATTTAGTAGAAGCACTCCAATATTATGAAAATCCATGTTTAATTATATGTCTTTCAAGAACCATGTTTAATTATATGTTGTACTAGACTTCAAAACTTTTTCATTACTTGAAGTTCTGATTTTGTTCATAACTTTGAAGTAGATTTTGTTTGAAACATTAGGCTGATTCATTTTAGAAAACTTCATTTATTTTATAATTGTCATAGCTTGGGAGAAAAGTACTTACTGGCAAGATGATCATAAAGGCTACCATTAGGCATGTACTCATAAACAAGACCATAGAAATTCTTGTCCATACAGTAACCAATTAGGGTAACTAGATTTCTGTGGTGGACCTGCGTTAGACTTTTCGCCTGAGAGAGAATGAAAAGCATGATAATTCCACAATGTAACATGCTACAAGCAAATACATATTTATCCATCTTCAACCAATTTTTAGACCTATAAATGCATGTCATTGATTAGTAATCGAAGCTTTTACCTCAGAAAGAAATTGTCGCATCGCAGTAGCTGTTCCAATATTAGGAACCTTAACAGCAACTTTAGTCCCTTCATCAATTAATCCACTGTAGACAGTTCCAAATCCTCCTCTACCAATAGCTTCTGAGAAATTGTTAGTTATTTGTTTCAACTGCTCATGTGTGAACAGCCGAAAGTCAACATGTAGCTGATTATCTGCTCTCAAAGCTGCATGGCATGTAAAAACTTGAGGAAAATAACAAGGGAAATATAAAATTTATAGTATGTTGAGAGAAATATACTGTTTTGGGCATTTTTATATTGTTTATTTGGGCGATCTTTTGCCTTACATTATAATGTCCCCGTTGTCACTATGAAGAGTATCAATTACCTTGCTTCTTTCGACAAATTTTCCATACTACAAGTATCATAATTGCTAGAAGAATTGCAGAAGCTACCGATGCAATCACAATGATTTTCTTTTTGTTATTTCTGTGGCTTCCTGATCTGAATTCATCGCTTTCAAGTCTACCAATGAAAGAAGTGCATCTTTAGTAGTAACAAAGACTAAAAATAAAATTGAACATAAATGATTATTGCGGATATATTCAATTTCTAATATATTAATATATGCAACTTCAAAATTTTCATGAGAATTTAAGCTCCCTCCAAAAGAACACATGAATTTCATGGCATATATATTCATCAAAAAAAAAAAAAACATGGCATATATAGTTTTCTTGTGAAAAAAAAAAGTAGGGCTTACATCAAAGTTAGAAAGCCATTCTGCGATTTCTTTATCAAATTATCAGGTATTAACCCGGTAAAGTTATTTCCAGCCAAATTTCTGCAAGGAAAAAGGTTAAAGAAGAAGCTTCAAGATGATATGTTTTAAGAGGATTTTGATGAATAAAGAAGTCGTACAAGTATACGAGAGATCCCATATTTGCAAGAAACTCCGGTACCGGTCCTGTAAGGTTGTTGAAGGATAAGTCCCTGAAAATAGGCAACAGTAATATTTTAGACCAGATAATTGATCTATTTAATAACATCATTTTGTTCCTATATCTACATATGGAGGTATACGTGCCAAATAGATCTACAGCTAAATTTGTTTCATGACATAACAAAAATATTTCATTTTCTTTTGGATTCAATCGGACTAGAGGGCTATTTATGGTTATTGTTACAGCACTAATTACGTACGAACAAAATATTATTCAACATAAGAAATAATTCATAATGCTTAAAGGCCAAATATATTACTAATTTGTACAAGAGTTATAGAGCGATCAAACTTACAGATTTTCAACTGCTTGAAATGACTTGAATGATTGTGATATCTCACCCTTCAATCCGCTGGACGTTAAATTTCTACAAGCAACCATTGATAAGAATATTTATTCAAAAAAAAAAAACATTGATAAGAATACAACACAACCCTCCTTCAAAAGGAAAACCAATAATAGAACCAATAATAGGTAAACAAATTAGTTCGCTTCTTAGAGACATTGTGCATTTTATCCTTATATGTAAACAATAGAACCAAGAATAGATAAACAAATTAGTTTGCTTCGTAGAGACTCACATTGTGGTGATGTAGGCATATTTGTTGTCAGAAGAAGAACTACAATTCAAACCATTCCATTCGAATTCTTTTGGAGAACAAGGATCGCCAATCCAGTTTCTCTCTAGTCCATATGCTTTCTTGATACCCATTGTTGGAGCACATTCTGTTTGTTTAACATTTTTGACATATAATGTGTTAATGGATCTTTAAGGCAAGATATATATATTAGTTTAAATATGATATGTTGTTGTATATCATGTATTAAACAAAATACTAAAATACTGACAAATGATAAATGAATCATTATTAAGCAAAATACTGATGTAATAATCAAAATAATTTTTTGCCTTCTCAATTACTTCTTTTAATGAATGTATATTTCTCTTTTTTGTAGGTTTCATAAGCCTTGATTGTGGCCTTTCAGATAATCAGAATTACACCGACAGTACAACGCATTTACCTTACACATCAGACAGCCAATACATAAACACAGGAGTAACTAAAAAAATCAGTGCGAATTATATCAACAGCTCACTGCCAAAATACGATCAAACAGTTCGGTCCTTTCCTAATGGAGGTCGAAATTGCTACACGTTTGAAAATTTCACAGCATACGACTATTATTTAGTGAGAGCAACGTTTTTTTATGGTAATTATGATGGATTGCAGAGCGTGCAATCTGGCAGGCCAATTGCTTTTGATCTTTACCTCGGTGCAAATTTATGGAGAAAAGTTAACATTTCTGATGCATCTAAAGAATTCATGTTTGAAGCTATTTTATATGCGTTATCTTCTAAATCATTTGTTTGTCCTGTAAATACCAATTCTGGAGTGCCTTTCATATCTGCTTTGGAGATTAGGCCATTCAAACCCGGTTTTCAATATACCTCATTCTCCGCATATGCCATTACATCATTTATGTATCGTTTCAATTATGGCGAGACAAATCAAACAATCAGGTTAGTGCATTTCTTCTCTCATCTCAGGGTTTCTTTCAAGCATTTAATTCAATTTATGTTTTCACCGATACAAAAAAAATATTTTTTGGCTTAATTCATGGACTTCGCAAATGCTTATCACTATCTCTTATCATTCAGGTATCCTTATGATCGATCCGATCGTTTATGGCAACCATACCAACACAACCCAAATAACTAAAAACTCGTATTTAAATGAATAATAATTTGAGATCTATAATAACTTGAATCCGAGTGATTCGCAACATGAATTATCTGTAACCCAAAAAAACTCAAATTACCCATTTGAATCGGTTACTATGTTTTTCGTATTTTTTGAACCATTAAAGTTCATTTATTTCTTTTTTCTTCCTGATCTCCCCGAAAAAAACCATCCAATTGGCTTGGCCTTTTTTTAAGCTGGCCTCGTTGTTGTGGTGACGGTGTTAAAAGACACCTGTTTAATTGGTGGTTGGATGATTAGTAACTATAGTTGTCAGGAATGCGATAGGAGAATCTACATTTCGTATCTTGAGGCTTAGCTCTTTGGAGAGGGATCAATAGGGTTTTTTGTTGTCTCTTTCCTACAAGGCTTGTCTGTCTAAATATATTATCCGACGGTTTCCCCAATTCATTCACAAAAAAGAAAAGAAAAAATCCAGACGACTCGTAAAACAAGTAGAACTCCAGCTACGTCCCTTAAATATATGCATTTAATCCTCGTTAACATATTATATCGAATAATCATTACAAGAAAGGACACTGGTCACATTATTCACATAATTGTTACAGTAGTACCGTCGTGGTGGTTTGATAGTAGGTTATAAAGTCTAGGGTTGAAGAAATATACAAAGTTCTCATTGTTTTTCTTTTTAAATCTTACTTTGCTGCCGTATGGACTGGAATTTCAACAAACAACTCTATTGATTCCTTCCTCAATTTATTTGCTGTTCCCACAGCCGTCATGCAAACTGCGGTCACACCAATCAATTCTCCCAATCTAACTGCCCTCCAGTGGAAATCAGAGACAACTCTATCCAATACCAACTATTATGTCGTTGTTTACCTAGCCGACCTCCAAGCTCACACAACGAACGCCACAAGAGCGCTCCTCGCCGAAATCAACGGAAGGCAATGGCCATACGATGATTCCACTCCTAAAAACTTGTACTACCTCTATTTAACTACAATTTACAGCAGTAATAGCCCAATAGACAAAGCTGATGACTATGTCTTGAAGCTTTACAAGACCCCAGCTTCCTCTCTGCCGCCTATCATCAATGCCATCGAGATATACGCAATCATTGCAAACACAAATCCAACGACTTCCTCAAGTGATGGTACGTCCCAAGAAATCGAGATTCTTTATGAAAGTTTATTTTATATTCATGTATGGTGAATTTCATTAATAATTGTTTCTGTGGTAACTAGAGGTGGAGGTGAAAAATGTATGAGTTTGGTTTGGGTTTGGGTCATCTCAGATTTGGATCAAATTGGATCGAGGGCTTTCTAATCACGAGTTTGTAAGGTTTCGTGTTGCGTGTCAAAGGTCTTGGGATATTAGGTTTATAGTCATTGCAGCATTCGGTTCGAGTGTTTTGGGCTACGAGTCAATCTGGTTTTGGACGAAAGATCGGGTTTGTGTTATGTCTACGTCTACGTGTCAATCATGTAAGGGTTGCGGATCATTCAAGTCAAAATTTCGAGGCAATCATAATAGACGAGATCAATAAAGATAGTTTATAATAGATTTCATGGATTTTGGTTTGGAATCAAGTTTTTTAGGTTTGGGTCACATGTTACGATTGTGTCATTTCAGGTCGCCAATCATTTGTGTTTCAGTTCATCCATGTAAGTGGTCATTCGGGTGGGTTCATTTGGGTCTGGTCGGGGTTCGAGCAATTAATTTTGTAATATTTTTGGGTCACTTGGTATCGAGTTAGGACATTTTGTGCAAGTTTATTGGGTTGGATTAGAATTTGCCACCTATCTAGAGGTTGAAAACAGGCACCATCACCCTTTTGTTTCGAATCTGCCGGGTTCACTTATTTTTTCATACAAAAATTTGAGAATGAATTCATCAGCATTTTATTTTTTATTCTCTATCTTTTCATCAGTACAACCTATAAACTCACAAGTGATGACTTAAAATTCCACTAACATTATATGTTAAAAATGTTACACAAATTTAAATTTTCATCCAACAAATGTATGAGATTTCTTAAGAAACTGCAAACATTTACATACCGTCAGTGCTAGGCAGTGGTTGGCTTTGAGCCATCATGAACAAGAAAACCAAGAAAATTTGACATGACATTAACATTATGTGGTTTGCCATCATTCGGGTGATATTTTGAGATGTGGACTTTGTTCCTATGGTCTCTAATATATAGAACTAGGTAACATGTTGATGAGGTGCAAAGAAAAAAAAAAAAAATAAGGATAATTTTTTGGGTCTTGATATTGCGCGCCATGTTTGGGTATGCCCCCCGCGCGACTGCTGACGTGGCGTGCGTCCTGTTTGGGGACACCCCGCGCACAACTGCTGACGTGGCAGATGCCACGTCAGCCATATGACGACGGGAGAACGACAGACTCCAACCCCGGCGCCTCCCATCTGAGCTACAGTACCTGGAGCACGACACCATGGCTGATGGAAGCTCAGATCTGAAAACAGCGCCCAGCGACACAAACGGTATATAGATGGTGTATAATTCAAACAAACATTATATAGTTCAGACAAGCAAAACAATATGTATAATTCAGATCAAAACAGTATATAGTTGGTATACCATTTTGATAAAACAGTATATATACCCAGCGACACAAACGGTATATAGATGGTGTATAATTCAAACAAACAGTATATAGTTCAGACAAGCAAAACAATATGCATAATTTAGATCAAAACAGTATATAGTTGGTATACTATTTTGATAAAACAGTATATATACTTCAGATCAAAACAGTATATAGTTCAGACAAATGGTATATAAATATATAGCAAATATATAATTTAGACAAACGATATATATATCAGTATCCATTCTGATAAAACAATATATATAATTCAAACTAGATGGAGATATAACAGTATATAATTATACATAGTACTAAACGGTATATATATATATATATATATATATATATATATATATATATATATATATATATATACACACACACACACACATGTTATTACTCGAACAAAACAGTATATATATGATGAAATATATCTCTGACCAAAACAGTATATAGCAAGGGTGGCACGTCAGAGCGGCGGAAAAATAGAAAATCACGAATTTTAGCCCCCAAACCTGTCACGCGCAGCTACAGGTCGCACCCAGGGAGTCCCCAAACAGGGCGTGATTTCCATTTTCCCTAATTTGTTTTAAGGAAAAAAAATTTGTACCTCTCATGATCTTATTTAACTCCTATTGCCTCCCAATAATATGGAAGTCCAAATTGGGAGCCTACCACTACACTTGAATACTTTTATTAGATCCTAGTAATTCCAATATATTTCAGCTCAAAGTTTCAACCAATCCATACTGTTGGTTACCGGACTCCCATATCTTTTAGTCAAAAGTTTAATAGTTTTATTTTGGTTTCTATTTCTACATTTGTATTTACAACAATATATCTTAGATTTTAAATATTATATCGTTATATTCCCAACAATATACCTTACATTCTAAGCATTATAATTTATTATATTCACCGCAATTTACCTTACATTCTAAACAAGAGAAATATAATGCTAAAATAGTTGATAGTACAAGTCTTATTATACAGATCTAAAGGATGAGACTAATAAAAAGATCTCTCCGCCAAAAAGAGACAATATACATTTATATCATAATAATATATCTTATATTATAAACATTATATTTTTATATTACCAACATATACCTTACATGAGAAATTCACTAGGAGCCATAATGGGCTACTAAACAAAATAATTAAAACTTAAATTCCGTGTGAGTCATTTTGAGCTCATAATCTAGTCAGCAAGATATAGGAGCTCGGGAGTCCATAGAATCGGGAGCTCCAAAAGATTTCGCTCCCAATTTTGTAGACACATGGCGGTTTCTTCTTGGACGGGAGCCAGGGAGCCACAATTTGTGGAGGTAATTAGCGGTGTCTTTTTTAAAAAATCAGGATCCATGTCTAGCCTGGAAGTTTCTGTTATAATTATATTAATAATAAGTTTGGCCCTCAACAAGAGTTGTGAGGGCTACTATAAGAATAAAAATAAAGTTAAAATAAATTTAAAAGGAAAAATGACAAGGACGGGATGTCATGGAAAATTATTTATGGAATTAGAATTGAGGGTTTTTTTCTTCATCTGAGTTCGTCCCGATTATACAAGTTACATTATTTTATCTGATTTATTTGTTCGTTGAAGTATTGGGTGATGTTTGCATGTTCTTAAGAACCTTTCCACGAGGCCGATTCAACGGTCAAATACTCAGAAAGGTAAAATATTTCGTTTTGAAAGCAGATCTTACATTTCTTCTTTTCTATTGCCTTTGTTTCTCCATCTATGGCTTTCTGCCTCAGGATGTGTCATCATAATTCAAAAGAAGATAGTCCACATTGAGTACTTTAGAGTATAGAATGATTGGTTGATTTAATCACTGGTAATTAAACAACCACACAATGGTTTGCCACACAAAATATTTGGGCATGACTTTTTATTGATAATAACTAAGTAGAGTAGCGTCTCATATTCGCCTTGCAATTTTTATTTCATTTTCACTCACAGTCAACTTTCGTCGAGAAATTAATTTATATGATAGCGTGCTTCAGGTGTTCTTTCTTGTACAACTAGGTACCGCCATGAATATTTTTAATTTTATTTTATGTGCTTCTGCAAAAAAAATGATTGAGATTATTAAGGAGAATTTGATTGATTATCATAAATTAAGGGCGGTAATTGTTATAGCTGACAGGTAGACTGGATATGATTCTTTTTGTAAGATTCCTCATGATAACATTTTTTTTTTCAAAAACAAAGAAATAAAAATTACTTCTGTTTCATCCTGAATATACATTAGATTAAAATCACGAGAATTTGATTGATTATCGTAAATTTAGGGCGTTAATTGTCATAGCTGACAGGTAGACTGTATATGATTCTTTTATTGTAAGATTCCTCATGATAGCATTTTTTTTTTTCAAAACAAAGAAATAAAAATTACTTCTGTTTCATCCTGAATATACATTAGATTAAAATCAGCTCTTAACTCCACCAAATTTACCCACAAACATACATGCCACAACAGCAATCAAAACAGAGCAAATCAAACCAAAACAAACCCTAAAACTCGGTAAACCCTTAAAAACAACACCAACCTTCTCAAACCCTAAAACTCCATCTTCACGATCCATTCCTCCAAAACTCACTCTCGCTCCAGGATCTCTCATGATCATCTTACTTCCCAACATAACAGAATTAGTAACGCCTTGAATATTATTATTCACATAAATGTTGATACAAACAGATTCATTTGATCGAACCGCTTGTGGGCATTGATGTATTTTCATTGTTGCTCCGAGATTTGTGCCGTCTACAGATAGATTGTCCCGCTCAGAATAGGAATAAGCGCTATCACCGAGACCCATTTGTGGAATTATTGTTCTTGATTTTCAAAATTGAAATTGTTGAGAGAATAATCAGGGTTTACTTTATATTCATGAGGACTTGTATGAATGAGGTTTGTTTGCAACAGAGGAAACGAATAAGATTCTTGAGGCATTGCTTCAACTGTGTTGTTTTCTTCCTCAATTGGTATAGCATCTCATGAAGGAAATGAATATGTTTAGAAAAAGGTAGATTTTGCAAATAAGCCCTCTAAATGTCATCTTTTCTATCCGTGGCCCCCAAAAATTGGTCATATCCTTTCTTCCTTCACAAATCAGGGGATGATCAAATAATCACACATAAACAAGAAGAGAAATATAGATCCATAAAAACATGAAATAAAACAAAATATGGTTTTCTTGGCCATTTGACATGAACAAACCAAAAGCAACAAAAAATAACACATTTAAGTAAGTATTATAAGTTAATGCACAAAATATTAATACATACAGACATGGATATTTTTTTTAATGGCAATTGCCAGTACAACTAGAAACTGACAATCTTTCTAGTCCTAAACAACTTGATCTTAAATTACCAAAATTTGCATAATTTAAAGAGGGTTAGCTTGGTAATAAGTTTTGATATCTCCTGCTATCCACACTAACTACAAAATAAAACTAATTGGGGTCTTGATGCGTAATCTTCTACTTTTCTGCTGCATCGTAAAATGTGCTAGCTCTACTAAAGGAAGCTGCATAAAATGAAAGAAAATAAGTTTAGTTTTGAATTATCATGAAATAAACAAAGTCTGAGCAATTTAAGCTCAGATGTAAATTCCAAAAATTTCAGGCTTAATTGCGGAAATTGAGCAACAGATAAAACAAACCCGAAATTTGGGAAGTGGTACAATACAACTTGGTACCAGCACACATAGTGAAATTTGATTCATGCAAATTGCATTTAACATTTGCCCATATGTGCTTAAATACAACATTTCTTGCTTTACCATCCTTTTATATCATTTTACATCGATACCATCCCATAATCTTGTTTTTGCACCAACTATCCAAAGTTTGCTACCAATGATAATGGACCACCAAAAAACATCATTTTTTTAATCTACATTTTTTCCAATTTATTTATCCCACCTATCTTCTCTTTGTTCTCACTCGTTGATAAAATTCTTAGCAAAAACACTCTAATACCATCTCCCTTCCTACAGGTAAACCCTAAACCCTCTCATCCCAAAATACTATCATTTACCAATAAAAATGCATACAATCTAAATATATAAAGATCTACTTAAAAAATAACAAAATAATTTTTATAAAAATAAAATCACCTTTGGACGAAAACGCAAATCCACCTTCCTCCTCCAACCACCACCCCAACAAAAAAACCCCTCAAAACCGAAAACCCCCAAAAACCCTAAAAACCTACTTTCTCTCTCTAACCATTCGTCAACTTCCCAACTCCCGCCTCCTCTTCGTCCTCAACCACACCATAATCCACGCTCAACTCTCTCATCGGCGGAATATTCTCCATCGCAAACACCATCACATGTGGATAATCCACATTATAATGATCATAAAGCACATATTGCACAAACACATTAGGGCTACAACTGTGGCTCAAATAACACGCCACGTTTCTCACTCTAGAAACGTCAATCCCAAATTTGTTATTTCCTCTCTTTGGAAATTCCGCCGGTAAAAAATCGGGAATCACGTCTTGTATATCGCCCCAATCTTTGCATCGGTTCGGAAAATCATTAGGGTAAACTACACATTGTTCGAGATTATTGTTTTTAATCATATCTATTTGTTGTTTGGTTAAAATAATTCCGCTAAATTCGCATATAAAACTACCGGCTTTAATTAGGTCTAATGATCTGACGCCCCAACCGGTTTCGCGTGACCTAAAAAGCTCTAAACGGGTCGTAATCCCCTTTTGGCTGACCCGGTTCGGACAGCTCGCAGGACAACTGCAAAACGGTCCGCATTCATAAATCAACGGCTTTCCTCTAAGTAAAATTCCGTTATTGTCATAAGCGAATTCCCCGCAATTCTTCTCCATGCAATTGCATCCAACTCTGCAATTGGATTGGCAATCGCAGCCTCTTTCGCCGATCGCCAATTTATTGCTCACAGCTGATGCAGGAAAAATCGGTCTTGATAAATATTCAAATAAAATCGGATCTCTATCATCGTCGATATCATTAAACAAATAAATCGGTAAATTCTCTCTCCCCTTTGATAAATCCGTATTTAAATACCCGACGGGCCGGGTCATTAACGGGTCGGATAGTAAATTTTCGGCTAAACGAAAATTAACGCTCCCCATTTGCTCTTGATTTTCCAACCTTAATAATTTATACTTAAACACTCCGAATCCGGATTTGCCTCTTTCTAACCAACAATCGACGATTTTATACAATCCGTCGTAAAAGTACACTTTGCCGGTTGAGAATTTTTTGGATCTCACGGCACGAATTACGCGGATTTCGATGCAATAGGTCATGCTTCTTTCCAAGGCGAGATTTCCGCCTTCGAGTTTTTGATCCGCGCATTGATGGCCTAAGCTGTCTCGGCCTCCGTGCCCCGTGTAGATTAGTACTTCTCCTTTGTCTTCATCGTCTTCATAACTAAAATATTAAAAAAAAAGAAAAAAATTTGGGGTTTTTAGAGAAGATTTTGAGGGATGAAGAGGAATGTTTTTTCGATGAGGGCAGAAGTAAAAACTATAAAGGGAAATAAATTGATGTGAAAAAAAAGAAAATAAAAAATAGGTTTGCATGTATCATGTTCTTGCATGACATACAAACTAAAAACTAACAGAAGAAAAAAAAAATAAAAAAGTAGGTTTGTTTGTTAGAGTAGTAGTTAAAAAAGAAAGAGAATATTGACTTGCATGAAAATCTATTATGTTTTTTTAACTTTTAAGTGATATTAGAAACCGAAAGTACAATGAAGAATAAAATTGATGGGGGGGTGAAAGTGGAAGACACATGGAGACGGGGGGGAATGAGATTCAGGATCAAATACAAAAGAGAATAAAAATTCAGGACTAAAAGGTTAAATGTACTTTCTCTCCAGTAACTATACAAACTGGAGATGTCCATGACTTAGTTCTTAATGGAACTCCACACACATTTCCTTCCTAGCAGACTGAAGTAAATGCAACAGGGTATTATAATCCCAAAATGCCAAGATAAAATCAAGGACAAAGAAACCCAAGAAGGAATAAATAACAAACAATTTCATCAGGGATTTAAACGCAAATTCAAAACATCCTTTCCAATTCCATTTCTCCAATGGGCGAATATTCCAAGAATAAAGAACAATCCCAAGGGTATAAATGAAAACTCACCCGCCGGAGACGATGATCGACGTGGCCACCGGCTCGCCGGAAGCCGACTGCCTGAGCGGCACGTAGTCAATCCCCGCCTGAGTGTGCCCATGAAGACCCAAAACGCAGAGCTCGCTTCTGAAGAAGAATGCATCTCCCACCGAGATCCCTGGAATGGAACCAATAATCCTCTTATCTCTGTTCAGCCATAAATTTCTGTCAGCCATCAAAGAGGCGGCTCTCGAATCTGGCCGTGTGCTTCTCACATGCTCAGTTAAGCCCAATTCATCCGCCTTGTTCTGATTGTGGGTGATCTGGAGGCGTAAGGACTCGAATGTGATGCGGGCTCGCCGGATCGAATTGCGAAAGTAGATTAAATCGTCGAGGGTTAACGAAGAGACTCGGACCATGTCGGAAGAACGAGGCTTTCGTTTCTTGGCTACGGGTTGAGGAGTGGATACGGCTAAGGACTCAGGAGGTAAGGGGATTAGGGCTTGAGAAGAGGAGGAAGAGGGAGTATTGGAGCAGTAGCGGGTGGCGAGACGGTAGTATTCGGCAAAAAGGGCTTCTTCATTTAGATTGTTAAGGTTTGGAGGGATGGATTGGAGAGGGAGAGGAGTGGAGAGAGGGATGTGGATGGGCTCTGGTTTGGGGGGTTTGGAGGAAGAATGGAGGTTGAGAGTGAGGTCTAGAGAGGAAGGAGTTGGAGGAGGAGGAGGAGTTGCCATGAGAGGAAAGTTTGGTGGGGTGAGTGAAAAGAGAGGAATGGAAGAGATGGAGGAGAGGAAAAGTTGTTTTCTTTGTTTCCCTTTTTTATTTTCTTTGGAGGGAGTGGGTGGATATGCAATAAATAATTAGATGGAATTGGTTTATATATTTAATTTATGAAATAATTAAAGATGGCCCGTTATTTTAAAATTTATGGAAGGTCTCACTGAATTGAAGTTTTTTGTCCATTGATTTCATGTATTTAATACGTGAAACTATACTATTTTGTAAAAAGTTTTTAAGTCGGGTTAGATAAGAACAAGCTGTGACGTAGATGTTACGTGTCATTTCTATCAAAAAATAAATAAATAAATAATGAATATTTAAAGTAAATTGGAAATTTTGTGATTAGAGGAGGTAATGAAAATTAATTTACTTATTTGATCAAATTAGTAAATTTATGATAAACTTTAACTAATTAACTAATTATATACAAAGATTGCATATATGTTGTCACAGAAAATCATGACAAAGTGTGTCTAGATGTTTCTAAATATTTATCAAGAAAATGGTTATAGTCATTTTCCATTTTCTTGATTTAAGGGATAAGTTGTCCCCATTTGTTTTGATATATATTCACCCACTTATCTACGTGATTCTTGACAACGATGTTTGACTAATTTAGTCACTCAACTTTTTATTTATTTTTTCAAAATTTCTTTAAATAAAAAATATATTTATAATAAATAAATGTGAAATATTCATACAAAAGTTTAAAATTAATTCGTGTTTTTCACAAAAAAAATATATATTTATAATAAAAGGTCCTACTGAATTGAAGATTTTTGTCGACTAGTTTCATATATTTAATACGTGAAATTATATCATTATGTAAAAAAATTTAGGTTGAAAGTAATTTTTCTCTTATAATCTGACAAATAAGAACAAGTTGTGACGTAGATTCTGCGTGTCATTTCTATCAAGAAATAGATGGAAAAATTAAATTGGATATTTTTTTATTATGAAAATGTAAATAAAAATTAAATTACTTTATTTGATCAAATTACTAAAATATAGAATTTATCATAAATTTTATCTAATTATATGCAAAGATCGCATATATATTGTTACCGAAAATCTAGACATAAGTGTTTTTTTAGATATTTCTAATATTTTTTTAATCAAGAAAATATCATATTTTCTTGATACTTGCTTAGGCCCACATCCATCCACTCACCCATATGGTTCTCGATAACGATGTTTGATCAATTTGGTCACTCAACTTTTTATTTAGTTTTTCAAAATTTCTTTAAATAAAAAATATATTTATAACAAATAAATGTGAAACATCTATACAGAGATTAAAAATTCGCCTTTTCACAAATAATCTAGACATAAACTGTCTAATTATATATAAAAGTCATATCGAAACTTTCATAGAAAATCCAATTATGTCAATAATATCATGATCTGGAAAGAGGGAAACTGAAAAGTTGTTCCCCACTTGTTTGACCCACCCACATAGTCCTCAATAATGACAATAATAAAGTTCGATCAATTTTGGTCCCTTAACTTTTTTATTAAAATAATTAAATTTTAAAATTTAGGAAAGAGCCCACTAAATTGAAGATTTTTGTTGATGATTTCATATATTTAATATATGAAACTGTGCCACCTTATATTTTTACGGTTGGAAGTAATTTTCTTCTTATGGATTTGACAGATAAGAACAAGTTTTGTAGATTTTAGGTGTCATTTCTATCAAGAAGTAAATGAAAAATAATAAGATATTTAATTATAAATTAAATAAATTATAAATATGAAAAGATAAATGAAAATTAAATTACTTATTTGGTCAAATTACTAAATTATTATGATAAATTTTATCAAATTATATATAAAGATCGCATCTATATTGTCATAGAAAATATAGACATCAGTGCTTCTAAATGCCTTGAATATTTATCAAGAAAATGTTAATAAATATCATTTCTTAGTGTAAGGGAAAATTGTTATCCCTTACTTAGGCCTACATTCAACAACCTACGTGGTCCTCGATAATCATGTCTGATCAATTTAGTCACACAACTTTTTATTTATTATTTCAAACATTTTCAACTATGAAATATATTTTATAACAAATAAATGTGAAATATCTATACAAATCTTTAAAAAAAATCACAAAATATCTAACATAAATTGTCTAATTATATATAAAAGTCATATCAACTTTTTCACAGAAAATCTACGATATATCAGTAATATGATCTTGATGAAGGAAAAACCAAAAAGTTGTCTCCACTTTCTTGACCCACTCACATGGCCCTAAATAATAACAATAATAAAGTTTGATCAATTTGGTACCTCAACTTTTTTACTTTATTTCATCCAAAGCCTATTAGCTCAAACAGTAAAATATTTCGTTAACTTTGGAAAGACTCATGTTTAAGTCATGACGAATACATTTAGCTCAAAACTTTTTACTTTATTTTAGTTTTTAAATTTACACACATGAGATATATGTTTATATAAAATAAATGTAAAATATTTCACGGAGTTTCAGAATCTAAACATTATTCTTGATTGTTCTCTTCACCACTGAATAAGTAAGTTGAATCTTTATTTTCTTGTCTATTTTAGAACACAATCTATAACCTGTTATACTGTATGTCATATACAATTTCATTCGGGTGGCTCCCCCTCTCAACAAATTTATCCACTTCTAGATTATCAGTATATAACATGTATATAACTTGGAGCATAGCGTAGTATATAACTTGTAGGATAGCTGATAAATAAATATATTCTCGGCCTTTTCATCTTTTTATTCGGAAAAATAAATATCTTTCTTCTATTTTATTCTATATTACTAACATTTCATGAATTATTTATCATAGAAAAAAGTGAAAAAGAATATGGGAATAAAACATTGAGAGAGGAATCAAAAACTCAAGTTATTGGCTGAAAAAATTTCTTAATACATGATTACAGAAATAGAACATTGAGCATTTCAATCTATTAATAAGCAAGGAAATTAGTAAGATGGTTATTTTTAGATTGTTTGTGAAAAAATGAACTATATAATTATTACCTTTGCACTCATTATATTTACATTGGTTGTGCATTTTTCAGTTGCATTTACATCCCAACATTAAAGCGTTGAGTCGCCCAAAATCTAGACGAGAATTTGAAATTTGAAATAATTGGACACAAATATTAAATAATAAAAGAGTTTGGCAATTTTAACCAACATTTTGAATTTTGAAGTAATAATAGTGGAGGCCATCCTCTATGTGGTTGTGGACCATACAAAATGTGGTTTGTAGAGTGAATCGTTGAAAAACGGATCTCCCATTCCTGAAAAAGTAATCATTGTGATTTGTTTCAATTTTTTGTAAAAAAATAAATAAAAATTTCACACTTCAATTGGATGCATATGACTTTAGAATATGTAGCTTCTAATATCTTAATCAAAATATTCAGTTACAAATTAGTATAAATATTATTTTTGTAATGTTGTATAGATTTGGTGGCAAATATGCCCACCAAGCAAGTGATGCATTGCAACTAAAGTTGGTGTGAAAATGATACAATCTTCCTAAAAGAATAGAAAGTTATCCTTGTTTGCTGTTTTATTATTTGTTTATACTTAAAATTATTAATTTTTTAAAGAGACATGATACATCACATCAGGCCATATTTTTTTTTTGTTATGACATTCAATACAAAATAAGAAATAATATATAGGGAAATTTACAAAAAAAATCTCTAACTTTTTTGAATATTACAAATAACACCTTATATTTTCTGAATTTACAAGAAATTTCTTGTCAGAAATATTTTCTTTACAAATACCCCCCACATCAACTATTCCATCCATTTCATAGTTAATTTTTTCAAAATTACTAAAATATGCTCATATAGTCATAGGTATTAAATATATTTAATTAATAAATAAACTTACAAGAAATAATTAAATAGACATAAATTAAATAAAATATGAGCCGATTTTTGGTCGCAGACAAGATGTATTAAAAATAATTAATTAAAAAATAAAATTAATTAAAATAAATAAAATTTTAAAAAAATCTTAAAATGAAAAAGTTGAAAAGTAAAAATAATTAAATGAAAATAAATATAAATATAAATATAATTTTAAAAATAATTATATAATAAATATAATTAAAAATAATTAAAATGATTAAAATAAATAAAAAATATTAATTCAATAAAAAATAATTAAAATAAACAAAATATAAATATTAAAAACCTAGACATAATTAAATAAAAATACAAATAGTTAAATAAAATAAAAAATCAAAATTAAAATAATAAAATTAAAAATAATGTTAAAAAAATAATAATAATTGACACACAAATACTCATTATTGACACACAAAATCCTCTATTATATTAGATAGGGTTTTGTCATTTGTGTATCAATAATTATTATTATTTTTCAAAATTAATTCTTATTCTATTATGTTTTTTTTTTTAATTTTTTAATTTAATTTTTGTATTTTGTAATATTCAGAAAAGTTAGGTTTTTTTTTATACATTTCCCTTTAATATTTTTAATTTATATTTATTTATTTTTAATTAATTATATTTTTATTTAATTATTTGTCTTTTTAATTATTTGTATTTGTATTTTTTTTGTTTTTTAAGTTTATTTATTAATTAAATACATTTAATACATATGAGGGTATTTTAGTCATATTGAAATAATTAACCATGAAATGGATGGAATATTTGATGTAAGGGGGTATTTGTAAAGAAAGTATTTCTGACATGGGGTTTGTTGTAAATTCAGAAAAGTTAGGGGGTTATTTGTAATATTTAGAAAAGTTAGGGGGTTATTTGTAAATTTTCTAACATATATACCCACTAAGCACACCCGATATTCTCTTTGTCGGTTGTGCGCATATAAATTCTCACTTTCATGATATATCCATCGCGCCTCTTGAGAAATGGCATCTATTGCTAAAACTCTATGATTTAGTAAATATTGGAAACGTGAATCCTTCCCTCTGAGTCTATTGACAGACACATGAAATGCACCGGACAGGTTTTTTTTTTATTGAAATAACACATAAGCAGTTGAAATTGTTTACTTCAATATTGTGATTTTTTTATTAGTCATCATATCTTGACGCGGGTGCAAAAAAAAAAAGATCAACTCTTAGTGATAGTTCTAGAAGGCCAAGGCATGCAGTAAGGGATGGTGAGATGGTCGGGAGTTCGAACAGGTCATAGCAGAGCCGGCAGACTCTTTGTCTCCCCTTTCTCTGTCCATTGTGAATCATACTTGGGAGGTTAGTGCGGAGCTCGAAAATTATTGTGTATTCGAATCATAGGAACTTTCATAATCGCTTTGTCTTGGTCGGCGAAGGATGACTAGTTGGCTAACTAGGCCTACTTTTTTTGAATGGTAATTTCTCGAAAGAGTGAGTTAGACTTTAGACCTCGATGGTAAGAAGTCTTTTCCACATAATATAATGAATATGAGTCACCTTGCACCTCAACATAAGGCCTTCCTCACTGCTCGGAACATGCCGGACTTCCTGGCTTGTTCGGAACATAATGACTGAGTCGCTAATGAACCATCCGATCATCAGCTCTAGACATGCTTGAAAATTTGTATTGAAATGGAATTTTTTTTATGATAGATCCCATATAATAAAAAAGAAGACTTATAATAGATAATAGTTTATTTATCAGCATCTTAAAAAAATTAGTAATCTGGTCTATCTTTTGAGGCAGGCATTGAAATGCATAATTAATTCATTTAACAAGTACAAAATATTTGAAGACTTTTTATCTTCATCTCATTTTTAATTCATTTAATTTCCAATTGTTCAAGTGTGTAGCAAATAAACCTCACTTAATCCTAAACAAATAAACTAAAAAGAATAAATGCATAACTTAACGAAAAAAATTATAAAAACGAAAAGTGATAATGAAACTTGAAATAAAGAATTTTTGATAGAAAATACTGAGCTTATCTGTGACAATCCTTGCTGCAAAAAAAATAATGGGTCTGACTTAAATCCATTATTTTCTTTGAGGCCTTAACTGACAACGATGTTTGACCAATTTAGTCACTCAACTTTTTATTTATTTTATCAAAATTTCTTTAAATAAAAAATATATTTATAATAAATAAATGTGAAATATTCATACAAAAGTTTAAAATTAATTCGGGTTTTTTACAAACAAAAAATATATATTTATAATAAAAGGTCCTACTGAATTGAAGGTTTTTGTCGACTAGTTTCATAATTTAATACGTGAAACTATATCATTATGTAAAAAAAAATTAGTTTGAAAGTAATTTTTCTCTTATAATCTGACAAATAAGAACAAACTGTGACGTAGATTGTGTCATTTCTATCAAGAAATAGATGGAAAAATAAAAAGATATTTAAATAAATTGGATATTTTTTTATTACGAGAATGTAAATCAAAATTAAATTACTTTATTTGATCAAGTTACTAAAATATAGAATTTATGATAAATTTTATCTAATTATATGCAAAGATCGCATATATATTGTTACCGAAAATCTAGACATAAGTAATATAACTTTTTATCAAGAAAATATTGATAAATGTTACTTTTTTGATACTTGCTTAGGCTCACATCCACCCACCCACCCACCCATATGGTTCTCGATAACGATGTTTGATCAATTTGGTCACTCAACTTTCAAAATTTTTTTAAATATGAAATATATTTATAACAAATAAATGTGAAACATCTATAAAAAGATTAGGGATAATTTCATATATGCCACTACAAAAACTCGAAATATCATATTTGCCATTATAAAAACTTAAATATCATATTTGCCATCATAAAAAGTTAAAAATATCATATATGCCATTACAAAATCTAAAATATCATATTTGCCATTACAAAAACTTAATATATCAAATTTGCCATTAAATTTACTCAAAACTTAACACCATCTATTTTTTCCGTTAAAATTAACGGTCCAATCTTATAATTACCATTATATCCCTAAATTCAATTTCATGAATTAGATTCATATTAAACATCTCTCTCTCTCTCTCTCTCTCTCTCTCTCTCTCTTCATGATTTAGATTCATATATAAACAAAAAAAATTCTTTCTTTTAATTTGAAGTCAAATTATTTTTGATATGAGAGAAATGAATTGATTATTTTTTTGAATAATTTTTTCTCTCGTGTCAAATTATTTTGACTAACAAATTGAAGTGAAGATTATTTTTGTTTATATATGAATTTCAATCATGAAGAGAGAGATAGAGAGAGAGAGATCATCAAATGAATTTTTAATATGAAATCTAATTCATTAACTAAATTTAGGGGTATAATGGTAATTATAAGATTGGACCGTTAATTTTAACGGAAAAAATGGATGATTTTAAGTTTTGAGTAAATTTGATGGCAAATATGATATATTAAGTTTTTGTAATGGTAAATATGATATTTAAGATTTTGTAATGGCATATATGATATTTTTAAGTTTTTACAATGGCAAATATGATATTTAAGTTTTTATAATGGCAAATATGATATTTTGAGTTTTTGTAATGGCATATATGAAATTATTCCAAAAGATTAAAACTTCGTCTTTTCATAAATAATCTAGACATAAACTGTCTAATTATATATAAAAACTTATATCGAAACTTTCACAAAAAATCCAATTTATGTCAATAATATCATCATCTCGAAAGAGGAAACTGAAAAGTTGTCCCTCACTTGTTTGACCCACCCACATAGTCCTCAATAATGACAATAAAAAAATTGATCAATTTTGGTTCCTCAATTTTTTATTAAAATAATTAAATTTTAAAATTTAGGGAAGAGCCCATTAAATTGAAATTTTTTGTTGATGATTTTATATATTTAATACATGAAATTGTACCACCTTATATTTTCACGGTTGGAAGTAATTTTCTTCTTATGGATTTGACAAATAAAAACAAGTTTTGTAGATTTTACGTGTCATTTCTATCAAGAAGTAAATGAAAAGAATAATAAGATATTTAGTTATAAATTAAATAAATTATAAATATGAAAAGATAAATGAAAATTAAATTACTTATTCGGTCAAATTACTAAATGATTATGATAAATTATATCAAATTATATGTAAAGATCACATCTATATTGTCACAGAAAATATAGACATCATTGTTTCTAGATCCCTTTAATATTTTTTTTATCTAGAAAATGTTAATAAATGTTATTTCTTGGTATAAGGGGAAATTGTCACCCTTCACGTGGTCTCGATAACCATGTCTGATCAATTTAGTCACTCAATGTTTTATTTATTGTTTCAAACATTTTCAAGTATGAAATATATTTATATCAAATAAATGGGAAATATCTATACAAATCTTTAAAAAAATGTTTTTTCACAAAACTGGCATAAATTGTCTAATTATAAATAAAAGTCATATCAACTTTTTCACAGAAAATCTAAGATATGTCAGTAAAAACTGAAAAGTTGTCTCCACTTTCTTGACCCACTCACATGGCCCTAAATAATAATAATAATAATAATAATAATAATAATAATAATTTATCATAAACCCCCTATCTTTTCTGAATATTATCAAAACCCCCCTATATTTTTAGATTTCCTCTTTAAGTCCCTATAAAGCAAGATGAATTATTTTTTTACCCCCTACTAGGGTTAAACTTAACCTTCCATCCATCTCAAATTTTGTATGGACCAAAATGCCCCTCATCAAAATAATTTTTATATTTTAATTTTTACACCCTAAGATAATAAATAAAAATAATAATATTTTATATAAAATATAAATAAAAGATAATTGAAAAAGTAAACAAAATCATAAAAACATAAATTAAAAGACAATAATAAACATTTTACATAACAAAAAAATAATATTTTACATAGAATAATATTTCCCATAAAATAATATTTTTAGATAAAAACAAAATAATATTTTACAAAAAATAATAAACATTATACGTAATAGAAAATCATACAAAGTTTAAAAAATATAATAAAGAATTACCATAAAATACATAAAATCATAAACAGTATATAAAAGAGAGAATAATATTTTTACACAAAATATAATATAATATTTATGTAAAAATAAAAAAGTAATATTTTACCTAATTAATCTTATGTGTTAATTATATATGAATTATATTTAAATTATGTATTATTTAATTATTTATTATTTATCTATTAATTATATTTTCAAATCAAATATAAAATGGAGTGGGCATTTTGGTCAATAAAAGAACCTAACATTTTGTATGTTAGATTTAACCCTTACAGGGGGCTAAAAAAAATAAAACTACTTTATAGGGACTAAAAGAAGGAATCTAAAAATATAGGGGATTTTTTATAATATTGAGAAAAGTTAGGAGGCTTTTGAAAAATTTCCCTAATAATAATAATAATAATAAAGTTTGATCAATTTGGTACATCAATTTTTTTACTTTATTTCAACCAAAGCTTACTGACTCAAACGATAAAATATTTCGCCAATTTTGATAAAGACTCAAGTTTAAGTCACGAAGAATACATTTAGCTCAAAACTTTTTACTTTATTTTAGTTTTTAAATTTACGCAAATGAGACATATGTTTATATAAAATAAATGTGAAATAATTCACGGAGTTGCAGAATCTAAACATTATTCTTGATTGTTCTCTTCTCCACTGAACAAGTAAGTTGAATCTTTATTTTCTTCTCCATTTTAGAACACAATCTTACTATACTGTCATAAACAATTTCATTCGGGTGGCTCCCCCTTTCAACAATATTTTCCACTTCTAAATTCTAAATTATCAGTATATAACATGTATATAACTTGTAGCATAGCGTAGTATATAACTTGTAGGATAGCTGAGAAATAAATATATTCTCGGCCTTTTCATCTTTTTATTAGGAGAAATAAATATGTTTCTTCTATTTTATTCTAGATAACTAACATATCATGAATTCTTTATCATAGAAAAAAGTGAAAAATAATATGGGGATAAAACATTGAGAGAGGAATCAAAAACTCAAAAGTTATTGGCTGAAAAAATATCTTAATACATGATTACAGAAATAGAACATTGAGCATTTCAATCTATTTATTTTTTTTTTGATTGATTACTTGAGCATTTCAATCTATTAATAAGCAAGGAAATTAGTGAGATGGTTATTTTTAGGGACCGGCTAATTATCTCGCACAACTTGTGGCTTCCAAACCGCCACGTGTCCAAAAATTGGGAGTCATTTGAAATCTTTCGAACCTTCCGATTTTATGCACGCCCGAGCTCTCATATGTTGCTGACAATATTAGAAGCTCCAAAATAACTCCCATGAAATTTAGCCTCTAATTATTTTGTTTAGTAACTCCTTATGACTCCCAGTGAATTTCTCATATAAGATATATTGTTGGTAATATAAAAGTATAATTTTAGAATATAAGGTATATTGTTGTGATATAAAGGTATATTGTCTCTTTTGGAGTCTCGTCCTCTATATCAGTATGATGAGACTTCTACATTCAACTATTTTAGCATTTATTTTCTCTTGTTTAGAATGTAAGGCATATTGCGGTAAATATAATAAAGGTATAAGAATGTAAGATATATTGTTGAGAATATAAAAGTATAATATTTATAATCGAAGATATATTGTTGTAAATACAAAGATATAAATAGAAACCAAAATAAAACTATGAAACTTTTAGTTAAAAGATATAGTAGTCCGGGAGCCAACAATATGGGCCGGTTGCAACTTTGGGCTGAAATATATTGGAGATACTAGGAGCTAATAAAAAAAATTCAAGTGTATGAGATGTCTCCCAATTTAGACTATCATCTTATTGGGAGGTAATATGAGCTAATTAAGATGGGAGGTCTAAATCGTTTTCCTTATTTTTATATTGTTTGTGAAAAAATGAATTATAATTATTACCTTTACACTCATTATATTACATTTTTTTGCATTTTTCAGTTGCATTTACATCCCAACATTAAAGCGTTGAGTCGCCTAAAATCTAGATGAGAATTCAAATTTGAAATAATTGGACACAAATCTATTTTTATGTTATAATCCTAAAGCCACTTAGCTATAGTACTCTTCCAGGAATTAACCACGTCATCTTCTTTTTTTGCAAGCCTTTGATTTTGATCCAATGGACTAGATTTTGAGTACATCTAGAAGCTACATGTATGAGCCATACAATATTTGATATTTGATGGTATTATGCATACAGACTTATAATAGATATCTTGATCAATTATTTTCCTTTTTTTACTCTTTATAAAAGTGAGCCCCAACTTCTAACTCTCTTTTACAAAATAAGCCCCTAATCTATCATCTTACAGTCTTAAAAAAAAACCCTTGCATTTTAAAGAAATTTGTTTCAATATTAAAGAAAAGCTCGTCTTGCAATATCATATCCCATATTTTTTTTGATATAATTGGCGAGATGAAAATTGTCACTTATTTCAATTTATTTTTCGTTTTAGCACTAACACCATAGTTTTTAACTATTTTACAAAAGACCTTGCAAGTTTAATTGCTTTGCCAAAAGGGAGCTGATACATCACGACTTACTGTAGGGACCCTGTAGCGATAGTATATACAAACATATGAACTGAAAACAAACAATATATAAAAATTTATTCTATAAAACAGTATATATTTAAAAAAATGAAAACAGTATATACAAACATATAAACTGAAAATAAATAGTATATAAAAATTCATTCGATAAGCAATATTTATTTAAAAAAATAAAAACGGTATATAGCGTATATAGGAATGTGAGAAAATAGAATATAATTTCAATCCGTCGCTATAGGGTCGCTACAGTACCCCCGTGTGATTTCCAATTTCCCTTGCCAAAATATCAGAAATGACAAAAGTTATTTCTAAAACAAAATATTTTCGAGGTTCAAAAATTTCTTATGCTAAAATTGATTATAATTTCTTATGCTAAAATTGATTATATTATTATATAGAATCCACATGTATGAGCCATACAATATTTGATATTTGATGGTATTATGCATATAGACTCATAATGGATATCTTGATCAATTATTTTCCTTTTTTACTCTTTACAAAAATGAACCCCAACTTCTAACTCTCTTTTACAAAATAAGCCCCTAATCTATCATCTTACACTCTTAAAGAAAAACCCTTGCATTTTAAAGAAATTTGTTTCAATATTAAAGAAAATTATTTCAATTTATTCTTTGTTTTAGCACTAACATCATAGGTCTTAACTATTTTACAAAAGACCTTGCAAGTTGCTTTGCCAAAATACCAGAAATGACAAAAGTTATTTCTAAAAAAAATATTTTCGAGATTCAAAAATTTCTTATGCTAAAATTGATTATAATTTCTTATGCTAAAATTGATTATATTATTAATTGAGGCCTACGGGGGTTTAAGCAAAAAAAATCCTACGCTGAAATTTCTTATACTAAATGAATGTTAAGAGTGGCATTGGGTGTGTTTTCTTAGTAAATAACGAACAACACATTTAGTTTGAGTAAGACACAGTATTTTCATGATATACACAAAACAATTTATCATAGTAAAAGAACTCAGTGCTGAAATTCAAGTGTTGTTTATACTAACATTATACAATCATATAACCGTATGTCCCTAACTGTAGCATAATAGCAGTTTATGACAAATTTTGCTTTATATATGGTGTGTAAATTTATTATATTTTTTTGTTAAATAGGCGTTTATTCAAAAATATTTGGTGATATGAAAATAAGATTTTAAACAATCTCGCGCAAGCACGAGCTATCTCTTGTATTAAACAATAAAAGAGTTTGGCAATTTTAACCAACAATTTTGAAATTTAAAGTAACAATAGCGGAGGCCATCCTCTATGTGGTTGTGGACCATACAAAATGTGGTTTGTAGAGTGAATCATTGAAAAAAGGATCTCCCATCCCTGAAAAAGTAATCATTGTGATTTGTGAGTCTTGAAATTTTTGTAAAAAAATTAATAAAAATTTCACACTTCAATGGGATGCATATGACTTTAGAATATGTAGCTTCTAATATTTTAATCAAAATATTCAGTTACAAATTAGTATAAATATTATTTTTGTAATGTTATATAGCTTCGGTGGCAAATATGCACATCAGGGCAAGTGATGCATTGCAATTAAAGTTGGTCCGAAAATGATACAATTTTCTTAAAAGAATAGAAAGTTGTCCTTCCTTGTTGTTTTATTATTTTTTTATACTTAAAATTATTAATTTTTTAAAGTAACATGATACATCACATCAGGTCATATTTTTTTTTTATGACATTCAATATAAAATAAGAAATAAAAAGAAATAATATATATACCCACTAAGCACACCCGATATTCTCCTTGTCGGTTGTGCGCATATAAAACTTCTCACTTTCATGATGTGTCCATTAAGCCCTTGAGAAATGACATGTCACATCCAAAACGAAACGAGTGTAACAACCCGTCACGTACCGTAGATACGTTAAAGCTTAAACAAATATCATAACAAAGATAACATAACATGATATAAAATAAAGATACACGGTGCAATATGAATACAACTCTTTTCTAACATAGTAAGCGGAAGAACAAGTCTAATGAGACAATTAAGTCTCCAAAATACAACATACAAAACCGTGATCTCACTACGCAACCTCACCAAATCTACTCCTGCGCTCCAGCTGCTCCTCGCTCCCCACCTAGCCCCAAAACAAAAACACCAAATAAACAAGTATAGTTAGTCGAGAGTCGACTAAGTGAGGCATGCTTTAGGGATAGCTTATTAAGACGGCCGCGTCTCGTAGGCTATTCCCAAAGAATTACTCAAATGAGAACAAATCTAATGAGTATATTATGCATATATATCAAATATAAACTACTATATATACTTTATAACATGACGGGCCAATACATGAATTTAAATAAAACATTTCCTTTCTCAAAAGCTTCAAAATCTTCTTTTCTTCCTAGGCTCCAAACTAGGATTTCTTTTATTTCCAAATATAGATATAATTTTATATAACATAACCAGTTTATACATAAATACAAGTTGAGGGTTAGGACTAGCATTCAACATCAGTGCCGAATAGACGGGAGGACCCCGTCCTATTCCGAACAAATACGATAAGAATAGACGGGAGGACCCCGTCCTATTCCGAACAAATAATTATAATATCTTTAATAGCAATTATAGTGAGTTATGACTCATTATAAGGTGGATTTATTATTTGGAGCAAAATATGGGGTTGGATCATGATTAACGGTCTAATAGGGTAAAATCCTAACCACCTCATAATAAGAAATTGAAAGGGGAAATTGAAAAATTCTCGCATCCCAGTTTTCAAGATCTAGATAATTTTAATACAATTTCATTAGAGCAAAGTAATTGGGTTAAACCTTTTGATTCACGGCTTGAACTAGATTTACCTAGTTTCGTCTCAAGAAGAAAAATCAACACGAAATCAAGAAAATCACTCGCACTCAAGCAAAGAGAAGAACACTCACACTTGGGAAACGCTAGCGAGACAAGCTCCAAATCCCGATTCAAGAGCGGAAGCTTCAAGAAGAAGGAGAGAGTTGAAGAGAGAGAGACCAACCCACCACGAGCGAGAGAGAGAGAGAGAGAGAGAGAGAGAACGAAGTCTCACTAATTGGAAACGCTAGCGAGACAAGCTCCAAATCCCGATTCAAGAGCGGACGTTTCAAGGAGAAGGAAGGAGTGGAAGGGAGAGAGAAATGAATCGAAAGTAAATGAGTTGGGTGGGAAAGAAGCCACTTTTATCGGTTATTCCGTTCGGAACGGACCTATTCCGTTCCGAACGGACTAAACCAAGATTTCAGCCAAAACTGACAGTGAGAATCCTTGCTGAACGGAACCTTCCATTCTGGACGGAATATTCCGTTCGGAACGGAATTGGAACGGATTTTTTTTTTTTTTGGGACTTTACATGACATCTATTGCTAAAACTCTATGATTTAGTAAATATTGGAAACGTGAATCCTTCACTCTGAGTCTATTGACAGACACATGAAATGCGCCAGGCAGCTTTTTTTTTTTTATCGAAATAACACATAAGCAGTTGAAATTGTTTACTTCAATATTGTGATTTTTTTTATTAGTCATCATATCTTGAAGCGGGTGCAAAAAAAAAGATCAACTCTTAGTGATAGTTCTAGAAGGCCAAGGCATGCAGTAAGGGATGGTGAGATGGTCGGGAGTTCGAATAGGTCATAGCAGAGCCGGCAGACTCTTTGTCTCGACTTTCTCTATCCATTGTGAATCATGCTTGGGAAGGTCAGTGCGGAGCTCGAAAATTATTGTGTATTCGAATCATAGGAACTTTGATAATTGCTTTGTCTTGGTCGGTGAAGGATGACTAGTTGGCTAACTAGGCCTACCTTTTTTGAATGGTAATTTCTCGAAAGAGTGAGTTAGACTTTAGACGTCGATGGTAAGAAGTTTTTTCCACATAATATAATGAATATGAGTCGCCTTGTACTCTCAACATAAGGCCTTCCTCACTGCTCAGAACATGCCGGACTTCCTGGCTTGTTTGGAACATAATGACTGAATCGCTAATGAACCATCCGATCATCAGCTCTAGACATGCTTGAAAATTTGTATTGAAATGGAATTTTTTTATGATAGATCCCATATAATAAAAAAGAAGACTTTATCATAGATAATAGTTTATTTATCAGCATCTTAAAAAAATTAAAAATTAGTAATCTGGTCTATCTTCTGAGGCAGGCATTGAAATGCATAATTAATTCATTCTAACAAGTACATAATATTTGAAGACTTTTATCTTCATCTCATTTTTAATTCATTTAATTTCCAATTGTTCAAGTGCGTAGCAAATAAACCTCACTTAATCCTAAACAAATAAACTAAAAAGAATAAATGCATAACTTAACTAAAAATAATAAAAAAGAAAAGTGAAAATGAAACTTGAAATAAAGAATTTTTGATAGAAAATACTGAGCTTATCTGTGACAACCCATGCTGCAAAAAATAATGGGCCTGACTTAAATCCATTATTTTCTTATAATTTGAGGCCTTAACTGATATGGGCCTACACAAAATGTTCCCCGTCTGCTAAATTCAACATCTACCCCTGAAGGACCTAAAAATATCAACTACACCCCCTTATAAGCCTAATATTTTAATTACTTACAGGGTACACATGAAATGGAACCATTCCACTTCTGAATTTCTTCTGTTACCAAGCTTGAAGGCTAATTATACAATTAACAATTATCAAGGGACGAAACAACAAAAAGGCGATAAGAAGCCAATTAATTATATGGCAAAAGATATTTTGAGAGAACATTTCTTATTTTGAGAGCATGAACGCATCTTCGAGAGCATTTTTACTGCATACTCTCAGCTCTCAAATAAGAAATGCGCTCTCAAAATATCATCTCCTCTATTATATCCTCGATTCATCGACCCGCCTCGTACTTGTTTACTTTTCCGATTTCTCCTTTTCTATCCTCTCGCGACACAAAAACCCTAGAAACTAAACCCAGAAAATCCGGAAAATTAATCAAAATTACTGCGAAATAGCTTGAGCGCAGCCAAATTTGTATAGTGAATCGCTGATTAAGCTTCGCAATTTCTTCTTTGGAGTTTAAATTTGAGCAGTTAAGCACAGTTGTCCTTTGTGTAACGATCTTCAGGTAATTTTTTTTTTGTAATTTCTGAATTGTGGAGTTTTTGAAAGATGTGTAGTTATTTCAGAATTATTGTAATTGGAACTGAATGTAAAAGAAATTGCACGTTTTAAAAGCTGATTTCAAGGAAAAATTAGGGTAAATTGCACATTTGACATTTAACTGGTCCAAAACAAATACGATTTAATTTGTCGTTCAATTGAAGCTTAATTTAGGTTAATTTGAGCCTACATTCAACGAAAAAAGTTCCTTTTTGTCTTAATTAGGACTTAATTGATGCTCAAAATACTCAACACAGTCTAAAATTTTATATCCTATTAACATGCTCTTCAAATCCAATTATTCTAATTACAGGGTCTAGATCGCGAAAATGTCAGAAACAGACAACATGGACATAAACCAGTCCCTCTTAGTTTCCTCCTCAGAGCCTGAAAATCCGGAATCCGAAATCCAGGAATCCGAAATCCCGGATTCCCCAAAACCGGAACGAAGAAAGCCTAACCGTAAATCCTATTCCACTGTTTGGAATTACTTCACAAAGAGAATCGGATCGGACGGAAAAGAAAAGGCGTGTTGCAATTTATGCAATAGGGAATATATGGTGAGTCCTGTTTTTGGTACCACTAATTTACACAGGCATATTGAGCATCATCACGTACCGAAAGGGAAAAATATGAGTCAAATGTTGGTGGCTCGAGCCGTACCGGTTCAAAATTCAGTACCGAAACAGTTTAAGTACGATGAGCTGGCGTTTAAGGAGAGTTTGGTTAAAATGGTTGTTGAGAATGAGTTTGAATTTGAGTTTTTGGAAAAAGATGGTGTTAAGAGGTGTTTTGGGACGATTTGTCCCGATTTGAAATTTGTGAGTGGGGATATTTTGAGGGGCGATTTGGTAAAATTGTATGAAAAGGAGAGAAAGAAGGTTTTGTTGTTGTTTGAGAAATTGGCGAGACGAGTTAGTGTGAGTATCGATCTGTGGACCAATGTGAAAACGGAAGAGTATATTTGTGTTAATGCGCATTATATCGATAGAGATTGGAAATTGAGAAAAACGATTTTGAATTTCAAGTATTTGCCCTCGCCTTATGACGGAAATTCTTTGGCCAAATTTATTTCAAATTTGTTGAAAAGTTGGAAAATCGAGAATAAATTGTTTTGCATCACTTTAGACGAGGCTTTGAGCGACGATTCCTTTTTGGATATTTACAAAACCCAATTAATTTCCAAAAAAGCCCTTTTGCTCCAAGGAAAATTCTTTAGTTCCAAATGTTGCGCTAGGGTTATAAACCTAATTGTCCATGAAGCCCTAAAGGAAATAGACATCGCGATTTACAAAATTCGCGAGTGTGTGAAATACGTAAAGGGCTCAAACGAAAGGTTAAAAAAATTCTTGGATTGTTGCAAAAAATGCAATATAGACCCCAAAACCCCGTTATTCCAAGATATACCCACAAAATGGAAAACCACGTTTTTAATGATCGAGCATATTTTACCCTACAAAAACGCGTTTAACGAGCTACAAACCCTAACCCTAAATTTCACGGATTGCCCCACAATTGAAGAGTGGAATTCCATCGATAAAATGCACCAATTCATAAAGACAATTTACGACGCGACAGATGCTTTTAGTAGCGCGAAATATCCCACATCACATTTATGCTTTCATGGAATATGTAAAATTCAAATTGTTCTTAAGGAAAAGTCAAGAAGCATGGATTATTTAATAAATAAGGTGGCGACAAGAATGCTCTCCATTTTTGACGAGTATTGGAGGGAATTTAGTACTATTTTGTCTGTTTCTGTGGTTCTGGATCCGAGGTATAAAATGGAATTTGTGGAATATGCGTTTAAGAAAATTCATGAGGGTGAAGATGAAAGATTTGTCGGTCAGGTGAAACAGAGCTTTCAAGCCCTTTTTAACGAGTATAAGGGAAATTTTGCGTCTGGGTCCAAAAAAGGAGAGAAGAATAAAGAAAAAGAGAAAAACACTGAGGTTAGTATTCCTTTGATTCAAGGGATAAATATTAAACGCACATTTAGCTTCTGTACTTTGATTGGATTGCGATTTAGTCCCTGTAGTTTATAAAACTGCGTAAACCGTTAGTCCTTTCCTGACTCAAGGACAAATCAATAGTACAGGGAATAAATTGCAATCCAGTCAAAGTATAGGGACTAACGGTGCATTTATCCTTTAATTCAACAGTTTGTACCTTTTCATTTATTTCACTATCACATGTATGCAATATTCCTGCCCACGCGCGCGTGTGTATAATATAAATATTGCTTTCTTTAATTTCTTTAAAGGATAAATTTGACATATACCCTTCCAAAGATGCTATCATCCTTTCCAAAAATAATTGAATTCAGATAACTTATTGTTGTTATTATTTATTTATTTATTTATTATTATTATTACTATCAAAACATACCATTATCCCAATAAACTCGACACTTCCTACGTTATATCGAGTTTCACAAGGACGTATACGAACTTTCCCAACTTTTTTTTACAGGAGATATCCCAACTGGAGCTGTACTTATCAGAACCGAACGTGGACTGGACGCGTCCACTGGACGTGTTGGAATGGTGGAGAGAGAACCAGCCGCGCTATCCTGATCTCGCCAGGCTGGCGAGGGATGTACTTGCCGTACCGCTCTGTCCTGTCGTACCGCAATCCGCTTTCCAAATCGGCGGTAGGGTTTTGGATAAGTATAAGGGCAATCTTAAACCTGATGTGCTGGAACCGATGGTTTGTACCAAGGACTGGATGTTTGGGTTTGAAGGTATTATTTGCTTTGTTTTATTAGGGTTTGTTTGTTGTTGGTGTTTTCAGGGTTTAGGGTTTAGGGTTTAGGGTTTAGTTAGGGTTATTATTATTATGATTATTAAAAAAAATATTGTCATTATTTTTAAGAGTGTCATTAATGCTAAAAATATTATTATTTTTGTTATTATTAAATTGTTGATACTATTAATTACTATGTGTAGGTATTAATGCGAAGGTTGAAGAGGATGATGGGTTGAAAGTTGAGTTGGGGTCGAGTTCGAAAGACCTCATGCTTACGTCGAGCTGATATCAGCGGAATGAAGATGCGACAAATGGAGATATGTGATGTGTGTAGTTCATTTTCTAGATATTTTGAAGTGAATGTTCTTTCGCTTTTTAGAGATGAATGGGATTGAGGGAATTTGTAGTGATTAGTACTATTAGTGTTGAATTTGGATGTATAATTAGTGAATGTAACAATTGAACTGATTATGTAATGTGTGGATTTGGATTATGATAATCCCAGATTTATGGTGTATGGTTTGCTTGATTGTGAAATTTGTTGATTTGGGAGATTTCTTAGTGTTCATGGTATTTTTATATCATGAAAAGTAAGTCATACGATTTTGGAAGATGTTCAATAAATGTAAATTATGTAATGAAGAATATAGAATAGAAAATTGGTAATAGATACCATTATCAATCATCAAAAAATAACAAATAATGCAAACATTGAAAAAAATGAATTGTAAAGTTTGCAATGGATATTGACAATAGGCAAATAAGCCAATTATTAGTCTTATAACATTACCAAATCCAAAACATGAAAATAAATAGACAAATAACTTAACAGTACAAGAATGTATAAAATATTATACAAGGGTATCTAAATACTCGCTTATAGTGGTGTATTTAACATGTGGATACAATTGGGTCCCGCTAACACCTGATGAATCAATGTCAAAGTATGTATTATCCCCTTTAATAAAAGCAGAATATATAAATATAAATTCCATGTTTTTCGGATACTCTATCTCTGCAAATTCATCAAAAAAAGGAAATTTACTTTAATTTACAAATAAATTTCAATTTTTGAAAAGTATAATTATTAAAATACCTTGAATGAGTTTTAGCAGCTGTTCTTCTGAAATATAAACCTTGTTGAGAGTTTTGCCAATTTTAGACTCCCAAATCTCAACTAAATCATTCATTGAACAAATATTTCCATGCGGCCTTAAATACAACGTCTTATTTACTGTTCTTGGATCCTCAATGGCGCATATTGTAAATTTCGCCACATCACAATCTTTCACAAACACAGCTACCAATAAATAAATAAAATCAATCAATTGAAGCAACAATAATAGAAATTATAAACACAATTAACTAAATTAAAAAACCTTTAGTATTTCCATTTCCAAATATTTTAACTTCATTTAAAGGAGGCGAGTCTAAGCCCGGTTGAATTAATGAAGGGAGCAAATATCTCATGAGAAAATTGCACGAAATGTAAGTGTGTGGAATTCCCTCCGATTCAATCAATCTTCTTATCTCAGCCTTCTTCTCATAAAATTCATAATCCATCCCTAATGTTTGCACCTTCGTTGGATCGGCCCCAAATTCCGACGGAATAAACCTCTGTTTTAATAGCATAATTAGCATGCATTAATAATTAGTTTAATTAGGTATTTATTTAGATAAAGAGCTTTGCATTTGCAGTTGAGAGGTTTTCTTTTCTTCCATTAATGGCTTACTTTAATGCAACCGGCTTCTTTGATTGCTCGAACGAGAGGCTTCTGTTCAAGCGCATTCTTAGACGGCACCGCACAAATCACAATATCCACTTGCTTCACAGCTTCAAGTAAACTCAAATACTCATCCAACGACCCCTAAACACAAACCACTCCACAAATTAACTTACAGCAACATAAATTTCATAATGTAAATAAGAGGGCAGGAGAGAGACTTGGAGGAGTTGAACGCCGTGAGAAAGGAAGGACTGGAGAAGAACTGATCTGTCGTCGGAACTGGAGGAGGGACTGGAGCTGGAGAGGTTCCGCACTAAAGCGAAGGTGGAGTAAGAGGCGGCAACGCTGGAGAAGACTATCTCACGGCCGAGCTTGCCGGTGGCGCCGATCACCAGCACCTTGCTCTTCTTCTCCATTTCCATTTCCATTTCCATTTCCCATCTTCTTCACTCAGCTACCAAACCGAAGAGGTCTTTTTCTCACGTTGTTAAGAATCAGGATTTAAAATCACGGTTATTAAATAGTCGGGATTTAAAATCCTGGATAATTTGAGATATGAAATCCTTAACGGGTCGGATATTGTTTTACAAATCCGAACCCGGAGGAAACTTACGATTGTTTCTAGAAGACCAAATTTTCAGTTATACCCTTGCGAAAACTCAAAATTGCAACGTTGGTCTTCAAGCTGTAACTTAAGCTCTCCTCTCATGGAGATCGGAGGCGATCGAGTTGAGAAGGAAATTGAAGTAAAAAATGAAGAAGGGGAAGAAGAGAAGGAAAATGAATGCATTCTTGAGTTTCTAGATTCGTTGGATGATTATCTGAAACTTGTCGATTCTTTGTCTTCTAATCTTCGCCAGGTATTCTGAATTATGAAATTTTGATTTTAGAATTTAGATTTGTTATTATGATTTTTAGTTGCTTTATTTAGGGTTTTAAGGTTGAATTGGACTTAATAAGGTTAAAAGGTTTATGAATTTGTTTAGGGATGGTTTGATCTAGCGAGCGCACGTCAGTCAATGGGAATTTCACGAGTTTCTAGCAGATTATTTGATCATACAGTTCATTCTGCTTCTACCACTGTACAATTCACTCAAACCGGTATTTAATTATGTTCTACTTTCTTTTTTTTACTAATTATCTTTAGTTTTAATCTTGTCAGTTTTCCTCTCAGATTAGAGAATAGCGACACTAATACATAAAATTGATTGTGTTTCAGATTCAAATCCGCAATTTAATCTATCAAAATGGGCTAAAACGGAAGAGAATGATTATGAGGAGGATCAAAATGTAAAAAATAATGCAAATTTGAGGCAGAGAGGTCTCTCAGGTTAGAGATGCTTCTGTTACCTATTTATTTTTGTTCTGTTTTTTTAATTTTTACATATTAATCCTACCTTCTTAATTTTTCTGATTTTAGAAGGCAGCAAAGAGGTTCAGTCTGATATTACAAATAATAATGAGGTAATTTTATTATTTTTTTTCTCTAAACATCAAGATCAAATCACTGTTTTCCAAATTTATTTTAATCCAGTTATTACTTTTTTTATCAAAATATAGATGCAAAAAGAAAGGTCTAAATCACTAGCAGTTTTTGGAAAGCTAGTTTCTCCTAAACTTCGTACAGCTCAAGTTTCATTTGAAACAGGTTTAAGTCTTTTTTGTGTTTTTGATATTTTGAGGTTTTCAAAGGGCTGAAGCTAAATTTCCACAATTTTAGATCTGGCAGATAATTTTTTATTATTTTGCATACAGGACTTGAAAGGATAGTAGAAATAGCTAATGCAAGAGCAAAAATGCTTTCTTCATTTGAACGGTTGCAACAGAAAACAAAGGGTTGAAACTTGAAACTGATATTTTGTTTTGAAATCATTTTTGTTATTTATAAATTCTCTTGTTTGTACTTCATAAATTTTGGAAAATAAAACATTTACTTGATGGATGTAAATTAATTATTCAGGAAAGAGAATATTTAGTTGAGTGCTTTTTGTTGCATTTGTTCTACTCTACTATATCTAAAACTGTTTGGAAACAATATTAGTTGTACTATTTTCTTTCAAATAATGTTAATTTAATATAAACATTAAAAACTGAATATTTTTCTTATATTATAAAGAAGTTCATGAATGAAATGTTCGAGATTCTAAGAACTACTGAAAAATTCATATATAGCATTTACTCATGTTGATGTTCAAAAGCTAAGCAAAAGCATACTTTGGGGCCCAAATTTCTCATTGCTCATAATAACATAATAAATAATCATGCAATACGTACATCACAAGCATACTCATGATGCAACAAATATAAAAAGACTCCTATAAAAAAACAACAATTATTTTACATCCACATTCCTACACCTAATCAAACCATCCATTCATTCCCACACAATCTCATCTTACACTACTCTATACTTTTACACACTCAAAACAAATAAACATTCTTTCACAACAACAATAATAAAAATAATAACAATATAATAATAATAACCCCCCCAAGAGGGACCCGCTTTTAAGCATTTATTTCATTTTGGTGGTTTGAGTTGGTTGGACATGGTGCGTAAAGTGCCGGCGATTTCGGTGAACGAGGGCCGTTGGATCGGATCTGGAGCCCAGCACAGCTCCATCAGTCTTTTCCAGCCGGGATCGCAATTCGATGGGACAGGTGGCCTAAGCGTGTTATTCACTATGCCCCCTGAATTTTATCATTTTACACAATTCCGCCTTTAGTTTTTATTGTTATTATTACTATTATTTTATTATGAAGGAAATAAATAGTGTACCTATTATTGCACCGTAATGCATGTTGGCGTAAGGTTCTTCTCCAGTGAGAATTTCCCACATGACTATTCCGAATGAGAACACATCAACCTGCAATTATTTTTCATAAATTAAAATTACTTCTTTTAATTTCCCGAAAAATACGAATAAATCTAATTAATATAACAAAGTACCTTTTCGGAAACTTTATTACTGCTGCCGTTTAATAATTCAGGAGCCATCCAAGGGAGGGTTCCTCTCACTCCACCTGACACCAGCGTATTTCTCTTTATTTTCGACAACCCAAAATCTCCCACCTGTATTTCATTTTATTTTACTTTTTAATTAAATTTTCACAAATTATTTTTAATAATAAATAAATTAATCGATAAAGGTGAGTTGCCTTGCAAATGGGTCTGGTTTGATCCTTAAGATTGACGAGTAGATTGTCGCATTTGAGGTCGAAATGAACGATGTTTTTAGAGTGCAGATATTCCATCCCAAACGCTGCATCCATGGCTATTATCAGCCTCTTGCGCCTATCCAAGTACCTTTTTCCACACAAAAAAAAATACTAATTAATATTACAATTTCACACATCAAAAAGAGACAAAAAAACAAAATACATGTTCTTAAACTATGATTCACAATACGTCATTTTTTTTTTTATTTTTTCAATCGAGAGTAAAATAAATGAAAATAATAAAATACAAACATAAATGAAAATAATAAATTAAATTAAATAAAAATCTATACTTTTAATTTCTTCGATTGAGAATAAAATTAATTAAAATAATAAAATATGGAAACAGATTAAAACAACAAAAGAAACATAAATCGTAAAAAGATATTTTTGAAATTTTTATTTTCTCACAAATTGAAATAAGCAAGAAAAGTAAATTATACGTTCTCAAACCACGCTTCCCACCACACAAAAAAGAAGATACTTCTTATCTTTTGCATAGATATTAAATAAAATAACTTAAATCAATTAATAAAATAATAAATGAATCAGTTACTTACTTGTCCTTGCGTTGGAGGACGTGACGAAGAGAGCCGTTGACCATGAACTCGGTGACGGTAGCGAGCGTACCGCCAGGACCGTCTCTGACGACTCCGTAGAACGCCACCACGTTCGGGTGGTGCAGCCTCGATAAAATCTCCGCCTCCTGCCAGAACTCATGCGTCTATACAAACAGACAGAGAAAGACAAAGAGAAAAAGAAAAAGAGAGGTTAATATATTGATATTTTATTCAACTAAAGGGTCAATTCATGAGATGAGAGAGAGAGAGAGAGAGAGAGAGATAAATATTCGAGTCATTTATCAATTAAGGTAAAATTCCACGGGATTAAAACGTAGAGAGAGAGGGAGAGAGAGGGAGAGGTTCAAACTTTGTTCAGCGTATTTCCCTAGAGAGAAGTCGAAACTATTTTTCAGTATATTATACACATTTTTACATCATATGTATTGAGAAAAGCATATAAAAAGTACCAGTCGTTCTTGTTCGGAAGAGCGGCCGGTGAAGCAGCTCTTCTTAATTCTTTTAATCGCCACGTCAGTGCCTCTCCACTTTCCGTGGTACACCGTGCCGAACGTGCCCGACCCTAATTCCCTCAATTCCTCCAAATCCTCGTTCTTTATTATCTAATCAATAACAATAATACAGTGCATTTTTATGTTACTTTATTCTGATTATTTCATTTTGAATAATAATTAGGTTGTATAATGTATTATTGTGATATACCTGTAGGTTGCTTAGGTCTATGTCGCTGAGAGCAGCGTCCAACATGTCCCCCATAGTGCTTATCCCTTCTTCAAATTTCAGCTCCTGTTTCAAAAGGGCGTTTTCGTAATTTCACCCAATCTACAAAAAAATTAAAAAACAACAAAATAGAAGCATACCTCATATTCAGAAGCAGGCACGCCGAGATTCTCCCCCACGTTCAAAAACAAATCAGTACCATTATTATTGCCGTCATTATTAACATTACTATTACTTTCAGACCCCTCAACCAGGCTTCCAGAACCTTCCGGAACCTTCCTCTCAATCTCACCAAACTCAACTTGACTTTCCATTCGGGTCTCAACAATCCCGCCCAAATTCATATCTTGATCCATCAGAGACACATCTTTCCTCACAAATTCATCTGGCGCGAGATTCCTGAAAAAACTCCAGCTTTTCGGCTCGTGATTCTGCAAATTTACGCTCAGGCCCGTTTCTTCCTTCAGAAAAGGGTTATTAGTGTTTGAGGACTCGGCCGCGAGTTTCGTCTTGTTGAAAAACTCGGAGAGGAAATTATGCGGGAATCTGTCGTTTATATCCACCAATATATCTTTCTTCTCAACGCTCGAATCAATCGACTCCTCCACAGACCTCAAATTAGGGTTAGGGTTAGGGTTTGCCCCCCATTCCCCCTCCAAATTAGGGTTAGGGTTCGATGACTCCTCTGTCCTTTGGTTCTCTTGCACCGGAACCGGCAAAACCTTCTGATCTTTGCCAGAAACCCTAGTTTCTTCGACAGGGGTATTTTCATAATTTCCGAAGTTCATCAAATCATCCCCGCTCGTTCTGTCACTCTCCGTGACATGATCCGTTACACACTCGGCTATAGAGTCCCTCGCCGCGTCGGATCTGGAACTGTTCAGAACCAGGAATTGAGATCCCAACGAGTCGTCGGATTTGGAAAGCCGGTTCAGGAACCCCGCCTGCTCTCTTGGAATCCGTTCAGAATAAAAAACTCTTGGTGGATTATTTTCGTGGACCTGGTCCGCCACGTCAGCGTCGCGGTCCGAGTATCCGGAGTTGAATGCCGTCCCAGATGAATACCTCTCATCTTCATTATTATTATTATTATTACTATTATTATTGTTATTTGACTCGTTATTATTGATGGAGCCGTCCATTTGCTTTAAGATTGGTGCTTGAACTGGTGCTGGTACCGGTACCGGTACGGATTCCACTTGCTTATTATTAGTATTATTATCATTAATATTATTATTATTAATAATAAGATTTTTATTATTATCTTTTTGTACAGGTATAGGTACCGGAGCGAAAGAGCCCAAATCTTCCTGTACAGGTACCGGATTCACAACAGAGTGAACTATTTCACTCTCCTTAGGCAACAAAACCTCTTTCTGATCGACCAATCGCGTGCTGACAGGTGGCGGCGGCACGATAACAGCTGCACCTGCATTAGGCACATACTGAGACGTATAACTATAATTAGAAGCCAGAGACTGAGGAATCGAAACCCTAGTTTCCATATTATACTGGTACAGCCTCTCATTAGGGTTTACACTCGCGTACACCTGGCGGACCGGGTCCACATACTGAATACCCGCCTCAAACTCACTCGAAAAACTCTGTTTCGTACCGGTACCAGTACTGGTACCAGCCGTACCAAAATTGAGGTTCATGAACTGATCCAAATCGCCACTAACAGGCTTAACGGGTCCAGAACCCGACCCGTTATTATCGATTCCGTTTACCGCCACAAGAAACTGCACTTCAGAATCTCCTTCAACGGACCCGAAACTGTTCTCATCGAAATCCGCGCTGGAGAATAGAAACATTCTAAGCTTCTGATTCCCAGTTAATAATCCTTCGGAACCTTCTAGAAGGAATCCGCACTCTTCCATCATGTTTCTTAAATCCTCATCGTTCGACACGGAAATCAAAGCGTCTAGATCCTCGCCTGGTAACTGGTATTTAATGCTGTGTGGACAGCTGTACACAGCTAGGGTTTTTCTTTTTAGGTCTTGAAATGATATGTTGTGATTTATTTTGATTATGTGCGTATCGCCACCCACATATCGTAATTTTCCATCACTCGGTCTTGGTAGAATTTTGCCGCCGTAAGAACATAAGCATTTAATTCTTCTCCCGCCTGACGTGTCAGAAGATTCTGACGTGTACGCTGACGTGGCGCGCTGCATGGGGACCACTTGTACCTGTACCGGTGCCGGCGCCGGTACCGGCACGGAACGGGACGAGGTGAATTTAGGGTTTTGAACAGGAGGCGGGTGGAAATTAGGGTTTGGTGGATTAGGGTTCGGTAAATTAGGGTTAGGGATTTCGGTGGAGAAAGAGGAGACGGCAGAGCCGGATTCGGAGCCCGTGTGGAAGTTTCCCAAAATGCCCCTCAGATCCATGTAAGTGGTGCTTTGGACTGGTACAGGGGCTGAGGGCATTTTGGACATTGCGCGGTCCCGCATGAATTCTAAGGAGAACTCCTCGCCTGTTATTGAGTAGTTTAGAACCGGTCTGGCCGGTACGGTAGGGTTTTGAGGTGGAGCGGGTCTTTGATTGGTGGGACCCGCTGGGTCTTTTCTGTAATCCATTTTGACTAGAAGGTTCTAGCAGAATTGTCTGAGATTCTTCATTGTTGACCTGTGGGAGACAAATGTGAAATGAATTAAGTTTGTAAGGATGTTAATGAGTTTGTTTGTTTATTTGACTGGTGTGTATGATTGGGTGCTGGTAATTTAATCGAAGTAGGCTGTAGAAATAATTTTTTGGTTAGGTAAAGGATTATAATACAAATTAATCAATGAACCATTTTGATAGTATTTTGTAAGAGATAGTATTAGGCAAAAAAAAATTCTATAGCAATTTGTAATAGGAAAAAAAATGATAATAAAGACAAAACCTAAAAGGTTGAGCAAGAATTTTCTTCATACTGAAAAATCCCCAATATTAGTAAAATCAAATATAGACAAAATAAAACAGCTAGAATAATATCAAAAGGGAGAAATTACACCAAAAAAAGAATCACCTAGTAACATCTCAGTACCACCTAACCAAACAAAATAAATCCCTAGAAATAAATATGAGATTTTTCACTGTAATATATTATTATACAATAGAAACTCAATAAACTATCAGACCCACCAAACAAATAAAAAAACTTAGCAAGAACCATCAATATTCTGAATAATCCCAAACTGAGCTACTTAAAAACGAAAAAAATACAGAAAAAATCACCAAAATCAATAAATTCATTACCTGAAATCAAGCTAAGAAGCGGCCGCCATTGCTCGGATCGATCGAGCTCTCCAAACCCCAAAATTACTCCACTTTTTAATACGATTTCGGTACTTGATTCGCCAAATCTCAGATTTAAGAAAAACTAAAATCGAATGATTAGATTAATGGAGAGGAAAAGAGAGAAATCTTCGAAGTAATGATAGTATCGTAGAAAAGGGGCTTCGCTTCTCATCCCTTCTCATTTCTCAACTGGGGCCTATTATTTATGACTATTTTTCACTCATTAACCTTGTATTTTACTTAATTTACGAAAATACCATTGGGAAATTTGTAGAAAAGCCCCTGTATTATCTTAAATTTCAAAAATGCCCCTGCCTCGTAGGAAATTGCAAAGAAGCTCCTGCATTCTTGATAAATTCAAATTTTAGTCCATGCCGTTGTATTACACACCGTTAACTTATTTATTTTAATTGTTTTAATTAACTTTGGATTTATATAAACAAGTTAACGATGTTAAGTACAATCTAACGGCAGGGACTAAAATTTAAATTTATCAAGAATACAGGGGCTTTTTTGCAATTTACAATTAGGCATTATTTTTTGCAATTTAGGGATAATGTTTTGGCTTTTTTGCAAATTTCCCTTTGAGGAATAGGATTAAGGTTTAAGTTTAAACTAGCCCATCTGATTAGAGCCCATTAATAAATTAATTATTCTTTTTGGGTGCATTGTAAAATAATTAAGGGAAAACATTCATGTCACCGGCTTAAACATTATCATATTACACTTTTGTATATTTTCAATTATTCATTATATTTTTATATATAACTAACTGGAAAAAAAATTGTATAGCAATATATTTTTTTATATGTTCATTATATATTTTTTTAATATCAATAGATTTTTTTGTAATTTTGTTACTTTTTCTAAAATTTCAGCGATATTGGGTGACGAGTAAGTCGGTAGTGCATATTTGATCCCAATAATTAATTTGGGATGATTATAGAGTTAAGAAATTAATGAGATATTATGTGGCATGTGTTAAGCCAATGAAAAAATTGTTTTCTTTAAATGAATTCATTATGGACTAATAATTTTATAATTCTTTTTGTTAATATATTAAGCTACCTTCACGTAGAAGAAATTTTGACGAGCATATGGTAGGCTTGACTTTGACCTAATTATTAAATTAACATGCAATTATATTATTTAGGGGCGTAAATTAAAATCATCTCCTTGTTATTGATTTAAAATAGAATATGTTCTTTTTAATCTCTTTACTTTAGACAATTATGTCAATACATACACCTATTTAATTATGGTTAAATTCCTTTAAGGTGCTATTAGTGATTTTTTTTTTCGGCATGTTATTCGCCTATTGATTCTAAAAAAAATAGAATAATTCCTGAGCCAATTCATACACCTATTTAATTATGGTTACGCAAAATTAATGCATCAGTGATTCAGTATTTAAAAAAAAAAATACAAAAGTCAGAATAGCAAAGAAGTGGAGTTTGAGGATAAATTTGGGTGGCTTGGAGTAGTTTTTAATTTTTAATTTACTATTAGAGTTGAGTTCCATTGAGTACACAAATAAGCAATTCTTTTCTTAATTCAAAATTAAACAAAACAGATTAACTAAGATGAATCTACCAGCAATTAAAATCACACTCATATCTATCTACTGAAATATTATATAGTTCATACACATATTAAATGGATTAATTTACACATAAATTAAAAATGAGTTTAAGAGATTCAAGAAAATTGGGGCATATGATGTTCAATTCTCTACCAAACCCAAATGATTTTGTTCTCTACATAAACAACATTATCTTTAAATATGAATAAAGACAAATATATGACTCTTAAAATAGTGGGGAAATTTAATTTTTTCTAAGTTAGATGGCCTGCCAATTTGCCATATGCCATGTGACAAGTGTTACAAGATTATTAATTACGTGCAATTTTTCGTAAATGAAAGAAGCACTGAATTTATGTAATAAAAATTATGAAATCTTATTGTTTCACTGAAACTAAAACTTCCTACAAATTGAGAATCATTACATTTGAGAAACTCCTTCTGAAATGATTTTTTTTTTAATATACCATTATTTTCAAAATAAATCAATATTTGCCACTATTTTGAAAATAATGGAGTAACTACCATTTCCGCCACTATTAGTGGCGGAACAGATTTTGTTCCGCTATACAATTTCTTTTTTTCCAAAATTGGCCCATTTGGCAGGTTAAACATGATTAATTAGTGTAAGAAATTGTATATAGCGGAATAAAGTTTGTTCCGCTACTACTATAATGGTAGTTACTTCATTATTTTCAAAATAGTGACAAATATTGATTTATTTTTGAAAATAATGGGATATTAAAAAAAATCCTCTTTTTGATGGTTAAAAGCCCATCGACTAATGGAAGAAGATATTTTGATAATATATACGGCTGCCTATGAAATTTATACTTTTAGTTTCAAAATTAGCAGCCCAACATTTTTATTGTTTCACAAGTTAATAAGGCCCAATCTTAAGTTCAAACATTTTATCTATTTTTTTTTCCCAAACACAAACATTTCTTTTGAATAAATCTAGTTTCTAGAATAAGCGGTCAATCATTTCTGTTTATGAAAAAATGAGCAAACAATCAATCATGCTAGTTCAAAGATACTGAGATTGAAATATTAATTGATATCAATAATTGTTAATTAGAAAAAAATTGTTATCTATTGGATCTTTTATGATGTTAATCAACGTAATATTTGATGTTTAGCGAGAAATTAAAAAGACAAATAAAATACAACTAGCGTAACCCTCGCTCTGATTCAGACTATATATATGATTTATTTATTTTTAAATAAAGTTATAAATTATAATTTATGATATTACTTCTCAATTTCAAAAGATAACTTTATGTTTCATTGATTTTGACTGAAATACATCTTGTGAAAAAAGTTCCATAATTTATTCTAAAGTAATCAATAAATTGAGTAATACTTTTTGACGTAATATTTCATGATATTATTGTTATGATTTTTTATGGCACTATTTGCATTACATTTTACACCATGAAGTTATGTTATAAAAATATTATTTTTTGTTTTCAGGTAAATATTTTCTTTATTTATACAATTTAATTTGTATTTTAATTATCCACTATTTAGTTTTATCATTTTATGTAAAGTATTATTTCTTCATTTATTCAAATATTTTTATTTGAACAAAGTAAAATATTAAAAAAATAATTTGATCCCAGAATAAATTAATTGGATGAATGTCAAAAATAGATCAGGTAGGAAGTAAAAGACTTTTAATATGACTAAATGACACAACATGTAAAAGAAATATATAAAATACTTTTCACAATTTCCCGAAAAAAAATAAAACCTAACAAAAAAGTATATATTTTTTTAATTTGAAAAAAATTTGAAACATTATTTCCACAAAGTTTTTCTTAAGAAATTATATTTATAAACATTTTTAGGAGTATTTCCCATGAAAATAATATTTTTCTAATTAACATTTCTATAATAATATTCTTAAGAGTTTTTGTTTAAAAGTTATTTTCCAAAATATTTTAGAAAAACAAAATTTTAATATAAATTTGTTTCAAAAATATTTTTTATAAAATATTAAAATATCTTTTAAAATATATGATTTATGTTATTAAATATATCGTAATAAATTATTATTTTTTGTAATAATAATCAATTTTAAATTATTCTATAATAGATTTTATATTTTAAGACATATGACTAAAATCATAAAAGAAATAAATTTGCATAAAATATTATAGAAATGTTCACACATAAAATCTAGTATTTATATGAAATATTATAAAAATCTCGCCATAGAAAATCCGATCTATGGGACACCTATCGCAAAGTTGAGCAAAACTCAACTTTGTATGTAGGGTAAATGAATATTTATATAAAATATTATAAAAATCTCGCCACAGAAAATTCGGTCTAGATGAGACACATGTCACAAAGTTGAGTATGTAGGATAAAAAATAAAAGCTTCCAATATGAAGTGCTAGTATTTTGGAGCGTCCGATTATAAAAGATATGATGAAATTATAAAAAAATATTTTTTAAACGCAAAAGATATACAGAAATTACAAAAAAATATATTTTCAAAAAGATATATTTGTAAATACAAAAGGTATATCCAAGTGCAAATATATATGTGTATAGCTAAAATTATATGGTGGTTACTTCTGGGCACTCCAAAAATTGGACATTTCGAATAATTTTTCAAAAATAAAATAAATAAATTAGAAACTTGTAGATGCTCCTAGATAATAAAAAGATAACAAAAGGAAACCTTCGTTTGCTCCTCTGAATTTAGCCTTTATACAAAAGGATTTAGTGATAAACTCGAGTGAAATAAAACCAACCGTTACGAAATCTGTATGCCCTCTCCTTTTTCTCACATCTTCAGATCTCCATTTCCTAACACGTAATAATAATATCATTTACAAAAACAAAAAACCTTAGAATATATTATGCATCTTATACTCCCAGTCCCACGCTTTCGTTCTTAAATGAAAAATATGAAAATGGTGAATACCTTATAATATTAAACTGGAGAGGAGTGTTAGTTTTAAAAATACAAGCGGTTGTGCTGTATAAACACATGGAGCATGTAGACACGTGTAACCTTCTCGTAAAACTCAACATAACAGGTGTCTCACTTTGCATAAACTCTCGCTCTCTATTTATGCTTCTTGTTCTCATCCCTCAACACCTCAACTGAAGAAAAACAAAAAGAAAGAAGCAGGCCAAAAGGAAAAGAGAAAGAAAGAAACTGCTGAAAAGCTAGAGAGAGAGAAAGTAGAGAGAAGAAAGATGGCTGCAATAGGGAGAAATGTGATAGCACCATTGATGGTGTTGAATTTGATCATGTATATTGTTGTTATAGGCTTTGCGAGCTGGTGCTTGAATCATTTCATCAATGGCCAGACTAACCATCCTGGTAAAATATATATTGTTGTTAACTAGTTTTTTTTTAATATATATATATATATATATATATATATATATATATATATATATATATATATATATCTCTTTTTTTTCTTAAGTTCCTCTGAAAATCATATCAAAATTACAATCGTTATATGTCCATAAAAGTACACTTTCTATCAAAAAAAAAAATAATAATAATAATAATAGAATGCTAAACAAGAGAAATCAATTATATGTAGGGTTTTTCTATAGTTTCTTAAATGACAAATTGTTCAATAATTGTATTTTTTTTTCCTTAAATTGTAGGCATGTATTCAAACGGGGCGACCTTTTATTTCCTCATGTTTGCGATACTCGCCGGTGTTGTGGGAGCAGTGTCAAAACTGGCAGGTATTCATCATATCCGTGCGTGGAGGAACGACAGCCTGTCGAGCAACGCCTCTGCCTCTCTTATTGCTTGGGCTATCACTGCTTTAGCTTTTGGGTAATATATTTAAACAAATAATTGTAGTAGTATAGTTGTAATAATTGCCACAATCTAAGTCAAATTAAATAATTATATAGTGAGGTAGGAACATATATGCCATGTAACTAGGGGGTTATCAACCCAAAAGTTTTGAATTTGAACTACTTATTGAACATTTGGAAATTTTTGTATATAATATATGGTCCAAAATTGTGAGTTAAGGATATTTGACTAAAATTTATTACACAATTTGCTTTTTTTTTTTTTTAACTTATTTATCTCTTCTGCAGGATTGCGTGCAAAGAAATTCACCTGACATCGGGCCGAGGGTGGAGACTTAGGGTTTTGGAGGCCTTTATCATAATCCTCACATTCACACAACTCATCTATGTTCTTCTTCTTCACGCCGGTCTTTTCAGCAACCAGTTCGGACCGGCTTATAGAGACCCCGACTATGGTGGTGGAGCAGGAGAGCCCAAAGGAACTGCTAGGGTTTAATTGGGGTTTAATAAGATAACTAATTTGGAGTTAATAATGGGGCTTATTTGAACTTGTTTAATGTTGTTTGGTTTGTTTGTGTGTAAGGTGATGTTTGTATGCTTTTGGTTATTTTGACATTTGTGTACAATGTTTATGTATGGTTGTGTTGGACTATAATCTGCTTTGGTTTTGAAGATTTGTGTTAATTTGAATTATAGTTGTGGTTTTTGGTCCACAATGTTCATTTGGTAGCACATAGAAAATAGGTTGGCCTGAAGTCTTATAGACCGAACCGTTTGATTTGCAGCTTAAAGACTGGACCGTTTGATTCGCATCTTATTTAAAAAATAAATAAAAAATTAACTTTATACAATGATGATTGATTAGGAGGTATGATTACAAGTTTGAGAATCTTGACATCGGAATAATCTCGAAGGAGATCAGTGAAATTAATTTTGTAGAATGATGGTTGATTAGGAGTGGGACCAGGTATTGCTTGCCGGAATGTGGAATATTTGGCTGAGAGGATACCTTGCCTGAATGTGGAATACTTGGCTGAGAGGAACAACTGGATCTCCCACGGAAAAGCCTCGTGGGAATGAGGGGTGGTGGCGAAGGCGCAACTTGAGTTCCAACTTTGGTAAAACACCAGCTAGACGTTTAGATTAGATAGGGGGCAAGCCAAATCTGCCGGAAGTTGGAAAGCCAGGTTTTGTATTTGCCGGAACTTCTGCCGGAAGTTGGAAAGCCAGGTCTTGTATTTGCCGGAACTTCTGCTTTGATGCTTGAGAATTATTTTTTATGTTATTTTTTGATGTTTAACTTATTGGATTGAGAAATTTTGCTAAATATGTGATATATGATTGCGTTTGTCGGGACTTGATTCTGTAATCTCTTACTACACATGTAAATATTTTAACCAATTATGTTATGAGCGATTTATAAGTTTGAAAACTATTGATATTAAAATAATCTTACAGAGGCTAGGGCGGCGACGCCACTTAGATTTTGAAGCGATCTCACTTAGTAGTAGTGTATGTTATACTAATCTATTTTGTTGAATATATATATATATATATATATATAGTTTTTCTGTTGATATCAATCTAGAGCCGTTAATGATCGGAATTGTCATGCATATTCACCTTAATTTGATTTTTAACAATAAAGTTATAATCATCATTTATCTAATAATTAATTCATTAACTGTTTTTACACGTATTTTCATTTACATTTGGAGTCCTAGCACCATATAGTTCATGTGGATCTTTTCAAAGGCACATGAATTAATGTTATAGGTAATTTTTTAACAAAAGGGTAAAATATATAAATGAGGTGATATTTTTTTAACAAAAAGGTAAAAGGGAAATATGATTTCACGGCAGTACCGTAGCATGCCGAATCACTACGGAACGGTATATATACTGTTAGTATTTTTATATACTGTTTTACCATTTTATATATTGTTTCTATTATTTATGTATTTTTTAATTTTTTTTACTTTTGAAATTTGTATATAGTTTTCTAACATTCTATTGTATTTTGATTTTTATATACTGTTTTCATTTTTTATGTATATGATGTTATTAGAAAATGAATTATATATATTGTTATTATACAGTAATAAACTGTATATATACTGTTATCGTGATTCAGCGTGATCTGGCATGCTACAGCGTTGGCGTAAGGCAAAAATATAAATGATATATTTTAAGTCTATGCATTAATATTTTGATCATCTTTTCTAAACATATAAAAACTTAAGGGGGACGAATTATTCTAGAATATAGTGTTTTTATTATTATTTTAATTAACTCTCAAATATGTGACTAGCTAGAGAGAATGTGAGAGCCGGCCTTGTACCTTTCCAGACCCAAAACGGTATTTATTTGAGACCTTCGTGCATAATTTTTATATCAAATTAAATAAAAAATTATTCAAAAGGAGAAAATAACAAATAAGTTAAAAAAAAACTACATAACACTATAACTAATCATAATTATTTAAGAATAACTGGTTTTGCTTTTTTAGAGGCTAATAAATCAATTAGATTAAAATAATCTAGTTTTTTCAAAAAATAATAAAAAAATATATAAAAAAAGAATCTCAAGAGAAGAGAAGATTGTTGTTCAATTATGGCCTTAAGGGAAGGTTAAAGGCCTAATTTCGTGCGGAAGTATGGATTTGACTTGTAGGTTTTAATGACTTTTAGGTTATTAGACTTTTAGGCGGATGGTCGTAATAATTAAATAATTAAAGAAATAATAAATAAAGAGAAGCAAAGTAATGAGAATACAAAACAATAGATCTGTTGACGATAGGGGTGTCAATGGATACCCATAATCCGATAACCCGATCCGAATCTGAATGAATGGATTCGCATGTGGATTGAAAAAATATGTCCGATAATAAAATGGATTCGCATTTGGATTTTTGAAAAACATTCGCTAGTTTAATAGATTTGCATTTGGATCTTGGAAGATCCTAATCCGAAACCCAATATGAATCCGACATATATATATATAGGGAGATGCTAAAAAACATACGTATGTTCGAACATATGTTTTTTTAAAATACCCGTAAAGTGGTTATAAGAAGTAAAAATTCAAATTTCAACCGTATGGATGTAATATATATGTTATGAATATGTTGTGGATTAATTTTCACAGGAATCAGAATAATATATCATTGCCATCATGTATCATCAAACTATTATTCCGATATATGTTTTGAATAGTGCTGCATATTTTTGATGATATATGATGACAATGATATATTATTCTGATTTTGGTGAAAATTAATCTCTAACATATTCATAACATATATATTACATCCGTACGGTTGAAATTTTTATTTTTATTTTTTTAATACATATTTTGAGTGTGGCAAAAAAATATATGTTGTGCATATGTATGTTTTTTAGCCACACCCTATATATATATATAACAGCAAAATATGTATATGTAACAACAAAATAATAAATGCGAAAAAAAGGGGGGCAAGAAATCACATGTTTTTATGAGATATATGTAAGAAATTAATTAGGATGAATATTTGGCAAATAAGCAATAAATCACGTATCTTACGAGATTTACTCGTTTATAGTTTTCTTTGAAACTTGATGATATGATCCAAAATCCGATCCGAAATCCGTTTCGTTAATGGGTTTGGATTCGCATATGAATCTTTATTTTATTAATGGATTTGGATTCGCATTTGGATCTTTTGAATTTAAATTGGATTCGCATGTGGATACTACCCGGATCCGACCCGAAACTGATCCATTGACACCCCTAGTTGACGAAGTTCGGTTAAGTAGTTGCTTATGCTGTAACCACCCGTTCACGCGCGCCTACTCTCCGGGTATGCCTTTCGGCTCTTGATTCAGTAATCCAAATAGTTTTTTACAAGACTCGACTCCATGATCGTTTTATAAACTCGTAGCGATTCGTCGAAACTAAACAATTCGATCTCTTTCAATCAAACAACCCAACAACAAACAACAAACAAACACACATTCACTCAATTCTCCATAATCTCACAAATATTATTGAGTAATTTTAGTAGCACACTAAAGAGAGCTTTCTTATTGATTTTGCTCAAAAAATGATGTTGAAAACGGATTGGGGGTTGATCCTTTTAAAGAGGGAAGGTGCAGCCTGTCAAAAATGGAAACTGTCAATCCTCCATTAGAATGGAGGAAGTCCTCCAGTCGAACGGAGGAAGAAAAATGAAGGAAATCAAAAGGCAACGGTTAGAAAATCTGACTGTCCGGTCGAACGGACCAAAGCTCCGTTCGAACGGACAGTAGGGAAAAAAAATCAGCCAACAAAAATCAATGGAAAATTGTTCTGAACGGAGGGACTCCGTTCGAACGGGAGATCTGAACGGACAGTACAAAATGCAGAAATTATCTTTTTAGTATAAAAATTTAATTACTCAAAAACTAAACTCAATCTCTAATATATATAAGTAGAGGAATACGGCAAGTGATACATGTTAACATCATAATGAAAGCGACCAGCTTTTACGATAATTTATTATAAATCAATATCTAATATATATAAGTAGAGGAATACAGCTGATGACACATGTCAGCACCAGAATGAAAGCGGTCAATTTTTATGATAATTGGACGGTCGAAAATCACTCGCGCTAAGATAGCGACACGGGGCAAAAAAAAAAGAACAACTTTTATATATAGTAGTGTAATCTATTATAATTATAATTATAATATATATTATAATAGGTTGGGCTCAGTTCAGATTCAATAGATTTTCTGAAGAACTATCTTAATCCAACAAGAATTGTAACATAAAATTGTAATAATATAATATTTGTAATCTTAATTTCCTGCAAAGTAGTATATTACAGTATTGTCATAGAAGATCGACCAAATCAATTTTGTTCTAGAAATCTCTCCTCGTTTAAACCAAGTAATTCGAAAGCTTTAAACCATGTAATTCGAATGCTAGAAACCAAGAAACATCTCTCTCAAATCTGCGTCCAAAACATTTCTGTGCTTCAAAATTTGATTTTGCTGCTTGCCTTTCTGGAGCCCTCTCCTTCCTTCTTTCGATCCTCTGTCCCTACCACTACCAACCTCTCTCTCTCACACTCTCCATTTCCATTTCTATCTCTCTCAAAAACAACCATTAACTGTTTGAGATTTGACAATTTTAAGCTTCTCCAAAACCATGTTGAGTTTTGCAAGACCTGCTGTGACTCCTCATTTCCTCTTCATTAGTGCAACCCATAAACCCAAAACCCAAACCGTTTCAAATTCAGTTCAAGACCCAAAACGGAGAATTGCACGTTCAATTACTACAAATTCAATGAAAGACCCAAAACGAAGAATCCCTCGAGCAATTACCACAACCACGTCCAATAATCTCATGGTTCAAAGAGACGAGGATAAAATCAGCTCTCAAATGTCGATTTTGTGCGGATTGGGGTATTGGGTGCAAGGATTCAGATGCTTTCCATGGTTAGGTTTGAATTTTCATCTTGCTCATGGTATTGGATTGAGTCCCGGTACGCTACAACTGGTACAAAACACCGGGAATTTGCCAATGGTGGCTAAACCGCTGTTTGGTGTTTTATCTGATTCAATTTACATTGGAAATGCTAGAAGATTACCTTATATCTCCATTGGAGGTTCGTTTTCTTCCAGTTCTTCACAAATCATTTCCCAATTTTTCTTCTTTTTTACTTACGTTTGATATCACATATTTATTTTTTTACAGTTTTTCTTCAACTTATTTCGTGGGGCACTCTCGCATTTATCCCAATAAACAACGATACGTTTAATTTCCAAATTTCGTGCATTTTACTAAGTAATTTCGGAGCTTCAATTACTGAAGTAGTAAGCGATGCGTTAATTGCGGAGTTTAGCCGAACTCTGAAATCCGGTGAATTGCAATCATACGCAATGATAGCGCTAGCTTTAGGCGCTTTATTCGGAAATTTATCAGGCGGATATATTTTGTTAAAAACTCGAGACCCCAAATTCATGTTTATGAGTTTCTCTCTCCTGCTGGCGGTCCAACTCTATGTTTCTCTCACAACGAAAGAAAAATTGTTGGAAAGCAAGAGTTTTGTAAAGAGAAAAATCTCGGTTTTGGATGAATTAAAGACCCAATTTAAGAATTTGGTAATTGTGGTTGGGCAAAAAGAGATTTTTAATCCTCTTTGTTGGATTATCGGTTCCGTTGCTTTCGTACCGGTTTTATATGGATCCATGTTTTGCTTCCAAACTCAAATTCTGAATTTGGATTCTTCAATTATTGGATTATCAAAAGTAATCGGCCAAATAACCGTTTTATCATTCACAATGCTTTACAACCGATTTTTCAAAAAGATCCCGTTACGAAAGTTGATTTTCGGACTCCAGGCTTTATATTCTCTCGCGATTTTGTCCGATTTATTGCTAGTAAAACAAATTAATATTTCGTTAGGAATATCGAATGAAATATTCGTTTTGTTTTTCTCTGCAATTTCTGAGGCAATTGCGCAATTTAAAATTCTGCCATTTTCTGTCTTATTATCTAGTTTATGTCCGAAAGGTTGCGAGGGTTCTTTATTTGCATTTTTTACATCGAGTTTGTGTTTAGCTTCAATTTTGAGCGGAGTTTTTGGGGTATTTTTGTCCAATTTAATTGGAGTTAAACCAGGAGATTTTAGGGGATTGCCATTTGGGATTCTAGTGCAATTTTTCATGGCTTTGGCTCCTTTGTGTTGGATTTGGAATTTACCCGGAAATTTGAGTTCAAATGAAAAGCTTATCAGGACGGGATAAGAGTTTTTTGTTTTGTTTTGTTTTGTTTTTGTAAATAGGAAGAGAGTTAAGCTTGAGGGAAGTTGTATATTAATCATATAATGAGATTAGCAAGGTTGTATATGCTTTTGTTCTTTGCTATTTTGATCCATTTGATGATTTTGATATGATAATAGTTGTTTTATTACAGTTCTTCATTTCCATTTTTTTTTAGAACATAGGCTCATTTTTTTTTCTTACCGTTTAAGTATAAATTAAGCCAAAAAAATTTGGATACCAAATACCTACTGTCATTTGAACTCAAATTTTCATGCACATATTTAAATTATGAGAAACCTGTACTACTTTTTTTGTTATTAGCGAATCAGTTTAATAACTAATTCAAAAATTAGTGATTAAGTATTAAGGTTAAGAAAATAAACCACACAAATACGGACAGATCAACTCTCAATCAACTTAAAAAGCTCCTTTCATAAAAGACAAGGCCAAAATGAACCCATGATACTAGCAAATAATGCTGCCAAAGTTAAAATTTATAAACAAACAAATAAATAAATAAATAAATAAATGAACAAATAACTTTTCCAAGCAGATTCATTCATATCACAATGTGCAAATAATTAAAATGTAAAGAGTAAATAAATATGGATCCCCCTCGCTAGCTGCAACAGAAGAAAATAAAAAATAAAAAATTGAGAAAAATAAAGTGAAAATATATCTGATATTATTGGAAGAGAAAGATTTCTAATTTTAAAATATGGGCCCAACTATTAAACGGGCCTAACTATTTTTCTTTTTTTATTAAACGGGCCAACCATTTTTCATTTTCCATTCATCTGAGAATATGGGCCTGATTAGCTTATTGGGCCTGAGAAAAATTATGTTAAGACTAAGAGTCCATGACCATGAAATTAAATGAGTTTCGTTTAATCAACTAATTCTGATCAACTATATTGTTGGATTTAAGTTCACAAATAGAAATTGGTATATTAATATAATCATATATCTGAAGCTAAAGATCACAATTTTACTTAACAGCTAACAAATTTCCTTCTGATATTCCATAAGGAACAAAAGTTCAACAATATAACTTCTTAAACTCCAAAAATCAAGCCCAAAACTATTTCATGGGTTACAAAAAATATCAAGCAAGATCAGCTTATCCACATCAAAGGGATAAGGCGCCACTTGTCACCCCACTAGTGGCTGTCTCAACTCAAAACACCCAACTCTGGCTAGAGATAATTCCCGCATCAAATTTGAGGCCACCAGTGAGAGAACTTACAAAACAAAAACCAACAACAAAACCAAAGTGTGTGTGGTTTCCATACTTTGTTCTTCCCTCTCTCTATCCACATGGCAACAACCAACATGACTTGTGCCGCATCGAGATTCGTGTTGCCGGCCGGCACCAACACGTCTACACCTCGCGTAAATTTCATGAGCTTTCAGAAAGCGAGTAATGGAAGCAGAAAGATGATGATAGTTCGTGCTGAGGAAGCTGCAGCACCGACTCCTGCTCCGCCTGCTGCCGAAGCCAAGCCGGCTGAGGCCCCAAAGCCACCGCCGATTGGCCCCAAAAGGGGAACTAAGGTTTGTGAAATGTGACAAGGTGTATTTGTAAAATTAGTAGAACATATGGTGATATTTGAATATAATAATTAGAGATATGGGTTTTATGTTTTTTTATGCATCTCCACACATGAACACTCAAAATATCCCAACGAGCTCCACACCATGGAGAAACAATAATGGAAAATAATATGCATATCTCCAACCAAGAAGTATTTTTTAAGGATTCCAATCAAGAAGAATTTATATATTACAAATCTATTATATGATCATAATTCATATTTCTCTTTGTTTTAAATCAGGTCAAGATTCTAAGGAGGGAGTCTTACTGGTTCAACGGAATTGGAACTGTTGTGACAGTTGACCAGGTATCTGTTACATGCTAATTATCTCGGTTCACAAAAAGCATCACTTAATTTTATAGCAATATTTTCATCTTGGTCCTTACAATTGTTCATAATAAAAACCCTATATTTTCCAGGACCCAAAAACCCGCTACCCAGTGGTGGTACGATTCCAGAAGGTGAACTACGCTGGTGTGTCGACAAACAACTATGCATTGGACGAGATTCTTGAAGTGAAATGAGTGTACTTGTTTTGTGGAATTTTCTCTTGTAATAGCTTCAAATCTTGTGTATTAGTAATTATAATTTGTACAACCTTTGCCTACTCAAATGCCAAATATTAGCATTGCATTGTACCCACTATCCAATTTTTTTGTGTGGAGATATTTATTGACATTATTTGCCAAAGTTTTTGAGTGATTCATTTGTTCGGTTTCGTATATAGCATTTTAAAAAGATATGCATTCGACTCAAATAATATAGTATCAATGATATACATCTTCGAGTCAATTTTAGACTTGTTGTACAGTTATTCCAACTAGGGTGCACAATCCGCTTCCATTTTGTATAATACTTTTTTACGGTGTCGTATTCAATGAAAAGAATATTCAGTATTTTTTTGCTAAAAAAGGAGTAACAAACGACATTTCACATTTTGTAGTGATATACATGATATTCTAAGAATTTACAGCTTACGCATGAAATTACTCGTGTGGGAATAAAATTAGGTTTATACCCAATACTTTCTGACAAATGACATCTTATTTTTGAAGGGGTATTGATATAAATGTGATATGTGCGTCTGTTTAGTACCTAACTTGTCTACGCATTTCTAATCCTAATATTTTGATAGTTTTCAAGGGGTATTTAGGAGGCAACAATTGCTAACTGATGAACAAATAAATGTAAAAAAAATAGATAAACAATAATAAAAGGAAAGGAGTTTCTTGATGTTATGCACCCATATCTTGATTTTGATGGCTCAATCAAGAAATTATACTCGAGCATGCCCATTTAAAATGGTTCAACCGGCACCAAATATACCACATATAATATGAATTTAACTAGAATAATAACTAAAAGCTCAAAAAAGGTACACACAAAACACAAGTACTACTAACACAACCAAAATCTCAAACCACAAATCTCATGAAACAAAAAGAAACAAGTCTTTGCACCATAACAAATAAAACATTAAATATTCAGTACGAAATTCTCAAGATAAAACTCAACTCTCATTTTCACTGAGCTGCAGCCGCTCCAGCTCTCTTCTTCGGCGCAGCCTCAGTTCCTACACAAAATTAACAAAAAATTAATCACACATCAATACATGTACAAAAGTATAAAATTTATGAGAAATCATATGTAGATATTTAATCATGACTTAAAATACCTTCTCTGAATCCAGTCTTGAACCTTCTTGGTAAATGGCGAAGGTACCTCATCCTTCCCGTGCCAGTTGTCTTCCTCCTGATTGCCTTCACACTCCAGTTATCTGTTCAACAATCAAATCAATCACAAATAACAAAAACTAACTCAACAAACATTCAAACAATTTCAAATCATATTCTCTCAACAAACTAAAAGAAAATAAGAACCACCACCCAAATACATCAACTCCTCTCTAAATCCCTCAAAAGACTAAAACAACAAAATAAACTCCATTAAAAGAATGTTAAGAAATATGAACTTACATTTCCTGATGCGGGCAGAAGGATAACCGCAAGATCCGCAACGGCTCTTCTGGAGATGAAAGCTCCTGCGCCCGCACCTCACGCACAGCACGTGCGTCTTGTTCCTCCTCTTTCCGAAACTCCCCGTTCCCTTAGTCTACACCATCACAAAAATCATTCAACATTTTAGATTCAGATCAAGTGCTTCCTCGGGTCGTAAGAGGATAAAAGTAGGGGATTTACCATTTGGAGATCGTGTTCACGACGGTCGCCCCTGCGGCGGAGAGATCAACGGCGGCGGCGGAGGGGAGAGAAGGCGCGAAACAAAACCCTAGAAGATGATAGTAAGAGCTTTATATATAGTCTGCTCTTCTTTAGTCTTCACTGTACTCAGTTTATTTGGGCCTGTTGTACTTTAAGCATTTCGGCCCAAAAAACTTGAAAATTTACATCGGCCTTATTTCATGACATTAAATCCCTGCATTATATATAATCGTCCGATTAAAATTAACGGTGCAGATTTAGCCACGTCGTGTCTCCAACCTTCCTTGATTAGAACTTGGAAGCAAAGTATATATGGAGACTACAAACGAACGGTCCAGAATTCCCCATGACAACAGAGGAAAGCAATTGAACGGTTCATGTTTAACCACGTCGTCTCTCCCACCTCTCGGCCTTCCTTGATTAGAAAAGCAAAGCATATTTTCAGAGCGTACAAACAGACGGTCCAGATTACCCCACGCCAACAGAGTAAATCAACTGTAACCGTCAGATCTAAATCGGACGGTTATTACTGATCTTTTACTTGTACAGGATATTTCCCTTCTTTCAGTTCTTTGTTCCTTTTCTTTTCTTTTCTTTTCCGACATTTCAGACTCCACCAGCTTCTCCTTCCATTCATTCCTAACTGAGAGAAAACTAAAGGGTAATTGGAATTGGATAAATAATTACCAAAAAACGAAAATTCAGATCTAATTCTAAATCAAGGTTTGAAGCTTGTGAGTAATCAATCAATCATGAATTTGTGGAAGGAGAAGGTGACGGACAAGCTCGCCCGTCTCCTCGCTGACTCTCCTTTATCGCCTTCTTCGACTTCCCCCGTCTCCCAATCCGAATCTCAGGTTTTGAGTTTGTTTTTGAGTTTTTGGATTAGTGTTTGTGGTTTGTGTTGTTGGTCGAAGGTACATTGTGTCGAGAGGCGATTTGGAGATCAGGTTTTGTTGAATTGAGGGGTATTGGTTGGATATGTGTCCTCAATTTTATTGTTTATAGCGTTTGTAGCTCAATTTTGATCTTGGGTTTATGTAGTTTGTTCCCCCTCTTTAGTGGGAAATTTGGATCTCGGGTGTTGGTTGATTTGATTGTGTTTTTGCATATATACGATCAGAACTTGCGTTTTATGTTATTATGATCTCAAATTGTTGATTCTGAATTTCTGATCCTTTATTATCATTGCTTGTTAATTGTTGAGCTTGTACACCATTAAAATCTGTTTAAATATTTACAATTTCGCAGTCATGCTTAATAAGTTATTTAATTCAGACCTTTAACTATTCAATAAATTTTTTAAAATCTAATCCTAAATCATATTTTTTTTAGAATACACAATTCACGCCAGGAGAATTTACGTCTCCAAAGAAATCATCTTTCTCTTACATGCTATCTTTCCTCCCAAGTCCCGCTGGAAACCCTAAACCTAATGACTCAAACTCAAACCCTAATTCTCCTTCTGCTTCTCAAACCCTAAATCCCAAAACGGACGAATCTCTCTCAACACCATGGCCCAGTTTCAAATTTGAAAACGTACCATTAGAATTAAATTCAAGTTCTGAAAGCGAAACTGAAACCGAAAAAGAAAATGGAAATGGAAATGGAAATAAAAATGTGGATTTGAAATTTAAGAATGGAATTGAAGAGAAGAGAATAAATAATTCAAATTATTTGAATTTTCTTTCTGATAAATCAGTTTTTGTGACAATGGATTTGTTTGAATTTTTTGAATCTTCGCTTCCCAGCATTGTAAAGGGGTCTCATTGGGTCTTATTATATAGGTGTGTAATTGTAATTTTTTAATTTATTAATTTTTGTATAAATTTTATTTCCTATTAATTATTTATTGCATAAAATGAAGGGCAGCACTTGGAAGAATGGAATTTCTCTTCAAACCCTTTTGAGAAACAGTTTAAATTTGCCAGGCCCTTGTTTATTGGTAAGTATTTTATTTATTCAAATTCATTTTTGTTTTATTGTTATAAAATTGAAATTATATTGATATAATATTTTATGTATATATTTATCAGATTGTTGGAGATTTAAAAGGGGCAATATTTGGGGGTTTGTTGGACTGCCCTTTGAAACCTACTCCAAGAAGAAAATACCAAGTGCGTAATTTCATTATTTTATTTATATTCTATTAGTATTGTATTTATTTGTAATTATATTTCTTTTTTTGGAACAGGGGACTAATCAAACATTTGTTTTCACAACAAAATATGGCAACCCAAGGCTTTTCAGACCAACTGGTATTTTGTTTCAACAATTTTATTTTATTTCGTATTATTATTTTTAATTTTTTATGTAAAAATTTGCATTAAAATCCGTGCAGGGGCTAATCGGTACTTTTACTTGTGTTTAAATGATACATTGGCTTTTGGTGGAGGTGGTAATTTCGCTATATGTCTTGATGAAGATCTGTAAGTTATATATACACATTAATATATTTTAGTTACAAACTTACAATAGATGTATAATTAAAATGTGCATTTTGGTGATTTTATTTATTTATTTTATTTATTTTGTAATTAGTTTGCATGGTACAAGTGGAGCATGTGAGACATTTGGTAATGAATGCTTGGCTCATGATTCTGATTTTGAGTTAAAAAATGTTGAGGTATAAAATAAAATATATTAAAATTAGAAATTCCTTTTTGTTGAAAATTTTCTTATCGATTAATTTATCTTATTTTTTTCTTTTGCAGCTTTGGGGTTTCACTTATTCATCAAGGCACATTTCCTAACTGACAAATTTGAAATACTCAAATTCATATTTATTTATTTATTAATTTATTTTTTATTCTTTTGCTCCGTAATTATCTGCGCAGTGTGATGAGCGTGAATTTGTTTGGAAATATTTTTTTTTTCATAGATATATTTTTTTTCCTTAAACTTCTGCCAGCATTATTTGTTAGTATGCATTGGCCTTGCCAGCATTATTTTTGTCAAGGAGAATATTTTCTAATTTACTGGTAATGAATTTAGTTAAGAAGGTGAAAATTACAATATTTGATAATAATGTTATATTCTGCAAAATTAAACAGGATTATCATAGAAAATTTGATGTCTTCGGTTGTACGCATAAAAATTGATATATTTATGGAAAACGCAAGGCTGATATAATTTTTCAATATGATTTCTTAACTAGTAAAATATTATATGATGTGCTTTTCGTGTACTTTTACATGTCTTAACATAATTTTATAAGCATTATTGTATCCTTACAGTTACAAGTTCCTTTTGTAGCATTTTCTTACATTTTGAAAGTAGAAATATCAACTTAATATATAAATTTCAGTTTATTTGGCCTCATTTTCTTCCAAATGTCTCATACAAAATAATGGAATAAAATATATAGAACCATAGAACTTAAGTATACATATGGACTATGAATGAAAATATGGAAAAAAAATTATGTAAGAGAATATATGTATTTATAATATTGATATTAATTAAATAAACTATAATAAGTTATTTTTATATTTAATTAATAATAAATTATAAATGCCGCGTCATATAGCAGACTTCTCATAGAATATTTTTTTTTATAAAAGAGATTCCTTCATTTAATAAATATTGTAAATTATATTTAATAATATTAAAGCTTGTCACACTTTTTTATATTAAAAATTTATCAAAGATTAAACAAGCCATACAATTCTTTTTAAATAAATGAATACAAGAGATTATTCAATTATAATAAATTATTTTAAAATACTTTTTCGTATTTCTTTTCTTTCCATTATTCTCTTTCACAAGAAAGTTTTAATAATCATGATTTGAATAATTTTGTTCTTATTAAAACTTTTATATTTAAATTTTTTTAAGTTTTCTATTATATTGAGTCCCATGTTTATATCATTTCCTATTTTATTTTTTATTTTTCAATTGAATGTGTGAAAATTAAAAACTATGATAAATATGTTCATAAAAAATATTATGCAAGAGAATGAGTTTTTACATAATTAGTTTGTTATAACATATTTTAAATGAATAAGCAAATTTTTTAAATGTATCATAAGTGAAAGATAATATAATTTAATTTAAAAAAATATTTTAAACAAATAAAAATTTAATTTATAACAAATTGTAAAACACATAGCGTAGCGCGAGATTATTCTTAGATTAATCTTTATTTATGGTCACTTCTACAAGTTTATGATACATGTTGTGTTCAATTACAAGTTTTTATATCAATTCTTCTAATTTTATAAGTTTATATTGATTTGCATATGTGATCACACATACATATGTAATCACATATTCTGAATGTGACCATGTGATCACATATTCTGAAGGCATTGCAAGTTACGTACATAATTTCCATTCGTGAAATTATAATTTTCATCATTTATAAATTTTTAATTTGTATTTGTCAATTTTTTGTTTTATATTAAATAAATAATAAAATAAAAATATTTACAACGTAGCGCGAGTATTATCCTAGTAATTTACTAAATTTCTTCAACCTTTCATCCTCTCCTCCCTCATCACCATTAATGGATTCACCCCCAGACAATCGAGGTTTTTAAGATATCCCATGTGTTTACTATCAAGGGCTACTCTTGCATGAAATGTCTTGGTATTTGAACATACATTTTTTCCAGATCCATCAATATTGGTGGATACAATTGGTATCTTCTATTTTACCCCAATCATTGTCACGGAATTTATAATGGAGAGTATATCATTTCTCCAACTAGAAAGCAATGAACCTGTAAAAGTAATTTATGATATAAAGTTGTTGGATGCAAATGGAAAAACTTCTTCTAAAGTTTATGACACAATTAAATACTCGAAATTTTTTTGAAAAAGATATGACTTACGGTTTCGTGTCATGAAAAAATCGGATCAATCATATTTCTCAAATTGTCAATGTAACTTGGTTAAAATAATGATTTGTGTTGAAGTGCATTGTAATGGCAATTGCAGTTGAAAGTGTTTGGGAGATTTTTAACAATATATATATATATATATATATATATATATATATATATATATATATATATATATATATATATGTGTGTGTGTGTGTGTGTGTAACGGGTAATGTGTAAATTAGTTACCTGACTTTGTTCTTTATTGATTATATAAATTTATAAACATGATTGATAATCTCTTGTAAATCAATTCAATGAAAACATGATTTCTAAATCTTGCATGGTATCAGAGCCTTACTAGTACGTGTTCTTCTTTTTCTCCTCAAAATTGTTCTTTCTATTGGTATTATATTTCTTTTCAAGTAATTTTTTTATTTTAGTTTTTTTCATATATAAAATTTGCATTAAATTCCGTGTAGGGTATTTTATAATTTAATTTCTTTTTTCCAATTGTTTTTTTGTGAGGTTTTAATGAGTGTCTATTTTATTTGCTAGCTTGGTGTGGTATTTACTCGTTGCATTAATTCTTGTAATGAGATTGCTAGTTAGTTTTATATAGATGTGCAGCCAAGATAGTTTGTAGTGTGCAGTATAGTAAATCAACGATTTTGATTGGATCAGACATCCCCTCATTTTCAGGATGGAAGATTTTATTTTCTATTGATTTGTACGAAATTGTAATTTTGATATGGTAATAATGTGATTTATGTAGCTTAGGCGGCGTGAATGTGTCTGCTCAGATGTATACTCATCAAATGAATGTGTTTGGTCAGTGAAGCTACATGTCAGTATTGTTGGGTAGATATGTGTATTAGACGTAGTACATATGTTAGAAGTGGGGGTTGCATCTGGTCCGAAGACTTCTTGCATCATGTCTGGACGTGATATTTCTTACACCCTTTGATTATTATATATGACCATACATAAATAATTTTTTAAATCTCTTCAAAAAATATCCAACCTTTCTTCCTCTCCTCCCTCAATCACCATTAATGAAGTCATTATCCACAATAAAGCTTGTTAAGGGATCCCACATGTTTATTCTTAAGAATTAACCATGCACTAAAGGTCTCGGTATTGGGAAATACATTATTTCAAATCCCTCCGATATTGGTGGATACGATTGATATCTTTGATTTTACCGTGATGATTGTGATAAAATTAATGAAGAGTATATTGTTAATGAAGGAGTCAAGTTTTATTGAACTATAGAGTCTAAATATTTAAATTCAAAGAATCTCGTCTAACATAGTCAACAACCCGCTCATCTTAATGGAAATTTTATGTAGCTGCTATAAGTTTTAGTTTGTGTAATTAGTGACTATGTATATATCTGCGTAACGGGTTATGTGTAAATCAGTTATCCAACTTTGTTCTTTAGTGATTAGATAAGACTATAAATATCATTGATAATCTCTTGTAAATAAATTCAATAAAAAAAACAAAATTTTCAAATCTTTCATGGTATCAAAGCATGGAGGCGTTAATTTTGCTATTTGTCTTGATGAAGATCTATAAGTTATATATTACATTAATATATTTAATTATAATATATATAATTAAAATCTGTATTTTGGTGATTCTATTTATTTATGAATTAGTTTGCATATACAAGTGGAGCATGTGAGACATTTGGTAATGAATGTTTGGCTCATGATTCTGATGTGAGTTAAAAAAATGTTGAGATATAAAATACATCAAAATTAGAGAAAAAACTGTGAAAATTTTGTTATCTATTAGTTTATATATTTATTTTTTTATTTTTTTCTTTGCAGTTATAGGTTTCACTTATTCATCAAGGCATATTTCCTAACTGACAAATTTGAAAAATTTATTCAAATCCATATTTATTATGTATTCATTTTTGGGAAATGTGTTAACACGGCGGGAAAATCACGTCCATCGTGCAGCACTCCCACCAGGGCCGGCCCAGGGGCGAGCCCAGCAAGCCCGTGGGCTAGGGCAGCCACTGGGCCAAGGGCAACTATTTTAAATATATATTTATTTAAGCCCAGAGCCTGTTGATAATTTATCTGAAAATAAGGCCTGTTGTTGATTTTCTTTCAACGTGAATTTCAATTTTGACCCATATGCTTCTTAGTCTCACCACTCTCAATTTTCTTTTACTACTGGACCACCAAAGTGTTGTCTCTTTCTTGTCTTTTTCTCATTAGAGGGCACTGGAGAAGAAAAAAAACTTCTTATTGGAGGAGTGAAGTCCTTTTGGCCAGTACTCATGTCTCATGTAATTGAAGTTTTAGCAAAGAAACAAAAAAGCAGAAAGAAAAAGGGGAGAAATAAAAGATCATACTTTTGCTCAAATTAATAGAATGCAGAAGTTAGAAGTTCAACAATTAGCCAATTATCTAAAGAATTCATGGTTTTTTTTACTCTACTCAGAGAGTTTCATCTATGGCTTTAATCTTATTTTCTATCTTCTCTAAACCAAATGGTTCAGTAGTGTAATTTGAGCTTTGCTTCTTTTTTTTATTCTTTGTGTGTACTTTTTTCCCTTTATAATTTTTTATAAGACTTTATTTCAATTAATAAAGCAACCAAGGGTTTTTGAAAAAAAAGTACAACACTTTTTACAATTTTCTTTTTCCAGTAGGTCTTTATAATTTCCCTCTTCTTGTTCAATTATTTTTACTATTTTTGATACAACATGTGTGAAATTTTATGAGAAATTTTCTATTTTTTTTTAGTTCTAATATTACATTTTTCTTGTTTTACTCTACTGTTGTCGTCTTAATTATTTCCCCTTTTCATTGCTTACAAGGTATTTGACTAATATTTAAGAGAGTAAAATGTTATGAATTAAGATAGTTCGAAGAGATCATAACATTATTGCTCATAAGATATTTGACTTAAAGGAAAATATTATGAATTTCAAGAGAAAAAACAGTTGTTCATAAGGTGTTTGACAATTTTTGCTTTGTTGTTTCTTGAAATTTTTTTTGAAGGCAATATCTCGGAGATAGTTACAATTTGGGCTAGGGCAACGGAAATGTCGGGGCCGGCCCTGACTCCCACCAGTGTCTTCTATTTTTTCTTCCCGTCGCTATTTTCTTCTCCAGCGATGGCTATATACTGTTATTGACTGATTTATACATTGTTATATATATACTGTTTTGTCTGAATAATATACCATTATATCATATCTATATATCACATCTATATATTGTTATATCTTATCTGTATACTGATATATATTGTTTTATATTGGATTTATATATATATATATATATATATATATATATATATATATATATATATATATATATATATATATATATATATATGGAGATGCTAAAAAACATACGTATGTTTTTGGGGTAAAAAAACATACGGTCCAAAATACGTATTAAATCATCAAAAATTCAAATTTCAACCGTACGGATGGAATATATATCAAGAAGGAATATATATATATATATATATATATATATATATATATATATATATATATATATATATACATGGGACATAGTACCACGTGGTGACACGTGTCCACTGTGTCCGGATTTTCTATGACATCTTCATTATAATTTTGCATGTAGTGAGTTATATAATTATAATTTTTTTTTAAATTCATTACATATTATATTATAGTTATTAAAATTAGTAATGTCCCATTTTCATATGCTCATCTAGATTAAAATTAAATCATATAAATAATTTCAGATATATACTCTATATTACGTACGTCTGGATTTTCTGTGGCATTTTTATTATAATTTTGCATATGATGAGTTATATTATTATATTTTTTAAATCTACTGGATATTATATTATAGTATTTCAAATGAGTAATGTATAATTTTCATATGTTTATGCAAATTAAATTATATCAATTAAATAAATTCAGATATATACTATATAATATAAAAAATATAAACCGAAGCGGAGCGAGATAAGCCTTAGTTATTATTGTTTCTGTGGAAGAGAATATTACATTTTTCTAATGCACTGCTGATGTTAAATTTAGTTAAGAAGGTGATAATTATTAATATTTGATAATAATGTTATATTCTGCAAAATTAAATAGGATTATCATAGAAAATTTCGATGTCTTTGTTTGTACGCATAAAAACTGATATATTTACGGAAATCTCAAGGCTGGTATATTTTTTCAACATGGATTTCTAACTAGTAGAATATTATATGATATGCTTTTCATGTACTTTTTACATGTTGTCTTAACATAATTTTATAAGCATTATTGTATCGTTACAAATATCTGTAACAAGTATCTTTTGTAACATTTTCTTACATTTGAAAAGTGAAGCATCGACACAAAATATTTAGAAAAAAAAATATATTACTGTTATTTACGTTTAACTTTAATATATAAATTTCAGTTTATTTGGCCTCATTTTCTTCCTAATGTCTCATACAAAATAATGGAATAAAATATATAAATAGAATTTGAGACAAGTTGACATTACAACACCTAATCGCAAAATAAAAGTGAATTGGCCCATGCAGGTTTCGAACCTGCGACCTTCGCGTTATTAGCACGACGCTCTAACCAACTGAGCTAATAGGCCTTATTGATTTATGGATCAGTCTTTTCTTATTTATTCACACATACTTTAAAGTTTGTATTTGGCTTGGATGCTTTTAAAAGGAAAATGGAAGAAAAGAATGCCGTAACGAGGAAACAACATAATCAAATATACTGATCTACCAATCTACCAAGCCAGAAAGCATCAGAATCATATAAATAGAAATTAATCAAGAAAAATAAGAAATTTTAGATTTGTATTGATTCTTAGCATGCATACCAAATCTTCTTTCTTTATTTGGAAAAAGTTCTTTCTATTTTTATGCAAAATAGGGAGATAAACATTCTGCGCTAACATTTAATCTTGAATTATTACATAAGACATCATACACAAATAATTTACTACATCTCTTCAACAAAACTCTTCAATCTTTCTTCCTCTCCTCGGTCGTCACCATTAATGGAGTCATCCTCCACAATCAAGCTTGTTAAGGGATCCCACGTGGTTGCTATCGAGGGCTACTCTTGCATCAAAGGTCTCGGTACTGAAAAATACATTCTTTCAAATCCGTTCAATATTGCTGGATATGATTGGATCCTTTGAGTTTATCCTGATGGTTGTGACGAAAACACTAGAGATTATATCTCTGCATTTCTCATTTCACTGAGCGACGAACCTGTAAAGGCAAGTTATTCTATAAAGCTATTGGATGTAAACGGAAAAGCTTCTTCTAGAGTTTATGACCATACGTGCTATCCGGAAATTTTTTACAGAAAGGTAGCTCTTGGTTTATATCGTTTCGTAAAAAAATCGGATCTGGATGAGCCAGGATTTCTCACAAATGATAGCATCAGAATCAAGTGTACTCTTATCATCATGAAGGAAAAGGATACGAGCTCGGCAAATATCACAGTGCCCATTGAGAGTTCAAATGAGCCACCCAAAAAAAAAACAGAGAGTTTAGATGAGCTTGGCAAATATTGATCTCTAAATATATTTATTGTTGCACTTGTTCTAAAACTTCTTTCATATCTTATTATATTTTGATTCTCCTTCGATGCACCAGAGTGATTGTATTGTTTGGGTTTGTTTTCTTTTTTGAAGTCAATTATGTTGTTTATGTTATCGTTTGTTTGCTTTATTTTGAGATAATGGCTTTATATATTGTATGGCTTAGGTTGAGACTTTTTTTTGAATAGTTAGGTTGAGACTTTTGAATGTATGATTGTTGTGTGAGGAAGAATTTCATTTTGAGATAATTTAGTCTTGGGTTTTAAGAATGTAGTTACATGGAATTTGGTTCATTTTTTCACTATTGAGATTTAATATGTGAGACTATTTCATAAAAAAGAATATATATAAAAAAAATATGTAATCAATCATCGCGATAGAGTGTCGCAGTGGTTCATGATCCAGAATCCACGTCGCAATTGCGTTATTTAAAACAGTCAAGTGTTAAAACAATGATGCTAGTATTCTGGCTAGTTAAAACAATGATGTTAGTATTCTGGCTTGTCAATGGAATTTGGTTAAAGTAATGGTTTATGTTGAAGTGTTTTTAGTTGTATGTTAAATGCAGTTTAAACTCTTGGAAGATTTTTAATTAGTTCATTAATTCTCTGTTTTTATTATAATCCATGTTATTCTATGCAATGGATTAGATTCACTCAATATCTCAAGAATAGAGTCTCTGGAAGATCCTTAATTGAACTAGTTCATATGAACCGAGTTAGGTACTTGTTTGTGTCTACATGGACTCGGCCTATTTAATACTGAAAGAGAAATAAACTCAAACATATTCCGGATTTTCTTTCCCCAATATTTAGTCCCACCGTCTATCATCAACAAAATAATAAAGTATTTATAAATCTTCATAGTACACATCCGATTAACAAAGTTGCACTAGACTGGCTTGTGTTGATGGACGTAATGGGCTATTGGTTGAATTGTTGACTATTGGGCCGATGAATTGTTGTATATTTATATGTTGGTCAATATCTTACAAAGAGTTTTGACCTTGGTATAATACAGGGATGTCAGATGTGAATTCAATTTGAGATTTATTAGTGAGCCTGTGGCTCACACCGTGGCACAAAACTCGGCCAACTTTTATATATAGCTAGTATAATTTGAAGTTCATTAATTCTCTGTTTTATTCTATTTTTTTTCTTCTTTTTCAAGTCCCTGTTATTCACTGCAATAGATTCACTTCAAATTTCTCAAGAACAGAGGTGCTCTATGCAATTTCGAGACCCTTTCTGAACTTCAAAAGGGTCTTGTTCAAATTTCTCCTAAATCAAACACGGCTACCAAACCAGTACCATTTTTTTGACTGTTATTCCGTCACCTCTCTCTCTCTCCATTCTTCAAACTTCAAAGATCAAAGATGAAGCGCGTTCCACTTCACCACCTCCTCTCCCGCCGCCGCCTCTCCACTGCGGAGCTAGGGTTCCAGCGACCGGAGTTCGGCCGAGAGAAGCTGGTGGGCACAGTTCAGCCTTACGAGCGCCACGTGTTCCTCCGTTATGGGTCGCCGGACACGTGGCATGCCGACGTGGAAGCTCACGAAGGTCTGCCGAGGAGTCTGTCCATGGCTATCAAGGCGAGGAAAACAGAGATTGAGAAGAAGGTTTGTTTTTGTTGCTTTTAAGCCCCTGATTTTTTCAGTAATTGCTGAAACAATATCTACATTTTTTTGAATGTTTGATTTCACAATCATGTATTTCATTTCCCTTTTCTTAGACTAGACTGACTATATATCAAGAAGGAAATTGCTCTGATTCATCAGATGGTGATGTATTGATTTTTCCTGATATGGTAAAATACAGGTACCCTTTTTATATATCTTAATTTTGATACTTTATGTAATTATGTACCAACCAATATTTTATGTAATTATGTTTATTCCATTTATACTATCTTTTACATTTTTTTAATCTTCCACAGGAAATTAACAGATTCGGATATAAACAAATTCGTCGAAGAAGTACTCGTAAAAGAAACCAAATGGAACTTCAATCATCCTGAAAATATACAAAATATAAACAATAATAACAATTCATATATTTTTGTATGCTCTCATGGGGCCCGCGACGCTAGATGCGGTTTTTGTGGACCAGTTTTAATCGAGAAATTTCAAGATGAGTTGGATGGACTTGGTCTAGCGGACCGAGTCTTTGTTGGTCATTGTTCTCACATTGGAGGTCATAAATATGCTGGAAATGTCGTTATCTTTGGGTCGGGTTTTAATCATGAGGCAGCTGGCCATTGGTAAGAATAAGAAGAAATTTCGAGTTTTAATGTTGGTAATAATTAATCTACATTTGGTTTTCATTTTTTTTTTATTTGGTGTAGAGATTTTCTAATTATTTGTGTAAAATTAACCTGAATTGCTTATTATTTATTTATTTGGTTGTTTATTTATTGCTAATTGTAGGTATGGATATGTATCACCAGATGAGGTAAAAAATCTGGTGGAGCAGCATATTATAAGAGGCATTATTGTAGAAAAACTATGGAGGTAAGTTAAAATTAAGATTTGTAGTTGTAAATTAAACGAAAGAAAAAAGTTGCACATTGTTTATATTCACATTCTTAAGGTTTAATAATATGACAGCGAATGTGAAACTTTGAGGTGACTTATATGAAATTATGAATCCAATTTCAAAATCTGAGTTAATAAGAGAATCTTTCATTGAACAAACAGGGGTCAAATGGGTTTATCTAAAGAGGATCAGAAAAGAGCACAAAATCTCAGGTTTCAGTTAAATTCCAAAGCGAATCAGGCAAAACAAGGATAATACCGGATTGGATTTGGTATGCTTCCTTTTTTTAATTTCAAAATTATAATATATGTAAAGAACAAAAAAGATTTATATACAATAATATTATTTGTTGTTTATTTTCAATAATAATAAATATTAAATATTTAGTGTAAGAACTCTTTTTTTGAATAGTTATTGTAAGAACATATTGTTGTAAACAATTCATTCATGAAACAGTGGAAAAGTTTCAAAGAAATAATTTGAAGTATATGTCAGATTAATTGGGACACCATATTATTATACTAGTGAAATTGTTTTGATGATTTCCTTGTTAAAAAATAAAGAATAAGAAATCTTGGAAATCTTTTAGACTCCTCACTTTTTTCCTTGTTTAAACGGCCTAAAGGAGCATGGATCAACGACCCATTTACAAACATATATATACATATATATGTACATTATTCCTAGAATTCTCTTAAAAAGAAAAAAAACGGGGATAAATCCGATGGAAAAATTCAAAATCAACACACTTTTTTTAGTTTTTTTTTTCTCTTTTCAACAACCATCACAAAGAACCAATCCACATGACTACACTTGAACAACAACACGCCACAACCAAGCAAGCACACCACCAATCCTTGAAGCCACCAATCCTTCACAACTACACTTCAGCAGCACCAACCGTTGTCGATCGTCTAGCCGCGCTTTTTTGAGTGAGCTCGACCTGAAAATCGTCATCAGTCGTTCCATGATGATATACTTCACCTTCATGATGCGTCTTATCCACTCCTTCGATTTCATGCTCACGTGTAACCCTCAACAAGCCCAATTTATGTAAGACGAGGAATAAAGGGGCCATGGTTATGCTTGCCCAAGCAGCGTTTACCAATATTGCTATTATATGTGCCCCTAAAAGCCTTCCACCTCCTCCCATAAAAAGCCCATAGGGCCGACCTTTGGAGCTTGCCCCATAGACCTCGTAAACAAACTCCTTTTTCGCGAATAGAGATGTGAAGAGGATCCCCCAAGCACCGCACCCTCCGTGCAATTGGGCCGCTTCAAGAGGGTCGTCATACTGAAACTTCTCAGCCAGCATGTTGAACCCGATAAGAACCCCTGCAGAGCAAATTCCACAAATAATTGCGGCCCAGGGTTCAACAACTGAGCATCCTGAGGTAATCGCAGCAAAACCGCCAAGCACACCATTGCAAACATCAGCCAAGCCCCACACACCCGTCTGCATTTTCTTGGCTAACAATGTTGTCAATCCGGCAGCACTGCCGGCAAGAGTGGTTGTGACAGCCGTGCGACCGACTGCCGACCATTGACCGTAAAATGACCCGGATGCACCGTAAGTTTTGTTTATGATAAGGAAAGAACCAGGGTTGAAACCATACCATCCGAACCAGAGCAGGAAAGTGCCCAAGACGAGTAGGGCTGTGTTGTGGCCTTTGGGTCTATCTTTGGGATCACCAAAACGACCAATACGAGGTCCTTCTATAAAGGCGCCCCAGAAGCCTGCGATGCCTCCCACCATGTGGACCACTCCGGAGCCGGCAAAGTCTATCACACCGGATTTGAAGAGAAGAGGGCCTGAGGTACGAGAAGCGCTAGCCCAGCCGAATGGCGACCAATACCTATTACATACCAAATTTAACATGTTCATAAGAAACTTATATAGAGTGTGTTACAATATATGACAACAGTGAGATTTTCTTTTTCTTTCTTTTTCTATTTTTGTAATCTCGAAAATGTGATTGAGATACTCAACTGCGAGCTTACTCATGTTTCAACTAGTTGGAGCTTATTATGTTAATTTCCAAACATTTTAAACATTTGATGAGTATAAACATATCAAACTTTCAAGATAAAAAGGAAGTAATGCTTACCAGTGTGACAGTACAGGATACACAAAGCCGGTGAGGAAGAAGGAATAGATGATGTAAGCTGTAAAGCGAGTCCTCTCGGCAATTGAACCAGAAGCGATGCCAGCAGCAGCAATAGCGAAAGCCCATTGATACATGAAGTTTGGGTAATCAAACGCCGCCTCTTCATTTGGAACATTTGACAACGCGAAAAAATACTTTCCTATGAAAGCATTTGAAGGTTGACCGAAGGCAAATGCGAATCCAAACAAGTAGTATGAAATGGCGCCGGTTGCAGCATCCATCACGTTGGTCATCATAATGTTTATCGCGTTCTTCCTTCGTACTGCGCCAGCACAGAGCATCGCGAAGCCTAGTTGCATGGCAAAGACAAGATAGGCCGAGAAGAGGAGATACGTGTTGTTGATGGCATAGTTGGAGTCTGTGAACTTATCACAGATGTAGTTTGCTGCGTCGGTCGAGTTGCCTAGAAGCGGTGCCAAGTCGGCAGAGCACGACATGGTGGTTAATGTTGTTCTAGTGCGAGAGAGAGAGAGAGATGTAGTAGTTGGGGGAAAGAATGTGAGATGAAACAATGGGTATGAAAAGATAGGGTTTTATAGAAGTTTTTTTATTTATTTATTAAGTTAGGAGAATAATGAGGGGAGAGATACAGTGGGAGAACATTTTCAGCACAAGTTGATTAAAAGAAAACTAGAAAAGTTTAAATTGGTGTTTCTATGATGTTAAAAACTAAGAGAGAGAGTCAACTAAGCAAATCGAGGAATGTTATTCATCTCCAAGAGATTATACCCGAAATTATGATAGAGATTAAGGAAAGAACTATCAAAGTATAATTTCACTCATTTATGAAGTATCTAAGATCATTATTTTGCACAAAACTCAGAACCAGTGACAGAAAGGGATATTTTTTGGATAGAAATATATTTAGAATCTCTACCAACATGTTGCCATTAGATTTTTTGGAGATAAAGGTGCTCCTGAGACTTGAGAGGCATAAATTCTATTCTTTAATGTTTTTGGGGCATAATTCTATTCTTCAATGTTGAGTTTATCTTTTGAGGGGACTGTTCTGAAAAAATCATGCATGCTTTCATTTTTTTTCTTTTTCCCCCAATTTTCTAATTTTAGTTCAGTTTGTGAAATTTGCACTTTTTAGTTCTAAAGAAAATTTTACTTTTTTTTTTGTGCAAGTAGTTTTATTGGATACGAAAACATGCGGTCAAGTTTGGTAGTTATCTGCCATCTCTCTTTAAGAAAAGTAAAAGCAAATAAACCGAATTTTTTATCCGATTAAATGAAATATTATTTTGGTGGTTGAAAATGAGATGTTAAAGGTTCTTAATCAGATTCACATTTTCTTTACAGATTAGATAATTAGATGATGACAGAAAAAATAAAAATAATTGCGAGAGACAAATTAGATGGTTGAAATTAGTTTTGTAATCGGTAGAAAAGATATACTAAACCTTTTTTAATGAATCTGAAGGAAGATTAAAGTTGACTTTTAATAAAAATGAATATTGGTTAGCTATAAAAGGAAGCTTCAATTTAGATTCAAATTTTTCTTTGTATTGATACGTACGCATAAGAAATTTTCTCCCTCTTGTCATTTTCCTGTTTCACAAATTAAAAAAAAAAAAATATATATATATATATATATAGGGAGATGCTAAAAAAACATACGTATGTTTTTGGGGTGAAAAACATACGGTCCAAAATACGTACTAAATCATCAAAAATTCAAATTTCAACCGTACGGATGAAATATATATGTTTTGAATATGTTGTAGATTAATTTTCACAAGAATCAGAATATTATATCATTGCCATCATATATCATCAAAATATGTATAATATATATATGTGCGATTATGTGATTTTTGATGATATATGATGGCAATGATATAATATTCTGATTCTTGTAAAAATTAATCTACAACATATTCAAAACATATATATTCCATCCGTACGGTTGAAATTTTAATTTTTAATGATTTAATACGTATTTTGGATTGTATGTTTTTCACCCCAAAAACATACGTATGTTTTTTAGCCACACTCTCTCTCTCTCTCTCTCTCTCTCTATATATATATATATATATGAGCTATTTCTATAATGCCTATACATTGAACTTGTAGCAGAACGTTTTTATTTGACATGATTCTGAAAAATAAAAAATGTGTATCCTAAAATGAACTTTAAACAAAATCTTTCTGCTGTTAAATAGCTGTTAGTTTTTTTTTACTGATATTCAAATTTTCAAAGTACACAATAACTTGTGATTTGTTTGGAGGCTTGAAAAATTTGTTTCGTTTCATTGTAACGATTGTTCTATTTGTCGACAATTATATATATTAATTTATGAAATTTGACGAAACAAAATTTGCGAAAAAATATTTTTCCTCTTATTGATAAATTGTCACATCGATTGATTCAAAATATTTAATGAAAATGACCAATTTTGTAATTTTTTTTATTTATGAATCTAAAATGATACTTTTAACATTAAAAAGTAGATTCAAATTGAGATTCAAATTTGGAGATTCAAATTTGTTTTTGTATTGGTACGTATGTGTACGAATTATTCTCCTCGTGTCTTTTTCCAGTTTCACGAATTAAAATAAAAAAAATGAAAACATATATGAGCTATTTCTATAATGCACTACTAGGAAAATACATTGAACTTGTAGCAGAATGTTTTTGCTTGCCATGATTCTGAAAAATAAAATTGTACCCTAAAATGAACTTTAAACAAAATCTTTCTGCTGTTAAATATCTGTCAGTTTTTTTTATTGATATTCAAATTTTCAAAGTACACAATAACTTGTGATTTGTTTGGAGGCTTGAAAAATTGGTTTCATTTCATTGTAACGATTGTTCTATTTGTCGACAATTATATATATATGAATTTATGAAATTTGACAAAACAAAATTTGCGAAAAAAATATTTTTCCACTTATTGATAAATTGTCACCTCGATTGATTCAAAACATTTAATGAAAATGACCAATTTTGTAATTTTTTTATATATGAATCTAAAATGATACTTTTAACATTAAAAAGTAAATTCAAACTTTTCCTATCAAAAATTGATGGTTCGTTGAATTTAAATTATACCATTGAAGTTTACTGATGCCTTGCTTGAAGGAATCGTCTTCTTAAAATGTTTTACTTTTTTTTCTCAAGTGGCACTAATAAATATTATTATCAATATCTTTAATAAAAATACTGAAATATATCACGGCAGAAAATTAAATTAGGATATTAGTTTTCTTTTATTCATTTATTTTTTATTTACTGTGTTGAGATAATAATTAGTAAAATCATTTTCAAATAATATTGATTGAGATATTCTATTTATTTCTTTAATTATTTTGCAGAAAGATTGAACTTTTTTGGAAACACTTCGCTTTCTTTTGTTTCTTGGAAGAAACAGTTTCTCTGTTTAGACATGAATTATAGAGTAGACATGAATTATAGAGTATATATTGACTGGAGTTTCTTCTCAATATTAAAATCATAATATTTACATCAATGTTTGTTGAAAAGGACTTATTTGTTTTATTTGGTTGATTCATGAATCTCTTAATGGATCCAAGTTTGACATCAAATTAATTATGATATGAATCTATTACCTACACAAGAAATTCACATTGAGAAGTCAAATTAGCCATCTTTACTTTTTTTTCTCTAATAACTTCGTAATAATTTGAAAAAAAATATAGCTAATTTTTGTAAGGGATATAAAAATAATTTCCTCAATAATATTCTGTAATAAGTCGTGCAAATCTATGGGCCTCATTACCAATTCTGTGATAAATTTTTATCCTAGGCCACCAATTCTGGGCTTACATTCAAATTTTGAATTTGAATGAAATCCAAAATTGTACCAAAGAATACAAATATTCCTTTCTTCATCTTAAATATATACATTGTACTAAATATATTTCTTCATACTAGGTCTTTATACAATGTCTAATACATGAATAAAAACCTCATACTAGGACTTTAAACAATGTCTAATACATGAATAAAAACCCAATTAATTCATTTATCATTTCAAAATGGATATTACATTGAAATAGTTTGCACTTATCATCCAATACACACAAGAAATTTTTTAATGCATGACTCTTCATAGCCTATCACATTTATTCAAAAAAAAAAAAAGATAGCCGAGAAAAGTATGAGAGAAAAATTCACAAATATAATTCATCTTCTAATTAAACCGATCACAATGAGAAAAAACACATGAACTGATTAAAACATCTCTTTACAGAAGATAGATGCTAACTTCAACCAAAATACGACTTATTACAACTTCAGGGTAAGATCTATAATCTTGGTGCAAGAGCCTTTCCGCATTTGATTTAACTGTCTTGCGAGAGGCTCGAACATCGTTCTATCAGAAGAAAAATCCCGTGGTCCAACATCATGAAGAAAATTGATCACCCATGGCTGAATCCCAAACCTATTTAGGAAGTAAATTAATGAATACAAATATAGTGCATGTATCAAAAACCAAAAAAGTGAAAAAGAAAAAGCGGTTTGAGGTTTGAAAATAACAAAACTTTACCTTCTGTAGCTCTCCCAGTAAGCTGTATTAGGAATTAGCGGGAAGAAAGGTATTTTGGAATCTTGATCAGCAAGCCTTTCTGGGGGCTTATAGCACTCGTGGGAAACGATCACATGACTAGCAATGTCACTGCTTTTTGCACGTTGGCTTTTCATGAAAGCCTCGTGCTGGCTCCTCATCTGCTCCATCTCGTCTCGGTGGCAAGTCATGTGGCCACCGAGCGCTTGGAGAGTCTCGTAAGATTTGGGGCAGAAGGAGCATACATGAGGCTCGTTTATGTTGGGCCTCTGCATGTCTCCTCCTGTAATTTTTTTTATGAGATGAATGTCGTTGGAGTGACAGAAATGGTGTGGAAGGTTCGCTTTATACAACTAAGGTTGGGAAATAAATCAAGAACCTTTGTAAATATCATTTAATGACTTGCTAGAAATTGTTTTGGTTGTGAGACTCTCGGTGAGCTCGGCGTTTGTATACTGAGCTGATGTGAGCTGGCTGGTTTATTTTACTCTAAGCACAACGACCTTAATGCAATTCTTTCCTTCTAAGGATAATAACCGCATTCAATTTTTTGAACAATATTTTGAATGGAAAATATAATTCCTTATTCATTCATTTTAGTAATAAACTTTATATTACAGTATGTGATTGTGCTTATTCTATTCCAAGTCTATGATAAATACAACTAATTATCCGCTTAAGGTTCGTTGTTTCTTACCTATGAGGGGAAAATGGAAGGAAAATGAGAGGGAAAAAGAATTTTGAATTATATTATTTATAATATTATTGTGTTTTATAAGGGGGAAAATGATTTAATTGTCTTTATCTTGAGTTAACTGTTTTTTATCTAAAATAGTAAAATGATTTGAGTAAGAAAGAGTGGAGAACAACATATTTTAGGATATTTTTTATTTAATAGTTGCATAGTAGAAAAAGGATTTGTTAATCTTTAAGCATTTGCAATTCTGCATAGTAAAAGACCAATTTGAGATTGATCCACCTAAAATAAAATCTTAAAGGCCCATTATATTTGTTATGGATCGATCATATGGCTCCACCTGGCGTATTAATATAATGGAGAGGGAAAGCATGTTTGATACTGACAATTCTAGTTCCAGTCAAAGTATTTCTTTTTTAGTAATGTGGTATTTTATTCTTTTATTGAATGGGGAATATTTTTGAATCTCATTTTCATTTTTGATGCTAATGTCAATCAAATTTGAACCCACAATTTCATGTGCATGAACAAGAAGTTTATTATGTTGTTATTGTGTTTTACAATCAAAGTTATGAGGTATAACTTATAAGAAGTTTGAAGAGAAATGATTGAAATACTTAATTGATTGAGAACCATTTAATTATTTATTTATTCAAATGTTTAACTTCTCTTTTCACAATCGAAAAAAAGAAAACTAGATCATAAATATGTTTTATAACCTTTTCATTGAATTAAAATTTATATATATTTTTTATATTTAATCAAAAAATCACCTTTTACAGTGTTCCACAATTTTGAACTGACAATGAAAACCCGGGAACCAGGAAGAAAAAGTAGAAAAAAAAAAAAAAAAAACTCTTTTTCACCGCTCTTTATTTTTGTATAAAATGAAAAATAAAAATATTAAGCACCCTTCACCACTCCATCACTATTTTAAGCACACACCTTTCACCAAAATATTAATATCTTGCTTTTATTCTCCAACAACAAATCAAGAAAAATACCAATTCAATGATTAGACTCGAGCAACACTGGGCCGAACTAGAACTGATTATCCTCATGCTGATTACCCTCATGATTTGTTTCGGGATGATATACTGTACCTTCGTGATAAGAGATATCCATACCGGCGATTTCCTTCTCGCGTGGGATCCTCAACAATCCCAATTTTTGCAAAAGAAGGAATAATGGACCCATTGTCACACTGACCCACATAATATTTACTAATATCGCCACAAGATGGGCCCCAAAGAGCTTTCCACCCCCTCCCATCAAAAGTCCATAGGGCCGACCACCGCGACGTTCCCCAAACACCTCATTAACAAATTCCTTTTTCGCGAATAGAGACGTGAAGAAAATCCCCCATGCCCCGCACCCTCCATGCAACTGGGCTGCTTCAAGTGGATCATCATATTGGAATTTCTCTGCTAACATGTTGAACCCAATAAGAACGTTGGCTGAGATAATTCCGCAGATAATGGCAGCCCAAGGATCAACTACCGAGCACCCAGAGGTAATTGCTGCAAAACCACCAAGTACACCATTACAAACATCAGCAAGACCCCATTTACCTGTTTGAATTTTTTTCATTAACAATGTCGTCAGGCCTGCTGCACTGCCGGCAAGGGTGGTTGTAACAGCAGTTCGTCCAATTGCCGACCATTGTCCGTAGAATGCTCCTGATGCTCCATAAGCTTTGTTAATGACAATGAATGAACCGGGGTTGAAACCATACCAACCGAACCAAAGCATGAATGTGCCAAGGACGAGTAAGGTTTTGTCGTGGGCTCTAGGCCTGCCTCTTTCATCGCCAAAACGACCAATACGAGGTCCTTCTATAAAGGCACCCCAGAAGCCCGCTACACCTCCGACCATGTGGACCACACCTGAGCCGGCAAAGTCGATTACACCAGTACCAAAGAGAAGGTGATTATCTAAACTACGGGACGGGCTAGCCCAACCATCTGGTGACCAGTACCTGTGTGCCAAATGTAACACACACGTGAGATACAATAAGAATGACAATTACTTTTCCTTATTTCTTTCTAAGTAACATGTAAGAAATACTAATTCGCTGATTTAACCTTAAACTCAAGCATGCATACTTATTATATTATGTATATGATCAATCGTTTTTTGGTGAGTTCAAACTAAGGCAGCAAGTTTTTCACTTTTTCTATATCGTGTAACAAAACTTACCAGTGTGATAGTACTGGGTACACAAAGCCGGTAAGGAAAAATGAATAGATAATATAAGCTGTGAAACGAGTCCTCTCAGCAATGGAACCAGAAGTGATGCCAGCAACAGCAATAGCAAATGCCCATTGATAAAGGAAATTCGCATAATCAAACCCTGCATTAGGTGAAGGGATATCCTTCAGTGCGTAAAAGAATTTTCCAACGAATGCATTGGATGGTTGTCCGAAGGCAAATGCGAAACCAAACAGGTAATATGAAATTGCGCCGGTTGCAGCATCCAGAACATTGGTGAGCATAACGTTTATTGCATTTTTACGTTGCACTGCACCAGCACAAAGCATCGCAAAGCCTATCTGCATGGCAAAGACGAGATATGCCGAGAAAAGGAGATATGTGTTGTTTACTGCAAAATTGGTGTCCGTTAATTTATTGCAAAGGTAGTCTGCGGCACCTGTTAAGTTGCCTAGAAGAGGTGCCAATTCGGAGGAGCACGACATAGTGGAAGAGGAGGAGGATGAGAGAGAGAGAGAGAGAGAGAGAGAGAGAGAGAGAGAGAGATTTATGAGGTTGCTGGTACTATGGGAGGATTATTAGTGCAACTATATATACTAGTTGATCGAAGACAACTGAAAAAAATAATAATATGAATAATTATTATTGTTATATGATGTTTAAAACAAAGGACTGAATTAAGAAAATAAATAAATAAAAGAATGATATACAAGGGGTGGCTAATTTGTTTTCTCAAATTAAAAGTCATCCAATTATATTAAGTTCTTTTTTGAGATAAATATAATCCTTTTAAAGAATAATTTCCAATTAGATATATAGCCAAAGGGAAATGGAAAATCACGACAGGGTACTATAGCGACGGATTGAAATTATATATTGCTTTCTCGTATTTCTATATACGCTATATACTGTTTTCATTTTTTAAAATATATATTGTTTACCGAATAGATTTTTATATACTGTTTATTTTCAGTTTATACGTTTTTATATACTGTTTCCATTTTTTAAAATATATACTGTTTTGCCGAATGAATTTTTTATATACTATTTATTTTCAGTTTATATGTATTTTTTTAATTTTTATATACCGTCGCGACATGGTCACTAAAGTACTGTCGCTCCCATAGCCAAATTAAAAGAATAATTTTCAAGACAGACGTGCTTAGAATCTCTGGATACGTGCTTTAATTGAGACTTGAGAGGTTCAAATTCAATTCTCGCAAAATTCTAATATTTGTTGTGTATATATTTTTTTATTTAAATGTTGTGTTTATTTTTGAATTAAGAGATTTGAAACTTCCTGTTTCTTTCTCTTTTCACTTAAACATCATGTTCGTATTGTAAAAAAGCTATTAATTTTTGTCCAGCTTGTCGAAATCCTAACCTTTTCGAACGATTATATTATAGTTTGAATATTCCTATTGGACATGCAGACATGCATTGAAGTCAGGTAATAATCTCTCTTGAAAAAGTAAAAGAAAGAAGAGGAAATTAGTATTTTGTGGTTGAAAATGAAATTTCTTTCTTAATAAATAATTAGATTCAAAGTATTTTTAATCAGTATTAGCTGATTAATTATGTGTTGGCATATAAAAATAAATAAAAATTTGAACTTACGACATACGACTTACGTTGGCAACAGGCAACATCAATTTCCTAAACATTAAAAGAAAAGTTCTAGCAACCCAAACTTCACACCCATAATTAACTATGAAATTAAAATAAGAAAAAAAATATATTTTATTTCATGCTTGCCTTTGTAATTTCTATTTTTGGATTGATTTTTGTACTGGTTTCTGAGATCAAAGAAATTTTATCATTAAAAAAAGAAAATAAATATATTGTTTAATGGATCTGGAAAAAATCAAAATTGAATACTGCATGATTTAGGTTCAAATATGCGCGTGAGAATCTTTCTTTCAAAGAGATACTAAATAATAATAAATAAATAAAACCATTTAATACCTTTCTGTCAAAGTATCATAAACCTCCTTGGATTTGACATGGTAAATCAAGTATCTGTTGGTATCCCTAGATTTCTTCCTCTAACATCTTCATAATATATATATTTTTATTTAACATTGGGCATATTTCTTTTCTTTTTTTCTTTTTTTCATTTCTTCATTAATCTTGTATGACCCAGGCAACCTTTGCCTTGTACTAAACTTACGAGATTAATAAAATCATTGGATGCACCACTTTTGGGCCTACTACTCCAATTGGTCAAAAAACATTGGGCCTATTGGATCTCATAACCTAATTAATTCTTAGCTCTTGTTTCTTATTCTTGATCCATTACAAAATCCTCCAGCCCAAATTCTCTATTTAGCAGATAATAACACCCCAAAATGAAATTATTATTCATTAGATTTCTTCCCTTCCCTTTCCCTCCACTCCACTCTCAAAATTTCAATCTCAAGCGCCAAATTCCCGTAAAAATTCTCTCTCTCAATCTTCACACGATAGTGAATCGCTCCCTCCTTCCAACTTCGTTAAGCCGCTCAACGGATTCAGTCCCATCTCTTCTGTTTTCATCAGATTCAGTCGGTTCAAGGCTCTGATTCAGCAATTCAGTGGTATTCTCCTATAATTAGATTGTTATTTTTGCATCGGTTTGCTTCGGCTGATGTAGAAGATGGTAAGCTTGCATTGCTCTCCCATTTCTGTTCTTTTTTTCACTTTTTTTGGGCACATTAATTTGCCACTTGTGATGAGGGTTCTTAGGTAGATTGTGCTGATTAGTAGATTAATTGGGTCTTTTGAGTTGAGATTTTAGTTAATGACCCTAGTGTGAGGTTTTAGCTACTCTTGCATTTCGCCCCTTTTCTTAATTCTTTTCATTTTTGTTTCATATTGGTGGTGTTTGTTAGATTGAGAGGCTCGTTTGGGTTTCTCTATCTAGCACTCACATCCCTCAGGTAGCTCACGCTGCTCTCTCGCCTCTAGCACCTCTTTCCACTCGAAATTGAAACAGAGCCGGAGAGAGGGAGGGAGGGAGGGAGAGAGAGAGAGAGATTACTGTGGAGTGTGAGATATTGCGAACTGGAAAGTCTACGAAAAGGGCGAGTCAGATCCTCTTGACTATAGCCGGTGACGACCCACCCCAGCCGGAGACGACATCCTTCCTCCTGAACCGAAGCACCCTGCAATGACGGCTGGAATCATCCTGCAAAGCATTGAATCCGACTGAAGTTTTCTGCAAGCTTCTGTTTTCCCTAGAAAGAAATAGTGAAGGCCTTCAATTTCAGCGCCTTAAAGCTTTTCTCAGCCTCAATTTCAGCACTTTCAACATTTTCCCGCTTGCATTCAGCACTTAAAGCATCTCTCAGCTTCAATCTCAGCATTTTCAGCTTCAAACTAAGCAATTGCAGCAATTTTTCAGAGATTTCAAGTAAACCTAGAAAATTACGTCAATTTTAAAAAAGCCATGAAAATATGTATTTCCTTAGGATTTAAGTTTGCATTTTATATATTTTCGGTTCTTAATTTACTCTTGCTAAGAGAAATATATAGCTTAACAAGAAAAATGGAATCTCTATCTTCACAAAACAAATTTAGTACTTGAACCAGTACAACAGATAAAAGTACTTAGATTAAAATTAAAATCATTTCAAAACATTGCATGTGCATTTGCATGCCTCATTCACCTAATCAAAAGTTACCACATTGAATATTACTTATACATTTATTACCAATAACCAAATTAAAGCTTCTATTAGTCATCTTGCATTGTTACATGTGGAACAAGTTAGTACCTTTCAAATTTAATACCAAATTCAAGTTTATAATTTACTTCTTTTGCTTTCAATTTAGTTTTGATATTTAAATGGATAATTGAGTTCATATAGAGAACCCAATTGACCCTTGTTAATTATGCTTGTCAATTGATAATTTTCTTTATGATGCTAAAATAATTATGCAATTTTGCAGGGTTAAATTCTGAAAAAATAATCTAATTAAGCAATGCCTAATTATTACGACATCAATGATATTCTCACGGAGGAGCAGGTAAATAATAACCTTTTTTTTTATTTCTTTTCAATTTTTTTTTTGTTTCATTTGAATTTCGAAATTATAATTTAAAATTTATTTGTCCATATAAACAGCCAATTTCAGTTGTTTTTCAAACCGGAGCTAATGGAGTCGGATTATTGGATCCTGGTTCAGAAACAAATAATGTAAGTACCAAAAATACCAAATATATTATTATTGTTATTATTATTATTAATTTATTTATTTTTATTAATAAGGTTGAAAAAGGAGCGAAAGTCGACCTTCCGTTTTGGCTAGCACATGAATTATTTTTGAGACAAGCCGTCTCAATTAACGTGCCATCTTGCTTCAGCCAAACGTATTAATTTTTTATTAAAAAATTTAATTTTTTTTTGCAAACTATAAAATCAATAAACATGCATATAATTTTCTGAAATTTATTAATTTGGAATTAAATAGAACAAGGAAAGATGTACAAGCAGATGCATCATGCGTGGATTTGAAAGTTCGGTGCCCTTATTTTTATGAATTTGGGTGCAAATTGGCTCCACTGTAAGCGATTTTACCATTTTACCCTTCTATCATTTAATTTGTAAAAGAATTATTATCACTTTGTTGCCCCCAATTTATGAATATGCCAAAACTGCCCTTGCTTCTTGCTTATTAGGACTGAAAAAGAGGGGTAGTTTGGTCATTTTATAAAAAATTCAGTAGGGGTAGTTTGGTCATTTATTATTTTGATGAAATAAATAATTATATTATTTTTAATGAATAGGGTTGGAGATAAGAGTATAGGTCCGTTTTTGCAATACACATTCACAAATCGGTACAAAGAAGTATTAAGCAAGTCTCACAGCGCTTCTATTTCTACCATTCCCAAATTCGTGTCTCGCCTCTCCAAAGAAGAATCTCAATGTGAGTATTGAATTATATTCAAGCCTGATTTTTTAATATATAAATATTGAATTAATATTAATTTGATGAATATTTTTTTGTCATGTAGTGTTTGAATCGGCAAGGTCTTCAATGGCGGAATTCAAGAAATGGAGAGTTGGAGGGTCTAGATTGGAAAAAGCTTCCATTCTTGGAAGGAAAAGAAAGACGGATTTACCATTAGGCCCCTCTTCTTCTTAATTATTCCTTTTTACCCTTTAAATTTTTTAATCTTGATGTTAATTGTCGAACAGTGTGTTTGATTGTTTATTATTTTTTTCATTTATTTATCAGTAGTGGTTTATGTTAGGTAAATTGAAATTTCAAGTGTTGTTAAATTGAAAAAGAAACTTATTAAGAAATAAATAAAAAATAGAGGCGTTCACGTTTGATTCGCTTTATAAGTAACCAGAATATTAATTATGGTGATTCACCATCGACCATTGACTTCTCTGTTTCGTAAGCCATTTTTTTTAAATTAAAAAAATAAATCAGGAAATTTCATTTTTCATTGGCCAGAAACACTCAAAGACGCAACTTGAGATACTTTAGACGTGGTCTCCATACACCGTCAGTACTCACTTGGTTAGTTTGCCATTTTGAAAGTAACTAGTGAGTCGATAAATCAAGCACCGAGTCTATGCAACAAAATATTGAACATACACTAAAGAAGGTATATATTTATACACGGACCTGTTCTTCATTTAATATGTAGACTTGAAATCATAGGTCTGCGTACAAATCTATAAACCAATTTCATGCAAATGTCTCCTTCATTGTGGGATTCTCTTCGCTCTACTTGTAGCTTTCTTCTCTCTCTCTTTCACCTTTTCTTAGCGGCTTTCACCGTACGAGAGCCGCCTCCTTTTCCTTTTCCATTTCCATTTCTGTACTTTCTCTTCAAATCAGAACGATTCGATTTCTGCCCTTTAAGGTAATTTATCCATTAAGCTCACTTAAAGCCTCAATTTGTTTAATTTAATTAATTGGGCTTTTGTGAAAAGTAGTACTGTAATTGGTAGAACTGTTGCTTGGTTTAGATTAGTGGGTACTTGATTCAAGGGAGAAAGTTAGATCGAGTTTTAAATCGTAAATCAAGCTTCACTAATGTTGACTTTTTGATTCACTGATGAATTTGGGATATTTAATTCTATCTTAATTCATTTTTTCACATGAATCTTTTCGGACTTTTATACCAAATTAGGGTTTATTTGAAGCCCTAATATAAATTTCCAGAGCTATAACCTATCCGTACCACTAATACCACCCTCTTAATTTGGTACTAATCAATCCGTATTTTTAGGATAAGATATAAATACACAAATCATCAATAATTCTAAACTTTACAATTATTTTCATTTCAGATGCCCTCGTCCAAATCATCCTTATCCACCTCCAACGACTCAACCTTCCGGAACATTCCAGAACCTTCTCTTAAAATGTTCCAACCTTCTACAAGCAACTGCAATTATACTACAGAGCTGACCGAACCGATTTGGTACGCTGACAGTACCGTCGGTATGGATGCGAACGGTGGGATGACTGGTGCGGATTTGGGTAGACCTGGTGCGCAGAGCGAGTGGTGGACCGAGTTGATAGATGAAGATTGGAAAGAGATTTTGGATGATGATACTATTACTGCTGACACTCCATCTCAACCATTGGTATTTTTCCTGATTTATTATTTATTTATTTATCCATTTACTTATTTATTTATTAATTAATTTAATTATTTATTTTAGTTACTAAAGATTTTCAGAATTTTTGGTTAATCCAGCAATTTCAATTTCTGGTGCTTAATTTACTCATGCTGTAAAAATAAGGAAATAATTGAAACTGCTTTATTCATTTATTTATTTGCTTAATTGTTTATTTATTTCTGAATTATTTATTTTTCACTTTTTTTTAATTTTAGGTGAGAACAGAACCGGTACCGGTATTGGAACAGGCTCAGCCCAGGCTTTCGATCCTGCCTCAGTTGACCGGTCAACAGGGGAATAATAATGCAAAACCTTCGGCCAATCAGAGCGCAGGAAGGCCTAGGATGAGGTGGACTCAGGAGCTCCACGAGCGGTTTGTGGATGCTGTTTGTCGACTAGGCGGGAGCGAAAGTATGTTGTTTAATTATTAATTTATTAAGGATATTTTGAAAAAAGCCCTGACTTTTCTGAATATTTTAAAAAGACCCTCGCTTTTTAGATTCTGTTAAAATGACAAAATACCGACTTATTTTCGGACAAAAATAGCCACCGAAAAATGGAAATTGTTTAGTATGTGATGTGTGAGATTTTGGGAGGGTATACGTGAAATTTTACCCCTTATGAAAGAATTGAAAATATTATTGAAAATTGATTTTTTCTTTTTGGGGAATTAATTGTAGAGGCGACGCCTAAAGCGGTGCTGAAATTAATGAAGGTGGATGATTTGACGATTTATCATGTTAAAAGTCATTTACAGGTATTAATCCTTTTTTATTTAATTAATAATATAATTTATAAATTTATTTATTTATTTATTTATTTTTGGCTCAGAAATACCGAACAGCTCGCTATAGGCCAGATCCATCTGAAGGTCTATATCCAGTTTTATATGTTTTAAAATATGTAGATATATTGTGAATTTCATATTTTCAATCTATTTCAAATTGCAAACTTTTCAATTTCCAATTTCAAAATTTTGAATTTCCAATTTCTTTGCAGAAGGAGAGAAATCCGTAACTCAGGAAGAGCTGCCACCTATAGACCTTAAATCGTAAGTTTATTCATTAAAATGTATTTTTTATTTTCCATCTGTTATAGTTTGCAATTTCATTTTTTGAGGGAATAAAATTAAACTAAATGTGGAAATTGTAAATTGGTGCAATTATTTATAAATTGCAGGAGTTTGAATCTGACTGAGGCATTGCGCCTCCAGCTTGAGCTCCAGAAAAAGCTTCACGAACAACTTGAGGTATTATTTTATTTCTTTTATTTTGAGAATTATTTAGTGATAGTATTTACTAACATTTGTTTTATAGACTCAAAGGAACTTGCAAATAAAGATTGAAGAGCAGGGGAAATATCTTCAAAGTTTGATTGAGCAACAATGCAAGCCGAATGAAGGAAACCCTAATTCTCCAGCCGATACTGAAAATGGTGATAATGCACAAAGTAAAAAGTCTGATGGAAACCCTAATTCTGAAAATGCAGTATGAGAGAGAGAGAGAGAGAGAGAGAGAGAGAGAGATGATGATGTGTATATAGGTTTTCAATTTGGATTGAAGACTTGATTAGTTAATTAGTATTTCTGCTAACATGATTTTAAGTTAATTGTTGTAAATTTTTGGTACCTTTAGTTGCTTTCTTTGATTCAAACTCTTAATGAATCATTTATTATGCTTATGCAATCTAATTTTTGAACAACGGCTTCTTTTCCATACATAGTAATACAGTGCAAAATACAAGTTGAAATTTTCAAAGCACCCTTGCAAAATCTCAAAATATAACCTAGATCCCCACCAAAAGGTAAGTAACTTTTAAAGAAATTCAGAGTGCAATACATACGACATTTCACTACTTACGAGCTAATTTCACATTAAAACCACAGCCTTATGGGCCAAAATTTATCTTTTTTAGATATATGTGGGTTCAAATTTATCTTTTTGAGATATATATGGGTCAAATTTTATCTTTTTGATATATATGGTCCATCTTTATGTAGATATATATGGGCCAGATTTTATCTTTTAGATATATATGGGCCAATTTATCTTTCTTCAGATATATATGGTCCAAATTATCTTTCCTCAGATATATATGGTCCAAATTATCTTTCCTTAGATATATATGGGCTGACATTTCTTTTTATATATGGTCCAAGCTTTATCAGGCCCATAGAAAACAAACCGACTACAATCCTTATTTACTCATTCCTCTCTCAATCCCTCTCTTTCTTTCCCTTCTTCCAAAAACTCCAATCAAAACCAAACCAAACCAAACCAAACCCCAAGAATGGCGGCGGAACCGGAGATCTCCCCCACCGTCGTCGTCTCCGACCCGACCATCAAGGCGGATTCGGAATCCTCCTCGCCGCACAAGCTGGAGAGGAAATGGACGTTCTGGTTCGACAACCAGTCGAAACCCAAGCAGGGCGCCGCCTGGGGCTCCACGCTCAGGAATGTCTACACTTTCGATACTGTCGAGGAGTTCTGGTGGTAAGTTTTGGTTGGTTGTTGAGATTGGATCTGATCTTGTGTTTTTTTTTGGGGTTTTGAATTGAGTTGAGTTGGTTTTATTTCGTGATTGGTTGGTGGAAATTGGGGATTTGGGGGATGGGGTTGGGAATGTTTTTTGATTGACTGGAATTGGTTTTTGAATAGGGTTGAATTGTTTTGATTTGTTGTTTGCAGGGATTAATTGATGGAAATTGGGGATTTGGAGGAAGAGATTGTGCAAATTCTTTGATTAATTAAATTTATAATCCAAATTGCAGAAATTTTGATTAATTGATTTGATTTCTTTGTCTTTTTTGTTGTAGTTTGTATGATCAGATATTTAAGCCAAGCAAATTAGTAGGAAATGCAGATTTCCATTTATTCAAAACTGGAATCGAGCCGAAATGGGAAGATCCAGAGTGTGCAAATGGAGGCAAATGGTCTGTTGCTGTCAGTAGAAAGCCGGCTCTTGATACCATGTGGCTCGAAACGGTATATTCCTTTTTTTAATAATTAATTTTTTATATTTGTTGTCTTTTTTTATTTATCTATTCAGTCAGAATTTGGTTTTTTAAAGCATTGTTTTCCAAATACAATTAATAATTATCTTCTACCTAGGTGAAGTTAGTGAAAACAATCTGCACGCTAATTTGATTATGTAAAATTTAAATTTATCATGTAAAATCTTTCCATATTATAATTTGAAGTTTTTAGTAATAACAATGCTGAAGAAATTATAACGAGAGCTCTAAATGACACATACTTTAAATAGATAAGAACTCAAACAAAATAAAATTTTCATTGCGTCTATATAATAAATGAGAAAGATACATTCTTGATAAATGAAATGTAAATCTGTTTTTTTGATGTATTTGATTCAATGGTTTCTAAAACAAATATACAAATACTGATACGTGTTAATTAATATCTAAATTTCCGTAAAATACTTAGCTAATTAGGCCATTTCTTTAATCTTGCACTTTCCGTTTGCTTGTCTTTAGTTTTTCTCCAATATCTCAATATATGAGAAAATAAATAAATTCAAAAGCAACATAGCGCAGCAACTTCTTTGATTTATTTTATTTTGAGAGGTTAGATATATGTATATACTGAAATGCTAGTTGATTATATTTATATACTACATTTATCATACTAATGGTATGAATTCTTCACATCTTTTGTACCCTCCTATTCCAATACCTACCACTAAACAATCCAGTCACAAAAAATATGATTTTTGAAATTCCTTTTTGTGTCAATTTATATTGAATTTTATTATATTTTTTATATTTTATGCCTTTTTATTATTTTCAAGTTAAAATTTGGTATGTACTTTATTTCTATCATAAATATTTATTTAGTTAAATTTTGGTATTTTAGTGTTTTTTCCCAATTTTGCGTAATTCTGAAATTTTTTAAATAGATAAGAAATCTCCATTAATACATTTTAAATAATACATTTTAATGCTGAACAAAAATAAAGAATATACAGGCTTGCATTTTAAATGCATAACACTCAAACAAAATTAAATCCCCGTTATATTCATATATGGCGTAATACATCGGGACATTGCTAATTAAAATATAAATTTGATTTTTCGATTTAGATTATCGAATAATTAGTCTGACTTTTTTTACTGAAAAATTAAAAGGTTGTAAAATACTTATCTAATTAAGCAATGCATTAACATATCACTCATTCAACTCCTTGTGTTTAGTTTTCTCCATTATCTCAATATATGAGGAAAATAAAGAAATTGAAATGCAACATAATGCAGCAACTTATTATGTTTATTTTTCTTTTGAGAGGACAAATTTATATGTATACCAAAATGCCAAATGATCATATTTATATACTATGTTAATCATGCTCATGGTATGAATTCTTCAATATTTTACCTACCACTAAACAAGCCAAGTCACTTAAAACCATCTTTATGAAGTTTTCTTTTTGTGCCATTTAGATTTAATTTTTATTTTTTTAATATTCTTTTAATATTTTTATTATAATATTTTTGTTAAGTAGATGGCTTTAATAGAAAAATTTACATGTTATTTTGGCTTATATAAAACGTGTTATCTAAAATCATTTCATGCTATAAATTTAAGTTTTAAATAACAAAAATAGAAGAAATCATAAATGATATGTATTTTAAATAGATAAGAACTTGAGCAAAATCAAATCTTTATTACATTCATGTATCACGGGGATAATACATCGAGACATAGCTTAGAAAAATGTAAATTTTGTGTTTCGATATACGAGATTTTAAAAATCATAAGATAAACATGTACATAAAGATATCTTTTATTGGAAATCGGGGAACTTGTATAATACTCAGCTACTTAAGCGTTGCTTTAACACCACATTCATTCAGTTCCTTGTCTTTAGTTTTCTCTAATATCTCAATAAATGAGTAGAAATTCCAAGGCAATAAATATCAAAAACTTATTATATCTATTTTATTTTTGAGATTGCTAATTTATTTAAACAACCATGCCAACTGTTTATATTTATATACTATGTCAATCATACTAATGGTATGAATATTCACATCTTTTGCACTCCTATACCAACCACTAATCAAGCCAAGTCTCAAAAAACACGAAAAACATGATTTATGAAATTTCTTTTTTCATGTCAATTTTACATCTAATTTATTATTATTTAAATATTTTTGTATTTTTTTTTCAGATGATGGCTTTGATAGGAGAGCAATTTGATGAGGCAGAAGAAATATGTGGTGTGGTTGCAAGTGTGAGACAAAGGCAAGATAAACTCGCATTGTGGACTAAGAACGCCAGCAATGAAGCTGTTCAGGTTTTTAAACTATTTTATTATCTCTTTTTTTATTTTTTTTGTGTGGATATTTGTGAATATTTGATGTGAAATTTGATATTGGAAAGAGAAGTTTGATTTGATCTGGTTAGGGTTTTAGAGTGTTTGTTAAACCCCAACTGAACTTTAATAATTAGAGCAGCTCAATTTCTAAATAAACAGTTTGTGATCATTTTCGTACCATGAATTTAATATCTGTTATGATTTAATTTGTTATTTTTTTTATTTTCTTAAATACAGACAAGCATTGGGAAGAAATGGAAGGAAATAATCGACTTCAATGAAAAGATTGTTTACACCTTTTTTCAGGTAAGCCCTTCTTCTTTTCCTCTCCATTCTTTACTAAAACTGGATACCTCCATTTCTCCATAGAATGCAAAAAATTTAAATTGTTATTTTATTGTTTTATGCAGGATGATGCTAAGAAAGAGAAATCAAGCAGAGGCGGCCGATACAATGTCTAAGGAAAATTAGTAGATGGATTAAAATTTTGTTAATTGATCAGTCGTTTGGAAATTTGAATCTTAGAAGAAGATTTTATTTGTCATGGAAGTACTGGAGTTGAAACTTGATTTTTTTGAGAATTTATTGGTTGTTTTGTCTGGTTATATAAATGTCATTTTTGTTATTGTGTTTTTTTTCTCTCTCTATGGTTTATTGATTTTGTTATTTATTTACTAGATTTGTTTTTGCTTAATGGGCCTCGAAGTATAATCCCTTTCAAAATCAGAGAATTAAAGCTTTGGATTTGTCTGCTTTCAAATCCGAGAACTGAAATCTTGTTGTACTGGTTAAATCTGAGAGCTGAGTTTCCAGTTTTACCTTATGAGATTTTGGAGAATCCCAAATAAAATTTTAATTTATTTCAGTACTCTTAAATTTGAGAACGGAATTCTTGGGTTATATTTTGATGTATTCTAGTTGTGCACTTTACTCATAGAACATTGGAGTAAAATTTCATTATTTAATTCAAAAGTACAAAAAACCAGTTCATTAGCTTTCGTTTGGCATCATTTCTGTTTTCCGTATCTTAAAAACGAAAAATAGTTTTCTATTTTTCTATTTTTATTTTCAAAAAACTGTTTTTTGTTTTTAAAATCGATAGCAAATTTTGCTATGTATTATTTTATTAAATGCACATTTATACTGTCTTCAGTGTCAATATATCAAGTTTTCAATACCAATATGTCATTTATAGCATCAATATGTTACTATTTCTAGCGTTAACATATCGTTTTCAGTTTGAATATATTATTTTCAGTGTCAACGTACCGTTTAAAAGCTCAATATATCCTTTGCAGTATCAATATTATGTTTTATGTAATCATTTTTAGTGTTAATATACTATTTTCGATGCTAATATGTTGAGTTTTCAATGCCAGTATATTGTTTTCATTGAAAATATATTGCTTTAAGCATAAAAATATACCATTTTTCGTATCAACATACCACTTTTATTGTCAATATATCATTTTCAACATAAATATACTGCTTTTAGTGTCAATATATAACATTTCAGTGTCAATATACCATTGTAGTACGAATATTTACAGTATTAATAATATTTTTCAGTATCAATATATCATCTTCAATGTTAACTTACTTTTCAGTATCAATATAAAATTTTGGGGTAAACATTCCTTTTTTAATGTGTATATCATTTTAATTTAGCATCAACTTACATTTTTATTATAATATAAAGTTTTGAGTTTAATATTCTTTTTCTAGTGTTATCATATTATTTTCATGTGGTTTTAATATTTATAGGTTTGGAAACGAAGAACATAAAAAAAAAAACATCTTTTTCTCTTTTTCAAAATCTCGTTTATTTTTTGCCATTTGGATAGAAAAAAATTGAAATAGTCAATTACTCAAACATGTTTTGTTTTTTTTCTGAAAAAAAAAGAGGAAACATGAAACTGCAACGATACCAAATGCACCCTTAGCCTTTTGTTTTCTTGTGGTATACACTAATTCAAGAATAATATTTCTTACAAATCATATGAAACAGCCAATTAACCTAAACTGTATGCATGCGAAAATGGCATGAATTTGGTGGTAGTTGCAACACTTGCACTGCACGAATTTTGTAGTATTAAATATGTGCATAATGTGATCTAGGTAATTTTCACACTTTACTTTGAAACCTTGTATTTGTTTGCTTGTCTACAAAATAATAACTGTGATTTTTGAATGATAAGATGTGCTAAGAGTAGGTTTTTCTATTCAAATTCAAATTTTCATTTTTGCTTGTTAGATGCATAATAAAATGGAATGGTCAAGAAAGATAAGCATATTGAAAAAACAAATTCTCTATCCTGAATTGAACCTTTCATATTTCATATTAACAACCTTCTGTCTGTCAATCATGAAATGGTAATAAGTGGAAGTTTAGAGTTGATAATGTTGTGTGGTTTTATGGGGTAAGCAATTTGTTAGGTAATATGAAACTCGATACAACTAGATTGCAGGCGGCTAGATTTTACAAGAAAACAACTTAAATGAAAGATAGTATCACCGTATTGCAGTTATTGAAATTAAACCAATGAACCGGAAGAAGAAGAACTGAGAGATGCACCGGTAGACTTTGATTCCAGTGTTGGAATGAAGTGGCAATTTCATATTACTCAAAAAACAATTTTAATAATGAAAATTAGTTTTCTTTAATATAATACTATTAAAGAAAGAAGGTTTTATAGAATGATGTTAAAATTTACAAAATAAGGTTTCTCTACAACTTCAAAAGAGGGCATCTTAAAAAAAAAATCATTTTTTTTCCTTTTACTAGAATATACTTATTATTTATATTAACAGATTTAAAATGGTATTATTAATTTTTTTTGTGGTTGTTTCTTTAGCTTGGTATTTTTTTTTCTTTAATAAAAATCTGGCAAATTAAATTCAACATTTTTTATGCTATTGCTCTGTCTTAAGGTCTGGACAATGGATCAGCATGTCGACTCCACTTGAAAGTGATGTTTTAGCTCCTTGAAGCCCGCTCATATGACAAACATTTCATTGTAATTTGGTTATCTTAGATTGGTCAGAACCTGATGTTCCATTGAAATCCTGGACTTTGAAATTCATTTGGGAGAGCAACAATATTGATTCAATGCATGATTTTAATATTTCAGAGAATAAAATGTACATAATGTGAATGATTTAAGATTTAGATTTTTGCGAGAGAAAATAAAATGATGTATTTTTGCTTAGAACCGTCCAGTTAAAACAAGTAAAATCATTATAGATATATTTCAACCTAAAAAGAAAATAAACTCGTTCATTAACTCTTAATTTGTTATATTATTGTTATATTATATATTACATATGATAATTTGATAATCATATCCGTTACAAGTTGCATGCAACACCCAATATTAATTATATGCAGGTGAACATGGCATGAGTCTTGAGGTGGCTGTAACACTTATTCTGTATGAATTTTAGAATATATAATTGTGTGTGACCTAGGTATTCACAATCTGCAGCTTAAACTTCATCTTTTGTTTCCCTTCAGAATAATAGCAAATTTTACTTGTGAATGATAAGATGGTGGAGAAAACTGAAAACAACTAAGAAAAACTTTCATACGACACAATTTTGTTAAACTTCAATTTCACTTTTGGATTCCTAGAGTTTAAGTAGAGAGCCTGCACAAGAAAGATGAACATATTGGACAAAACTTCTCCATCCTCGAGTGAACTTTTTATATTTTGAAGAAACAAATTATTGAATATTACAAAGTGTTTGAAAGTAGAAGCTGAGTTGATAGCTCAGCACTGGCTGTGGCATTACACAGTTTGTTATATTAACTCAAAACACATTATCATTAGAATGAAAAATGACACCTTGAAAAAGAAAGATGCTGAAATGAAAGATAACATCACCGTGTACGAATTACTAGAAGGAAATAGATGAAATGGAAGAAGAAGAACTGAGAAGTGAAGATGCACAAGTAGACATTGAGGCAAGTGATGTTTTGGTGTAGAGATCTCATATTTGTTATGAAATAATTTGTAATATAAAAAATGTTAATCTAGAAAATAGTTTACGAGAATATATATGTCTCAAAGATAGATGTCATAGGCCAACAAATACTGCTCGGGTAAATGTTTGCGTAGAAAAAGAAAAAATATATTTTTTATGTTCAGTATTAAAACATAAAAAATAACTAGGCTCATGTTTTATAAATTTTCGTAAATCCTAAGGTACACCATCCATAAAAGAAGTCACATTTTTTAATTTACTAAGTTATGCTTACTATTTATATTGATGAATTCAAAATAAAAATCACAATATAAGTGACAATTTTCATTTTGGTGGTTATTTTCTATAGTTGGTCTGTTTTCTCAATAAGAATTTTGTTATGTATGCCTCTATATCTCATCATAAAATGTTTCCTTTCTTATAATAATATTTAGGAAGGAATTAAGAGAAGCCAAAATAAGTATTTAGGAATATTTGAAGGATGGAAGGACATGTGTTATTTTCATCTTTGTATCGTTATTTTAAGATATTTTTATATTGTATTGTTAGTTTAGGCAATTAATATTTTGGTTATTAGGCAATGCTCTACTATATAAAGAGGCCTAAATATATTATAATTGTATCCTAATTCTTACAATGCAGTTTCTCAATTAAATATACGAATCTTTTTTTCTTCTCTAATTATTTCTTTTATGAGTTCTCTTTCTCTATATCCATAGTCTCTCAATAACCCTAAAAAATTGGTACCAAAGCTAGGTTACGACAATCTTTGTGCTTCCGTAAGTCAAGTATACCGCTTTGTTTTGTCATGAATTCAAGTGCGGTTATGTCGATAGTACCGGAAAGTTATTTCTGGAAGTCCATTATACCGGGAAGTTGTTTCGGGAAGTTGACGCAGTTTTAGGCTCGGTCGTCATCGCCTTCTCGGCCTCTGTTTCGGACAATACCAAATTGTCACCTATGAGGTCGGGGTTTACGATTGGATGCGGAGTGACAGTCTTGAGCAAGAGAGATCTACTGTGTGGCCATAATATAGAAAAGCATGAGTTTTGTGAAGATTTTGTTTGTGGCAAGCGGATGAGACTCAGCTTTAGTACAGCCATTCATCACACGAAGGAAATTTTGGACGATATCTATTTGAATTTGTGGGAACAAATTTGTGATCCTTGTATAAGGATTGTTCAGCATTGCATGGTTGTTCACTCTCGACAACATAATGGCATGGCTGATCAGAAACTACTCTAGAAGACTTGGTGCATATTTTTTGGGACGGGCTCGGGCGAGGAGTTCTGGGCAGAAGCCATTAATATTGCTTGGTGGCTGGTCAACCGTTCTCCGAATACAACAATTTGGTGCAAGATACCAACAAATGTTTGGTAGGGTAAACAGGTGAATTACTCGACGTTGCAGGTATTTGGATATCCCATTTATGTACAAGTCATTAAATCGAAACTCGAGCATGGGGAGAAGAAATGTATTCTTCTTGGATATGCTTCAGGTGTGAAGGCGTATCATGTGCGGTGTCCAGTTCTGGAACTTCTTGTTTTGAGAGACGTGACTTTTGAGTCGGTCATTTGCGGTGTCCAGTTCTGGAACTTCTTGTTTTGAGAGACATGACTTTTGAGTCAGTTATGTTACGGGAAAGGGAGCAATTGTCAGATCCGACTATTAAGGATGATGAGACGGTCACGAAGAAGGTGGAGTTTGAAATTCTCGATCAACAAGGTGAAGTTACTCGACGTAACTTGGAGCATTATGTTGACTATCATTTTGGACACGATGAATCGGTTCAGGGGAGTCAAGAGAGGCAACAGTCTTATACTTTGGTAAGTGATTGGGTTAGACCTCTTATGAGGCATGAATTCTTCAATTTGGTGTATTGTTTGGCAGTAGCCAACATATTGGAGTCTGACGAGTCCTCGATCTGGAATGAGACAACTTTCTCTTGTGAAGCGGCAAAGTGTGTTGTTGCTATTAAGGAGGAGCTCGTTTTTTATGTGTCATTAGTACAACTTTGTTTCAAGGGTGAAATTTCGAGTCAAGGTGGAGATTGTTATGTATGCCTCGATATCTCATCATAATATGTTTTCTTTCTTATAATGATATTTAGGAAATAATTAAGAGAAGGAAAATAAGTATTTAGGAATATTTGGAGGATGGAAGGAGGTGTGTTATTTTCATATTTGTATCGTTATTTTAGAATATTTCTATATTATATTGTTAGTTTAGGCAATTAATAATTTGGTTATTAGGTAAGGCTATACTATATAAAAAGGCATAAAGAAAGGTATTGTAATTATATCGCAATTCTTACAATGCAGTTTCTCAATTAATTATATGAATATTTTCTTCTTCTCTAATTATTTCTCTCACGAGTTCTTTCTCTATCCATATTCTCTCAATAACCCTAACAAATTTGGTGGTTATTTTTTATAATATTTGAAAATATTGATGCCTTTCAATATGAGATTCTGAACGTCAATGAGCCTGAAGTTATTCACAATCAAGTTTGACTAATCAAATCCAAGAACTGAAATCTTAAATTTGACCAGTAAAATCAAAGAATTGAGTTCATCCATAAACTCTTAACGCGATTTGTAAAATCGAGCATTATTATATTTTATAAACATTTTTGGTCTTAGTTGAGTTGAAATTGTAAACCTGCTCCCAAGGATTTGACTGGCTCAATTCCAATTTTTAGATTTTAATGCTCAAAATCCAGTAATTAAATTCTCAGATTTGACAAGTTAACCTGAATTTTTTAATAAGACCAGCAAACCTTTTTTTTTATTCTCAAGTAGGCGTTTGCCGAGTTTTTTTTTTCTTTTTTTTTTGAAGCTTCAGGAGACGATAACCTCACTGAGATTCCATTAAATAAAATAAAAAGTTGTTTAAAGTTACAAATTGGATAATATATACAATCCAACCAGAGAAGAAAAAGATAAAGAGTTCCCTATTTAGAAAACTACAAATGGTAGGGAACTAAACTCTAATAGTACGTCTTCCAGTCTTCCGTCTGTTGAGCAATCTCCGCCATAACGCTTTGTCGGGTTGGCCTTCTTTGTGTGAAGATTTGTTAGTTGCGTGACTTCCAAATGCTCCAGCACGTACTTATCCTCCGTCCCGTAACCACTACGTCCCTCCTTATCCTTCCGTATCCTTTGCTCCCTCCAGAAGTCGGCAATATTGGTTGCCGTATCCGCGTCAATCCCTTTATGTCTCCAAATTCGGAATGCAAAATTGAAATGAAGAAATAAGTGGGTTGCCGTTTCTTCGACGTGTTGAATGCATATTGAACACTCTTCTTGATTTGGCCAACCCCTTTTGATGAGGTTGTCTTGAGACATAAGACGACCTAAAATCATTTGTCATCCAAAGAATCATATTTTCTCCGGGCATTTTATTTTTCACAACTTAGGATTTTGTTTTGAAGTTGTGTTTGTCGAACCCACAATCTTTGACCTGATTGAGTGGTGCCTTACCACTTTTCTAGAGGTGGACCTATTATTGAAATCTTGTCATTTTTACCATTCAAACCGAGAGGTGAACTCTTTGGTTGATCTTCAATTGCCTAGTTTTCAGTACTTTATAATGCTATAAAGGAGAGAGTTAAGCGCCTCAGCGTACTTTATAAAAAAAGCGCCTCGGCATATTTCTCCGTCCTAAGAACTTTTGTAATTATTTAATTTATTTCTTTTAATACAAAAACAGTACAAACTATTAATAATTTTATTAATTTCTTTTGTCATAGATTCATATTATTTTCGTACCCATTAATGACATTTGCATGAGACATCCAATGCGAACTGCATGTAACAGTGGCCTGGATCATGTGTGATATTGTGATGGTTGTAATAATTGCAAATTTTCAGACTATATAATATGTGCACAACTGGTATAATTTTCAAAATTGTGGCTTAAAACTCCATATTTTGTTTTACTTCCAAAGTAAAAACAATTTTGAGCTTTGAATGATGAGATAGTGGTGGAAACTAAAAATAACCGAAAACTGATGTCAGAAGAAACCAAGTTGTTAGTTTTTGTTTTCATTTCTCACCTGCTAAATAATGGCAATAACAATCGGCCTAAAAAGATAAACAAATTGGACAAGCTTTCTACTTGTAATTTTTCAAGAACCGAACTTCTTTCCAAGTGGAATCATCAAGTACATCCAAAGGATTCTATATTTAATCTGGTCCGGTATACTATACCTAACAAAAGAAACTACAGAGCATTGGAAAACAGACTTTTCCTTAGTGATGAGAGGACTTAAGTCCACAAGTCCACACCAATTCAATAAAAAAATATAATAAAATAAAATAAATTTCTTGACTAGGCTGTAGTACTAAAGTCTATACCAATTCGTTAAAAAATAAATAAATTAAATAATTTTCTTGACTAGGCAAATTCATGAAATCCTATCTTTTGGAGTCTACACCATATCAATAAAAATGAAATAAAATAAAATTCTTGACTAGGAAAGTTCATGGAATTATTTCTCCACTTACTCCTACTTTCCCTCTACTAACTAGTGTAATAAAGGACCCAATTCAATTAACTCAAAATGTATACGAGGGATATACGCCCCCTATACAATTCAAAACAATGAAACATCGAACAAATTTATTATTTTTTTTATCACAGTTACATAATAATTTGATAATTACACCACCACTAGATTAATCTAGTGGTCATGGTACCAATCCCATCTATTCATAGATGAGGGATTCGAATCTCGCGTCTAGCAGGATTGATTTAAAAATTTAGGTGAAACCATATGAGCCCACTTAAAAGAGAACAAACATCAAACGATCGCTTGTAGTTCTCTCTCAATAATTTGATAATTATACCCTTATAACAATGGCATGATCATGAAAAAACCACATCAGACTACATGTGAAAATAGAATGAATCTTATTACCGTCTAATAATAGAATATGTAAACCCAATGAATTTCATATTTTCAAATAAAATAACTGATGAATTATTGTGTCTATGTTTTATTTGACCGATTTCTGTAAATGTTCAACCCGAAAATTACCAGAATGTATTGTGTGCCAAATCCAAATAACAGACTAGTATAACCATGTTAAGAGGCCGCATAAGAATCAAGCTTCTTCCCAAGTAGAATCCTCAAGCATTTCCAAAGGATTTGAAGTTGTTTGTGAATCCGACCTTCTATACTCAATCTGGTATACTCAGTATGGTTTATACTCAAGCATAAACCATAGAGCATTGGTAAACAAACTTCTTACCGATGGGAGAAGGACTTAAGTCACTTAAGTCTACACTCCACCAATTCAATAGCAAACAAATTAAAATAAAAGAGTAAAATTCACCACAAGTCAATCAACTTTCGAAAAGAACCAAATAAGTCACTTAACTTTCAATTGTCCCGTATAGGTCACTCAACTTTCAAAATTATCAAATAAGTCACTCAACTTTCAAAAATAATCAAATATATCACTCAAATTTCAATTATCCGGGTGATTTATTTGGTCATTTTTTAAAAGTTGAGTGACCTATTGGGGACAATTGAAAGTTGAGTGACCTATTTGATAATATTTGAAAGTTTAGTAACATCAACGAGACAATTGAAAGTTGAGTGACTTATTTGGTTATTTTTAAAAATTAAGTGACCTAGGATGAGATTTACCCTAAAATAAATCAAATTTGTTGACGAGGCAGTAGTACTAGAGTATACACCAATTCAATAAAAAATAAAATAAATTTCTTGACTAGGCATAGTATTAGACTCTACACCAATTCAATAAAAAATAAAAAGGCTAATTCAATAAAAAATAAAAAGGCTAATTCATGGAATATTTTCTCTTGGAGTCTACACCAATTCCATAAAAAAATGAAATAAAATAAAATAAATTCTTGACTAGGAAAATAATTTCTCCTCTTACTCCTGACCCGTCACTAATGTAATAAAGGACGCAATTCAATCCAACTCAAAATAACGAGTTTTTCTTATCTGAAATGAAATCTTACGATAGATGCGAGATCTCCCGATTATCAGCTGATATTCTTTCTCATGTAATTTCACTTACTTCCCCTAAAGATGCATGCCGTTTCCAAGTCATTTCTCCTGCGTTTAAAACTGCTTCAAATTCAGACATTGTTTGGGAGCGCTTCATTCCTTCAGATGTCATTTCCCGTGTTGTTGATCCTCTGCCTGTTTTTGCTTCAAAGAAAGATCTGTACTTTCATTTGAGTGATCATGACACTCTCATAGATAATGAAACCATGGTATTTTTCTCATCAAGCATTCGTTAATCATAGATATGTTATTTTTCAATTATCTAATATCATTATTTATTGGCAATTACATACATATTATATTCAATTTTATTGTTATATTTTCTTGATATGTGTACATTTATCACAAAATCTAGACTTTCAAAATAGAGAAAAAGACCGGAGCCAAGAGCTACATGGTACGGGCTAAAAAGTTATATATTGCCTGGGCTGATTCACAATACTGGCAAAGGGTTCGTTCCCGTGATTCCAGGTATGACATATTTATCATCCATATATCTTGAAATAAATGAAAATATACCTTTTTTCATTACGAAGAATAATAAAAAATCATATTTTTTTAATAAAAGAAAAAATCATATTTATTTTAATTAATGCCAATGGAATTTGAATCGACAGAGTTTTATATACTAAGCAAGATAATCGACGCAATAAATTAGAAGGCCGTTGACAAATCAAATGGAACTATTTCGAAATTTATTGGAAATATTTTCATAAATTTAGAAGCATCAAAGGTTTCAAACTTATTTTTTGGTATTCATTTTCCCTACACCTTTAAATGACAGTTTATAACTACAATTTTCATTAAATAAAGAAGAATTGGATATTTCAATATCTTTCTTTTTCGCATATTTGCGACTGTCTTATAGATGACTTTTCACAAATATATAAATGAACTTTCATTAATAGAATTTTCATATATTTATAAATGATTTTCAAAACCGAAATTTCATAATCATATTGATATATGTGCATAAATGAAGGAGTGTTCCGATATTAATGAAAAATGTACTAAGATGCTAATCTTTTTTTTTTTATTCTTTTATGAAACCTAAGGTTTGGGGAGGTTGCCACCCTTCTGTCAGTACTTTGGTTAGAAATTTATCTCAATTTCAACGTCAAGGATCTCTCTCCCGAAACTATGTATACTTCCTATCTTGTATTCAAATTAGAAGATGACTCAGATGGACTGGATGATCCACAACAAGTCTATGTCGACACTTTCTACGGTGTGGAGTCAAGGCACTATCAAACCGTGTGTTTGCAACCAGAAGATGAGGAGATCCTTCTAGAAGAAAATGAAGACATAAGATTTCCGAAAGGAAGACAAGATGGATGGATGGAAATGGAGCTAGGAGAGTTTTATGTTAACAAGGGCCAGATTGGTGTAGTTGGTATGGGATTAGAGGAGATTGTTAAATTGTATTCAAAGTCAGGTTTGATTGTTGAAGGCATCGAGATAAGACCCAAGATGTGTGATGATTAATTGCTTGTTGACACTATTTTGCTGGTAGTTATTGAGCTTGGTGTATTAATATTTTATGTATTTACCTGGATGGGCTATGTTGCAAGTATTTTGTGATTTGGATGGTATAATGGATCATTCCAATTTCTCCTCTGTTGGTTACATTGTAAAATTCCTTGTTTGTTCAGTAGTGAGAATATTAACACATACAGAGATTATTGTGCAATTTCTAACCCAGGGATGACATCACCATAGGTAGACACTATGGAAGATTAAAGAGTCGAAGTATTCGTCTGGATCATGCCAATCAACAAGTTCCTAACACAGGACTGACTGACTATAAATGAAAAATGGAAAATGTTGCCTCATCCATCAGTCGAACTCAAGGCCACCCAGCTACTCACGCAAGGCACTAGCCATTAGAGCAAATAGAGTTTCGGATTCAATTGCTTTTTTATTTCTATTTAGAGATATTGTCTTATTTTAACCTTTAGGCCTTGGGCTCCCAAAACGTAACCATTAACCGAGCCTCCTCCAAACGTAACCGAAGATCACGAGTGCCTTCTCGCTAAAAGGCAACTACATACAAGAAATTGGGGAAAAGCAAAAATGGAACTCAATAACCAGAGCACCACACGCACATAACGCCTGGGCACTCAAAACAGAAATGTGCGGAAATCATCGAAAGGAAAACAAGACAAAACGGGTAACTTTTAATATTTGCCTGTTGGGTGGTTTGGAAGGAATGAAACACTTGCATTTTTAACTAGAGACGTAACGGCTACATGGACAATAGCCACATCTTCGGTGCACCAACAGGCGTTATGTGCGTAAGAATATAAAGCTGTAGGAATAGATAGATAGATAGTGGTCAAGTAGTGTAAGATGTCCTTTATTGTACAATGTACATATCATTGTAAATACCATTGTATCTTTTTATTCTAATTTTTAATGAAATCTTGACAGCCGAATTGCCTACCACCTAAAAATTAATATCTTTTTGTTCGCAAATAGTGGTTATGATAATATTGATATCCGTTAATATAAAATATGAAAACTGTACCTTGCACTTATTCAATGGAAACTTGTGCTTATTGAATGTAAACTTGAGCTTTCTTAAGTCTTTCGGTCCTTTAAGTTAATGCTTTTGAATTCATAATTTTGTCACCAGCTCCGTAAGTTGTTTTGGTGATATATGAATGGTGCAGAAGCTTGTAAACTACATAGTAGGTATACACTGACACCAGACTTAGAGATACTTTGTCATTTTTATAATTAAAATGATTTCGCATTAAATTAATATAATTTAAACTTGCATTTGGCAATTTCAATGGATTAGCATAATGTAGCCTTCTGCTGTAGATTGAAAATGATTTGATGCCTCATCTTCTAGAACCAGCTAATAATACATTTTTTAGGAAATTTGGAGAGGGCTCTGCATTCCCTTTCCGAATATAATATATTAATAATAATAGAAAAAATATTTACAGAGTTTTAAGTGGCATATTTACATCAAATCTACTTAAAACAAAAAATAACTATATTTTTGTGTATGAAAAATAAAAAATAAACTCAGTAAAATCTAATCCTAATGAAATAATAGTACACTTTTTACTGCATTATTTGCTTCTCTCATGCGTGCCACTTGTTTTCTTACAATTAAAAATTTCACAACTTGATTGCATGACAAGGATAACAATTTAAAATTTCCTTGGCATGACTTTATCACATGACAGGGTAACAATTAAAATTTTGATGACCTGCTGGCATGACTGGAAAATAATTAAATTTCAATGACTTGGACATGCCAAGAAAAAAAACCTTCTGATTTCATTTTCATGCTGAGAAGTGCTCCGGTCTTCAAAACTTATATTTCATACAATTAGATGTAAAGGCTTACCATTATCTATGTGAAAAGCCATTCAATAGAGAAGTTGGGAGGAAATAAGCTAGTACATTAAAAATCACAGAAATAGAGTGGCCTTGTTCTATTTTTTCAAAGGACTGAACCACTTCACTGGTTTGTAAGGAAATCTATAACCTAAGTCATGTGTAGCATCTTAGAAACTACAGAGCATACTGAAATTGTTCCTTTGGCATTAGAAGAAAATGCCAAAGCAATTATTGGTCATGTTTTCCAATCAAGTAATAATTATTTAGTCACTATACAGTTTCATATATTTAAGAGGGATTAATGGAAAACCAAATACTTTAGTGGCTATTGTCTCTACTTTCAACTCCTTGCCACGTGTGTTCAAAGAAAATGGCCCAACAATCATCATTATGCTCAGCAACCAAGTAGCTAATAACTTATTCGTCCCTCTCTCTCTCTCTCTCTCTCTCTCTCTCTCTCTCTCTCTCTCTCCCCTCCGTCATACTCCCTACTCTCTCTCTCTCTCTTTACACACACACATCTCTCCCTCTCCCCTCTCTCATACTCCCTACTCTCTCTTTGTGTCTGTCTGTCTCACGCGCAAAATTTGCTTGCCAAAATGGCAGTAGCACTCGCGGGAGGATGGTTTGCTTCTGTTGTTGTCCCAAATTTGGTTGACAAGGTGACCAACTACCTCTCTTCCAACTTTAACCTTCATCAAGGCACCAAAGATTTACTTGAAGAACTCACAAGAAACCTTGTGACTATTAAGGTAACCTTAAATGTAGTTGAAAGTAGTATGATGATCGGAAACCAGAGCCTAAACGAATCGATGAGGAAACTCAAGTTAACCGCCTGCGAGGCGGAAGATCTTATCGATACCTTTCATGTGAAGGCAATCGAAACAACTGTTAAGGCTGAAAATAAGGTTAGCAATTTCGCATCCACCTCTTGTGAAACTGTTAAGAATATGTTGCTTCCTGATGAGGATTTAAAACAAATAACACAAATAATTAACAAGTTGAAAGCAGACTCAAACAATATCGGGAATTTAATAAATTTGGTTAATTTGAGTAACAAGGATATTGTTGAAAAGCAAATGATGTTAGATAGGAAAGAGACTATTTCTCATTTGCCAAGTGATATGGAGCTAATTGGTCGAGAGAAAGAATTAGATTACATATTAGATTTGATTTTGGATTCGATTGACAATCCAGAACCTAGTAAGCTGGACGGGGCAAGTAGCAGCAATACGAAAGAAATAACTAGGATGGGTGGGCCAAATAACAACAATATTGAGGGAATTATTGTGATTCCGATAGTAGGTTTAGGGGGTGTAGGTAAAACCACTCTCGCTCAAGTTGTGTACAACAACCCAGAAGTAACAGAGACTTTTCCTCTTCGTGCATGGGGGTGTTGTTCCGACAATTCTGATATCAAAATACTGATGGAAAAACTTATTCCACTTTTAAGAGGAAAATTAAAATCATATTCGCTGTCCTTAGAGTATGTTAGCAGAAAACTCATTGCACTGATAAATGGTAGGAAATTTTTGCTTGTGCTCGATGATGTATCTAAAAAAATAGAAGACCAATGGGAAGTTCTACATGCAACCTTATCTTGCGGTGCACCAAGAAGCATAGTTATAATAACCACGCAAAACAGAAAATTTGCCGATAGGGTAGCGACATTAAGTCCTATAGTTTTGGATATTCTAGAGTGGAATAAGTTTTTGAAACTCTTTTACCATCACACGTTTGGTAATACAACAACGATGAAAGAGCAAAAGGGAATATTAGAATCAATTGCTACATCAATAGCTGAGAAACTAAATGGGCTACCTCTAGCAGCAAAAATAATTGGAAATTTACTAAGATTTAGAGTAGATGAGAATGAATGGAAAAGAATATCCAAAAGCGAATGGTGGAATATACCCAAAGCAGCAGATAAAATTTTGCCTTCAGTAGGTCTCAACTATCAGTATCTAAGTCCTGGTTTAAAACAATGTTTTGCTTATTGTTCCATATTTCCCAAGAATTATTTATTCCATAAGGAAAGATTGGTACAAATGTGGATAGCTCACAATTTTATAAGTAATGATGGGGTAAATAGGTTGGAGGATATAGCGGGACAATGGTTTGATGAGCTAGTTGATTATTCATTTTTTCAACCGGCTTGGGACAGTAGCAAATATGTCATGCATAACATGATGCGTGATTTGGCAATTGTGGTTTCTACTGACGAATGTTTTCTTCTAAAAGAAGACACAACAAAGATCCCACAAAATATTCGTCACTTAGCAATAGAGACCAATGATCCCGAAGTAATTCGGAAAATACCCGACTTTAAGCAATTGCGCACTATATTATACTTTGGACATTGCAAAGTGGATGGAATGTATGATGCTATCAACCAAACTTTGTCCAAGTCAAAGAATTTGCGTGTGCTAGATTTATCTTACATGCATATGCAAAATAGGAAACCACCAGCAAGTATTCAACAGTTGTCCCATATTCGTTTCTTAGATCTTTCTAGTACGGGAATTGAACTATTAAGTAGTTCTTCATTTGAGCATTATCATTTTGCAGACCATGTACTTGCAGGAATGTGAATTTAAACAATTGCCTAGTAATATTAACAATTTGATTAGTTTACGTCACCTTTACGTGAGTACCAAAACAATTGCCCTAATTAATGGAATAGGTAAACTAACTAACCTTCAAGAATTAAATGAATATCCAATTGGAACAATAGACGGACATAGAGTAATAGAACTGAAAGATATGAATGAGATTTCAGGAAACCTAAGAATTTATGGTTGTGAAAATATTACAAGCAAAGAAGAGGCAATGCAAGCAAAGCTAATGAACAAGAAACAGCTTTCTTTTCTGGAATTTCAATGGACAATAACACAAAGAGAATCCAATATAGATAAAGAGATATTTGAAGTGTTGGAACCACAGAAAGGTATAACCGACTTGAAAATTAGAGGCTACATGGCTGAATCCTTCCCGAAATGGGTAATGCTAATTAACAATTTCTCCAATTTAAAAACTTTCTTGGCTCATAGGTGTATGCAAATAGATTCACTTCCATCTCTTGGACAACTTCCTTTCCTAAACGTGCTTAAAATTGAGTACGCATTCTCTATAAGGTATTTAGGTGATCAATTTTATGGAAATGCTCAAATCGTTTTTCCATCATTGAAAGAATTAACATTCGACAACATGACTTGCATTGAAGAATGGTCCGATGTACAAGCCAGACAATTCGGTCAGAATATCTCAAAAGTTGATATATTGCATTGCACAAACCTGAGGAATGCACCGCTTCTCTCTTTAAGCTCATCTCTCAAGGAATTGAGAATACATTATACCCACCATTTTACTTCTCTATCAAGATGCTTAAATGGATTTAGATCCCTCAATGTGTTAGACTTAACAGGCTGCGATATGGAGATAAATCTTGCTTTTTATAACTTAAAATTGTTAGAGCATTTGTGTTTACTAACTTGCCGACAACTGTATACGGAAGGAACTATACAATCCCTTGTCAACATAAAAAAATTAGAGATTAATGATTGTCCAAATATTTTTAATAGATCCCCAGCTGATCGTTTGCAAGAACAAAAGAATAAGCGGTTGAAACTTCAAGAAGAGGGCCTAAGATGGCTTAAGCACCTTGATGTAGACCACAACCTCCTTCACCAAAATCCTGAACTCATTCTAGGAAAGCTTCCTTTGCTAGAATTTCTTCATTATAAACTCTTTGACCTCAACCAATTCACAATTGAGCGAGATGCATGGTTTAGAGGATTGATCTCACTAAAAGAACTTACCTTCAGTTCATGCGATTTTGGGCACCTTCCAGCTAGCCTAACAACCCTCCCCTCCCTGAGGAAACTAAAACTCACATCGTGTCATAAGCTCATTTCACTTCCCGACCATGGAATGCCATTGTCACTTAGTGAGTTACACATAGTTCAATGCCCTCTGGAGTTCAGTTGTCGTTGTCAACCACCAGATGGTGATGATTGGCCAAAGATTTCTCATGTCTCCTATATTAATATTGATACTAAAACGGTGCAAAATAAGGTACGCTACATCCTTTTTTATATCTCCGTAACTACTTAATTTCAAGACTAGTTTATGCACAACAATATTTTCATTATCTTATTTTGTTTTCAATAACAGGGTCGAGAAGCCGCTAAATAACCAGAAATACCAAACTCATGTATCATGATTGTCAGCACCAAGGTATTCAATTAGTCAATCTTCTGTAATTTTTGAAAACGTTACACTTGATAAAAAGAATCCTAACAAACATATGTTTTTCTAGTTCCTAAAAAAACATATGTGTTTTTCAGTTTTCATTTAACGAATGATATTTTTTCAACTTGATTAAGCAGAGAAGCTTAATCAATATGCATCCATGTTATTTATTTTATTCCAAAGAAAATCAAAATTTCAATATTTCATTGATTGGAAGAAATTCCAAAGAATCTAAATGTGTATTTGTGCATACAGATTTGTCCAATTGAAATTGATCTGATTGATGTGAAGAGAACCCAGGTCAGTTCATTTGATAAATCTACTTTCTCAGGGAAATTCTAATCATAACGGATTAAAAAATAATAAACAGAGAATAAACAGAAATAAAACTCACCTTAATTCTATCTATCAAGTTTTGAAGCAGTCATCAAGCAACTAGCGAGTCGTAATGGATTGAATTCCATCGAATCTTCATTTGGAATTTGGAGAGTTGAGAAGGTGGCGGTGGCAGGTCCATAGCTATTTATGAGTTGATTAATTGGGTCTTGTCACAATTCTCTTGTTCGGCCCAAACGTTTTGGATAGGTAGAAAATATGATCCAATTTACTTTTATCCACGGAGCTGATAAAACAATAGTTTACTGTTACAAGTCAAAATAACTTAAAAAGAGAGTTAACGGGCGTTTTGGTCGAAAGAAACATAAGCAAAGGTGCCGCTTGAGGATCCACGCTTCACAATGTTTACACCTTCCATACGGTCGAGGAGTTCTGGTGGTACGTTGTTTGCTGTTTGGATCGGATCTTGTTGATTTTTTTGTGTTTTGATGGGATTGGATTTTGAATCGGGTTGGGTTGTTTGGGGTTCGTGTTTGGAGGGAGGAGTTGATGGAAATTGCGTGTTTGGAGGATGGGGTTGGGAAAATTGTTTGATTGATTGAAATTGGTTTTTGATTAGGGATGAATTGTTTTGATTTGTTGTTTGGAGGGATTAATTGATGGAAATTGAGGTTTTGGGGAAGAGATTGTGCGAATTCTTTGATTGATTTTTTTTAATTGAAATTGCAAAACTTTGATTAATTGATTTGGTTTTCTTTGTTTTTTTGTTGTAGTTTGTATGTTCAGATATTTAAGCCAAGCAAATTAGTTGGAAATGCAGATTTCCATTTATTCAAAACTGGAATCGAGCTGAAATGGGAAGATCCAGAGTGCGCAAATGGAGGCAAATGGTCTGTTGCTGTCAGCAGAAAGCCGGCTCTTGATACCATGTGGCTCGAAACGGTATATTCTTTTTCTTAATAATTAATTTTTTAAATTTGTTTTCATTTTTTGTATTTATTGAGTTCAATTTTGGTACAACATAAAAACTTTCATATAATGATTTATAGTTTTTAATAACAAAAAAGCTGAATAATTTTTAAAGAAGATTTAAACGACATGCATTTTAAATGGATAAGAACTCAAACAAGATTAAATCTTCCTTACATTCGTATATGGCCTAATACACAGGGATGTTGCTAAATAAAATATAAATTTGGTTTTCCGATTTATGAAGTCTGACTTTTAATAAGACAAATATTCGCATTAAGACATTTGTTACCGAAAAATTAAAAGATTGTAAAATACTTAACTAATTAAGCAATGCGTTTAGATATCGCTAATTCAGCTCCTTGTGTTTAGTTTTCTCCAATATCTCAATATATGAGGGAAAAAAGAAATTGAAATGCAACATAATGCAACAACTTATTTTGTTTTGAGAAGGCAAGTTTTTGTATATACCCAAATGCCAAATGATCATATTTATATACTATGTCAATCATACTCATGGTATGAATTATTCACATCTTTTACATCATGTACCAACCACTAAACTAGCCAAGTCATTGAAAACCTGCTCCATGAAATTTTCTTTTTGGGCCCGTTCGGCATATGATGGAATAGTGGATTAGTGGAAGAAAGAAAAACCAACTATTCCATTTTATGTGTGTTCGGCAAAGATTAACAGAATAAGAATATTGATAGAATAATATAAATAATAGGAATGACAAAAGTACCCTTTTTTCATTTTTTGTCAATTAACATAATAAAACGGAAATAAATTATTGTATAAATTTAATAATATGAAATAGAGTTTTCATATTAATAAAAATTAGCATAAAAAAGATAAAAGATAATGGAACATGATTGTGTTCCTATCATTCTTATTACAACATAAAACAACTAATGTTAATATTCTGAATCACATAAATATAACCTGATCATCATTCATACTAAATTAAATAATACTCAATTCATTCATACTAAATTCAATAATACTCAATTGCAACAATGTACTCAACTTACAAATTACAATTCAGAAAAAAAAATTATATACTGAACTAAAAATGCCAACTCATATAATACTCCTACCTCCTCAAACTTAAGACCTGAAAAGTAAAATACTTCGCAAAACAAATTATGTCAGGAACTTCAACAAATAGTGGAAAAAATGTTGAACCTACTTTAGCCATAATTAACCCTCATTAATCCTCAATTAAACCCTAAGTCAACTCCATTAACCCTAATTATTAAACCTCATTCCTTATATGAAAGTCAATTTGAAGCAAATATCACTTTGGCAGACAAATGACGATTGAGAAGATTCAGAGTGATATGTATATGAATTAGGAGCATTACTGAACATGAGTAAAGATTAAACAGAGAAACAAATAAGGCTTTTATATATATATATAAAATCATTGAATAAAGAAGTAAAAAATTTCATATTTGTTTGCTAAAGATTGAAGAAGTAGTGCTTTTGTTATTCTTCTTTCTTTGTCTGGCGCCAGCAATCTTTAGCAAAACCATCAATACTCTAATGTTTAGCAATCAAAATTTTCACACCTAGGTCATGCTTTCTTTGCCTTCCAGCTCCAGGCATCACCCACTGCGTGTCTTTGTTTCTCTATCCGTGGCTGGCAAAAAATTGTAGAGATAAAAAAATTGCTTTGTTTACGTATCGATTTGCAAAAATTGTAGAGGCGAAGAAAATTGAACGAGACGAAAAGTAGTCAATATGGGTGTTTTTAGAAAGAAAAAATGAGTATAACAGTTGAGAGTTATTAGATAGACGAATTAACTGGCCGATCACCGGAAATAGGTCTTTAAAACGGACTTTAGGAAGATGTTTTTTACCTCTGGCTTTGTGCAGTGAAGAGAAGAGGACACAATTCCACTCTCACCGAACAGGTACTTTGTGTCAATTTAAATTTTATTTTATTTTTTTAATATTTTTATCTTTTATCTTTTTAATATTTTTATTTTTTTAATATTTTTTTTACTATTTTTATTTTATTATTTTTGTTCAGTTGATTGCTTTGATAGAAAAATCTGTATGTTATTTTGTATATATAAAACAAAATGTAAGTTTTAAATCACAAAAATACTAAAAAATTCTAAACAACATGTATTTTACATATATAAGAACTTAAGCAAAATCAATTCTTCATTACATTCACATATTAGAGGGATAATATATTGAGATATAGCTAAGTAAAAATGTAAATTTTTTTTTTTTTGCTTTATAAGAATTTCTTAATCATGTGATAAACATGTATACAAAGATATTTTTTCCCGATAAACATGGGTTCATAGCCTAGTGGTTGAGTGCAAAGCATCACAAACCATATGTTGTTGGTTCAATTTATATTGACACAAAAAATAGAAGTGGGACAAAGAGCCCTCTCTATTCAATCAAAAAAGAAAAAGACAAAGAATACTCAGCTAATTAAACGTTGCTTTAACACCACATTCATCCAGTTTCTTATCTTTAGTTTTCTCTAATATCTCAATAAATGAGAGAAGAAATTCAAACTTGAAAGGAAACATATTGCAAGAACTTATTTTATCTATTTTATTTTGAGACAGGCTAATTTATTTATACACCAATGCCAACTGATTATATTTATTTACTATGTGAATCATACTAATGGTATGAATATTCACATCATACTAATGGTATGAATATTCACATCTTTTGCACTCTTATACCAACCATTAATCAAGCCAAGTCTCAAAAAACACAAAAAACATGATTTATGAAATCTTTTTTCATGTCACATTACATCTAATTTATTATTATTTAAATATTTTTGTATTTTTGTGAAGATGATGGCTTTGATAGGAGAGCAACTTGATGAAGCAGAAGAAATATGTGGTGTGGTTGCAAGTGTGAGACAAAGGCAAGATAAACTCGCTTTGTGGACCAAGAATGCCAGCAATGAAGCTGTTCAGGTTCTTAAACAATTTTATTATCTTTTTTTTTTTTAATTTTATGTGGATAATTTTGAATATTTGATGTGAAATCTGGTATTGGGAAGAGAAGTTTGATTTGATGTGGTTAGGGTTTTAGAATGGTAAATTTGATATTTTTGGGTTTTGGATGGGTGTTTATGAAATTCAGTGTTCTTTTTATATTTGGAATTAATTAAAACCTAACTGGATTTAATAATTTTGAGTGGAACAAATCTTGTGATATATTTTGCCATTAATTTCAGAAATATGTATTTGTTATCATCTAATATACTATTTAAAAAAAAAAAGAGTTAATGCAGACAAGCATTGGGAAGCAATGGAAGGAAATAATGACTTCAATGAAAAGATTGTTTACACCTTTTTTCAGGTACACCCTATTTTTTTTCCTCTCCATTATATACTAAAACTGGATACCTCCATTTCTTTCATCATAACCAATATAAATAAGCCAAAGTTCCCTTTTCAAATTTTAATGCATGTTTTTTTTAATTATTATTACATGCAGGATGATGCTAAGAAAGAGAAATTGAGCCGAGACGGCCGATACAATGTTTAAGGAAAACTAATTGATGGATTAAAATTTTATTAATTCAGTCGTTTGGAAATTTGAATCTTAGAAGAAGATTTTGTTTTGTCGTACAAGTGCTGGTGTCATAACTTGATTTTTATATTGAGAATTTGTTGGTTGTTTTGTTTGGTTGTATAAATGGCATTTCCATTACTGTGTTTTTTTTTTCTATTGTTTATTGATTTTGTTATTTCTTTACTAGATTTTTTTGCTTAATGACCCCAAAGTATAATCCCTGACAACTGAGTTTCTACTTGTAGGCTTCGTTTGGATGGAGGATAAGAGATGTGTAATTTAATCTAGATGTAAGAACTTATGTCTTTTTATTCCTAAATTTTAGAATGATGTTTGATAAGATAATAAGAATATGAAAGAGGATAGCGTTGAATTTAAAAAGGAAATAATTTATAATGACCAAAATATCCTTGTTTTGTAACATGATAAATAAAATAAAAGATTTAATTATTAATTATAATATATATTATGTAGCATTTATATATTGTAACATGATAAGTAAAATTAGAATTAAATATATTTAATTAAAATAAAATTAGATATAGTTAATTATTGATATTATTTTATATTAAATTTTTATTTTTAATTATATTTTAATTTATATATAAATATTATTAATAATAATATTATTATATATTAATTATTAATAATCTATTATTAATACTAGTTATGATTTATTTTATATATTATAATTTATTGTATTTATTTACTTAGATTATAATTAATTATATAATAATTAATATTAATTAATTATTTAAACTTAGAAAATTATTTTATTCATATATAATAATAATAATAATAATAATAATAATAATAATAATAATAATAATAATAATAATAATAATAATAATAAGCAAGGGTATTATGGTAAAAAAATTGGAGGAATAGATGAGTGTTGATCTTAATTTTTTATTTTTTTATTTCATTTTAATTTATATTTTATTATTATTATTAATTATACTATTATATATTAATTATTATTATATTATTACTTAAATATTAATTCTATTACAATTAATTATATAATATTAACATTCATGATTAATTTATTAATATTTATGATTTATTTAATATTTTATTAATAAATTAATTTTTTTATTTAGGTTATAATTAATTATAATAATGCTTAATTAATAATTAAAAATATTATTTAATTATTGATATTAATAAATAATAAAATATATATATAAAAGAAAGGGCATTATTGTAAAAATATTAGGGAGAAGAAGAGAGATAATCTTATAACTACAAAATGGTGGTATAATCTTATACCCACTTTTTGCTCTTACACCTCCTTATCCCTTAAATTATGTTTGGTGTTTGGCAAGGAATAGAGGAATAAGAAGCTTATTCCTTGCCTTATCCTCCATCCAAACGGGGCCTACGAGATTTTGGAGAATCCCAAATAAAATTTTAATTGACTTCAGTACTCGTTCGAATTTGAGAACTGAATATTCTTGGGTTATATCTTGATGGTTCTAGTTGTGCACTTTACTCATAAAACATTAGAGTAAAAGTCATTATTAATTTATTTTAGAAATATATTAACACAAAAGGACAAGAAATCAGTTCATCTGCTCTTTTTTTCTTGTGGTATATACAAATTTCATAATAATATTCCTAACAAATCACTTGAAACAGCTAATCTGAACTGTATGTATGCGAAAACGGCATGAATCAGGTGGATGAATTTTGTAGTATTTAATATGTGCACAATGTGATCTAGGTAACTCAAACTTTGGTTTTAAACCTTGTATTTTGTTTGTCTACAAAATAACAACTATGATTTTTGAATGATAAGACGGTGGAGGAAACCTAAAATAACTAAAAATAAGTTTCCCATCGTTTTTTAATCTGACTTTTGGTTTTTATTTTTACTTGTTATATGCGTAACAAAATGGAATGGTCAAGAAAGATAAGCGTATTGAAAAAAAATTCTTTATCATGAATTGGACATTTTATATTTCACTCTAACAACCTTCTGTCAATCAAGAAATGCTAAAAAGTGGAAGTTTAGACTTGGTGATCTTGTGTGGTATTACAAGTCCAGGCGGCTAGATTTGACAAGAAGGAAGCTCAAATCAAAGCTGATATCACCATATATGAGTTATTGAAATTAAACAAATAAACTGTAAGAACAGAGAGACAAAAATGCACTGGTAGACCTTGATTCCGGCGTAGGAATGAAGTAAACAAATTTCATGTTTTTCAGAAAACAATTTGTAATAATGAAAATTAGTTTTCGTTAAAATAATTTGTTAGAATATATATTTTAATATGCTAACAAATATCATTTATCAGAATACTATTGAACAAAGGAAAAACAAAATGGAAGGTGTAAGAGCCGGTTGACAATTACAAAATAAGGTTTCGAGGCAACTTCATATATAAGAGGATATCTTTCATAAAAAAATAATCTTTTTCCAATTTATTAGAATATACTTATTATTTCTGTTAACAGATTTAAAATGGCAGTAACTAATTTTTTTTTTTTGGTTATTTCTTTTATCTGGTATTTTTTCCTTAAATAAATATTTGGCAAATTATTTCGACATTTTCGATACTACTATTTTATCTTGAAGTCCGTACAACAAATCGGTATCGCGACTCCACTTAAAAGTGATAAAATATTAATTATTTAGCCCCTTTGGGCCCACTTGTAAGACACATTTCATTGTAATTTTATTATCTCGGATTGGGCAGGACTCAGAACCTGTTGTTTCATTGTAATCGTGGATTTGTGAATGTACATAAAATGTACATAATGTGAATGATTTAGAAGTACTTTTGGGAGAAAAATATAATGATGTATTTTTTCTTAGAACTGTCCGGTTAAAACAAGTAAAATCATTACAGATTCATTTAAATATAAAAAGGGAAATAAGCCCGTTCATTAACTCTTAATTTGTTATATTATATATAAAAATTTGATAATCATATCCCTTGCAAGTTGCATGAAACACCCAATATTAATTCTGCAGGTGAACACAGGCCCGGCCCTAGCACAAGGCCCACAAGGCCCGGGTTCAGGCCCGAAGTCATGAAGGGCCCCCATATGTACCTTAGATCCATAGTAGTATTATGAATAAGAATAAAAATTTCATTAAAAATCCAATTTGCTTGACCCAGATAAGCACACAATGAAAGACCTATTTAAAATATAACAGCAAATGGACTCTTGTACATCCCAAACAGAAAATGTCTCCTTTTTCATATTGATTTTGATCATCTTCTCTCTTTTTCTTGACAGATGAAAACTGCATTTTTTTTAACTTTGCTTATATTTTTACAGAACCTTTTGTAAATAGGCTTTGGACCCCCATAATGCTGGGGCCGGGCCTGGGTGAACATAGCATGAGTCTTGAGGTGGTTGTAACACTTATTCTGTATGGATTTTAGAATATGTAATTGTGTGTGACCTAGGTATTTTACAAACTGTGGCTTACACTTTATCTTTTGTTTCCCTTCAAAATAATAGCAAATTTTACTTTTGAATGATAAGATGGTGGAGGAAACTGAAAATAACTAAGAACAACTTTCATACAACATAATTTTGTTAAACTTCAACTTTACTCTGGCATGCTAGAGTTGAAGTATAGGACCAGCACAAGAAAGATGAACATATTGGACAAAATTTCTCCAACCTCACGTGAACCTTTTATATTTCAAAGTAACAAATTGTAGTTGATTACAAAATGTTCGAATGTAGAAGCTGAGTTGATAGGTATCCATTGCTATTGGCATTACACATGTTGTTCAAAACACAATATCATTAGAGTGAAAAATGACACCTTGAAGAAGGAAACCACTGAAATGAAAGATGGCATCACCGGGTAGGAGCTACTAGAAGAAAATAGATGAAATGGAAGAAGAAGAACGGAGAGGTGAAGATGCTTAAGTAGACATTGTGGCAAGTATTATTTTGATGTGGCAATCTCATATTTGTTAGAAAATAATTTGTAACGTTAATCTAAAAAATAGTTTTCTAGCATATATATTTCTCGAAGATTGATGTCATAGGCCAACAAATACTTCTCAGTAAATGTTTGCGAAGGAAAAGAAAAAAAATATTTTGTAAGTTGTGTTAAATCATGTTTGCATCTAGTTTAAAAAAAAATCATGTTAGCATCCTTAACAATAGAAATGAGCTTATGTTTTTATACATTCTCCTAAATCATAAGGTACACCTTTCATAAAAGAAGTCATATTTTTTAATTTACTAAGTTATGCTTACTATTTATTAATGAATTCAAAATAAAAATCACAATATAAGTGACAATTTTCATTTTGGTGGTTATTTCTATAGCTTGGTCTGTTTGTTTCAATTAGAATTTGGTGTTTTTTTTATAGTATTTGGAAATATTGATGCGTTTGTATTCATGAGATTTCTGGACTTCAACGAGCCTGAAGTTATTCACAACCCCATAACAGAAATATCACGTTTGTCTAGTCAAATCAAAGAACTGAAATCCTGAATTTGACCAGTAAAATCTGAGAATTGAGTTCATGCATAAACTCTTAACTGGATTTGTAAAATCAAGCATTATTTTAAAGTCGAAAAGGAATAAAATAAAATAAATTTCTTGACTAGGCTAGACCGCTAAAGTTTATACCAATTCGAAAACCAATAAAATAAAATAAATTTCTTGACTAGACTAGACCGCTAGATTCTACACCAAGTCGAAAAGGAATAAAATAAAATAAATTTCTTGACTAGACTAGATCGCTAAAGTTTATACCAATTCGAAAAAGAATAAAATAAAATAAATTTCTTGACTAAGCTAGCCGCTAGAGTCTACACCAATTTGAAAAAGAATAAAATAAAATAAATTTCTTGACTAAGCTAGAGTCTACGCCAATTCAATAAAAATAAAATAAATTTCTTGACTAGACAGTCGTACTAGAGTCTACATCAATTCAATAAAAAAATAAATAAAAAAAATTTCTTGACTAAGGCAAATTCATGGAATCCTTTCTCTTGGAATCTAGACCATATCAATAAAAAATGAAATAAAATAAAATAAAATCCTTGACTAGGGAAATTCATGGAATCATTTCTCATCTTATGTAATCCTACTTTCCATCTAGCGTAATAAAAGACTCAATTCAATCCAACTCAAAAGAATAGGTTTGAAGTTCTTTTAATTGAAATGAAGTCTTATGATAGATGCGAGATCTCCCAGTTATCAAACGATATTCTTTCTCATGTGATCTCACTTACTTCCGCTAAAGATGCATGCCGTTTCCAAGTCGTTTCTCCTGCATTTAGAACTGCTTCAAATTCAGATGTCGTTTGGGAGCGCTTCATTCCTTCAGATATTATTTCTCGTGTAGCTGATCCTCTGCCTGTTTTCGCTTCAAAGAAAGAGCTCTACTTTCATTTGTGTGATCATGACACCCTCATAGATAATGAAACCATGGTATTTTTCTCATCACGCATTCTTTAATCATAGATCTATTGTTTCTTAATTATCTAATAATATTGCTTTATTGACAATTACATGCATATTATATTCAATTATGTTGTTATATTTTCTTGATATGTGCCCATTTGTCACGAAAATTAGACTTTCAGAATAGAGAAAAAGACCGGAGCAAAAATCTACATGGTACGGGCTAAAAATTTATTTATTGCCTGGGCAGATACACAACACTGGCAACGGGTTCCTTCCCGTGATTCTAGGTATGCCATATTTATCATCCATATATCTTGAAATAAATGAAAATATACCTTTCTTCATTATGAAGAATAATAAAAAATAGTATTTTATAATAAAAGAAAAAAATCATATTTATTGTAATTAATGCCAATGGAATTTGAATCGACAACGTTTTATATAGCAAGCAAGATAATCGATGCAACAAATTAGGTCATTGACAAATCAAATGGAACTATTTCGAATTTTATTGGAAATACTCTCATAGATTGAGAAGCATCAAAGTTTTCGAAGTTATTTTGGTATTCATTTCCTCTCTGCCTTTAAATGACATTTTAGAACTAAAATTTTCATGGGAAATTCTTAAAAAACCCCCTAACTTTTTTGGATATTATCAAAAACCCCCTATCTTTTTCATTTCTTCAAAAAAACCCTATAAAGCAACTTGAATTTTTTTTTACCCCCTATGGGGTTAAGTTAAACTTTTCCATCCATTATATTTTTTTGTTGACCAAAATACCCTCTATTAATTATTTTTATATTATATTTATTTCAATTAAAATATATAATAATAAATATTAATATTTTTCAACATAATATAAATATTATATTATATTATTTTATGATGCATTAAATAATTTTATTATATTATGTAATTTTTTTTATAAAAATATTTTAGAATTTTTTTTCCAAAATAATATTTTTCAAAGTTTTTATTAAAATAAATTTTAAAAAATTCAGAAAAATATATATTTTTTTAAATTCTGAATTTTTACTGAATTTTGTTTTCAGAAACTATTTCCTAAAAATAAAAAAAATAATAATGAAAAAAATAATATTTTACTGAGAATAAATTATAATATACAAATAAATAAGAGAAAATATTTCATGTAATATAATACATAAAATAAATTAATGCAACATAAAATTATGTAATATAATAAAATTAATTAATGCAGCATAAGATAATATAATATGATATTTACATTATGTTGAAAAACATTAAATTTTTTTATTAAATTTTTTAATTGAATTAAATATAATATAAAAATAATTAATAGAGGGTATTTTGGTAAATAAAAAAATTTAGTAGATGGAAAAGTTTAACTTAACCCCATAGGGGGTAAAAAAAATGATTTTATAGATGACTTTTCATAAAATAACTTAGTAGAGGGATCTCTGTCTTATAGATGACTTTTCATATATTTATAAATGATTTTTTATAAATAGAATTTTTCATATATTTATAAATGAATTTCAAAAACAATTTTTCAAAATCATACGGATATATTAGTATAATTGAAGGAGTGTACCAATATTAATGAAAATGTACTAAGATGCTAATCTTCTTTTTTCTATTCTTTTATGCAACCTAAGGTTTGGAGAGGTAGCCACTCTTCTGTCAGTATTTTGGTTAGAAATTTATCTCAACTTCGACATCAAGGATCTATCTCCCGAAACTATGTATATTTCTTATCTTGTATTCAAATTAGAAGATGACTCCGATGGACTGGATGATCCACAGCATACCTATGTCTCAGGGCACAGGCATGTTGTGTGTCTTCAACCAGAAGACAAAGAGATGCTTCTAGAAGAAAATGAAGACATAAGATTCCCGAAGGAAAGGCAAGACGGATGGATGGAAATGGAGCTAGGAGAGTTTTATGTTAACAAGGGTGAGGTTGGTGAAGTCCGTATGGGATTAGAGGAGATTGATAAATTGTATTCAAAATCAGGTTTGATTCTTGAAGGCATAGAGATAAGGCCCAAGAAGTGTGATGATTAATGGCTTCTTGATACTAATTTTCTTTTTATTTTGGTGATGATTATTGGTCTTGGTGTATTAATATTTCATGTGTGTACCTGGATGGGCTATGTTGCAAGTATTTTGTAATTTGGATGATATTATTGGAATATCATTCCAATTTCTCCTTCTGTGCTTGGATTTTATTGTAAAAATCCTTGTTTGCTCAGTAGTGATAATATTAACCACATACATAGATTATTGCGCAATTTCTTCGCCGGGGTCTGGGGATGACAACACCATGGGTTGACAACTATGGAAGATTAAAGTGCCATCACGAGTGACCATGGATAGCCAAATCATCGGTGCACCAATCAGTAGCTGTCAGGGCCACGTTAAGAAAATAAAGCCGTTGAAGGGGTAATGAACATAGAGATATATTATGAATAGATAGTGGAAAGTAGTGCAAGACTTCATTTACTGTTCATATAATTGTAAATACCATTGTATCTTTTATTCTAATTTTTAATGAAATCTTTACAGGGTAATAATAGACTTTTTTACCACTTAATTGCTTGACAAGGCTAAGAATTTAAAATTTCATAATTTATTGGCATGACTTTATCACATGACAGGTAAGAATTAAATTTCCATGACTTGGACATGCCAAGGATATAGCACCTTCTTCTGATTTCATTTTCATGCTAACTGCTCCGGTCTTCAAAACATACAATTGGATGTAAAGGCTTACGTATCTGAAAAGTCATTCGATAGAGAAATTGGGACTAAATAAGCCATTACATTAAAAGTTCACATAAATAGAGTGGAATTGTTCAATTCCTTCAAACGACTTCACATGTTTGTGGGGAATCTAGAACCAAAGTCATGTATAGCATCTTAGGCATTGAAAGAATATGCCAAAGCAATTATTGATCATGTTTTTCAATCAAGTAATAATTAATTGGGTACTGTTTTTTCCTTTAAAGCCCTTAGGCGATTACCATTAATTGGTCACTATACTTCCATATATTTAAGAGGGATTAACAGAAAACCAAATACTCTGGCTATTCTCTCTATTTTAAACTCATTGCTTAACCACGTATGTTCAAAGAAAATGGCCCAACAATCATCATCATGCTCAGCAACCAAGTAGCCAATAACTTTGTGTGTGCAACCCTACAATTATGAGAATTTAATTATTAGTTCGAGTTTGGGACCTCTCTTTCTCTCACGCACACACTGCCATCGCCCCCGCTCTCTCACACACACACACATCCCTCCCCTCTCCCCTCCCTCCACACTCCCGCTCTGTCTTTGTGTGTGACTCACGCGCAAAATTTGCTTGCCAAAATGGCAGCAACACTCGTGAGAGGATGGTTTGCTTCAACCGTTATCCCAAATTTGGTTGACAAGATGACCAACTACCTCTCTTCCAACTTTAATCTTCATCAAGGCACCAAAGATTTACTTGAAGAACTCACAAGAAGCCTTGTGACTATTAAGGCAACCTTAGACATAGTTGAAAGTAGTACAATGATCGAAAACCAGAGCCTAAACGAATGGATGAGGAAACTCAAGTTAACCGCCTGCGAGGCGGAAGATCTTATCGATACCTTTCACGTGAAGGCAATCGAAACAACTGTTAAGGCTGAAAATAAGGTTAGCAATTTTGCATCCACCTCTTGTGAAACTGTTAAGAATATGTTGCTTCCTGATGAGGATTTAAAACAAATAGCAAAGATAATTAACAAGTTGAAAGCAGACTCGAAGGATATCGGGAATTTGATAAATTTGGTTAATTTGAGTAACAAGAATATTGTTGAAAAGCAAATGATGTTAGATAGGAGAGAGACTATTTCTCATTTGCCCAGTGATATGGAGCTAATTGGTCGAGATAAAGAATTAGATTATATATTAGATTTAATTTTGGGTTCGATTGACAATCCAGAATCTAGTATGCTGGATGGGGCAAGTAGCAGCACTACTAAAGAAATAATTAGGATGGGTGGGCCAAATAACAACAATATTGAGGGAATTGTCGTGATTCCGATAGTAGGTTTAGGGGGTGTAGGTAAAACCGCTCTTGCTCAAGTTGTGTACAACAACCAAGAAGTAACGGAGACTTTTTCTCATCGTGCATGGGGGTGTTGTTCCGACAATTCTGATATCAAAATAGTGATGGAAAAAATTATCCAAATTTTAGGTGGAAAATTAAAATCATATTCGCTATCTTTAGAGTATGTTAGCAAAAAACTCATTGCACTAATAAATGGTAGGAAATTTTTGATTGTGATCGATGATGTATCTAAAAAAATAGAAGACCAATGGGATGTCCTACATGCAACCTTATCTCACGGTGCACCAAGAAGCATAGTTATAATAACCACTCAAAATAGAAAATTTGCCGATAGAGTAGCAACATTAAGTCCTATAGTTTTGGATATTCTGGAGTGGAATAAGTTTTTGAAACTCTTTTACCGTCACACGTTTGGTAATACCGATACGACAACGATGAAAGAGAAAAAGGGAATATTAGAATCAACTGCTTTATCAATAGCTGAGAAGCTACATGGGCTACCTCTAGCAGCAAAAATAATTGGAAATTTACTAAGATTTAGAGTAGACCAAAATGAATGGAAAAGAATATCCAAAAGTGAGTGGTGGAATATGCCCCAAGCCGCAGATAAGATTTTACCTTCAGTTGGACTTAACTATCAGTACCTAAGTCCTGGTTTAAAACAATGTTTTGCTTATTGTTCCATATTTCCCAAGAATTATTTGTTCCATAAGGATAGATTGGTACAGATGTGGATAGCTCACAATTTCATTCCAAGAAGTAATTACGGGGTAAATAGCTTAGAGGATATTGCCGGACAATGGTTTGATGAGCTAGTTGATTATTCATTTTTTCAAATGGCTTGGGACAACAACAAATATGTCATGCATAACATGATGCGTGATTTGGCAATTGCAGTTTCTTCTGCCGAATGTTTTGTTCTTAAAGAAGATACAATGATCCCACAAAATATTTGTCACTTAGCAATAGAGACCAATGATCCCGAGACAATTCGAAAAATACCCGAATTCAAACAACTGCGCACTATATTATACTTCGGACATTGCAAAGTTGACGGAATGTATGATGCTATCAACGAAACTTTGTCCAAGTCAAAGAATATACGTGTGCTAGATTTATCTTACATGCACATGCAAAATAAGAAACCACCAACAAGTATTCAACACTTGTCACTTATTCGTTTCTTAGATCTTTCTAGCACGGAAATTGAACTATTAAGTAGTTCTTCATTTGAGCATTATCATTTGCAGACCCTGTACTTTCAACAATGTGAAATTAAACAGCTGCCAAGCAACTTTAACAATTTGATTAATTTACGTCACCTATATGCTTATGATAAAATAACTGCCCGGATTAATGGAATAGGTAAACTAACAAACCTTCAAGAGCTAAATAAATATGATATTGGAACAACAGACGGACATAGAGTAATAGAACTGAAAGATATGAACGAGATTTCAGGGAAATTAATTATCTATGGTTGTGAAAAAATTATAAGCAAAGAAGAGGCTATGCAAGCAAAGCTAATGAACAAAAAACACCTTTCTTCTATTGAATTTAAATGGATCGGACAACAAAGAGAATCGAGTATAAACAAAGAGATATTTGAAGGGTTGGAACCACATAAAGGTATAACCGAATTGACAATAAGTGGATACATGGCTTCATCCTTACCGAATTGGGTAATGCTAATTAATAATTTCTCCAATTTAAAATTCTTCTGGGTTTGCAATTGTATTCAAGTAGATTCACTTCCATCTCTTGGGGAGCTTCCTTTTCTAAGTGTGCTTAAAATTGATTATGCACACTCTATAAGGTATTTAGGTCATCAACTTTATGGAAACACTCAAATAGTTTTCCCATCATTGAATGAATTAACACTCCGCGAGATGTCATGTTTTGAAGAATGGTCTAATGTGCAAGCAAGGCCATTTGGTCGGAATCTCACAAAAGTCGGTATATATGAATGCCAAAACCTGAGGAATGCACCCCTTCTCTCCTTTAGCCCATCTCTCAAAGAGTTGAGACAAGTTCGTCTCAATCACTTTACTTCTCTTTCAAAATGCTTAAATGGATTTAGTTCTCTCGGTTTGTTACACTTAATAAATTGCAGTATGAAGATCACTCTTGGTTTTTATAACTTAAAGTTGCTCGAGCATTTGTGTTTAAAAGATTGCGCACAGTTGTATACGGAAGGAACGATACAATCCATTGTCCACATAAGAAATTTAGAGATTAATAATTGTCCAAATATTTTTAATAGATCCACAACAGATCGCTTGCAAGAACAAAAGAATAAGCGGTTGAAACTTCAAGAAGAGGGCCTAAGACTTCAAGAAGAGGGCCTAAGATCGCTTAAGCACCTTGATGTAGACCACAACCTCCTTCACCAAAACCATGATCTAATTCTAGGAAAGCTTCCTTCACTACAATTTCTCCATTATAAACTCTGTGAACTCAACCAATTCACAGTTGAGCAAGATGCATGGTTTCGAGGATTAACCTCATTAAAAGAGCTTAATTTCAGTTCATGTGATTTTGAGCAGGTTCCTGCTTGCCTAACAACCCTCTCCTCCCTAAAGAAACTAAAATTCACATCATGCCGGAACCTAATTTCATTTCCCGACAATGGAATACCGTTGTCACTTAGTGAGTTACACATACTTCAATGCTCTCGGGAGTTCAGTCTGCGGTGTCAACCACCTGATGGTGATAATTGGCCAAAGATTTCTCATGTCTTCTATATTAATATTGAGACTAAAACAGTGCAAAATAAGGTACACTACATCCATTTTTATATCCCCATAACTATTTAATTTCAATACTAATTTATGCACCATAATATTTTCATCTCTTCTTTTGCTTCCAATAACAGGGTCTGGAGGTGGGCTAATTAACCAGAAATACCAAGCACCTGTGTCATGATTGTGAGCACCAAAGGTATTCAACTAGTCAAGTTTTATGTAATTTTTTAAAACATATCACTTGATAAAAAGAATTGTAACAAAACTTATGTTTTTCCCGTTTTCGTTTAACAAGTGATATGTTTTCAATTTGATTGGCAGAGAAATCAATACGTATACATGTTATTTATTTTACTCCAAAGAAAATCAAAATTTCAATACTTCATTGATTGGAAGAAATTCTAAAGATATGTATATACAGATTTGTCCAATTGAAATTGATCTGAACCCGATTTGATCTGAAGAGAACCCCAGTCCACTAATTTGATAAATCTACTTTCTCAGGTTAAATTCTAATCATAACGGATTAAAGAATAAACAGAAAAAACTTACCTAAATTCGACCTATCAAGTTTTGAAGCGATGCATTAGGCAACCAGCGAGTCGTAATTGATTGAGTTCCATCGAATCTTCATGTGGAATTTGGAGAGTTGAGAAGATGGTGGTGGCAGGTATATAGCTATTTATGAGTTGATTAATTCGGTCTGTCACAATTCTCTTTTTGGGCCAAACGTTTTGGATAGGTAGAAAATCTGGCCCAGTTTAAACCCAAAATTTTAAGCTTCTTTTTCATTTTATTTTTTCATATTTCTAATTTTATGTTAATTGTAAATAGATATATAATATCCAGGATTGTTTTTTGTGGGTATCATCCATAGTGCTGATAAAGTGATTAGACACAATCCATTACACATCATACCATTCCGAGTTAAAAATCAAAATAATTGAACCGAATATTGACCACTCTTATTTTCTGTCTCACAATGCCACAACTGTGTTTATCCATGAATAACTTCCTTGACTTCAGTCTGTTAGGACTTACCAAATTTAGAAAACAAAATGTAGTATTTAATTGTTTAGACTGAAATGCTTTTGATTCATATTCACATTCCGCAGACTTGACGTCCTGTCAGAGCCGACGAAAGGGTGTTTCTTAAAAAGGCGTACGTACAATTATTTTAACTTGTTTGCTGTTTTCTTTTTCAAATTGCAGATTACTATGTAATATTCAGTACAATTATATAACATTCTTTTTTCATATAACAGTGTGTATAATTTGAGGTTCCAAAAATGGTGGAAGGAGGGATTCAGAAGGCTGACAAAGCCGAGTTCAAAGAATGCCTTAATTTGACGTGGAAGCAACCTTATATTCTTCGTCTTGCCTTTTCGGCCGGCATTGGCGGTCTGCTTTTTGGCTATGATACTGGTAAATCATAAAAACCTACTGCTGTCTCCTTGATTTTTCAAGTTTCGTCTAGAAAATATATCACACACACAATTTGTAGAAAAGTATTGAAGAAATTATAACTATAAAATATTAATTTGTAGGGGTTATTTCGGGAGCTCTTCTCTATATTAGAGATGATTTCAAGGCGGTTGAGAAAAGTACCGTTCTCCAGGTCCGCGTCATAAAATAATTAAAATGTTCAAATTTCACATATTTTATTGCCTAAAAAAGTTTCATATATTTAACTATCAAATTAATTAAAATGTTCGAATTTCGATTAATTAACAGGAAACGATTGTCAGTATGGCAGTCGCTGGAGCCATAATTGGAGCTGCACTTGGTGGGTGGATGAACGACCGATTTGGAAGAAAACTATCGATACTTATTGCCGATGTTTTGTTCTTTATCGGTGCAATTATCATGGCTGCGGCTCCTATTCCCGGGATCATCATCTTAGGAAGAATCTTTGTGGGTCTTGGAGTAGGTAAGTATATTATGATTTTGGTGAATTTTGTTCATTTCTACTTCAGCCGATTCGATAAGTTCTCTGTAGTTTCAGACTTTTTTATCTCCTATTTACAGAAGAATATATGTAACATATCTTACTAATTGTTTCCAATAGGCATGGCTTCTATGACTGCTCCATTATACATATCGGAGGCATCTCCGGCAAGAATCCGAGGAGCACTTGTCAGCATGAACGGATTGTTGATCACCGGCGGCCAGTTCTTGTCTTATCTCATTAACTTGGCTTTCACCAGGGCAAGTTCAAACTTTACTACTAAATTTATAATATAGTTGTAACTTTCTATTTCAAACTCAAAATCAAACGATATTTTTTTTTGCGTAGACAAATGGAACATGGCGGTGGATGCTTGGTGTTGCCGGACTTCCAGCCTTGGTGCAGTTTTTGCTCATGCTTTCCCTCCCAGAGTCACCAAGATGGCTCTACAGAAGGGTACTTTCAGGAAAAAAAACATTATCAGCTCAACATTATTATTATTATCCAAAATCGTTTTTACCAGTTAAATTTAGTGACATTGAAAGATGTGAAATCAAACCATTAACTAGATATAATTTCTTTTGATGAGCAGGACAGGAAAGAGGAAGCAGAGGAAATCTTGCGGAAAATCTACCCAGCTGAGGAGCTCGACAATGAAATCGAAGCGCTTCGCCAGTCGGTTGAAGAAGAGATCGCCATTGAAGGCGCCATTGGAGAGGATGGTTTCTTTGGCAAGATTAAGAAGGCATTGAGCAATAAGGTTGTTCGTCGTGGTTTGGCTGCAGGTACTGATAAAATAAATCAAAGAAATTAAATTATATTTTTGATAATTTTTCGTCATAAAAGTACAATCTAATAAAATGATTCAGTAATTGAGTTTGATACTTTTGATTGTAGGTATCCTTTGCCAGGTCGCCCAACAATTTGTCGGCATAAACTCTGTCATGTACTATAGCCCTACAATCGTCCAACTCGCCGGTTTCGCCTCAAATAGCACTGCCTTGGCTCTTTCTCTTATCACTAGTGGGCTCAATGCGGTCGGGTCAATTGTCAGCATGTTCTTCGTCGATAGGTAGTGCAAAAGATGATTTTTTAAGATTATAGCTGATTGTCTATCAATTATGTTCATACTGAAAATTGAAAAATATGAAAAGAGTTCAGAAATTGAAAGAAAAATTGAAAGATTATAGCTGATTGTCTTTACTGGAATTATCAACAGGTCTGGAAGGAGGAGGCTGATGCTGATCAGTTTGGTCGGGATTATAGTGTGCCTCGGGTTATTGACCGGCATTTTCTATGCCGCATCGACTCATTCGCCACTCGTCAGCGCAGATGAAACCAAATTCTTTGGAAATGCTACTTGTCCAGATTTTACAGTCACATCCAAATGGAAGTGTGTTGATTGTCTGAAGGCGGCTGCTGAGTGCGGCTACTGCGCCAGTACTCCAAATAAGGTTAGTTAGCCATCCAAATATCATTCAAAAACAGTGCGAAGGATTTTGGTTATATGTCAATTTTTGTCTCTCTTTACACATATTACATACTATACAGTTACTAATTTTAGAAAATGATCGAATTATCATACATGTACAACTCATTTTTTCGGTCTTACGATGTATATTTTCTTCCTTTTTAGCTTCAACCTGGTGCATGTTTGGTGACGACCGATTTCTCAAAGGCCACATGTCATGCAAACAATCGTGAATGGTACACTCAAGGTTGCCCAAGCAACTTCGGTTGGCTCGCCCTGGTAGCTCTCGGTCTCTACATCATCTCTTACTCTCCAGGCATGGGAACCGTGCCTTGGATCGTCAACTCTGAAATATACCCTCTTCGGTTTCGTGGGACATGTGGTGGAATGGCAGCTGTTTCAAACTGGGTTTCCAATCTTGCCGTCAGCCAGAGTTTCCTTAGCATGACCGAGGCTCTAGGCACCGCCGCGACTTTCCTTTTCTTTGGATGTGTGTCTTTGGTGGCTTTAGTTCTGATTTATTTTATCGTGCCGGAGACAAAGGGGTTACAATTTGAAGAGGTGGAGAGCATGCTTGAGGAGAAGGGGTATAAGGCCTGGAAGACCAAGAGACCTTCTTTATCGCCGGCTTAAATGGTGTATTATCGACCTTTTTTTTTAAGAGGAATTATGTATTTATTAAAAATCTCGTGTATCATATTTCTTGGAGAGGAGTGATTATTTGGTATGTAACGGATTTATTTCAATGCTACAAGTTTTTTAGGTTATTTTGTTATTGTTCTTGAGTCTTTCATTTCCTTCAAATTTCTTTCGAGTAATACTAGTATCAAATGCAAAAGAAAATGAAATTAGTATACAATATACAAATAGAAAGTATCATATGTATACATAAACAAGTCTATTAGATTTTTTAATATAACATGATGGAGTATGAAAGTACATATTCCAGTATGGGGCTTAATACACACCACCAGCTTATTTATCATCATCATCTCTAAATTTCAAAGAGGTATAACAGAATTACAAAAAGATATATTTATATACAAAAATTAGAATGAACATATAAAAACAATATGATATGAAAAAAATACGAATATATATTTGTCATTCATATAAAAATTTATAATATTAAAAAACACATTTGAACTTTGAGAGAGATCCTATTTTGAGTCGCCGAGATCTTTGAAAATCAATCTTTATAGCACGTTAGCACAACTGATAATCTGATATTTAACAAAATCTCTTATCTCGCTAATGGCGGAGCTTATCTCTTTTTATTGAGAGTCCAAAAAATTTCTTCTTACTAATTAATACTGTATATAAAATATTTGAGAGATAATAAAAAACATAAAAATACATATATTTCAAAAAATTATGTACTAAAGCACTATTGATAGATATTATTTTGTCAAAATCTTAAAAGGAAGGACATATTCTCGGTCTCTGTAAAGTTGTGCCGCTACCCATTCATAGATTTTGAGTCTTATAAAAACAATATCATTGCATAAACTACCCTGCCAGCATGGCACAAATCAAAGACTAATTAACTGCCCGTTTTACCCAAATATAAATTGGAATAAAGCCCACTATCACCCTTGCCGACTTTTATCTTCTCTTTTATTTTTCTCAACTCTCCCAAAACACCAACAAAGATGAAACTCATTTTATTCTATTTTTTCTTTATTGAAAAAGGTGTGGTAAACTAAGGAAAGTGAAATACACCAGATAAACTTGAGTGGAGGGGGAAAAGGAAAGTAGGTTTATTGTGCATCTTTTATTTTCCTTTGTCCATGAGTCATTTGTCTTTGGGAGGGGTAGAATAATTGCACTAGACACCATCATGTCATCATTTCATTGGAAATTTGGACGGCGAAGTCTGAATTTGACACCTTAACCCTTCAATTGGATAGTCATTTTCCTTTTTTTTTATCAGTTGAGCACTAAAAGTTTTGTTAAATTTGACCTATAAGCAAGCGATAATGTGTGTATAGACCACATGAAAAAAAATAGTCAATGCATACAAAGTATGGTTAGTATATTTCTCATATTCTTGAAAATTAGCTTATGAAACTTCAAAGTTGATTAAATTAGTTTGAGTTTTGTTCATTCAATATTTTTTGGTGTGATGTTAGCTACTTTTTTATGTTTTACAAGAGACATGACACGCACCACCTGCTTATTTGTCACTATTATTGTCAAAATACAGAAAGTTATAACTGGATTACGTATATTGCTATAATAATGGAATAAATTTATATAAATATACTGATGTTTAAGCAGGTGATATGAATGTTTTTTTCTACAAAACTGATGTTTGCTTTATGTTAAAGTTAAAAGACATGATTGAAATGAGAGAAAGGAGTCAATCTAATAGTTGAGAGTTAAAATTAGACAAAAAAAAAACATAATGGTTCAATTCCCCAAAGCATTGCTTTCTTAGATTCCTTGGAAGTTTTGAACTTATCAATCAATAATTTATCTGGACAAATTCCGTCTGGACGCCAGCTACAAACTTTCACCGACCCATCAATCTATGAAGGAAATCCCAAGCTTTGTGGACCTCCATTGATCAAAACTTGTTCTTCTCGTGGTTCTTTCAATTCTGAGCCGATTAAAAGCACACACAATGAAATGGATGATATGATTTGGTTCTATGTAAGCATGATACTGGGTTTTGTTTTTGGATTTTGGGGTATTGTAGGTCCTTTGTTGTTTAAAACATATTGGAGGTACCTGTTTTATGGTCTTGTCGATTGCATAAAAGATAGGTTTTGATAAATATTATATGTACTATTAAATAGGTTTTTCTAAATATTATATGTACTATTAAATTTATAGAATCTTTCGTGAGAATAATGTATTTGTGCTACATTTTTTTTTTAGATGAAATTTGGAGGGGGCTCAAGGTCCCTCGTCCAACTGTGTAGTTGTGCTACTTTTTATATGTAGTATTAAATTTATAGGTTGAAAAAACTTCTTTGATGTTGTTTGCTAAATGTAATATACTTTTATCAAAAACTCAAATATATCTATTTATTCTTTGCTTGCACATTGGTTAGAAACTGCGGTTAGTAATTTAATCAAGGGATTTAAATATTGAGGCTACCAGTGTTGTAAATATAAAATCTGTCTTAAATATATAAAATATTGTCTCCAGTTGGCTCGGGCTCGGTTAGCTGAAAGAAAATTATATGAACCTGACATGATTAATATATAAGAGTTCAAATGGTTTAACATATCAGAGGGAAACTCAGCAGAATGTACCATCTTCAAATCTTGTAAGAATGCAGTCGCTTTTGTTTAATTTTGTTATAAAATCATGAGCTTTTTAAATAAAAAAATCAGACTTACAATTCTTGATTAAAATCATCTTTCTTTTGTCTTTTGCATTAGATACAGCATAATATTAACGGCAAATTGCCTATGGGTTTGACAGAAGTAATACTGAAATTAATAATAAGCAGATAAAATGGTGAGGTTGAGAATCACTCACCTTACTCACAGGTCGCCTCTTTGCAGTCGCAGAATCCAACAGAGCTTGCTTCCCGCAGAGTTCTATTCAGAAAAGAATTGGGTTGAGAAAACAATTCCGGGTTGATAATAGTCGAGAATTGAAATCATGGAAACTTCTGCCGTTTCGACTTCTGTGGACGAATTTGACAGGGCATTTTAATGAAACCTTCCTTTCATGGGCCAAGGTCTGTTCCAAATAAAATAATTAATTGAAAATTTTACAGGCTAGGTAATGAAATAAAATATTAAAAAAGGCCCTTGAAAATTTATGGGCTGTCTCAAATATATCCAAGTCAAATGTGTTATTGTTACACTGATTACCAGCTAGCAAGATGTTGATTTAACTCTCATATTGATTATAAAAAGAAAAATTGAACAAAATTCATATTAATATATTGATCTATTAACTAGCCTATTTAACCCACATATAAATTGGAATAAGCCCACTATCACCCCTTCTCACACTATTATCCAACGGAGAGGAAAGAGATTCGATTCAACCATTTCCAACGACCTGCTGCCTTGACTAAATTTTTGGCAGTCACTTTTGCTCGTCGTTTGAAGTTCATTCACGTTCGGTTCGAGTTCGTTCGTTAAATGATTCGTTCGATTTTCCGTTCGAAATAAATGAATAAATCATGTCCGTTCGAATAATTAACGAACCGAGCATAAATACACCCACATTCTTTCGATTGTTCGGTAATATGTTCGAATATATATTTATTAATCCAAAATATATATAGTTATTACTTATATATCCAATAAAACTTTCCCCCATTCCAATCCAATGAACCATTAAAATCAGTATTGACCCAAGAATTAGGATATATAATATTTTTATATTTATAAAATTTTGTTAGTCCGATGCAATTTTTTATTTTATTTTGCTCATTCCTAAATTTTAATCATCCCTGGCCCAACTTTACGACTCTTTTCTCTTCTCTTCTTTTTGAGTTTCTGATCGATTAACCCTAATTATTATTCATAATCGCCTCTTTCTCATACACGATTCTGTTCTCTCTCACGATCTTACCAACGATTTAAATTATGTTGTGTTGATATTTATTTATATTTTTATGAAATCTGACCAACAAAGTTAGTGTTGACTAATTTGTTTTGGTTACTATGTTCATGTTGTTCAATGCAATTTAAATGTATTATTCGATTTTACCGGCTCAGCTCGACTCAGTTTTTACGCATCTAACAGAAGAAATGACAACATTTTTTTTTCCATTTTATTTGAATTTTATTCAGTTCTAAATCTTTAATTAAGAACTTACTATTTTTCAAGCAGTTTGATTATTTTTTTTTATGATGTGTTTATACTTATATAATAAAATATAATTATGTATGTTAGAATTTTTTTAATTTGTATTATTGCATATTTTTTTCGGCTTAACTAAAAACCAAAACAAAATTCATCCCTAAATTTTTTATTTTATTTTGCTCATCCCTAAATTTTAATCATCCCTGGCCCAACTTTACGACTCTTTTCTCTTCTCTTCTTTTTGAGTTTCTGATCGATTAACCCTAATTATTATTCATAATCGCCTCTTTCTCATACACGATTCTCTTCTCTCACGATCTTACCAACGATTTAAATTATGTTGTGTTGATATTTATTTATATTTTTATGAAATCTGACCAACAAAGTTAGTTAAAATTTGAATATTTAAACTCATAATGAATAAGAATTAAAACTATTATTTTGTTCATTGTTCGAAATCCGTTTGCTAAATTGTTCATTCGCTAAATGGTTTGTTGGATTTTCTATTCGAAATAAACGAACCAAACCTCGTTCATTTGAATAATTAACGAACCGAACATGAACATGATTGCGTTCGGTTCGGTTCGGTTCGGTTCGTTAACAGCCCTATGTCTATGAAAAATCTTGTGTATAATATTTATTGGAGAGGAGTAATTGTTTGATATGTAATGGACTTTTTTCAGTGTTATATGCACTTAAAGCGATTTAATAATTTGGTAATGAAACTCATTGACTGTGGGTCTTCGTTGAATTGTCCTCTTTAACCTGATTGTGTCTGAACGAGGCAAATCATAAACCATATATATTTGAACAGTTCTATGAAAGCTCTATCTCTGGCTCATAATTTTTGCAGCACTTCAACACGGCAAGCCCAATCTGAGTCAAATTTATTTTCCTAGATAATGAAGGCATTTACTACAAGAACAAAATTAATTCTAATTCTATATTATTTTTTAATTAATTTCTTAATTACTTAATCGATTTGTGAATTGTATACCTTAGCTATCTTTTTCAGACAAATGGCAACCAAGTCAAGTGAAATCAAGTCATGAACCACATCCTACGCTAACGTTTTATTGACCGACTTTATATGGAAATGAGACTTCTTAATCAAGTCATGAACCACATCCTACGCTAACAAACTTCTTCGGTCTTCTTCCTTAGGAACAGGAGTAGGAACTTTCTATATCTAGGCAGTAATAAAATAGAAAAATAAAATAAATTTATTCTTCATGGCATAGAAGTTTGACTAGCTAGGCAAATTCATGGAACTTTCCTCCTATAGTCCTAATTCTTCGGCCAAGTCAATATATATAGTGTAATAAAGAATACATATTCATTCCAACTCAAAATAAAATAACAAGATTTTTTACCTGAAATGAAACCTTAGGATAGATGCGAGATCTCCCGATTATCAAATGATATACTTTCTCATCTGATCTCACTGACTTCCCTAAAGACGCCTGTTGTTGTGAAGCCGTTTGTTCTGAATTTAAAGCTGCTTCACATTCAGATGATGTCTGGGAGCACTTCGTTCCTTCAGACATCATTTCAATGAGTATTGGTGCATATATGAATTCTTCTATTTTTATTATAATATATTGATATTTTAGATACAATAAAATGTAAAATATTTTAAAAAGATAGTAAATTTTTCCAAACAAAATATTATATTTGAACATTTATACCTTGTATGAATTAAATTATAATACTTTTTTTATGAAACTATATTAATGGTGCACAAAAATGTTGACCAGAAAATAATAACATAATTGTAATAATAAGTTTTTCTAATAATACTTTTGTGCCCTGAGATGCATGTACTACATCCGAAAATGAACTTACAATTTTAAAATATAACGTTACTTAAGATTAACCTTATATCCAATATATATTAATTTTTTGTAATATAGAAGGTTATTATTTTTTAAGATGTCAAAAAGTTCTTTACATTATAAACACTTCAAAAAACAACACAATTATTAAAAAAATAAAAAATAATAACATTACATAACTTACCTAAATTTTATATATGAATTCTATCGTGTGGACTGTTTCGCATTTGACGATTATTTATTTGTTATATGTTTAAAGTAATTTAATACTTATTTATTGAATAAAAATAGAAAAAATATTTATTGAACAAAAATGAACAATTAGATAATTCAAACTATAAACCTGAACATAAAACAATAATTTATCATCTTAACATTACAAGAGTAAAAAATATAAAAATTCGTCTTCAAATTGTTCACTTTTTTAGGAATCGTGCAGATCCAGTCAGGTTCATGTTGTTCAATGCAATTTAAATGTATTATTCGATTTTACCGGCTCAGCTCGACTCAGTTTTTACGCATCTAACAGAAGAAATGACAACATTTTTTTTTCCATTTTATTTGAATTTTATTCAGTTCTAAATCTTTAATTAAGAACTTACTATTTTTCAAGCAGTTTGATTATTTTTTTTTATGATGTGTTTATACTTATATAATAAAATATAATTATGTATTTTAGAATTTTTTTAATTTGTATTATTGCATATTTTTTTCGGCTTAACTAAAAACCAAAACAAAATTCAGTTTATTTCTTACATTTTAATTCGGCTTGGGAAGGTTCGAGTAAATCCGACTAATGGGCAACATTCAGAACATGTATTTACTATGCCAGTCATTATAGTATATTGAGATTACTTCCTACAACTTTGATCCAAAATATTCATTAATTTGTATTAACAAATTCAAATGACTAAATACTAATATCCTAATATGATGTATTTGACAAATTAAATAATCAAACTAAAATTAAATGAGTAGTCAAAGAATTTCTTATATATATTACAAACTTAAAAAAGTTATAATGATATTTATAACTAATTATTGAGATTGGAGAACATATTGGTTCTTGTTTTATATTGCAATTGTAATTTTGAGATACTAAATTGATAGATGATACTATTTATGTAATGATTTATGGCAAATTTCAAAAGAACAAAAATGGTTCAATTTATGAAAGATATGCAATTAGAATAAAATTAAATAATTGTTTTATATTTTGTTTATTCCAATTAAACTAAGATTAATTTATTAGGAGATATGAAATTATTGACACGTGCGTGCCAGAATCTAGTTATCATACAAGGAAGAAGCTAATGATTTTGGCTGTTGGAGTGGTTTTGAAATTTATTTATTCTACTTTTATTGTTAACTAGGAGAAGTTTGGCATTCTTTAATTTATTGCTAATTAAAAATAAAATGATTTATTATAATATATTTTAAAAATTCAATTATGTAAATTTAATTATAAATATATATTTTATATATAAGTGTCTTTCATATAATTTTTTCTATATATTCTATCTACATATATATACTTGTGTGAGATACAAAATTGAAGTTAAATCATTACAATACGGAGTTAAAACATAAAAATTTGCACGAAACTAGATGAATGGACAAATCATAAGCCAAGTTTATTTTTCAAATAACAATAAATTGTGCGCGCAAGCTCAATTTAATCAAGTCCAGTTACAAAACATCTATTATTGGATGGAGCAAAGAAAATGAAACAAATAAGACGAAAAAAAAGTAAAAATGTGATTAAAAAAAAAACAGTACGAATATTTACAAATCATGAAAGAATAGTTAATAGTTAGCAATTTTCCCCTGTTAAACCAAGTTTGATATGAAACACTACAATCACAATCCCCTTTTTCAGATTATTTTCCACAATGATAGAGGCTTAAAACAGCAAGAAAAAAATTGTCTCTAAGCAGGGGATATTACACAATAATTTTCTCTCTCAAGGCAAGCCGTCGTGAATGGTAGACTCAAGGCTGCCCAAGCAACTTCGGTTGGCTCGCTCTGGTCACTCTCGGTCTCTACATCATCTCTTACTCTCCAGGCATGGGCACCGTGCCTTGGATCGTCAACTCTGAGAATCTACCCTCTTCGGTTTCGTGGGACATGTGGGGGAATGGCAGCTGTTTCAAACTGGGTTTCCAAACTGGTCGTCAGCCAGAGTTTTCTTAGCATGACTGAGGCTCTAGGCACCGCGGCGACTTTCCTTTTCTTTGGATGTGTGTCTTTGGTGGCTTTGGTTCTGATTTATTTTATCGTGCTGGTGACGAAGGGGTTGCAATTTGAAGAGGTGGAGAGCATGCTTGAGGATAAGGGATGTAAGGCATGGAAGATCAAGAGACCTTCCGTACCGCCGGCATAAATGGTGTATTAAGTATTATCGACTTTTTTCGAAGAGGAGTTATCAATTATGTTTATATGAAAAATCTTGTGTATAATATTTATTGGAGAGGAGTAATTGTTTGATATGTAATGGATTTATTTCAGTGTTATAAGGTTTTGGGGGTTATTTTGTTATTGTTCTTTAGTTTTTGATTTCCTTACTTCAAATTTCCATATAGTAATACAAGTTTTATTCAAAAAACAAATTTTAGAGTAAGAAAAGTAGTATATAATGCAAAAAAAAGACTAGTATACAATAGAAAAAAGAGATCAAATGACCAAAGAATCCAATCGGAAGCACAAGAAATCTTTATCGCTTTAGCGCTAATCAACCCTACGACCCAAAGAGACAAGCCGAGATGGAGATGGAAGGTATCGTGTCAATTCATAACACAATCGGCTTATAAGGTGCTTCACCTAACACATACAATATCCAAGGATAATCAAAGGTTGTGGAAAATCAAAGGTCCCGAAAAAGTCCGATTCTTTGGATGGCAATTGCTATTGGGTCGACTGATGATCCAAGATAACCTTGTGACAAGAGGCTGGCCTAATAATGGAGAATGCTCGATGTGTCAACAACACGTCCTTGAGACGACGATGCACTTGTTCTTACATTGCGATTTTGCAAAATTGATATGGCTACAAAAGGGCATGGACACCGATGTGACGACAACTGTCAAGAACTTTTGGGCAGAGCAAGGAAAAGGGAAGAGCAAGGAAGAACGAATCCGGTGGGACACGGAATGGCTAAGTGTATATTGGAGCATTTGGAAAACTCGAAATCAACACATTTTTCGACAAAGAAGACCTTCTCAATCGGCGACCGTGGCTGAAATAAACGACCAGACGGCAAAATGGAGAGAACATTGTTAAAATTAGAGGGTCCCGTCTGTTGTGCCTTGATTTATGTAGCTCTTTCAACCCTCCTTTGAGGGATGTAGTTCTCCTTTTATTTTTATTTATCTTTTTCCCTCTGTAAAAACTTTCTAAAACAAAATTTATTTTATATTATATCTCAGCAAGGCAATTTGCCTGCTGAAACTTCACAAAAAAAAAGAAAAAAGGTATTTTTTATCAAATATGCATTTAAAGCGATTTAATAATTTGATAATGAAACTCATTGACTGTGGGTCTTCGTTGAATTGTCCTCTTTAACCTGATTATGTCTGAACGAGGCAAATCATAAACCATATATATTTGAACAGTTCTATGAAAGCTCTATCTCTGGCTCATAATTTTTGCAGCACTGCAACACGGCAAGCCCAATCTGAGTCAAATTTATTTTCCTAGATAATGAAGGCATTCACTGCAAGAACAAAATTAATTCTAATTTTATATTATTTGTTAATTAATTTCTTAATTACTTAATCGATTTGTGAATTGTATAACTTAGCTATCTTTTTCAGACAAATGGCAACCAAATCAAGTGAAATCAAGTCATGAACCACATCCTACGCTAACGTTTTATTGACCGACTTTATATGGAAATGAGACTTCTTAATCAAGTCATGAACCACATCCTACGCTAGCAAACTTCTTCGGTCTTCTTCCTTAGGAACTGGAGTAGGAACTTTCTATATCTAGGCAGTAATAAAATAGAAAATAAAATAAATTTATTCTTCATGGCATAAAAGTTTGACTAGCTAGGCAAATTCATGGAACTTTCCTCCTAGTCCTAATTCTTCGGCCAAGTCAATATATATAGTGTAATAAAGAATCCATATTCATTCCAACTCAAAATAAAATAACAAGATTTTTTACCTGAAATGAAACCTTAGGATATATGCGAGTTCTCCCGATTATCAAATGATATACTTTCTCATCTGATCTCACTGACTTCCCTAAAGACGCCTGTTGTTGTGAAGCCGTTTGTTCTGAATTTAAAGCAGCTTCACATTCAGATGATGTTTGGGAGCACTTCGTTCCTTCAGACATCATTTCTCGTGCCACTGATCCTCCGCCTGTTTTGCTTCAAAGAAAGAGCTGTTCTTGCTCCTGAGTGATATGACACTCTCATAGAAAATGGAACCATGGTATTTTTATCATGGGTGCATCTTTCATGCCCATCAAAAAAATTGAGCAGATCAAAAAATATTTAACTGGATTGAATCCTAGCCCTCCATCACACAAGAGGCAATTTTGTCATACTGGGCCAAAAAAGATTGACCGGTCACCCTTTCCCTTCGTTCATCTCTCTCCTTACGCTCTTTTCCTTCTTTCCTTTTTTCATTACTAACAGCAATTAATGCATGATTTATTCGAATTTTAGTTGACTTATGCACTCATTCGAATTTGAGTTATATTTGACAATAAGGGAAATAAACCCGTTCATTAACTCTTAATTTGTTAAATTATGGTTATATTATATGGATAATTTGATAATCATATCCCTTACAAGTTGAATGAAACACCCAAAAATAATTCTGCAGGTCAAAATGGCATGAGTCTTGAGGTGGCTGTAACACTTATTCTGTATGAATTTTAGAATATATAATTGTTTTGACCTAAGTATTTTACAACTGTAGCTTAAACTTTATATTTTGTTTCCCTTCAAAACAATAGCAAATTTACATTTGAAAGATAAGATGGTGGAGGAAACTAAGAATAACAAAGAACAACTTTCATACAACACAATTTTGTCAAACTTCATTTTACCTCTGGTTTGCTAGAGTTTAAGTATAGAGCGGGCACACGAAAGATGGACATATTGGACAAAAGTTCTCCATCCTCGAGTGAAACTTTTAATGTTTTGAAGTAACAAATTATTGCATATTATCATTAAGTGTTCGAAAGTAGAATCTTAGAGTTGATAACGCTGCATTGGTTGCCACATTACACAGTTTGTTATATTAAAACAAAACACATTATCATTAGAGTGAAAAATGTCTCTTGAAAAAGGAAGATGCTGAAATGAAAGATAACATCACCGTGTAGGAATTATTAGAAGGATATAGAAGAACCGAGAGGTGAAGATGCACAAGTAGACATCGAGACAAGTGATATTTTGGTGTGGCGATCTGATATTTGTTAGAAAATAAATTGTAACATAAAAAATTGTTAATCTAAAAAATAGTTTGCTAGAATATATATTTGTCGAAGATTGATATCATAGGCCAACAAATACTGCCCAGGTAAATGTTTGCAAATAAAAGGAATTTTTTTATGTTGAGTATTAAAAATAAAAATAACTAGGCTCATGGTTTTATACATTTTCCTAAACCCTAAGGTAGACCTTCCATAAAAGAAGTCGTATTTTTTAATTTACTAAGTTATTCTTACTATTTATATTAATGAATTAAAAATAAAAATCACAATATAAGTGACAGATTTTTCATTTTTTGTGGCTATTTCTATACTTGGTCTATTTTTTTTTCAATTAGATTTCTGGACTTCAACGAGCCCATAGTTGAAATATCACGTTTGTCTAGTCAAATCAAAGAACTGAAATCGTGAATTTGACCACTAAAATCAGAGAATTGAGTTCATGCATAAGCTCTTAATGGGATTTGTAAAATCAAGCATTATTTTATTTTATAAACATTTTTGGGTTAGTTTGAATTGAAATTTTAAACCTGCTCCTAAGGATTTGACTGGCCTAATTCCATTTTTTATATTTGAATGCTGAAAATTCAGTAATTAAATTCTCGGATTTGACAAGTTAACCTGATTTTTTTAATAAGACCAGTAAACCTGATTATTGAAATCTTGTAATTTTCGACCATTCAAACCGAGAAGTGAACTCTTTGGTTGATATTCAATTGCCTAGTTTTCAGTACTTTATAATTCTATAAAGGAGAGAGTTAAGCGCCTCAGCGTACTTTATAAAAAAAGCGCCTCGGCGTATTTCTCTGTCCTAAGAACTTCTGTAATTATTTAATTTATTTCTTTTAATGCAAAAACAGTATAGAAACTATTAATAATTTTATTAATTTTTGTCATAGATTCATATTATATTGATATACCCATTAATGACAATCGCATGAGACAACTAATGAAAACTGCATGAATCATATCATGGTTGTAATAATTGCAGATTTTCAGACTATATAATATATGTGCGGAACTGATATAATTTTCAAAATTGTAGCTTAAACTCATATTTTGTTTTCTTCCAAATAAAGTAATTTTGAGCTTTGAATGATAAGATAGTGGTGGAAACTAAAAAGAAACTGTGAAAGACTGCTAGGACAGTTGGCCACACACAATTAAGGGAGAGATCTCAAGTTCGAGCCCGGCTTGTCGGAGTTCTTTCTTAAAAAAGAACGGAAAATTCATGTCAGAAGAAACCAACTTTTTAGTTTTTGTTTTCATTTCTCACCTACTAAATAATGGCAATAGCACTCGGCCTAAAAAGATAAACAAACTGGACAAGCTTTCTACTTACTTTCTAAAAAAATGAGTAATAAAATGAATTCAATATATTTAAAGAATGAATTATTGCTGTCTTTTATTTGACCGATTTCTATATATTTTCTATATACTGTTTTCATTTTTTTAAATATGTATTGTTTACCGAATGAATTTTTATATACTGTTTATTGTCAGTTTATATGTTTTTATATACTATTTTCATTTTTTTTTCAAATATATATTATTTTACTGAATGGATTTTTTATATACTGTTTGTTTTCAGTATATATGTTTTTTCAGTTCTTATATACTGTCGCTACAGGGTCGCTACAGTCCGCCACGCAGTATTAGCTCCCAAAAATAAAATAAATTTATTGACTAGGCAGCAGTATTAGAGTCTACACTAATTCAATAAGTTAAATATTGACTAGGCAAATTCACGGAATCCTTTCTCTTTACACCATATCAATAAAAAATAAAATAAAATAAAATAAATTTCTTGACTAGGAAAATTCGTGGAACCATTTCTCCTCTGACTCCTACTTCCCCTCTAGTCACTAGTGAAATAAAGAACTCAATCCAATCCAATTCAAAATACAGTTCGAGTTTTTCTTATCTGAAATGAAATCTAACGATAGATGCGAGATCTCCCGATTATCAAATGATATTCTTTCTCATGTGATCTCACTTACTTCCCCTAAAGATGCAAGCCGCTTCCAAGTCATTTCTCCTGCGTTTAAAAGTGCTTCAAATTCAGATGCTGTTTGGGAGCGGTTCATTCCTTCGGATATCATTTCCCGTTTCGTTGACCCTCTGCCTGTTTTCTATTCAAAGAAAGAGCTCTTCTTCCACCTGAGTGACCATGATGCTCTCATAGATGATGGAACCATGGTATTTTTAATTTTTCTCATCATTAAAAGTAATTAATATTCAATTATTTAATATCAATATTTGTTAGCAATTGAATCAATTATGTTGTCATATTTGCTTGATTGATCTGTGTCCATTTTCACAATAATTAGACTTTCAGATTAGATAGAAAGACCGGAGCCAAAATTTACATGGTACGAGCTAAAAATATAGCTATTGCCTGGGCCGATACACAATACTGGCAAAGGGTTCCTTCCCATGATTCCAGGTATACCGTTTTTATCATCCAAACAACGATAAATAAATGAAACTGGTTACACTTACACCTTTAAATGATTTTATGAGCTTGCAAAATATTTTTTTCCCATTCATTCTCTCTCCATCTTATAGGTACTTTTCAATAATAGACTTTTCAGGTTTTCATAAATTTATAAATGATTTCTCAAAAATAAAGCTCCGTATATTGATAAGGATTGTTCAAATGGGACGAGAATAAATGAAATTTACAAAAATGAATAACTAATCCCTTTTTCTTTTCTTCTATGCATTCTAAGGTTTGGGGAGGTAGCCACCCTTCTTTTAGTATGGTGGTTGCGAATAAGTCACACCTTCAACATAAAGGAGCTCTCTCCTGAAACCATGTATGCTTCCTATCTTGTATTCAAGCTAGAAGATGACTCGGATGGACTGGACGATCCACAACAAACCTTTGTCACAGTCGGAAATTACCAGGCAAGACACAATGTCTGTCTGCAACCAGAAGACGACGAGATGCTTCCAGAGACAATTGGAAACATAAGATTTCCGAAAGAAAGGCAAAATGGATGGATGGAAATGGAGCTAGGAAAGTTTTATGTTGACAAGGGTGAGAGTGGTGAAGTCTCTACGGGACTAGAGGAGATCTCAAAATTGTATTCGAAGAGAGGTTTGATTGTTGAAGGCATTGAGATAAGGCCTAAGGAGATTGATCATTAATCGTTTGGTTTTTTTTTATTTTTTAGAAAATTTGAAGAGAGTTTATGTTATTCCCCTTCCACATGTAAAACTTTTTTCCATATATTGTTGAGATATTTGCAATCCTGTATATATATACAAAATAAACAAAAACTATGGAAAACTCCAAAAAAAAAAAAAAATCTGGTAGAAAAAAGACTCGGCACGAGAATTTTGTGAGTAAAAAAAGAGGCCCAAACAGGTAAAATAAAAAACATCGCAAGACAGAAAAAATTCGTCCGTCCAAATCTCTTCATCTTTTTATGTAAATCGCCGCCGCCATAAAGAGGCTTGCCGCCTCAGTTTTTTTCTCTCCAAGTCAAAAGTACCTTCTCTTAGACAAAAACCGCCACCTAGCTTTGTCTAGTGTTCTGTCTCTCCGACCATCTCTCCACCTCTATCTCTCCTCTGAATACCAATACTCCCTCATTGATATGCTTCACTAAACCTAATTCATCCTACTACTTCAATTAATATCGAACCACCTCTCATTTCTTCTTTAAAAGCTCTACGACATCACTCCATATCACAAACATAAAGACCGTACGTTGAGAGTTGCTTTGAATTTAAATCCCCTCCTTCCTGATACAAATTATTCACCATTAATTCAAGTGAGGTGGGAAATGATTAATCGTTTGTTGACACATAATTTTCTTTTCACTATTCAAAAAAAGAATTTTCTTTTTCATCCGTTGTAACACAAGAATTTGGAGATTCAGATCAGCGCCATAAGGTGACAGACACACACACACACACACTATCAGTGAGGTTAGTGAAGTCTCTATGGGACTAGAGGAGATCTCAGTTAGCACATGGAGTAGTTACATCAAGATCCTTTTTTTTTTGTATTTCTTTCATTTCTCTCCAGACATTCATTTTAATACAACACAACTGCTTTACATTTTAATTAACGTAGTTTGTGCATATGATTCCAAAGTCTATCACATTATTTCAAAAAACATAATTTTTTATTTTTCTGATAGTTATTGATGTCGTTGTATTAATATTTTCTGAATGTACCTGGTTCGAGTTTGTTGCGTATATTTTGTGATTAGGTGGGTATTGTTGGCTCTTTATGATATGGAAAGAGAGATGCTGGAGAATTTTCGAGGGAAAGCAAATGACAAGCTCACAAGTTCTAAGAGCCATCAATTTTGAGCTACATATTTGGAGACAATGCATGTAATTATTTTTTATCTGGATTAGGTTTTGGGTACTTATGTCAAGCTCTGATATGAGATCTTTTCTATATCAAATTTTTTCTTTTTTTCAATTTCCTTTCCTATTTCTTTTCCTAATTATTTTGTTTCTTTCTTTTTATTTTTTCGTTAGTTAGTTTTTATTCTTGTATCAGCTCCTCAAAACTTTATTATTAAATTATCAACAGGAACTTTCAGGCCAGACCTGAATCCTGATTTTCAAAAAAAAAATAAAAAAAAATATTGGCTCTTTACTGAACATTATTGAAATAAAATAAAACTGTCCCTGTTGGAGTCTTCCATTCTACAACTTTTTTTTTATACTCTTCTGTTTTTCCACTATTCACTTATTACATTAGTTCTCATCTAGATGGTAGTCTTCATCCTTGAGCCTACCAGCTATTGACTAACAAGCAATTTTTTGAAGATATTTGTTCATGTGTGGATAATTGATTTTAGGCTCACTAAAATATTATGATGTTTTAATTATTAAGTAAGTCACTATAACATTATTTGGAGTATAAATACAAAAAATCATAATATTATACGGGGTAATATAAAATAATTATACCATAGGATTGTGTAAATACAAAAATCATGACATCATATGGGTGTATAATATAAATATCATGGCATTATAGGATTCAATGATGATGTATCTGATGTTTTTTTGGAGAAATGAGGGCAAGTTATAATATTCTTTTTTCTTTTTATTGTACTTTGGTGTGACTAGTTGTAAATACAACTGCTTTATTTAATATAAACAATAATAGACGACCATATATTGCATATTCTCAAAAAAAAAAAATTAGGATATTAAATATTAATTTCAATTGAATTTATTAGAGTAGAAAATGAAATAAATGATTAGAATACAACATCACGAAGTATATAGTTGGGTTGAATTTGAGTTTTTAATTTCAATCCCCAACTCAACCCAAACCATCGAAACTTAGGACTGATTCAACAGCTTTGAACTCACAAAACACTGAGTCGGATTAGATTCATTAAATTTAGTGGATTATTCAAAAACAATACACTTTTTTGGAAGTATAATTGGATGAGACAGAGATTGCAAGCTACTTTCTCAAATCTATTTTCTTTTATCAATAATCAACAAAACATCTCTGTAAATGACGCTTTCGCAATTCAAGACTAGACCACATTACTCAACTTACCTCTTTTCAACATGGCTACAAGAGAGCTGGATGAATTGATCAACCTTTTGGAGGAATGGACTTCAACAACTCTAACAGTTACCGAATTGATAGTGTCTTGGTCCTTAACAAATGATAAAAATTTCAATGCCAACTCATTTACAACATTCTGATTATATATCCTAAATACAAAACGAGCTACAATTACATTTGGAAGATTAAGATGCCGCCTAAGATTAAAATATTTATTTGGAGATTTGATCGAGATATTTTGCCGACTATTGATCAGCTACGCAAACGGGGATCTATTTTGCCGAATGTGTTTTTGCTTTGCCTGGCCGATGCAGAATGCACAAAACATCTGTTTCAGGAATGTTTTTTCACATATCAACTATTCTCTTTGATGGAACTAGATAATACAAATACCATACACACTCTCAATATGAAGGAGACCCCAAATTACAGATGGCTGCCACATATTTTTGGTTGTGGAAGGAGCGTTGTGCACGAATGTTTAGAAATGAAGCTTCTAATGTCATGACGATCACCGAATTCATCAAGGTTGATATTACTCTTTGGGAAAATCTGCTTTAGACTAATTTGTTTACGAAATTTTTAGTCTTCTTTATTCCTTTTTAATTTTACTTATTAAATTATTGTAAGGCCAATTCTCTTGGCATTCCATTATTTTAACGAATTAAGTTTTCTCTTTAATTAATATAATTACAGATGCCCAATTATAACCTGGGGTCTATTATTAAAAAAAATTATAATTTACTAAGAAATCACGCTTCTTCTTCTTCATTTATAGCCTTATTACAATTTATATGTCCACATAAAGTCTATGCATTATGACAAAGCATGCTATCTCAGGCAAGCAAGCAGTAAAACACCTAATCAACTTTCGGAAAAATTCAAATTCGAATCAATTTAAGTTCGAATCACGACGAACGCATTTAGCTTAGCTCATTTTTTCCAAAGGTAAGTTTCTTCGGTCGCATTTCTTGCGCATTGGCAATTAGTGATTTTATTTTAAAATTTACACGAATAAAATATTATATTTGCATGTTATTTTATCTTTTTTATATGCTATTTTGTTCAATTTATATATTGCTTTTATGATATTTTTTTTATTATATACTATTTTTATTTATATATTGTGTTCATCAGTATAACATCGATAAAACAACATACAGTAACTGAACAATATATAGTTCTAATATAAATTGTAGACATGGATTGATATGTGGGCTTAGTTAGCATATTATATAACTATTAACTAAATTAAGCCGTCCCTGTGCAGTAGCACGCTCGCATTACCAAGTCCACTTAAAATTCATAAGTTGTTGGCATGACACTATCACATGACAGGAAGTCACACTTCTAAGTGTCATAATTTCTTGGCGTGACTTTACGACATGACAGGGTAACATTTAAAATCGATGACTTGTTGGTATGACTTTGTCTCATGACTGGGTAATAATTAAATTTTCAGGACTTGGACATGCCAAATGCAGAGCACTTTTTCCTAATTCCATTTTCATTCTGAGAAGTGCTCTAAATGTTGAAATATTTAATTCATTTTTTTAAAATAAATTAATGGATAAATGGAGAAAATTCTAGAAGACGAAGATTATGGAATTCTCTCGATCTTCTTTAGTCAAAATAAGATAAGAATGGAATTAATGATCATAGATTTTTTCTTTAGTCAAATATAGATAAATATGAAAGTTAATGATCATGTGAAGATATTTTACTAGATTAATTTCTAGATGTTTCATGTATGTGCTCTAAATTCACTGAGAGCTTGTTTGGTTTGGGGTTAATCTAGAATAAGAAAAGTAAAGGGAATTGAGTAAAAGAAAGGAAGATAAGATAGTTTTTTTTATTCTTGTTTGGTTTGGATGAGAGAGAAGTGAGGGTAAATGGAGAAAATAATTCAATTAAAATAAAAGTCATGAAATTTTTTTATTTATACTTTTGTTTTGCAAGCTTATATTTTTTTTTTCTCTCTATATTATTCATTTTTGCAATTATATTTATACCAATAAATTTTTTATATATAAATACTTTTGATTATACAATATAACATAATATCATTAATAATCAATTAAATTTTCTATAAATAAATATTCTCAATTTCTAATATAACATACTACCATACAATATCCAAAAAAATTTAACTAATTTATATTTGTTTGGGAGAAACTATAAATATTTTAATTTTTAGTTAACTATATTATCTTCATTTGATTAAATTGAGATAATATTTTCTAATTCTTTTTTTACACCCAAATCAAACAAGAAAAATATTTCCATTTTATACTTAACATGATATTTCCATTTAACTTGATTCCTCTTGTTTCTCTTTTTTTACCCTACCTAACCTTCAAACCAAGCATGATTAAATCATTCTCTTCCCTTTCCTTCTCTCAATCCACTCTCAAACTAAGCAAAGCCTAAATAGAGATTGGGAGGAAAGAATCTCTCTCCCACACACATACACACTCCACCCTTCTCTTTCTCTCACTTTCTTTCCCTTTTCTCTCTGGGTGTGTCTTACACAAAATTTGCTTTCAAAAATGGCATTAGCACTCGTGGGAGGATGTTTTGCTTCCGCCATTATTCCAAATTTGGTCGACAAGTTAACTAACTACCTCGCTTCCAACTTTAACATTCATCAAGACACCAAAGATTTACTTGAAGAACTCACAAGAACCCTCGTGACTATCAAGGCAACATTAGATGTAGTAGAAAGTAGTATGATGAATGCAAACCAGAGCCTGAGCGAATGGCTAAGCAAACTCAAATTAACAGCGTACGAGGCTGAAGATCTTATCGACACCTTTCACGCAAAGGCAATAGAAGCAACTGTTAAGGAAGGAAATAAGGTTAGCAATTTTGCATCCTCCTCCTGTGAAACCATTAAGCTTATGTTGCTTCCAGATGAGGATTTAAAACAACTAACAAAGATAACTGATAAGTTGAAAGCATACTCAAAGGATATCGGAAATTTGATAAATTTGGTTAATTTGTCTAACAAGGATACTATTGAAAAGCAAATGATTTTAGATAGGAGAGAGACTATTTCTCATTTGCCTGATCATATGGAGCTGATTGGTCGAGAGAATGAATTAGGCTATATATTAGATATGGTTTTGGATTCAATTGACAATCCAGCACCTAGTAAGCTGAATGGGGCAAGTAGTAGTAATACTGAGGAAAATAACAGTATTGAGGGGATTATTGTTATTCCAATAGTTGGTTTAGGGGGTGTAGGTAAAACAGCTCTTGCTCAAGTTGTGTACAATAACAAAGAAGTAAAGGAATCTTTTGCTCTTTGCGCATGGGGGTGTTGTTCCGACAATTCTGATATCAAAATGCTTATGCAAAAAATTATCCAAATTTTAGGTGGAAAATTAAAATCAAATTTGTTCTCTTTAGAGCATGTTACAAGAAAATTCATTGGATTAATAAATAGTAGGAAATTTTTACTTGTGATTGATGATGTATCTAAAAGAATAGAAGACCAATGGGATGTCCTATACGCAACCTTATCTTGTGGTGCACCAAGAAGCATAGTAATAATAACCACTCAAAACAGAAAATTTGCTGATAGGGTAGCGACACTAAGTCCTATAGTTTTGGATATTCTAGACTGGAATGAGTTTTTAAAACTCTTTTATCATCACACATTTGGTAATACAACAACAACGAAGGAGAAAAAGGGAATATTAGAACCAATTGCTATATCAATAGCTGGAAAATTGCATGGGCTGCCTCTGGCAGCAAAAATAATTGGAAATTTACTAAGATTTAGAGTAGACGAGAATGAATGGAAAAGAATATCCCAAAGTGAATGGTGGAATATGCCCAGAGCTGCAGATAATATTTTACCTTCAGTAGGCCTTAATTATCAGTACCTAAGTCCTCGCTTAAAACAATGTTTTGCTTATTGTTCCATATTTCCGAAGAATTATTTGTTCCATAAGGATAGATTGGTACAGATGTGGATAGCTCACAATTTCATTCCAATAAGTAATGATGGGGTAAATAGGTTGGAGGACACTGGGAGACAATGGTTTGATGAGCTAGTTGATTATTCATTTTTTCAACCAGCTTGGGACAATAGCAAATATGTCATGCATAACATGATGCGTGATTTGGCAATTGCGGTTTCTACTGACGAATTTTTTCTTCTTAAAGAAGACACAATAAAAATCCCACAAAATGTTCGTCACATTGCAATAGAGACCAATGACCCAGAGGCAATTCGAAAAATACCCGAATTTAAGCAATTGCGCACTATATTATACTTTGGGCATTGCAAAGTTGACGGAATGTATGATGCTATCAACGAAACTTTGTCCAAGTCAAAGAATGTACGTGTGCTAGATTTATCTTACATGCACATGCAAAATAAGAAACCTCCAACAAGTATTCAACACTTGTCCCATATTCGTTTTTTAGATCTTTCTAGCACGGAAATTGAACGATTAAGTACTTCTTCATTTGAGCATTATCATTTGCAGACCCTGTATTTGCAGCAATGTGAATTTAAAGAGCTGCCAAGCAACATTAACAATTTAACTAGCTTACGTCACCTATATGCGAGTGAAAAAACAATTGACCAGATTAACGGAATAGGTAAACTAACAAATCTTCAAGAGCTAAGTACATATAATATTAAAACAACAGACGGACATAGAGTAATAGAACTGAAAGATATGAACGAGATTTCAGGGAATTTAATTATCTGTGGTTGTGAAAATATTATAAGCAAGGAAGAGGCAATGCAAGCAAATATAATGAACAAAAAACACCTTTCTGCTATTGAATTTAAATGGAGTGGACAACAACGAAGAGAATCCAGTATAAACAAGGAGATACTTGAAGGGTTGGAACCACATAAAGGTATAAATGGTTTGATGATAAGAGAGTACATGGCTGTATCCTTCCCGAATTGGGTACTGCTAATTAATAATTTCTCCAATTTAAAATTCTTCTGGATTTATAGTTGTATACAAATAGATTCACTTCCATCTCTCGGGCAGCTCCCCTTCCTAAACTTGCTTAAAATTGAATATGCGCACTCTATAAAATACTTAGGTGATCAATTTTATGGAAACAATCAAATCGTTTTCCCATCATTAAATGAAATAACACTCGACAACATGTCTTGTATTGAGGAATGGTCCGATGTACAAGCTAGGCTATTTGGTCAGAATCTCTCAAAAGTCAATATATTGCAATGCAGAAACCTGAGGAATGCACCCCTTCTCTCCTTAAGCTCATCTCTTAAGGAGTTGAGAATAAATCATACCAACCACTTTACATCTCTATCAAGATGCTTAATTGGGCTAAGCTCCCTACGTTTGTTACACTTAATAGATTGCACTATGGAAATCACTATTGCTTTTTACAAATTAAGATTGCTCGAGCATTTGTGTTTAAGAGATTGCCCACAATTGTATACTGAAGGAACAATACAATCCATTGTCAACTTAAAAAAATTAGAGATTAATAATTGCCCAAATATTTTTAATAGAACCCCTAATGATAGTTTACAAGAACAGAAGAATAAGCGGTTGAAACTTCAAGAAGAGGGCCTAAGATCGCTTAAGCACCTTGATGTAGACTACAACCTCCTTCACCAAAACCATGATCTGATTCTAGGAAAGCTTCCTTCGCTACAATTTCTCCATTATAATCTCTGCGAACTCAATCAATTCACAGTTGACCAAGATGCATGGTTTCGAGGATTAACCTCATTAAAAGAGCTTAGTTTCGGTTCATGTGATTTTGAGCAGGTTCCTGCTTGCCTAACAACCCTCTCCTCCCTGAAGAAACTAAAATTCACATCATGTCGTAACCTAATTTCATTTCCCGACAATGGAATATCATTGTCACTTAGTGAGTTACACATACTTCAATGCTCTCGGGAGTTCAGTCTGCGGTGTCAACCACCTGATGGTGATAATTGGCCAAAGATTTCTCATGTCTTCTATATTAATATTGAGACTAAAACGGTGCAAAATAAGGTACACCACATCCATTTTTATATCCTCATAACTATTTAATTTCAATACTAGCTTATGCACCATAATATTTTCATCTCTTTCTTTTGTTTCCAATAACAGGGTCTAGAGGTGCGCTAATTAAGCAGAAATACCAAACACCTGTGCCATGATTGTGAGCACCAAAGGTATTAAACTAGTCAAGTTTTATGGTATTTAAAAACATATCACTTGATAAAAAGAATTGTAACGAAACTTATGTTTTTCCCGTTTTCGTGTAACAAGTGATATGTTTTCAATTTGATTGTCAGAGAAATCAATACGTATATTTTACTCCAAAGAAAACCAAAATTTCAATACTTCATTGATTGGAAGAAATTCTAAAGATATGTATATACAGATTTGTCCAATTGAAATTGATCTGAACCCGATGTGATCTGAAGAGAACCCCAGTCCACTAATTCGATAAATCTACTTTCTCAGGTTAAATTCTAATCATAACGGATTAAAGAATAAACAGAAAAAACTTACCTAAATTCGACCTATCAAGTTTTGAAGCGATGCATTAGGCAACCAGCGAGTCGTAATTGATTTGTTCCATCGAATCTTCATGTGGAATTTGGAGAGTTGAGAAGATGGTGGTGGCAGGTATATAGCTATTTATGAGTTGATTAATTCGGTCTGTCACAATTCTCTTTTTGGGCCAAACGTTTTGGATAGGTAGAAAATCAGGCCCAATTTAAACCCAAAATTTTAAGCTTCTTTTTCATTTTATTTTTTCATATTTCTAATTTTATGTTAATTGTAAATAGATGTATAATATTCAGGATTGTTTTTTCTGCGTATCATCCACAGTGCTGATAAAGTGATCACACACAATCCATTACACATCATACCATTCCGAGTTAAAAATCAAAATAATTGAACCGAATATTAACCACTCTTATTTTCTGTCTCACAATGCCAACTGTGTTTATCCATGAATAACTTCCTTGACTTCAGTCTGTTGGGACTTACAAAATTTAGAAAACAAAATGTAGTATTTAATTGTTCTTTAGACGGAAATCCTTTTGATGCATCTTCACGGTCTTGACCATTTTGTTCCGCAGACTTGACGTCCCGTCAGAGGTGACGAAAGGGTGTTTCTTAAAAAGGCGTATGTACAATTATTTTAACTTGTTTGCTGTTTTCTTTTTCAAATTACAGATTACTATGTAATATTCAGTACAATTATATAACATTCTTTTTTCATATAACAGTGTGTATAATGCCGAGTTCAAAGCCGAGGGATTCAGAAGGCTGACAAAGCCGAGTTCAAAGAATGCCTTAATTTGACGTGGAAGCAACCTTATATTCTTCGTCTTGCCTTTTCGGCCAGCATTGGCGGTCTGCTTTTTGGCTATGATACTGGTAAATCATAAAAACCTACTGCTGTCTCCTTGATTTTTCAAGTTTCGTCTAGAAAATATATCACACACACAATTTGTAGAAAAGTATTGAAGAAATTATAACTATAAAATATTAATTTGTAGGGGTTATTTCGGGAGCTCTTCTCTATATTAGAGATGATTTCAAGGCGGTTGAGAAAAGTACCGTTCTCCAGGTCCGCGTCATAAAATAATTAAAATATTCAAATTTCACATATTTTATTGCCTAAAAAAGTTTCATATATTTAACTATCAAATTAATTAAAATGTTCGAATTTCGATTAATTAACAGGAAACGATTGTCAGTATGGCAGTCGCTGGAGCCATAATTGGAGCTGCACTTGGTGGGTGGATGAACGACCGATTTGGAAGAAAACTATCGATACTTATTGCCGATGTTTTGTTCTTTATCGGTGCAATTATCATGGCTGCGGCTCCTATTCCCGGGATCATCATCTTAGGAAGAATCTTTGTGGGTCTTGGAGTAGGTAAGTATATTATGATTTTGGTGAATTTTGTTCATTTCTACTTCAGCCGATTCGATAAGTTCTCTGTAGTTTCAGACTTTTTTATCTCCTATTTACAGAAGAATATATGTAACATATCTTACTAATTGTTTCCAATAGGCATGGCTTCTATGACTGCTCCATTATACATATCGGAGGCATCTCCGGCAAGAATCCGAGGAGCACTTGTCAGCATGAACGGATTGTTGATCACCGGCGGCCAGTTCTTGTCTTATCTCATTAACTTGGCTTTCACCAGGGCAAGTTCAAACTTTACTACTAAATTTATAATATAGTTGTAACTTTCTATTTCAAACTCAAAATCAAACGATATTTTTTTTTGCGTAGACAAATGGAACATGGCGGTGGATGCTTGGTGTTGCCGGACTTCCAGCCTTGGTGCAGTTTTTGCTCATGCTTTCCCTCCCAGAGTCACCAAGATGGCTCTACAGAAGGGTACTTTCAGGAAAAAAAACATTATCAGCTCAACATTATTATTATTATCCAAAATCGTTTTTACCAGTTAAATTTAGTGACATTGAAAGATGTGAAATCAAACAATTAACTAGATATAATTTCTTTTGATGAGCAGGACAGGAAAGAGGAAGCAGAGGAAATCTTGCGGAAAATCTACCCAGCTGAGGAGCTCGACAATGAAATCGAAGCGCTTCGCCAGTCGGTTGAAGAAGAGATCGCCATTGAAGGCGCCATTGGAGAGGATGGTTTCTTTGGCAAGATTAAGAAGGCATTGAGCAATAAGGTTGTTCGTCGTGGTTTGGCTGCAGGTACTGATAAAATAAATCAAAGAAATTAAATTATATTTTTGATAATTTTTCGTCATAAAAGTACAATCTAATAAAATGATTCAGTAATTGAGTTTGATACTTTTGATTGTAGGTATCCTTTGCCAGGTCGCCCAACAATTTGTCGGCATAAACTCTGTCATGTACTATAGCCCTACAATCGTCCAACTCGCCGGTTTCGCCTCAAATAGCACTGCCTTGGCTCTTTCTCTTATCACTAGTGGGCTCAATGCGGTCGGGTCAATTGTCAGCATGTTCTTCGTCGATAGGTAGTGCAAAAGATGATTTTTTAAGATTATAGCTGATTGTCTATCAATTATGTTCATACTGAAAATTGAAAAATATGAAAAGAGTTCAGAAATTGAAAGAAAAATTGAAAGATTATAGCTGATTGTCTTTACTGGAATTATCAACAGGTCTGGAAGGAGGAGGCTGATGCTGATCAGTTTGGTCGGGATTATAGTGTGCCTCGGGTTATTGACCGGCATTTTCTATGCCGCATCGACTCATTCGCCACTCGTCAGCGCAGATGAAACCAAATTCTTTGGAAATGCTACTTGTCCAGATTTTACAGTCACATCCAAATGGAAGTGTGTTGATTGTCTGAAGGCGGCTGCTGAGTGCGGCTACTGCGCCAGTACTCCAAATAAGGTTAGTTAGCCATCCAAATATCATTCAAAAACAGTGCGAAGGATTTTGGTTATATGTCAATTTTTGTCTCTCTTTACACATATTACATACTATACAGTTACTAATTTTAGAAAATGATCGAATTATCATACATGTACAACTCATTTTTTCGGTCTTACGATGTATATTTTCTTCCTTTTTAGCTTCAACCTGGTGCATGTTTGGTGACGACCGATTTCTCAAAGGCCACATGTCATGCAAACAATCGTGAATGGTACACTCAAGGTTGCCCAAGCAACTTCGGTTGGCTCGCCCTGGTAGCTCTCGGTCTCTACATCATCTCTTACTCTCCAGGCATGGGAACCGTGCCTTGGATCGTCAACTCTGAAATATACCCTCTTCGGTTTCGTGGGACATGTGGTGGAATGGCAGCTGTTTCAAACTGGGTTTCCAATCTTGTCGTCAGCCAGAGTTTCCTTAGCATGACCGAGGCTCTAGGCACCGCCGCGACTTTCCTTTTCTTTGGATGTGTGTCTTTGGTGGCTTTAGTTCTGATTTATTTTATCGTGCCGGAGACAAAGGGGTTACAATTTGAAGAGGTGGAGAGCATGCTTGAGGAGAAGGGGTATAAGGCCTGGAAGACCAAGAGACCTTCTTTATCGCCGGCTTAAATGGTGTATTATCGACCTTTTTTTTTAAGAGGAATTATGTATTTATTAAAAATCTCGTGTATCATATTTCTTGGAGAGGAGTGATTATTTGGTATGTAACGGATTTATTTCAATGCTACAAGTTTTTTAGGTTATTTTGTTATTGTTCTTGAGTCTTTCATTTCCTTCAAATTTCTTTCGAGTAATACTAGTATCAAATGCAAAAGAAAATGAAATTAGTATACAATATACAAATAGAAAGTATCATATGTATACATAAACAAGTCTATTAGATTTTTTAATATAACATGATGGAGTATGAAAGTACATATTCCAGTATGGGGCTTAATACACACCACCAGCTTATTTATCATCATCATCTCTAAATTTCAAAGAGGTATAACAGAATTACAAAAAGATATATTTATATACAAAAATTAGAATGAACATATAAAAACAATATGATATGAAAAAAATACGAATATATATTTGTCATTCATATAAAAATTTATAATATTAAAAAACACATTTGAACTTTGAGAGAGATCCTATTTTGAGTCGCCGAGATCTTTGAAAATCAATCTTTATAGCACGTTAGCACAACTGATAATCTGATATTTAACAAAATCTCTTATCTCGCTAATGGCGGAGCTTATCTCTTTTTATTGAGAGTCCAAAAAATTTCTTCTTACTAATTAATACTGTATATAAAATATTTGAGAGATAATAAAAAACATAAAAATACATATATTTCAAAAAAATTATGTACTAAAGCACTATTGATAGATATTATTTTGTCAAAATCTTAAAAGGAAGGACATATTCTCGGTCTCTGTAAAGTTGTGCCGCTACCCATTCATAGATTTTGAGTCTTATAAAAACAATATCATTGCATAAACTACCCTGCCAGCATGGCACAAATCAAAGACTAATTAACTGCCCGTTTTACCCAAATATAAATTGGAATAAAGCCCACTATCACCCTTGCCGACTTTTATCTTCTCTTTTATTTTTCTCAACTCTCCCAAAACACCAACAAAGATGAAACTCATTTTATTCTATTTTTTCTTTATTGAAAAAGGTGTGGTAAACTAAGGAAAGTGAAATACACCAGATAAACTTGAGTGGAGGGGGAAAAGGAAAGTAGGTTTATTGTGCATCTTTTATTTTCCTTTGTCCATGAGTCATTTGTCTTTGGGAGGGGTAGAATAATTGCACTAGACACCATCATGTCATCATTTCATTGGAAATTTGGACGGCGAAGTCTGAATTTGACACCTTAACCCTTCAATTGGATAGTCATTTTCCTTTTTTTTTATCAGTTGAGCACTAAAAGTTTTGTTAAATTTGACCTATAAGCAAGCGATAATGTGTGTATAGACCACATGAAAAAAAATAGTCAATGCATACAAAGTATGGTTAGTATATTTCTCATATTCTTGAAAATTAGCTTATGAAACTTCAAAGTTGATTAAATTAGTTTGAGTTTTGTTCATTCAATATTTTTTGGTGTGATGTTAGCTACTTTTTTATGTTTTACAAGAGACATGACACGCACCACCTGCTTATTTGTCACTATTATTGTCAAAATACAGAAAGTTATAACTGGATTACGTATATTGCTATAATAATGGAATAAATTTATATAAATATACTGATGTTTAAGCAGGTGATATGAATGTTTTTTTCTACAAAACTGATGTTTGCTTTATGTTAAAGTTAAAAGACATGATTGAAATGAGAGAAAGGAGTCAATCTAATAGTTGAGAGTTAAAATTAGACAAAAAAAAAACATAATGGTTCAATTCCCCAAAGCATTGCTTTCTTAGATTCCTTGGAAGTTTTGAACTTATCAATCAATAATTTATCTGGACAAATTCCGTCTGGACGCCAGCTACAAACTTTCACCGACCCATCAATCTATGAAGGAAATCCCAAGCTTTGTGGACCTCCATTGATCAAAACTTGTTCTTCTCGTGGTTCTTTCAATTCTGAGCCGATTAAAAGCACACACAATGAAATGGATGATATGATTTGGTTCTATGTAAGCATGATACTGGGTTTTGTTTTTGGATTTTGGGGTATTGTAGGTCCTTTGTTGTTTAAAACATATTGGAGGTACCTGTTTTATGGTCTTGTCGATTGCATAAAAGATAGGTTTTGATAAATATTATATGTACTATTAAATAGGTTTTTCTAAATATTATATGTACTATTAAATTTATAGAATCTTTCGTGAGAATAATGTATTTGTGCTACATTTTTTTTTAGATGAAATTTGGAGGGGGCTCAAGGTCCCTCGTCCAACTGTGTAGTTGTGCTACTTTTTATATGTAGTATTAAATTTATAGGTTGAAAAAACTTCTTTGATGTTGTTTGCTAAATGTAATATACTTTTATCAAAAACTCAAATATATCTATTTATTCTTTGCTTGCACATTGGTTAGAAACTGCGGTTAGTAATTTAATCAAGGGATTTAAATATTGAGGCTACCAGTGTTGTAAATATAAAATCTGTCTTAAATATATAAAATATTGTCTCCAGTTGGCTCGGGCTCGGTTAGCTGAAAGAAAATTATATGAACCTGACATGATTAATATATAAGAGTTCAAATGGTTTAACATATCAGAGGGAAACTCAGCAGAATGTACCATCTTCAAATCTTGTAAGAATGCAGTCGCTTTTGTTTAATTTTGTTATAAAATCATGAGCTTTTTAAATAAAAAAATCAGACTTACAATTCTTGATTAAAATCATCTTTCTTTTGTCTTTTGCATTAGATACAGCATAATATTAACGGCAAATTGCCTATGGGTTTGACAGAAGTAATACTGAAATTAATAATAAGCAGATAAAATGGTGAGGTTGAGAATCACTCACCTTACTCACAGGTCGCCTCTTTGCAGTCGCAGAATCCAACAGAGCTTGCTTCCCGCAGAGTTCTATTCAGAAAAGAATTGGGTTGAGAAAACAATTCCGGGTTGATAATAGTCGAGAATTGAAATCATGGAAACTTCTGCCGTTTCGACTTCTGTGGACGAATTTGACAGGGCATTTTAATGAAACCTTCCTTTCATGGGCCAAGGTCTGTTCCAAATAAAATAATTAATTGAAAATTTTACAGGCTAGGTAATGAAATAAAATATTAAAAAAGGCCCTTGAAAATTTATGGGCTGTCTCAAATATATCCAAGTCAAATGTGTTATTGTTACACTGATTACCAGCTAGCAAGATGTTGATTTAACTCTCATATTGATTATAAAAAGAAAAATTGAACAAAATTCATATTAATATATTGATCTATTAACTAGCCTATTTAACCCACATATAAATTGGAATAAGCCCACTATCACCCCTTCTCACACTATTATCCAACGGAGAGGAAAGAGATTCGATTCAACCATTTCCAACGACCTGCTGCCTTGACTAAATTTTTGGCAGTCACTTTTGCTCGTCGTTTGAAGTTCATTCACGTTCGGTTCGAGTTCGTTCGTTAAATGATTCGTTCGATTTTCCGTTCGAAATAAATGAATAAATCATGTCCGTTCGAATAATTAACGAACCGAGCATAAATACACCCACATTCTTTCGATTGTTCGGTAATATGTTCGAATATATATTTATTAATCCAAAATATATATAGTTATTACTTATATATCCAATAAAACTTTCCCCCATTCCAATCCAATGAACCATTAAAATCAGTATTGACCCAAGAATTAGGATATATAATATTTTTATATTTATAAAATTTTGTTAGTCCGATGCAATTTTTTATTTTATTTTGCTCATTCCTAAATTTTAATCATCCCTGGCCCAACTTTACGACTCTTTTCTCTTCTCTTCTTTTTGAGTTTCTGATCGATTAACCCTAATTATTATTCATAATCGCCTCTTTCTCATACACGATTCTGTTCTCTCTCACGATCTTACCAACGATTTAAATTATGTTGTGTTGATATTTATTTATATTTTTATGAAATCTGACCAACAAAGTTAGTGTTGACTAATTTGTTTTGGTTACTATGTTCATGTTGTTCAATGCAATTTAAATGTATTATTCGATTTTACCGGCTCAGCTCGACTCAGTTTTTACGCATCTAACAGAAGAAATGACAACATTTTTTTTTCCATTTTATTTGAATTTTATTCAGTTCTAAATCTTTAATTAAGAACTTACTATTTTTCAAGCAGTTTGATTATTTTTTTTTATGATGTGTTTATACTTATATAATAAAATATAATTATGTATGTTAGAATTTTTTTAATTTGTATTATTGCATATTTTTTTCGGCTTAACTAAAAACCAAAACAAAATTCATCCCTAAATTTTTTATTTTATTTTGCTCATCCCTAAATTTTAATCATCCCTGGCCCAACTTTACGACTCTTTTCTCTTCTCTTCTTTTTGAGTTTCTGATCGATTAACCCTAATTATTATTCATAATCGCCTCTTTCTCATACACGATTCTCTTCTCTCACGATCTTACCAACGATTTAAATTATGTTGTGTTGATATTTATTTATATTTTTATGAAATCTGACCAACAAAGTTAGTTAAAATTTGAATATTTAAACTCATAATGAATAAGAATTAAAACTATTATTTTGTTCATTGTTCGAAATCCGTTTGCTAAATTGTTCATTCGCTAAATGGTTTGTTGGATTTTCTATTCGAAATAAACGAACCAAACCTCGTTCATTTGAATAATTAACGAACCGAACATGAACATGATTGCGTTCGGTTCGGTTCGGTTCGGTTCGTTAACAGCCCTATGTCTATGAAAAATCTTGTGTATAATATTTATTGGAGAGGAGTAATTGTTTGATATGTAATGGATTTATTTCAGTGTTATATGCACTTAAAGCGATTTAATAATTTGGTAATGAAACTCATTGACTGTGGGTCTTCGTTGAATTGTCCTCTTTAACCTGATTGTGTCTGAACGAGGCAAATCATAAACCATATATATTTGAACAGTTCTATGAAAGCTCTATCTCTGGCTCATAATTTTTGCAGCACTTCAACACGGCAAGCCCAATCTGAGTCAAATTTATTTTCCTAGATAATGAAGGCATTTACTACAAGAACAAAATTAATTCTAATTCTATATTATTTTTTAATTAATTTCTTAATTACTTAATCGATTTGTGAATTGTATACCTTAGCTATCTTTTTCAGACAAATGGCAACCAAGTCAAGTGAAATCAAGTCATGAACCACATCCTACGCTAACGTTTTATTGACCGACTTTATATGGAAATGAGACTTCTTAATCAAGTCATGAACCACATCCTACGCTAACAAACTTCTTCGGTCTTCTTCCTTAGGAACAGGAGTAGGAACTTTCTATATCTAGGCAGTAATAAAATAGAAAAATAAAATAAATTTATTCTTCATGGCATAGAAGTTTGACTAGCTAGGCAAATTCATGGAACTTTCCTCCTATAGTCCTAATTCTTCGGCCAAGTCAATATATATAGTGTAATAAAGAATACATATTCATTCCAACTCAAAATAAAATAACAAGATTTTTTACCTGAAATGAAACCTTAGGATAGATGCGAGATCTCCCGATTATCAAATGATATACTTTCTCATCTGATCTCACTGACTTCCCTAAAGACGCCTGTTGTTGTGAAGCCGTTTGTTCTGAATTTAAAGCTGCTTCACATTCAGATGATGTCTGGGAGCACTTCGTTCCTTCAGACATCATTTCAATGAGTATTGGTGCATATATGAATTCTTCTATTTTTATTATAATATATTGATATTTTAGATACAATAAAATGTAAAATATTTTAAAAAGATAGTAAATTTTTCCAAACAAAATATTATATTTGAACATTTATACTTTGTATGAATTAAATTATAATACTTTTTTTATGAAACTATATTAATGGTGCACAAAAATGTTGACCAGAAAATAATAACATAATTGTAATAATAAGTTTTTCTAATAATACTTTTGTGCCCTGAGATGCATGTACTACATCCGAAAATGAACTTACAATTTTAAAATATAACGTTACTTAAAATTAACCTTATATCCAATATATATTAATTTTTTGTAATATAGAAGGTTATTATTTTTTAAGATGTCAAAAAGTTCTTTACATTATAAACACTTCAAAAAACAACACAATTATTAAAAAAATAAAAAATAATAACATTACATAACTTACCTAAATTTTATATATGAATTCTATCGTGTGGACTGTTTCGCATTTGACGATTATTTATTTGTTATATGTTTAAAGTAATTTAATACTTATTTATTGAATAAAAATAGAAAAAATATTTATTGAACAAAAATGAACAATTAGATAATTCAAACTATAAACCTGAACATAAAACAATAATTTATCATCTTAACATTACAAGAGTAAAAAATATAAAAATTCGTCTTCAAATTGTTCACTTTTTTAGGAATCGTGCAGATCCAGTCAGGTTCATGTTGTTCAATGCAATTTAAATGTATTATTCGATTTTACCGGCTCAGCTCGACTCAGTTTTTACGCATCTAACAGAAGAAATGACAACATTTTTTTTTCCATTTTATTTGAATTTTATTCAGTTCTAAATCTTTAATTAAGAACTTACTATTTTTCAAGCAGTTTGATTATTTTTTTTTATGATGTGTTTATACTTATATAATAAAATATAATTATGTATTTTAGAATTTTTTTAATTTGTATTATTGCATATTTTTTTCGGCTTAACTAAAAACCAAAACAAAATTCAGTTTATTTCTTACATTTTAATTCGGCTTGGGAAGGTTCGAGTAAATCCGACTAATGGGCAACATTCAGAACATGTATTTACTATGCCAGTCATTATAGTATATTGAGATTACTTCCTACAACTTTGATCCAAAATATTCATTAATTTGTATTAACAAATTCAAATGACTAAATACTAATATCCTAATATGATGTATTTGACAAATTAAATAATCAAACTAAAATTAAATGAGTAGTCAAAGAATTTCTTATATATATTACAAACTTAAAAAAGTTATAATGATATTTATAACTAATTATTGAGATTGGAGAACATATTGGTTCTTGTTTTATATTGCAATTGTAATTTTGAGATACTAAATTGATAGATGATACTATTTATGTAATGATTTATGGCAAATTTCAAAAGAACAAAAATGGTTCAATTTATGAAAGATATGCAATTAGAATAAAATTAAATAATTGTTTTATATTTTGTTTATTCCAATTAAACTAAGATTAATTTATTAGGAGATATGAAATTATTGACACGTGCGTGCCAGAATCTAGTTATCATACAAGGAAGAAGCTAATGATTTTGGCTGTTGGAGTGGTTTTGAAATTTATTTATTCTACTTTTATTGTTAACTAGGAGAAGTTTGGCATTCTTTAATTTATTGCTAATTAAAAATAAAATGATTTATTATAATATATTTTAAAAATTCAATTATGTAAATTTAATTATAAATATATATTTTATATATAAGTGTCTTTCATATAATTTTTTCTATATATTCTATCTACATATATATACTTGTGTGAGATACAAAATTGAAGTTAAATCATTACAATACGGAGTTAAAACATAAAAATTTGCACGAAACTATATGAATGGACAAATCATAAGCCAAGTTTATTTTTCAAATAACAATAAATTGTGCGCGCAAGCTCAATTTAATCAAGTCCAGTTACAAAACATCTATTATTGGATGGAGCAAAGAAAATGAAACAAATAAGACGAAAAAAAAGTAAAAATGTGATTAAAAAAAAAACAGTACGAATATTTACAAATCATGAAAGAATAGTTAATAGTTAGCAATTTTCCCCTGTTAAACCAAGTTTGATATGAAACACTACAATCACAATCCCCTTTTTCAGATTATTTTCCACAATGATAGAGGCTTAAAACAGCAAGAAAAAAATTGTCTCTAAGCAGGGGATATTACACAATAATTTTCTCTCTCAAGGCAAGCCGTCGTGAATGGTAGACTCAAGGCTGCCCAAGCAACTTCGGTTGGCTCGCTCTGGTCACTCTCGGTCTCTACATCATCTCTTACTCTCCAGGCATGGGCACCGTGCCTTGGATCGTCAACTCTGAGAATCTACCCTCTTCGGTTTCGTGGGACATGTGGGGGAATGGCAGCTGTTTCAAACTGGGTTTCCAAACTGGTCGTCAGCCAGAGTTTTCTTAGCATGACTGAGGCTCTAGGCACCGCGGCGACTTTCCTTTTCTTTGGATGTGTGTCTTTGGTGGCTTTGGTTCTGATTTATTTTATCGTGCTGGTGACGAAGGGGTTGCAATTTGAAGAGGTGGAGAGCATGCTTGAGGATAAGGGATGTAAGGCATGGAAGATCAAGAGACCTTCCGTACCGCCGGCATAAATGGTGTATTAAGTATTATCGACTTTTTTCGAAGAGGAGTTATCAATTATGTTTATATGAAAAATCTTGTGTATAATATTTATTGGAGAGGAGTAATTGTTTGATATGTAATGGATTTATTTCAGTGTTATAAGGTTTTGGGGGTTATTTTGTTATTGTTCTTTAGTTTTTGATTTCCTTACTTCAAATTTCCATATAGTAATACAAGTTTTATTCAAAAAACAAATTTTAGAGTAAGAAAAGTAGTATATAATGCAAAAAAAAGACTAGTATACAATAGAAAAAAGAGATCAAATGACCAAAGAATCCAATCGGAAGCACAAGAAATCTTTATCGCTTTAGCGCTAATCAACCCTACGACCCAAAGAGACAAGCCGAGATGGAGATGGAAGGTATCGTGTCAATTCATAACACAATCGGCTTATAAGGTGCTTCACCTAACACATACAATATCCAAGGATAATCAAAGGTTGTGGAAAATCAAAGGTCCCGAAAAAGTCCGATTCTTTGGATGGCAATTGCTATTGGGTCGACTGATGATCCAAGATAACCTTGTGACAAGAGGCTGGCCTAATAATGGAGAATGCTCGATGTGTCAACAACACGTCCTTGAGACGACGATGCACTTGTTCTTACATTGCGATTTTGCAAAATTGATATGGCTACAAAAGGGCATGGACACCGATGTGACGACAACTGTCAAGAACTTTTGGGCAGAGCAAGGAAAAGGGAAGAGCAAGGAAGAACGAATCCGGTGGGACACGGAATGGCTAAGTGTATATTGGAGCATTTGGAAAACTCGAAATCAACACATTTTTCGACAAAGAAGACCTTCTCAATCGGCGACCGTGGCTGAAATAAACGACCAGACGGCAAAATGGAGAGAACATTGTTAAAATTAGAGGGTCCCGTCTGTTGTGCCTTGATTTATGTAGCTCTTTCAACCCTCCTTTGAGGGATGTAGTTCTCCTTTTATTTTTATTTATCTTTTTCCCTCTGTAAAAACTTTCTAAAACAAAATTTATTTTATATTATATCTCAGCAAGGCAATTTGCCTGCTGAAACTTCACAAAAAAAAAGAAAAAAGGTATTTTTTATCAAATATGCATTTAAAGCGATTTAATAATTTGATAATGAAACTCATTGACTGTGGGTCTTCGTTGAATTGTCCTCTTTAACCTGATTATGTCTGAACGAGGCAAATCATAAACCATATATATTTGAACAGTTCTATGAAAGCTCTATCTCTGGCTCATAATTTTTGCAGCACTGCAACACGGCAAGCCCAATCTGAGTCAAATTTATTTTCCTAGATAATGAAGGCATTCACTGCAAGAACAAAATTAATTCTAATTTTATATTATTTGTTAATTAATTTCTTAATTACTTAATCGATTTGTGAATTGTATAACTTAGCTATCTTTTTCAGACAAATGGCAACCAAATCAAGTGAAATCAAGTCATGAACCACATCCTACGCTAACGTTTTATTGACCGACTTTATATGGAAATGAGACTTCTTAATCAAGTCATGAACCACATCCTACGCTAGCAAACTTCTTCGGTCTTCTTCCTTAGGAACTGGAGTAGGAACTTTCTATATCTAGGCAGTAATAAAATAGAAAATAAAATAAATTTATTCTTCATGGCATAAAAGTTTGACTAGCTAGGCAAATTCATGGAACTTTCCTCCTAGTCCTAATTCTTCGGCCAAGTCAATATATATAGTGTAATAAAGAATCCATATTCATTCCAACTCAAAATAAAATAACAAGATTTTTTACCTGAAATGAAACCTTAGGATATATGCGAGTTCTCCCGATTATCAAATGATATACTTTCTCATCTGATCTCACTGACTTCCCTAAAGACGCCTGTTGTTGTGAAGCCGTTTGTTCTGAATTTAAAGCAGCTTCACATTCAGATGATGTTTGGGAGCACTTCGTTCCTTCAGACATCATTTCTCGTGCCACTGATCCTCCGCCTGTTTTGCTTCAAAGAAAGAGCTGTTCTTGCTCCTGAGTGATATGACACTCTCATAGAAAATGGAACCATGGTATTTTTATCATGGGTGCATCTTTCATGCCCATCAAAAAAATTGAGCAGATCAAAAAATATTTAACTGGATTGAATCCTAGCCCTCCATCACACAAGAGGCAATTTTGTCATACTGGGCCAAAAAAGATTGACCGGTCACCCTTTCCCTTCGTTCATCTCTCTCCTTACGCTCTTTTCCTTCTTTCCTTTTTTCATTACTAACAGCAATTAATGCATGATTTATTCGAATTTTAGTTGACTTATGCACTCATTCGAATTTGAGTTATATTTGACAATAAGGGAAATAAACCCGTTCATTAACTCTTAATTTGTTAAATTATGGTTATATTATATGGATAATTTGATAATCATATCCCTTACAAGTTGAATGAAACACCCAAAAATAATTCTGCAGGTCAAAATGGCATGAGTCTTGAGGTGGCTGTAACACTTATTCTGTATGAATTTTAGAATATATAATTGTTTTGACCTAAGTATTTTACAACTGTAGCTTAAACTTTATATTTTGTTTCCCTTCAAAACAATAGCAAATTTACATTTGAAAGATAAGATGGTGGAGGAAACTAAGAATAACAAAGAACAACTTTCATACAACACAATTTTGTCAAACTTCATTTTACCTCTGGTTTGCTAGAGTTTAAGTATAGAGCGGGCACACGAAAGATGGACATATTGGACAAAAGTTCTCCATCCTCGAGTGAAACTTTTAATGTTTTGAAGTAACAAATTATTGCATATTATCATTAAGTGTTCGAAAGTAGAATCTTAGAGTTGATAACGCTGCATTGGTTGCCACATTACACAGTTTGTTATATTAAAACAAAACACATTATCATTAGAGTGAAAAATGTCTCTTGAAAAAGGAAGATGCTGAAATGAAAGATAACATCACCGTGTAGGAATTATTAGAAGGATATAGAAGAACCGAGAGGTGAAGATGCACAAGTAGACATCGAGACAAGTGATATTTTGGTGTGGCGATCTGATATTTGTTAGAAAATAAATTGTAACATAAAAAATTGTTAATCTAAAAAATAGTTTGCTAGAATATATATTTGTCGAAGATTGATATCATAGGCCAACAAATACTGCCCAGGTAAATGTTTGCAAATAAAAGGAATTTTTTTATGTTGAGTATTAAAAATAAAAATAACTAGGCTCATGGTTTTATACATTTTCCTAAACCCTAAGGTAGACCTTCCATAAAAGAAGTCGTATTTTTTAATTTACTAAGTTATTCTTACTATTTATATTAATGAATTAAAAATAAAAATCACAATATAAGTGACAGATTTTTCATTTTTTGTGGCTATTTCTATACTTGGTCTATTTTTTTTTCAATTAGATTTCTGGACTTCAACGAGCCCATAGTTGAAATATCACGTTTGTCTAGTCAAATCAAAGAACTGAAATCGTGAATTTGACCACTAAAATCAGAGAATTGAGTTCATGCATAAGCTCTTAATGGGATTTGTAAAATCAAGCATTATTTTATTTTATAAACATTTTTGGGTTAGTTTGAATTGAAATTTTAAACCTGCTCCTAAGGATTTGACTGGCCTAATTCCATTTTTTATATTTGAATGCTGAAAATTCAGTAATTAAATTCTCGGATTTGACAAGTTAACCTGATTTTTTTAATAAGACCAGTAAACCTGATTATTGAAATCTTGTAATTTTCGACCATTCAAACCGAGAAGTGAACTCTTTGGTTGATATTCAATTGCCTAGTTTTCAGTACTTTATAATTCTATAAAGGAGAGAGTTAAGCGCCTCAGCGTACTTTATAAAAAAAGCGCCTCGGCGTATTTCTCTGTCCTAAGAACTTCTGTAATTATTTAATTTATTTCTTTTAATGCAAAAACAGTATAGAAACTATTAATAATTTTATTAATTTTTGTCATAGATTCATATTATATTGATATACCCATTAATGACAATCGCATGAGACAACTAATGAAAACTGCATGAATCATATCATGGTTGTAATAATTGCAGATTTTCAGACTATATAATATATGTGCGGAACTGATATAATTTTCAAAATTGTAGCTTAAACTCATATTTTGTTTTCTTCCAAATAAAGTAATTTTGAGCTTTGAATGATAAGATAGTGGTGGAAACTAAAAAGAAACTGTGAAAGACTGCTAGGACAGTTGGCCACACACAATTAAGGGAGAGATCTCAAGTTCGAGCCCGGCTTGTCGGAGTTCTTTCTTAAAAAAGAACGGAAAATTCATGTCAGAAGAAACCAACTTTTTAGTTTTTGTTTTCATTTCTCACCTACTAAATAATGGCAATAGCACTCGGCCTAAAAAGATAAACAAACTGGACAAGCTTTCTACTTACTTTCTAAAAAAATGAGTAATAAAATGAATTCAATATATTTAAAGAATGAATTATTGCTGTCTTTTATTTGACCGATTTCTATATATTTTCTATATACTGTTTTCATTTTTTTAAATATGTATTGTTTACCGAATGAATTTTTATATACTGTTTATTGTCAGTTTATATGTTTTTATATACTATTTTCATTTTTTTTTCAAATATATATTATTTTACTGAATGGATTTTTTATATACTGTTTGTTTTCAGTATATATGTTTTTTCAGTTCTTATATACTGTCGCTACAGGGTCGCTACAGTCCGCCACGCAGTATTAGCTCCCAAAAATAAAATAAATTTATTGACTAGGCAGCAGTATTAGAGTCTACACTAATTCAATAAGTTAAATATTGACTAGGCAAATTCACGGAATCCTTTCTCTTTACACCATATCAATAAAAAATAAAATAAAATAAAATAAATTTCTTGACTAGGAAAATTCGTGGAACCATTTCTCCTCTGACTCCTACTTCCCCTCTAGTCACTAGTGAAATAAAGAACTCAATCCAATCCAATTCAAAATACAGTTCGAGTTTTTCTTATCTGAAATGAAATCTAACGATAGATGCGAGATCTCCCGATTATCAAATGATATTCTTTCTCATGTGATCTCACTTACTTCCCCTAAAGATGCAAGCCGCTTCCAAGTCATTTCTCCTGCGTTTAAAAGTGCTTCAAATTCAGATGCTGTTTGGGAGCGGTTCATTCCTTCGGATATCATTTCCCGTTTCGTTGACCCTCTGCCTGTTTTCTATTCAAAGAAAGAGCTCTTCTTCCACCTGAGTGACCATGATGCTCTCATAGATGATGGAACCATGGTATTTTTAATTTTTCTCATCATTAAAAGTAATTAATATTCAATTATTTAATATCAATATTTGTTAGCAATTGAATCAATTATGTTGTCATATTTGCTTGATTGATCTGTGTCCATTTTCACAATAATTAGACTTTCAGATTAGATAGAAAGACCGGAGCCAAAATTTACATGGTACGAGCTAAAAATATAGCTATTGCCTGGGCCGATACACAATACTGGCAAAGGGTTCCTTCCCATGATTCCAGGTATACCGTTTTTATCATCCAAACAACGATAAATAAATGAAACTGGTTACACTTACACCTTTAAATGATTTTATGAGCTTGCAAAATATTTTTTTCCCATTCATTCTCTCTCCATCTTATAGGTACTTTTCAATAATAGACTTTTCAGGTTTTCATAAATTTATAAATGATTTCTCAAAAATAAAGCTCCGTATATTGATAAGGATTGTTCAAATGGGACGAGAATAAATGAAATTTACAAAAATGAATAACTAATCCCTTTTTCTTTTCTTCTATGCATTCTAAGGTTTGGGGAGGTAGCCACCCTTCTTTTAGTATGGTGGTTGCGAATAAGTCACACCTTCAACATAAAGGAGCTCTCTCCTGAAACCATGTATGCTTCCTATCTTGTATTCAAGCTAGAAGATGACTCGGATGGACTGGACGATCCACAACAAACCTTTGTCACAGTCGGAAATTACCAGGCAAGACACAATGTCTGTCTGCAACCAGAAGACGACGAGATGCTTCCAGAGACAATTGGAAACATAAGATTTCCGAAAGAAAGGCAAAATGGATGGATGGAAATGGAGCTAGGAAAGTTTTATGTTGACAAGGGTGAGAGTGGTGAAGTCTCTACGGGACTAGAGGAGATCTCAAAATTGTATTCGAAGAGAGGTTTGATTGTTGAAGGCATTGAGATAAGGCCTAAGGAGATTGATCATTAATCGTTTGGTTTTTTTTTATTTTTTAGAAAATTTGAAGAGAGTTTATGTTATTCCCCTTCCACATGTAAAACTTTTTTCCATATATTGTTGAGATATTTGCAATCCTGTATATATATACAAAATAAACAAAAACTATGGAAAACTCCAAAAAAAAAAAAAAATCTGGTAGAAAAAAGACTCGGCACGAGAATTTTGTGAGTAAAAAAAGAGGCCCAAACAGGTAAAATAAAAAACATCGCAAGACAGAAAAAATTCGTCCGTCCAAATCTCTTCATCTTTTTATGTAAATCGCCGCCGCCATAAAGAGGCTTGCCGCCTCAGTTTTTTTCTCTCCAAGTCAAAAGTACCTTCTCTTAGACAAAAACCGCCACCTAGCTTTGTCTAGTGTTCTGTCTCTCCGACCATCTCTCCACCTCTATCTCTCCTCTGAATACCAATACTCCCTCATTGATATGCTTCACTAAACCTAATTCATCCTACTACTTCAATTAATATCGAACCACCTCTCATTTCTTCTTTAAAAGCTCTACGACATCACTCCATATCACAAACATAAAGACCGTACGTTGAGAGTTGCTTTGAATTTAAATCCCCTCCTTCCTGATACAAATTATTCACCATTAATTCAAGTGAGGTGGGAAATGATTAATCGTTTGTTGACACATAATTTTCTTTTCACTATTCAAAAAAAGAATTTTCTTTTTCATCCGTTGTAACACAAGAATTTGGAGATTCAGATCAGCGCCATAAGGTGACAGACACACACACACACACACTATCAGTGAGGTTAGTGAAGTCTCTATGGGACTAGAGGAGATCTCAGTTAGCACATGGAGTAGTTACATCAAGATCCTTTTTTTTTTGTATTTCTTTCATTTCTCTCCAGACATTCATTTTAATACAACACAACTGCTTTACATTTTAATTAACGTAGTTTGTGCATATGATTCCAAAGTCTATCACATTATTTCAAAAAACATAATTTTTTATTTTTCTGATAGTTATTGATGTCGTTGTATTAATATTTTCTGAATGTACCTGGTTCGAGTTTGTTGCGTATATTTTGTGATTAGGTGGGTATTGTTGGCTCTTTATGATATGGAAAGAGAGATGCTGGAGAATTTTCGAGGGAAAGCAAATGACAAGCTCACAAGTTCTAAGAGCCATCAATTTTGAGCTACATATTTGGAGACAATGCATGTAATTATTTTTTATCTGGATTAGGTTTTGGGTACTTATGTCAAGCTCTGATATGAGATCTTTTCTATATCAAATTTTTTCTTTTTTTCAATTTCCTTTCCTATTTCTTTTCCTAATTATTTTGTTTCTTTCTTTTTATTTTTTCGTTAGTTAGTTTTTATTCTTGTATCAGCTCCTCAAAACTTTATTATTAAATTATCAACAGGAACTTTCAGGCCAGACCTGAATCCTGATTTTCAAAAAAAAAATAAAAAAAAATATTGGCTCTTTACTGAACATTATTGAAATAAAATAAAACTGTCCCTGTTGGAGTCTTCCATTCTACAACTTTTTTTTTATACTCTTCTGTTTTTCCACTATTCACTTATTACATTAGTTCTCATCTAGATGGTAGTCTTCATCCTTGAGCCTACCAGCTATTGACTAACAAGCAATTTTTTGAAGATATTTGTTCATGTGTGGATAATTGATTTTAGGCTCACTAAAATATTATGATGTTTTAATTATTAAGTAAGTCACTATAACATTATTTGGAGTATAAATACAAAAAATCATAATATTATACGGGGTAATATAAAATAATTATACCATAGGATTGTGTAAATACAAAAATCATGACATCATATGGGTGTATAATATAAATATCATGGCATTATAGGATTCAATGATGATGTATCTGATGTTTTTTTGGAGAAATGAGGGCAAGTTATAATATTCTTTTTTCTTTTTATTGTACTTTGGTGTGACTAGTTGTAAATACAACTGCTTTATTTAATATAAACAATAATAGACGACCATATATTGCATATTCTCAAAAAAAAAAAATTAGGATATTAAATATTAATTTCAATTGAATTTATTAGAGTAGAAAATGAAATAAATGATTAGAATACAACATCACGAAGTATATAGTTGGGTTGAATTTGAGTTTTTAATTTCAATCCCCAACTCAACCCAAACCATCGAAACTTAGGACTGATTCAACAGCTTTGAACTCACAAAACACTGAGTCGGATTAGATTCATTAAATTTAGTGGATTATTCAAAAACAATACACTTTTTTGGAAGTATAATTGGATGAGACAGAGATTGCAAGCTACTTTCTCAAATCTATTTTCTTTTATCAATAATCAACAAAACATCTCTGTAAATGACGCTTTCGCAATTCAAGACTAGACCACATTACTCAACTTACCTCTTTTCAACATGGCTACAAGAGAGCTGGATGAATTGATCAACCTTTTGGAGGAATGGACTTCAACAACTCTAACAGTTACCGAATTGATAGTGTCTTGGTCCTTAACAAATGATAAAAATTTCAATGCCAACTCATTTACAACATTCTGATTATATATCCTAAATACAAAACGAGCTACAATTACATTTGGAAGATTAAGATGCCGCCTAAGATTAAAATATTTATTTGGAGATTTGATCGAGATATTTTGCCGACTATTGATCAGCTACGCAAACGGGGATCTATTTTGCCGAATGTGTTTTTGCTTTGCCTGGCCGATGCAGAATGCACAAAACATCTGTTTCAGGAATGTTTTTTCACATATCAACTATTCTCTTTGATGGAACTAGATAATACAAATACCATACACACTCTCAATATGAAGGAGACCCCAAATTACAGATGGCTGCCACATATTTTTGGTTGTGGAAGGAGCGTTGTGCACGAATGTTTAGAAATGAAGCTTCTAATGTCATGACGATCACCGAATTCATCAAGGTTGATATTACTCTTTGGGAAAATCTGCTTTAGACTAATTTGTTTACGAAATTTTTAGTCTTCTTTATTCCTTTTTAATTTTACTTATTAAATTATTGTAAGGCCAATTCTCTTGGCATTCCATTATTTTAACGAATTAAGTTTTCTCTTTAATTAATATAATTACAGATGCCCAATTATAACCTGGGGTCTATTATTAAAAAAAATTATAATTTACTAAGAAATCACGCTTCTTCTTCTTCATTTATAGCCTTATTACAATTTATATGTCCACATAAAGTCTATGCATTATGACAAAGCATGCTATCTCAGGCAAGCAAGCAGTAAAACACCTAATCAACTTTCGGAAAAATTCAAATTCGAATCAATTTAAGTTCGAATCACGACGAACGCATTTAGCTTAGCTCATTTTTTCCAAAGGTAAGTTTCTTCGGTCGCATTTCTTGCGCATTGGCAATTAGTGATTTTATTTTAAAATTTACACGAATAAAATATTATATTTGCATGTTATTTTATCTTTTTTATATGCTATTTTGTTCAATTTATATATTGCTTTTATGATATTTTTTTTATTATATACTATTTTTATTTATATATTGTGTTCATCAGTATAACATCGATAAAACAACATACAGTAACTGAACAATATATAGTTCTAATATAAATTGTAGACATGGATTGATATGTGGGCTTAGTTAGCATATTATATAACTATTAACTAAATTAAGCCGTCCCTGTGCAGTAGCACGCTCGCATTACCAAGTCCACTTAAAATTCATAAGTTGTTGGCATGACACTATCACATGACAGGAAGTCACACTTCTAAGTGTCATAATTTCTTGGCGTGACTTTACGACATGACAGGGTAACATTTAAAATCGATGACTTGTTGGTATGACTTTGTCTCATGACTGGGTAATAATTAAATTTTCAGGACTTGGACATGCCAAATGCAGAGCACTTTTTCCTAATTCCATTTTCATTCTGAGAAGTGCTCTAAATGTTGAAATATTTAATTCATTTTTTTAAAATAAATTAATGGATAAATGGAGAAAATTCTAGAAGACGAAGATTATGGAATTCTCTCGATCTTCTTTAGTCAAAATAAGATAAGAATGGAATTAATGATCATAGATTTTTTCTTTAGTCAAATTTAGATAAATATGAAAGTTAATGATCATGTGAAGATATTTTACTAGATTAATTTCTAGATGTTTCATGTATGTGCTCTAAATTCACTGAGAGCTTGTTTGGTTTGGGGTTAATCTAGAATAAGAAAAGTAAAGGGAATTGAGTAAAAGAAAGGAAGATAAGATAGTTTTTTTTATTCTTGTTTGGTTTGGATGAGAGAGAAGTGAGGGTAAATGGAGAAAATAATTCAATTAAAATAAAAGTCATGAAATTTTTTTATTTATACTTTTGTTTTGCAAGCTTATATTTTTTTTTTCTCTCTATATTATTCATTTTTGCAATTATATTTATACCAATAAATTTTTTATATATAAATACTTTTGATTATACAATATAACATAATATCATTAATAATCAATTAAATTTTCTATAAATAAATATTCTCAATTTCTAATATAACATACTACCATACAATATCCAAAAAAATTTAACTAATTTATATTTGTTTGGGAGAAACTATAAATATTTTAATTTTTAGTTAACTATATTATCTTCATTTGATTAAATTGAGATAATATTTTCTAATTCTTTTTTTACACCCAAATCAAACAAGAAAAATATTTCCATTTTATACTTAACATGATATTTCCATTTAACTTGATTCCTCTTGTTTCTCTTTTTTTACCCTACCTAACCTTCAAACCAAGCATGATTAAATCATTCTCTTCCCTTTCCTTCTCTCAATCCACTCTCAAACTAAGCAAAGCCTAAATAGAGATTGGGAGGAAAGAATCTCTCTCCCACACACATACACACTCCACCCTTCTCTTTCTCTCACTTTCTTTCCCTTTTCTCTCTGGGTGTGTCTTACACAAAATTTGCTTTCAAAAATGGCATTAGCACTCGTGGGAGGATGTTTTGCTTCCGCCATTATTCCAAATTTGGTCGACAAGTTAACTAACTACCTCGCTTCCAACTTTAACATTCATCAAGACACCAAAGATTTACTTGAAGAACTCACAAGAACCCTCGTGACTATCAAGGCAACATTAGATGTAGTAGAAAGTAGTATGATGAATGCAAACCAGAGCCTGAGCGAATGGCTAAGCAAACTCAAATTAACAGCGTACGAGGCTGAAGATCTTATCGACACCTTTCACGCAAAGGCAATAGAAGCAACTGTTAAGGAAGGAAATAAGGTTAGCAATTTTGCATCCTCCTCCTGTGAAACCATTAAGCTTATGTTGCTTCCATATGAGGATTTAAAACAACTAACAAAGATAACTGATAAGTTGAAAGCATACTCAAAGGATATCGGAAATTTGATAAATTTGGTTAATTTGTCTAACAAGGATACTATTGAAAAGCAAATGATTTTAGATAGGAGAGAGACTATTTCTCATTTGCCTGATCATATGGAGCTGATTGGTCGAGAGAATGAATTAGGCTATATATTAGATATGGTTTTGGATTCAATTGACAATCCAGCACCTAGTAAGCTGAATGGGGCAAGTAGTAGTAATACTGAGGAAAATAACAGTATTGAGGGGATTATTGTTATTCCAATAGTTGGTTTAGGGGGTGTAGGTAAAACAGCTCTTGCTCAAGTTGTGTACAATAACAAAGAAGTAAAGGAATCTTTTGCTCTTTGCGCATGGGGGTGTTGTTCCGACAATTCTGATATCAAAATGCTTATGCAAAAAATTATCCAAATTTTAGGTGGAAAATTAAAATCAAATTTGTTCTCTTTAGAGCATGTTACAAGAAAATTCATTGGATTAATAAATAGTAGGAAATTTTTACTTGTGATTGATGATGTATCTAAAAGAATAGAAGACCAATGGGATGTCCTATACGCAACCTTATCTTGTGGTGCACCAAGAAGCATAGTAATAATAACCACTCAAAACAGAAAATTTGCTGATAGGGTAGCGACACTAAGTCCTATAGTTTTGGATATTCTAGACTGGAATGAGTTTTTAAAACTCTTTTATCATCACACATTTGGTAATACAACAACAACGAAGGAGAAAAAGGGAATATTAGAACCAATTGCTATATCAATAGCTGGAAAATTGCATGGGCTGCCTCTGGCAGCAAAAATAATTGGAAATTTACTAAGATTTAGAGTAGACGAGAATGAATGGAAAAGAATATCCCAAAGTGAATGGTGGAATATGCCCAGAGCTGCAGATAATATTTTACCTTCAGTAGGCCTTAATTATCAGTACCTAAGTCCTCGCTTAAAACAATGTTTTGCTTATTGTTCCATATTTCCGAAGAATTATTTGTTCCATAAGGATAGATTGGTACAGATGTGGATAGCTCACAATTTCATTCCAATAAGTAATGATGGGGTAAATAGGTTGGAGGACACTGGGAGACAATGGTTTGATGAGCTAGTTGATTATTCATTTTTTCAACCAGCTTGGGACAATAGCAAATATGTCATGCATAACATGATGCGTGATTTGGCAATTGCGGTTTCTACTGACGAATTTTTTCTTCTTAAAGAAGACACAATAAAAATCCCACAAAATGTTCGTCACATTGCAATAGAGACCAATGACCCAGAGGCAATTCGAAAAATACCCGAATTTAAGCAATTGCGCACTATATTATACTTTGGGCATTGCAAAGTTGACGGAATGTATGATGCTATCAACGAAACTTTGTCCAAGTCAAAGAATGTACGTGTGCTAGATTTATCTTACATGCACATGCAAAATAAGAAACCTCCAACAAGTATTCAACACTTGTCCCATATTCGTTTTTTAGATCTTTCTAGCACGGAAATTGAACGATTAAGTACTTCTTCATTTGAGCATTATCATTTGCAGACCCTGTATTTGCAGCAATGTGAATTTAAAGAGCTGCCAAGCAACATTAACAATTTAACTATCTTACGTCACCTATATGCGAGTGAAAAAACAATTGACCAGATTAACGGAATAGGTAAACTAACAAATCTTCAAGAGCTAAGTACATATAATATTAAAACAACAGACGGACATAGAGTAATAGAACTGAAAGATATGAACGAGATTTCAGGGAATTTAATTATCTGTGGTTGTGAAAATATTATAAGCAAGGAAGAGGCAATGCAAGCAAATATAATGAACAAAAAACACCTTTCTGCTATTGAATTTAAATGGAGTGGACAACAACGAAGAGAATCCAGTATAAACAAGGAGATACTTGAAGGGTTGGAACCACATAAAGGTATAAATGGTTTGATGATAAGAGAGTACATGGCTGTATCCTTCCCGAATTGGGTACTGCTAATTAATAATTTCTCCAATTTAAAATTCTTCTGGATTTATAGTTGTATACAAATAGATTCACTTCCATCTCTCGGGCAGCTCCCCTTCCTAAACTTGCTTAAAATTGAATATGCGCACTCTATAAAATACTTAGGTGATCAATTTTATGGAAACAATCAAATCGTTTTCCCATCATTAAATGAAATAACACTCGACAACATGTCTTGTATTGAGGAATGGTCCGATGTACAAGCTAGGCTATTTGGTCAGAATCTCTCAAAAGTCAATATATTGCAATGCAGAAACCTGAGGAATGCACCCCTTCTCTCCTTAAGCTCATCTCTTAAGGAGTTGAGAATAAATCATACCAACCACTTTACATCTCTATCAAGATGCTTAATTGGGCTAAGCTCCCTACGTTTGTTACACTTAATAGATTGCACTATGGAAATCACTATTGCTTTTTACAAATTAAGATTGCTCGAGCATTTGTGTTTAAGAGATTGCCCACAATTGTATACTGAAGGAACAATACAATCCATTGTCAACTTAAAAAAATTAGAGATTAATAATTGCCCAAATATTTTTAATAGAACCCCTAATGATAGTTTACAAGAACAGAAGAATAAGCGGTTGAAACTTCAAGAAGAGGGCCTAAGATCGCTTAAGCACCTTGATGTAGACTACAACCTCCTTCACCAAAACCATGATCTGATTCTAGGAAAGCTTCCTTCGCTACAATTTCTCCATTATAATCTCTGCGAACTCAATCAATTCACAGTTGACCAAGATGCATGGTTTCGAGGATTAACCTCATTAAAAGAGCTTAGTTTCGGTTCATGTGATTTTGAGCAGGTTCCTGCTTGCCTAACAACCCTCTCCTCCCTGAAGAAACTAAAATTCACATCATGTCGTAACCTAATTTCATTTCCCGACAATGGAATATCATTGTCACTTAGTGAGTTACACATACTTCAATGCTCTCGGGAGTTCAGTCTGCGGTGTCAACCACCTGATGGTGATAATTGGCCAAAGATTTCTCATGTCTTCTATATTAATATTGAGACTAAAACGGTGCAAAATAAGGTACACCACATCCATTTTTATATCCTCATAACTATTTAATTTCAATACTAGCTTATGCACCATAATATTTTCATCTCTTTCTTTTGTTTCCAATAACAGGGTCTAGAGGTGCGCTAATTAAGCAGAAATACCAAACACCTGTGCCATGATTGTGAGCACCAAAGGTATTAAACTAGTCAAGTTTTATGGTATTTAAAAACATATCACTTGATAAAAAGAATTGTAACGAAACTTATGTTTTTCCCGTTTTCGTGTAACAAGTGATATGTTTTCAATTTGATTGGCAGAGAAATCAATACGTATATTTTACTCCAAAGAAAACCAAAATTTCAATACTTCATTGATTGGAAGAAATTCTAAAGATATGTATATACAGATTTGTCCAATTGAAATTGATCTGAACCCGATGTGATCTGAAGAGAACCCCAGTCCACTAATTCGATAAATCTACTTTCTCAGGTTAAATTCTAATCATAACGGATTAAAGAATAAACAGAAAAAACTTACCTAAATTCGACCTATCAAGTTTTGAAGCGATGCATTAGGCAACCAGCGAGTCGTAATTGATTTGTTCCATCGAATCTTCATGTGGAATTTGGAGAGTTGAGAAGATGGTGGTGGCAGGTATATAGCTATTTATGAGTTGATTAATTCGGTCTGTCACAATTCTCTTTTTGGGCCAAACGTTTTGGATAGGTAGAAAATCAGGCCCAATTTAAACCCAAAATTTTAAGCTTCTTTTTCATTTTATTTTTTCATATTTCTAATTTTATGTTAATTGTAAATAGATGTATAATATTCAGGATTGTTTTTTCTGCGTATCATCCACAGTGCTGATAAAGTGATCACACACAATCCATTACACATCATACCATTCCGAGTTAAAAATCAAAATAACTGAACCGAATATTGACCACTCTTATTTTCTGTCTCACAATGCCAACTGTGTTTATCCATGAATAACTTCCTTGACTTCAGTCTGTTGGGACTTACAAAATTTAGAAAACAAAATGTAGTATTTAATTGTTCTTTAGACGGAAATCCTTTTGATGCATCTTCACGTTCTTGACCATTTTGTTCCGCAGACTTGACGTCCCGTCAGAGGTGACGAAAGGGTGTTTCTTAAAAAGGCGTATGTACAATTATTTTAACTTGTTTGCTGTTTTCTTTTTCAAATTACAGATTACTATGTAATATTCAGTACAATTATATAACATTCTTTTTTCATATAACAGTGTGTATAATGCCGAGTTCAAAGCCGAGGGATTCAGAAGGCTGACAAAGCCGAGTTCAAAGAATGCCTTAATTTGACGTGGAAGCAACCTTATATTCTTCGTCTTGCCTTTTCGGCCAGCATTGGCGGTCTGCTTTTTGGCTATGATACTGGTAAATCATAAAAACCTACTGCTGTCTCCTTGATTTTTCAAGTTTCGTCTAGAAAATATATCACACACACAATTTGTAGAAAAGTATTGAAGAAATTATAACTATAAAATATTAATTTGTAGGGGTTATTTCGGGAGCTCTTCTCTATATTAGAGATGATTTCAAGGCGGTTGAGAAAAGTACCGTTCTCCAGGTCCGCGTCATAAAATAATTAAAATATTCAAATTTCACATATTTTATTGCCTAAAAAAGTTTCATATATTTAACTATCAAATTAATTAAAATGTTCGAATTTCGATTAATTAACAGGAAACGATTGTCAGTATGGCAGTCGCTGGAGCCATAATTGGAGCTGCACTTGGTGGGTGGATGAACGACCGATTTGGAAGAAAACTATCGATACTTATTGCCGATGTTTTGTTCTTTATCGGTGCAATTATCATGGCTGCGGCTCCTATTCCCGGGATCATCATCTTAGGAAGAATCTTTGTGGGTCTTGGAGTAGGTAAGTATATTATGATTTTGGTGAATTTTGTTCATTTCTACTTCAGCCGATTCGATAAGTTCTCTGTAGTTTCAGACTTTTTTATCTCCTATTTACAGAAGAATATATGTAACATATCTTACTAATTGTTTCCAATAGGCATGGCTTCTATGACTGCTCCATTATACATATCGGAGGCATCTCCGGCAAGAATCCGAGGAGCACTTGTCAGCATGAACGGATTGTTGATCACCGGCGGCCAGTTCTTGTCTTATCTCATTAACTTGGCTTTCACCAGGGCAAGTTCAAACTTTACTACTAAATTTATAATATAGTTGTAACTTTCTATTTCAAACTCAAAATCAAACGATATTTTTTTTTGCGTAGACAAATGGAACATGGCGGTGGATGCTTGGTGTTGCCGGACTTCCAGCCTTGGTGCAGTTTTTGCTCATGCTTTCCCTCCCAGAGTCACCAAGATGGCTCTACAGAAGGGTACTTTCAGGAAAAAAAACATTATCAGCTCAACATTATTATTATTATCCAAAATCGTTTTTACCAGTTAAATTTAGTGACATTGAAAGATGTGAAATCAAACAATTAACTAGATATAATTTCTTTTGATGAGCAGGACAGGAAAGAGGAAGCAGAGGAAATCTTGCGGAAAATCTACCCAGCTGAGGAGCTCGACAATGAAATCGAAGCGCTTCGCCAGTCGGTTGAAGAAGAGATCGCCATTGAAGGCGCCATTGGAGAGGATGGTTTCTTTGGCAAGATTAAGAAGGCATTGAGCAATAAGGTTGTTCGTCGTGGTTTGGCTGCAGGTACTGATAAAATAAATCAAAGAAATTAAATTATATTTTTGATAATTTTTCGTCATAAAAGTACAATCTAATAAAATGATTCAGTAATTGAGTTTGATACTTTTGATTGTAGGTATCCTTTGCCAGGTCGCCCAACAATTTGTCGGCATAAACTCTGTCATGTACTATAGCCCTACAATCGTCCAACTCGCCGGTTTCGCCTCAAATAGCACTGCCTTGGCTCTTTCTCTTATCACTAGTGGGCTCAATGCGGTCGGGTCAATTGTCAGCATGTTCTTCGTCGATAGGTAGTGCAAAAGATGATTTTTTAAGATTATAGCTGATTGTCTATCAATTATGTTCATACTGAAAATTGAAAAATATGAAAAGAGTTCAGAAATTGAAAGAAAAATTGAAAGATTATAGCTGATTGTCTTTACTGGAATTATCAACAGGTCTGGAAGGAGGAGGCTGATGCTGATCAGTTTGGTCGGGATTATAGTGTGCCTCGGGTTATTGACCGGCATTTTCTATGCCGCATCGACTCATTCGCCACTCGTCAGCGCAGATGAAACCAAATTCTTTGGAAATGCTACTTGTCCAGATTTTACAGTCACATCCAAATGGAAGTGTGTTGATTGTCTGAAGGCGGCTGCTGAGTGCGGCTACTGCGCCAGTACTCCAAATAAGGTTAGTTAGCCATCCAAATATCATTCAAAAACAGTGCGAAGGATTTTGGTTATATGTCAATTTTTGTCTCTCTTTACACATATTACATACTATACAGTTACTAATTTTAGAAAATGATCGAATTATCATACATGTACAACTCATTTTTTCGGTCTTACGATGTATATTTTCTTCCTTTTTAGCTTCAACCTGGTGCATGTTTGGTGACGACCGATTTCTCAAAGGCCACATGTCATGCAAACAATCGTGAATGGTACACTCAAGGTTGCCCAAGCAACTTCGGTTGGCTCGCCCTGGTAGCTCTCGGTCTCTACATCATCTCTTACTCTCCAGGCATGGGAACCGTGCCTTGGATCGTCAACTCTGAAATATACCCTCTTCGGTTTCGTGGGACATGTGGTGGAATGGCAGCTGTTTCAAACTGGGTTTCCAATCTTGTCGTCAGCCAGAGTTTCCTTAGCATGACCGAGGCTCTAGGCACCGCCGCGACTTTCCTTTTCTTTGGATGTGTGTCTTTGGTGGCTTTAGTTCTGATTTATTTTATCGTGCCGGAGACAAAGGGGTTACAATTTGAAGAGGTGGAGAGCATGCTTGAGGAGAAGGGGTATAAGGCCTGGAAGACCAAGAGACCTTCTTTATCGCCGGCTTAAATGGTGTATTATCGACCTTTTTTTTTAAGAGGAATTATGTATTTATTAAAAATCTCGTGTATCATATTTCTTGGAGAGGAGTGATTATTTGGTATGTAACGGATTTATTTCAATGCTACAAGTTTTTTAGGTTATTTTGTTATTGTTCTTGAGTCTTTCATTTCCTTCAAATTTCTTTCGAGTAATACTAGTATCAAATGCAAAAGAAAATGAAATTAGTATACAATATACAAATAGAAAGTATCATATGTATACATAAACAAGTCTATTAGATTTTTTAATATAACATGATGGAGTATGAAAGTACATATTCCAGTATGGGGCTTAATACACACCACCAGCTTATTTATCATCATCATCTCTAAATTTCAAAGAGGTATAACAGAATTACAAAAAGATATATTTATATACAAAAATTAGAATGAACATATAAAAACAATATGATATGAAAAAAATACGAATATATATTTGTCATTCATATAAAAATTTATAATATTAAAAAACACATTTGAACTTTGAGAGAGATCCTATTTTGAGTCGCCGAGATCTTTGAAAATCAATCTTTATAGCACGTTAGCACAACTGATAATCTGATATTTAACAAAATCTCTTATCTCGCTAATGGCGGAGCTTATCTCTTTTTATTGAGAGTCCAAAAAATTTCTTCTTACTAATTAATACTGTATATAAAATATTTGAGAGATAATAAAAAACATAAAAATACATATATTTCAAAAAAATTATGTACTAAAGCACTATTGATAGATATTATTTTGTCAAAATCTTAAAAAGAAGGACATATTCTCGGTCTCTGTAAAGTTGTGCCGCTACCCATTCATAGATTTTGAGTCTTATAAAAACAATATCATTGCATAAACTACCCTGCCAGCATGGCACAAATCAAAGACTAATTAACTGCCCGTTTTACCCAAATATAAATTGGAATAAAGCCCACTATCACCCTTGCCGACTTTTATCTTCTCTTTTATTTTTCTCAACTCTCCCAAAACACCAACAAAGATGAAACTCATTTTATTCTATTTTTTCTTTATTGAAAAAGGTGTGGTAAACTAAGGAAAGTGAAATACACCAGATAAACTTGAGTGGAGGGGGAAAAGGAAAGTAGGTTTATTGTGCATCTTTTATTTTCCTTTGTCCATGAGTCATTTGTCTTTGGGAGGGGTAGAATAATTGCACTAGACACCATCATGTCATCATTTCATTGGAAATTTGGACGGCGAAGTCTGAATTTGACACCTTAACCCTTCAATTGGATAGTCATTTTCCTTTTTTTTTATCAGTTGAGCACTAAAAGTTTTGTTAAATTTGACCTATAAGCAAGCGATAATGTGTGTATAGACCACATGAAAAAAAATAGTCAATGCATACAAAGTATGGTTAGTATATTTCTCATATTCTTGAAAATTAGCTTATGAAACTTCAAAGTTGATTAAATTAGTTTGAGTTTTGTTCATTCAATATTTTTTGGTGTGATGTTAGCTACTTTTTTATGTTTTACAAGAGACATGACACGCACCACCTGCTTATTTGTCACTATTATTGTCAAAATACAGAAAGTTATAACTGGATTACGTATATTGCTATAATAATGGAATAAATTTATATAAATATACTGATGTTTAAGCAGGTGATATGAATGTTTTTTTCTACAAAACTGATGTTTGCTTTATGTTAAAGTTAAAAGACATGATTGAAATGAGAGAAAGGAGTCAATCTAATAGTTGAGAGTTAAAATTAGACAAAAAAAAAACATAATGGTTCAATTCCCCAAAGCATTGCTTTCTTAGATTCCTTGGAAGTTTTGAACTTATCAATCAATAATTTATCTGGACAAATTCCGTCTGGACGCCAGCTACAAACTTTCACCGACCCATCAATCTATGAAGGAAATCCCAAGCTTTGTGGACCTCCATTGATCAAAACTTGTTCTTCTCGTGGTTCTTTCAATTCTGAGCCGATTAAAAGCACACACAATGAAATGGATGATATGATTTGGTTCTATGTAAGCATGATACTGGGTTTTGTTTTTGGATTTTGGGGTATTGTAGGTCCTTTGTTGTTTAAAACATATTGGAGGTACCTGTTTTATGGTCTTGTCGATTGCATAAAAGATAGGTTTTGATAAATATTATATGTACTATTAAATAGGTTTTTCTAAATATTATATGTACTATTAAATTTATAGAATCTTTCGTGAGAATAATGTATTTGTGCTACATTTTTTTTTAGATGAAATTTGGAGGGGGCTCAAGGTCCCTCGTCCAACTGTGTAGTTGTGCTACTTTTTATATGTAGTATTAAATTTATAGGTTGAAAAAACTTCTTTGATGTTGTTTGCTAAATGTAATATACTTTTATCAAAAACTCAAATATATCTATTTATTCTTTGCTTGCACATTGGTTAGAAACTGCGGTTAGTAATTTAATCAAGGGATTTAAATATTGAGGCTACCAGTGTTGTAAATATAAAATCTGTCTTAAATATATAAAATATTGTCTCCAGTTGGCTCGGGCTCGGTTAGCTGAAAGAAAATTATATGAACCTGACATGATTAATATATAAGAGTTCAAATGGTTTAACATATCAGAGGGAAACTCAGCAGAATGTACCATCTTCAAATCTTGTAAGAATGCAGTCGCTTTTGTTTAATTTTGTTATAAAATCATGAGCTTTTTAAATAAAAAAATCAGACTTACAATTCTTGATTAAAATCATCTTTCTTTTGTCTTTTGCATTAGATACAGCATAATATTAACGGCAAATTGCCTATGGGTTTGACAGAAGTAATACTGAAATTAATAATAAGCAGATAAAATGGTGAGGTTGAGAATCACTCACCTTACTCACAGGTCGCCTCTTTGCAGTCGCAGAATCCAACAGAGCTTGCTTCCCGCAGAGTTCTATTCAGAAAAGAATTGGGTTGAGAAAACAATTCCGGGTTGATAATAGTCGAGAATTGAAATCATGGAAACTTCTGCCGTTTCGACTTCTGTGGACGAATTTGACAGGGCATTTTAATGAAACCTTCCTTTCATGGGCCAAGGTCTGTTCCAAATAAAATAATTAATTGAAAATTTTACAGGCTAGGTAATGAAATAAAATATTAAAAAAGGCCCTTGAAAATTTATGGGCTGTCTCAAATATATCCAAGTCAAATGTGTTATTGTTACACTGATTACCAGCTAGCAAGATGTTGATTTAACTCTCATATTGATTATAAAAAGAAAAATTGAACAAAATTCATATTAATATATTGATCTATTAACTAGCCTATTTAACCCACATATAAATTGGAATAAGCCCACTATCACCCCTTCTCACACTATTATCCAACGGAGAGGAAAGAGATTCGATTCAACCATTTCCAACGACCTGCTGCCTTGACTAAATTTTTGGCAGTCACTTTTGCTCGTCGTTTGAAGTTCATTCACGTTAGGTTCGAGTTCGTTCGTTAAATGATTCGTTCGATTTTCCGTTCGAAAGAAATGAATAAATCATGTCCGTTCGAATAATTAACGAACCGAGCATAAATACACCCACATTCTTTCGATTGTTCGGTAATATGTTCGAATATATATTTATTAATCCAAAATATATATAGTTATTACTTATATATCCAATAAAACTTTCCCCCATTCCAATCCAATGAACCATTAAAATCAGTATTGACCCAAGAATTAGGATATATAATATTTTTATATTTATAAAATTTTGTTAGTCCGATGCAATTTTTTATTTTATTTTGCTCATTCCTAAATTTTAATCATCCCTGGCCCAACTTTACGACTCTTTTCTCTTCTCTTCTTTTTGAGTTTCTGATCGATTAACCCTAATTATTATTCATAATCGCCTCTTTCTCATACACGATTCTGTTCTCTCTCACGATCTTACCAACGATTTAAATTATGTTGTGTTGATATTTATTTATATTTTTATGAAATCTGACCAACAAAGTTAGTGTTGACTAATTTGTTTTGGTTACTATGTTCATGTTGTTCAATGCAATTTAAATGTATTATTCGATTTTACCGGCTCAGCTCGACTCAGTTTTTACGCATCTAACAGAAGAAATGACAACATTTTTTTTTCCATTTTATTTGAATTTTATTCAGTTCTAAATCTTTAATTAAGAACTTACTATTTTTCAAGCAGTTTGATTATTTTTTTTTATGATGTGTTTATACTTATATAATAAAATATAATTATGTATGTTAGAATTTTTTTAATTTGTATTATTGCATATTTTTTTCGGCTTAACTAAAAACCAAAACAAAATTCATCCCTAAATTTTTTATTTTATTTTGCTCATCCCTAAATTTTAATCATCCCTGGCCCAACTTTACGACTCTTTTCTCTTCTCTTCTTTTTGAGTTTCTGATCGATTAACCCTAATTATTATTCATAATCGCCTCTTTCTCATACACGATTCTCTTCTCTCACGATCTTACCAACGATTTAAATTATGTTGTGTTGATATTTATTTATATTTTTATGAAATCTGACCAACAAAGTTAGTTAAAATTTGAATATTTAAACTCATAATGAATAAGAATTAAAACTATTATTTTGTTCATTGTTCGAAATCCGTTTGCTAAATTGTTCATTCGCTAAATGGTTTGTTGGATTTTCTATTCGAAATAAACGAACCAAACCTCGTTCATTTGAATAATTAACGAACCGAACATGAACATGATTGCGTTCGGTTCGGTTCGGTTCGGTTCGTTAACAGCCCTATGTCTATGAAAAATCTTGTGTATAATATTTATTGGAGAGGAGTAATTGTTTGATATGTAATGGATTTTTTTCAGTGTTATATGCACTTAAAGCGATTTAATAATTTGGTAATGAAACTCATTGACTGTGGGTCTTCGTTGAATTGTCCTCTTTAACCTGATTGTGTCTGAACGAGGCAAATCATAAACCATATATATTTGAACAGTTCTATGAAAGCTCTATCTCTGGCTCATAATTTTTGCAGCACTTCAACACGGCAAGCCCAATCTGAGTCAAATTTATTTTCCTAGATAATGAAGGCATTTACTACAAGAACAAAATTAATTCTAATTCTATATTATTTTTTAATTAATTTCTTAATTACTTAATCGATTTGTGAATTGTATACCTTAGCTATCTTTTTCAGACAAATGGCAACCAAGTCAAGTGAAATCAAGTCATGAACCACATCCTACGCTAACGTTTTATTGACCGACTTTATATGGAAATGAGACTTCTTAATCAAGTCATGAACCACATCCTACGCTAACAAACTTCTTCGGTCTTCTTCCTTAGGAACAGGAGTAGGAACTTTCTATATCTAGGCAGTAATAAAATAGAAAAATAAAATAAATTTATTCTTCATGGCATAGAAGTTTGACTAGCTAGGCAAATTCATGGAACTTTCCTCCTATAGTCCTAATTCTTCGGCCAAGTCAATATATATAGTGTAATAAAGAATACATATTCATTCCAACTCAAAATAAAATAACAAGATTTTTTACCTGAAATGAAACCTTAGGATAGATGCGAGATCTCCCGATTATCAAATGATATACTTTCTCATCTGATCTCACTGACTTCCCTAAAGACGCCTGTTGTTGTGAAGCCGTTTGTTCTGAATTTAAAGCTGCTTCACATTCAGATGATGTCTGGGAGCACTTCGTTCCTTCAGACATCATTTCAATGAGTATTGGTGCATATATGAATTCTTCTATTTTTATTATAATATATTGATATTTTAGATACAATAAAATGTAAAATATTTTAAAAAGATAGTAAATTTTTCCAAACAAAATATTATATTTGAACATTTATACCTTGTATGAATTAAATTATAATACTTTTTTTATGAAACTATATTAATGGTGCACAAAAATGTTGACCAGAAAATAATAACATAATTGTAATAATAAGTTTTTCTAATAATACTTTTGTGCCCTGAGATGCATGTACTACATCCGAAAATGAACTTACAATTTTAAAATATAACGTTACTTAAAATTAACCTTATATCCAATATATATTAATTTTTTGTAATATAGAAGGTTATTATTTTTTAAGATGTCAAAAAGTTCTTTACATTATAAACACTTCAAAAAACAACACAATTATTAAAAAAATAAAAAATAATAACATTACATAACTTACCTAAATTTTATATATGAATTCTATCGTGTGGACTGTTTCGCATTTGACGATTATTTATTTGTTATATGTTTAAAGTAATTTAATACTTATTTATTGAATAAAAATAGAAAAAATATTTATTGAACAAAAATGAACAATTAGATAATTCAAACTATAAACCTGAACATAAAACAATAATTTATCATCTTAACATTACAAGAGTAAAAAATATAAAAATTCGTCTTCAAATTGTTCACTTTTTTAGGAATCGTGCAGATCCAGTCAGGTTCATGTTGTTCAATGCAATTTAAATGTATTATTCGATTTTACCGGCTCAGCTCGACTCAGTTTTTACGCATCTAACAGAAGAAATGACAACATTTTTTTTTCCATTTTATTTGAATTTTATTCAGTTCTAAATCTTTAATTAAGAACTTACTATTTTTCAAGCAGTTTGATTATTTTTTTTTATGATGTGTTTATACTTATATAATAAAATATAATTATGTATTTTAGAATTTTTTTAATTTGTATTATTGCATATTTTTTTCGGCTTAACTAAAAACCAAAACAAAATTCAGTTTATTTCTTACATTTTAATTCGGCTTGGGAAGGTTCGAGTAAATCCGACTAATGGGCAACATTCAGAACATGTATTTACTATGCCAGTCATTATAGTATATTGAGATTACTTCCTACAACTTTGATCCAAAATATTCATTAATTTGTATTAACAAATTCAAATGACTAAATACTAATATCCTAATATGATGTATTTGACAAATTAAATAATCAAACTAAAATTAAATGAGTAGTCAAAGAATTTCTTATATATATTACAAACTTAAAAAAGTTATAATGATATTTATAACTAATTATTGAGATTGGAGAACATATTGGTTCTTGTTTTATATTGCAATTGTAATTTTGAGATACTAAATTGATAGATGATACTATTTATGTAATGATTTATGGCAAATTTCAAAAGAACAAAAATGGTTCAATTTATGAAAGATATGCAATTAGAATAAAATTAAATAATTGTTTTATATTTTGTTTATTCCAATTAAACTAAGATTAATTTATTAGGAGATATGAAATTATTGACACGTGCGTGCCAGAATCTAGTTATCATACAAGGAAGAAGCTAATGATTTTGGCTGTTGGAGTGGTTTTGAAATTTATTTATTCTACTTTTATTGTTAACTAGGAGAAGTTTGGCATTCTTTAATTTATTGCTAATTAAAAATAAAATGATTTATTATAATATATTTTAAAAATTCAATTATGTAAATTTAATTATAAATATATATTTTATATATAAGTGTCTTTCATATAATTTTTTCTATATATTCTATCTACATATATATACTTGTGTGAGATACAAAATTGAAGTTAAATCATTACAATACGGAGTTAAAACATAAAAATTTGCACGAAACTATATGAATGGACAAATCATAAGCCAAGTTTATTTTTCAAATAACAATAAATTGTGCGCGCAAGCTCAATTTAATCAAGTCCAGTTACAAAACATCTATTATTGGATGGAGCAAAGAAAATGAAACAAATAAGACGAAAAAAAAGTAAAAATGTGATTAAAAAAAAAACAGTACGAATATTTACAAATCATGAAAGAATAGTTAATAGTTAGCAATTTTCCCCTGTTAAACCAAGTTTGATATGAAACACTACAATCACAATCCCCTTTTTCAGATTATTTTCCACAATGATAGAGGCTTAAAACAGCAAGAAAAAAATTGTCTCTAAGCAGGGGATATTACACAATAATTTTCTCTCTCAAGGCAAGCCGTCGTGAATGGTAGACTCAAGGCTGCCCAAGCAACTTCGGTTGGCTCGCTCTGGTCACTCTCGGTCTCTACATCATCTCTTACTCTCCAGGCATGGGCACCGTGCCTTGGATCGTCAACTCTGAGAATCTACCCTCTTCGGTTTCGTGGGACATGTGGGGGAATGGCAGCTGTTTCAAACTGGGTTTCCAAACTGGTCGTCAGCCAGAGTTTTCTTAGCATGACTGAGGCTCTAGGCACCGCGGCGACTTTCCTTTTCTTTGGATGTGTGTCTTTGGTGGCTTTGGTTCTGATTTATTTTATCGTGCTGGTGACGAAGGGGTTGCAATTTGAAGAGGTGGAGAGCATGCTTGAGGATAAGGGATGTAAGGCATGGAAGATCAAGAGACCTTCCGTACCGCCGGCATAAATGGTGTATTAAGTATTATCGACTTTTTTCGAAGAGGAGTTATCAATTATGTTTATATGAAAAATCTTGTGTATAATATTTATTGGAGAGGAGTAATTGTTTGATATGTAATGGATTTATTTCAGTGTTATAAGGTTTTGGGGGTTATTTTGTTATTGTTCTTTAGTTTTTGATTTCCTTACTTCAAATTTCCATATAGTAATACAAGTTTTATTCAAAAAACAAATTTTAGAGTAAGAAAAGTAGTATATAATGCAAAAAAAAGACTAGTATACAATAGAAAAAAGAGATCAAATGACCAAAGAATCCAATCGGAAGCACAAGAAATCTTTATCGCTTTAGCGCTAATCAACCCTACGACCCAAAGAGACAAGCCGAGATGGAGATGGAAGGTATCGTGTCAATTCATAACACAATCGGCTTATAAGGTGCTTCACCTAACACATACAATATCCAAGGATAATCAAAGGTTGTGGAAAATCAAAGGTCCCGAAAAAGTCCGATTCTTTGGATGGCAATTGCTATTGGGTCGACTGATGATCCAAGATAACCTTGTGACAAGAGGCTGGCCTAATAATGGAGAATGCTCGATGTGTCAACAACACGTCCTTGAGACGACGATGCACTTGTTCTTACATTGCGATTTTGCAAAATTGATATGGCTACAAAAGGGCATGGACACCGATGTGACGACAACTGTCAAGAACTTTTGGGCAGAGCAAGGAAAAGGGAAGAGCAAGGAAGAACGAATCCGGTGGGACACGGAATGGCTAAGTGTATATTGGAGCATTTGGAAAACTCGAAATCAACACATTTTTCGACAAAGAAGACCTTCTCAATCGGCGACCGTGGCTGAAATAAACGACCAGACGGCAAAATGGAGAGAACATTGTTAAAATTAGAGGGTCCCGTCTGTTGTGCCTTGATTTATGTAGCTCTTTCAACCCTCCTTTGAGGGATGTAGTTCTCCTTTTATTTTTATTTATCTTTTTCCCTCTGTAAAAACTTTCTAAAACAAAATTTATTTTATATTATATCTCAGCAAGGCAATTTGCCTGCTGAAACTTCACAAAAAAAAAGAAAAAAGGTATTTTTTATCAAATATGCATTTAAAGCGATTTAATAATTTGATAATGAAACTCATTGACTGTGGGTCTTCGTTGAATTGTCCTCTTTAACCTGATTATGTCTGAACGAGGCAAATCATAAACCATATATATTTGAACAGTTCTATGAAAGCTCTATCTCTGGCTCATAATTTTTGCAGCACTGCAACACGGCAAGCCCAATCTGAGTCAAATTTATTTTCCTAGATAATGAAGGCATTCACTGCAAGAACAAAATTAATTCTAATTTTATATTATTTGTTAATTAATTTCTTAATTACTTAATCGATTTGTGAATTGTATAACTTAGCTATCTTTTTCAGACAAATGGCAACCAAATCAAGTGAAATCAAGTCATGAACCACATCCTACGCTAACGTTTTATTGACCGACTTTATATGGAAATGAGACTTCTTAATCAAGTCATGAACCACATCCTACGCTAGCAAACTTCTTCGGTCTTCTTCCTTAGGAACTGGAGTAGGAACTTTCTATATCTAGGCAGTAATAAAATAGAAAATAAAATAAATTTATTCTTCATGGCATAAAAGTTTGACTAGCTAGGCAAATTCATGGAACTTTCCTCCTAGTCCTAATTCTTCGGCCAAGTCAATATATATAGTGTAATAAAGAATCCATATTCATTCCAACTCAAAATAAAATAACAAGATTTTTTACCTGAAATGAAACCTTAGGATATATGCGAGTTCTCCCGATTATCAAATGATATACTTTCTCATCTGATCTCACTGACTTCCCTAAAGACGCCTGTTGTTGTGAAGCCGTTTGTTCTGAATTTAAAGCAGCTTCACATTCAGATGATGTTTGGGAGCACTTCGTTCCTTCAGACATCATTTCTCGTGCCACTGATCCTCCGCCTGTTTTGCTTCAAAGAAAGAGCTGTTCTTGCTCCTGAGTGATATGACACTCTCATAGAAAATGGAACCATGGTATTTTTATCATGGGTGCATCTTTCATGCCCATCAAAAAAATTGAGCAGATCAAAAAATATTTAACTGGATTGAATCCTAGCCCTCCATCACACAAGAGGCAATTTTGTCATACTGGGCCAAAAAAGATTGACCGGTCACCCTTTCCCTTCGTTCATCTCTCTCCTTACGCTCTTTTCCTTCTTTCCTTTTTTCATTACTAACAGCAATTAATGCATGATTTATTCGAATTTTAGTTGACTTATGCACTCATTCGAATTTGAGTTATATTTGACAATAAGGGAAATAAACCCGTTCATTAACTCTTAATTTGTTAAATTATGGTTATATTATATGGATAATTTGATAATCATATCCCTTACAAGTTGAATGAAACACCCAAAAATAATTCTGCAGGTCAAAATGGCATGAGTCTTGAGGTGGCTGTAACACTTATTCTGTATGAATTTTAGAATATATAATTGTTTTGACCTAAGTATTTTACAACTGTAGCTTAAACTTTATATTTTGTTTCCCTTCAAAACAATAGCAAATTTACATTTGAAAGATAAGATGGTGGAGGAAACTAAGAATAACAAAGAACAACTTTCATACAACACAATTTTGTCAAACTTCATTTTACCTCTGGTTTGCTAGAGTTTAAGTATAGAGCGGGCACACGAAAGATGGACATATTGGACAAAAGTTCTCCATCCTCGAGTGAAACTTTTAATGTTTTGAAGTAACAAATTATTGCATATTATCATTAAGTGTTCGAAAGTAGAATCTTAGAGTTGATAACGCTGCATTGGTTGCCACATTACACAGTTTGTTATATTAAAACAAAACACATTATCATTAGAGTGAAAAATGTCTCTTGAAAAAGGAAGATGCTGAAATGAAAGATAACATCACCGTGTAGGAATTATTAGAAGGATATAGAAGAACCGAGAGGTGAAGATGCACAAGTAGACATCGAGACAAGTGATATTTTGGTGTGGCGATCTGATATTTGTTAGAAAATAAATTGTAACATAAAAAATTGTTAATCTAAAAAATAGTTTGCTAGAATATATATTTGTCGAAGATTGATATCATAGGCCAACAAATACTGCCCAGGTAAATGTTTGCAAATAAAAGGAATTTTTTTATGTTGAGTATTAAAAATAAAAATAACTAGGCTCATGGTTTTATACATTTTCCTAAACCCTAAGGTAGACCTTCCATAAAAGAAGTCGTATTTTTTAATTTACTAAGTTATTCTTACTATTTATATTAATGAATTAAAAATAAAAATCACAATATAAGTGACAGATTTTTCATTTTTTGTGGCTATTTCTATACTTGGTCTATTTTTTTTTCAATTAGATTTCTGGACTTCAACGAGCCCATAGTTGAAATATCACGTTTGTCTAGTCAAATCAAAGAACTGAAATCGTGAATTTGACCACTAAAATCAGAGAATTGAGTTCATGCATAAGCTCTTAATGGGATTTGTAAAATCAAGCATTATTTTATTTTATAAACATTTTTGGGTTAGTTTGAATTGAAATTTTAAACCTGCTCCTAAGGATTTGACTGGCCTAATTCCATTTTTTATATTTGAATGTTGAAAATTCAGTAATTAAATTCTCGGATTTGACAAGTTAACCTGATTTTTTTAATAAGACCAGTAAACCTGATTATTGAAATCTTGTAATTTTCGACCATTCAAACCGAGAAGTGAACTCTTTGGTTGATATTCAATTGCCTAGTTTTCAGTACTTTATAATTCTATAAAGGAGAGAGTTAAGCGCCTCAGCGTACTTTATAAAAAAAGCGCCTCGGCGTATTTCTCTGTCCTAAGAACTTCTGTAATTATTTAATTTATTTCTTTTAATGCAAAAACAGTATAGAAACTATTAATAATTTTATTAATTTTTGTCATAGATTCATATTATATTGATATACCCATTAATGACAATCGCATGAGACAACTAATGAAAACTGCATGAATCATATCATGGTTGTAATAATTGCAGATTTTCAGACTATATAATATATGTGCGGAACTGATATAATTTTCAAAATTGTAGCTTAAACTCATATTTTGTTTTCTTCCAAATAAAGTAATTTTGAGCTTTGAATGATAAGATAGTGGTGGAAACTAAAAAGAAACTGTGAAAGACTGCTAGGACAGTTGGCCACACACAATTAAGGGAGAGATCTCAAGTTCGAGCCCGGCTTGTCGGAGTTCTTTCTTAAAAAAGAACGGAAAATTCATGTCAGAAGAAACCAACTTTTTAGTTTTTGTTTTCATTTCTCACCTACTAAATAATGGCAATAGCACTCGGCCTAAAAAGATAAACAAACTGGACAAGCTTTCTACTTACTTTCTAAAAAAATGAGTAATAAAATGAATTCAATATATTTAAAGAATGAATTATTGCTGTCTTTTATTTGACCGATTTCTATATATTTTCTATATACTGTTTTCATTTTTTTAAATATGTATTGTTTACCGAATGAATTTTTATATACTGTTTATTGTCAGTTTATATGTTTTTATATACTATTTTCATTTTTTTTTCAAATATATATTATTTTACTGAATGGATTTTTTATATACTGTTTGTTTTCAGTATATATGTTTTTTCAGTTCTTATATACTGTCGCTACAGGGTCGCTACAGTCCGCCACGCAGTATTAGCTCCCAAAAATAAAATAAATTTATTGACTAGGCAGCAGTATTAGAGTCTACACTAATTCAATAAGTTAAATATTGACTAGGCAAATTCACGGAATCCTTTCTCTTTACACCATATCAATAAAAAATAAAATAAAATAAAATAAATTTCTTGACTAGGAAAATTCGTGGAACCATTTCTCCTCTAACTCCTACTTCCCCTCTAGTCACTAGTGAAATAAAGAACTCAATCCAATCCAATTCAAAATACAGTTCGAGTTTTTCTTATCTGAAATGAAATCTAACGATAGATGCGAGATCTCCCGATTATCAAATGATATTCTTTCTCATGTGATCTCACTTACTTCCCCTAAAGATGCAAGCCGCTTCCAAGTCATTTCTCCTGCGTTTAAAAGTGCTTCAAATTCAGATGCTGTTTGGGAGCGGTTCATTCCTTCGGATATCATTTCCCGTTTCGTTGACCCTCTGCCTGTTTTCTATTCAAAGAAAGAGCTCTTCTTCCACCTGAGTGACCATGATGCTCTCATAGATGATGGAACCATGGTATTTTTAATTTTTCTCATCATTAAAAGTAATTAATATTCAATTATTTAATATCAATATTTGTTAGCAATTGAATCAATTATGTTGTCATATTTGCTTGATTGATCTGTGTCCATTTTCACAATAATTAGACTTTCAGATTAGATAGAAAGACCGGAGCCAAAATTTACATGGTACGAGCTAAAAATATAGCTATTGCCTGGGCCGATACACAATACTGGCAAAGGGTTCCTTCCCATGATTCCAGGTATACCGTTTTTATCATCCAAACAACGATAAATAAATGAAACTGGTTACACTTACACCTTTAAATGATTTTATGAGCTTACAAAATATTTTTTTCCCATTCATTCTCTCTCCATCTTATAGGTACTTTTCAATAATAGACTTTTCAGGTTTTCATAAATTTATAAATGATTTCTCAAAAATAAAGCTCCGTATATTGATAAGGATTGTTCAAATGGGACGAGAATAAATGAAATTTACAAAAATGAATAACTAATCCCTTTTTCTTTTCTTCTATGCATTCTAAGGTTTGGGGAGGTAGCCACCCTTCTTTTAGTATGGTGGTTGCGAATAAGTCACACCTTCAACATAAAGGAGCTCTCTCCTGAAACCATGTATGCTTCCTATCTTGTATTCAAGCTAGAAGATGACTCGGATGGACTGGACGATCCACAACAAACCTTTGTCACAGTCGGAAATTACCAGGCAAGACACAATGTCTGTCTGCAACCAGAAGACGACGAGATGCTTCCAGAGACAATTGGAAACATAAGATTTCCGAAAGAAAGGCAAAATGGATGGATGGAAATGGAGCTAGGAAAGTTTTATGTTGACAAGGGTGAGAGTGGTGAAGTCTCTACGGGACTAGAGGAGATCTCAAAATTGTATTCGAAGAGAGGTTTGATTGTTGAAGGCATTGAGATAAGGCCTAAGGAGATTGATCATTAATCGTTTGGTTTTTTTTTATTTTTTAGAAAATTTGAAGAGAGTTTATGTTATTCCCCTTCCACATGTAAAACTTTTTTCCATATATTGTTGAGATATTTGCAATCCTGTATATATATACAAAATAAACAAAAACTATGGAAAACTCCAAAAAAAAAAAAAAATCTGGTAGAAAAAAGACTCGGCACGAGAATTTTGTGAGTAAAAAAAGAGGCCCAAACAGGTAAAATAAAAAACATCGCAAGACAGAAAAAATTCGTCCGTCCAAATCTCTTCATCTTTTTATGTAAATCGCCGCCGCCATAAAGAGGCTTGCCGCCTCAGTTTTTTTCTCTCCAAGTCAAAAGTACCTTCTCTTAGACAAAAACCGCCACCTAGCTTTGTCTAGTGTTCTGTCTCTCCGACCATCTCTCCACCTCTATCTCTCCTCTGAATACCAATACTCCCTCATTGATATGCTTCACTAAACCTAATTCATCCTACTACTTCAATTAATATCGAACCACCTCTCATTTCTTCTTTAAAAGCTCTACGACATCACTCCATATCACAAACATAAAGACCGTACGTTGAGAGTTGCTTTGAATTTAAATCCCCTCCTTCCTGATACAAATTATTCACCATTAATTCAAGTGAGGTGGGAAATGATTAATCGTTTGTTGACACATAATTTTCTTTTCACTATTCAAAAAAAGAATTTTCTTTTTCATCCGTTGTAACACAAGAATTTGGAGATTCAGATCAGCGCCATAAGGTGACAGACACACACACACACACACTATCAGTGAGGTTAGTGAAGTCTCTATGGGACTAGAGGAGATCTCAGTTAGCACATGGAGTAGTTACATCAAGATCCTTTTTTTTTTGTATTTCTTTCATTTCTCTCCAGACATTCATTTTAATACAACACAACTGCTTTACATTTTAATTAACGTAGTTTGTGCATATGATTCCAAAGTCTATCACATTATTTCAAAAAACATAATTTTTTATTTTTCTGATAGTTATTGATGTCGTTGTATTAATATTTTCTGAATGTACCTGGTTCGAGTTTGTTGCGTATATTTTGTGATTAGGTGGGTATTGTTGGCTCTTTATGATATGGAAAGAGAGATGCTGGAGAATTTTCGAGGGAAAGCAAATGACAAGCTCACAAGTTCTAAGAGCCATCAATTTTGAGCTACATATTTGGAGACAATGCATGTAATTATTTTTTATCTGGATTAGGTTTTGGGTACTTATGTCAAGCTCTGATATGAGATCTTTTCTATATCAAATTTTTTCTTTTTTTCAATTTCCTTTCCTATTTCTTTTCCTAATTATTTTGTTTCTTTCTTTTTATTTTTTCGTTAGTTAGTTTTTATTCTTGTATCAGCTCCTCAAAACTTTATTATTAAATTATCAACAGGAACTTTCAGGCCAGACCTGAATCCTGATTTTCAAAAAAAAAATAAAAAAAAATATTGGCTCTTTACTGAACATTATTGAAATAAAATAAAACTGTCCCTGTTGGAGTCTTCCATTCTACAACTTTTTTTTTATACTCTTCTGTTTTTCCACTATTCACTTATTACATTAGTTCTCATCTAGATGGTAGTCTTCATCCTTGAGCCTACCAGCTATTGACTAACAAGCAATTTTTTGAAGATATTTGTTCATGTGTGGATAATTGATTTTAGGCTCACTAAAATATTATGATGTTTTAATTATTAAGTAAGTCACTATAACATTATTTGGAGTATAAATACAAAAAATCATAATATTATACGGGGTAATATAAAATAATTATACCATAGGATTGTGTAAATACAAAAATCATGACATCATATGGGTGTATAATATAAATATCATGGCATTATAGGATTCAATGATGATGTATCTGATGTTTTTTTGGAGAAATGAGGGCAAGTTATAATATTCTTTTTTCTTTTTATTGTACTTTGGTGTGACTAGTTGTAAATACAACTGCTTTATTTAATATAAACAATAATAGACGACCATATATTGCATATTCTCAAAAAAAAAAAATTAGGATATTAAATATTAATTTCAATTGAATTTATTAGAGTAGAAAATGAAATAAATGATTAGAATACAACATCACGAAGTATATAGTTGGGTTGAATTTGAGTTTTTAATTTCAATCCCCAACTCAACCCAAACCATCGAAACTTAGGACTGATTCAACAGCTTTGAACTCACAAAACACTGAGTCGGATTAGATTCATTAAATTTAGTGGATTATTCAAAAACAATACACTTTTTTGGAAGTATAATTGGATGAGACAGAGATTGCAAGCTACTTTCTCAAATCTATTTTCTTTTATCAATAATCAACAAAACATCTCTGTAAATGACGCTTTCGCAATTCAAGACTAGACCACATTACTCAACTTACCTCTTTCCAACATGGCTACAAGAGAGCTGGATGAATTGATCAACCTTTTGGAGGAATGGACTTCAACAACTCTAACAGTTACCGAATTGATAGTGTCTTGGTCCTTAACAAATGATAAAAATTTCAATGCCAACTCATTTACAACATTCTGATTATATATCCTAAATACAAAACGAGCTACAATTACATTTGGAAGATTAAGATGCCGCCTAAGATTAAAATATTTATTTGGAGATTTGATCGAGATATTTTGCCGACTATTGATCAGCTACGCAAACGGGGATCTATTTTGCCGAATGTGTTTTTGCTTTGCCTGGCCGATGCAGAATGCACAAAACATCTGTTTCAGGAATGTTTTTTCACATATCAACTATTCTCTTTGATGGAACTAGATAATACAAATACCATACACACTCTCAATATGAAGGAGACCCCAAATTACAGATGGCTGCCACATATTTTTGGTTGTGGAAGGAGCGTTGTGCACGAATGTTTAGAAATGAAGCTTCTAATGTCATGACGATCACCGAATTCATCAAGGTTGATATTACTCTTTGGGAAAATCTGCTTTAGACTAATTTGTTTACGAAATTTTTAGTCTTCTTTATTCCTTTTTAATTTTACTTATTAAATTATTGTAAGGCCAATTCTCTTGGCATTCCATTATTTTAACGAATTAAGTTTTCTCTTTAATTAATATAATTACAGATGCCCAATTATAACCTGGGGTCTATTATTAAAAAAAATTATAATTTACTAAGAAATCACGCTTCTTCTTCTTCATTTATAGCCTTATTACAATTTATATGTCCACATAAAGTCTATGCATTATGACAAAGCATGCTATCTCAGGCAAGCAAGCAGTAAAACACCTAATCAACTTTCGGAAAAATTCAAATTCGAATCAATTCAAGTTCGAATCACGACGAACGCATTTAGCTTAGCTCATTTTTTCCAAAGGTAAGTTTCTTCGGTCGCATTTCTTGCGCATTGGCAATTAGTGATTTTATTTTAAAATTTACACGAATAAAATATTATATTTGCATGTTATTTTATCTTTTTTATATGCTATTTTGTTCAATTTATATATTGCTTTTATGATATTTTTTTTATTATATACTATTTTTATTTATATATTGTGTTCAACAGTATAACATCGATAAAACAACATACAGTAACTGAACAATATATAGTTCTAATATAAATTGTAGACATGGATTGATATGTGGGCTTAGTTAGCATATTATATAACTATTAACTAAATTAAGCCGTCCCTGTGCAGTAGCACGCTCGCATTACCAAGTCCACTTAAAATTCATAAGTTGTTGGCATGACACTATCACATGACAGGAAGTCACACTTCTAAGTGTCATAATTTCTTGGCGTGACTTTACGACATGACAGGGTAACATTTAAAATCGATGACTTGTTGGTATGACTTTGTCTCATGACTGGGTAATAATTAAATTTTCAGGACTTGGACATGCCAAATGCAGAGCACTTTTTCCTAATTCCATTTTCATTCTGAGAAGTGCTCTAAATGTTGAAATATTTAATTCATTTTTTTAAAATAAATTAATGGATAAATGGAGAAAATTCTAGAAGACGAAGATTATGGAATTCTCTCGATCTTCTTTAGTCAAAATAAGATAAGAATGGAATTAATGATCATAGATTTTTTCTTTAGTCAAATTTAGATAAATATGAAAGTTAATGATCATGTGAAGATATTTTACTAGATTAATTTCTAGATGTTTCATGTATGTGCTCTAAATTCACTGAGAGCTTGTTTGGTTTGGGGTTAATCTAGAATAAGAAAAGTAAAGGGAATTGAGTAAAAGAAAGGAAGATAAGATAGTTTTTTTTATTCTTGTTTGGTTTGGATGAGAGAGAAGTGAGGGTAAATGGAGAAAATAATTCAATTAAAATAAAAGTCATGAAATTTTTTTATTTATACTTTTGTTTTGCAAGCTTATATTTTTTTTTTCTCTCTATATTATTCATTTTTGCAATTATATTTATACCAATAAATTTTTTATATATAAATACTTTTGATTATACAATATAACATAATATCATTAATAATCAATTAAATTTTCTATAAATAAATATTCTCAATTTCTAATATAACATACTACCATACAATATCCAAAAAAATTTAACTAATTTATATTTGTTTGGGAGAAACTATAAATATTTTAATTTTTAGTTAACTATATTATCTTCATTTGATTAAATTGAGATAATATTTTCTAATTCTTTTTTTACACCCAAATCAAACAAGAAAAATATTTCCATTTTATACTTAACATGATATTTCCATTTAACTTGATTCCTCTTGTTTCTCTTTTTTTACCCTACCTAACCTTCAAACCAAGCATGATTAAATCATTCTCTTCCCTTTCCTTCTCTCAATCCACTCTCAAACTAAGCAAAGCCTAAATAGAGATTGGGAGGAAAGAATCTCTCTCCCACACACATACACACTCCACCCTTCTCTTTCTCTCACTTTCTTTCCCTTTTCTCTCTGGGTGTGTCTTACACAAAATTTGCTTTCAAAAATGGCATTAGCACTCGTGGGAGGATGTTTTGCTTCCGCCATTATTCCAAATTTGGTCGACAAGTTAACTAACTACCTCGCTTCCAACTTTAACATTCATCAAGACACCAAAGATTTACTTGAAGAACTCACAAGAACCCTCGTGACTATCAAGGCAACATTAGATGTAGTAGAAAGTAGTATGATGAATGCAAACCAGAGCCTGAGCGAATGGCTAAGCAAACTCAAATTAACAGCGTACGAGGCTGAAGATCTTATCGACACCTTTCACGCAAAGGCAATAGAAGCAACTGTTAAGGAAGGAAATAAGGTTAGCAATTTTGCATCCTCCTCCTGTGAAACCATTAAGCTTATGTTGCTTCCAGATGAGGATTTAAAACAACTAACAAAGATAACTGATAAGTTGAAAGCATACTCAAAGGATATCGGAAATTTGATAAATTTGGTTAATTTGTCTAACAAGGATACTATTGAAAAGCAAATGATTTTAGATAGGAGAGAGACTATTTGTCATTTGCCTGATCATATGGAGCTGATTGGTCGAGAGAATGAATTAGGCTATATATTAGATATGGTTTTGGATTCAATTGACAATCCAGCACCTAGTAAGCTGAATGGGGCAAGTAGTAGTAATACTGAGGAAAATAACAGTATTGAGGGGATTATTGTTATTCCAATAGTTGGTTTAGGGGGTGTAGGTAAAACAGCTCTTGCTCAAGTTGTGTACAATAACAAAGAAGTAAAGGAATCTTTTGCTCTTTGCGCATGGGGGTGTTGTTCCGACAATTCTGATATCAAAATGCTTATGCAAAAAATTATCCAAATTTTAGGTGGAAAATTAAAATCAAATTTGTTCTCTTTAGAGCATGTTACAAGAAAATTCATTGGATTAATAAATAGTAGGAAATTTTTACTTGTGATTGATGATGTATCTAAAAGAATAGAAGACCAATGGGATGTCCTATACGCAACCTTATCTTGTGGTGCACCAAGAAGCATAGTAATAATAACCACTCAAAACAGAAAATTTGCTGATAGGGTAGCGACACTAAGTCCTATAGTTTTGGATATTCTAGACTGGAATGAGTTTTTAAAACTCTTTTATCATCACACATTTGGTAATACAACAACAACGAAGGAGAAAAAGGGAATATTAGAACCAATTGCTATATCAATAGCTGGAAAATTGCATGGGCTGCCTCTGGCAGCAAAAATAATTGGAAATTTACTAAGATTTAGAGTAGACGAGAATGAATGGAAAAGAATATCCCAAAGTGAATGGTGGAATATGCCCAGAGCTGCAGATAATATTTTACCTTCAGTAGGCCTTAATTATCAGTACCTAAGTCCTCGCTTAAAACAATGTTTTGCTTATTGTTCCATATTTCCGAAGAATTATTTGTTCCATAAGGATAGATTGGTACAGATGTGGATAGCTCACAATTTCATTCCAATAAGTAATGATGGGGTAAATAGGTTGGAGGACACTGGGAGACAATGGTTTGATGAGCTAGTTGATTATTCATTTTTTCAACCAGCTTGGGACAATAGCAAATATGTCATGCATAACATGATGCGTGATTTGGCAATTGCGGTTTCTACTGACGAATTTTTTCTTCTTAAAGAAGACACAATAAAAATCCCACAAAATGTTCGTCACATTGCAATAGAGACCAATGACCCAGAGGCAATTCGAAAAATACCCGAATTTAAGCAATTGCGCACTATATTATACTTTGTTCATTGCAAAGTTGACGGAATGTATGATGCTATCAACGAAACTTTGTCCAAGTCAAAGAATGTACGTGTGCTAGATTTATCTTACATGCACATGCAAAATAAGAAACCTCCAACAAGTATTCAACACTTGTCCCATATTCGTTTTTTAGATCTTTCTAGCACGGAAATTGAACGATTAAGTACTTCTTCATTTGAGCATTATCATTTGCAGACCCTGTATTTGCAGCAATGTGAATTTAAAGAGCTGCCAAGCAACATTAACAATTTAACTAGCTTACGTCACCTATATGCGAGTGAAAAAACAATTGACCAGATTAACGGAATAGGTAAACTAACAAATCTTCAAGAGCTAAGTACATATAATATTAAAACAACAGACGGACATAGAGTAATAGAACTGAAAGATATGAACGAGATTTCAGGGAATTTAATTATCTGTGGTTGTGAAAATATTATAAGCAAGGAAGAGGCAATGCAAGCAAATATAATGAACAAAAAACACCTTTCTGCTATTGAATTTAAATGGAGTGGACAACAACGAAGAGAATCCAGTATAAACAAGGAGATACTTGAAGGGTTGGAACCACATAAAGGTATAAATGGTTTGATGATAAGAGAGTACATGGCTGTATCCTTCCCGAATTGGGTACTGCTAATTAATAATTTCTCCAATTTAAAATTCTTCTGGATTTATAGTTGTATACAAATAGATTCACTTCCATCTCTCGGGCAGCTCCCCTTCCTAAACTTGCTTAAAATTGAATATGCGCACTCTATAAAATACTTAGGTGATCAATTTTATGGAAACAATCAAATCGTTTTCCCATCATTAAATGAAATAACACTCGACAACATGTCTTGTATTGAGGAATGGTCCGATGTACAAGCTAGGCTATTTGGTCAGAATCTCTCAAAAGTCAATATATTGCAATGCAGAAACCTGAGGAATGCACCCCTTCTCTCCTTAAGCTCATCTCTTAAGGAGTTGAGAATAAATCATACCAACCACTTTACATCTCTATCAAGATGCTTAATTGGGCTAAGCTCCCTACGTTTGTTACACTTAATAGATTGCACTATGGAAATCACTATTGCTTTTTACAAATTAAGATTGCTCGAGCATTTGTGTTTAAGAGATTGCCCACAATTGTATACTGAAGGAACAATACAATCCATTGTCAACTTAAAAAAATTAGAGATTAATAATTGCCCAAATATTTTTAATAGAACCCCTAATGATAGTTTACAAGAACAGAAGAATAAGCGGTTGAAACTTCAAGAAGAGGGCCTAAGATCGCTTAAGCACCTTGATGTAGACCACAACCTCCTTCACCAAAACCATGATCTGATTCTAGGAAAGCTTCCTTCGCTACAATTTCTCCATTATAATCTCTGCGAACTCAATCAATTCACAGTTGACCAAGATGCATGGTTTCGAGGATTAACCTCATTAAAAGAGCTTAGTTTCGGTTCATGTGATTTTGAGCAGGTTCCTGCTTGCCTAACAACCCTCTCCTCCCTGAAGAAACTAAAATTCACATCATGTCGTAACCTAATTTCATTTCCCGACAATGGAATATCATTGTCACTTAGTGAGTTACACATACTTCAATGCTCTCGGGAGTTCAGTCTGCGGTGTCAACCACCTGATGGTGATAATTGGCCAAAGATTTCTCATGTCTTCTATATTAATATTGAGACTAAAACGGTGCAAAATAAGGTACACCACATCCATTTTTATATCCTCATAACTATTTAATTTCAATACTAGCTTATGCACCATAATATTTTCATCTCTTTCTTTTGTTTCCAATAACAGGGTCTAGAGGTGCGCTAATTAAGCAGAAATACCAAACACCTGTGCCATGATTGTGAGCACCAAAGGTATTAAACTAGTCAAGTTTTATGGTATTTAAAAACATATCACTTGATAAAAAGAATTGTAACGAAACTTATGTTTTTCCCGTTTTCGTGTAACAAGTGATATGTTTTCAATTTGATTGGCAGAGAAATCAATACGTATATTTTACTCCAAAGAAAACCAAAATTTCAATACTTCATTGATTGGAAGAAATTCTAAAGATATGTATATACAGATTTGTCCAATTGAAATTGATCTGAACCCGATGTGATCTGAAGAGAACCCCAGTCCACTAATTCGATAAATCTACTTTCTCAGGTTAAATTCTAATCATAACGGATTAAAGAATAAACAGAAAAAACTTACCTAAATTCGACCTATCAAGTTTTGAAGCGATGCATTAGGCAACCAGCGAGTCGTAATTGATTTGTTCCATCGAATCTTCATGTGGAATTTGGAGAGTTGAGAAGATGGTGGTGGCAGGTATATAGCTATTTATGAGTTGATTAATTCGGTCTGTCACAATTCTCTTTTTGGGCCAAACGTTTTGGATAGGTAGAAAATCAGGCCCAATTTAAACCCAAAATTTTAAGCTTCTTTTTCATTTTATTTTTTCATATTTCTAATTTTATGTTAATTGTAAATAGATGTATAATATTCAGGATTGTTTTTTCTGCGTATCATCCACAGTGCTGATAAAGTGATCACACACAATCCATTACACATCATACCATTCCGAGTTAAAAATCAAAATAATTGAACCGAATATTGACCACTCTTATTTTCTGTCTCACAATGCCAACTGTGTTTATCCATGAATAACTTCCTTGACTTCAGTCTGTTGGGACTTACAAAATTTAGAAAACAAAATGTAGTATTTAATTGTTCTTTAGACGGAAATCCTTTTGATGCATCTTCACGTTCTTGACCATTTTGTTCCGCAGACTTGACGTCCCGTCAGAGGTGACGAAAGGGTGTTTCTTAAAAAGGCGTATGTACAATTATTTTAACTTGTTTGCTGTTTTCTTTTTCAAATTACAGATTACTATGTAATATTCAGTACAATTATATAACATTCTTTTTTCATATAACAGTGTGTATAATGCCGAGTTCAAAGCCGAGGGATTCAGAAGGCTGACAAAGCCGAGTTCAAAGAATGCCTTAATTTGACGTGGAAGCAACCTTATATTCTTCGTCTTGCCTTTTCGGCCAGCATTGGCGGTCTGCTTTTTGGCTATGATACTGGTAAATCATAAAAACCTACTGCTGTCTCCTTGATTTTTCAAGTTTCGTCTAGAAAATATATCACACACACAATTTGTAGAAAAGTATTGAAGAAATTATAACTATAAAATATTAATTTGTAGGGGTTATTTCGGGAGCTCTTCTCTATATTAGAGATGATTTCAAGGCGGTTGAGAAAAGTACCGTTCTCCAGGTCCGCGTCATAAAATAATTAAAATATTCAAATTTCACATATTTTATTGCCTAAAAAAGTTTCATATATTTAACTATCAAATTAATTAAAATGTTCGAATTTCGATTAATTAACAGGAAACGATTGTCAGTATGGCAGTCGCTGGAGCCATAATTGTGGCTGCACTTGGTGGGTGGATGAACGACCGATTTGGAAGAAAACTATCGATACTTATTGCCGATGTTTTGTTCTTTATCGGTGCAATTATCATGGCTGCGGCTCCTATTCCCGGGATCATCATCTTAGGAAGAATCTTTGTGGGTCTTGGAGTAGGTAAGTATATTATGATTTTGGTGAATTTTGTTCATTTCTACTTCAGCCGATTCGATAAGTTCTCTGTAGTTTCAGACTTTTTTATCTCCTATTTACAGAAGAATATATGTAACATATCTTACTAATTGTTTCCAATAGGCATGGCTTCTATGACTGCTCCATTATACATATCGGAGGCATCTCCGGCAAGAATCCGAGGAGCACTTGTCAGCATGAACGGATTGTTGATCACCGGCGGCCAGTTCTTGTCTTATCTCATTAACTTGGCTTTCACCAGGGCAAGTTCAAACTTTACTACTAAATTTATAATATAGTTGTAACTTTCTATTTCAAACTCAAAATCAAACGATATTTTTTTTTGCGTAGACAAATGGAACATGGCGGTGGATGCTTGGTGTTGCCGGACTTCCAGCCTTGGTGCAGTTTTTGCTCATGCTTTCCCTCCCAGAGTCACCAAGATGGCTCTACAGAAGGGTACTTTCAGGAAAAAAAACATTATCAGCTCAACATTATTATTATTATCCAAAATCGTTTTTACCAGTTAAATTTAGTGACATTGAAAGATGTGAAATCAAACAATTAACTAGATATAATTTCTTTTGATGAGCAGGACAGGAAAGAGGAAGCAGAGGAAATCTTGCGGAAAATCTACCCAGCTGAGGAGCTCGACAATGAAATCGAAGCGCTTCGCCAGTCGGTTGAAGAAGAGATCGCCATTGAAGGCGCCATTGGAGAGGATGGTTTCTTTGGCAAGATTAAGAAGGCATTGAGCAATAAGGTTGTTCGTCGTGGTTTGGCTGCAGGTACTGATAAAATAAATCAAAGAAATTAAATTATATTTTTGATAATTTTTCGTCATAAAAGTACAATCTAATAAAATGATTCAGTAATTGAGTTTGATACTTTTGATTGTAGGTATCCTTTGCCAGGTCGCCCAACAATTTGTCGGCATAAACTCTGTCATGTACTATAGCCCTACAATCGTCCAACTCGCCGGTTTCGCCTCAAATAGCACTGCCTTGGCTCTTTCTCTTATCACTAGTGGGCTCAATGCGGTCGGGTCAATTGTCAGCATGTTCTTCGTCGATAGGTAGTGCAAAAGATGATTTTTTAAGATTATAGCTGATTGTCTATCAATTATGTTCATACTGAAAATTGAAAAATATGAAAAGAGTTCAGAAATTGAAAGAAAAATTGAAAGATTATAGCTGATTGTCTTTACTGGAATTATCAACAGGTCTAGAAGGAGGAGGCTGATGCTGATCAGTTTGGTCGGGATTATAGTGTGCCTCGGGTTATTGACCGGCATTTTCTATGCCGCATCGACTCATTCGCCACTCGTCAGCGCAGATGAAACCAAATTCTTTGGAAATGCTACTTGTCCAGATTTTACAGTCACATCCAAATGGAAGTGTGTTGATTGTCTGAAGGCGGCTGCTGAGTGCGGCTACTGCGCCAGTACTCCAAATAAGGTTAGTTAGCCATCCAAATATCATTCAAAAACAGTGCGAAGGATTTTGGTTATATGTCAATTTTTGTCTCTCTTTACACATATTACATACTATACAGTTACTAATTTTAGAAAATGATCGAATTATCATACATGTACAACTCATTTTTTCGGTCTTACGATGTATATTTTCTTCCTTTTTAGCTTCAACCTGGTGCATGTTTGGTGACGACCGATTTCTCAAAGGCCACATGTCATGCAAACAATCGTGAATGGTACACTCAAGGTTGCCCAAGCAACTTCGGTTGGCTCGCCCTGGTAGCTCTCGGTCTCTACATCATCTCTTACTCTCCAGGCATGGGAACCGTGCCTTGGATCGTCAACTCTGAAATATACCCTCTTCGGTTTCGTGGGACATGTGGTGGAATGGCAGCTGTTTCAAACTGGGTTTCCAATCTTGTCGTCAGCCAGAGTTTCCTTAGCATGACCGAGGCTCTAGGCACCGCCGCGACTTTCCTTTTCTTTGGATGTGTGTCTTTGGTGGCTTTAGTTCTGATTTATTTTATCGTGCCGGAGACAAAGGGGTTACAATTTGAAGAGGTGGAGAGCATGCTTGAGGAGAAGGGGTATAAGGCCTGGAAGACCAAGAGACCTTCTTTATCGCCGGCTTAAATGGTGTATTATCGACCTTTTTTTTTAAGAGGAATTATGTATTTATTAAAAATCTCGTGTATCATATTTCTTGGAGAGGAGTGATTATTTGGTATGTAACGGATTTATTTCAATGCTACAAGTTTTTTAGGTTATTTTGTTATTGTTCTTGAGTCTTTCATTTCCTTCAAATTTCTTTCGAGTAATACTAGTATCAAATGCAAAAGAAAATGAAATTAGTATACAATATACAAATAGAAAGTATCATATGTATACATAAACAAGTCTATTAGATTTTTTAATATAACATGATGGAGTATGAAAGTACATATTCCAGTATGGGGCTTAATACACACCACCAGCTTATTTATCATCATCATCTCTAAATTTCAAAGAGGTATAACAGAATTACAAAAAGATATATTTATATACAAAAATTAGAATGAACATATAAAAACAATATGATATGAAAAAAATACGAATATATATTTGTCATTCATATAAAAATTTATAATATTAAAAAACACATTTGAACTTTGAGAGAGATCCTATTTTGAGTCGCCGAGATCTTTGAAAATCAATCTTTATAGCACGTTAGCACAACTGATAATCTGATATTTAACAAAATCTCTTATCTCGCTAATGGCGGAGCTTATCTCTTTTTATTGAGAGTCCAAAAAATTTCTTCTTACTAATTAATACTGTATATAAAATATTTGAGAGATAATAAAAAACATAAAAAGACATATATTTCAAAAAAATTATGTACTAAAGCACTATTGATAGATATTATTTTGTCAAAATCTTAAAAGGAAGGACATATTCTCGGTCTCTGTAAAGTTGTGCCGCTACCCATTCATAGATTTTGAGTCTTATAAAAACAATATCATTGCATAAACTACCCTGCCAGCATGGCACAAATCAAAGACTAATTAACTGCCCGTTTTACCCAAATATAAATTGGAATAAAGCCCACTATCACCCTTGCCGACTTTTATCTTCTCTTTTATTTTTCTCAACTCTCCCAAAACACCAACAAAGATGAAACTCATTTTATTCTATTTTTTCTTTATTGAAAAAGGTGTGGTAAACTAAGGAAAGTGAAATACACCAGATAAACTTGAGTGGAGGGGGAAAAGGAAAGTAGGTTTATTGTGCATCTTTTATTTTCCTTTGTCCATGAGTCATTTGTCTTTGGGAGGGGTAGAATAATTGCACTAGACACCATCATGTCATCATTTCATTGGAAATTTGGACGGCGAAGTCTGAATTTGACACCTTAACCCTTCAATTGGATAGTCATTTTCCTTTTTTTTTATCAGTTGAGCACTAAAAGTTTTGTTAAATTTGACCTATAAGCAAGCGATAATGTGTGTATAGACCACATGAAAAAAAATAGTCAATGCATACAAAGTATGGTTAGTATATTTCTCATATTCTTGAAAATTAGCTTATGAAACTTCAAAGTTGATTAAATTAGTTTGAGTTTTGTTCATTCAATATTTTTTGGTGTGATGTTAGCTACTTTTTTATGTTTTACAAGAGACATGACACGCACCACCTGCTTATTTGTCACTATTATTGTCAAAATACAGAAAGTTATAACTGGATTACGTATATTGCTATAATAATGGAATAAATTTATATAAATATACTGATGTTTAAGCAGGTGATATGAATGTTTTTTTCTACAAAACTGATGTTTGCTTTATGTTAAAGTTAAAAGACATGATTGAAATGAGAGAAAGGAGTCAATCTAATAGTTGAGAGTTAAAATTAGACAAAAAAAAAACATAATGGTTCAATTCCCCAAAGCATTGCTTTCTTAGATTCCTTGGAAGTTTTGAACTTATCAATCAATAATTTATCTGGACAAATTCCGTCTGGACGCCAGCTACAAACTTTCACCGACCCATCAATCTATGAAGGAAATCCCAAGCTTTGTGGACCTCCATTGATCAAAACTTGTTCTTCTCGTGGTTCTTTCAATTCTGAGACGATTAAAAGCACACACAATGAAATGGATGATATGATTTGGTTCTATGTAAGCATGATACTGGGTTTTGTTTTTGGATTTTGGGGTATTGTAGGTCCTTTGTTGTTTAAAACATATTGGAGGTACCTGTTTTATGGTCTTGTCGATTGCATAAAAGATAGGTTTTGATAAATATTATATGTACTATTAAATAGGTTTTTCTAAATATTATATGTACTATTAAATTTATAGAATCTTTCGTGAGAATAATGTATTTGTGCTACATTTTTTTTTTAGATGAAATTTGGAGGGGGCTCAAGGTCCCTCGTCCAACTGTGTAGTTGTGCTACTTTTTATATGTAGTATTAAATTTATAGGTTGAAAAAACTTCTTTGATGTTGTTTGCTAAATGTAATATACTTTTATCAAAAACTCAAATATATCTATTTATTCTTTGCTTGCACATTGGTTAGAAACTGCGGTTAGTAATTTAATCAAGGGATTTAAATATTGAGGCTACCAGTGTTGTAAATATAAAATCTGTCTTAAATATATAAAATATTGTCTCCAGTTGGCTCGGGCTCGGTTAGCTGAAAGAAAATTATATGAACCTGACATGATTAATATATAAGAGTTCAAATGGTTTAACATATCAGAGGGAAACTCAGCAGAATGTACCATCTTCAAATCTTGTAAGAATGCAGTCGCTTTTGTTTAATTTTGTTATAAAATCATGAGCTTTTTAAATAAAAAAATCAGACTTACAATTCTTGATTAAAATCATCTTTCTTTTGTCTTTTGCATTAGATACAGCATAATATTAACGGCAAATTGCCTATGGGTTTGACAGAAGTAATACTGAAATTAATAATAAGCAGATAAAATGGTGAGGTTGAGAATCACTCACCTTACTCACAGGTCGCCTCTTTGCAGTCGCAGAATCCAACAGAGCTTGCTTCCCGCAGAGTTCTATTCAGAAAAGAATTGGGTTGAGAAAACAATTCCGGGTTGATAATAGTCGAGAATTGAAATCATGGAAACTTCTGCCGTTTCGACTTCTGTGGACGAATTTGACAGGGCATTTTAATGAAACCTTCCTTTCATGGGCCAAGGTCTGTTCCAAATAAAATAATTAATTGAAAATTTTACAGGCTAGGTAATGAAATAAAATATTAAAAAAGGCCCTTGAAAATTTATGGGCTGTCTCAAATATATCCAAGTCAAATGTGTTATTGTTACACTGATTACCAGCTAGCAAGATGTTGATTTAACTCTCATATTGATTATAAAAAGAAAAATTGAACAAAATTCATATTAATATATTGATCTATTAACTAGCCTATTTAACCCACATATAAATTGGAATAAGCCCACTATCACCCCTTCTCACACTATTATCCAACGGAGAGGAAAGAGATTCGATTCAACCATTTCCAACGACCTGCTGCCTTGACTAAATTTTTGGCAGTCACTTTTGCTCGTCGTTTGAAGTTCATTCACGTTCGGTTCGAGTTCGTTCGTTAAATGATTCGTTCGATTTTCCGTTCGAAATAAATGAATAAATCATGTCCGTTCGAATAATTAACGAACCGAGCATAAATACACCCACATTCTTTCGATTGTTCGGTAATATGTTCGAATATATATTTATTAATCCAAAATATATATAGTTATTACTTATATATCCAATAAAACTTTCCCCCATTCCAATCCAATGAACCATTAAAATCAGTATTGACCCAAGAATTAGGATATATAATATTTTTATATTTATAAAATTTTGTTAGTCCGATGCAATTTTTTATTTTATTTTGCTCATTCCTAAATTTTAATCATCCCTGGCCCAACTTTACGACTCTTTTCTCTTCTCTTCTTTTTGAGTTTCTGATCGATTAACCCTAATTATTATTCATAATCGCCTCTTTCTCATACACGATTCTGTTCTCTCTCACGATCTTACCAACGATTTAAATTATGTTGTGTTGATATTTATTTATATTTTTATGAAATCTGACCAACAAAGTTAGTTAAAATTTGAATATTTAAACTCATAATGAATAAGAATTAAAACTATTATTTTGTTCATTGTTCGAAATCCGTTTGCTAAATTGTTCATTCGCTAAATGGTTTGTTGGATTTTCTATTCGAAATAAACGAACCAAACCTCGTTCATTTGAATAATTAACGAACCGAACATGAACATGATTGCGTTCGGTTCGGTTCGGTTCGGTTCGTTAACAGCCCTATGTCTATGAAAAATCTTGTGTATAATATTTATTGGAGAGGAGTAATTGTTTGATATGTAATGGATTTATTTCAGTGTTATATGCACTTAAAGCGATTTAATAATTTGGTAATGAAACTCATTGACTGTGGGTCTTCGTTGAATTGTCCTCTTTAACCTGATTGTGTCTGAACGAGGCAAATCATAAACCATATATATTTGAACAGTTCTATGAAAGCTCTATCTCTGGCTCATAATTTTTGCAGCACTTCAACACGGCAAGCCCAATCTGAGTCAAATTTATTTTCCTAGATAATGAAGGCATTTACTACAAGAACAAAATTAATTCTAATTCTATATTATTTTTTAATTAATTTCTTAATTACTTAATCGATTTGTGAATTGTATACCTTAGCTATCTTTTTCAGACAAATGGCAACCAAGTCAAGTGAAATCAAGTCATGAACCACATCCTACGCTAACGTTTTATTGACCGACTTTATATGGAAATGAGACTTCTTAATCAAGTCATGAACCACATCCTACGCTAACAAACTTCTTCGGTCTTCTTCCTTAGGAACAGGAGTAGGAACTTTCTATATCTAGGCAGTAATAAAATAGAAAAATAAAATAAATTTATTCTTCATGGCATAGAAGTTTGACTAGCTAGGCAAATTCATGGAACTTTCCTCCTATAGTCCTAATTCTTCGGCCAAGTCAATATATATAGTGTAATAAAGAATACATATTCATTCCAACTCAAAATAAAATAACAAGATTTTTTACCTGAAATGAAACCTTAGGATAGATGCGAGATCTCCCGATTATCAAATGATATACTTTCTCATCTGATCTCACTGACTTCCCTAAAGACGCCTGTTGTTGTGAAGCCGTTTGTTCTGAATTTAAAGCTGCTTCACATTCAGATGATGTCTGGGAGCACTTCGTTCCTTCAGACATCATTTCAATGAGTATTGGTGCATATATGAATTCTTCTATTTTTATTATAATATATTGATATTTTAGATACAATAAAATGTAAAATATTTTAAAAAGATAGTAAATTTTTCCAAACAAAATATTATATTTGAACATTTATACCTTGTATGAATTAAATTATAATACTTTTTTTATGAAACTATATTAATGGTGCACAAAAATGTTGACCAGAAAATAATAACATAATTGTAATAATAAGTTTTTCTAATAATACTTTTGTGCCCTGAGATGCATGTACTACATCCGAAAATGAACTTACAATTTTAAAATATAACGTTACTTAAAATTAACCTTATATCCAATATATATTAATTTTTTGTAATATAGAAGGTTATTATTTTTTAAGATGTCAAAAAGTTCTTTACATTATAAACACTTCAAAAAACAACACAATTATTAAAAAAATAAAAAATAATAACATTACATAACTTACCTAAATTTTATATATGAATTCTATCGTGTGGACTGTTTCGCATTTGACGATTATTTATTTGTTATATGTTTAAAGTAATTTAATACTTATTTATTGAATAAAAATAGAAAAAATATTTATTGAACAAAAATGAACAATTAGATAATTCAAACTATAAACCTGAACATAAAACAATAATTTATCATCTTAACATTACAAGAGTAAAAAATATAAAAATTCGTCTTCAAATTGTTCACTTTTTTAGGAATCGTGCAGATCCAGTCAGGTTCATGTTGTTCAATGCAATTTAAATGTATTATTCGATTTTACCGGCTCAGCTCGACTCAGTTTTTACGCATCTAACAGAAGAAATGACAACATTTTTTTTTCCATTTTATTTGAATTTTATTCAGTTCTAAATCTTTAATTAAGAACTTACTATTTTTCAAGCAGTTTGATTATTTTTTTTTATGATGTGTTTATACTTATATAATAAAATATAATTATGTATTTTAGAATTTTTTTAATTTGTATTATTGCATATTTTTTTCGGCTTAACTAAAAACCAAAACAAAATTCAGTTTATTTCTTACATTTTAATTCGGCTTGGGAAGGTTCGAGTAAATCCGACTAATGGGCAACATTCAGAACATGTATTTACTATGCCAGTCATTATAGTATATTGAGATTACTTCCTACAACTTTGATCCAAAATATTCATTAATTTGTATTAACAAATTCAAATGACTAAATACTAATATCCTAATATGATGTATTTGACAAATTAAATAATCAAACTAAAATTAAATGAGTAGTCAAAGAATTTCTTATATATATTACAAACTTAAAAAAGTTATAATGATATTTATAACTAATTATTGAGATTGGAGAACATATTGGTTCTTGTTTTATATTGCAATTGTAATTTTGAGATACTAAATTGATAGATGATACTATTTATGTAATGATTTATGGCAAATTTCAAAAGAACAAAAATGGTTCAATTTATGAAAGATATGCAATTAGAATAAAATTAAATAATTGTTTTATATTTTGTTTATTCCAATTAAACTAAGATTAATTTATTAGGAGATATGAAATTATTGACACGTGCGTGCCAGAATCTAGTTATCATACAAGGAAGAAGCTAATGATTTTGGCTGTTGGAGTGGTTTTGAAATTTATTTATTCTACTTTTATTGTTAACTAGGAGAAGTTTGGCATTCTTTAATTTATTGCTAATTAAAAATAAAATGATTTATTATAATATATTTTAAAAATTCAATTATGTAAATTTAATTATAAATATATATTTTATATATAAGTGTCTTTCATATAATTTTTTCTATATATTCTATCTACATATATATACTTGTGTGAGATACAAAATTGAAGTTAAATCATTACAATACGGAGTTAAAACATAAAAATTTGCACGAAACTATATGAATGGACAAATCATAAGCCAAGTTTATTTTTCAAATAACAATAAATTGTGCGCGCAAGCTCAATTTAATCAAGTCCAGTTACAAAACATCTATTATTGGATGGAGCAAAGAAAATGAAACAAATAAGACGAAAAAAAAGTAAAAATGTGATTAAAAAAAAAACAGTACGAATATTTACAAATCATGAAAGAATAGTTAATAGTTAGCAATTTTCCCCTGTTAAACCAAGTTTGATATGAAACACTACAATCACAATCCCCTTTTTCAGATTATTTTCCACAATGATAGAGGCTTAAAACAGCAAGAAAAAAATTGTCTCTAAGCAGGGGATATTACACAATAATTTTCTCTCTCAAGGCAAGCCGTCGTGAATGGTAGACTCAAGGCTGCCCAAGCAACTTCGGTTGGCTCGCTCTGGTCACTCTCGGTCTCTACATCATCTCTTACTCTCCAGGCATGGGCACCGTGCCTTGGATCGTCAACTCTGAGAATCTACCCTCTTCGGTTTCGTGGGACATGTGGGGGAATGGCAGCTGTTTCAAACTGGGTTTCCAAACTGGTCGTCAGCCAGAGTTTTCTTAGCATGACTGAGGCTCTAGGCACCGCGACGACTTTCCTTTTCTTTGGATGTGTGTCTTTGGTGGCTTTGGTTCTGATTTATTTTATCGTGCTGGTGACGAAGGGGTTGCAATTTGAAGAGGTGGAGAGCATGCTTGAGGATAAGGGATGTAAGGCATGGAAGATCAAGAGACCTTCCGTACCGCCGGCATAAATGGTGTATTAAGTATTATCGACTTTTTTCGAAGAGGAGTTATCAATTATGTTTATATGAAAAATCTTGTGTATAATATTTATTGGAGAGGAGTAATTGTTTGATATGTAATGGATTTATTTCAGTGTTATAAGGTTTTGGGGGTTATTTTGTTATTGTTCTTTAGTTTTTGATTTCCTTACTTCAAATTTCCATATAGTAATACAAGTTTTATTCAAAAAACAAATTTTAGAGTAAGAAAAGTAGTATATAATGCAAAAAAAAGACTAGTATACAATAGAAAAAAGAGATCAAATGACCAAAGAATCCAATCGGAAGCACAAGAAATCTTTATCGCTTTAGCGCTAATCAACCCTACGACCCAAAGAGACAAGCCGAGATGGAGATGGAAGGTATCGTGTCAATTCATAACACAATCGGCTTATAAGGTGCTTCACCTAACACATACAATATCCAAGGATAATCAAAGGTTGTGGAAAATCAAAGGTCCCGAAAAAGTCCGATTCTTTGGATGGCAATTGCTATTGGGTCGACTGATGATCCAAGATAACCTTGTGACAAGAGGCTGGCCTAATAATGGAGAATGCTCGATGTGTCAACAACACGTCCTTGAGACGACGATGCACTTGTTCTTACATTGCGATTTTGCAAAATTGATATGGCTACAAAAGGGCATGGACACCGATGTGACGACAACTGTCAAGAACTTTTGGGCAGAGCAAGGAAAAGGGAAGAGCAAGGAAGAACGAATCCGGTGGGACACGGAATGGCTAAGTGTATATTGGAGCATTTGGAAAACTCGAAATCAACACATTTTTCGACAAAGAAGACCTTCTCAATCGGCGACCGTGGCTGAAATAAACGACCAGACGGCAAAATGGAGAGAACATTGTTAAAATTAGAGGGTCCCGTCTGTTGTGCCTTGATTTATGTAGCTCTTTCAACCCTCCTTTGAGGGATGTAGTTCTCCTTTTATTTTTATTTATCTTTTTCCCTCTGTAAAAACTTTCTAAAACAAAATTTATTTTATATTATATCTCAGCAAGGCAATTTGCCTGCTGAAACTTCACAAAAAAAAAGAAAAAAGGTATTTTTTATCAAATATGCATTTAAAGCGATTTAATAATTTGATAATGAAACTCATTGACTGTGGGTCTTCGTTGAATTGTCCTCTTTAACCTGATTATGTCTGAACGAGGCAAATCATAAACCATATATATTTGAACAGTTCTATGAAAGCTCTATCTCTGGCTCATAATTTTTGCAGCACTGCAACACGGCAAGCCCAATCTGAGTCAAATTTATTTTCCTAGATAATGAAGGCATTCACTGCAAGAACAAAATTAATTCTAATTTTATATTATTTGTTAATTAATTTCTTAATTACTTAATCGATTTGTGAATTGTATAACTTAGCTATCTTTTTCAGACAAATGGCAACCAAATCAAGTGAAATCAAGTCATGAACCACATCCTACGCTAACGTTTTATTGACCGACTTTATATGGAAATGAGACTTCTTAATCAAGTCATGAACCACATCCTACGCTAGCAAACTTCTTCGGTCTTCTTCCTTAGGAACTGGAGTAGGAACTTTCTATATCTAGGCAGTAATAAAATAGAAAATAAAATAAATTTATTCTTCATGGCATAAAAGTTTGACTAGCTAGGCAAATTCATGGAACTTTCCTCCTAGTCCTAATTCTTCGGCCAAGTCAATATATATAGTGTAATAAAGAATCCATATTCATTCCAACTCAAAATAAAATAACAAGATTTTTTACCTGAAATGAAACCTTAGGATATATGCGAGTTCTCCCGATTATCAAATGATATACTTTCTCATCTGATCTCACTGACTTCCCTAAAGACGCCTGTTGTTGTGAAGCCGTTTGTTCTGAATTTAAAGCAGCTTCACATTCAGATGATGTTTGGGAGCACTTCGTTCCTTCAGACATCATTTCTCGTGCCACTGATCCTCCGCCTGTTTTGCTTCAAAGAAAGAGCTGTTCTTGCTCCTGAGTGATATGACACTCTCATAGAAAATGGAACCATGGTATTTTTATCATGGGTGCATCTTTCATGCCCATCAAAAAAATTGAGCAGATCAAAAAATATTTAACTGGATTGAATCCTAGCCCTCCATCACACAAGAGGCAATTTTGTCATACTGGGCCAAAAAAGATTGACCGGTCACCCTTTCCCTTCGTTCATCTCTCTCCTTACGCTCTTTTCCTTCTTTCCTTTTTTCATTACTAACAGCAATTAATGCATGATTTATTCGAATTTTAGTTGACTTATGCACTCATTCGAATTTGAGTTATATTTGACAATAAGGGAAATAAACCCGTTCATTAACTCTTAATTTGTTAAATTATGGTTATATTATATGGATAATTTGATAATCATATCCCTTACAAGTTGAATGAAACACCCAAAAATAATTCTGCAGGTCAAAATGGCATGAGTCTTGAGGTGGCTGTAACACTTATTCTGTATGAATTTTAGAATATATAATTGTTTTGACCTAAGTATTTTACAACTGTAGCTTAAACTTTATATTTTGTTTCCCTTCAAAACAATAGCAAATTTACATTTGAAAGATAAGATGGTGGAGGAAACTAAGAATAACAAAGAACAACTTTCATACAACACAATTTTGTCAAACTTCATTTTACCTCTGGTTTGCTAGAGTTTAAGTATAGAGCGGGCACACGAAAGATGGACATATTGGACAAAAGTTCTCCATCCTCGAGTGAAACTTTTAATGTTTTGAAGTAACAAATTATTGCATATTATCATTAAGTGTTCGAAAGTAGAATCTTAGAGTTGATAACGCTGCATTGGTTGCCACATTACACAGTTTGTTATATTAAAACAAAACACATTATCATTAGAGTGAAAAATGTCTCTTGAAAAAGGAAGATGCTGAAATGAAAGATAACATCACCGTGTAGGAATTATTAGAAGGATATAGAAGAACCGAGAGGTGAAGATGCACAAGTAGACATCGAGACAAGTGATATTTTGGTGTGGCGATCTGATATTTGTTAGAAAATAAATTGTAACATAAAAAATTGTTAATCTAAAAAATAGTTTGCTAGAATATATATTTGTCGAAGATTGATATCATAGGCCAACAAATACTGCCCAGGTAAATGTTTGCAAATAAAAGGAATTTTTTTATGTTGAGTATTAAAAATAAAAATAACTAGGCTCATGGTTTTATACATTTTCCTAAACCCTAAGGTAGACCTTCCATAAAAGAAGTCGTATTTTTTAATTTACTAAGTTATTCTTACTATTTATATTAATGAATTAAAAATAAAAATCACAATATAAGTGACAGATTTTTCATTTTTTGTGGCTATTTCTATACTTGGTCTATTTTTTTTTCAATTAGATTTCTGGACTTCAACGAGCCCATAGTTGAAATATCACGTTTGTCTAGTCAAATCAAAGAACTGAAATCGTGAATTTGACCACTAAAATCAGAGAATTGAGTTCATGCATAAGCTCTTAATGGGATTTGTAAAATCAAGCATTATTTTATTTTATAAACATTTTTGGGTTAGTTTGAATTGAAATTTTAAACCTGCTCCTAAGGATTTGACTGGCCTAATTCCATTTTTTATATTTGAATGCTGAAAATTCAGTAATTAAATTCTCGGATTTGACAAGTTAACCTGATTTTTTTAATAAGACCAGTAAACCTGATTATTGAAATCTTGTAATTTTCGACCATTCAAACCGAGAAGTGAACTCTTTGGTTGATATTCAATTGCCTAGTTTTCAGTACTTTATAATTCTATAAAGGAGAGAGTTAAGCGCCTCAGCGTACTTTATAAAAAAAGCGCCTCGGCGTATTTCTCTGTCCTAAGAACTTCTGTAATTATTTAATTTATTTCTTTTAATGCAAAAACAGTATAGAAACTATTAATAATTTTATTAATTTTTGTCATAGATTCATATTATATTGATATACCCATTAATGACAATCGCATGAGACAACTAATGAAAACTGCATGAATCATATCATGGTTGTAATAATTGCAGATTTTCAGACTATATAATATATGTGCGGAACTGATATAATTTTCAAAATTGTAGCTTAAACTCATATTTTGTTTTCTTCCAAATAAAGTAATTTTGAGCTTTGAATGATAAGATAGTGGTGGAAACTAAAAAGAAACTGTGAAAGACTGCTAGGACAGTTGGCCACACACAATTAAGGGAGAGATCTCAAGTTCGAGCCCGGCTTGTCGGAGTTCTTTCTTAAAAAAGAACGGAAAATTCATGTCAGAAGAAACCAACTTTTTAGTTTTTGTTTTCATTTCTCACCTACTAAATAATGGCAATAGCACTCGGCCTAAAAAGATAAACAAACTGGACAAGCTTTCTACTTACTTTCTAAAAAAATGAGTAATAAAATGAATTCAATATATTTAAAGAATGAATTATTGCTGTCTTTTATTTGACCGATTTCTATATATTTTCTATATACTGTTTTCATTTTTTTAAATATGTATTGTTTACCGAATGAATTTTTATATACTGTTTATTGTCAGTTTATATGTTTTTATATACTATTTTCATTTTTTTTTCAAATATATATTATTTTACTGAATGGATTTTTTATATACTGTTTGTTTTCAGTATATATGTTTTTTCAGTTCTTATATACTGTCGCTACAGGGTCGCTACAGTCCGCCACGCAGTATTAGCTCCCAAAAATAAAATAAATTTATTGACTAGGCAGCAGTATTAGAGTCTACACTAATTCAATAAGTTAAATATTGACTAGGCAAATTCACGGAATCCTTTCTCTTTACACCATATCAATAAAAAATAAAATAAAATAAAATAAATTTCTTGACTAGGAAAATTCGTGGAACCATTTCTCCTCTGACTCCTACTTCCCCTCTAGTCACTAGTGAAATAAAGAACTCAATCCAATCCAATTCAAAATACAGTTCGAGTTTTTCTTATCTGAAATGAAATCTAACGATAGATGCGAGATCTCCCGATTATCAAATGATATTCTTTCTCATGTGATCTCACTTACTTCCCCTAAAGATGCAAGCCGCTTCCAAGTCATTTCTCCTGCGTTTAAAAGTGCTTCAAATTCAGATGCTGTTTGGGAGCGGTTCATTCCTTCGGATATCATTTCCCGTTTCGTTGACCCTCTGCCTGTTTTCTATTCAAAGAAAGAGCTCTTCTTCCACCTGAGTGACCATGATGCTCTCATAGATGATGGAACCATGGTATTTTTAATTTTTCTCATCATTAAAAGTAATTAATATTCAATTATTTAATATCAATATTTGTTAGCAATTGAATCAATTATGTTGTCATATTTGCTTGATTGATCTGTGTCCATTTTCACAATAATTAGACTTTCAGATTAGATAGAAAGACCGGAGCCAAAATTTACATGGTACGAGCTAAAAATATAGCTATTGCCTGGGCCGATACACAATACTGGCAAAGGGTTCCTTCCCATGATTCCAGGTATACCGTTTTTATCATCCAAACAACGATAAATAAATGAAACTGGTTACACTTACACCTTTAAATGATTTTATGAGCTTACAAAATATTTTTTTCCCATTCATTCTCTCTCCATCTTATAGGTACTTTTCAATAATAGACTTTTCAGGTTTTCATAAATTTATAAATGATTTCTCAAAAATAAAGCTCCGTATATTGATAAGGATTGTTCAAATGGGACGAGAATAAATGAAATTTACAAAAATGAATAACTAATCCCTTTTTCTTTTCTTCTATGCATTCTAAGGTTTGGGGAGGTAGCCACCCTTCTTTTAGTATGGTGGTTGCGAATAAGTCACACCTTCAACATAAAGGAGCTCTCTCCTGAAACCATGTATGCTTCCTATCTTGTATTCAAGCTAGAAGATGACTCGGATGGACTGGACGATCCACAACAAACCTTTGTCACAGTCGGAAATTACCAGGCAAGACACAATGTCTGTCTGCAACCAGAAGACGACGAGATGCTTCCAGAGACAATTGGAAACATAAGATTTCCGAAAGAAAGGCAAAATGGATGGATGGAAATGGAGCTAGGAAAGTTTTATGTTGACAAGGGTGAGAGTGGTGAAGTCTCTACGGGACTAGAGGAGATCTCAAAATTGTATTCGAAGAGAGGTTTGATTGTTGAAGGCATTGAGATAAGGCCTAAGGAGATTGATCATTAATCGTTTGGTTTTTTTTTATTTTTTAGAAAATTTGAAGAGAGTTTATGTTATTCCCCTTCCACATGTAAAACTTTTTTCCATATATTGTTGAGATATTTGCAATCCTGTATATATATACAAAATAAACAAAAACTATGGAAAACTCCAAAAAAAAAAAAAAATCTGGTAGAAAAAAGACTCGGCACGAGAATTTTGTGAGTAAAAAAAGAGGCCCAAACAGGTAAAATAAAAAACATCGCAAGACAGAAAAAATTCGTCCGTCCAAATCTCTTCATCTTTTTATGTAAATCGCCGCCGCCATAAAGAGGCTTGCCGCCTCAGTTTTTTTCTCTCCAAGTCAAAAGTACCTTCTCTTAGACAAAAACCGCCACCTAGCTTTGTCTAGTGTTCTGTCTCTCCGACCATCTCTCCACCTCTATCTCTCCTCTGAATACCAATACTCCCTCATTGATATGCTTCACTAAACCTAATTCATCCTACTACTTCAATTAATATCGAACCACCTCTCATTTCTTCTTTAAAAGCTCTACGACATCACTCCATATCACAAACATAAAGACCGTACGTTGAGAGTTGCTTTGAATTTAAATCCCCTCCTTCCTGATACAAATTATTCACCATTAATTCAAGTGAGGTGGGAAATGATTAATCGTTTGTTGACACATAATTTTCTTTTCACTATTCAAAAAAAGAATTTTCTTTTTCATCCGTTGTAACACAAGAATTTGGAGATTCAGATCAGCGCCATAAGGTGACAGACACACACACACACACACTATCAGTGAGGTTAGTGAAGTCTCTATGGGACTAGAGGAGATCTCAGTTAGCACATGGAGTAGTTACATCAAGATCCTTTTTTTTTTGTATTTCTTTCATTTCTCTCCAGACATTCATTTTAATACAACACAACTGCTTTACATTTTAATTAACGTAGTTTGTGCATATGATTCCAAAGTCTATCACATTATTTCAAAAAACATAATTTTTTATTTTTCTGATAGTTATTGATGTCGTTGTATTAATATTTTCTGAATGTACCTGGTTCGAGTTTGTTGCGTATATTTTGTGATTAGGTGGGTATTGTTGGCTCTTTATGATATGGAAAGAGAGATGCTGGAGAATTTTCGAGGGAAAGCAAATGACAAGCTCACAAGTTCTAAGAGCCATCAATTTTGAGCTACATATTTGGAGACAATGCATGTAATTATTTTTTATCTGGATTAGGTTTTGGGTACTTATGTCAAGCTCTGATATGAGATCTTTTCTATATCAAATTTTTTCTTTTTTTCAATTTCCTTTCCTATTTCTTTTCCTAATTATTTTGTTTCTTTCTTTTTATTTTTTCGTTAGTTAGTTTTTATTCTTGTATCAGCTCCTCAAAACTTTATTATTAAATTATCAACAGGAACTTTCAGGCCAGACCTGAATCCTGATTTTCAAAAAAAAAATAAAAAAAAATATTGGCTCTTTACTGAACATTATTGAAATAAAATAAAACTGTCCCTGTTGGAGTCTTCCATTCTACAACTTTTTTTTTATACTCTTCTGTTTTTCCACTATTCACTTATTACATTAGTTCTCATCTAGATGGTAGTCTTCATCCTTGAGCCTACCAGCTATTGACTAACAAGCAATTTTTTGAAGATATTTGTTCATGTGTGGATAATTGATTTTAGGCTCACTAAAATATTATGATGTTTTAATTATTAAGTAAGTCACTATAACATTATTTGGAGTATAAATACAAAAAATCATAATATTATACGGGGTAATATAAAATAATTATACCATAGGATTGTGTAAATACAAAAATCATGACATCATATGGGTGTATAATATAAATATCATGGCATTATAGGATTCAATGATGATGTATCTGATGTTTTTTTGGAGAAATGAGGGCAAGTTATAATATTCTTTTTTCTTTTTATTGTACTTTGGTGTGACTAGTTGTAAATACAACTGCTTTATTTAATATAAACAATAATAGACGACCATATATTGCATATTCTCAAAAAAAAAAAATTAGGATATTAAATATTAATTTCAATTGAATTTATTAGAGTAGAAAATGAAATAAATGATTAGAATACAACATCACGAAGTATATAGTTGGGTTGAATTTGAGTTTTTAATTTCAATCCCCAACTCAACCCAAACCATCGAAACTTAGGACTGATTCAACAGCTTTGAACTCACAAAACACTGAGTCGGATTAGATTCATTAAATTTAGTGGATTATTCAAAAACAATACACTTTTTTGGAAGTATAATTGGATGAGACAGAGATTGCAAGCTACTTTCTCAAATCTATTTTCTTTTATCAATAATCAACAAAACATCTCTGTAAATGACGCTTTCGCAATTCAAGACTAGACCACATTACTCAACTTACCTCTTTTCAACATGGCTACAAGAGAGCTGGATGAATTGATCAACCTTTTGGAGGAATGGACTTCAACAACTCTAACAGTTACCGAATTGATAGTGTCTTGGTCCTTAACAAATGATAAAAATTTCAATGCCAACTCATTTACAACATTCTGATTATATATCCTAAATACAAAACGAGCTACAATTACATTTGGAAGATTAAGATGCCGCCTAAGATTAAAATATTTATTTGGAGATTTGATCGAGATATTTTGCCGACTATTGATCAGCTACGCAAACGGGGATCTATTTTGCCGAATGTGTTTTTGCTTTGCCTGGCCGATGCAGAATGCACAAAACATCTGTTTCAGGAATGTTTTTTCACATATCAACTATTCTCTTTGATGGAACTAGATAATACAAATACCATACACACTCTCAATATGAAGGAGACCCCAAATTACAGATGGCTGCCACATATTTTTGGTTGTGGAAGGAGCGTTGTGCACGAATGTTTAGAAATGAAGCTTCTAATGTCATGACGATCACCGAATTCATCAAGGTTGATATTACTCTTTGGGAAAATCTGCTTTAGACTAATTTGTTTACGAAATTTTTAGTCTTCTTTATTCCTTTTTAATTTTACTTATTAAATTATTGTAAGGCCAATTCTCTTGGCATTCCATTATTTTAACGAATTAAGTTTTCTCTTTAATTAATATAATTACAGATGCCCAATTATAACCTGGGGTCTATTATTAAAAAAAATTATAATTTACTAAGAAATCACGCTTCTTCTTCTTCATTTATAGCCTTATTACAATTTATATGTCCACATAAAGTCTATGCATTATGACAAAGCATGCTATCTCAGGCAAGCAAGCAGTAAAACACCTAATCAACTTTCGGAAAAATTCAAATTCGAATCAATTTAAGTTCGAATCACGACGAACGCATTTAGCTTAGCTCATTTTTTCCAAAGGTAAGTTTCTTCGGTCGCATTTCTTGCGCATTGGCAATTAGTGATTTTATTTTAAAATTTACACGAATAAAATATTATATTTGCATGTTATTTTATCTTTTTTATATGCTATTTTGTTCAATTTATATATTGCTTTTATGATATTTTTTTTATTATATACTATTTTTATTTATATATTGTGTTCATCAGTATAACATCGATAAAACAACATACAGTAACTGAACAATATATAGTTCTAATATAAATTGTAGACATGGATTGATATGTGGGCTTAGTTAGCATATTATATAACTATTAACTAAATTAAGCCGTCCCTGTGCAGTAGCACGCTCGCATTACCAAGTCCACTTAAAATTCATAAGTTGTTGGCATGACACTATCACATGACAGGAAGTCACACTTCTAAGTGTCATAATTTCTTGGCGTGACTTTACGACATGACAGGGTAACATTTAAAATCGATGACTTGTTGGTATGACTTTGTCTCATGACTGGGTAATAATTAAATTTTCAGGACTTGGACATGCCAAATGCAGAGCACTTTTTCCTAATTCCATTTTCATTCTGAGAAGTGCTCTAAATGTTGAAATATTTAATTCATTTTTTTAAAATAAATTAATGGATAAATGGAGAAAATTCTAGAAGACGAAGATTATGGAATTCTCTCGATCTTCTTTAGTCAAAATAAGATAAGAATGGAATTAATGATCATAGATTTTTTCTTTAGTCAAATTTAGATAAATATGAAAGTTAATGATCATGTGAAGATATTTTACTAGATTAATTTCTAGATGTTTCATGTATGTGCTCTAAATTCACTGAGAGCTTGTTTGGTTTGGGGTTAATCTAGAATAAGAAAAGTAAAGGGAATTGAGTAAAAGAAAGGAAGATAAGATAGTTTTTTTTATTCTTGTTTGGTTTGGATGAGAGAGAAGTGAGGGTAAATGGAGAAAATAATTCAATTAAAATAAAAGTCATGAAATTTTTTTATTTATACTTTTGTTTTGCAAGCTTATATTTTTTTTTTCTCTCTATATTATTCATTTTTGCAATTATATTTATACCAATAAATTTTTTATATATAAATACTTTTGATTATACAATATAACATAATATCATTAATAATCAATTAAATTTTCTATAAATAAATATTCTCAATTTCTAATATAACATACTACCATACAATATCCAAAAAAATTTAACTAATTTATATTTGTTTGGGAGAAACTATAAATATTTTAATTTTTAGTTAACTATATTATCTTCATTTGATTAAATTGAGATAATATTTTCTAATTCTTTTTTTACACCCAAATCAAACAAGAAAAATATTTCCATTTTATACTTAACATGATATTTCCATTTAACTTGATTCCTCTTGTTTCTCTTTTTTTACCCTACCTAACCTTCAAACCAAGCATGATTAAATCATTCTCTTCCCTTTCCTTCTCTCAATCCACTCTCAAACTAAGCAAAGCCTAAATAGAGATTGGGAGGAAAGAATCTCTCTCCCACACACATACACACTCCACCCTTCTCTTTCTCTCACTTTCTTTCCCTTTTCTCTCTGGGTGTGTCTTACACAAAATTTGCTTTCAAAAATGGCATTAGCACTCGTGGGAGGATGTTTTGCTTCCGCCATTATTCCAAATTTGGTCGACAAGTTAACTAACTACCTCGCTTCCAACTTTAACATTCATCAAGACACCAAAGATTTACTTGAAGAACTCACAAGAACCCTCGTGACTATCAAGGCAACATTAGATGTAGTAGAAAGTAGTATGATGAATGCAAACCAGAGCCTGAGCGAATGGCTAAGCAAACTCAAATTAACAGCGTACGAGGCTGAAGATCTTATCGACACCTTTCACGCAAAGGCAATAGAAGCAACTGTTAAGGAAGGAAATAAGGTTAGCAATTTTGCATCCTCCTCCTGTGAAACCATTAAGCTTATGTTGCTTCCAGATGAGGATTTAAAACAACTAACAAAGATAACTGATAAGTTGAAAGCATACTCAAAGGATATCGGAAATTTGATAAATTTGGTTAATTTGTCTAACAAGGATACTATTGAAAAGCAAATGATTTTAGATAGGAGAGAGACTATTTCTCATTTGCCTGATCATATGGAGCTGATTGGTCGAGAGAATGAATTAGGCTATATATTAGATATGGTTTTGGATTCAATTGACAATCCAGCACCTAGTAAGCTGAATGGGGCAAGTAGTAGTAATACTGAGGAAAATAACAGTATTGAGGGGATTATTGTTATTCCAATAGTTGGTTTAGGGGGTGTAGGTAAAACAGCTCTTGCTCAAGTTGTGTACAATAACAAAGAAGTAAAGGAATCTTTTGCTCTTTGCGCATGGGGGTGTTGTTCCGACAATTCTGATATCAAAATGCTTATGCAAAAAATTATCCAAATTTTAGGTGGAAAATTAAAATCAAATTTGTTCTCTTTAGAGCATGTTACAAGAAAATTCATTGGATTAATAAATAGTAGGAAATTTTTACTTGTGATTGATGATGTATCTAAAAGAATAGAAGACCAATGGGATGTCCTATACGCAACCTTATCTTGTGGTGCACCAAGAAGCATAGTAATAATAACCACTCAAAACAGAAAATTTGCTGATAGGGTAGCGACACTAAGTCCTATAGTTTTGGATATTCTAGACTGGAATGAGTTTTTAAAACTCTTTTATCATCACACATTTGGTAATACAACAACAACGAAGGAGAAAAAGGGAATATTAGAACCAATTGCTATATCAATAGCTGGAAAATTGCATGGGCTGCCTCTGGCAGCAAAAATAATTGGAAATTTACTAAGATTTAGAGTAGACGAGAATGAATGGAAAAGAATATCCCAAAGTGAATGGTGGAATATGCCCAGAGCTGCAGATAATATTTTACCTTCAGTAGGCCTTAATTATCAGTACCTAAGTCCTCGCTTAAAACAATGTTTTGCTTATTGTTCCATATTTCCGAAGAATTATTTGTTCCATAAGGATAGATTGGTACAGATGTGGATAGCTCACAATTTCATTCCAATAAGTAATGATGGGGTAAATAGGTTGGAGGACACTGGGAGACAATGGTTTGATGAGCTAGTTGATTATTCATTTTTTCAACCAGCTTGGGACAATAGCAAATATGTCATGCATAACATGATGCGTGATTTGGCAATTGCGGTTTCTACTGACGAATTTTTTCTTCTTAAAGAAGACACAATAAAAATCCCACAAAATGTTCGTCACATTGCAATAGAGACCAATGACCCAGAGGCAATTCGAAAAATACCCGAATTTAAGCAATTGCGCACTATATTATACTTTGGGCATTGCAAAATTGACGGAATGTATGATGCTATCAACGAAACTTTGTCCAAGTCAAAGAATGTACGTGTGCTAGATTTATCTTACATGCACATGCAAAATAAGAAACCTCCAACAAGTATTCAACACTTGTCCCATATTCGTTTTTTAGATCTTTCTAGCACGGAAATTGAACGATTAAGTACTTCTTCATTTGAGCATTATCATTTGCAGACCCTGTATTTGCAGCAATGTGAATTTAAAGAGCTGCCAAGCAACATTAACAATTTAACTAGCTTACGTCACCTATATGCGAGTGAAAAAACAATTGACCAGATTAACGGAATAGGTAAACTAACAAATCTTCAAGAGCTAAGTACATATAATATTAAAACAACAGACGGACATAGAGTAATAGAACTGAAAGATATGAACGAGATTTCAGGGAATTTAATTATCTGTGGTTGTGAAAATATTATAAGCAAGGAAGAGGCAATGCAAGCAAATATAATGAACAAAAAACACCTTTCTGCTATTGAATTTAAATGGAGTGGACAACAACGAAGAGAATCCAGTATAAACAAGGAGATACTTGAAGGGTTGGAACCACATAAAGGTATAAATGGTTTGATGATAAGAGAGTACATGGCTGTATCCTTCCCGAATTGGGTACTGCTAATTAATAATTTCTCCAATTTAAAATTCTTCTGGATTTATAGTTGTATACAAATAGATTCACTTCCATCTCTCGGGCAGCTCCCCTTCCTAAACTTGCTTAAAATTGAATATGCGCACTCTATAAAATACTTAGGTGATCAATTTTATGGAAACAATCAAATCGTTTTCCCATCATTAAATGAAATAACACTCGACAACATGTCTTGTATTGAGGAATGGTCCGATGTACAAGCTAGGCTATTTGGTCAGAATCTCTCAAAAGTCAATATATTGCAATGCAGAAACCTGAGGAATGCACCCCTTCTCTCCTTAAGCTCATCTCTTAAGGAGTTGAGAATAAATCATACCAACCACTTTACATCTCTATCAAGATGCTTAATTGGGCTAAGCTCCCTACGTTTGTTACACTTAATAGATTGCACTATGGAAATCACTATTGCTTTTTACAAATTAAGATTGCTCGAGCATTTGTGTTTAAGAGATTGCCCACAATTGTATACTGAAGGAACAATACAATCCATTGTCAACTTAAAAAAATTAGAGATTAATAATTGCCCAAATATTTTTAATAGAACCCCTAATGATAGTTTACAAGAACAGAAGAATAAGCGGTTGAAACTTCAAGAAGAGGGCCTAAGATCGCTTAAGCACCTTGATGTAGACTACAACCTCCTTCACCAAAACCATGATCTGATTCTAGGAAAGCTTCCTTCGCTACAATTTCTCCATTATAATCTCTGCGAACTCAATCAATTCACAGTTGACCAAGATGCATGGTTTCGAGGATTAACCTCATTAAAAGAGCTTAGTTTCGGTTCATGTGATTTTGAGCAGGTTCCTGCTTGCCTAACAACCCTCTCCTCCCTGAAGAAACTAAAATTCACATCATGTCGTAACCTAATTTCATTTCCCGACAATGGAATATCATTGTCACTTAGTGAGTTACACATACTTCAATGCTCTCGGGAGTTCAGTCTGCGGTGTCAACCACCTGATGGTGATAATTGGCCAAAGATTTCTCATGTCTTCTATATTAATATTGAGACTAAAACGGTGCAAAATAAGGTACACCACATCCATTTTTATATCCTCATAACTATTTAATTTCAATACTAGCTTATGCACCATAATATTTTCATCTCTTTCTTTTGTTTCCAATAACAGGGTCTAGAGGTGCGCTAATTAAGCAGAAATACCAAACACCTGTGCCATGATTGTGAGCACCAAAGGTATTAAACTAGTCAAGTTTTATGGTATTTAAAAACATATCACTTGATAAAAAGAATTGTAACGAAACTTATGTTTTTCCCGTTTTCGTGTAACAAGTGATATGTTTTCAATTTGATTGGCAGAGAAATCAATACGTATATTTTACTCCAAAGAAAACCAAAATTTCAATACTTCATTGATTGGAAGAAATTCTAAAGATATGTATATACAGATTTGTCCAATTGAAATTGATCTGAACCCGATGTGATCTGAAGAGAACCCCAGTCCACTAATTCGATAAATCTACTTTCTCAGGTTAAATTCTAATCATAACGGATTAAAGAATAAACAGAAAAAACTTACCTAAATTCGACCTATCAAGTTTTGAAGCGATGCATTAGGCAACCAGCGAGTCGTAATTGATTTGTTCCATCGAATCTTCATGTGGAATTTGGAGAGTTGAGAAGATGGTGGTGGCAGGTATATAGCTATTTATGAGTTGATTAATTCGGTCTGTCACAATTCTCTTTTTGGGCCAAACGTTTTGGATAGGTAGAAAATCAGGCCCAATTTAAACCCAAAATTTTAAGCTTCTTTTTCATTTTATTTTTTCATATTTCTAATTTTATGTTAATTGTAAATAGATGTATAATATTCAGGATTGTTTTTTCTGCGTATCATCCACAGTGCTGATAAAGTGATCACACACAATCCATTACACATCATACCATTCCGAGTTAAAAATCAAAATAATTGAACCGAATATTGACCACTCTTATTTTCTGTCTCACAATGCCAACTGTGTTTATCCATGAATAACTTCCTTGACTTCAGTCTGTTGGGACTTACAAAATTTAGAAAACAAAATGTAGTATTTAATTGTTCTTTAGACGGAAATCCTTTTGATGCATCTTCACGTTCTTGACCATTTTGTTCCGCAGACTTGACGTCCCGTCAGAGGTGACGAAAGGGTGTTTCTTAAAAAGGCGTATGTACAATTATTTTAACTTGTTTGCTGTTTTCTTTTTCAAATTACAGATTACTATGTAATATTCAGTACAATTATATAACATTCTTTTTTCATATAACAGTGTGTATAATGCCGAGTTCAAAGCCGAGGGATTCAGAAGGCTGACAAAGCCGAGTTCAAAGAATGCCTTAATTTGACGTGGAAGCAACCTTATATTCTTCGTCTTGCCTTTTCGGCCAGCATTGGCGGTCTGCTTTTTGGCTATGATACTGGTAAATCATAAAAACCTACTGCTGTCTCCTTGATTTTTCAAGTTTCGTCTAGAAAATATATCACACACACAATTTGTAGAAAAGTATTGAAGAAATTATAACTATAAAATATTAATTTGTAGGGGTTATTTCGGGAGCTCTTCTCTATATTAGAGATGATTTCAAGGCGGTTGAGAAAAGTACCGTTCTCCAGGTCCGCGTCATAAAATAATTAAAATATTCAAATTTCACATATTTTATTGCCTAAAAAAGTTTCATATATTTAACTATCAAATTAATTAAAATGTTCGAATTTCGATTAATTAACAGGAAACGATTGTCAGTATGGCAGTCGCTGGAGCCATAATTGTGGCTGCACTTGGTGGGTGGATGAACGACCGATTTGGAAGAAAACTATCGATACTTATTGCCGATGTTTTGTTCTTTATCGGTGCAATTATCATGGCTGCGGCTCCTATTCCCGGGATCATCATCTTAGGAAGAATCTTTGTGGGTCTTGGAGTAGGTAAGTATATTATGATTTTGGTGAATTTTGTTCATTTCTACTTCAGCCGATTCGATAAGTTCTCTGTAGTTTCAGACTTTTTTATCTCCTATTTACAGAAGAATATATGTAACATATCTTACTAATTGTTTCCAATAGGCATGGCTTCTATGACTGCTCCATTATACATATCGGAGGCATCTCCGGCAAGAATCCGAGGAGCACTTGTCAGCATGAACGGATTGTTGATCACCGGCGGCCAGTTCTTGTCTTATCTCATTAACTTGGCTTTCACCAGGGCAAGTTCAAACTTTACTACTAAATTTATAATATAGTTGTAACTTTCTATTTCAAACTCAAAATCAAACGATATTTTTTTTTGCGTAGACAAATGGAACATGGCGGTGGATGCTTGGTGTTGCCGGACTTCCAGCCTTGGTGCAGTTTTTGCTCATGCTTTCCCTCCCAGAGTCACCAAGATGGCTCTACAGAAGGGTACTTTCAGGAAAAAAAACATTATCAGCTCAACATTATTATTATTATCCAAAATCGTTTTTACCAGTTAAATTTAGTGACATTGAAAGATGTGAAATCAAACAATTAACTAGATATAATTTCTTTTGATGAGCAGGACAGGAAAGAGGAAGCAGAGGAAATCTTGCGGAAAATCTACCCAGCTGAGGAGCTCGACAATGAAATCGAAGCGCTTCGCCAGTCGGTTGAAGAAGAGATCGCCATTGAAGGCGCCATTGGAGAGGATGGTTTCTTTGGCAAGATTAAGAAGGCATTGAGCAATAAGGTTGTTCGTCGTGGTTTGGCTGCAGGTACTGATAAAATAAATCAAAGAAATTAAATTATATTTTTGATAATTTTTCGTCATAAAAGTACAATCTAATAAAATGATTCAGTAATTGAGTTTGATACTTTTGATTGTAGGTATCCTTTGCCAGGTCGCCCAACAATTTGTCGGCATAAACTCTGTCATGTACTATAGCCCTACAATCGTCCAACTCGCCGGTTTCGCCTCAAATAGCACTGCCTTGGCTCTTTCTCTTATCACTAGTGGGCTCAATGCGGTCGGGTCAATTGTCAGCATGTTCTTCGTCGATAGGTAGTGCAAAAGATGATTTTTTAAGATTATAGCTGATTGTCTATCAATTATGTTCATACTGAAAATTGAAAAATATGAAAAGAGTTCAGAAATTGAAAGAAAAATTGAAAGATTATAGCTGATTGTCTTTACTGGAATTATCAACAGGTCTGGAAGGAGGAGGCTGATGCTGATCAGTTTGGTCGGGATTATAGTGTGCCTCGGGTTATTGACCGGCATTTTCTATGCCGCATCGACTCATTCGCCACTCGTCAGCGCAGATGAAACCAAATTCTTTGGAAATGCTACTTGTCCAGATTTTACAGTCACATCCAAATGGAAGTGTGTTGATTGTCTGAAGGCGGCTGCTGAGTGCGGCTACTGCGCCAGTACTCCAAATAAGGTTAGTTAGCCATCCAAATATCATTCAAAAACAGTGCGAAGGATTTTGGTTATATGTCAATTTTTGTCTCTCTTTACACATATTACATACTATACAGTTACTAATTTTAGAAAATGATCGAATTATCATACATGTACAACTCATTTTTTCGGTCTTACGATGTATATTTTCTTCCTTTTTAGCTTCAACCTGGTGCATGTTTGGTGACGACCGATTTCTCAAAGGCCACATGTCATGCAAACAATCGTGAATGGTACACTCAAGGTTGCCCAAGCAACTTCGGTTGGCTCGCCCTGGTAGCTCTCGGTCTCTACATCATCTCTTACTCTCCAGGCATGGGAACCGTGCCTTGGATCGTCAACTCTGAAATATACCCTCTTCGGTTTCGTGGGACATGTGGTGGAATGGCAGCTGTTTCAAACTGGGTTTCCAATCTTGTCGTCAGCCAGAGTTTCCTTAGCATGACCGAGGCTCTAGGCACCGCCGCGACTTTCCTTTTCTTTGGATGTGTGTCTTTGGTGGCTTTAGTTCTGATTTATTTTATCGTGCCGGAGACAAAGGGGTTACAATTTGAAGAGGTGGAGAGCATGCTTGAGGAGAAGGGGTATAAGGCCTGGAAGACCAAGAGACCTTCTTTATCGCCGGCTTAAATGGTGTATTATCGACCTTTTTTTTTAAGAGGAATTATGTATTTATTAAAAATCTCGTGTATCATATTTCTTGGAGAGGAGTGATTATTTGGTATGTAACGGATTTATTTCAATGCTACAAGTTTTTTAGGTTATTTTGTTATTGTTCTTGAGTCTTTCATTTCCTTCAAATTTCTTTCGAGTAATACTAGTATCAAATGCAAAAGAAAATGAAATTAGTATACAATATACAAATAGAAAGTATCATATGTATACATAAACAAGTCTATTAGATTTTTTAATATAACATGATGGAGTATGAAAGTACATATTCCAGTATGGGGCTTAATACACACCACCAGCTTATTTATCATCATCATCTCTAAATTTCAAAGAGGTATAACAGAATTACAAAAAGATATATTTATATACAAAAATTAGAATGAACATATAAAAACAATATGATATGAAAAAAATACGAATATATATTTGTCATTCATATAAAAATTTATAATATTAAAAAACACATTTGAACTTTGAGAGAGATCCTATTTTGAGTCGCCGAGATCTTTGAAAATCAATCTTTATAGCACGTTAGCACAACTGATAATCTGATATTTAACAAAATCTCTTATCTCGCTAATGGCGGAGCTTATCTCTTTTTATTGAGAGTCCAAAAAATTTCTTCTTACTAATTAATACTGTATATAAAATATTTGAGAGATAATAAAAAACATAAAAATACATATATTTCAAAAAAATTATGTACTAAAGCACTATTGATAGATATTATTTTGTCAAAATCTTAAAAAGAAGGACATATTCTCGGTCTCTGTAAAGTTGTGCCGCTACCCATTCATAGATTTTGAGTCTTATAAAAACAATATCATTGCATAAACTACCCTGCCAGCATGGCACAAATCAAAGACTAATTAACTGCCCGTTTTACCCAAATATAAATTGGAATAAAGCCCACTATCACCCTTGCCGACTTTTATCTTCTCTTTTATTTTTCTCAACTCTCCCAAAACACCAACAAAGATGAAACTCATTTTATTCTATTTTTTCTTTATTGAAAAAGGTGTGGTAAACTAAGGAAAGTGAAATACACCAGATAAACTTGAGTGGAGGGGGAAAAGGAAAGTAGGTTTATTGTGCATCTTTTATTTTCCTTTGTCCATGAGTCATTTGTCTTTGGGAGGGGTAGAATAATTGCACTAGACACCATCATGTCATCATTTCATTGGAAATTTGGACGGCGAAGTCTGAATTTGACACCTTAACCCTTCAATTGGATAGTCATTTTCCTTTTTTTTTATCAGTTGAGCACTAAAAGTTTTGTTAAATTTGACCTATAAGCAAGCGATAATGTGTGTATAGACCACATGAAAAAAAATAGTCAATGCATACAAAGTATGGTTAGTATATTTCTCATATTCTTGAAAATTAGCTTATGAAACTTCAAAGTTGATTAAATTAGTTTGAGTTTTGTTCATTCAATATTTTTTGGTGTGATGTTAGCTACTTTTTTATGTTTTACAAGAGACATGACACGCACCACCTGCTTATTTGTCACTATTATTGTCAAAATACAGAAAGTTATAACTGGATTACGTATATTGCTATAATAATGGAATAAATTTATATAAATATACTGATGTTTAAGCAGGTGATATGAATGTTTTTTTCTACAAAACTGATGTTTGCTTTATGTTAAAGTTAAAAGACATGATTGAAATGAGAGAAAGGAGTCAATCTAATAGTTGAGAGTTAAAATTAGACAAAAAAAAAACATAATGGTTCAATTCCCCAAAGCATTGCTTTCTTAGATTCCTTGGAAGTTTTGAACTTATCAATCAATAATTTATCTGGACAAATTCCGTCTGGACGCCAGCTACAAACTTTCACCGACCCATCAATCTATGAAGGAAATCCCAAGCTTTGTGGACCTCCATTGATCAAAACTTGTTCTTCTCGTGGTTCTTTCAATTCTGAGCCGATTAAAAGCACACACAATGAAATGGATGATATGATTTGGTTCTATGTAAGCATGATACTGGGTTTTGTTTTTGGATTTTGGGGTATTGTAGGTCCTTTGTTGTTTAAAACATATTGGAGGTACCTGTTTTATGGTCTTGTCGATTGCATAAAAGATAGGTTTTGATAAATATTATATGTACTATTAAATAGGTTTTTCTAAATATTATATGTACTATTAAATTTATAGAATCTTTCGTGAGAATAATGTATTTGTGCTACATTTTTTTTTAGATGAAATTTGGAGGGGGCTCAAGGTCCCTCGTCCAACTGTGTAGTTGTGCTACTTTTTATATGTAGTATTAAATTTATAGGTTGAAAAAACTTCTTTGATGTTGTTTGCTAAATGTAATATACTTTTATCAAAAACTCAAATATATCTATTTATTCTTTGCTTGCACATTGGTTAGAAACTGCGGTTAGTAATTTAATCAAGGGATTTAAATATTGAGGCTACCAGTGTTGTAAATATAAAATCTGTCTTAAATATATAAAATATTGTCTCCAGTTGGCTCGGGCTCGGTTAGCTGAAAGAAAATTATATGAACCTGACATGATTAATATATAAGAGTTCAAATGGTTTAACATATCAGAGGGAAACTCAGCAGAATGTACCATCTTCAAATCTTGTAAGAATGCAGTCGCTTTTGTTTAATTTTGTTATAAAATCATGAGCTTTTTAAATAAAAAAATCAGACTTACAATTCTTGATTAAAATCATCTTTCTTTTGTCTTTTGCATTAGATACAGCATAATATTAACGGCAAATTGCCTATGGGTTTGACAGAAGTAATACTGAAATTAATAATAAGCAGATAAAATGGTGAGGTTGAGAATCACTCACCTTACTCACAGGTCGCCTCTTTGCAGTCGCAGAATCCAACAGAGCTTGCTTCCCGCAGAGTTCTATTCAGAAAAGAATTGGGTTGAGAAAACAATTCCGGGTTGATAATAGTCGAGAATTGAAATCATGGAAACTTCTGCCGTTTCGACTTCTGTGGACGAATTTGACAGGGCATTTTAATGAAACCTTCCTTTCATGGGCCAAGGTCTGTTCCAAATAAAATAATTAATTGAAAATTTTACAGGCTAGGTAATGAAATAAAATATTAAAAAAGGCCCTTGAAAATTTATGGGCTGTCTCAAATATATCCAAGTCAAATGTGTTATTGTTACACTGATTACCAGCTAGCAAGATGTTGATTTAACTCTCATATTGATTATAAAAAGAAAAATTGAACAAAATTCATATTAATATATTGATCTATTAACTAGCCTATTTAACCCACATATAAATTGGAATAAGCCCACTATCACCCCTTCTCACACTATTATCCAACGGAGAGGAAAGAGATTCGATTCAACCATTTCCAACGACCTGCTGCCTTGACTAAATTTTTGGCAGTCACTTTTGCTCGTCGTTTGAAGTTCATTCACGTTCGGTTCGAGTTCGTTCGTTAAATGATTCGTTCGATTTTCCGTTCGAAATAAATGAATAAATCATGTCCGTTCGAATAATTAACGAACCGAGCATAAATACACCCACATTCTTTCGATTGTTCGGTAATATGTTCGAATATATATTTATTAATCCAAAATATATATAGTTATTACTTATATATCCAATAAAACTTTCCCCCATTCCAATCCAATGAACCATTAAAATCAGTATTGACCCAAGAATTAGGATATATAATATTTTTATATTTATAAAATTTTGTTAGTCCGATGCAATTTTTTATTTTATTTTGCTCATTCCTAAATTTTAATCATCCCTGGCCCAACTTTACGACTCTTTTCTCTTCTCTTCTTTTTGAGTTTCTGATCGATTAACCCTAATTATTATTCATAATCGCCTCTTTCTCATACACGATTCTGTTCTCTCTCACGATCTTACCAACGATTTAAATTATGTTGTGTTGATATTTATTTATATTTTTATGAAATCTGACCAACAAAGTTAGTGTTGACTAATTTGTTTTGGTTACTATGTTCATGTTGTTCAATGCAATTTAAATGTATTATTCGATTTTACCGGCTCAGCTCGACTCAGTTTTTACGCATCTAACAGAAGAAATGACAACATTTTTTTTTCCATTTTATTTGAATTTTATTCAGTTCTAAATCTTTAATTAAGAACTTACTATTTTTCAAGCAGTTTGATTATTTTTTTTATGATGTGTTTATACTTATATAATAAAATATAATTATGTATGTTAGAATTTTTTTAATTTGTATTATTGCATATTTTTTTCGGCTTAACTAAAAACCAAAACAAAATTCATCCCTAAATTTTTTATTTTATTTTGCTCATCCCTAAATTTTAATCATCCCTGGCCCAACTTTACGACTCTTTTCTCTTCTCTTCTTTTTGAGTTTCTGATCGATTAACCCTAATTATTATTCATAATCGCCTCTTTCTCATACACGATTCTCTTCTCTCACGATCTTACCAACGATTTAAATTATGTTGTGTTGATATTTATTTATATTTTTATGAAATCTGACCAACAAAGTTAGTTAAAATTTGAATATTTAAACTCATAATGAATAAGAATTAAAACTATTATTTTGTTCATTGTTCGAAATCCGTTTGCTAAATTGTTCATTCGCTAAATGGTTTGTTGGATTTTCTATTCGAAATAAACGAACCAAACCTCGTTCATTTGAATAATTAACGAACCGAACATGAACATGATTGCGTTCGGTTCGGTTAGGTTCGGTTCGTTAACAGCCCTATGTCTATGAAAAATCTTGTGTATAATATTTATTGGAGAGGAGTAATTGTTTGATATGTAATGGATTTATTTCAGTGTTATATGCACTTAAAGCGATTTAATAATTTGGTAATGAAACTCATTGACTGTGGGTCTTCGTTGAATTGTCCTCTTTAACCTGATTGTGTCTGAACGAGGCAAATCATAAACCATATATATTTGAACAGTTCTATGAAAGCTCTATCTCTGGCTCATAATTTTTGCAGCACTTCAACACGGCAAGCCCAATCTGAGTCAAATTTATTTTCCTAGATAATGAAGGCATTTACTACAAGAACAAAATTAATTCTAATTCTATATTATTTTTTAATTAATTTCTTAATTACTTAATCGATTTGTGAATTGTATACCTTAGCTATCTTTTTCAGACAAATGGCAACCAAGTCAAGTGAAATCAAGTCATGAACCACATCCTACGCTAACGTTTTATTGACCGACTTTATATGGAAATGAGACTTCTTAATCAAGTCATGAACCACATCCTACGCTAACAAACTTCTTCGGTCTTCTTCCTTAGGAACAGGAGTAGGAACTTTCTATATCTAGGCAGTAATAAAATAGAAAAATAAAATAAATTTATTCTTCATGGCATAGAAGTTTGACTAGCTAGGCAAATTCATGGAACTTTCCTCCTATAGTCCTAATTCTTCGGCCAAGTCAATATATATAGTGTAATAAAGAATACATATTCATTCCAACTCAAAATAAAATAACAAGATTTTTTACCTGAAATGAAACCTTAGGATAGATGCGAGATCTCCCGATTATCAAATGATATACTTTCTCATCTGATCTCACTGACTTCCCTAAAGACGCCTGTTGTTGTGAAGCCGTTTGTTCTGAATTTAAAGCTGCTTCACATTCAGATGATGTCTGGGAGCACTTCGTTCCTTCAGACATCATTTCAATGAGTATTGGTGCATATATGAATTCTTCTATTTTTATTATAATATATTGATATTTTAGATACAATAAAATGTAAAATATTTTAAAAAGATAGTAAATTTTTCCAAACAAAATATTATATTTGAACATTTATACCTTGTATGAATTAAATTATAATACTTTTTTTATGAAACTATATTAATGGTGCACAAAAATGTTGACCAGAAAATAATAACATAATTGTAATAATAAGTTTTTCTAATAATACTTTTGTGCCCTGAGATGCATGTACTACATCCGAAAATGAACTTACAATTTTAAAATATAACGTTACTTAAAATTAACCTTATATCCAATATATATTAATTTTTTGTAATATAGAAGGTTATTATTTTTTAAGATGTCAAAAAGTTCTTTACATTATAAACACTTCAAAAAACAACACAATTATTAAAAAAATAAAAAATAATAACATTACATAACTTACCTAAATTTTATATATGAATTCTATCGTGTGGACTGTTTCGCATTTGACGATTATTTATTTGTTATATGTTTAAAGTAATTTAATACTTATTTATTGAATAAAAATAGAAAAAATATTTATTGAACAAAAATGAACAATTAGATAATTCAAACTATAAACCTGAACATAAAACAATAATTTATCATCTTAACATTACAAGAGTAAAAAATATAAAAATTCGTCTTCAAATTGTTCACTTTTTTAGGAATCGTGCAGATCCAGTCAGGTTCATGTTGTTCAATGCAATTTAAATGTATTATTCGATTTTACCGGCTCAGCTCGACTCAGTTTTTACGCATCTAACAGAAGAAATGACAACATTTTTTTTTCCATTTTATTTGAATTTTATTCAGTTCTAAATCTTTAATTAAGAACTTACTATTTTTCAAGCAGTTTGATTATTTTTTTTTATGATGTGTTTATACTTATATAATAAAATATAATTATGTATTTTAGAATTTTTTTAATTTGTATTATTGCATATTTTTTTCGGCTTAACTAAAAACCAAAACAAAATTCAGTTTATTTCTTACATTTTAATTCGGCTTGGGAAGGTTCGAGTAAATCCGACTAATGGGCAACATTCAGAACATGTATTTACTATGCCAGTCATTATAGTATATTGAGATTACTTCCTACAACTTTGATCCAAAATATTCATTAATTTGTATTAACAAATTCAAATGACTAAATACTAATATCCTAATATGATGTATTTGACAAATTAAATAATCAAACTAAAATTAAATGAGTAGTCAAAGAATTTCTTATATATATTACAAACTTAAAAAAGTTATAATGATATTTATAACTAATTATTGAGATTGGAGAACATATTGGTTCTTGTTTTATATTGCAATTGTAATTTTGAGATACTAAATTGATAGATGATACTATTTATGTAATGATTTATGGCAAATTTCAAAAGAACAAAAATGGTTCAATTTATGAAAGATATGCAATTAGAATAAAATTAAATAATTGTTTTATATTTTGTTTATTCCAATTAAACTAAGATTAATTTATTAGGAGATATGAAATTATTGACACGTGCGTGCCAGAATCTAGTTATCATACAAGGAAGAAGCTAATGATTTTGGCTGTTGGAGTGGTTTTGAAATTTATTTATTCTACTTTTATTGTTAACTAGGAGAAGTTTGGCATTCTTTAATTTATTGCTAATTAAAAATAAAATGATTTATTATAATATATTTTAAAAATTCAATTATGTAAATTTAATTATAAATATATATTTTATATATAAGTGTCTTTCATATAATTTTTTCTATATATTCTATCTACATATATATACTTGTGTGAGATACAAAATTGAAGTTAAATCATTACAATACGGAGTTAAAACATAAAAATTTGCACGAAACTATATGAATGGACAAATCATAAGCCAAGTTTATTTTTCAAATAACAATAAATTGTGCGCGCAAGCTCAATTTAATCAAGTCCAGTTACAAAACATCTATTATTGGATGGAGCAAAGAAAATGAAACAAATAAGACGAAAAAAAAGTAAAAATGTGATTAAAAAAAAAACAGTACGAATATTTACAAATCATGAAAGAATAGTTAATAGTTAGCAATTTTCCCCTGTTAAACCAAGTTTGATATGAAACACTACAATCACAATCCCCTTTTTCAGATTATTTTCCACAATGATAGAGGCTTAAAACAGCAAGAAAAAAATTGTCTCTAAGCAGGGGATATTACACAATAATTTTCTCTCTCAAGGCAAGCCGTCGTGAATGGTAGACTCAAGGCTGCCCAAGCAACTTCGGTTGGCTCGCTCTGGTCACTCTCGGTCTCTACATCATCTCTTACTCTCCAGGCATGGGCACCGTGCCTTGGATCGTCAACTCTGAGAATCTACCCTCTTCGGTTTCGTGGGACATGTGGGGGAATGGCAGCTGTTTCAAACTGGGTTTCCAAACTGGTCGTCAGCCAGAGTTTTCTTAGCATGACTGAGGCTCTAGGCACCGCGGCGACTTTCCTTTTCTTTGGATGTGTGTCTTTGGTGGCTTTGGTTCTGATTTATTTTATCGTGCTGGTGACGAAGGGGTTGCAATTTGAAGAGGTGGAGAGCATGCTTGAGGATAAGGGATGTAAGGCATGGAAGATCAAGAGACCTTCCGTACCGCCGGCATAAATGGTGTATTAAGTATTATCGACTTTTTTCGAAGAGGAGTTATCAATTATGTTTATATGAAAAATCTTGTGTATAATATTTATTGGAGAGGAGTAATTGTTTGATATGTAATGGATTTATTTCAGTGTTATAAGGTTTTGGGGGTTATTTTGTTATTGTTCTTTAGTTTTTGATTTCCTTACTTCAAATTTCCATATAGTAATACAAGTTTTATTCAAAAAACAAATTTTAGAGTAAGAAAAGTAGTATATAATGCAAAAAAAAGACTAGTATACAATAGAAAAAAGAGATCAAATGACCAAAGAATCCAATCGGAAGCACAAGAAATCTTTATCGCTTTAGCGCTAATCAACCCTACGACCCAAAGAGACAAGCCGAGATGGAGATGGAAGGTATCGTGTCAATTCATAACACAATCGGCTTATAAGGTGCTTCACCTAACACATACAATATCCAAGGATAATCAAAGGTTGTGGAAAATCAAAGGTCCCGAAAAAGTCCGATTCTTTGGATGGCAATTGCTATTGGGTCGACTGATGATCCAAGATAACCTTGTGACAAGAGGCTGGCCTAATAATGGAGAATGCTCGATGTGTCAACAACACGTCCTTGAGACGACGATGCACTTGTTCTTACATTGCGATTTTGCAAAATTGATATGGCTACAAAAGGGCATGGACACCGATGTGACGACAACTGTCAAGAACTTTTGGGCAGAGCAAGGAAAAGGGAAGAGCAAGGAAGAACGAATCCGGTGGGACACGGAATGGCTAAGTGTATATTGGAGCATTTGGAAAACTCGAAATCAACACATTTTTCGACAAAGAAGACCTTCTCAATCGGCGACCGTGGCTGAAATAAACGACCAGACGGCAAAATGGAGAGAACATTGTTAAAATTAGAGGGTCCCGTCTGTTGTGCCTTGATTTATGTAGCTCTTTCAACCCTCCTTTGAGGGATGTAGTTCTCCTTTTATTTTTATTTATCTTTTTCCCTCTGTAAAAACTTTCTAAAACAAAATTTATTTTATATTATATCTCAGCAAGGCAATTTGCCTGCTGAAACTTCACAAAAAAAAAGAAAAAAGGTATTTTTTATCAAATATGCATTTAAAGCGATTTAATAATTTGATAATGAAACTCATTGACTGTGGGTCTTCGTTGAATTGTCCTCTTTAACCTGATTATGTCTGAACGAGGCAAATCATAAACCATATATATTTGAACAGTTCTATGAAAGCTCTATCTCTGGCTCATAATTTTTGCAGCACTGCAACACGGCAAGCCCAATCTGAGTCAAATTTATTTTCCTAGATAATGAAGGCATTCACTGCAAGAACAAAATTAATTCTAATTTTATATTATTTGTTAATTAATTTCTTAATTACTTAATCGATTTGTGAATTGTATAACTTAGCTATCTTTTTCAGACAAATGGCAACCAAATCAAGTGAAATCAAGTCATGAACCACATCCTACGCTAACGTTTTATTGACCGACTTTATATGGAAATGAGACTTCTTAATCAAGTCATGAACCACATCCTACGCTAGCAAACTTCTTCGGTCTTCTTCCTTAGGAACTGGAGTAGGAACTTTCTATATCTAGGCAGTAATAAAATAGAAAATAAAATAAATTTATTCTTCATGGCATAAAAGTTTGACTAGCTAGGCAAATTCATGGAACTTTCCTCCTAGTCCTAATTCTTCGGCCAAGTCAATATATATAGTGTAATAAAGAATCCATATTCATTCCAACTCAAAATAAAATAACAAGATTTTTTACCTGAAATGAAACCTTAGGATATATGCGAGTTCTCCCGATTATCAAATGATATACTTTCTCATCTGATCTCACTGACTTCCCTAAAGACGCCTGTTGTTGTGAAGCCGTTTGTTCTGAATTTAAAGCAGCTTCACATTCAGATGATGTTTGGGAGCACTTCGTTCCTTCAGACATCATTTCTCGTGCCACTGATCCTCCGCCTGTTTTGCTTCAAAGAAAGAGCTGTTCTTGCTCCTGAGTGATATGACACTCTCATAGAAAATGGAACCATGGTATTTTTATCATGGGTGCATCTTTCATGCCCATCAAAAAAATTGAGCAGATCAAAAAATATTTAACTGGATTGAATCCTAGCCCTCCATCACACAAGAGGCAATTTTGTCATACTGGGCCAAAAAAGATTGACCGGTCACCCTTTCCCTTCGTTCATCTCTCTCCTTACGCTCTTTTCCTTCTTTCCTTTTTTCATTACTAACAGCAATTAATGCATGATTTATTCGAATTTTAGTTGACTTATGCACTCATTCGAATTTGAGTTATATTTGACAATAAGGGAAATAAACCCGTTCATTAACTCTTAATTTGTTAAATTATGGTTATATTATATGGATAATTTGATAATCATATCCCTTACAAGTTGAATGAAACACCCAAAAATAATTCTGCAGGTCAAAATGGCATGAGTCTTGAGGTGGCTGTAACACTTATTCTGTATGAATTTTAGAATATATAATTGTTTTGACCTAAGTATTTTACAACTGTAGCTTAAACTTTATATTTTGTTTCCCTTCAAAACAATAGCAAATTTACATTTGAAAGATAAGATGGTGGAGGAAACTAAGAATAACAAAGAACAACTTTCATACAACACAATTTTGTCAAACTTCATTTTACCTCTGGTTTGCTAGAGTTTAAGTATAGAGCGGGCACACGAAAGATGGACATATTGGACAAAAGTTCTCCATCCTCGAGTGAAACTTTTAATGTTTTGAAGTAACAAATTATTGCATATTATCATTAAGTGTTCGAAAGTAGAATCTTAGAGTTGATAACGCTGCATTGGTTGCCACATTACACAGTTTGTTATATTAAAACAAAACACATTATCATTAGAGTGAAAAATGTCTCTTGAAAAAGGAAGATGCTGAAATGAAAGATAACATCACCGTGTAGGAATTATTAGAAGGATATAGAAGAACCGAGAGGTGAAGATGCACAAGTAGACATCGAGACAAGTGATATTTTGGTGTGGCGATCTGATATTTGTTAGAAAATAAATTGTAACATAAAAAATTGTTAATCTAAAAAATAGTTTGCTAGAATATATATTTGTCGAAGATTGATATCATAGGCCAACAAATACTGCCCAGGTAAATGTTTGCAAATAAAAGGAATTTTTTTATGTTGAGTATTAAAAATAAAAATAACTAGGCTCATGGTTTTATACATTTTCCTAAACCCTAAGGTAGACCTTCCATAAAAGAAGTCGTATTTTTTAATTTACTAAGTTATTCTTACTATTTATATTAATGAATTAAAAATAAAAATCACAATATAAGTGACAGATTTTTCATTTTTTGTGGCTATTTCTATACTTGGTCTATTTTTTTTTCAATTAGATTTCTGGACTTCAACGAGCCCATAGTTGAAATATCACGTTTGTCTAGTCAAATCAAAGAACTGAAATCGTGAATTTGACCACTAAAATCAGAGAATTGAGTTCATGCATAAGCTCTTAATGGGATTTGTAAAATCAAGCATTATTTTATTTTATAAACATTTTTGGGTTAGTTTGAATTGAAATTTTAAACCTGCTCCTAAGGATTTGACTGGCCTAATTCCATTTTTTATATTTGAATGCTGAAAATTCAGTAATTAAATTCTCGGATTTGACAAGTTAACCTGATTTTTTTAATAAGACCAGTAAACCTGATTATTGAAATCTTGTAATTTTCGACCATTCAAACCGAGAAGTGAACTCTTTGGTTGATATTCAATTGCCTAGTTTTCAGTACTTTATAATTCTATAAAGGAGAGAGTTAAGCGCCTCAGCGTACTTTATAAAAAAAGCGCCTCGGCGTATTTCTCTGTCCTAAGAACTTCTGTAATTATTTAATTTATTTCTTTTAATGCAAAAACAGTATAGAAACTATTAATAATTTTATTAATTTTTGTCATAGATTCATATTATATTGATATACCCATTAATGACAATCGCATGAGACAACTAATGAAAACTGCATGAATCATATCATGGTTGTAATAATTGCAGATTTTCAGACTATATAATATATGTGCGGAACTGATATAATTTTCAAAATTGTAGCTTAAACTCATATTTTGTTTTCTTCCAAATAAAGTAATTTTGAGCTTTGAATGATAAGATAGTGGTGGAAACTAAAAAGAAACTGTGAAAGACTGCTAGGACAGTTGGCCACACACAATTAAGGGAGAGATCTCAAGTTCGAGCCCGGCTTGTCGGAGTTCTTTCTTAAAAAAGAACGGAAAATTCATGTCAGAAGAAACCAACTTTTTAGTTTTTGTTTTCATTTCTCACCTACTAAATAATGGCAATAGCACTCGGCCTAAAAAGATAAACAAACTGGACAAGCTTTCTACTTACTTTCTAAAAAAATGAGTAATAAAATGAATTCAATATATTTAAAGAATGAATTATTGCTGTCTTTTATTTGACCGATTTCTATATATTTTCTATATACTGTTTTCATTTTTTTAAATATGTATTGTTTACCGAATGAATTTTTATATACTGTTTATTGTCAGTTTATATGTTTTTATATACTATTTTCATTTTTTTTTCAAATATATATTATTTTACTGAATGGATTTTTTATATACTGTTTGTTTTCAGTATATATGTTTTTTCAGTTCTTATATACTGTCGCTACAGGGTCGCTACAGTCCGCCACGCAGTATTAGCTCCCAAAAATAAAATAAATTTATTGACTAGGCAGCAGTATTAGAGTCTACACTAATTCAATAAGTTAAATATTGACTAGGCAAATTCACGGAATCCTTTCTCTTTACACCATATCAATAAAAAATAAAATAAAATAAAATAAATTTCTTGACTAGGAAAATTCGTGGAACCATTTCTCCTCTGACTCCTACTTCCCCTCTAGTCACTAGTGAAATAAAGAACTCAATCCAATCCAATTCAAAATACAGTTCGAGTTTTTCTTATCTGAAATGAAATCTAACGATAGATGCGAGATCTCCCGATTATCAAATGATATTCTTTCTCATGTGATCTCACTTACTTCCCCTAAAGATGCAAGCCGCTTCCAAGTCATTTCTCCTGCGTTTAAAAGTGCTTCAAATTCAGATGCTGTTTGGGAGCGGTTCATTCCTTCGGATATCATTTCCCGTTTCGTTGACCCTCTGCCTGTTTTCTATTCAAAGAAAGAGCTCTTCTTCCACCTGAGTGACCATGATGCTCTCATAGATGATGGAACCATGGTATTTTTAATTTTTCTCATCATTAAAAGTAATTAATATTCAATTATTTAATATCAATATTTGTTAGCAATTGAATCAATTATGTTGTCATATTTGCTTGATTGATCTGTGTCCATTTTCACAATAATTAGACTTTCAGATTAGATAGAAAGACCGGAGCCAAAATTTACATGGTACGAGCTAAAAATATAGCTATTGCCTGGGCCGATACACAATACTGGCAAAGGGTTCCTTCCCATGATTCCAGGTATACCGTTTTTATCATCCAAACAACGATAAATAAATGAAACTGGTTACACTTACACCTTTAAATGATTTTATGAGCTTACAAAATATTTTTTTCCCATTCATTCTCTCTCCATCTTATAGGTACTTTTCAATAATAGACTTTTCAGGTTTTCATAAATTTATAAATGATTTCTCAAAAATAAAGCTCCGTATATTGATAAGGATTGTTCAAATGGGACGAGAATAAATGAAATTTACAAAAATGAATAACTAATCCCTTTTTCTTTTCTTCTATGCATTCTAAGGTTTGGGGAGGTAGCCACCCTTCTTTTAGTATGGTGGTTGCGAATAAGTCACACCTTCAACATAAAGGAGCTCTCTCCTGAAACCATGTATGCTTCCTATCTTGTATTCAAGCTAGAAGATGACTCGGATGGACTGGACGATCCACAACAAACCTTTGTCACAGTCGGAAATTACCAGGCAAGACACAATGTCTGTCTGCAACCAGAAGACGACGAGATGCTTCCAGAGACAATTGGAAACATAAGATTTCCGAAAGAAAGGCAAAATGGATGGATGGAAATGGAGCTAGGAAAGTTTTATGTTGACAAGGGTGAGAGTGGTGAAGTCTCTACGGGACTAGAGGAGATCTCAAAATTGTATTCGAAGAGAGGTTTGATTGTTGAAGGCATTGAGATAAGGCCTAAGGAGATTGATCATTAATCGTTTGGTTTTTTTTTATTTTTTAGAAAATTTGAAGAGAGTTTATGTTATTCCCCTTCCACATGTAAAACTTTTTTCCATATATTGTTGAGATATTTGCAATCCTGTATATATATACAAAATAAACAAAAACTATGGAAAACTCCAAAAAAAAAAAAAAATCTGGTAGAAAAAAGACTCGGCACGAGAATTTTGTGAGTAAAAAAAGAGGCCCAAACAGGTAAAATAAAAAACATCGCAAGACAGAAAAAATTCGTCCGTCCAAATCTCTTCATCTTTTTATGTAAATCGCCGCCGCCATAAAGAGGCTTGCCGCCTCAGTTTTTTTCTCTCCAAGTCAAAAGTACCTTCTCTTAGACAAAAACCGCCACCTAGCTTTGTCTAGTGTTCTGTCTCTCCGACCATCTCTCCACCTCTATCTCTCCTCTGAATACCAATACTCCCTCATTGATATGCTTCACTAAACCTAATTCATCCTACTACTTCAATTAATATCGAACCACCTCTCATTTCTTCTTTAAAAGCTCTACGACATCACTCCATATCACAAACATAAAGACCGTACGTTGAGAGTTGCTTTGAATTTAAATCCCCTCCTTCCTGATACAAATTATTCACCATTAATTCAAGTGAGGTGGGAAATGATTAATCGTTTGTTGACACATAATTTTCTTTTCACTATTCAAAAAAAGAATTTTCTTTTTCATCCGTTGTAACACAAGAATTTGGAGATTCAGATCAGCGCCATAAGGTGACAGACACACACACACACACACTATCAGTGAGGTTAGTGAAGTCTCTATGGGACTAGAGGAGATCTCAGTTAGCACATGGAGTAGTTACATCAAGATCCTTTTTTTTTTGTATTTCTTTCATTTCTCTCCAGACATTCATTTTAATACAACACAACTGCTTTACATTTTAATTAACGTAGTTTGTGCATATGATTCCAAAGTCTATCACATTATTTCAAAAAACATAATTTTTTATTTTTCTGATAGTTATTGATGTCGTTGTATTAATATTTTCTGAATGTACCTGGTTCGAGTTTGTTGCGTATATTTTGTGATTAGGTGGGTATTGTTGGCTCTTTATGATATGGAAAGAGAGATGCTGGAGAATTTTCGAGGGAAAGCAAATGACAAGCTCACAAGTTCTAAGAGCCATCAATTTTGAGCTACATATTTGGAGACAATGCATGTAATTATTTTTTATCTGGATTAGGTTTTGGGTACTTATGTCAAGCTCTGATATGAGATCTTTTCTATATCAAATTTTTTCTTTTTTTCAATTTCCTTTCCTATTTCTTTTCCTAATTATTTTGTTTCTTTCTTTTTATTTTTTCGTTAGTTAGTTTTTATTCTTGTATCAGCTCCTCAAAACTTTATTATTAAATTATCAACAGGAACTTTCAGGCCAGACCTGAATCCTGATTTTCAAAAAAAAAATAAAAAAAAATATTGGCTCTTTACTGAACATTATTGAAATAAAATAAAACTGTCCCTGTTGGAGTCTTCCATTCTACAACTTTTTTTTTATACTCTTCTGTTTTTCCACTATTCACTTATTACATTAGTTCTCATCTAGATGGTAGTCTTCATCCTTGAGCCTACCAGCTATTGACTAACAAGCAATTTTTTGAAGATATTTGTTCATGTGTGGATAATTGATTTTAGGCTCACTAAAATATTATGATGTTTTAATTATTAAGTAAGTCACTATAACATTATTTGGAGTATAAATACAAAAAATCATAATATTATACGGGGTAATATAAAATAATTATACCATAGGATTGTGTAAATACAAAAATCATGACATCATATGGGTGTATAATATAAATATCATGGCATTATAGGATTCAATGATGATGTATCTGATGTTTTTTTGGAGAAATGAGGGCAAGTTATAATATTCTTTTTTCTTTTTATTGTACTTTGGTGTGACTAGTTGTAAATACAACTGCTTTATTTAATATAAACAATAATAGACGACCATATATTGCATATTCTCAAAAAAAAAAAATTAGGATATTAAATATTAATTTCAATTGAATTTATTAGAGTAGAAAATGAAATAAATGATTAGAATACAACATCACGAAGTATATAGTTGGGTTGAATTTGAGTTTTTAATTTCAATCCCCAACTCAACCCAAACCATCGAAACTTAGGACTGATTCAACAGCTTTGAACTCACAAAACACTGAGTCGGATTAGATTCATTAAATTTAGTGGATTATTCAAAAACAATACACTTTTTTGGAAGTATAATTGGATGAGACAGAGATTGCAAGCTACTTTCTCAAATCTATTTTCTTTTATCAATAATCAACAAAACATCTCTGTAAATGACGCTTTCGCAATTCAAGACTAGACCACATTACTCAACTTACCTCTTTTCAACATGGCTACAAGAGAGCTGGATGAATTGATCAACCTTTTGGAGGAATGGACTTCAACAACTCTAACAGTTACCGAATTGATAGTGTCTTGGTCCTTAACAAATGATAAAAATTTCAATGCCAACTCATTTACAACATTCTGATTATATATCCTAAATACAAAACGAGCTACAATTACATTTGGAAGATTAAGATGCCGCCTAAGATTAAAATATTTATTTGGAGATTTGATCGAGATATTTTGCCGACTATTGATCAGCTACGCAAACGGGGATCTATTTTGCCGAATGTGTTTTTGCTTTGCCTGGCCGATGCAGAATGCACAAAACATCTGTTTCAGGAATGTTTTTTCACATATCAACTATTCTCTTTGATGGAACTAGATAATACAAATACCATACACACTCTCAATATGAAGGAGACCCCAAATTACAGATGGCTGCCACATATTTTTGGTTGTGGAAGGAGCGTTGTGCACGAATGTTTAGAAATGAAGCTTCTAATGTCATGACGATCACCGAATTCATCAAGGTTGATATTACTCTTTGGGAAAATCTGCTTTAGACTAATTTGTTTACGAAATTTTTAGTCTTCTTTATTCCTTTTTAATTTTACTTATTAAATTATTGTAAGGCCAATTCTCTTGGCATTCCATTATTTTAACGAATTAAGTTTTCTCTTTAATTAATATAATTACAGATGCCCAATTATAACCTGGGGTCTATTATTAAAAAAAATTATAATTTACTAAGAAATCACGCTTCTTCTTCTTCATTTATAGCCTTATTACAATTTATATGTCCACATAAAGTCTATGCATTATGACAAAGCATGCTATCTCAGGCAAGCAAGCAGTAAAACACCTAATCAACTTTCGGAAAAATTCAAATTCGAATCAATTTAAGTTCGAATCACGACGAACGCATTTAGCTTAGCTCATTTTTTCCAAAGGTAAGTTTCTTCGGTCGCATTTCTTGCGCATTGGCAATTAGTGATTTAATTTTAAAATTTACACGAATAAAATATTATATTTGCATGTTATTTTATCTTTTTTATATGCTATTTTGTTCAATTTATATATTGCTTTTATGATATTTTTTTTATTATATACTATTTTTATTTATATATTGTGTTCATCAGTATAACATCGATAAAACAACATACAGTAACTGAACAATATATAGTTCTAATATAAATTGTAGACATGGATTGATATGTGGGCTTAGTTAGCATATTATATAACTATTAACTAAATTAAGCCGTCCCTGTGCAGTAGCACGCTCGCATTACCAAGTCCACTTAAAATTCATAAGTTGTTGGCATGACACTATCACATGACAGGAAGTCACACTTCTAAGTGTCATAATTTCTTGGCGTGACTTTACGACATGACAGGGTAACATTTAAAATCGATGACTTGTTGGTATGACTTTGTCTCATGACTGGGTAATAATTAAATTTTCAGGACTTGGACATGCCAAATGCAGAGCACTTTTTCCTAATTCCATTTTCATTCTGAGAAGTGCTCTAAATGTTGAAATATTTAATTCATTTTTTTAAAATAAATTAATGGATAAATGGAGAAAATTCTAGAAGACGAAGATTATGGAATTCTCTCGATCTTCTTTAGTCAAAATAAGATAAGAATGGAATTAATGATCATAGATTTTTTCTTTAGTCAAATTTAGATAAATATGAAAGTTAATGATCATGTGAAGATATTTTACTAGATTAATTTCTAGATGTTTCATGTATGTGCTCTAAATTCACTGAGAGCTTGTTTGGTTTGGGGTTAATCTAGAATAAGAAAAGTAAAGGGAATTGAGTAAAAGAAAGGAAGATAAGATAGTTTTTTTTATTCTTGTTTGGTTTGGATGAGAGAGAAGTGAGGGTAAATGGAGAAAATAATTCAATTAAAATAAAAGTCATGAAATTTTTTTATTTATACTTTTGTTTTGCAAGCTTATATTTTTTTTTTCTCTCTATATTATTCATTTTTGCAATTATATTTATACCAATAAATTTTTTATATATAAATACTTTTGATTATACAATATAACATAATATCATTAATAATCAATTAAATTTTCTATAAATAAATATTCTCAATTTCTAATATAACATACTACCATACAATATCCAAAAAAATTTAACTAATTTATATTTGTTTGGGAGAAACTATAAATATTTTAATTTTTAGTTAACTATATTATCTTCATTTGATTAAATTGAGATAATATTTTCTAATTCTTTTTTTACACCCAAATCAAACAAGAAAAATATTTCCATTTTATACTTAACATGATATTTCCATTTAACTTGATTCCTCTTGTTTCTCTTTTTTTACCCTACCTAACCTTCAAACCAAGCATGATTAAATCATTCTCTTCCCTTTCCTTCTCTCAATCCACTCTCAAACTAAGCAAAGCCTAAATAGAGATTGGGAGGAAAGAATCTCTCTCCCACACACATACACACTCCACCCTTCTCTTTCTCTCACTTTCTTTCCCTTTTCTCTCTGGGTGTGTCTTACACAAAATTTGCTTTCAAAAATGGCATTAGCACTCGTGGGAGGATGTTTTGCTTCCGCCATTATTCCAAATTTGGTCGACAAGTTAACTAACTACCTCGCTTCCAACTTTAACATTCATCAAGACACCAAAGATTTACTTGAAGAACTCACAAGAACCCTCGTGACTATCAAGGCAACATTAGATGTAGTAGAAAGTAGTATGATGAATGCAAACCAGAGCCTGAGCGAATGGCTAAGCAAACTCAAATTAACAGCGTACGAGGCTGAAGATCTTATCGACACCTTTCACGCAAAGGCAATAGAAGCAACTGTTAAGGAAGGAAATAAGGTTAGCAATTTTGCATCCTCCTCCTGTGAAACCATTAAGCTTATGTTGCTTCCAGATGAGGATTTAAAACAACTAACAAAGATAACTGATAAGTTGAAAGCATACTCAAAGGATATCGGAAATTTGATAAATTTGGTTAATTTGTCTAACAAGGATACTATTGAAAAGCAAATGATTTTAGATAGGAGAGAGACTATTTGTCATTTGCCTGATCATATGGAGCTGATTGGTCGAGAGAATGAATTAGGCTATATATTAGATATGGTTTTGGATTCAATTGACAATCCAGCACCTAGTAAGCTGAATGGGGCAAGTAGTAGTAATACTGAGGAAAATAACAGTATTGAGGGGATTATTGTTATTCCAATAGTTGGTTTAGGGGGTGTAGGTAAAACAGCTCTTGCTCAAGTTGTGTACAATAACAAAGAAGTAAAGGAATCTTTTGCTCTTTGCGCATGGGGGTGTTGTTCCGACAATTCTGATATCAAAATGCTTATGCAAAAAATTATCCAAATTTTAGGTGGAAAATTAAAATCAAATTTGTTCTCTTTAGAGCATGTTACAAGAAAATTCATTGGATTAATAAATAGTAGGAAATTTTTACTTGTGATTGATGATGTATCTAAAAGAATAGAAGACCAATGGGATGTCCTATACGCAACCTTATCTTGTGGTGCACCAAGAAGCATAGTAATAATAACCACTCAAAACAGAAAATTTGCTGATAGGGTAGCGACACTAAGTCCTATAGTTTTGGATATTCTAGACTGGAATGAGTTTTTAAAACTCTTTTATCATCACACATTTGGTAATACAACAACAACGAAGGAGAAAAAGGGAATATTAGAACCAATTGCTATATCAATAGCTGGAAAATTGCATGGGCTGCCTCTGGCAGCAAAAATAATTGGAAATTTACTAAGATTTAGAGTAGACGAGAATGAATGGAAAAGAATATCCCAAAGTGAATGGTGGAATATGCCCAGAGCTGCAGATAATATTTTACCTTCAGTAGGCCTTAATTATCAGTACCTAAGTCCTCGCTTAAAACAATGTTTTGCTTATTGTTCCATATTTCCGAAGAATTATTTGTTCCATAAGGATAGATTGGTACAGATGTGGATAGCTCACAATTTCATTCCAATAAGTAATGATGGGGTAAATAGGTTGGAGGACACTGGGAGACAATGGTTTGATGAGCTAGTTGATTATTCATTTTTTCAACCAGCTTGGGACAATAGCAAATATGTCATGCATAACATGATGCGTGATTTGGCAATTGCGGTTTCTACTGACGAATTTTTTCTTCTTAAAGAAGACACAATAAAAATCCCACAAAATGTTCGTCACATTGCAATAGAGACCAATGACCCAGAGGCAATTCGAAAAATACCCGAATTTAAGCAATTGCGCACTATATTATACTTTGGGCATTGCAAAGTTGACGGAATGTATGATGCTATCAACGAAACTTTGTCCAAGTCAAAGAATGTACGTGTGCTAGATTTATCTTACATGCACATGCAAAATAAGAAACCTCCAACAAGTATTCAACACTTGTCCCATATTCGTTTTTTAGATCTTTCTAGCACGGAAATTGAACGATTAAGTACTTCTTCATTTGAGCATTATCATTTGCAGACCCTGTATTTGCAGCAATGTGAATTTAAAGAGCTGCCAAGCAACATTAACAATTTAACTATCTTACGTCACCTATATGCGAGTGAAAAAACAATTGACCAGATTAACGGAATAGGTAAACTAACAAATCTTCAAGAGCTAAGTACATATAATATTAAAACAACAGACGGACATAGAGTAATAGAACTGAAAGATATGAACGAGATTTCAGGGAATTTAATTATCTGTGGTTGTGAAAATATTATAAGCAAGGAAGAGGCAATGCAAGCAAATATAATGAACAAAAAACACCTTTCTGCTATTGAATTTAAATGGAGTGGACAACAACGAAGAGAATCCAGTATAAACAAGGAGATACTTGAAGGGTTGGAACCACATAAAGGTATAAATGGTTTGATGATAAGAGAGTACATGGCTGTATCCTTCCCGAATTGGGTACTGCTAATTAATAATTTCTCCAATTTAAAATTCTTCTGGATTTATAGTTGTATACAAATAGATTCACTTCCATCTCTCGGGCAGCTCCCCTTCCTAAACTTGCTTAAAATTGAATATGCGCACTCTATAAAATACTTAGGTGATCAATTTTATGGAAACAATCAAATCGTTTTCCCATCATTAAATGAAATAACACTCGACAACATGTCTTGTATTGAGGAATGGTCCGATGTACAAGCTAGGCTATTTGGTCAGAATCTCTCAAAAGTCAATATATTGCAATGCAGAAACCTGAGGAATGCACCCCTTCTCTCCTTAAGCTCATCTCTTAAGGAGTTGAGAATAAATCATACCAACCACTTTACATCTCTATCAAGATGCTTAATTGGGCTAAGCTCCCTACGTTTGTTACACTTAATAGATTGCACTATGGAAATCACTATTGCTTTTTACAAATTAAGATTGCTCGAGCATTTGTGTTTAAGAGATTGCCCACAATTGTATACTGAAGGAACAATACAATCCATTGTCAACTTAAAAAAATTAGAGATTAATAATTGCCCAAATATTTTTAATAGAACCCCTAATGATAGTTTACAAGAACAGAAGAATAAGCGGTTGAAACTTCAAGAAGAGGGCCTAAGATCGCTTAAGCACCTTGATGTAGACTACAACCTCCTTCACCAAAACCATGATCTGATTCTAGGAAAGCTTCCTTCGCTACAATTTCTCCATTATAATCTCTGCGAACTCAATCAATTCACAGTTGACCAAGATGCATGGTTTCGAGGATTAACCTCATTAAAAGAGCTTAGTTTCGGTTCATGTGATTTTGAGCAGGTTCCTGCTTGCCTAACAACCCTCTCCTCCCTGAAGAAACTAAAATTCACATCATGTCGTAACCTAATTTCATTTCCCGACAATGGAATATCATTGTCACTTAGTGAGTTACACATACTTCAATGCTCTCGGGAGTTCAGTCTGCGGTGTCAACCACCTGATGGTGATAATTGGCCAAAGATTTCTCATGTCTTCTATATTAATATTGAGACTAAAACGGTGCAAAATAAGGTACACCACATCCATTTTTATATCCTCATAACTATTTAATTTCAATACTAGCTTATGCACCATAATATTTTCATCTCTTTCTTTTGTTTCCAATAACAGGGTCTAGAGGTGCGCTAATTAAGCAGAAATACCAAACACCTGTGCCATGATTGTGAGCACCAAAGGTATTAAACTAGTCAAGTTTTATGGTATTTAAAAACATATCACTTGATAAAAAGAATTGTAACGAAACTTATGTTTTTCCCGTTTTCGTGTAACAAGTGATATGTTTTCAATTTGATTGGCAGAGAAATCAATACGTATATTTTACTCCAAAGAAAACCAAAATTTCAATACTTCATTGATTGGAAGAAATTCTAAAGATATGTATATACAGATTTGTCCAATTGAAATTGATCTGAACCCGATGTGATCTGAAGAGAACCCCAGTCCACTAATTCGATAAATCTACTTTCTCAGGTTAAATTCTAATCATAACGGATTAAAGAATAAACAGAAAAAACTTACCTAAATTCGACCTATCAAGTTTTGAAGCGATGCATTAGGCAACCAGCGAGTCGTAATTGATTTGTTCCATCGAATCTTCATGTGGAATTTGGAGAGTTGAGAAGATGGTGGTGGCAGGTATATAGCTATTTATGAGTTGATTAATTCGGTCTGTCACAATTCTCTTTTTGGGCCAAACGTTTTGGATAGGTAGAAAATCAGGCCCAATTTAAACCCAAAATTTTAAGCTTCTTTTTCATTTTATTTTTTCATATTTCTAATTTTATGTTAATTGTAAATAGATGTATAATATTCAGGATTGTTTTTTCTGCGTATCATCCACAGTGCTGATAAAGTGATCACACACAATCCATTACACATCATACCATTCCGAGTTAAAAATCAAAATAATTGAACCGAATATTGACCACTCTTATTTTCTGTCTCACAATGCCAACTGTGTTTATCCATGAATAACTTCCTTGACTTCAGTCTGTTGGGACTTACAAAATTTAGAAAACAAAATGTAGTATTTAATTGTTCTTTAGACGGAAATCCTTTTGATGCATCTTCACGTTCTTGACCATTTTGTTCCGCAGACTTGACGTCCCGTCAGAGGTGACGAAAGGGTGTTTCTTAAAAAGGCGTATGTACAATTATTTTAACTTGTTTGCTGTTTTCTTTTTCAAATTACAGATTACTATGTAATATTCAGTACAATTATATAACATTCTTTTTTCATATAACAGTGTGTATAATGCCGAGTTCAAAGCCGAGGGATTCAGAAGGCTGACAAAGCCGAGTTCAAAGAATGCCTTAATTTGACGTGGAAGCAACCTTATATTCTTCGTCTTGCCTTTTCGGCCAGCATTGGCGGTCTGCTTTTTGGCTATGATACTGGTAAATCATAAAAACCTACTGCTGTCTCCTTGATTTTTCAAGTTTCGTCTAGAAAATATATCACACACACAATTTGTAGAAAAGTATTGAAGAAATTATAACTATAAAATATTAATTTGTAGGGGTTATTTCGGGAGCTCTTCTCTATATTAGAGATGATTTCAAGGCGGTTGAGAAAAGTACCGTTCTCCAGGTCCGCGTCATAAAATAATTAAAATATTCAAATTTCACATATTTTATTGCCTAAAAAAGTTTCATATATTTAACTATCAAATTAATTAAAATGTTCGAATTTCGATTAATTAACAGGAAACGATTGTCAGTATGGCAGTCGCTGGAGCCATAATTGTGGCTGCACTTGGTGGGTGGATGAACGACCGATTTGGAAGAAAACTATCGATACTTATTGCCGATGTTTTGTTCTTTATCGGTGCAATTATCATGGCTGCGGCTCCTATTCCCGGGATCATCATCTTAGGAAGAATCTTTGTGGGTCTTGGAGTAGGTAAGTATATTATGATTTTGGTGAATTTTGTTCATTTCTACTTCAGCCGATTCGATAAGTTCTCTGTAGTTTCAGACTTTTTTATCTCCTATTTACAGAAGAATATATGTAACATATCTTACTAATTGTTTCCAATAGGCATGGCTTCTATGACTGCTCCATTATACATATCGGAGGCATCTCCGGCAAGAATCCGAGGAGCACTTGTCAGCATGAACGGATTGTTGATCACCGGCGGCCAGTTCTTGTCTTATCTCATTAACTTGGCTTTCACCAGGGCAAGTTCAAACTTTACTACTAAATTTATAATATAGTTGTAACTTTCTATTTCAAACTCAAAATCAAACGATATTTTTTTTTGCGTAGACAAATGGAACATGGCGGTGGATGCTTGGTGTTGCCGGACTTCCAGCCTTGGTGCAGTTTTTGCTCATGCTTTCCCTCCCAGAGTCACCAAGATGGCTCTACAGAAGGGTACTTTCAGGAAAAAAAACATTATCAGCTCAACATTATTATTATTATCCAAAATCGTTTTTACCAGTTAAATTTAGTGACATTGAAAGATGTGAAATCAAACAATTAACTAGATATAATTTCTTTTGATGAGCAGGACAGGAAAGAGGAAGCAGAGGAAATCTTGCGGAAAATCTACCCAGCTGAGGAGCTCGACAATGAAATCGAAGCGCTTCGCCAGTCGGTTGAAGAAGAGATCGCCATTGAAGGCGCCATTGGAGAGGATGGTTTCTTTGGCAAGATTAAGAAGGCATTGAGCAATAAGGTTGTTCGTCGTGGTTTGGCTGCAGGTACTGATAAAATAAATCAAAGAAATTAAATTATATTTTTGATAATTTTTCGTCATAAAAGTACAATCTAATAAAATGATTCAGTAATTGAGTTTGATACTTTTGATTGTAGGTATCCTTTGCCAGGTCGCCCAACAATTTGTCGGCATAAACTCTGTCATGTACTATAGCCCTACAATCGTCCAACTCGCCGGTTTCGCCTCAAATAGCACTGCCTTGGCTCTTTCTCTTATCACTAGTGGGCTCAATGCGGTCGGGTCAATTGTCAGCATGTTCTTCGTCGATAGGTAGTGCAAAAGATGATTTTTTAAGATTATAGCTGATTGTCTATCAATTATGTTCATACTGAAAATTGAAAAATATGAAAAGAGTTCAGAAATTGAAAGAAAAATTGAAAGATTATAGCTGATTGTCTTTACTGGAATTATCAACAGGTCTGGAAGGAGGAGGCTGATGCTGATCAGTTTGGTCGGGATTATAGTGTGCCTCGGGTTATTGACCGGCATTTTCTATGCCGCATCGACTCATTCGCCACTCGTCAGCGCAGATGAAACCAAATTCTTTGGAAATGCTACTTGTCCAGATTTTACAGTCACATCCAAATGGAAGTGTGTTGATTGTCTGAAGGCGGCTGCTGAGTGCGGCTACTGCGCCAGTACTCCAAATAAGGTTAGTTAGCCATCCAAATATCATTCAAAAACAGTGCGAAGGATTTTGGTTATATGTCAATTTTTGTCTCTCTTTACACATATTACATACTATACAGTTACTAATTTTAGAAAATGATCGAATTATCATACATGTACAACTCATTTTTTCGGTCTTACGATGTATATTTTCTTCCTTTTTAGCTTCAACCTGGTGCATGTTTGGTGACGACCGATTTCTCAAAGGCCACATGTCATGCAAACAATCGTGAATGGTACACTCAAGGTTGCCCAAGCAACTTCGGTTGGCTCGCCCTGGTAGCTCTCGGTCTCTACATCATCTCTTACTCTCCAGGCATGGGAACCGTGCCTTGGATCGTCAACTCTGAAATATACCCTCTTCGGTTTCGTGGGGCATGTGGTGGAATGGCAGCTGTTTCAAACTGGGTTTCCAATCTTGTCGTCAGCCAGAGTTTCCTTAGCATGACCGAGGCTCTAGGCACCGCCGCGACTTTCCTTTTCTTTGGATGTGTGTCTTTGGTGGCTTTAGTTCTGATTTATTTTATCGTGCCGGAGACAAAGGGGTTACAATTTGAAGAGGTGGAGAGCATGCTTGAGGAGAAGGGGTATAAGGCCTGGAAGACCAAGAGACCTTCTTTATCGCCGGCTTAAATGGTGTATTATCGACCTTTTTTTTTAAGAGGAATTATGTATTTATTAAAAATCTCGTGTATCATATTTCTTGGAGAGGAGTGATTATTTGGTATGTAACGGATTTATTTCAATGCTACAAGTTTTTTAGGTTATTTTGTTATTGTTCTTGAGTCTTTCATTTCCTTCAAATTTCTTTCGAGTAATACTAGTATCAAATGCAAAAGAAAATGAAATTAGTATACAATATACAAATAGAAAGTATCATATGTATACATAAACAAGTCTATTAGATTTTTTAATATAACATGATGGAGTATGAAAGTACATATTCCAGTATGGGGCTTAATACACACCACCAGCTTATTTATCATCATCATCTCTAAATTTCAAAGAGGTATAACAGAATTACAAAAAGATATATTTATATACAAAAATTAGAATGAACATATAAAAACAATATGATATGAAAAAAATACGAATATATATTTGTCATTCATATAAAAATTTATAATATTAAAAAACACATTTGAACTTTGAGAGAGATCCTATTTTGAGTCGCCGAGATCTTTGAAAATCAATCTTTATAGCACGTTAGCACAACTGATAATCTGATATTTAACAAAATCTCTTATCTCGCTAATGGCGGAGCTTATCTCTTTTTATTGAGAGTCCAAAAAATTTCTTCTTACTAATTAATACTGTATATAAAATATTTGAGAGATAATAAAAAACATAAAAATACATATATTTCAAAAAAATTATGTACTAAAGCACTATTGATAGATATTATTTTGTCAAAATCTTAAAAAGAAGGACATATTCTCGGTCTCTGTAAAGTTGTGCCGCTACCCATTCATAGATTTTGAGTCTTATAAAAACAATATCATTGCATAAACTACCCTGCCAGCATGGCACAAATCAAAGACTAATTAACTGCCCGTTTTACCCAAATATAAATTGGAATAAAGCCCACTATCACCCTTGCCGACTTTTATCTTCTCTTTTATTTTTCTCAACTCTCCCAAAACACCAACAAAGATGAAACTCATTTTATTCTATTTTTTCTTTATTGAAAAAGGTGTGGTAAACTAAGGAAAGTGAAATACACCAGATAAACTTGAGTGGAGGGGGAAAAGGAAAGTAGGTTTATTGTGCATCTTTTATTTTCCTTTGTCCATGAGTCATTTGTCTTTGGGAGGGGTAGAATAATTGCACTAGACACCATCATGTCATCATTTCATTGGAAATTTGGACGGCGAAGTCTGAATTTGACACCTTAACCCTTCAATTGGATAGTCATTTTCCTTTTTTTTTATCAGTTGAGCACTAAAAGTTTTGTTAAATTTGACCTATAAGCAAGCGATAATGTGTGTATAGACCACATGAAAAAAAATAGTCAATGCATACAAAGTATGGTTAGTATATTTCTCATATTCTTGAAAATTAGCTTATGAAACTTCAAAGTTGATTAAATTAGTTTGAGTTTTGTTCATTCAATATTTTTTGGTGTGATGTTAGCTACTTTTTTATGTTTTACAAGAGACATGACACGCACCACCTGCTTATTTGTCACTATTATTGTCAAAATACAGAAAGTTATAACTGGATTACGTATATTGCTATAATAATGGAATAAATTTATATAAATATACTGATGTTTAAGCAGGTGATATGAATGTTTTTTTCTACAAAACTGATGTTTGCTTTATGTTAAAGTTAAAAGACATGATTGAAATGAGAGAAAGGAGTCAATCTAATAGTTGAGAGTTAAAATTAGACAAAAAAAAAACATAATGGTTCAATTCCCCAAAGCATTGCTTTCTTAGATTCCTTGGAAGTTTTGAACTTATCAATCAATAATTTATCTGGACAAATTCCGTCTGGACGCCAGCTACAAACTTTCACCGACCCATCAATCTATGAAGGAAATCCCAAGCTTTGTGGACCTCCATTGATCAAAACTTGTTCTTCTCGTGGTTCTTTCAATTCTGAGACGATTAAAAGCACACACAATGAAATGGATGATATGATTTGGTTCTATGTAAGCATGATACTGGGTTTTGTTTTTGGATTTTGGGGTATTGTAGGTCCTTTGTTGTTTAAAACATATTGGAGGTACCTGTTTTATGGTCTTGTCGATTGCATAAAAGATAGGTTTTGATAAATATTATATGTACTATTAAATAGGTTTTTCTAAATATTATATGTACTATTAAATTTATAGAATCTTTCGTGAGAATAATGTATTTGTGCTACATTTTTTTTTTAGATGAAATTTGGAGGGGGCTCAAGGTCCCTCGTCCAACTGTGTAGTTGTGCTACTTTTTATATGTAGTATTAAATTTATAGGTTGAAAAAACTTCTTTGATGTTGTTTGCTAAATGTAATATACTTTTATCAAAAACTCAAATATATCTATTTATTCTTTGCTTGCACATTGGTTAGAAACTGCGGTTAGTAATTTAATCAAGGGATTTAAATATTGAGGCTACCAGTGTTGTAAATATAAAATCTGTCTTAAATATATAAAATATTGTCTCCAGTTGGCTCGGGCTCGGTTAGCTGAAAGAAAATTATATGAACCTGACATGATTAATATATAAGAGTTCAAATGGTTTAACATATCAGAGGGAAACTCAGCAGAATGTACCATCTTCAAATCTTGTAAGAATGCAGTCGCTTTTGTTTAATTTTGTTATAAAATCATGAGCTTTTTAAATAAAAAAATCAGACTTACAATTCTTGATTAAAATCATCTTTCTTTTGTCTTTTGCATTAGATACAGCATAATATTAACGGCAAATTGCCTATGGGTTTGACAGAAGTAATACTGAAATTAATAATAAGCAGATAAAATGGTGAGGTTGAGAATCACTCACCTTACTCACAGGTCGCCTCTTTGCAGTCGCAGAATCCAACAGAGCTTGCTTCCCGCAGAGTTCTATTCAGAAAAGAATTGGGTTGAGAAAACAATTCCGGGTTGATAATAGTCGAGAATTGAAATCATGGAAACTTCTGCCGTTTCGACTTCTGTGGACGAATTTGACAGGGCATTTTAATGAAACCTTCCTTTCATGGGCCAAGGTCTGTTCCAAATAAAATAATTAATTGAAAATTTTACAGGCTAGGTAATGAAATAAAATATTAAAAAAGGCCCTTGAAAATTTATGGGCTGTCTCAAATATATCCAAGTCAAATGTGTTATTGTTACACTGATTACCAGCTAGCAAGATGTTGATTTAACTCTCATATTGATTATAAAAAGAAAAATTGAACAAAATTCATATTAATATATTGATCTATTAACTAGCCTATTTAACCCACATATAAATTGGAATAAGCCCACTATCACCCCTTCTCACACTATTATCCAACGGAGAGGAAAGAGATTCGATTCAACCATTTCCAACGACCTGCTGCCTTGACTAAATTTTTGGCAGTCACTTTTGCTCGTCGTTTGAAGTTCATTCACGTTCGGTTCGAGTTCGTTCGTTAAATGATTCGTTCGATTTTCCGTTCGAAATAAATGAATAAATCATGTCCGTTCGAATAATTAACGAACCGAGCATAAATACACCCACATTCTTTCGATTGTTCGGTAATATGTTCGAATATATATTTATTAATCCAAAATATATATAGTTATTACTTATATATCCAATAAAACTTTCCCCCATTCCAATCCAATGAACCATTAAAATCAGTATTGACCCAAGAATTAGGATATATAATATTTTTATATTTATAAAATTTTGTTAGTCCGATGCAATTTTTTATTTTATTTTGCTCATTCCTAAATTTTAATCATCCCTGGCCCAACTTTACGACTCTTTTCTCTTCTCTTCTTTTTGAGTTTCTGATCGATTAACCCTAATTATTATTCATAATCGCCTCTTTCTCATACACGATTCTGTTCTCTCTCACGATCTTACCAACGATTTAAATTATGTTGTGTTGATATTTATTTATATTTTTATGAAATCTGACCAACAAAGTTAGTGTTGACTAATTTGTTTTGGTTACTATGTTCATGTTGTTCAATGCAATTTAAATGTATTATTCGATTTTACCGGCTCAGCTCGACTCAGTTTTTACGCATCTAACAGAAGAAATGACAACATTTTTTTTTCCATTTTATTTGAATTTTATTCAGTTCTAAATCTTTAATTAAGAACTTACTATTTTTCAAGCAGTTTGATTATTTTTTTTATGATGTGTTTATACTTATATAATAAAATATAATTATGTATGTTAGAATTTTTTTAATTTGTATTATTGCATATTTTTTTCGGCTTAACTAAAAACCAAAACAAAATTCATCCCTAAATTTTTTATTTTATTTTGCTCATCCCTAAATTTTAATCATCCCTGGCCCAACTTTACGACTCTTTTCTCTTCTCTTCTTTTTGAGTTTCTGATCGATTAACCCTAATTATTATTCATAATCGCCTCTTTCTCATACACGATTCTCTTCTCTCACGATCTTACCAACGATTTAAATTATGTTGTGTTGATATTTATTTATATTTTTATGAAATCTGACCAACAAAGTTAGTTAAAATTTGAATATTTAAACTCATAATGAATAAGAATTAAAACTATTATTTTGTTCATTGTTCGAAATCCGTTTGCTAAATTGTTCATTCGCTAAATGGTTTGTTGGATTTTCTATTCGAAATAAACGAACCAAACCTCGTTCATTTGAATAATTAACGAACCGAACATGAACATGATTGCGTTCGGTTCGGTTAGGTTCGGTTCGTTAACAGCCCTATGTCTATGAAAAATCTTGTGTATAATATTTATTGGAGAGGAGTAATTGTTTGATATGTAATGGATTTATTTCAGTGTTATATGCACTTAAAGCGATTTAATAATTTGGTAATGAAACTCATTGACTGTGGGTCTTCGTTGAATTGTCCTCTTTAACCTGATTGTGTCTGAACGAGGCAAATCATAAACCATATATATTTGAACAGTTCTATGAAAGCTCTATCTCTGGCTCATAATTTTTGCAGCACTTCAACACGGCAAGCCCAATCTGAGTCAAATTTATTTTCCTAGATAATGAAGGCATTTACTACAAGAACAAAATTAATTCTAATTCTATATTATTTTTTAATTAATTTCTTAATTACTTAATCGATTTGTGAATTGTATACCTTAGCTATCTTTTTCAGACAAATGGCAACCAAGTCAAGTGAAATCAAGTCATGAACCACATCCTACGCTAACGTTTTATTGACCGACTTTATATGGAAATGAGACTTCTTAATCAAGTCATGAACCACATCCTACGCTAACAAACTTCTTCGGTCTTCTTCCTTAGGAACAGGAGTAGGAACTTTCTATATCTAGGCAGTAATAAAATAGAAAAATAAAATAAATTTATTCTTCATGGCATAGAAGTTTGACTAGCTAGGCAAATTCATGGAACTTTCCTCCTATAGTCCTAATTCTTCGGCCAAGTCAATATATATAGTGTAATAAAGAATACATATTCATTCCAACTCAAAATAAAATAACAAGATTTTTTACCTGAAATGAAACCTTAGGATAGATGCGAGATCTCCCGATTATCAAATGATATACTTTCTCATCTGATCTCACTGACTTCCCTAAAGACGCCTGTTGTTGTGAAGCCGTTTGTTCTGAATTTAAAGCTGCTTCACATTCAGATGATGTCTGGGAGCACTTCGTTCCTTCAGACATCATTTCAATGAGTATTGGTGCATATATGAATTCTTCTATTTTTATTATAATATATTGATATTTTAGATACAATAAAATGTAAAATATTTTAAAAAGATAGTAAATTTTTCCAAACAAAATATTATATTTGAACATTTATACCTTGTATGAATTAAATTATAATACTTTTTTTATGAAACTATATTAATGGTGCACAAAAATGTTGACCAGAAAATAATAACATAATTGTAATAATAAGTTTTTCTAATAATACTTTTGTGCCCTGAGATGCATGTACTACATCCGAAAATGAACTTACAATTTTAAAATATAACGTTACTTAAAATTAACCTTATATCCAATATATATTAATTTTTTGTAATATAGAAGGTTATTATTTTTTAAGATGTCAAAAAGTTCTTTACATTATAAACACTTCAAAAAACAACACAATTATTAAAAAAATAAAAAATAATAACATTACATAACTTACCTAAATTTTATATATGAATTCTATCGTGTGGACTGTTTCGCATTTGACGATTATTTATTTGTTATATGTTTAAAGTAATTTAATACTTATTTATTGAATAAAAATAGAAAAAATATTTATTGAACAAAAATGAACAATTAGATAATTCAAACTATAAACCTGAACATAAAACAATAATTTATCATCTTAACATTACAAGAGTAAAAAATATAAAAATTCGTCTTCAAATTGTTCACTTTTTTAGGAATCGTGCAGATCCAGTCAGGTTCATGTTGTTCAATGCAATTTAAATGTATTATTCGATTTTACCGGCTCAGCTCGACTCAGTTTTTACGCATCTAACAGAAGAAATGACAACATTTTTTTTTCCATTTTATTTGAATTTTATTCAGTTCTAAATCTTTAATTAAGAACTTACTATTTTTCAAGCAGTTTGATTATTTTTTTTTATGATGTGTTTATACTTATATAATAAAATATAATTATGTATTTTAGAATTTTTTTAATTTGTATTATTGCATATTTTTTTCGGCTTAACTAAAAACCAAAACAAAATTCAGTTTATTTCTTACATTTTAATTCGGCTTGGGAAGGTTCGAGTAAATCCGACTAATGGGCAACATTCAGAACATGTATTTACTATGCCAGTCATTATAGTATATTGAGATTACTTCCTACAACTTTGATCCAAAATATTCATTAATTTGTATTAACAAATTCAAATGACTAAATACTAATATCCTAATATGATGTATTTGACAAATTAAATAATCAAACTAAAATTAAATGAGTAGTCAAAGAATTTCTTATATATATTACAAACTTAAAAAAGTTATAATGATATTTATAACTAATTATTGAGATTGGAGAACATATTGGTTCTTGTTTTATATTGCAATTGTAATTTTGAGATACTAAATTGATAGATGATACTATTTATGTAATGATTTATGGCAAATTTCAAAAGAACAAAAATGGTTCAATTTATGAAAGATATGCAATTAGAATAAAATTAAATAATTGTTTTATATTTTGTTTATTCCAATTAAACTAAGATTAATTTATTAGGAGATATGAAATTATTGACACGTGCGTGCCAGAATCTAGTTATCATACAAGGAAGAAGCTAATGATTTTGGCTGTTGGAGTGGTTTTGAAATTTATTTATTCTACTTTTATTGTTAACTAGGAGAAGTTTGGCATTCTTTAATTTATTGCTAATTAAAAATAAAATGATTTATTATAATATATTTTAAAAATTCAATTATGTAAATTTAATTATAAATATATATTTTATATATAAGTGTCTTTCATATAATTTTTTCTATATATTCTATCTACATATATATACTTGTGTGAGATACAAAATTGAAGTTAAATCATTACAATACGGAGTTAAAACATAAAAATTTGCACGAAACTATATGAATGGACAAATCATAAGCCAAGTTTATTTTTCAAATAACAATAAATTGTGCGCGCAAGCTCAATTTAATCAAGTCCAGTTACAAAACATCTATTATTGGATGGAGCAAAGAAAATGAAACAAATAAGACGAAAAAAAAGTAAAAATGTGATTAAAAAAAAAACAGTACGAATATTTACAAATCATGAAAGAATAGTTAATAGTTAGCAATTTTCCCCTGTTAAACCAAGTTTGATATGAAACACTACAATCACAATCCCCTTTTTCAGATTATTTTCCACAATGATAGAGGCTTAAAACAGCAAGAAAAAAATTGTCTCTAAGCAGGGGATATTACACAATAATTTTCTCTCTCAAGGCAAGCCGTCGTGAATGGTAGACTCAAGGCTGCCCAAGCAACTTCGGTTGGCTCGCTCTGGTCACTCTCGGTCTCTACATCATCTCTTACTCTCCAGGCATGGGCACCGTGCCTTGGATCGTCAACTCTGAGAATCTACCCTCTTCGGTTTCGTGGGACATGTGGGGGAATGGCAGCTGTTTCAAACTGGGTTTCCAAACTGGTCGTCAGCCAGAGTTTTCTTAGCATGACTGAGGCTCTAGGCACCGCGGCGACTTTCCTTTTCTTTGGATGTGTGTCTTTGGTGGCTTTGGTTCTGATTTATTTTATCGTGCTGGTGACGAAGGGGTTGCAATTTGAAGAGGTGGAGAGCATGCTTGAGGATAAGGGATGTAAGGCATGGAAGATCAAGAGACCTTCCGTACCGCCGGCATAAATGGTGTATTAAGTATTATCGACTTTTTTCGAAGAGGAGTTATCAATTATGTTTATATGAAAAATCTTGTGTATAATATTTATTGGAGAGGAGTAATTGTTTGATATGTAATGGATTTATTTCAGTGTTATAAGGTTTTGGGGGTTATTTTGTTATTGTTCTTTAGTTTTTGATTTCCTTACTTCAAATTTCCATATAGTAATACAAGTTTTATTCAAAAAACAAATTTTAGAGTAAGAAAAGTAGTATATAATGCAAAAAAAAGACTAGTATACAATAGAAAAAAGAGATCAAATGACCAAAGAATCCAATCGGAAGCACAAGAAATCTTTATCGCTTTAGCGCTAATCAACCCTACGACCCAAAGAGACAAGCCGAGATGGAGATGGAAGGTATCGTGTCAATTCATAACACAATCGGCTTATAAGGTGCTTCACCTAACACATACAATATCCAAGGATAATCAAAGGTTGTGGAAAATCAAAGGTCCCGAAAAAGTCCGATTCTTTGGATGGCAATTGCTATTGGGTCGACTGATGATCCAAGATAACCTTGTGACAAGAGGCTGGCCTAATAATGGAGAATGCTCGATGTGTCAACAACACGTCCTTGAGACGACGATGCACTTGTTCTTACATTGCGATTTTGCAAAATTGATATGGCTACAAAAGGGCATGGACACCGATGTGACGACAACTGTCAAGAACTTTTGGGCAGAGCAAGGAAAAGGGAAGAGCAAGGAAGAACGAATCCGGTGGGACACGGAATGGCTAAGTGTATATTGGAGCATTTGGAAAACTCGAAATCAACACATTTTTCGACAAAGAAGACCTTCTCAATCGGCGACCGTGGCTGAAATAAACGACCAGACGGCAAAATGGAGAGAACATTGTTAAAATTAGAGGGTCCCGTCTGTTGTGCCTTGATTTATGTAGCTCTTTCAACCCTCCTTTGAGGGATGTAGTTCTCCTTTTATTTTTATTTATCTTTTTCCCTCTGTAAAAACTTTCTAAAACAAAATTTATTTTATATTATATCTCAGCAAGGCAATTTGCCTGCTGAAACTTCACAAAAAAAAAGAAAAAAGGTATTTTTTATCAAATATGCATTTAAAGCGATTTAATAATTTGATAATGAAACTCATTGACTGTGGGTCTTCGTTGAATTGTCCTCTTTAACCTGATTATGTCTGAACGAGGCAAATCATAAACCATATATATTTGAACAGTTCTATGAAAGCTCTATCTCTGGCTCATAATTTTTGCAGCACTGCAACACGGCAAGCCCAATCTGAGTCAAATTTATTTTCCTAGATAATGAAGGCATTCACTGCAAGAACAAAATTAATTCTAATTTTATATTATTTGTTAATTAATTTCTTAATTACTTAATCGATTTGTGAATTGTATAACTTAGCTATCTTTTTCAGACAAATGGCAACCAAATCAAGTGAAATCAAGTCATGAACCACATCCTACGCTAACGTTTTATTGACCGACTTTATATGGAAATGAGACTTCTTAATCAAGTCATGAACCACATCCTACGCTAGCAAACTTCTTCGGTCTTCTTCCTTAGGAACTGGAGTAGGAACTTTCTATATCTAGGCAGTAATAAAATAGAAAATAAAATAAATTTATTCTTCATGGCATAAAAGTTTGACTAGCTAGGCAAATTCATGGAACTTTCCTCCTAGTCCTAATTCTTCGGCCAAGTCAATATATATAGTGTAATAAAGAATCCATATTCATTCCAACTCAAAATAAAATAACAAGATTTTTTACCTGAAATGAAACCTTAGGATATATGCGAGTTCTCCCGATTATCAAATGATATACTTTCTCATCTGATCTCACTGACTTCCCTAAAGACGCCTGTTGTTGTGAAGCCGTTTGTTCTGAATTTAAAGCAGCTTCACATTCAGATGATGTTTGGGAGCACTTCGTTCCTTCAGACATCATTTCTCGTGCCACTGATCCTCCGCCTGTTTTGCTTCAAAGAAAGAGCTGTTCTTGCTCCTGAGTGATATGACACTCTCATAGAAAATGGAACCATGGTATTTTTATCATGGGTGCATCTTTCATGCCCATCAAAAAAATTGAGCAGATCAAAAAATATTTAACTGGATTGAATCCTAGCCCTCCATCACACAAGAGGCAATTTTGTCATACTGGGCCAAAAAAGATTGACCGGTCACCCTTTCCCTTCGTTCATCTCTCTCCTTACGCTCTTTTCCTTCTTTCCTTTTTTCATTACTAACAGCAATTAATGCATGATTTATTCGAATTTTAGTTGACTTATGCACTCATTCGAATTTGAGTTATATTTGACAATAAGGGAAATAAACCCGTTCATTAACTCTTAATTTGTTAAATTATGGTTATATTATATGGATAATTTGATAATCATATCCCTTACAAGTTGAATGAAACACCCAAAAATAATTCTGCAGGTCAAAATGGCATGAGTCTTGAGGTGGCTGTAACACTTATTCTGTATGAATTTTAGAATATATAATTGTTTTGACCTAAGTATTTTACAACTGTAGCTTAAACTTTATATTTTGTTTCCCTTCAAAACAATAGCAAATTTACATTTGAAAGATAAGATGGTGGAGGAAACTAAGAATAACAAAGAACAACTTTCATACAACACAATTTTGTCAAACTTCATTTTACCTCTGGTTTGCTAGAGTTTAAGTATAGAGCGGGCACACGAAAGATGGACATATTGGACAAAAGTTCTCCATCCTCGAGTGAAACTTTTAATGTTTTGAAGTAACAAATTATTGCATATTATCATTAAGTGTTCGAAAGTAGAATCTTAGAGTTGATAACGCTGCATTGGTTGCCACATTACACAGTTTGTTATATTAAAACAAAACACATTATCATTAGAGTGAAAAATGTCTCTTGAAAAAGGAAGATGCTGAAATGAAAGATAACATCACCGTGTAGGAATTATTAGAAGGATATAGAAGAACCGAGAGGTGAAGATGCACAAGTAGACATCGAGACAAGTGATATTTTGGTGTGGCGATCTGATATTTGTTAGAAAATAAATTGTAACATAAAAAATTGTTAATCTAAAAAATAGTTTGCTAGAATATATATTTGTCGAAGATTGATATCATAGGCCAACAAATACTGCCCAGGTAAATGTTTGCAAATAAAAGGAATTTTTTTATGTTGAGTATTAAAAATAAAAATAACTAGGCTCATGGTTTTATACATTTTCCTAAACCCTAAGGTAGACCTTCCATAAAAGAAGTCGTATTTTTTAATTTACTAAGTTATTCTTACTATTTATATTAATGAATTAAAAATAAAAATCACAATATAAGTGACAGATTTTTCATTTTTTGTGGCTATTTCTATACTTGGTCTATTTTTTTTTCAATTAGATTTCTGGACTTCAACGAGCCCATAGTTGAAATATCACGTTTGTCTAGTCAAATCAAAGAACTGAAATCGTGAATTTGACCACTAAAATCAGAGAATTGAGTTCATGCATAAGCTCTTAATGGGATTTGTAAAATCAAGCATTATTTTATTTTATAAACATTTTTGGGTTAGTTTGAATTGAAATTTTAAACCTGCTCCTAAGGATTTGACTGGCCTAATTCCATTTTTTATATTTGAATGCTGAAAATTCAGTAATTAAATTCTCGGATTTGACAAGTTAACCTGATTTTTTTAATAAGACCAGTAAACCTGATTATTGAAATCTTGTAATTTTCGACCATTCAAACCGAGAAGTGAACTCTTTGGTTGATATTCAATTGCCTAGTTTTCAGTACTTTATAATTCTATAAAGGAGAGAGTTAAGCGCCTCAGCGTACTTTATAAAAAAAGCGCCTCGGCGTATTTCTCTGTCCTAAGAACTTCTGTAATTATTTAATTTATTTCTTTTAATGCAAAAACAGTATAGAAACTATTAATAATTTTATTAATTTTTGTCATAGATTCATATTATATTGATATACCCATTAATGACAATCGCATGAGACAACTAATGAAAACTGCATGAATCATATCATGGTTGTAATAATTGCAGATTTTCAGACTATATAATATATGTGCGGAACTGATATAATTTTCAAAATTGTAGCTTAAACTCATATTTTGTTTTCTTCCAAATAAAGTAATTTTGAGCTTTGAATGATAAGATAGTGGTGGAAACTAAAAAGAAACTGTGAAAGACTGCTAGGACAGTTGGCCACACACAATTAAGGGAGAGATCTCAAGTTCGAGCCCGGCTTGTCGGAGTTCTTTCTTAAAAAAGAACGGAAAATTCATGTCAGAAGAAACCAACTTTTTAGTTTTTGTTTTCATTTCTCACCTACTAAATAATGGCAATAGCACTCGGCCTAAAAAGATAAACAAACTGGACAAGCTTTCTACTTACTTTCTAAAAAAATGAGTAATAAAATGAATTCAATATATTTAAAGAATGAATTATTGCTGTCTTTTATTTGACCGATTTCTATATATTTTCTATATACTGTTTTCATTTTTTTAAATATGTATTGTTTACCGAATGAATTTTTATATACTGTTTATTGTCAGTTTATATGTTTTTATATACTATTTTCATTTTTTTTTCAAATATATATTATTTTACTGAATGGATTTTTTATATACTGTTTGTTTTCAGTATATATGTTTTTTCAGTTCTTATATACAGTCGCTATAGGGTCGCTACAGTCCGCCACGCAGTATTAGCTCCCAAAAATAAAATAAATTTATTGACTAGGCAGCAGTATTAGAGTCTACACTAATTCAATAAGTTAAATATTGACTAGGCAAATTCACGGAATCCTTTCTCTTTACACCATATCAATAAAAAATAAAATAAAATAAAATAAATTTCTTGACTAGGAAAATTCGTGGAACCATTTCTCCTCTGACTCCTACTTCCCCTCTAGTCACTAGTGAAATAAAGAACTCAATCCAATCCAATTCAAAATACAGTTCGAGTTTTTCTTATCTGAAATGAAATCTAACGATAGATGCGAGATCTCCCGATTATCAAATGATATTCTTTCTCATGTGATCTCACTTACTTCCCCTAAAGATGCAAGCCGCTTCCAAGTCATTTCTCCTGCGTTTAAAAGTGCTTCAAATTCAGATGCTGTTTGGGAGCGGTTCATTCCTTCGGATATCATTTCCCGTTTCGTTGACCCTCTGCCTGTTTTCTATTCAAAGAAAGAGCTCTTCTTCCACCTGAGTGACCATGATGCTCTCATAGATGATGGAACCATGGTATTTTTAATTTTTCTCATCATTAAAAGTAATTAATATTCAATTATTTAATATCAATATTTGTTAGCAATTGAATCAATTATGTTGTCATATTTGCTTGATTGATCTGTGTCCATTTTCACAATAATTAGACTTTCAGATTAGATAGAAAGACCGGAGCCAAAATTTACATGGTACGAGCTAAAAATATAGCTATTGCCTGGGCCGATACACAATACTGGCAAAGGGTTCCTTCCCATGATTCCAGGTATACCGTTTTTATCATCCAAACAACGATAAATAAATGAAACTGGTTACACTTACACCTTTAAATGATTTTATGAGCTTGCAAAATATTTTTTTCCCATTCATTCTCTCTCCATCTTATAGGTACTTTTCAATAATAGACTTTTCAGGTTTTCATAAATTTATAAATGATTTCTCAAAAATAAAGCTCCGTATATTGATAAGGATTGTTCAAATGGGACGAGAATAAATGAAATTTACAAAAATGAATAACTAATCCCTTTTTCTTTTCTTCTATGCATTCTAAGGTTTGGGGAGGTAGCCACCCTTCTTTTAGTATGGTGGTTGCGAATAAGTCACACCTTCAACATAAAGGAGCTCTCTCCTGAAACCATGTATGCTTCCTATCTTGTATTCAAGCTAGAAGATGACTCGGATGGACTGGACGATCCACAACAAACCTTTGTCACAGTCGGAAATTACCAGGCAAGACACAATGTCTGTCTGCAACCAGAAGACGACGAGATGCTTCCAGAGACAATTGGAAACATAAGATTTCCGAAAGAAAGGCAAAATGGATGGATGGAAATGGAGCTAGGAAAGTTTTATGTTGACAAGGGTGAGAGTGGTGAAGTCTCTACGGGACTAGAGGAGATCTCAAAATTGTATTCGAAGAGAGGTTTGATTGTTGAAGGCATTGAGATAAGGCCTAAGGAGATTGATCATTAATCGTTTGGTTTTTTTTTATTTTTTAGAAAATTTGAAGAGAGTTTATGTTATTCCCCTTCCACATGTAAAACTTTTTTCCATATATTGTTGAGATATTTGCAATCCTGTATATATATACAAAATAAACAAAAACTATGGAAAACTCCAAAAAAAAAAAAAAATCTGGTAGAAAAAAGACTCGGCACGAGAATTTTGTGAGTAAAAAAAGAGGCCCAAACAGGTAAAATAAAAAACATCGCAAGACAGAAAAAATTCGTCCGTCCAAATCTCTTCATCTTTTTATGTAAATCGCCGCCGCCATAAAGAGGCTTGCCGCCTCAGTTTTTTTCTCTCCAAGTCAAAAGTACCTTCTCTTAGACAAAAACCGCCACCTAGCTTTGTCTAGTGTTCTGTCTCTCCGACCATCTCTCCACCTCTATCTCTCCTCTGAATACCAATACTCCCTCATTGATATGCTTCACTAAACCTAATTCATCCTACTACTTCAATTAATATCGAACCACCTCTCATTTCTTCTTTAAAAGCTCTACGACATCACTCCATATCACAAACATAAAGACCGTACGTTGAGAGTTGCTTTGAATTTAAATCCCCTCCTTCCTGATACAAATTATTCACCATTAATTCAAGTGAGGTGGGAAATGATTAATCGTTTGTTGACACATAATTTTCTTTTCACTATTCAAAAAAAGAATTTTCTTTTTCATCCGTTGTAACACAAGAATTTGGAGATTCAGATCAGCGCCATAAGGTGACAGACACACACACACACACACTATCAGTGAGGTTAGTGAAGTCTCTATGGGACTAGAGGAGATCTCAGTTAGCACATGGAGTAGTTACATCAAGATCCTTTTTTTTTTGTATTTCTTTCATTTCTCTCCAGACATTCATTTTAATACAACACAACTGCTTTACATTTTAATTAACGTAGTTTGTGCATATGATTCCAAAGTCTATCACATTATTTCAAAAAACATAATTTTTTATTTTTCTGATAGTTATTGATGTCGTTGTATTAATATTTTCTGAATGTACCTGGTTCGAGTTTGTTGCGTATATTTTGTGATTAGGTGGGTATTGTTGGCTCTTTATGATATGGAAAGAGAGATGCTGGAGAATTTTCGAGGGAAAGCAAATGACAAGCTCACAAGTTCTAAGAGCCATCAATTTTGAGCTACATATTTGGAGACAATGCATGTAATTATTTTTTATCTGGATTAGGTTTTGGGTACTTATGTCAAGCTCTGATATGAGATCTTTTCTATATCAAATTTTTTCTTTTTTTCAATTTCCTTTCCTATTTCTTTTCCTAATTATTTTGTTTCTTTCTTTTTATTTTTTCGTTAGTTAGTTTTTATTCTTGTATCAGCTCCTCAAAACTTTATTATTAAATTATCAACAGGAACTTTCAGGCCAGACCTGAATCCTGATTTTCAAAAAAAAAATAAAAAAAAATATTGGCTCTTTACTGAACATTATTGAAATAAAATAAAACTGTCCCTGTTGGAGTCTTCCATTCTACAACTTTTTTTTTATACTCTTCTGTTTTTCCACTATTCACTTATTACATTAGTTCTCATCTAGATGGTAGTCTTCATCCTTGAGCCTACCAGCTATTGACTAACAAGCAATTTTTTGAAGATATTTGTTCATGTGTGGATAATTGATTTTAGGCTCACTAAAATATTATGATGTTTTAATTATTAAGTAAGTCACTATAACATTATTTGGAGTATAAATACAAAAAATCATAATATTATACGGGGTAATATAAAATAATTATACCATAGGATTGTGTAAATACAAAAATCATGACATCATATGGGTGTATAATATAAATATCATGGCATTATAGGATTCAATGATGATGTATCTGATGTTTTTTTGGAGAAATGAGGGCAAGTTATAATATTCTTTTTTCTTTTTATTGTACTTTGGTGTGACTAGTTGTAAATACAACTGCTTTATTTAATATAAACAATAATAGACGACCATATATTGCATATTCTCAAAAAAAAAAAATTAGGATATTAAATATTAATTTCAATTGAATTTATTAGAGTAGAAAATGAAATAAATGATTAGAATACAACATCACGAAGTATATAGTTGGGTTGAATTTGAGTTTTTAATTTCAATCCCCAACTCAACCCAAACCATCGAAACTTAGGACTGATTCAACAGCTTTGAACTCACAAAACACTGAGTCGGATTAGATTCATTAAATTTAGTGGATTATTCAAAAACAATACACTTTTTTGGAAGTATAATTGGATGAGACAGAGATTGCAAGCTACTTTCTCAAATCTATTTTCTTTTATCAATAATCAACAAAACATCTCTGTAAATGACGCTTTCGCAATTCAAGACTAGACCACATTACTCAACTTACCTCTTTTCAACATGGCTACAAGAGAGCTGGATGAATTGATCAACCTTTTGGAGGAATGGACTTCAACAACTCTAACAGTTACCGAATTGATAGTGTCTTGGTCCTTAACAAATGATAAAAATTTCAATGCCAACTCATTTACAACATTCTGATTATATATCCTAAATACAAAACGAGCTACAATTACATTTGGAAGATTAAGATGCCGCCTAAGATTAAAATATTTATTTGGAGATTTGATCGAGATATTTTGCCGACTATTGATCAGCTACGCAAACGGGGATCTATTTTGCCGAATGTGTTTTTGCTTTGCCTGGCCGATGCAGAATGCACAAAACATCTGTTTCAGGAATGTTTTTTCACATATCAACTATTCTCTTTGATGGAACTAGATAATACAAATACCATACACACTCTCAATATGAAGGAGACCCCAAATTACAGATGGCTGCCACATATTTTTGGTTGTGGAAGGAGCGTTGTGCACGAATGTTTAGAAATGAAGCTTCTAATGTCATGACGATCACCGAATTCATCAAGGTTGATATTACTCTTTGGGAAAATCTGCTTTAGACTAATTTGTTTACGAAATTTTTAGTCTTCTTTATTCCTTTTTAATTTTACTTATTAAATTATTGTAAGGCCAATTCTCTTGGCATTCCATTATTTTAACGAATTAAGTTTTCTCTTTAATTAATATAATTACAGATGCCCAATTATAACCTGGGGTCTATTATTAAAAAAAATTATAATTTACTAAGAAATCACGCTTCTTCTTCTTCATTTATAGCCTTATTACAATTTATATGTCCACATAAAGTCTATGCATTATGACAAAGCATGCTATCTCAGGCAAGCAAGCAGTAAAACACCTAATCAACTTTCGGAAAAATTCAAATTCGAATCAATTTAAGTTCGAATCACGACGAACGCATTTAGCTTAGCTCATTTTTTCCAAAGGTAAGTTTCTTCGGTCGCATTTCTTGCGCATTGGCAATTAGTGATTTTATTTTAAAATTTACACGAATAAAATATTATATTTGCATGTTATTTTATCTTTTTTATATGCTATTTTGTTCAATTTATATATTGCTTTTATGATATTTTTTTTATTATATACTATTTTTATTTATATATTGTGTTCATCAGTATAACATCGATAAAACAACATACAGTAACTGAACAATATATAGTTCTAATATAAATTGTAGACATGGATTGATATGTGGGCTTAGTTAGCATATTATATAACTATTAACTAAATTAAGCCGTCCCTGTGCAGTAGCACGCTCGCATTACCAAGTCCACTTAAAATTCATAAGTTGTTGGCATGACACTATCACATGACAGGAAGTCACACTTCTAAGTGTCATAATTTCTTGGCGTGACTTTACGACATGACAGGGTAACATTTAAAATCGATGACTTGTTGGTATGACTTTGTCTCATGACTGGGTAATAATTAAATTTTCAGGACTTGGACATGCCAAATGCAGAGCACTTTTTCCTAATTCCATTTTCATTCTGAGAAGTGCTCTAAATGTTGAAATATTTAATTCATTTTTTTAAAATAAATTAATGGATAAATGGAGAAAATTCTAGAAGACGAAGATTATGGAATTCTCTCGATCTTCTTTAGTCAAAATAAGATAAGAATGGAATTAATGATCATAGATTTTTTCTTTAGTCAAATTTAGATAAATATGAAAGTTAATGATCATGTGAAGATATTTTACTAGATTAATTTCTAGATGTTTCATGTATGTGCTCTAAATTCACTGAGAGCTTGTTTGGTTTGGGGTTAATCTAGAATAAGAAAAGTAAAGGGAATTGAGTAAAAGAAAGGAAGATAAGATAGTTTTTTTTATTCTTGTTTGGTTTGGATGAGAGAGAAGTGAGGGTAAATGGAGAAAATAATTCAATTAAAATAAAAGTCATGAAATTTTTTTATTTATACTTTTGTTTTGCAAGCTTATATTTTTTTTTTCTCTCTATATTATTCATTTTTGCAATTATATTTATACCAATAAATTTTTTATATATAAATACTTTTGATTATACAATATAACATAATATCATTAATAATCAATTAAATTTTCTATAAATAAATATTCTCAATTTCTAATATAACATACTACCATACAATATCCAAAAAAATTTAACTAATTTATATTTGTTTGGGAGAAACTATAAATATTTTAATTTTTAGTTAACTATATTATCTTCATTTGATTAAATTGAGATAATATTTTCTAATTCTTTTTTTACACCCAAATCAAACAAGAAAAATATTTCCATTTTATACTTAACATGATATTTCCATTTAACTTGATTCCTCTTGTTTCTCTTTTTTTACCCTACCTAACCTTCAAACCAAGCATGATTAAATCATTCTCTTCCCTTTCCTTCTCTCAATCCACTCTCAAACTAAGCAAAGCCTAAATAGAGATTGGGAGGAAAGAATCTCTCTCCCACACACATACACACTCCACCCTTCTCTTTCTCTCACTTTCTTTCCCTTTTCTCTCTGGGTGTGTCTTACACAAAATTTGCTTTCAAAAATGGCATTAGCACTCGTGGGAGGATGTTTTGCTTCCGCCATTATTCCAAATTTGGTCGACAAGTTAACTAACTACCTCGCTTCCAACTTTAACATTCATCAAGACACCAAAGATTTACTTGAAGAACTCACAAGAACCCTCGTGACTATCAAGGCAACATTAGATGTAGTAGAAAGTAGTATGATGAATGCAAACCAGAGCCTGAGCGAATGGCTAAGCAAACTCAAATTAACAGCGTACGAGGCTGAAGATCTTATCGACACCTTTCACGCAAAGGCAATAGAAGCAACTGTTAAGGAAGGAAATAAGGTTAGCAATTTTGCATCCTCCTCCTGTGAAACCATTAAGCTTATGTTGCTTCCAGATGAGGATTTAAAACAACTAACAAAGATAACTGATAAGTTGAAAGCATACTCAAAGGATATCGGAAATTTGATAAATTTGGTTAATTTGTCTAACAAGGATACTATTGAAAAGCAAATGATTTTAGATAGGAGAGAGACTATTTCTCATTTGCCTGATCATATGGAGCTGATTGGTCGAGAGAATGAATTAGGCTATATATTAGATATGGTTTTGGATTCAATTGACAATCCAGCACCTAGTAAGCTGAATGGGGCAAGTAGTAGTAATACTGAGGAAAATAACAGTATTGAGGGGATTATTGTTATTCCAATAGTTGGTTTAGGGGGTGTAGGTAAAACAGCTCTTGCTCAAGTTGTGTACAATAACAAAGAAGTAAAGGAATCTTTTGCTCTTTGCGCATGGGGGTGTTGTTCCGACAATTCTGATATCAAAATGCTTATGCAAAAAATTATCCAAATTTTAGGTGGAAAATTAAAATCAAATTTGTTCTCTTTAGAGCATGTTACAAGAAAATTCATTGGATTAATAAATAGTAGGAAATTTTTACTTGTGATTGATGATGTATCTAAAAGAATAGAAGACCAATGGGATGTCCTATACGCAACCTTATCTTGTGGTGCACCAAGAAGCATAGTAATAATAACCACTCAAAACAGAAAATTTGCTGATAGGGTAGCGACACTAAGTCCTATAGTTTTGGATATTCTAGACTGGAATGAGTTTTTAAAACTCTTTTATCATCACACATTTGGTAATACAACAACAACGAAGGAGAAAAAGGGAATATTAGAACCAATTGCTATATCAATAGCTGGAAAATTGCATGGGCTGCCTCTGGCAGCAAAAATAATTGGAAATTTACTAAGATTTAGAGTAGACGAGAATGAATGGAAAAGAATATCCCAAAGTGAATGGTGGAATATGCCCAGAGCTGCAGATAATATTTTACCTTCAGTAGGCCTTAATTATCAGTACCTAAGTCCTCGCTTAAAACAATGTTTTGCTTATTGTTCCATATTTCCGAAGAATTATTTGTTCCATAAGGATAGATTGGTACAGATGTGGATAGCTCACAATTTCATTCCAATAAGTAATGATGGGGTAAATAGGTTGGAGGACACTGGGAGACAATGGTTTGATGAGCTAGTTGATTATTCATTTTTTCAACCAGCTTGGGACAATAGCAAATATGTCATGCATAACATGATGCGTGATTTGGCAATTGCGGTTTCTACTGACGAATTTTTTCTTCTTAAAGAAGACACAATAAAAATCCCACAAAATGTTCGTCACATTGCAATAGAGACCAATGACCCAGAGGCAATTCGAAAAATACCCGAATTTAAGCAATTGCGCACTATATTATACTTTGGGCATTGCAAAGTTGACGGAATGTATGATGCTATCAACGAAACTTTGTCCAAGTCAAAGAATGTACGTGTGCTAGATTTATCTTACATGCACATGCAAAATAAGAAACCTCCAACAAGTATTCAACACTTGTCCCATATTCGTTTTTTAGATCTTTCTAGCACGGAAATTGAACGATTAAGTACTTCTTCATTTGAGCATTATCATTTGCAGACCCTGTATTTGCAGCAATGTGAATTTAAAGAGCTGCCAAGCAACATTAACAATTTAACTATCTTACGTCACCTATATGCGAGTGAAAAAACAATTGACCAGATTAACGGAATAGGTAAACTAACAAATCTTCAAGAGCTAAGTACATATAATATTAAAACAACAGACGGACATAGAGTAATAGAACTGAAAGATATGAACGAGATTTCAGGGAATTTAATTATCTGTGGTTGTGAAAATATTATAAGCAAGGAAGAGGCAATGCAAGCAAATATAATGAACAAAAAACACCTTTCTGCTATTGAATTTAAATGGAGTGGACAACAACGAAGAGAATCCAGTATAAACAAGGAGATACTTGAAGGGTTGGAACCACATAAAGGTATAAATGGTTTGATGATAAGAGAGTACATGGCTGTATCCTTCCCGAATTGGGTACTGCTAATTAATAATTTCTCCAATTTAAAATTCTTCTGGATTTATAGTTGTATACAAATAGATTCACTTCCATCTCTCGGGCAGCTCCCCTTCCTAAACTTGCTTAAAATTGAATATGCGCACTCTATAAAATACTTAGGTGATCAATTTTATGGAAACAATCAAATCGTTTTCCCATCATTAAATGAAATAACACTCGACAACATGTCTTGTATTGAGGAATGGTCCGATGTACAAGCTAGGCTATTTGGTCAGAATCTCTCAAAAGTCAATATATTGCAATGCAGAAACCTGAGGAATGCACCCCTTCTCTCCTTAAGCTCATCTCTTAAGGAGTTGAGAATAAATCATACCAACCACTTTACATCTCTATCAAGATGCTTAATTGGGCTAAGCTCCCTACGTTTGTTACACTTAATAGATTGCACTATGGAAATCACTATTGCTTTTTACAAATTAAGATTGCTCGAGCATTTGTGTTTAAGAGATTGCCCACAATTGTATACTGAAGGAACAATACAATCCATTGTCAACTTAAAAAAATTAGAGATTAATAATTGCCCAAATATTTTTAATAGAACCCCTAATGATAGTTTACAAGAACAGAAGAATAAGCGGTTGAAACTTCAAGAAGAGGGCCTAAGATCGCTTAAGCACCTTGATGTAGACTACAACCTCCTTCACCAAAACCATGATCTGATTCTAGGAAAGCTTCCTTCGCTACAATTTCTCCATTATAATCTCTGCGAACTCAATCAATTCACAGTTGACCAAGATGCATGGTTTCGAGGATTAACCTCATTAAAAGAGCTTAGTTTCGGTTCATGTGATTTTGAGCAGGTTCCTGCTTGCCTAACAACCCTCTCCTCCCTGAAGAAACTAAAATTCACATCATGTCGTAACCTAATTTCATTTCCCGACAATGGAATATCATTGTCACTTAGTGAGTTACACATACTTCAATGCTCTCGGGAGTTCAGTCTGCGGTGTCAACCACCTGATGGTGATAATTGGCCAAAGATTTCTCATGTCTTCTATATTAATATTGAGACTAAAACGGTGCAAAATAAGGTACACCACATCCATTTTTATATCCTCATAACTATTTAATTTCAATACTAGCTTATGCACCATAATATTTTCATCTCTTTCTTTTGTTTCCAATAACAGGGTCTAGAGGTGCGCTAATTAAGCAGAAATACCAAACACCTGTGCCATGATTGTGAGCACCAAAGGTATTAAACTAGTCAAGTTTTATGGTATTTAAAAACATATCACTTGATAAAAAGAATTGTAACGAAACTTATGTTTTTCCCGTTTTCGTGTAACAAGTGATATGTTTTCAATTTGATTGGCAGAGAAATCAATACGTATATTTTACTCCAAAGAAAACCAAAATTTCAATACTTCATTGATTGGAAGAAATTCTAAAGATATGTATATACAGATTTGTCCAATTGAAATTGATCTGAACCCGATGTGATCTGAAGAGAACCCCAGTCCACTAATTCGATAAATCTACTTTCTCAGGTTAAATTCTAATCATAACGGATTAAAGAATAAACAGAAAAAACTTACCTAAATTCGACCTATCAAGTTTTGAAGCGATGCATTAGGCAACCAGCGAGTCGTAATTGATTTGTTCCATCGAATCTTCATGTGGAATTTGGAGAGTTGAGAAGATGGTGGTGGCAGGTATATAGCTATTTATGAGTTGATTAATTCGGTCTGTCACAATTCTCTTTTTGGGCCAAACGTTTTGGATAGGTAGAAAATCAGGCCCAATTTAAACCCAAAATTTTAAGCTTCTTTTTCATTTTATTTTTTCATATTTCTAATTTTATGTTAATTGTAAATAGATGTATAATATTCAGGATTGTTTTTTCTGCGTATCATCCACAGTGCTGATAAAGTGATCACACACAATCCATTACACATCATACCATTCCGAGTTAAAAATCAAAATAACTGAACCGAATATTGACCACTCTTATTTTCTGTCTCACAATGCCAACTGTGTTTATCCATGAATAACTTCCTTGACTTCAGTCTGTTGGGACTTACAAAATTTAGAAAACAAAATGTAGTATTTAATTGTTCTTTAGACGGAAATCCTTTTGATGCATCTTCACGTTCTTGACCATTTTGTTCCGCAGACTTGACGTCCCGTCAGAGGTGACGAAAGGGTGTTTCTTAAAAAGGCGTATGTACAATTATTTTAACTTGTTTGCTGTTTTCTTTTTCAAATTACAGATTACTATGTAATATTCAGTACAATTATATAACATTCTTTTTTCATATAACAGTGTGTATAATGCCGAGTTCAAAGCCGAGGGATTCAGAAGGCTGACAAAGCCGAGTTCAAAGAATGCCTTAATTTGACGTGGAAGCAACCTTATATTCTTCGTCTTGCCTTTTCGGCCAGCATTGGCGGTCTGCTTTTTGGCTATGATACTGGTAAATCATAAAAACCTACTGCTGTCTCCTTGATTTTTCAAGTTTCGTCTAGAAAATATATCACACACACAATTTGTAGAAAAGTATTGAAGAAATTATAACTATAAAATATTAATTTGTAGGGGTTATTTCGGGAGCTCTTCTCTATATTAGAGATGATTTCAAGGCGGTTGAGAAAAGTACCGTTCTCCAGGTCCGCGTCATAAAATAATTAAAATATTCAAATTTCACATATTTTATTGCCTAAAAAAGTTTCATATATTTAACTATCAAATTAATTAAAATGTTCGAATTTCGATTAATTAACAGGAAACGATTGTCAGTATGGCAGTCGCTGGAGCCATAATTGGAGCTGCACTTGGTGGGTGGATGAACGACCGATTTGGAAGAAAACTATCGATACTTATTGCCGATGTTTTGTTCTTTATCGGTGCAATTATCATGGCTGCGGCTCCTATTCCCGGGATCATCATCTTAGGAAGAATCTTTGTGGGTCTTGGAGTAGGTAAGTATATTATGATTTTGGTGAATTTTGTTCATTTCTACTTCAGCCGATTCGATAAGTTCTCTGTAGTTTCAGACTTTTTTATCTCCTATTTACAGAAGAATATATGTAACATATCTTACTAATTGTTTCCAATAGGCATGGCTTCTATGACTGCTCCATTATACATATCGGAGGCATCTCCGGCAAGAATCCGAGGAGCACTTGTCAGCATGAACGGATTGTTGATCACCGGCGGCCAGTTCTTGTCTTATCTCATTAACTTGGCTTTCACCAGGGCAAGTTCAAACTTTACTACTAAATTTATAATATAGTTGTAACTTTCTATTTCAAACTCAAAATCAAACGATATTTTTTTTTGCGTAGACAAATGGAACATGGCGGTGGATGCTTGGTGTTGCCGGACTTCCAGCCTTGGTGCAGTTTTTGCTCATGCTTTCCCTCCCAGAGTCACCAAGATGGCTCTACAGAAGGGTACTTTCAGGAAAAAAAACATTATCAGCTCAACATTATTATTATTATCCAAAATCGTTTTTACCAGTTAAATTTAGTGACATTGAAAGATGTGAAATCAAACAATTAACTAGATATAATTTCTTTTGATGAGCAGGACAGGAAAGAGGAAGCAGAGGAAATCTTGCGGAAAATCTACCCAGCTGAGGAGCTCGACAATGAAATCGAAGCGCTTCGCCAGTCGGTTGAAGAAGAGATCGCCATTGAAGGCGCCATTGGAGAGGATGGTTTCTTTGGCAAGATTAAGAAGGCATTGAGCAATAAGGTTGTTCGTCGTGGTTTGGCTGCAGGTACTGATAAAATAAATCAAAGAAATTAAATTATATTTTTGATAATTTTTCGTCATAAAAGTACAATCTAATAAAATGATTCAGTAATTGAGTTTGATACTTTTGATTGTAGGTATCCTTTGCCAGGTCGCCCAACAATTTGTCGGCATAAACTCTGTCATGTACTATAGCCCTACAATCGTCCAACTCGCCGGTTTCGCCTCAAATAGCACTGCCTTGGCTCTTTCTCTTATCACTAGTGGGCTCAATGCGGTCGGGTCAATTGTCAGCATGTTCTTCGTCGATAGGTAGTGCAAAAGATGATTTTTTAAGATTATAGCTGATTGTCTATCAATTATGTTCATACTGAAAATTGAAAAATATGAAAAGAGTTCAGAAATTGAAAGAAAAATTGAAAGATTATAGCTGATTGTCTTTACTGGAATTATCAACAGGTCTGGAAGGAGGAGGCTGATGCTGATCAGTTTGGTCGGGATTATAGTGTGCCTCGGGTTATTGACCGGCATTTTCTATGCCGCATCGACTCATTCGCCACTCGTCAGCGCAGATGAAACCAAATTCTTTGGAAATGCTACTTGTCCAGATTTTACAGTCACATCCAAATGGAAGTGTGTTGATTGTCTGAAGGCGGCTGCTGAGTGCGGCTACTGCGCCAGTACTCCAAATAAGGTTAGTTAGCCATCCAAATATCATTCAAAAACAGTGCGAAGGATTTTGGTTATATGTCAATTTTTGTCTCTCTTTACACATATTACATACTATACAGTTACTAATTTTAGAAAATGATCGAATTATCATACATGTACAACTCATTTTTTCGGTCTTACGATGTATATTTTCTTCCTTTTTAGCTTCAACCTGGTGCATGTTTGGTGACGACCGATTTCTCAAAGGCCACATGTCATGCAAACAATCGTGAATGGTACACTCAAGGTTGCCCAAGCAACTTCGGTTGGCTCGCCCTGGTAGCTCTCGGTCTCTACATCATCTCTTACTCTCCAGGCATGGGAACCGTGCCTTGGATCGTCAACTCTGAAATATACCCTCTTCGGTTTCGTGGGACATGTGGTGGAATGGCAGCTGTTTCAAACTGGGTTTCCAATCTTGTCGTCAGCCAGAGTTTCCTTAGCATGACCGAGGCTCTAGGCACCGCCGCGACTTTCCTTTTCTTTGGATGTGTGTCTTTGGTGGCTTTAGTTCTGATTTATTTTATCGTGCCGGAGACAAAGGGGTTACAATTTGAAGAGGTGGAGAGCATGCTTGAGGAGAAGGGGTATAAGGCCTGGAAGACCAAGAGACCTTCTTTATCGCCGGCTTAAATGGTGTATTATCGACCTTTTTTTTTAAGAGGAATTATGTATTTATTAAAAATCTCGTGTATCATATTTCTTGGAGAGGAGTGATTATTTGGTATGTAACGGATTTATTTCAATGCTACAAGTTTTTTAGGTTATTTTGTTATTGTTCTTGAGTCTTTCATTTCCTTCAAATTTCTTTCGAGTAATACTAGTATCAAATGCAAAAGAAAATGAAATTAGTATACAATATACAAATAGAAAGTATCATATGTATACATAAACAAGTCTATTAGATTTTTTAATATAACATGATGGAGTATGAAAGTACATATTCCAGTATGGGGCTTAATACACACCACCAGCTTATTTATCATCATCATCTCTAAATTTCAAAGAGGTATAACAGAATTACAAAAAGATATATTTATATACAAAAATTAGAATGAACATATAAAAACAATATGATATGAAAAAAATACGAATATATATTTGTCATTCATATAAAAATTTATAATATTAAAAAACACATTTGAACTTTGAGAGAGATCCTATTTTGAGTCGCCGAGATCTTTGAAAATCAATCTTTATAGCACGTTAGCACAACTGATAATCTGATATTTAACAAAATCTCTTATCTCGCTAATGGCGGAGCTTATCTCTTTTTATTGAGAGTCCAAAAAATTTCTTCTTACTAATTAATACTGTATATAAAATATTTGAGAGATAATAAAAAACATAAAAATACATATATTTCAAAAAAATTATGTACTAAAGCACTATTGATAGATATTATTTTGTCAAAATCTTAAAAAGAAGGACATATTCTCGGTCTCTGTAAAGTTGTGCCGCTACCCATTCATAGATTTTGAGTCTTATAAAAACAATATCATTGCATAAACTACCCTGCCAGCATGGCACAAATCAAAGACTAATTAACTGCCCGTTTTACCCAAATATAAATTGGAATAAAGCCCACTATCACCCTTGCCGACTTTTATCTTCTCTTTTTTTTTTCTCAACTCTCCCAAAACACCAACAAAGATGAAACTCATTTTATTCTATTTTTTCTTTATTGAAAAAGGTGTGGTAAACTAAGGAAAGTGAAATACACCAGATAAACTTGAGTGGAGGGGGAAAAGGAAAGTAGGTTTATTGTGCATCTTTTATTTTCCTTTGTCCATGAGTCATTTGTCTTTGGGAGGGGTAGAATAATTGCACTAGACACCATCATGTCATCATTTCATTGGAAATTTGGACGGCGAAGTCTGAATTTGACACCTTAACCCTTCAATTGGATAGTCATTTTCCTATTTTTTTATCAGTTGAGCACTAAAAGTTTTGTTAAATTTGACCTATAAGCAAGCGATAATGTGTGTATAGACCACATGAAAAAAAATAGTCAATGCATACAAAGTATGGTTAGTATATTTCTCATATTCTTGAAAATTAGCTTATGAAACTTCAAAGTTGATTAAATTAGTTTGAGTTTTGTTCATTCAATATTTTTTGGTGTGATGTTAGCTACTTTTTTATGTTTTACAAGAGACATGACACGCACCACCTGCTTATTTGTCACTATTATTGTCAAAATACAGAAAGTTATAACTGGATTACGTATATTGCTATAATAATGGAATAAATTTATATAAATATACTGATGTTTAAGCAGGTGATATGAATGTTTTTTTCTACAAAACTGATGTTTGCTTTATGTTAAAGTTAAAAGACATGATTGAAATGAGAGAAAGGAGTCAATCTAATAGTTGAGAGTTAAAATTAGACAAAAAAAAAACATAATGGTTCAATTCCCCAAAGCATTGCTTTCTTAGATTCCTTGGAAGTTTTGAACTTATCAATCAATAATTTATCTGGACAAATTCCGTCTGGACGCCAGCTACAAACTTTCACCGACCCATCAATCTATGAAGGAAATCCCAAGCTTTGTGGACCTCCATTGATCAAAACTTGTTCTTCTCGTGGTTCTTTCAATTCTGAGCCGATTAAAAGCACACACAATGAAATGGATGATATGATTTGGTTCTATGTAAGCATGATACTGGGTTTTGTTTTTGGATTTTGGGGTATTGTAGGTCCTTTGTTGTTTAAAACATATTGGAGGTACCTGTTTTATGGTCTTGTCGATTGCATAAAAGATAGGTTTTGATAAATATTATATGTACTATTAAATAGGTTTTTCTAAATATTATATGTACTATTAAATTTATAGAATCTTTCGTGAGAATAATGTATTTGTGCTACATTTTTTTTTAGATGAAATTTGGAGGGGGCTCAAGGTCCCTCGTCCAACTGTGTAGTTGTGCTACTTTTTATATGTAGTATTAAATTTATAGGTTGAAAAAACTTCTTTGATGTTGTTTGCTAAATGTAATATACTTTTATCAAAAACTCAAATATATCTATTTATTCTTTGCTTGCACATTGGTTAGAAACTGCGGTTAGTAATTTAATCAAGGGATTTAAATATTGAGGCTACCAGTGTTGTAAATATAAAATCTGTCTTAAATATATAAAATATTGTCTCCAGTTGGCTCGGGCTCGGTTAGCTGAAAGAAAATTATATGAACCTGACATGATTAATATATAAGAGTTCAAATGGTTTAACATATCAGAGGGAAACTCAGCAGAATGTACCATCTTCAAATCTTGTAAGAATGCAGTCGCTTTTGTTTAATTTTGTTATAAAATCATGAGCTTTTTAAATAAAAAAATCAGACTTACAATTCTTGATTAAAATCATCTTTCTTTTGTCTTTTGCATTAGATACAGCATAATATTAACGGCAAATTGCCTATGGGTTTGACAGAAGTAATACTGAAATTAATAATAAGCAGATAAAATGGTGAGGTTGAGAATCACTCACCTTACTCACAGGTCGCCTCTTTGCAGTCGCAGAATCCAACAGAGCTTGCTTCCCGCAGAGTTCTATTCAGAAAAGAATTGGGTTGAGAAAACAATTCCGGGTTGATAATAGTCGAGAATTGAAATCATCGAAACTTCTGCCGTTTCGACTTCTGTGGACGAATTTGACAGGGCATTTTAATGAAACCTTCCTTTCATGGGCCAAGGTCTGTTCCAAATAAAATAATTAATTGAAAATTTTACAGGCTAGGTAATGAAATAAAATATTAAAAAAGGCCCTTGAAAATTTATGGGCTGTCTCAAATATATCCAAGTCAAATGTGTTATTGTTACACTGATTACCAGCTAGCAAGATGTTGATTTAACTCTCATATTGATTATAAAAAGAAAAATTGAACAAAATTCATATTAATATATTGATCTATTAACTAGCCTATTTAACCCACATATAAATTGGAATAAGCCCACTATCACCCCTTCTCACACTATTATCCAACGGAGAGGAAAGAGATTCGATTCAACCATTTCCAACGACCTGCTGCCTTGACTAAATTTTTGGCAGTCACTTTTGCTCGTCGTTTGAAGTTCATTCACGTTAGGTTCGAGTTCGTTCGTTAAATGATTCGTTCGATTTTCCGTTCGAAATAAATGAATAAATCATGTCCGTTCGAATAATTAACGAACCGAGCATAAATACACCCACATTCTTTCGATTGTTCGGTAATATGTTCGAATATATATTTATTAATCCAAAATATATATAGTTATTACTTATATATCCAATAAAACTTTCCCCCATTCCAATCCAATGAACCATTAAAATCAGTATTGACCCAAGAATTAGGATATATAATATTTTTATATTTATAAAATTTTGTTAGTCCGATGCAATTTTTTATTTTATTTTGCTCATTCCTAAATTTTAATCATCCCTGGCCCAACTTTACGACTCTTTTCTCTTCTCTTCTTTTTGAGTTTCTGATCGATTAACCCTAATTATTATTCATAATCGCCTCTTTCTCATACACGATTCTGTTCTCTCTCACGATCTTACCAACGATTTAAATTATGTTGTGTTGATATTTATTTATATTTTTATGAAATCTGACCAACAAAGTTAGTGTTGACTAATTTGTTTTGGTTACTATGTTCATGTTGTTCAATGCAATTTAAATGTATTATTCGATTTTACCGGCTCAGCTCGACTCAGTTTTTACGCATCTAACAGAAGAAATGACAACATTTTTTTTTCCATTTTATTTGAATTTTATTCAGTTCTAAATCTTTAATTAAGAACTTACTATTTTTCAAGCAGTTTGATTATTTTTTTTTATGATGTGTTTATACTTATATAATAAAATATAATTATGTATGTTAGAATTTTTTTAATTTGTATTATTGCATATTTTTTTCGGCTTAACTAAAAACCAAAACAAAATTCATCCCTAAATTTTTTATTTTATTTTGCTCATCCCTAAATTTTAATCATCCCTGGCCCAACTTTACGACTCTTTTCTCTTCTCTTCTTTTTGAGTTTCTGATCGATTAACCCTAATTATTATTCATAATCGCCTCTTTCTCATACACGATTCTCTTCTCTCACGATCTTACCAACGATTTAAATTATGTTGTGTTGATATTTATTTATATTTTTATGAAATCTGACCAACAAAGTTAGTTAAAATTTGAATATTTAAACTCATAATGAATAAGAATTAAAACTATTATTTTGTTCATTGTTCGAAATCCGTTTGCTAAATTGTTCATTCGCTAAATGGTTTGTTGGATTTTCTATTCGAAATAAACGAACCAAACCTCGTTCATTTGAATAATTAACGAACCGAACATGAACATGATTGCGTTCGGTTCGGTTCGGTTCGGTTCGTTAACAGCCCTATGTCTATGAAAAATCTTGTGTATAATATTTATTGGAGAGGAGTAATTGTTTGATATGTAATGGATTTTTTTCAGTGTTATATGCACTTAAAGCGATTTAATAATTTGGTAATGAAACTCATTGACTGTGGGTCTTCGTTGAATTGTCCTCTTTAACCTGATTGTGTCTGAACGAGGCAAATCATAAACCATATATATTTGAACAGTTCTATGAAAGCTCTATCTCTGGCTCATAATTTTTGCAGCACTTCAACACGGCAAGCCCAATCTGAGTCAAATTTATTTTCCTAGATAATGAAGGCATTTACTACAAGAACAAAATTAATTCTAATTCTATATTATTTTTTAATTAATTTCTTAATTACTTAATCGATTTGTGAATTGTATACCTTAGCTATCTTTTTCAGACAAATGGCAACCAAGTCAAGTGAAATCAAGTCATGAACCACATCCTACGCTAACGTTTTATTGACCGACTTTATATGGAAATGAGACTTCTTAATCAAGTCATGAACCACATCCTACGCTAACAAACTTCTTCGGTCTTCTTCCTTAGGAACAGGAGTAGGAACTTTCTATATCTAGGCAGTAATAAAATAGAAAAATAAAATAAATTTATTCTTCATGGCATAGAAGTTTGACTAGCTAGGCAAATTCATGGAACTTTCCTCCTATAGTCCTAATTCTTCGGCCAAGTCAATATATATAGTGTAATAAAGAATACATATTCATTCCAACTCAAAATAAAATAACAAGATTTTTTACCTGAAATGAAACCTTAGGATAGATGCGAGATCTCCCGATTATCAAATGATATACTTTCTCATCTGATCTCACTGACTTCCCTAAAGACGCCTGTTGTTGTGAAGCCGTTTGTTCTGAATTTAAAGCTGCTTCACATTCAGATGATGTCTGGGAGCACTTCGTTCCTTCAGACATCATTTCAATGAGTATTGGTGCATATATGAATTCTTCTATTTTTATTATAATATATTGATATTTTAGATACAATAAAATGTAAAATATTTTAAAAAGATAGTAAATTTTTCCAAACAAAATATTATATTTGAACATTTATACCTTGTATGAATTAAATTATAATACTTTTTTTATGAAACTATATTAATGGTGCACAAAAATGTTGACCAGAAAATAATAACATAATTGTAATAATAAGTTTTTCTAATAATACTTTTGTGCCCTGAGATGCATGTACTACATCCGAAAATGAACTTACAATTTTAAAATATAACGTTACTTAAAATTAACCTTATATCCAATATATATTAATTTTTTGTAATATAGAAGGTTATTATTTTTTAAGATGTCAAAAAGTTCTTTACATTATAAACACTTCAAAAAACAACACAATTATTAAAAAAATAAAAAATAATAACATTACATAACTTACCTAAATTTTATATATGAATTCTATCGTGTGGACTGTTTCGCATTTGACGATTATTTATTTGTTATATGTTTAAAGTAATTTAATACTTATTTATTGAATAAAAATAGAAAAAATATTTATTGAACAAAAATGAACAATTAGATAATTCAAACTATAAACCTGAACATAAAACAATAATTTATCATCTTAACATTACAAGAGTAAAAAATATAAAAATTCGTCTTCAAATTGTTCACTTTTTTAGGAATCGTGCAGATCCAGTCAGGTTCATGTTGTTCAATGCAATTTAAATGTATTATTCGATTTTACCGGCTCAGCTCGACTCAGTTTTTACGCATCTAACAGAAGAAATGACAACATTTTTTTTTCCATTTTATTTGAATTTTATTCAGTTCTAAATCTTTAATTAAGAACTTACTATTTTTCAAGCAGTTTGATTATTTTTTTTTATGATGTGTTTATACTTATATAATAAAATATAATTATGTATTTTAGAATTTTTTTAATTTGTATTATTGCATATTTTTTTCGGCTTAACTAAAAACCAAAACAAAATTCAGTTTATTTCTTACATTTTAATTCGGCTTGGGAAGGTTCGAGTAAATCCGACTAATGGGCAACATTCAGAACATGTATTTACTATGCCAGTCATTATAGTATATTGAGATTACTTCCTACAACTTTGATCCAAAATATTCATTAATTTGTATTAACAAATTCAAATGACTAAATACTAATATCCTAATATGATGTATTTGACAAATTAAATAATCAAACTAAAATTAAATGAGTAGTCAAAGAATTTCTTATATATATTACAAACTTAAAAAAGTTATAATGATATTTATAACTAATTATTGAGATTGGAGAACATATTGGTTCTTGTTTTATATTGCAATTGTAATTTTGAGATACTAAATTGATAGATGATACTATTTATGTAATGATTTATGGCAAATTTCAAAAGAACAAAAATGGTTCAATTTATGAAAGATATGCAATTAGAATAAAATTAAATAATTGTTTTATATTTTGTTTATTCCAATTAAACTAAGATTAATTTATTAGGAGATATGAAATTATTGACACGTGCGTGCCAGAATCTAGTTATCATACAAGGAAGAAGCTAATGATTTTGGCTGTTGGAGTGGTTTTGAAATTTATTTATTCTACTTTTATTGTTAACTAGGAGAAGTTTGGCATTCTTTAATTTATTGCTAATTAAAAATAAAATGATTTATTATAATATATTTTAAAAATTCAATTATGTAAATTTAATTATAAATATATATTTTATATATAAGTGTCTTTCATATAATTTTTTCTATATATTCTATCTACATATATATACTTGTGTGAGATACAAAATTGAAGTTAAATCATTACAATACGGAGTTAAAACATAAAAATTTGCACGAAACTATATGAATGGACAAATCATAAGCCAAGTTTATTTTTCAAATAACAATAAATTGTGCGCGCAAGCTCAATTTAATCAAGTCCAGTTACAAAACATCTATTATTGGATGGAGCAAAGAAAATGAAACAAATAAGACGAAAAAAAAGTAAAAATGTGATTAAAAAAAAAACAGTACGAATATTTACAAATCATGAAAGAATAGTTAATAGTTAGCAATTTTCCCCTGTTAAACCAAGTTTGATATGAAACACTACAATCACAATCCCCTTTTTCAGATTATTTTCCACAATGATAGAGGCTTAAAACAGCAAGAAAAAAATTGTCTCTAAGCAGGGGATATTACACAATAATTTTCTCTCTCAAGGCAAGCCGTCGTGAATGGTAGACTCAAGGCTGCCCAAGCAACTTCGGTTGGCTCGCTCTGGTCACTCTCGGTCTCTACATCATCTCTTACTCTCCAGGCATGGGCACCGTGCCTTGGATCGTCAACTCTGAGAATCTACCCTCTTCGGTTTCGTGGGACATGTGGGGGAATGGCAGCTGTTTCAAACTGGGTTTCCAAACTGGTCGTCAGCCAGAGTTTTCTTAGCATGACTGAGGCTCTAGGCACCGCGGCGACTTTCCTTTTCTTTGGATGTGTGTCTTTGGTGGCTTTGGTTCTGATTTATTTTATCGTGCTGGTGACGAAGGGGTTGCAATTTGAAGAGGTGGAGAGCATGCTTGAGGATAAGGGATGTAAGGCATGGAAGATCAAGAGACCTTCCGTACCGCCGGCATAAATGGTGTATTAAGTATTATCGACTTTTTTCGAAGAGGAGTTATCAATTATGTTTATATGAAAAATCTTGTGTATAATATTTATTGGAGAGGAGTAATTGTTTGATATGTAATGGATTTATTTCAGTGTTATAAGGTTTTGGGGGTTATTTTGTTATTGTTCTTTAGTTTTTGATTTCCTTACTTCAAATTTCCATATAGTAATACAAGTTTTATTCAAAAAACAAATTTTAGAGTAAGAAAAGTAGTATATAATGCAAAAAAAAGACTAGTATACAATAGAAAAAAGAGATCAAATGACCAAAGAATCCAATCGGAAGCACAAGAAATCTTTATCGCTTTAGCGCTAATCAACCCTACGACCCAAAGAGACAAGCCGAGATGGAGATGGAAGGTATCGTGTCAATTCATAACACAATCGGCTTATAAGGTGCTTCACCTAACACATACAATATCCAAGGATAATCAAAGGTTGTGGAAAATCAAAGGTCCCGAAAAAGTCCGATTCTTTGGATGGCAATTGCTATTGGGTCGACTGATGATCCAAGATAACCTTGTGACAAGAGGCTGGCCTAATAATGGAGAATGCTCGATGTGTCAACAACACGTCCTTGAGACGACGATGCACTTGTTCTTACATTGCGATTTTGCAAAATTGATATGGCTACAAAAGGGCATGGACACCGATGTGACGACAACTGTCAAGAACTTTTGGGCAGAGCAAGGAAAAGGGAAGAGCAAGGAAGAACGAATCCGGTGGGACACGGAATGGCTAAGTGTATATTGGAGCATTTGGAAAACTCGAAATCAACACATTTTTCGACAAAGAAGACCTTCTCAATCGGCGACCGTGGCTGAAATAAACGACCAGACGGCAAAATGGAGAGAACATTGTTAAAATTAGAGGGTCCCGTCTGTTGTGCCTTGATTTATGTAGCTCTTTCAACCCTCCTTTGAGGGATGTAGTTCTCCTTTTATTTTTATTTATCTTTTTCCCTCTGTAAAAACTTTCTAAAACAAAATTTATTTTATATTATATCTCAGCAAGGCAATTTGCCTGCTGAAACTTCACAAAAAAAAAGAAAAAAGGTATTTTTTATCAAATATGCATTTAAAGCGATTTAATAATTTGATAATGAAACTCATTGACTGTGGGTCTTCGTTGAATTGTCCTCTTTAACCTGATTATGTCTGAACGAGGCAAATCATAAACCATATATATTTGAACAGTTCTATGAAAGCTCTATCTCTGGCTCATAATTTTTGCAGCACTGCAACACGGCAAGCCCAATCTGAGTCAAATTTATTTTCCTAGATAATGAAGGCATTCACTGCAAGAACAAAATTAATTCTAATTTTATATTATTTGTTAATTAATTTCTTAATTACTTAATCGATTTGTGAATTGTATAACTTAGCTATCTTTTTCAGACAAATGGCAACCAAATCAAGTGAAATCAAGTCATGAACCACATCCTACGCTAACGTTTTATTGACCGACTTTATATGGAAATGAGACTTCTTAATCAAGTCATGAACCACATCCTACGCTAGCAAACTTCTTCGGTCTTCTTCCTTAGGAACTGGAGTAGGAACTTTCTATATCTAGGCAGTAATAAAATAGAAAATAAAATAAATTTATTCTTCATGGCATAAAAGTTTGACTAGCTAGGCAAATTCATGGAACTTTCCTCCTAGTCCTAATTCTTCGGCCAAGTCAATATATATAGTGTAATAAAGAATCCATATTCATTCCAACTCAAAATAAAATAACAAGATTTTTTACCTGAAATGAAACCTTAGGATATATGCGAGTTCTCCCGATTATCAAATGATATACTTTCTCATCTGATCTCACTGACTTCCCTAAAGACGCCTGTTGTTGTGAAGCCGTTTGTTCTGAATTTAAAGCAGCTTCACATTCAGATGATGTTTGGGAGCACTTCGTTCCTTCAGACATCATTTCTCGTGCCACTGATCCTCCGCCTGTTTTGCTTCAAAGAAAGAGCTGTTCTTGCTCCTGAGTGATATGACACTCTCATAGAAAATGGAACCATGGTATTTTTATCATGGGTGCATCTTTCATGCCCATCAAAAAAATTGAGCAGATCAAAAAATATTTAACTGGATTGAATCCTAGCCCTCCATCACACAAGAGGCAATTTTGTCATACTGGGCCAAAAAAGATTGACCGGTCACCCTTTCCCTTCGTTCATCTCTCTCCTTACGCTCTTTTCCTTCTTTCCTTTTTTCATTACTAACAGCAATTAATGCATGATTTATTCGAATTTTAGTTGACTTATGCACTCATTCGAATTTGAGTTATATTTGACAATAAGGGAAATAAACCCGTTCATTAACTCTTAATTTGTTAAATTATGGTTATATTATATGGATAATTTGATAATCATATCCCTTACAAGTTGAATGAAACACCCAAAAATAATTCTGCAGGTCAAAATGGCATGAGTCTTGAGGTGGCTGTAACACTTATTCTGTATGAATTTTAGAATATATAATTGTTTTGACCTAAGTATTTTACAACTGTAGCTTAAACTTTATATTTTGTTTCCCTTCAAAACAATAGCAAATTTACATTTGAAAGATAAGATGGTGGAGGAAACTAAGAATAACAAAGAACAACTTTCATACAACACAATTTTGTCAAACTTCATTTTACCTCTGGTTTGCTAGAGTTTAAGTATAGAGCGGGCACACGAAAGATGGACATATTGGACAAAAGTTCTCCATCCTCGAGTGAAACTTTTAATGTTTTGAAGTAACAAATTATTGCATATTATCATTAAGTGTTCGAAAGTAGAATCTTAGAGTTGATAACGCTGCATTGGTTGCCACATTACACAGTTTGTTATATTAAAACAAAACACATTATCATTAGAGTGAAAAATGTCTCTTGAAAAAGGAAGATGCTGAAATGAAAGATAACATCACCGTGTAGGAATTATTAGAAGGATATAGAAGAACCGAGAGGTGAAGATGCACAAGTAGACATCGAGACAAGTGATATTTTGGTGTGGCGATCTGATATTTGTTAGAAAATAAATTGTAACATAAAAAATTGTTAATCTAAAAAATAGTTTGCTAGAATATATATTTGTCGAAGATTGATATCATAGGCCAACAAATACTGCCCAGGTAAATGTTTGCAAATAAAAGGAATTTTTTTATGTTGAGTATTAAAAATAAAAATAACTAGGCTCATGGTTTTATACATTTTCCTAAACCCTAAGGTAGACCTTCCATAAAAGAAGTCGTATTTTTTAATTTACTAAGTTATTCTTACTATTTATATTAATGAATTAAAAATAAAAATCACAATATAAGTGACAGATTTTTCATTTTTTGTGGCTATTTCTATACTTGGTCTATTTTTTTTTCAATTAGATTTCTGGACTTCAACGAGCCCATAGTTGAAATATCACGTTTGTCTAGTCAAATCAAAGAACTGAAATCGTGAATTTGACCACTAAAATCAGAGAATTGAGTTCATGCATAAGCTCTTAATGGGATTTGTAAAATCAAGCATTATTTTATTTTATAAACATTTTTGGGTTAGTTTGAATTGAAATTTTAAACCTGCTCCTAAGGATTTGACTGGCCTAATTCCATTTTTTATATTTGAATGCTGAAAATTCAGTAATTAAATTCTCGGATTTGACAAGTTAACCTGATTTTTTTAATAAGACCAGTAAACCTGATTATTGAAATCTTGTAATTTTCGACCATTCAAACCGAGAAGTGAACTCTTTGGTTGATATTCAATTGCCTAGTTTTCAGTACTTTATAATTCTATAAAGGAGAGAGTTAAGCGCCTCAGCGTACTTTATAAAAAAAGCGCCTCGGCGTATTTCTCTGTCCTAAGAACTTCTGTAATTATTTAATTTATTTCTTTTAATGCAAAAACAGTATAGAAACTATTAATAATTTTATTAATTTTTGTCATAGATTCATATTATATTGATATACCCATTAATGACAATCGCATGAGACAACTAATGAAAACTGCATGAATCATATCATGGTTGTAATAATTGCAGATTTTCAGACTATATAATATATGTGCGGAACTGATATAATTTTCAAAATTGTAGCTTAAACTCATATTTTGTTTTCTTCCAAATAAAGTAATTTTGAGCTTTGAATGATAAGATAGTGGTGGAAACTAAAAAGAAACTGTGAAAGACTGCTAGGACAGTTGGCCACACACAATTAAGGGAGAGATCTCAAGTTCGAGCCCGGCTTGTCGGAGTTCTTTCTTAAAAAAGAACGGAAAATTCATGTCAGAAGAAACCAACTTTTTAGTTTTTGTTTTCATTTCTCACCTACTAAATAATGGCAATAGCACTCGGCCTAAAAAGATAAACAAACTGGACAAGCTTTCTACTTACTTTCTAAAAAAATGAGTAATAAAATGAATTCAATATATTTAAAGAATGAATTATTGCTGTCTTTTATTTGACCGATTTCTATATATTTTCTATATACTGTTTTCATTTTTTTAAATATGTATTGTTTACCGAATGAATTTTTATATACTGTTTATTGTCAGTTTATATGTTTTTATATACTATTTTCATTTTTTTTTCAAATATATATTATTTTACTGAATGGATTTTTTATATACTGTTTGTTTTCAGTATATATGTTTTTTCAGTTCTTATATACTGTCGCTACAGGGTCGCTACAGTCCGCCACGCAGTATTAGCTCCCAAAAATAAAATAAATTTATTGACTAGGCAGCAGTATTAGAGTCTACACTAATTCAATAAGTTAAATATTGACTAGGCAAATTCACGGAATCCTTTCTCTTTACACCATATCAATAAAAAATAAAATAAAATAAAATAAATTTCTTGACTAGGAAAATTCGTGGAACCATTTCTCCTCTAACTCCTACTTCCCCTCTAGTCACTAGTGAAATAAAGAACTCAATCCAATCCAATTCAAAATACAGTTCGAGTTTTTCTTATCTGAAATGAAATCTAACGATAGATGCGAGATCTCCCGATTATCAAATGATATTCTTTCTCATGTGATCTCACTTACTTCCCCTAAAGATGCAAGCCGCTTCCAAGTCATTTCTCCTGCGTTTAAAAGTGCTTCAAATTCAGATGCTGTTTGGGAGCGGTTCATTCCTTCGGATATCATTTCCCGTTTCGTTGACCCTCTGCCTGTTTTCTATTCAAAGAAAGAGCTCTTCTTCCACCTGAGTGACCATGATGCTCTCATAGATGATGGAACCATGGTATTTTTAATTTTTCTCATCATTAAAAGTAATTAATATTCAATTATTTAATATCAATATTTGTTAGCAATTGAATCAATTATGTTGTCATATTTGCTTGATTGATCTGTGTCCATTTTCACAATAATTAGACTTTCAGATTAGATAGAAAGACCGGAGCCAAAATTTACATGGTACGAGCTAAAAATATAGCTATTGCCTGGGCCGATACACAATACTGGCAAAGGGTTCCTTCCCATGATTCCAGGTATACCGTTTTTATCATCCAAACAACGATAAATAAATGAAACTGGTTACACTTACACCTTTAAATGATTTTATGAGCTTACAAAATATTTTTTTCCCATTCATTCTCTCTCCATCTTATAGGTACTTTTCAATAATAGACTTTTCAGGTTTTCATAAATTTATAAATGATTTCTCAAAAATAAAGCTCCGTATATTGATAAGGATTGTTCAAATGGGACGAGAATAAATGAAATTTACAAAAATGAATAACTAATCCCTTTTTCTTTTCTTCTATGCATTCTAAGGTTTGGGGAGGTAGCCACCCTTCTTTTAGTATGGTGGTTGCGAATAAGTCACACCTTCAACATAAAGGAGCTCTCTCCTGAAACCATGTATGCTTCCTATCTTGTATTCAAGCTAGAAGATGACTCGGATGGACTGGACGATCCACAACAAACCTTTGTCACAGTCGGAAATTACCAGGCAAGACACAATGTCTGTCTGCAACCAGAAGACGACGAGATGCTTCCAGAGACAATTGGAAACATAAGATTTCCGAAAGAAAGGCAAAATGGATGGATGGAAATGGAGCTAGGAAAGTTTTATGTTGACAAGGGTGAGAGTGGTGAAGTCTCTACGGGACTAGAGGAGATCTCAAAATTGTATTCGAAGAGAGGTTTGATTGTTGAAGGCATTGAGATAAGGCCTAAGGAGATTGATCATTAATCGTTTGGTTTTTTTTTATTTTTTAGAAAATTTGAAGAGAGTTTATGTTATTCCCCTTCCACATGTAAAACTTTTTTCCATATATTGTTGAGATATTTGCAATCCTGTATATATATACAAAATAAACAAAAACTATGGAAAACTCCAAAAAAAAAAAAAAATCTGGTAGAAAAAAGACTCGGCACGAGAATTTTGTGAGTAAAAAAAGAGGCCCAAACAGGTAAAATAAAAAACATCGCAAGACAGAAAAAATTCGTCCGTCCAAATCTCTTCATCTTTTTATGTAAATCGCCGCCGCCATAAAGAGGCTTGCCGCCTCAGTTTTTTTCTCTCCAAGTCAAAAGTACCTTCTCTTAGACAAAAACCGCCACCTAGCTTTGTCTAGTGTTCTGTCTCTCCGACCATCTCTCCACCTCTATCTCTCCTCTGAATACCAATACTCCCTCATTGATATGCTTCACTAAACCTAATTCATCCTACTACTTCAATTAATATCGAACCACCTCTCATTTCTTCTTTAAAAGCTCTACGACATCACTCCATATCACAAACATAAAGACCGTACGTTGAGAGTTGCTTTGAATTTAAATCCCCTCCTTCCTGATACAAATTATTCACCATTAATTCAAGTGAGGTGGGAAATGATTAATCGTTTGTTGACACATAATTTTCTTTTCACTATTCAAAAAAAGAATTTTCTTTTTCATCCGTTGTAACACAAGAATTTGGAGATTCAGATCAGCGCCATAAGGTGACAGACACACACACACACACACTATCAGTGAGGTTAGTGAAGTCTCTATGGGACTAGAGGAGATCTCAGTTAGCACATGGAGTAGTTACATCAAGATCCTTTTTTTTTTGTATTTCTTTCATTTCTCTCCAGACATTCATTTTAATACAACACAACTGCTTTACATTTTAATTAACGTAGTTTGTGCATATGATTCCAAAGTCTATCACATTATTTCAAAAAACATAATTTTTTATTTTTCTGATAGTTATTGATGTCGTTGTATTAATATTTTCTGAATGTACCTGGTTCGAGTTTGTTGCGTATATTTTGTGATTAGGTGGGTATTGTTGGCTCTTTATGATATGGAAAGAGAGATGCTGGAGAATTTTCGAGGGAAAGCAAATGACAAGCTCACAAGTTCTAAGAGCCATCAATTTTGAGCTACATATTTGGAGACAATGCATGTAATTATTTTTTATCTGGATTAGGTTTTGGGTACTTATGTCAAGCTCTGATATGAGATCTTTTCTATATCAAATTTTTTCTTTTTTTCAATTTCCTTTCCTATTTCTTTTCCTAATTATTTTGTTTCTTTCTTTTTATTTTTTCGTTAGTTAGTTTTTATTCTTGTATCAGCTCCTCAAAACTTTATTATTAAATTATCAACAGGAACTTTCAGGCCAGACCTGAATCCTGATTTTCAAAAAAAAAATAAAAAAAAATATTGGCTCTTTACTGAACATTATTGAAATAAAATAAAACTGTCCCTGTTGGAGTCTTCCATTCTACAACTTTTTTTTTATACTCTTCTGTTTTTCCACTATTCACTTATTACATTAGTTCTCATCTAGATGGTAGTCTTCATCCTTGAGCCTACCAGCTATTGACTAACAAGCAATTTTTTGAAGATATTTGTTCATGTGTGGATAATTGATTTTAGGCTCACTAAAATATTATGATGTTTTAATTATTAAGTAAGTCACTATAACATTATTTGGAGTATAAATACAAAAAATCATAATATTATACGGGGTAATATAAAATAATTATACCATAGGATTGTGTAAATACAAAAATCATGACATCATATGGGTGTATAATATAAATATCATGGCATTATAGGATTCAATGATGATGTATCTGATGTTTTTTTGGAGAAATGAGGGCAAGTTATAATATTCTTTTTTCTTTTTATTGTACTTTGGTGTGACTAGTTGTAAATACAACTGCTTTATTTAATATAAACAATAATAGACGACCATATATTGCATATTCTCAAAAAAAAAAAATTAGGATATTAAATATTAATTTCAATTGAATTTATTAGAGTAGAAAATGAAATAAATGATTAGAATACAACATCACGAAGTATATAGTTGGGTTGAATTTGAGTTTTTAATTTCAATCCCCAACTCAACCCAAACCATCGAAACTTAGGACTGATTCAACAGCTTTGAACTCACAAAACACTGAGTCGGATTAGATTCATTAAATTTAGTGGATTATTCAAAAACAATACACTTTTTTGGAAGTATAATTGGATGAGACAGAGATTGCAAGCTACTTTCTCAAATCTATTTTCTTTTATCAATAATCAACAAAACATCTCTGTAAATGACGCTTTCGCAATTCAAGACTAGACCACATTACTCCACTTACCTCTTTCCAACATGGCTACAAGAGAGCTGGATGAATTGATCAACCTTTTGGAGGAATGGACTTCAACAACTCTAACAGTTACCGAATTGATAGTGTCTTGGTCCTTAACAAATGATAAAAATTTCAATGCCAACTCATTTACAACATTCTGATTATATATCCTAAATACAAAACGAGCTACAATTACATTTGGAAGATTAAGATGCCGCCTAAGATTAAAATATTTATTTGGAGATTTGATCGAGATATTTTGCCGACTATTGATCAGCTACGCAAACGGGGATCTATTTTGCCGAATGTGTTTTTGCTTTGCCTGGCCGATGCAGAATGCACAAAACATCTGTTTCAGGAATGTTTTTTCACATATCAACTATTCTCTTTGATGGAACTAGATAATACAAATACCATACACACTCTCAATATGAAGGAGACCCCAAATTACAGATGGCTGCCACATATTTTTGGTTGTGGAAGGAGCGTTGTGCACGAATGTTTAGAAATGAAGCTTCTAATGTCATGACGATCACCGAATTCATCAAGGTTGATATTACTCTTTGGGAAAATCTGCTTTAGACTAATTTGTTTACGAAATTTTTAGTCTTCTTTATTCCTTTTTAATTTTACTTATTAAATTATTGTAAGGCCAATTCTCTTGGCATTCCATTATTTTAACGAATTAAGTTTTCTCTTTAATTAATATAATTACAGATGCCCAATTATAACCTGGGGTCTATTATTAAAAAAAATTATAATTTACTAAGAAATCACGCTTCTTCTTCTTCATTTATAGCCTTATTACAATTTATATGTCCACATAAAGTCTATGCATTATGACAAAGCATGCTATCTCAGGCAAGCAAGCAGTAAAACACCTAATCAACTTTCGGAAAAATTCAAATTCGAATCAATTCAAGTTCGAATCACGACGAACGCATTTAGCTTAGCTCATTTTTTCCAAAGGTAAGTTTCTTCGGTCGCATTTCTTGCGCATTGGCAATTAGTGATTTTATTTTAAAATTTACACGAATAAAATATTATATTTGCATGTTATTTTATCTTTTTTATATGCTATTTTGTTCAATTTATATATTGCTTTTATGATATTTTTTTTATTATATACTATTTTTATTTATATATTGTGTTCAACAGTATAACATCGATAAAACAACATACAGTAACTGAACAATATATAGTTCTAATATAAATTGTAGACATGGATTGATATGTGGGCTTAGTTAGCATATTATATAACTATTAACTAAATTAAGCCGTCCCTGTGCAGTAGCACGCTCGCATTACCAAGTCCACTTAAAATTCATAAGTTGTTGGCATGACACTATCACATGACAGGAAGTCACACTTCTAAGTGTCATAATTTCTTGGCGTGACTTTACGACATGACAGGGTAACATTTAAAATCGATGACTTGTTGGTATGACTTTGTCTCATGACTGGGTAATAATTAAATTTTCAGGACTTGGACATGCCAAATGCAGAGCACTTTTTCCTAATTCCATTTTCATTCTGAGAAGTGCTCTAAATGTTGAAATATTTAATTCATTTTTTTAAAATAAATTAATGGATAAATGGAGAAAATTCTAGAAGACGAAGATTATGGAATTCTCTCGATCTTCTTTAGTCAAAATAAGATAAGAATGGAATTAATGATCATAGATTTTTTCTTTAGTCAAATTTAGATAAATATGAAAGTTAATGATCATGTGAAGATATTTTACTAGATTAATTTCTAGATGTTTCATGTATGTGCTCTAAATTCACTGAGAGCTTGTTTGGTTTGGGGTTAATCTAGAATAAGAAAAGTAAAGGGAATTGAGTAAAAGAAAGGAAGATAAGATAGTTTTTTTTATTCTTGTTTGGTTTGGATGAGAGAGAAGTGAGGGTAAATGGAGAAAATAATTCAATTAAAATAAAAGTCATGAAATTTTTTTATTTATACTTTTGTTTTGCAAGCTTATATTTTTTTTTTCTCTCTATATTATTCATTTTTGCAATTATATTTATACCAATAAATTTTTTATATATAAATACTTTTGATTATACAATATAACATAATATCATTAATAATCAATTAAATTTTCTATAAATAAATATTCTCAATTTCTAATATAACATACTACCATACAATATCCAAAAAAATTTAACTAATTTATATTTGTTTGGGAGAAACTATAAATATTTTAATTTTTAGTTAACTATATTATCTTCATTTGATTAAATTGAGATAATATTTTCTAATTCTTTTTTTACACCCAAATCAAACAAGAAAAATATTTCCATTTTATACTTAACATGATATTTCCATTTAACTTGATTCCTCTTGTTTCTCTTTTTTTACCCTACCTAACCTTCAAACCAAGCATGATTAAATCATTCTCTTCCCTTTCCTTCTCTCAATCCACTCTCAAACTAAGCAAAGCCTAAATAGAGATTGGGAGGAAAGAATCTCTCTCCCACACACATACACACTCCACCCTTCTCTTTCTCTCACTTTCTTTCCCTTTTCTCTCTGGGTGTGTCTTACACAAAATTTGCTTTCAAAAATGGCATTAGCACTCGTGGGAGGATGTTTTGCTTCCGCCATTATTCCAAATTTGGTCGACAAGTTAACTAACTACCTCGCTTCCAACTTTAACATTCATCAAGACACCAAAGATTTACTTGAAGAACTCACAAGAACCCTCGTGACTATCAAGGCAACATTAGATGTAGTAGAAAGTAGTATGATGAATGCAAACCAGAGCCTGAGCGAATGGCTAAGCAAACTCAAATTAACAGCGTACGAGGCTGAAGATCTTATCGACACCTTTCACGCAAAGGCAATAGAAGCAACTGTTAAGGAAGGAAATAAGGTTAGCAATTTTGCATCCTCCTCCTGTGAAACCATTAAGCTTATGTTGCTTCCAGATGAGGATTTAAAACAACTAACAAAGATAACTGATAAGTTGAAAGCATACTCAAAGGATATCGGAAATTTGATAAATTTGGTTAATTTGTCTAACAAGGATACTATTGAAAAGCAAATGATTTTAGATAGGAGAGAGACTATTTCTCATTTGCCTGATCATATGGAGCTGATTGGTCGAGAGAATGAATTAGGCTATATATTAGATATGGTTTTGGATTCAATTGACAATCCAGCACCTAGTAAGCTGAATGGGGCAAGTAGTAGTAATACTGAGGAAAATAACAGTATTGAGGGGATTATTGTTATTCCAATAGTTGGTTTAGGGGGTGTAGGTAAAACAGCTCTTGCTCAAGTTGTGTACAATAACAAAGAAGTAAAGGAATCTTTTGCTCTTTGCGCATGGGGGTGTTGTTCCGACAATTCTGATATCAAAATGCTTATGCAAAAAATTATCCAAATTTTAGGTGGAAAATTAAAATCAAATTTGTTCTCTTTAGAGCATGTTACAAGAAAATTCATTGGATTAATAAATAGTAGGAAATTTTTACTTGTGATTGATGATGTATCTAAAAGAATAGAAGACCAATGGGATGTCCTATACGCAACCTTATCTTGTGGTGCACCAAGAAGCATAGTAATAATAACCACTCAAAACAGAAAATTTGCTGATAGGGTAGCGACACTAAGTCCTATAGTTTTGGATATTCTAGACTGGAATGAGTTTTTAAAACTCTTTTATCATCACACATTTGGTAATACAACAACAACGAAGGAGAAAAAGGGAATATTAGAACCAATTGCTATATCAATAGCTGGAAAATTGCATGGGCTGCCTCTGGCAGCAAAAATAATTGGAAATTTACTAAGATTTAGAGTAGACGAGAATGAATGGAAAAGAATATCCCAAAGTGAATGGTGGAATATGCCCAGAGCTGCAGATAATATTTTACCTTCAGTAGGCCTTAATTATCAGTACCTAAGTCCTCGCTTAAAACAATGTTTTGCTTATTGTTCCATATTTCCGAAGAATTATTTGTTCCATAAGGATAGATTGGTACAGATGTGGATAGCTCACAATTTCATTCCAATAAGTAATGATGGGGTAAATAGGTTGGAGGACACTGGGAGACAATGGTTTGATGAGCTAGTTGATTATTCATTTTTTCAACCAGCTTGGGACAATAGCAAATATGTCATGCATAACATGATGCGTGATTTGGCAATTGCGGTTTCTACTGACGAATTTTTTCTTCTTAAAGAAGACACAATAAAAATCCCACAAAATGTTCGTCACATTGCAATAGAGACCAATGACCCAGAGGCAATTCGAAAAATACCCGAATTTAAGCAATTGCGCACTATATTATACTTTGTTCATTGCAAAGTTGACGGAATGTATGATGCTATCAACGAAACTTTGTCCAAGTCAAAGAATGTACGTGTGCTAGATTTATCTTACATGCACATGCAAAATAAGAAACCTCCAACAAGTATTCAACACTTGTCCCATATTCGTTTTTTAGATCTTTCTAGCACGGAAATTGAACGATTAAGTACTTCTTCATTTGAGCATTATCATTTGCAGACCCTGTATTTGCAGCAATGTGAATTTAAAGAGCTGCCAAGCAACATTAACAATTTAACTAGCTTACGTCACCTATATGCGAGTGAAAAAACAATTGACCAGATTAACGGAATAGGTAAACTAACAAATCTTCAAGAGCTAAGTACATATAATATTAAAACAACAGACGGACATAGAGTAATAGAACTGAAAGATATGAACGAGATTTCAGGGAATTTAATTATCTGTGGTTGTGAAAATATTATAAGCAAGGAAGAGGCAATGCAAGCAAATATAATGAACAAAAAACACCTTTCTGCTATTGAATTTAAATGGAGTGGACAACAACGAAGAGAATCCAGTATAAACAAGGAGATACTTGAAGGGTTGGAACCACATAAAGGTATAAATGGTTTGATGATAAGAGAGTACATGGCTGTATCCTTCCCGAATTGGGTACTGCTAATTAATAATTTCTCCAATTTAAAATTCTTCTGGATTTATAGTTGTATACAAATAGATTCACTTCCATCTCTCGGGCAGCTCCCCTTCCTAAACTTGCTTAAAATTGAATATGCGCACTCTATAAAATACTTAGGTGATCAATTTTATGGAAACAATCAAATCGTTTTCCCATCATTAAATGAAATAACACTCGACAACATGTCTTGTATTGAGGAATGGTCCGATGTACAAGCTAGGCTATTTGGTCAGAATCTCTCAAAAGTCAATATATTGCAATGCAGAAACCTGAGGAATGCACCCCTTCTCTCCTTAAGCTCATCTCTTAAGGAGTTGAGAATAAATCATACCAACCACTTTACATCTCTATCAAGATGCTTAATTGGGCTAAGCTCCCTACGTTTGTTACACTTAATAGATTGCACTATGGAAATCACTATTGCTTTTTACAAATTAAGATTGCTCGAGCATTTGTGTTTAAGAGATTGCCCACAATTGTATACTGAAGGAACAATACAATCCATTGTCAACTTAAAAAAATTAGAGATTAATAATTGCCCAAATATTTTTAATAGAACCCCTAATGATAGTTTACAAGAACAGAAGAATAAGCGGTTGAAACTTCAAGAAGAGGGCCTAAGATCGCTTAAGCACCTTGATGTAGACCACAACCTCCTTCACCAAAACCATGATCTGATTCTAGGAAAGCTTCCTTCGCTACAATTTCTCCATTATAATCTCTGCGAACTCAATCAATTCACAGTTGACCAAGATGCATGGTTTCGAGGATTAACCTCATTAAAAGAGCTTAGTTTCGGTTCATGTGATTTTGAGCAGGTTCCTGCTTGCCTAACAACCCTCTCCTCCCTGAAGAAACTAAAATTCACATCATGTCGTAACCTAATTTCATTTCCCGACAATGGAATATCATTGTCACTTAGTGAGTTACACATACTTCAATGCTCTCGGGAGTTCAGTCTGCGGTGTCAACCACCTGATGGTGATAATTGGCCAAAGATTTCTCATGTCTTCTATATTAATATTGAGACTAAAACGGTGCAAAATAAGGTACACCACATCCATTTTTATATCCTCATAACTATTTAATTTCAATACTAGCTTATGCACCATAATATTTTCATCTCTTTCTTTTGTTTCCAATAACAGGGTCTAGAGGTGCGCTAATTAAGCAGAAATACCAAACACCTGTGCCATGATTGTGAGCACCAAAGGTATTAAACTAGTCAAGTTTTATGGTATTTAAAAACATATCACTTGATAAAAAGAATTGTAACGAAACTTATGTTTTTCCCGTTTTCGTGTAACAAGTGATATGTTTTCAATTTGATTGGCAGAGAAATCAATACGTATATTTTACTCCAAAGAAAACCAAAATTTCAATACTTCATTGATTGGAAGAAATTCTAAAGATATGTATATACAGATTTGTCCAATTGAAATTGATCTGAACCCGATGTGATCTGAAGAGAACCCCAGTCCACTAATTCGATAAATCTACTTTCTCAGGTTAAATTCTAATCATAACGGATTAAAGAATAAACAGAAAAAACTTACCTAAATTCGACCTATCAAGTTTTGAAGCGATGCATTAGGCAACCAGCGAGTCGTAATTGATTTGTTCCATCGAATCTTCATGTGGAATTTGGAGAGTTGAGAAGATGGTGGTGGCAGGTATATAGCTATTTATGAGTTGATTAATTCGGTCTGTCACAATTCTCTTTTTGGGCCAAACGTTTTGGATAGGTAGAAAATCAGGCCCAATTTAAACCCAAAATTTTAAGCTTCTTTTTCATTTTATTTTTTCATATTTCTAATTTTATGTTAATTGTAAATAGATGTATAATATTCAGGATTGTTTTTTCTGCGTATCATCCACAGTGCTGATAAAGTGATCACACACAATCCATTACACATCATACCATTCCGAGTTAAAAATCAAAATAATTGAACCGAATATTGACCACTCTTATTTTCTGTCTCACAATGCCAACTGTGTTTATCCATGAATAACTTCCTTGACTTCAGTCTGTTGGGACTTACAAAATTTAGAAAACAAAATGTAGTATTTAATTGTTCTTTAGACGGAAATCCTTTTGATGCATCTTCACGTTCTTGACCATTTTGTTCCGCAGACTTGACGTCCCGTCAGAGGTGACGAAAGGGTGTTTCTTAAAAAGGCGTATGTACAATTATTTTAACTTGTTTGCTGTTTTCTTTTTCAAATTACAGATTACTATGTAATATTCAGTACAATTATATAACATTCTTTTTTCATATAACAGTGTGTATAATGCCGAGTTCAAAGCCGAGGGATTCAGAAGGCTGACAAAGCCGAGTTCAAAGAATGCCTTAATTTGACGTGGAAGCAACCTTATATTCTTCGTCTTGCCTTTTCGGCCAGCATTGGCGGTCTGCTTTTTGGCTATGATACTGGTAAATCATAAAAACCTACTGCTGTCTCCTTGATTTTTCAAGTTTCGTCTAGAAAATATATCACACACACAATTTGTAGAAAAGTATTGAAGAAATTATAACTATAAAATATTAATTTGTAGGGGTTATTTCGGGAGCTCTTCTCTATATTAGAGATGATTTCAAGGCGGTTGAGAAAAGTACCGTTCTCCAGGTCCGCGTCATAAAATAATTAAAATATTCAAATTTCACATATTTTATTGCCTAAAAAAGTTTCATATATTTAACTATCAAATTAATTAAAATGTTCGAATTTCGATTAATTAACAGGAAACGATTGTCAGTATGGCAGTCGCTGGAGCCATAATTGTGGCTGCACTTGGTGGGTGGATGAACGACCGATTTGGAAGAAAACTATCGATACTTATTGCCGATGTTTTGTTCTTTATCGGTGCAATTATCATGGCTGCGGCTCCTATTCCCGGGATCATCATCTTAGGAAGAATCTTTGTGGGTCTTGGAGTAGGTAAGTATATTATGATTTTGGTGAATTTTGTTCATTTCTACTTCAGCCGATTCGATAAGTTCTCTGTAGTTTCAGACTTTTTTATCTCCTATTTACAGAAGAATATATGTAACATATCTTACTAATTGTTTCCAATAGGCATGGCTTCTATGACTGCTCCATTATACATATCGGAGGCATCTCCGGCAAGAATCCGAGGAGCACTTGTCAGCATGAACGGATTGTTGATCACCGGCGGCCAGTTCTTGTCTTATCTCATTAACTTGGCTTTCACCAGGGCAAGTTCAAACTTTACTACTAAATTTATAATATAGTTGTAACTTTCTATTTCAAACTCAAAATCAAACGATATTTTTTTTTGCGTAGACAAATGGAACATGGCGGTGGATGCTTGGTGTTGCCGGACTTCCAGCCTTGGTGCAGTTTTTGCTCATGCTTTCCCTCCCAGAGTCACCAAGATGGCTCTACAGAAGGGTACTTTCAGGAAAAAAAACATTATCAGCTCAACATTATTATTATTATCCAAAATCGTTTTTACCAGTTAAATTTAGTGACATTGAAAGATGTGAAATCAAACAATTAACTAGATATAATTTCTTTTGATGAGCAGGACAGGAAAGAGGAAGCAGAGGAAATCTTGCGGAAAATCTACCCAGCTGAGGAGCTCGACAATGAAATCGAAGCGCTTCGCCAGTCGGTTGAAGAAGAGATCGCCATTGAAGGCGCCATTGGAGAGGATGGTTTCTTTGGCAAGATTAAGAAGGCATTGAGCAATAAGGTTGTTCGTCGTGGTTTGGCTGCAGGTACTGATAAAATAAATCAAAGAAATTAAATTATATTTTTGATAATTTTTCGTCATAAAAGTACAATCTAATAAAATGATTCAGTAATTGAGTTTGATACTTTTGATTGTAGGTATCCTTTGCCAGGTCGCCCAACAATTTGTCGGCATAAACTCTGTCATGTACTATAGCCCTACAATCGTCCAACTCGCCGGTTTCGCCTCAAATAGCACTGCCTTGGCTCTTTCTCTTATCACTAGTGGGCTCAATGCGGTCGGGTCAATTGTCAGCATGTTCTTCGTCGATAGGTAGTGCAAAAGATGATTTTTTAAGATTATAGCTGATTGTCTATCAATTATGTTCATACTGAAAATTGAAAAATATGAAAAGAGTTCAGAAATTGAAAGAAAAATTGAAAGATTATAGCTGATTGTCTTTACTGGAATTATCAACAGGTCTGGAAGGAGGAGGCTGATGCTGATCAGTTTGGTCGGGATTATAGTGTGCCTCGGGTTATTGACCGGCATTTTCTATGCCGCATCGACTCATTCGCCACTCGTCAGCGCAGATGAAACCAAATTCTTTGGAAATGCTACTTGTCCAGATTTTACAGTCACATCCAAATGGAAGTGTGTTGATTGTCTGAAGGCGGCTGCTGAGTGCGGCTACTGCGCCAGTACTCCAAATAAGGTTAGTTAGCCATCCAAATATCATTCAAAAACAGTGCGAAGGATTTTGGTTATATGTCAATTTTTGTCTCTCTTTACACATATTACATACTATACAGTTACTAATTTTAGAAAATGATCGAATTATCATACATGTACAACTCATTTTTTCGGTCTTACGATGTATATTTTCTTCCTTTTTAGCTTCAACCTGGTGCATGTTTGGTGACGACCGATTTCTCAAAGGCCACATGTCATGCAAACAATCGTGAATGGTACACTCAAGGTTGCCCAAGCAACTTCGGTTGGCTCGCCCTGGTAGCTCTCGGTCTCTACATCATCTCTTACTCTCCAGGCATGGGAACCGTGCCTTGGATCGTCAACTCTGAAATATACCCTCTTCGGTTTCGTGGGACATGTGGTGGAATGGCAGCTGTTTCAAACTGGGTTTCCAATCTTGTCGTCAGCCAGAGTTTCCTTAGCATGACCGAGGCTCTAGGCACCGCCGCGACTTTCCTTTTCTTTGGATGTGTGTCTTTGGTGGCTTTAGTTCTGATTTATTTTATCGTGCCGGAGACAAAGGGGTTACAATTTGAAGAGGTGGAGAGCATGCTTGAGGAGAAGGGGTATAAGGCCTGGAAGACCAAGAGACCTTCTTTATCGCCGGCTTAAATGGTGTATTATCGACCTTTTTTTTTAAGAGGAATTATGTATTTATTAAAAATCTCGTGTATCATATTTCTTGGAGAGGAGTGATTATTTGGTATGTAACGGATTTATTTCAATGCTACAAGTTTTTTAGGTTATTTTGTTATTGTTCTTGAGTCTTTCATTTCCTTCAAATTTCTTTCGAGTAATACTAGTATCAAATGCAAAAGAAAATGAAATTAGTATACAATATACAAATAGAAAGTATCATATGTATACATAAACAAGTCTATTAGATTTTTTAATATAACATGATGGAGTATGAAAGTACATATTCCAGTATGGGGCTTAATACACACCACCAGCTTATTTATCATCATCATCTCTAAATTTCAAAGAGGTATAACAGAATTACAAAAAGATATATTTATATACAAAAATTAGAATGAACATATAAAAACAATATGATATGAAAAAAATACGAATATATATTTGTCATTCATATAAAAATTTATAATATTAAAAAACACATTTGAACTTTGAGAGAGATCCTATTTTGAGTCGCCGAGATCTTTGAAAATCAATCTTTATAGCACGTTAGCACAACTGATAATCTGATATTTAACAAAATCTCTTATCTCGCTAATGGCGGAGCTTATCTCTTTTTATTGAGAGTCCAAAAAATTTCTTCTTACTAATTAATACTGTATATAAAATATTTGAGAGATAATAAAAAACATAAAAATACATATATTTCAAAAAAATTATGTACTAAAGCACTATTGATAGATATTATTTTGTCAAAATCTTAAAAGGAAGGACATATTCTCGGTCTCTGTAAAGTTGTGCCGCTACCCATTCATAGATTTTGAGTCTTATAAAAACAATATCATTGCATAAACTACCCTGCCAGCATGGCACAAATCAAAGACTAATTAACTGCCCGTTTTACCCAAATATAAATTGGAATAAAGCCCACTATCACCCTTGCCGACTTTTATCTTCTCTTTTATTTTTCTCAACTCTCCCAAAACACCAACAAAGATGAAACTCATTTTATTCTATTTTTTCTTTATTGAAAAAGGTGTGGTAAACTAAGGAAAGTGAAATACACCAGATAAACTTGAGTGGAGGGGGAAAAGGAAAGTAGGTTTATTGTGCATCTTTTATTTTCCTTTGTCCATGAGTCATTTGTCTTTGGGAGGGGTAGAATAATTGCACTAGACACCATCATGTCATCATTTCATTGGAAATTTGGACGGCGAAGTCTGAATTTGACACCTTAACCCTTCAATTGGATAGTCATTTTCCTTTTTTTTTATCAGTTGAGCACTAAAAGTTTTGTTAAATTTGACCTATAAGCAAGCGATAATGTGTGTATAGACCACATGAAAAAAAATAGTCAATGCATACAAAGTATGGTTAGTATATTTCTCATATTCTTGAAAATTAGCTTATGAAACTTCAAAGTTGATTAAATTAGTTTGAGTTTTGTTCATTCAATATTTTTTGGTGTGATGTTAGCTACTTTTTTATGTTTTACAAGAGACATGACACGCACCACCTGCTTATTTGTCACTATTATTGTCAAAATACAGAAAGTTATAACTGGATTACGTATATTGCTATAATAATGGAATAAATTTATATAAATATACTGATGTTTAAGCAGGTGATATGAATGTTTTTTTCTACAAAACTGATGTTTGCTTTATGTTAAAGTTAAAAGACATGATTGAAATGAGAGAAAGGAGTCAATCTAATAGTTGAGAGTTAAAATTAGACAAAAAAAAAACATAATGGTTCAATTCCCCAAAGCATTGCTTTCTTAGATTCCTTGGAAGTTTTGAACTTATCAATCAATAATTTATCTGGACAAATTCCGTCTGGACGCCAGCTACAAACTTTCACCGACCCATCAATCTATGAAGGAAATCCCAAGCTTTGTGGACCTCCATTGATCAAAACTTGTTCTTCTCGTGGTTCTTTCAATTCTGAGACGATTAAAAGCACACACAATGAAATGGATGATATGATTTGGTTCTATGTAAGCATGATACTGGGTTTTGTTTTTGGATTTTGGGGTATTGTAGGTCCTTTGTTGTTTAAAACATATTGGAGGTACCTGTTTTATGGTCTTGTCGATTGCATAAAAGATAGGTTTTGATAAATATTATATGTACTATTAAATTTATAGAATCTTTCGTGAGAATAATGTATTTGTGCTACATTTTTTTTTTAGATGAAATTTGGAGGGGGCTCAAGGTCCCTCGTCCAACTGTGTAGTTGTGCTACTTTTTATATGTAGTATTAAATTTATAGGTTGAAAAAACTTCTTTGATGTTGTTTGCTAAATGTAATATACTTTTATCAAAAACTCAAATATATCTATTTATTCTTTGCTTGCACATTGGTTAGAAACTGCGGTTAGTAATTTAATCAAGGGATTTAAATATTGAGGCTACCAGTGTTGTAAATATAAAATCTGTCTTAAATATATAAAATATTGTCTCCAGTTGGCTCGGGCTCGGTTAGCTGAAAGAAAATTATATGAACCTGACATGATTAATATATAAGAGTTCAAACGGTTTAACATATCAGAGGGAAACTCAGCAGAATGTACCATCTTCAAATCTTGTAAGAATGCAGTCGCTTTTGTTTAATTTTGTTATAAAATCATGAGCTTTTTAAATAAAAAAATCAGACTTACAATTCTTGATTAAAATCATCTTTCTTTTGTCTTTTGCATTAGATACAGCATAATATTAACGGCAAATTGCCTATGGGTTTGACAGAAGTAATACTGAAATTAATAATAAGCAGATAAAATGGTGAGGTTGAGAATCACTCACCTTACTCACAGGTCGCCTCTTTGCAGTCGCAGAATCCAACAGAGCTTGCTTCCCGCAGAGTTCTATTCAGAAAAGAATTGGGTTGAGAAAACAATTCCGGGTTGATAATAGTCGAGAATTGAAATCATGGAAACTTCTGCCGTTTCGACTTCTGTGGACGAATTTGACAGGGCATTTTAATGAAACCTTCCTTTCATGGGCCAAGGTCTGTTCCAAATAAAATAATTAATTGAAAATTTTACAGGCTAGGTAATGAAATAAAATATTAAAAAAGGCCCTTGAAAATTTATGGGCTGTCTCAAATATATCCAAGTCAAATGTGTTATTGTTACACTGATTACCAGCTAGCAAGATGTTGATTTAACTCTCATATTGATTATAAAAAGAAAAATTGAACAAAATTCATATTAATATATTGATCTATTAACTAGCCTATTTAACCCACATATAAATTGGAATAAGCCCACTATCACCCCTTCTCACACTATTATCCAACGGAGAGGAAAGAGATTCGATTCAACCATTTCCAACGACCTGCTGCCTTGACTAAATTTTTGGCAGTCACTTTTGCTCGTCGTTTGAAGTTCATTCACGTTCGGTTCGAGTTCGTTCGTTAAATGATTCGTTCGATTTTCCGTTCGAAATAAATGAATAAATCATGTCCGTTCGAATAATTAACGAACCGAGCATAAATACACCCACATTCTTTCGATTGTTCGGTAATATGTTCGAATATATATTTATTAATCCAAAATATATATAGTTATTACTTATATATCCAATAAAACTTTCCCCCATTCCAATCCAATGAACCATTAAAATCAGTATTGACCCAAGAATTAGGATATATAATATTTTTATATTTATAAAATTTTGTTAGTCCGATGCAATTTTTTATTTTATTTTGCTCATTCCTAAATTTTAATCATCCCTGGCCCAACTTTACGACTCTTTTCTCTTCTCTTCTTTTTGAGTTTCTGATCGATTAACCCTAATTATTATTCATAATCGCCTCTTTCTCATACACGATTCTGTTCTCTCTCACGATCTTACCAACGATTTAAATTATGTTGTGTTGATATTTATTTATATTTTTATGAAATCTGACCAACAAAGTTAGTTAAAATTTGAATATTTAAACTCATAATGAATAAGAATTAAAACTATTATTTTGTTCATTGTTCGAAATCCGTTTGCTAAATTGTTCATTCGCTAAATGGTTTGTTGGATTTTCTATTCGAAATAAACGAACCAAACCTCGTTCATTTGAATAATTAACGAACCGAACATGAACATGATTGCGTTCGGTTCGGTTCGGTTCGGTTCGTTAACAGCCCTATGTCTATGAAAAATCTTGTGTATAATATTTATTGGAGAGGAGTAATTGTTTGATATGTAATGGATTTATTTCAGTGTTATATGCACTTAAAGCGATTTAATAATTTGGTAATGAAACTCATTGACTGTGGGTCTTCGTTGAATTGTCCTCTTTAACCTGATTGTGTCTGAACGAGGCAAATCATAAACCATATATATTTGAACAGTTCTATGAAAGCTCTATCTCTGGCTCATAATTTTTGCAGCACTTCAACACGGCAAGCCCAATCTGAGTCAAATTTATTTTCCTAGATAATGAAGGCATTTACTACAAGAACAAAATTAATTCTAATTCTATATTATTTTTTAATTAATTTCTTAATTACTTAATCGATTTGTGAATTGTATACCTTAGCTATCTTTTTCAGACAAATGGCAACCAAGTCAAGTGAAATCAAGTCATGAACCACATCCTACGCTAACGTTTTATTGACCGACTTTATATGGAAATGAGACTTCTTAATCAAGTCATGAACCACATCCTACGCTAACAAACTTCTTCGGTCTTCTTCCTTAGGAACAGGAGTAGGAACTTTCTATATCTAGGCAGTAATAAAATAGAAAAATAAAATAAATTTATTCTTCATGGCATAGAAGTTTGACTAGCTAGGCAAATTCATGGAACTTTCCTCCTATAGTCCTAATTCTTCGGCCAAGTCAATATATATAGTGTAATAAAGAATACATATTCATTCCAACTCAAAATAAAATAACAAGATTTTTTACCTGAAATGAAACCTTAGGATAGATGCGAGATCTCCCGATTATCAAATGATATACTTTCTCATCTGATCTCACTGACTTCCCTAAAGACGCCTGTTGTTGTGAAGCCGTTTGTTCTGAATTTAAAGCTGCTTCACATTCAGATGATGTCTGGGAGCACTTCGTTCCTTCAGACATCATTTCAATGAGTATTGGTGCATATATGAATTCTTCTATTTTTATTATAATATATTGATATTTTAGATACAATAAAATGTAAAATATTTTAAAAAGATAGTAAATTTTTCCAAACAAAATATTATATTTGAACATTTATACCTTGTATGAATTAAATTATAATACTTTTTTTATGAAACTATATTAATGGTGCACAAAAATGTTGACCAGAAAATAATAACATAATTGTAATAATAAGTTTTTCTAATAATACTTTTGTGCCCTGAGATGCATGTACTACATCCGAAAATGAACTTACAATTTTAAAATATAACGTTACTTAAAATTAACCTTATATCCAATATATATTAATTTTTTGTAATATAGAAGGTTATTATTTTTTAAGATGTCAAAAAGTTCTTTACATTATAAACACTTCAAAAAACAACACAATTATTAAAAAAATAAAAAATAATAACATTACATAACTTACCTAAATTTTATATATGAATTCTATCGTGTGGACTGTTTCGCATTTGACGATTATTTATTTGTTATATGTTTAAAGTAATTTAATACTTATTTATTGAATAAAAATAGAAAAAATATTTATTGAACAAAAATGAACAATTAGATAATTCAAACTATAAACCTGAACATAAAACAATAATTTATCATCTTAACATTACAAGAGTAAAAAATATAAAAATTCGTCTTCAAATTGTTCACTTTTTTAGGAATCGTGCAGATCCAGTCAGGTTCATGTTGTTCAATGCAATTTAAATGTATTATTCGATTTTACCGGCTCAGCTCGACTCAGTTTTTACGCATCTAACAGAAGAAATGACAACATTTTTTTTTCCATTTTATTTGAATTTTATTCAGTTCTAAATCTTTAATTAAGAACTTACTATTTTTCAAGCAGTTTGATTATTTTTTTTTATGATGTGTTTATACTTATATAATAAAATATAATTATGTATTTTAGAATTTTTTTAATTTGTATTATTGCATATTTTTTTCGGCTTAACTAAAAACCAAAACAAAATTCAGTTTATTTCTTACATTTTAATTCGGCTTGGGAAGGTTCGAGTAAATCCGACTAATGGGCAACATTCAGAACATGTATTTACTATGCCAGTCATTATAGTATATTGAGATTACTTCCTACAACTTTGATCCAAAATATTCATTAATTTGTATTAACAAATTCAAATGACTAAATACTAATATCCTAATATGATGTATTTGACAAATTAAATAATCAAACTAAAATTAAATGAGTAGTCAAAGAATTTCTTATATATATTACAAACTTAAAAAAGTTATAATGATATTTATAACTAATTATTGAGATTGGAGAACATATTGGTTCTTGTTTTATATTGCAATTGTAATTTTGAGATACAAAATTGATAGATGATACTATTTATGTAATGATTTATGGCAAATTTCAAAAGAACAAAAATGGTTCAATTTATGAAAGATATGCAATTAGAATAAAATTAAATAATTGTTTTATATTTTGTTTATTCCAATTAAACTAAGATTAATTTATTAGGAGATATGAAATTATTGACACGTGCGTGCCAGAATCTAGTTATCATACAAGGAAGAAGCTAATGATTTTGGCTGTTGGAGTGGTTTTGAAATTTATTTATTCTACTTTTATTGTTAACTAGGAGAAGTTTGGCATTCTTTAATTTATTGCTAATTAAAAATAAAATGATTTATTATAATATATTTTAAAAATTCAATTATGTAAATTTAATTATAAATATATATTTTATATATAAGTGTCTTTCATATAATTTTTTCTATATATTCTATCTACATATATATACTTGTGTGAGATACAAAATTGAAGTTAAATCATTACAATACGGAGTTAAAACATAAAAATTTGCACGAAACTATATGAATGGACAAATCATAAGCCAAGTTTATTTTTCAAATAACAATAAATTATGCGCGCAAGCTCAATTTAATCAAGTCCAGTTACAAAACATCTATTATTGGATGGAGCAAAGAAAATGAAACAAATAAGACGAAAAAAAAGTAAAAATGTGATTAAAAAAAAAACAGTACGAATATTTACAAATCATGAAAGAATAGTTAATAGTTAGCAATTTTCCCCTGTTAAACCAAGTTTGATATGAAACACTACAATCACAATCCCCTTTTTCAGATTATTTTCCACAATGATAGAGGCTTAAAACAGCAAGAAAAAAATTGTCTCTAAGCAGGGGATATTACACAATAATTTTCTCTCTCAAGGCAAGCCGTCGTGAATGGTAGACTCAAGGCTGCCCAAGCAACTTCGGTTGGCTCGCTCTGGTCACTCTCGGTCTCTACATCATCTCTTACTCTCCAGGCATGGGCACCGTGCCTTGGATCGTCAACTCTGAGAATCTACCCTCTTCGGTTTCGTGGGACATGTGGGGGAATGGCAGCTGTTTCAAACTGGGTTTCCAAACTGGTCGTCAGCCAGAGTTTTCTTAGCATGACTGAGGCTCTAGGCACCGCGGCGACTTTCCTTTTCTTTGGATGTGTGTCTTTGGTGGCTTTGGTTCTGATTTATTTTATCGTGCTGGTGACGAAGGGGTTGCAATTTGAAGAGGTGGAGAGCATGCTTGAGGATAAGGGATGTAAGGCATGGAAGATCAAGAGACCTTCCGTACCGCCGGCATAAATGGTGTATTAAGTATTATCGACTTTTTTCGAAGAGGAGTTATCAATTATGTTTATATGAAAAATCTTGTGTATAATATTTATTGGAGAGGAGTAATTGTTTGATATGTAATGGATTTATTTCAGTGTTATAAGGTTTTGGGGGTTATTTTGTTATTGTTCTTTAGTTTTTGATTTCCTTACTTCAAATTTCCATATAGTAATACAAGTTTTATTCAAAAAACAAATTTTAGAGTAAGAAAAGTAGTATATAATGCAAAAAAAAGACTAGTATACAATAGAAAAAAGAGATCAAATGACCAAAGAATCCAATCGGAAGCACAAGAAATCTTTATCGCTTTAGCGCTAATCAACCCTACGACCCAAAGAGACAAGCCGAGATGGAGATGGAAGGTATCGTGTCAATTCATAACACAATCGGCTTATAAGGTGCTTCACCTAACACATACAATATCCAAGGATAATCAAAGGTTGTGGAAAATCAAAGGTCCCGAAAAAGTCCGATTCTTTGGATGGCAATTGCTATTGGGTCGACTGATGATCCAAGATAACCTTGTGACAAGAGGCTGGCCTAATAATGGAGAATGCTCGATGTGTCAACAACACGTCCTTGAGACGACGATGCACTTGTTCTTACATTGCGATTTTGCAAAATTGATATGGCTACAAAAGGGCATGGACACCGATGTGACGACAACTGTCAAGAACTTTTGGGCAGAGCAAGGAAAAGGGAAGAGCAAGGAAGAACGAATCCGGTGGGACACGGAATGGCTAAGTGTATATTGGAGCATTTGGAAAACTCGAAATCAACACATTTTTCGACAAAGAAGACCTTCTCAATCGGCGACCGTGGCTGAAATAAACGACCAGACGGCAAAATGGAGAGAACATTGTTAAAATTAGAGGGTCCCGTCTGTTGTGCCTTGATTTATGTAGCTCTTTCAACCCTCCTTTGAGGGATGTAGTTCTCCTTTTATTTTTATTTATCTTTTTCCCTCTGTAAAAACTTTCTAAAACAAAATTTATTTTATATTATATCTCAGCAAGGCAATTTGCCTGCTGAAACTTCACAAAAAAAAAGAAAAAAGGTATTTTTTATCAAATATGCATTTAAAGCGATTTAATAATTTGATAATGAAACTCATTGACTGTGGGTCTTCGTTGAATTGTCCTCTTTAACCTGATTATGTCTGAACGAGGCAAATCATAAACCATATATATTTGAACAGTTCTATGAAAGCTCTATCTCTGGCTCATAATTTTTGCAGCACTGCAACACGGCAAGCCCAATCTGAGTCAAATTTATTTTCCTAGATAATGAAGGCATTCACTGCAAGAACAAAATTAATTCTAATTTTATATTATTTGTTAATTAATTTCTTAATTACTTAATCGATTTGTGAATTGTATAACTTAGCTATCTTTTTCAGACAAATGGCAACCAAATCAAGTGAAATCAAGTCATGAACCACATCCTACGCTAACGTTTTATTGACCGACTTTATATGGAAATGAGACTTCTTAATCAAGTCATGAACCACATCCTACGCTAGCAAACTTCTTCGGTCTTCTTCCTTAGGAACTGGAGTAGGAACTTTCTATATCTAGGCAGTAATAAAATAGAAAATAAAATAAATTTATTCTTCATGGCATAAAAGTTTGACTAGCTAGGCAAATTCATGGAACTTTCCTCCTAGTCCTAATTCTTCGGCCAAGTCAATATATATAGTGTAATAAAGAATCCATATTCATTCCAACTCAAAATAAAATAACAAGATTTTTTACCTGAAATGAAACCTTAGGATATATGCGAGTTCTCCCGATTATCAAATGATATACTTTCTCATCTGATCTCACTGACTTCCCTAAAGACGCCTGTTGTTGTGAAGCCGTTTGTTCTGAATTTAAAGCAGCTTCACATTCAGATGATGTTTGGGAGCACTTCGTTCCTTCAGACATCATTTCTCGTGCCACTGATCCTCCGCCTGTTTTGCTTCAAAGAAAGAGCTGTTCTTGCTCCTGAGTGATATGACACTCTCATAGAAAATGGAACCATGGTATTTTTATCATGGGTGCATCTTTCATGCCCATCAAAAAAATTGAGCAGATCAAAAAATATTTAACTGGATTGAATCCTAGCCCTCCATCACACAAGAGGCAATTTTGTCATACTGGGCCAAAAAAGATTGACCGGTCACCCTTTCCCTTCGTTCATCTCTCTCCTTACGCTCTTTTCCTTCTTTCCTTTTTTCATTACTAACAGCAATTAATGCATGATTTATTCGAATTTTAGTTGACTTATGCACTCATTCGAATTTGAGTTATATTTGACAATAAGGGAAATAAACCCGTTCATTAACTCTTAATTTGTTAAATTATGGTTATATTATATGGATAATTTGATAATCATATCCCTTACAAGTTGAATGAAACACCCAAAAATAATTCTGCAGGTCAAAATGGCATGAGTCTTGAGGTGGCTGTAACACTTATTCTGTATGAATTTTAGAATATATAATTGTTTTGACCTAAGTATTTTACAACTGTAGCTTAAACTTTATATTTTGTTTCCCTTCAAAACAATAGCAAATTTACATTTGAAAGATAAGATGGTGGAGGAAACTAAGAATAACAAAGAACAACTTTCATACAACACAATTTTGTCAAACTTCATTTTACCTCTGGTTTGCTAGAGTTTAAGTATAGAGCGGGCACACGAAAGATGGACATATTGGACAAAAGTTCTCCATCCTCGAGTGAAACTTTTAATGTTTTGAAGTAACAAATTATTGCATATTATCATTAAGTGTTCGAAAGTAGAATCTTAGAGTTGATAACGCTGCATTGGTTGCCACATTACACAGTTTGTTATATTAAAACAAAACACATTATCATTAGAGTGAAAAATGTCTCTTGAAAAAGGAAGATGCTGAAATGAAAGATAACATCACCGTGTAGGAATTATTAGAAGGATATAGAAGAACCGAGAGGTGAAGATGCACAAGTAGACATCGAGACAAGTGATATTTTGGTGTGGCGATCTGATATTTGTTAGAAAATAAATTGTAACATAAAAAATTGTTAATCTAAAAAATAGTTTGCTAGAATATATATTTGTCGAAGATTGATATCATAGGCCAACAAATACTGCCCAGGTAAATGTTTGCAAATAAAAGGAATTTTTTTATGTTGAGTATTAAAAATAAAAATAACTAGGCTCATGGTTTTATACATTTTCCTAAACCCTAAGGTAGACCTTCCATAAAAGAAGTCGTATTTTTTAATTTACTAAGTTATTCTTACTATTTATATTAATGAATTAAAAATAAAAATCACAATATAAGTGACAGATTTTTCATTTTTTGTGGCTATTTCTATACTTGGTCTATTTTTTTTTCAATTAGATTTCTGGACTTCAACGAGCCCATAGTTGAAATATCACGTTTGTCTAGTCAAATCAAAGAACTGAAATCGTGAATTTGACCACTAAAATCAGAGAATTGAGTTCATGCATAAGCTCTTAATGGGATTTGTAAAATCAAGCATTATTTTATTTTATAAACATTTTTGGGTTAGTTTGAATTGAAATTTTAAACCTGCTCCTAAGGATTTGACTGGCCTAATTCCATTTTTTATATTTGAATGCTGAAAATTCAGTAATTAAATTCTCGGATTTGACAAGTTAACCTGATTTTTTTAATAAGACCAGTAAACCTGATTATTGAAATCTTGTAATTTTCGACCATTCAAACCGAGAAGTGAACTCTTTGGTTGATATTCAATTGCCTAGTTTTCAGTACTTTATAATTCTATAAAGGAGAGAGTTAAGCGCCTCAGCGTACTTTATAAAAAAAGCGCCTCGGCGTATTTCTCTGTCCTAAGAACTTCTGTAATTATTTAATTTATTTCTTTTAATGCAAAAACAGTATAGAAACTATTAATAATTTTATTAATTTTTGTCATAGATTCATATTATATTGATATACCCATTAATGACAATCGCATGAGACAACTAATGAAAACTGCATGAATCATATCATGGTTGTAATAATTGCAGATTTTCAGACTATATAATATATGTGCGGAACTGATATAATTTTCAAAATTGTAGCTTAAACTCATATTTTGTTTTCTTCCAAATAAAGTAATTTTGAGCTTTGAATGATAAGATAGTGGTGGAAACTAAAAAGAAACTGTGAAAGACTGCTAGGACAGTTGGCCACACACAATTAAGGGAGAGATCTCAAGTTCGAGCCCGGCTTGTCGGAGTTCTTTCTTAAAAAAGAACGGAAAATTCATGTCAGAAGAAACCAACTTTTTAGTTTTTGTTTTCATTTCTCACCTACTAAATAATGGCAATAGCACTCGGCCTAAAAAGATAAACAAACTGGACAAGCTTTCTACTTACTTTCTAAAAAAATGAGTAATAAAATGAATTCAATATATTTAAAGAATGAATTATTGCTGTCTTTTATTTGACCGATTTCTATATATTTTCTATATACTGTTTTCATTTTTTTAAATATGTATTGTTTACCGAATGAATTTTTATATACTGTTTATTGTCAGTTTATATGTTTTTATATACTATTTTCATTTTTTTTTCAAATATATATTATTTTACTGAATGGATTTTTTATATACTGTTTGTTTTCAGTATATATGTTTTTTCAGTTCTTATATACTGTCGCTACAGGGTCGCTACAGTCCGCCACGCAGTATTAGCTCCCAAAAATAAAATAAATTTATTGACTAGGCAGCAGTATTAGAGTCTACACTAATTCAATAAGTTAAATATTGACTAGGCAAATTCACGGAATCCTTTCTCTTTACACCATATCAATAAAAAATAAAATAAAATAAAATAAATTTCTTGACTAGGAAAATTCGTGGAACCATTTCTCCTCTAACTCCTACTTCCCCTCTAGTCACTAGTGAAATAAAGAACTCAATCCAATCCAATTCAAAATACAGTTCGAGTTTTTCTTATCTGAAATGAAATCTAACGATAGATGCGAGATCTCCCGATTATCAAATGATATTCTTTCTCATGTGATCTCACTTACTTCCCCTAAAGATGCAAGCCGCTTCCAAGTCATTTCTCCTGCGTTTAAAAGTGCTTCAAATTCAGATGCTGTTTGGGAGCGGTTCATTCCTTCGGATATCATTTCCCGTTTCGTTGACCCTCTGCCTGTTTTCTATTCAAAGAAAGAGCTCTTCTTCCACCTGAGTGACCATGATGCTCTCATAGATGATGGAACCATGGTATTTTTAATTTTTCTCATCATTAAAAGTAATTAATATTCAATTATTTAATATCAATATTTGTTAGCAATTGAATCAATTATGTTGTCATATTTGCTTGATTGATCTGTGTCCATTTTCACAATAATTAGACTTTCAGATTAGATAGAAAGACCGGAGCCAAAATTTACATGGTACGAGCTAAAAATATAGCTATTGCCTGGGCCGATACACAATACTGGCAAAGGGTTCCTTCCCATGATTCCAGGTATACCGTTTTTATCATCCAAACAACGATAAATAAATGAAACTGGTTACACTTACACCTTTAAATGATTTTATGAGCTTACAAAATATTTTTTTCCCATTCATTCTCTCTCCATCTTATAGGTACTTTTCAATAATAGACTTTTCAGGTTTTCATAAATTTATAAATGATTTCTCAAAAATAAAGCTCCGTATATTGATAAGGATTGTTCAAATGGGACGAGAATAAATGAAATTTACAAAAATGAATAACTAATCCCTTTTTCTTTTCTTCTATGCATTCTAAGGTTTGGGGAGGTAGCCACCCTTCTTTTAGTATGGTGGTTGCGAATAAGTCACACCTTCAACATAAAGGAGCTCTCTCCTGAAACCATGTATGCTTCCTATCTTGTATTCAAGCTAGAAGATGACTCGGATGGACTGGACGATCCACAACAAACCTTTGTCACAGTCGGAAATTACCAGGCAAGACACAATGTCTGTCTGCAACCAGAAGACGACGAGATGCTTCCAGAGACAATTGGAAACATAAGATTTCCGAAAGAAAGGCAAAATGGATGGATGGAAATGGAGCTAGGAAAGTTTTATGTTGACAAGGGTGAGAGTGGTGAAGTCTCTACGGGACTAGAGGAGATCTCAAAATTGTATTCGAAGAGAGGTTTGATTGTTGAAGGCATTGAGATAAGGCCTAAGGAGATTGATCATTAATCGTTTGGTTTTTTTTTATTTTTTAGAAAATTTGAAGAGAGTTTATGTTATTCCCCTTCCACATGTAAAACTTTTTTCCATATATTGTTGAGATATTTGCAATCCTGTATATATATACAAAATAAACAAAAACTATGGAAAACTCCAAAAAAAAAAAAAAATCTGGTAGAAAAAAGACTCGGCACGAGAATTTTGTGAGTAAAAAAAGAGGCCCAAACAGGTAAAATAAAAAACATCGCAAGACAGAAAAAATTCGTCCGTCCAAATCTCTTCATCTTTTTATGTAAATCGCCGCCGCCATAAAGAGGCTTGCCGCCTCAGTTTTTTTCTCTCCAAGTCAAAAGTACCTTCTCTTAGACAAAAACCGCCACCTAGCTTTGTCTAGTGTTCTGTCTCTCCGACCATCTCTCCACCTCTATCTCTCCTCTGAATACCAATACTCCCTCATTGATATGCTTCACTAAACCTAATTCATCCTACTACTTCAATTAATATCGAACCACCTCTCATTTCTTCTTTAAAAGCTCTACGACATCACTCCATATCACAAACATAAAGACCGTACGTTGAGAGTTGCTTTGAATTTAAATCCCCTCCTTCCTGATACAGATTATTCACCATTAATTCAAGTGAGGTGGGAAATGATTAATCGTTTGTTGACACATAATTTTCTTTTCACTATTCAAAAAAAGAATTTTCTTTTTCATCCGTTGTAACACAAGAATTTGGAGATTCAGATCAGCGCCATAAGGTGACAGACACACACACACACACACTATCAGTGAGGTTAGTGAAGTCTCTATGGGACTAGAGGAGATCTCAGTTAGCACATGGAGTAGTTACATCAAGATCCTTTTTTTTTTGTATTTCTTTCATTTCTCTCCAGACATTCATTTTAATACAACACAACTGCTTTACATTTTAATTAACGTAGTTTGTGCATATGATTCCAAAGTCTATCACATTATTTCAAAAAACATAATTTTTTATTTTTCTGATAGTTATTGATGTCGTTGTATTAATATTTTCTGAATGTACCTGGTTCGAGTTTGTTGCGTATATTTTGTGATTAGGTGGGTATTGTTGGCTCTTTATGATATGTAAAGAGAGATGCTGGAGAATTTTCGAGGGAAAGCAAATGACAAGCTCACAAGTTCTAAGAGCCATCAATTTTGAGCTACATATTTGGAGACAATGCATGTAATTATTTTTTATCTGGATTAGGTTTTGGGTACTTATGTCAAGCTCTGATATGAGATCTTTTCTATATCAAATTTTTTCTTTTTTTCAATTTCCTTTCCTATTTCTTTTCCTAATTATTTTGTTTGTTTCTTTTTATTTTTTCGTTAGTTAGTTTTTATTCTTGTATCAGCTCCTCAAAACTTTATTATTAAATTATCAACAGGAACTTTCAGGCCAGACCTGAATCCTGATTTTCAAAAAAAAAATAAAAAAAAATATTGGCTCTTTACTGAACATTATTGAAATAAAATAAAACTGTCCCTGTTGGAGTCTTCCATTCTACAACTTTTTTTTTATACTCTTCTGTTTTTCCACTATTCACTTATTACATTAGTTCTCATCTAGATGGTAGTCTTCATCCTTGAGCCTACCAGCTATTGACTAACAAGCAATTTTTTGAAGATATTTGTTCATGTGTGGATAATTGATTTTAGGCTCACTAAAATATTATGATGTTTTAATTATTAAGTAAGTCACTATAACATTATTTGGAGTATAAATACAAAAAATCATAATATTATACGGGGTAATATAAAATAATTATACCATAGGATTGTGTAAATACAAAAATCATGACATCATATGGGTGTATAATATAAATATCATGGCATTATAGGATTCAATGATGATGTATCTGATGTTTTTTTGGAGAAATGAGGGCAAGTTATAATATTCTTTTTTCTTTTTATTGTACTTTGGTGTGACTAGTTGTAAATACAACTGCTTTATTTAATATAAACAATAATAGACGACCATATATTGCATATTCTCAAAAAAAAAAAATTAGGATATTAAATATTAATTTCAATTGAATTTATTAGAGTAGAAAATGAAATAAATGATTAGAATACAACATCACGAAGTATATAGTTGGGTTGAATTTGAGTTTTTAATTTCAATCCCCAACTCAACCCAAACCATCGAAACTTAGGACTGATTCAACAGCTTTGAACTCACAAAACACTGAGTCGGATTAGATTCATTAAATTTAGTGGATTATTCAAAAACAATACACTTTTTTGGAAGTATAATTGGATGAGACAGAGATTGCAAGCTACTTTCTCAAATCTATTTTCTTTTATCAATAATCAACAAAACATCTCTGTAAATGACGCTTTCGCAATTCAAGACTAGACCACATTACTCAACTTACCTCTTTTCAACATGGCTACAAGAGAGCTGGATGAATTGATCAACCTTTTGGAGGAATGGACTTCAACAACTCTAACAGTTACCGAATTGATAGTGTCTTGGTCCTTAACAAATGATAAAAATTTCAATGCCAACTCATTTACAACATTCTGATTATATATCCTAAATACAAAACGAGCTACAATTACATTTGGAAGATTAAGATGCCGCCTAAGATTAAAATATTTATTTGGAGATTTGATCGAGATATTTTGCCGACTATTGATCAGCTACGCAAACGGGGATCTATTTTGCCGAATGTGTTTTTGCTTTGCCTGGCCGATGCAGAATGCACAAAAAATATGTTTCAGGAATGTTTTTTCACATATCAACTATTCTCTTTGATGGAACTAGATAATACAAATACCATACACACTCTCAATATGAAGGAGACCCCAAATTACAGATGGCTGCCACATATTTTTGGTTGTGGAAGGAGCGTTGTGCACGAATGTTTAGAAATGAAGCTTCTAATGTCATGACGATCACCGAATTCATCAAGGTTGATATTACTCTTTGGGAAAATCTGCTTTAGACTAATTTGTTTACGAAATTTTTAGTCTTCTTTATTCCTTTTTAATTTTACTTATTAAATTATTGTAAGGCCAATTCTCTTGGCATTCCATTATTTTAACGAATTAAGTTTTCTCTTTAATTAATATAATTACAGATGCCCAATTATAACCTGGGGTCTATTATTAAAAAAAATTATTATTTACTAAGAAATCACGCTTCTTCTTCTTCATTTATAGCCTTATTACAATTTATATGTCCACATAAAGTCTATGCATTATGACAAAGCATGCTATCTCAGGCAAGCAAGCAGTAAAACACCTAATCAACTTTCGGAAAAATTCAAATTCGAATCAATTTAAGTTCGAATCACGACGAACGCATTTAGCTTAGCTCATTTTTTCCAAAGGTAAGTTTCTTCGGTCGCATTTCTTGCGCATTGGCAATTAGTGATTTTATTTTAAAATTTACACGAATAAAATATTATATTTGCATGTTATTTTATCTTTTTTATATGCTATTTTGTTCAATTTATATATTGCTTTTATGATATTTTTTTTATTATATACTATTTTTATTTATATATTGTGTTCATCAGTATAACATCGATAAAACAACATACAGTAACTGAACAATATATAGTTCTAATATAAATTGTAGACATGGATTGATATGTGGGCTTAGTTAGCATATTATATAACTATTAACTAAATTAAGCCGTCCCTGTGCAGTAGCACGCTCGCATTACCAAGTCCACTTAAAATTCATAAGTTGTTGGCATGACACTATCACATGACAGGAAGTCACACTTCTAAGTGTCATAATTTCTTGGCGTGACTTTACGACATGACAGGGTAACATTTAAAATCGATGACTTGTTGGTATGACTTTGTCTCATGACTGGGTAATAATTAAATTTTCAGGACTTGGACATGCCAAATGCAGAGCACTTTTTCCTAATTCCATTTTCATTCTGAGAAGTGCTCTAAATGTTGAAATATTTAATTCATTTTTTTAAAATAAATTAATGGATAAATGGAGAAAATTCTAGAAGACGAAGATTATGGAATTCTCTCGATCTTCTTTAGTCAAAATAAGATAAGAATGGAATTAATGATCATAGATTTTTTCTTTAGTCAAATTTAGATAAATATGAAAGTTAATGATCATGTGAAGATATTTTACTAGATTAATTTCTAGATGTTTCATGTATGTGCTCTAAATTCACTGAGAGCTTGTTTGGTTTGGGGTTAATCTAGAATAAGAAAAGTAAAGGGAATTGAGTAAAAGAAAGGAAGATAAGATAGTTTTTTTTATTCTTGTTTGGTTTGGATGAGAGAGAAGTGAGGGTAAATGGAGAAAATAATTCAATTAAAATAAAAGTCATGAAATTTTTTTATTTATACTTTTGTTTTGCAAGCTTATATTTTTTTTTTCTCTCTATATTATTCATTTTTGCAATTATATTTATACCAATAAATTTTTTATATATAAATACTTTTGATTATACAATATAACATAATATCATTAATAATCAATTAAATTTTCTATAAATAAATATTCTCAATTTCTAATATAACATACTACCATACAATATCCAAAAAAATTTAACTAATTTATATTTGTTTGGGAGAAACTATAAATATTTTAATTTTTAGTTAACTATATTATCTTCATTTGATTAAATTGAGATAATATTTTCTAATTCTTTTTTTACACCCAAATCAAACAAGAAAAATATTTCCATTTTATACTTAACATGATATTTCCATTTAACTTGATTCCTCTTGTTTCTCTTTTTTTACCCTACCTAACCTTCAAACCAAGCATGATTAAATCATTCTCTTCCCTTTCCTTCTCTCAATCCACTCTCAAACTAAGCAAAGCCTAAATAGAGATTGGGAGGAAAGAATCTCTCTCCCACACACATACACACTCCACCCTTCTCTTTCTCTCACTTTCTTTCCCTTTTCTCTCTGGGTGTGTCTTACACAAAATTTGCTTTCAAAAATGGCATTAGCACTCGTGGGAGGATGTTTTGCTTCCGCCATTATTCCAAATTTGGTCGACAAGTTAACTAACTACCTCGCTTCCAACTTTAACATTCATCAAGACACCAAAGATTTACTTGAAGAACTCACAAGAACCCTCGTGACTATCAAGGCAACATTAGATGTAGTAGAAAGTAGTATGATGAATGCAAACCAGAGCCTGAGCGAATGGCTAAGCAAACTCAAATTAACAGCGTACGAGGCTGAAGATCTTATCGACACCTTTCACGCAAAGGCAATAGAAGCAACTGTTAAGGAAGGAAATAAGGTTAGCAATTTTGCATCCTCCTCCTGTGAAACCATTAAGCTTATGTTGCTTCCAGATGAGGATTTAAAACAACTAACAAAGATAACTGATAAGTTGAAAGCATACTCAAAGGATATCGGAAATTTGATAAATTTGGTTAATTTGTCTAACAAGGATACTATTGAAAAGCAAATGATTTTAGATAGGAGAGAGACTATTTCTCATTTGCCTGATCATATGGAGCTGATTGGTCGAGAGAATGAATTAGGCTATATATTAGATATGGTTTTGGATTCAATTGACAATCCAGCACCTAGTAAGCTGAATGGGGCAAGTAGTAGTAATACTGAGGAAAATAACAGTATTGAGGGGATTATTGTTATTCCAATAGTTGGTTTAGGGGGTGTAGGTAAAACAGCTCTTGCTCAAGTTGTGTACAATAACAAAGAAGTAAAGGAATCTTTTGCTCTTTGCGCATGGGGGTGTTGTTCCGACAATTCTGATATCAAAATGCTTATGCAAAAAATTATCCAAATTTTAGGTGGAAAATTAAAATCAAATTTGTTCTCTTTAGAGCATGTTACAAGAAAATTCATTGGATTAATAAATAGTAGGAAATTTTTACTTGTGATTGATGATGTATCTAAAAGAATAGAAGACCAATGGGATGTCCTATACGCAACCTTATCTTGTGGTGCACCAAGAAGCATAGTAATAATAACCACTCAAAACAGAAAATTTGCTGATAGGGTAGCGACACTAAGTCCTATAGTTTTGGATATTCTAGACTGGAATGAGTTTTTAAAACTCTTTTATCATCACACATTTGGTAATACAACAACAACGAAGGAGAAAAAGGGAATATTAGAACCAATTGCTATATCAATAGCTGGAAAATTGCATGGGCTGCCTCTGGCAGCAAAAATAATTGGAAATTTACTAAGATTTAGAGTAGACGAGAATGAATGGAAAAGAATATCCCAAAGTGAATGGTGGAATATGCCCAGAGCTGCAGATAATATTTTACCTTCAGTAGGCCTTAATTATCAGTACCTAAGTCCTCGCTTAAAACAATGTTTTGCTTATTGTTCCATATTTCCGAAGAATTATTTGTTCCATAAGGATAGATTGGTACAGATGTGGATAGCTCACAATTTCATTCCAATAAGTAATGATGGGGTAAATAGGTTGGAGGACACTGGGAGACAATGGTTTGATGAGCTAGTTGATTATTCATTTTTTCAACCAGCTTGGGACAATAGCAAATATGTCATGCATAACATGATGCGTGATTTGGCAATTGCGGTTTCTACTGACGAATTTTTTCTTCTTAAAGAAGACACAATAAAAATCCCACAAAATGTTCGTCACATTGCAATAGAGACCAATGACCCAGAGGCAATTCGAAAAATACCCGAATTTAAGCAATTGCGCACTATATTATACTTTGGGCATTGCAAAATTGACGGAATGTATGATGCTATCAACGAAACTTTGTCCAAGTCAAAGAATGTACGTGTGCTAGATTTATCTTACATGCACATGCAAAATAAGAAACCTCCAACAAGTATTCAACACTTGTCCCATATTCGTTTTTTAGATCTTTCTAGCACGGAAATTGAACGATTAAGTACTTCTTCATTTGAGCATTATCATTTGCAGACCCTGTATTTGCAGCAATGTGAATTTAAAGAGCTGCCAAGCAACATTAACAATTTAACTAGCTTACGTCACCTATATGCGAGTGAAAAAACAATTGACCAGATTAACGGAATAGGTAAACTAACAAATCTTCAAGAGCTAAGTACATATAATATTAAAACAACAGACGGACATAGAGTAATAGAACTGAAAGATATGAACGAGATTTCAGGGAATTTAATTATCTGTGGTTGTGAAAATATTATAAGCAAGGAAGAGGCAATGCAAGCAAATATAATGAACAAAAAACACCTTTCTGCTATTGAATTTAAATGGAGTGGACAACAACGAAGAGAATCCAGTATAAACAAGGAGATACTTGAAGGGTTGGAACCACATAAAGGTATAAATGGTTTGATGATAAGAGAGTACATGGCTGTATCCTTCCCGAATTGGGTACTGCTAATTAATAATTTCTCCAATTTAAAATTCTTCTGGATTTATAGTTGTATACAAATAGATTCACTTCCATCTCTCGGGCAGCTCCCCTTCCTAAACTTGCTTAAAATTGAATATGCGCACTCTATAAAATACTTAGGTGATCAATTTTATGGAAACAATCAAATCGTTTTCCCATCATTAAATGAAATAACACTCGACAACATGTCTTGTATTGAGGAATGGTCCGATGTACAAGCTAGGCTATTTGGTCAGAATCTCTCAAAAGTCAATATATTGCAATGCAGAAACCTGAGGAATGCACCCCTTCTCTCCTTAAGCTCATCTCTTAAGGAGTTGAGAATAAATCATACCAACCACTTTACATCTCTATCAAGATGCTTAATTGGGCTAAGCTCCCTACGTTTGTTACACTTAATAGATTGCACTATGGAAATCACTATTGCTTTTTACAAATTAAGATTGCTCGAGCATTTGTGTTTAAGAGATTGCCCACAATTGTATACTGAAGGAACAATACAATCCATTGTCAACTTAAAAAAATTAGAGATTAATAATTGCCCAAATATTTTTAATAGAACCCCTAATGATAGTTTACAAGAACAGAAGAATAAGCGGTTGAAACTTCAAGAAGAGGGCCTAAGATCGCTTAAGCACCTTGATGTAGACTACAACCTCCTTCACCAAAACCATGATCTGATTCTAGGAAAGCTTCCTTCGCTACAATTTCTCCATTATAATCTCTGCGAACTCAATCAATTCACAGTTGACCAAGATGCATGGTTTCGAGGATTAACCTCATTAAAAGAGCTTAGTTTCGGTTCATGTGATTTTGAGCAGGTTCCTGCTTGCCTAACAACCCTCTCCTCCCTGAAGAAACTAAAATTCACATCATGTCGTAACCTAATTTCATTTCCCGACAATGGAATATCATTGTCACTTAGTGAGTTACACATACTTCAATGCTCTCGGGAGTTCAGTCTGCGGTGTCAACCACCTGATGGTGATAATTGGCCAAAGATTTCTCATGTCTTCTATATTAATATTGAGACTAAAACGGTGCAAAATAAGGTACACCACATCCATTTTTATATCCTCATAACTATTTAATTTCAATACTAGCTTATGCACCATAATATTTTCATCTCTTTCTTTTGTTTCCAATAACAGGGTCTAGAGGTGCGCTAATTAAGCAGAAATACCAAACACCTGTGCCATGATTGTGAGCACCAAAGGTATTAAACTAGTCAAGTTTTATGGTATTTAAAAACATATCACTTGATAAAAAGAATTGTAACGAAACTTATGTTTTTCCCGTTTTCGTGTAACAAGTGATATGTTTTCAATTTGATTGGCAGAGAAATCAATACGTATATTTTACTCCAAAGAAAACCAAAATTTCAATACTTCATTGATTGGAAGAAATTCTAAAGATATGTATATACAGATTTGTCCAATTGAAATTGATCTGAACCCGATGTGATCTGAAGAGAACCCCAGTCCACTAATTCGATAAATCTACTTTCTCAGGTTAAATTCTAATCATAACGGATTAAAGAATAAACAGAAAAAACTTACCTAAATTCGACCTATCAAGTTTTGAAGCGATGCATTAGGCAACCAGCGAGTCGTAATTGATTTGTTCCATCGAATCTTCATGTGGAATTTGGAGAGTTGAGAAGATGGTGGTGGCAGGTATATAGCTATTTATGAGTTGATTAATTCGGTCTGTCACAATTCTCTTTTTGGGCCAAACGTTTTGGATAGGTAGAAAATCAGGCCCAATTTAAACCCAAAATTTTAAGCTTCTTTTTCATTTTATTTTTTCATATTTCTAATTTTATGTTAATTGTAAATAGATGTATAATATTCAGGATTGTTTTTTCTGCGTATCATCCACAGTGCTGATAAAGTGATCACACACAATCCATTACACATCATACCATTCCGAGTTAAAAATCAAAATAATTGAACCGAATATTGACCACTCTTATTTTCTGTCTCACAATGCCAACTGTGTTTATCCATGAATAACTTCCTTGACTTCAGTCTGTTGGGACTTACAAAATTTAGAAAACAAAATGTAGTATTTAATTGTTCTTTAGACGGAAATCCTTTTGATGCATCTTCACGTTCTTGACCATTTTGTTCCGCAGACTTGACGTCCCGTCAGAGGTGACGAAAGGGTGTTTCTTAAAAAGGCGTATGTACAATTATTTTAACTTGTTTGCTGTTTTCTTTTTCAAATTACAGATTACTATGTAATATTCAGTACAATTATATAACATTCTTTTTTCATATAACAGTGTGTATAATGCCGAGTTCAAAGCCGAGGGATTCAGAAGGCTGACAAAGCCGAGTTCAAAGAATGCCTTAATTTGACGTGGAAGCAACCTTATATTCTTCGTCTTGCCTTTTCGGCCAGCATTGGCGGTCTGCTTTTTGGCTATGATACTGGTAAATCATAAAAACCTACTGCTGTCTCCTTGATTTTTCAAGTTTCGTCTAGAAAATATATCACACACACAATTTGTAGAAAAGTATTGAAGAAATTATAACTATAAAATATTAATTTGTAGGGGTTATTTCGGGAGCTCTTCTCTATATTAGAGATGATTTCAAGGCGGTTGAGAAAAGTACCGTTCTCCAGGTCCGCGTCATAAAATAATTAAAATATTCAAATTTCACATATTTTATTGCCTAAAAAAGTTTCATATATTTAACTATCAAATTAATTAAAATGTTCGAATTTCGATTAATTAACAGGAAACGATTGTCAGTATGGCAGTCGCTGGAGCCATAATTGTGGCTGCACTTGGTGGGTGGATGAACGACCGATTTGGAAGAAAACTATCGATACTTATTGCCGATGTTTTGTTCTTTATCGGTGCAATTATCATGGCTGCGGCTCCTATTCCCGGGATCATCATCTTAGGAAGAATCTTTGTGGGTCTTGGAGTAGGTAAGTATATTATGATTTTGGTGAATTTTGTTCATTTCTACTTCAGCCGATTCGATAAGTTCTCTGTAGTTTCAGACTTTTTTATCTCCTATTTACAGAAGAATATATGTAACATATCTTACTAATTGTTTCCAATAGGCATGGCTTCTATGACTGCTCCATTATACATATCGGAGGCATCTCCGGCAAGAATCCGAGGAGCACTTGTCAGCATGAACGGATTGTTGATCACCGGCGGCCAGTTCTTGTCTTATCTCATTAACTTGGCTTTCACCAGGGCAAGTTCAAACTTTACTACTAAATTTATAATATAGTTGTAACTTTCTATTTCAAACTCAAAATCAAACGATATTTTTTTTTGCGTAGACAAATGGAACATGGCGGTGGATGCTTGGTGTTGCCGGACTTCCAGCCTTGGTGCAGTTTTTGCTCATGCTTTCCCTCCCAGAGTCACCAAGATGGCTCTACAGAAGGGTACTTTCAGGAAAAAAAACATTATCAGCTCAACATTATTATTATTATCCAAAATCGTTTTTACCAGTTAAATTTAGTGACATTGAAAGATGTGAAATCAAACAATTAACTAGATATAATTTCTTTTGATGAGCAGGACAGGAAAGAGGAAGCAGAGGAAATCTTGCGGAAAATCTACCCAGCTGAGGAGCTCGACAATGAAATCGAAGCGCTTCGCCAGTCGGTTGAAGAAGAGATCGCCATTGAAGGCGCCATTGGAGAGGATGGTTTCTTTGGCAAGATTAAGAAGGCATTGAGCAATAAGGTTGTTCGTCGTGGTTTGGCTGCAGGTACTGATAAAATAAATCAAAGAAATTAAATTATATTTTTGATAATTTTTCGTCATAAAAGTACAATCTAATAAAATGATTCAGTAATTGAGTTTGATACTTTTGATTGTAGGTATCCTTTGCCAGGTCGCCCAACAATTTGTCGGCATAAACTCTGTCATGTACTATAGCCCTACAATCGTCCAACTCGCCGGTTTCGCCTCAAATAGCACTGCCTTGGCTCTTTCTCTTATCACTAGTGGGCTCAATGCGGTCGGGTCAATTGTCAGCATGTTCTTCGTCGATAGGTAGTGCAAAAGATGATTTTTTAAGATTATAGCTGATTGTCTATCAATTATGTTCATACTGAAAATTGAAAAATATGAAAAGAGTTCAGAAATTGAAAGAAAAATTGAAAGATTATAGCTGATTGTCTTTACTGGAATTATCAACAGGTCTGGAAGGAGGAGGCTGATGCTGATCAGTTTGGTCGGGATTATAGTGTGCCTCGGGTTATTGACCGGCATTTTCTATGCCGCATCGACTCATTCGCCACTCGTCAGCGCAGATGAAACCAAATTCTTTGGAAATGCTACTTGTCCAGATTTTACAGTCACATCCAAATGGAAGTGTGTTGATTGTCTGAAGGCGGCTGCTGAGTGCGGCTACTGCGCCAGTACTCCAAATAAGGTTAGTTAGCCATCCAAATATCATTCAAAAACAGTGCGAAGGATTTTGGTTATATGTCAATTTTTGTCTCTCTTTACACATATTACATACTATACAGTTACTAATTTTAGAAAATGATCGAATTATCATACATGTACAACTCATTTTTTCGGTCTTACGATGTATATTTTCTTCCTTTTTAGCTTCAACCTGGTGCATGTTTGGTGACGACCGATTTCTCAAAGGCCACATGTCATGCAAACAATCGTGAATGGTACACTCAAGGTTGCCCAAGCAACTTCGGTTGGCTCGCCCTGGTAGCTCTCGGTCTCTACATCATCTCTTACTCTCCAGGCATGGGAACCGTGCCTTGGATCGTCAACTCTGAAATATACCCTCTTCGGTTTCGTGGGACATGTGGTGGAATGGCAGCTGTTTCAAACTGGGTTTCCAATCTTGTCGTCAGCCAGAGTTTCCTTAGCATGACCGAGGCTCTAGGCACCGCCGCGACTTTCCTTTTCTTTGGATGTGTGTCTTTGGTGGCTTTAGTTCTGATTTATTTTATCGTGCCGGAGACAAAGGGGTTACAATTTGAAGAGGTGGAGAGCATGCTTGAGGAGAAGGGGTATAAGGCCTGGAAGACCAAGAGACCTTCTTTATCGCCGGCTTAAATGGTGTATTATCGACCTTTTTTTTTAAGAGGAATTATGTATTTATTAAAAATCTCGTGTATCATATTTCTTGGAGAGGAGTGATTATTTGGTATGTAACGGATTTATTTCAATGCTACAAGTTTTTTAGGTTATTTTGTTATTGTTCTTGAGTCTTTCATTTCCTTCAAATTTCTTTCGAGTAATACTAGTATCAAATGCAAAAGAAAATGAAATTAGTATACAATATACAAATAGAAAGTATCATATGTATACATAAACAAGTCTATTAGATTTTTTAATATAACATGATGGAGTATGAAAGTACATATTCCAGTATGGGGCTTAATACACACCACCAGCTTATTTATCATCATCATCTCTAAATTTCAAAGAGGTATAACAGAATTACAAAAAGATATATTTATATACAAAAATTAGAATGAACATATAAAAACAATATGATATGAAAAAAATACGAATATATATTTGTCATTCATATAAAAATTTATAATATTAAAAAACACATTTGAACTTTGAGAGAGATCCTATTTTGAGTCGCCGAGATCTTTGAAAATCAATCTTTATAGCACGTTAGCACAACTGATAATCTGATATTTAACAAAATCTCTTATCTCGCTAATGGCGGAGCTTATCTCTTTTTATTGAGAGTCCAAAAAATTTCTTCTTACTAATTAATACTGTATATAAAATATTTGAGAGATAATAAAAAACATAAAAATACATATATTTCAAAAAAATTATGTACTAAAGCACTATTGATAGATATTATTTTGTCAAAATCTTAAAAAGAAGGACATATTCTCGGTCTCTGTAAAGTTGTGCCGCTACCCATTCATAGATTTTGAGTCTTATAAAAACAATATCATTGCATAAACTACCCTGCCAGCATGGCACAAATCAAAGACTAATTAACTGCCCGTTTTACCCAAATATAAATTGGAATAAAGCCCACTATCACCCTTGCCGACTTTTATCTTCTCTTTTATTTTTCTCAACTCTCCCAAAACACCAACAAAGATGAAACTCATTTTATTCTATTTTTTCTTTATTGAAAAAGGTGTGGTAAACTAAGGAAAGTGAAATACACCAGATAAACTTGAGTGGAGGGGGAAAAGGAAAGTAGGTTTATTGTGCATCTTTTATTTTCCTTTGTCCATGAGTCATTTGTCTTTGGGAGGGGTAGAATAATTGCACTAGACACCATCATGTCATCATTTCATTGGAAATTTGGACGGCGAAGTCTGAATTTGACACCTTAACCCTTCAATTGGATAGTCATTTTCCTTTTTTTTTTATCAGTTGAGCACTAAAAGTTTTGTTAAATTTGACCTATAAGCAAGCGATAATGTGTGTATAGACCACATGAAAAAAAATAGTCAATGCATACAAAGTATGGTTAGTATATTTCTCATATTCTTGAAAATTAGCTTATGAAACTTCAAAGTTGATTAAATTAGTTTGAGTTTTGTTCATTCAATATTTTTTGGTGTGATGTTAGCTACTTTTTTATGTTTTACAAGAGACATGACACGCACCACCTGCTTATTTGTCACTATTATTGTCAAAATACAGAAAGTTATAACTGGATTACGTATATTGCTATAATAATGGAATAAATTTATATAAATATACTGATGTTTAAGCAGGTGATATGAATGTTTTTTTCTACAAAACTGATGTTTGCTTTATGTTAAAGTTAAAAGACATGATTGAAATGAGAGAAAGGAGTCAATCTAATAGTTGAGAGTTAAAATTAGACAAAAAAAAAACATAATGGTTCAATTCCCCAAAGCATTGCTTTCTTAGATTCCTTGGAAGTTTTGAACTTATCAATCAATAATTTATCTGGACAAATTCCGTCTGGACGCCAGCTACAAACTTTCACCGACCCATCAATCTATGAAGGAAATCCCAAGCTTTGTGGACCTCCATTGATCAAAACTTGTTCTTCTCGTGGTTCTTTCAATTCTGAGCCGATTAAAAGCACACACAATGAAATGGATGATATGATTTGGTTCTATGTAAGCATGATACTGGGTTTTGTTTTTGGATTTTGGGGTATTGTAGGTCCTTTGTTGTTTAAAACATATTGGAGGTACCTGTTTTATGGTCTTGTCGATTGCATAAAAGATAGGTTTTGATAAATATTATATGTACTATTAAATAGGTTTTTCTAAATATTATATGTACTATTAAATTTATAGAATCTTTCGTGAGAATAATGTATTTGTGCTACATTTTTTTTTAGATGAAATTTGGAGGGGGCTCAAGGTCCCTCGTCCAACTGTGTAGTTGTGCTACTTTTTATATGTAGTATTAAATTTATAGGTTGAAAAAACTTCTTTGATGTTGTTTGCTAAATGTAATATACTTTTATCAAAAACTCAAATATATCTATTTATTCTTTGCTTGCACATTGGTTAGAAACTGCGGTTAGTAATTTAATCAAGGGATTTAAATATTGAGGCTACCAGTGTTGTAAATATAAAATCTGTCTTAAATATATAAAATATTGTCTCCAGTTGGCTCGGGCTCGGTTAGCTGAAAGAAAATTATATGAACCTGACATGATTAATATATAAGAGTTCAAATGGTTTAACATATCAGAGGGAAACTCAGCAGAATGTACCATCTTCAAATCTTGTAAGAATGCAGTCGCTTTTGTTTAATTTTGTTATAAAATCATGAGCTTTTTAAATAAAAAAATCAGACTTACAATTCTTGATTAAAATCATCTTTCTTTTGTCTTTTGCATTAGATACAGCATAATATTAACGGCAAATTGCCTATGGGTTTGACAGAAGTAATACTGAAATTAATAATAAGCAGATAAAATGGTGAGGTTGAGAATCACTCACCTTACTCACAGGTCGCCTCTTTGCAGTCGCAGAATCCAACAGAGCTTGCTTCCCGCAGAGTTCTATTCAGAAAAGAATTGGGTTGAGAAAACAATTCCGGGTTGATAATAGTCGAGAATTGAAATCATGGAAACTTCTGCCGTTTCGACTTCTGTGGACGAATTTGACAGGGCATTTTAATGAAACCTTCCTTTCATGGGCCAAGGTCTGTTCCAAATAAAATAATTAATTGAAAATTTTACAGGCTAGGTAATGAAATAAAATATTAAAAAAGGCCCTTGAAAATTTATGGGCTGTCTCAAATATATCCAAGTCAAATGTGTTATTGTTACACTGATTACCAGCTAGCAAGATGTTGATTTAACTCTCATATTGATTATAAAAAGAAAAATTGAACAAAATTCATATTAATATATTGATCTATTAACTAGCCTATTTAACCCACATATAAATTGGAATAAGCCCACTATCACCCCTTCTCACACTATTATCCAACGGAGAGGAAAGAGATTCGATTCAACCATTTCCAACGACCTGCTGCCTTGACTAAATTTTTGGCAGTCACTTTTGCTCGTCGTTTGAAGTTCATTCACGTTCGGTTCGAGTTCGTTCGTTAAATGATTCGTTCGATTTTCCGTTCGAAATAAATGAATAAATCATGTCCGTTCGAATAATTAACGAACCGAGCATAAATACACCCACATTCTTTCGATTGTTCGGTAATATGTTCGAATATATATTTATTAATCCAAAATATATATAGTTATTACTTATATATCCAATAAAACTTTCCCCCATTCCAATCCAATGAACCATTAAAATCAGTATTGACCCAAGAATTAGGATATATAATATTTTTATATTTATAAAATTTTGTTAGTCCGATGCAATTTTTTATTTTATTTTGCTCATTCCTAAATTTTAATCATCCCTGGCCCAACTTTACGACTCTTTTCTCTTCTCTTCTTTTTGAGTTTCTGATCGATTAACCCTAATTATTATTCATAATCGCCTCTTTCTCATACACGATTCTGTTCTCTCTCACGATCTTACCAACGATTTAAATTATGTTGTGTTGATATTTATTTATATTTTTATGAAATCTGACCAACAAAGTTAGTGTTGACTAATTTGTTTTGGTTACTATGTTCATGTTGTTCAATGCAATTTAAATGTATTATTCGATTTTACCGGCTCAGCTCGACTCAGTTTTTACGCATCTAACAGAAGAAATGACAACATTTTTTTTTCCATTTTATTTGAATTTTATTCAGTTCTAAATCTTTAATTAAGAACTTACTATTTTTCAAGCAGTTTGATTATTTTTTTTATGATGTGTTTATACTTATATAATAAAATATAATTATGTATGTTAGAATTTTTTTAATTTGTATTATTGCATATTTTTTTCGGCTTAACTAAAAACCAAAACAAAATTCATCCCTAAATTTTTTATTTTATTTTGCTCATCCCTAAATTTTAATCATCCCTGGCCCAACTTTACGACTCTTTTCTCTTCTCTTCTTTTTGAGTTTCTGATCGATTAACCCTAATTATTATTCATAATCGCCTCTTTCTCATACACGATTCTCTTCTCTCACGATCTTACCAACGATTTAAATTATGTTGTGTTGATATTTATTTATATTTTTATGAAATCTGACCAACAAAGTTAGTTAAAATTTGAATATTTAAACTCATAATGAATAAGAATTAAAACTATTATTTTGTTCATTGTTCGAAATCCGTTTGCTAAATTGTTCATTCGCTAAATGGTTTGTTGGATTTTCTATTCGAAATAAACGAACCAAACCTCGTTCATTTGAATAATTAACGAACCGAACATGAACATGATTGCGTTCGGTTCGGTTAGGTTCGGTTCGTTAACAGCCCTATGTCTATGAAAAATCTTGTGTATAATATTTATTGGAGAGGAGTAATTGTTTGATATGTAATGGATTTATTTCAGTGTTATATGCACTTAAAGCGATTTAATAATTTGGTAATGAAACTCATTGACTGTGGGTCTTCGTTGAATTGTCCTCTTTAACCTGATTGTGTCTGAACGAGGCAAATCATAAACCATATATATTTGAACAGTTCTATGAAAGCTCTATCTCTGGCTCATAATTTTTGCAGCACTTCAACACGGCAAGCCCAATCTGAGTCAAATTTATTTTCCTAGATAATGAAGGCATTTACTACAAGAACAAAATTAATTCTAATTCTATATTATTTTTTAATTAATTTCTTAATTACTTAATCGATTTGTGAATTGTATACCTTAGCTATCTTTTTCAGACAAATGGCAACCAAGTCAAGTGAAATCAAGTCATGAACCACATCCTACGCTAACGTTTTATTGACCGACTTTATATGGAAATGAGACTTCTTAATCAAGTCATGAACCACATCCTACGCTAACAAACTTCTTCGGTCTTCTTCCTTAGGAACAGGAGTAGGAACTTTCTATATCTAGGCAGTAATAAAATAGAAAAATAAAATAAATTTATTCTTCATGGCATAGAAGTTTGACTAGCTAGGCAAATTCATGGAACTTTCCTCCTATAGTCCTAATTCTTCGGCCAAGTCAATATATATAGTGTAATAAAGAATACATATTCATTCCAACTCAAAATAAAATAACAAGATTTTTTACCTGAAATGAAACCTTAGGATAGATGCGAGATCTCCCGATTATCAAATGATATACTTTCTCATCTGATCTCACTGACTTCCCTAAAGACGCCTGTTGTTGTGAAGCCGTTTGTTCTGAATTTAAAGCTGCTTCACATTCAGATGATGTCTGGGAGCACTTCGTTCCTTCAGACATCATTTCAATGAGTATTGGTGCATATATGAATTCTTCTATTTTTATTATAATATATTGATATTTTAGATACAATAAAATGTAAAATATTTTAAAAAGATAGTAAATTTTTCCAAACAAAATATTATATTTGAACATTTATACCTTGTATGAATTAAATTATAATACTTTTTTTATGAAACTATATTAATGGTGCACAAAAATGTTGACCAGAAAATAATAACATAATTGTAATAATAAGTTTTTCTATAATACTTTTGTGCCCTGAGATGCATGTACTACATCCGAAAATGAACTTACAATTTTAAAATATAACGTTACTTAAAATTAACCTTATATCCAATATATATTAATTTTTTGTAATATAGAAGGTTATTATTTTTTAAGATGTCAAAAAGTTCTTTACATTATAAACACTTCAAAAAACAACACAATTATTAAAAAAATAAAAAATAATAACATTACATAACTTACCTAAATTTTATATATGAATTCTATCGTGTGGACTATTTCGCATTTGACGATTATTTATTTGTTATATGTTTAAAGTAATTTAATACTTATTTATTGAATAAAAATAGAAAAAATATTTATTGAACAAAAATGAACAATTAGATAATTCAAACTATAAACCTGAACATAAAACAATAATTTATCATCTTAACATTACAAGAGTAAAAAATATAAAAATTCGTCTTCAAATTGTTCACTTTTTTAGGAATCGTGCAGATCCAGTCAGGTTCATGTTGTTCAATGCAATTTAAATGTATTATTCGATTTTACCGGCTCAGCTCGACTCAGTTTTTACGCATCTAACAGAAGAAATGACAACATTTTTTTTTCCATTTTATTTGAATTTTATTCAGTTCTAAATCTTTAATTAAGAACTTACTATTTTTCAAGCAGTTTGATTATTTTTTTTTATGATGTGTTTATACTTATATAATAAAATATAATTATGTATTTTAGAATTTTTTTAATTTGTATTATTGCATATTTTTTTCGGCTTAACTAAAAACCAAAACAAAATTCAGTTTATTTCTTACATTTTAATTCGGCTTGGGAAGGTTCGAGTAAATCCGACTAATGGGCAACATTCAGAACATGTATTTACTATGCCAGTCATTATAGTATATTGAGATTACTTCCTACAACTTTGATCCAAAATATTCATTAATTTGTATTAACAAATTCAAATGACTAAATACTAATATCCTAATATGATGTATTTGACAAATTAAATAATCAAACTAAAATTAAATGAGTAGTCAAAGAATTTCTTATATATATTACAAACTTAAAAAAGTTATAATGATATTTATAACTAATTATTGAGATTGGAGAACATATTGGTTCTTGTTTTATATTGCAATTGTAATTTTGAGATACTAAATTGATAGATGATACTATTTATGTAATGATTTATGGCAAATTTCAAAAGAACAAAAATGGTTCAATTTATGAAAGATATGCAATTAGAATAAAATTAAATAATTGTTTTATATTTTGTTTATTCCAATTAAACTAAGATTAATTTATTAGGAGATATGAAATTATTGACACGTGCGTGCCAGAATCTAGTTATCATACAAGGAAGAAGCTAATGATTTTGGCTGTTGGAGTGGTTTTGAAATTTATTTATTCTACTTTTATTGTTAACTAGGAGAAGTTTGGCATTCTTTAATTTATTGCTAATTAAAAATAAAATGATTTATTATAATATATTTTAAAAATTCAATTATGTAAATTTAATTATAAATATATATTTTATATATAAGTGTCTTTCATATAATTTTTTCTATATATTCTATCTACATATATATACTTGTGTGAGATACAAAATTGAAGTTAAATCATTACAATACGGAGTTAAAACATAAAAATTTGCACGAAACTATATGAATGGACAAATCATAAGCCAAGTTTATTTTTCAAATAACAATAAATTGTGCGCGCAAGCTCAATTTAATCAAGTCCAGTTACAAAACATCTATTATTGGATGGAGCAAAGAAAATGAAACAAATAAGACGAAAAAAAAGTAAAAATGTGATTAAAAAAAAAACAGTACGAATATTTACAAATCATGAAAGAATAGTTAATAGTTAGCAATTTTCCCCTGTTAAACCAAGTTTGATATGAAACACTACAATCACAATCCCCTTTTTCAGATTATTTTCCACAATGATAGAGGCTTAAAACAGCAAGAAAAAAATTGTCTCTAAGCAGGGGATATTACACAATAATTTTCTCTCTCAAGGCAAGCCGTCGTGAATGGTAGACTCAAGGCTGCCCAAGCAACTTCGGTTGGCTCGCTCTGGTCACTCTCGGTCTCTACATCATCTCTTACTCTCCAGGCATGGGCACCGTGCCTTGGATCGTCAACTCTGAGAATCTACCCTCTTCGGTTTCGTGGGACATGTGGGGGAATGGCAGCTGTTTCAAACTGGGTTTCCAAACTGGTCGTCAGCCAGAGTTTTCTTAGCATGACTGAGGCTCTAGGCACCGCGGCGACTTTCCTTTTCTTTGGATGTGTGTCTTTGGTGGCTTTGGTTCTGATTTATTTTATCGTGCTGGTGACGAAGGGGTTGCAATTTGAAGAGGTGGAGAGCATGCTTGAGGATAAGGGATGTAAGGCATGGAAGATCAAGAGACCTTCCGTACCGCCGGCATAAATGGTGTATTAAGTATTATCGACTTTTTTCGAAGAGGAGTTATCAATTATGTTTATATGAAAAATCTTGTGTATAATATTTATTGGAGAGGAGTAATTGTTTGATATGTAATGGATTTATTTCAGTGTTATAAGGTTTTGGGGGTTATTTTGTTATTGTTCTTTAGTTTTTGATTTCCTTACTTCAAATTTCCATATAGTAATACAAGTTTTATTCAAAAAACAAATTTTAGAGTAAGAAAAGTAGTATATAATGCAAAAAAAAGACTAGTATACAATAGAAAAAAGAGATCAAATGACCAAAGAATCCAATCGGAAGCACAAGAAATCTTTATCGCTTTAGCGCTAATCAACCCTACGACCCAAATAGACAAGCCGAGATGGAGATGGAAGGTATCGTGTCAATTCATAACACAATCGGCTTATAAGGTGCTTCACCTAACACATACAATATCCAAGGATAATCAAAGGTTGTGGAAAATCAAAGGTCCCGAAAAAGTCCGATTCTTTGGATGGCAATTGCTATTGGGTCGACTGATGATCCAAGATAACCTTGTGACAAGAGGCTGGCCTAATAATGGAGAATGCTCGATGTGTCAACAACACGTCCTTGAGACGACGATGCACTTGTTCTTACATTGCGATTTTGCAAAATTGATATGGCTACAAAAGGGCATGGACACCGATGTGACGACAACTGTCAAGAACTTTTGGGCAGAGCAAGGAAAAGGGAAGAGCAAGGAAGAACGAATCCGGTGGGACACGGAATGGCTAAGTGTATATTGGAGCATTTGGAAAACTCGAAATCAACACATTTTTCGACAAAGAAGACCTTCTCAATCGGCGACCGTGGCTGAAATAAACGACCAGACGGCAAAATGGAGAGAACATTGTTAAAATTAGAGGGTCCCGTCTGTTGTGCCTTGATTTATGTAGCTCTTTCAACCCTCCTTTGAGGGATGTAGTTCTCCTTTTATTTTTATTTATCTTTTTCCCTCTGTAAAAACTTTCTAAAACAAAATTTATTTTATATTATATCTCAGCAAGGCAATTTGCCTGCTGAAACTTCACAAAAAAAAAGAAAAAAGGTATTTTTTATCAAATATGCATTTAAAGCGATTTAATAATTTGATAATGAAACTCATTGACTGTGGGTCTTCGTTGAATTGTCCTCTTTAACCTGATTATGTCTGAACGAGGCAAATCATAAACCATATATATTTGAACAGTTCTATGAAAGCTCTATCTCTGGCTCATAATTTTTGCAGCACTGCAACACGGCAAGCCCAATCTGAGTCAAATTTATTTTCCTAGATAATGAAGGCATTCACTGCAAGAACAAAATTAATTCTAATTTTATATTATTTGTTAATTAATTTCTTAATTACTTAATCGATTTGTGAATTGTATAACTTAGCTATCTTTTTCAGACAAATGGCAACCAAATCAAGTGAAATCAAGTCATGAACCACATCCTACGCTAACGTTTTATTGACCGACTTTATATGGAAATGAGACTTCTTAATCAAGTCATGAACCACATCCTACGCTAGCAAACTTCTTCGGTCTTCTTCCTTAGGAACTGGAGTAGGAACTTTCTATATCTAGGCAGTAATAAAATAGAAAATAAAATAAATTTATTCTTCATGGCATAAAAGTTTGACTAGCTAGGCAAATTCATGGAACTTTCCTCCTAGTCCTAATTCTTCGGCCAAGTCAATATATATAGTGTAATAAAGAATCCATATTCATTCCAACTCAAAATAAAATAACAAGATTTTTTACCTGAAATGAAACCTTAGGATATATGCGAGTTCTCCCGATTATCAAATGATATACTTTCTCATCTGATCTCACTGACTTCCCTAAAGACGCCTGTTGTTGTGAAGCCGTTTGTTCTGAATTTAAAGCAGCTTCACATTCAGATGATGTTTGGGAGCACTTCGTTCCTTCAGACATCATTTCTCGTGCCACTGATCCTCCGCCTGTTTTGCTTCAAAGAAAGAGCTGTTCTTGCTCCTGAGTGATATGACACTCTCATAGAAAATGGAACCATGGTATTTTTATCATGGGTGCATCTTTCATGCCCATCAAAAAAATTGAGCAGATCAAAAAATATTTAACTGGATTGAATCCTAGCCCTCCATCACACAAGAGGCAATTTTGTCATACTGGGCCAAAAAAGATTGACCGGTCACCCTTTCCCTTCGTTCATCTCTCTCCTTACGCTCTTTTCCTTCTTTCCTTTTTTCATTACTAACAGCAATTAATGCATGATTTATTCGAATTTTAGTTGACTTATGCACTCATTCGAATTTGAGTTATATTTGACAATAAGGGAAATAAACCCGTTCATTAACTCTTAATTTGTTAAATTATGGTTATATTATATGGATAATTTGATAATCATATCCCTTACAAGTTGAATGAAACACCCAAAAATAATTCTGCAGGTCAAAATGGCATGAGTCTTGAGGTGGCTGTAACACTTATTCTGTATGAATTTTAGAATATATAATTGTTTTGACCTAAGTATTTTACAACTGTAGCTTAAACTTTATATTTTGTTTCCCTTCAAAACAATAGCAAATTTACATTTGAAAGATAAGATGGTGGAGGAAACTAAGAATAACAAAGAACAACTTTCATACAACACAATTTTGTCAAACTTCATTTTACCTCTGGTTTGCTAGAGTTTAAGTATAGAGCGGGCACACGAAAGATGGACATATTGGACAAAAGTTCTCCATCCTCGAGTGAAACTTTTAATGTTTTGAAGTAACAAATTATTGCATATTATCATTAAGTGTTCGAAAGTAGAATCTTAGAGTTGATAACGCTGCATTGGTTGCCACATTACACAGTTTGTTATATTAAAACAAAACACATTATCATTAGAGTGAAAAATGTCTCTTGAAAAAGGAAGATGCTGAAATGAAAGATAACATCACCGTGTAGGAATTATTAGAAGGATATAGAAGAACCGAGAGGTGAAGATGCACAAGTAGACATCGAGACAAGTGATATTTTGGTGTGGCGATCTGATATTTGTTAGAAAATAAATTGTAACATAAAAAATTGTTAATCTAAAAAATAGTTTGCTAGAATATATATTTGTCGAAGATTGATATCATAGGCCAACAAATACTGCCCAGGTAAATGTTTGCAAATAAAAGGAATTTTTTTATGTTGAGTATTAAAAATAAAAATAACTAGGCTCATGGTTTTATACATTTTCCTAAACCCTAAGGTAGACCTTCCATAAAAGAAGTCGTATTTTTTAATTTACTAAGTTATTCTTACTATTTATATTAATGAATTAAAAATAAAAATCACAATATAAGTGACAGATTTTTCATTTTTTGTGGCTATTTCTATACTTGGTCTATTTTTTTTTCAATTAGATTTCTGGACTTCAACGAGCCCATAGTTGAAATATCACGTTTGTCTAGTCAAATCAAAGAACTGAAATCGTGAATTTGACCACTAAAATCAGAGAATTGAGTTCATGCATAAGCTCTTAATGGGATTTGTAAAATCAAGCATTATTTTATTTTATAAACATTTTTGGGTTAGTTTGAATTGAAATTTTAAACCTGCTCCTAAGGATTTGACTGGCCTAATTCCATTTTTTATATTTGAATGCTGAAAATTCAGTAATTAAATTCTCGGATTTGACAAGTTAACCTGATTTTTTTAATAAGACCAGTAAACCTGATTATTGAAATCTTGTAATTTTCGACCATTCAAACCGAGAAGTGAACTCTTTGGTTGATATTCAATTGCCTAGTTTTCAGTACTTTATAATTCTATAAAGGAGAGAGTTAAGCGCCTCAGCGTACTTTATAAAAAAAGCGCCTCGGCGTATTTCTCTGTCCTAAGAACTTCTGTAATTATTTAATTTATTTCTTTTAATGCAAAAACAGTATAGAAACTATTAATAATTTTATTAATTTTTGTCATAGATTCATATTATATTGATATACCCATTAATGACAATCGCATGAGACAACTAATGAAAACTGCATGAATCATATCATGGTTGTAATAATTGCAGATTTTCAGACTATATAATATATGTGCGGAACTGATATAATTTTCAAAATTGTAGCTTAAACTCATATTTTGTTTTCTTCCAAATAAAGTAATTTTGAGCTTTGAATGATAAGATAGTGGTGGAAACTAAAAAGAAACTGTGAAAGACTGCTAGGACAGTTGGCCACACACAATTAAGGGAGAGATCTCAAGTTCGAGCCCGGCTTGTCGGAGTTCTTTCTTAAAAAAGAACGGAAAATTCATGTCAGAAGAAACCAACTTTTTAGTTTTTGTTTTCATTTCTCACCTACTAAATAATGGCAATAGCACTCGGCCTAAAAAGATAAACAAACTGGACAAGCTTTCTACTTACTTTCTAAAAAAATGAGTAATAAAATGAATTCAATATATTTAAAGAATGAATTATTGCTGTCTTTTATTTGACCGATTTCTATATATTTTCTATATACTGTTTTCATTTTTTTAAATATGTATTGTTTACCGAATGAATTTTTATATACTGTTTATTGTCAGTTTATATGTTTTTATATACTATTTTCATTTTTTTTTCAAATATATATTATTTTACTGAATGGATTTTTTATATACTGTTTGTTTTCAGTATATATGTTTTTTCAGTTCTTATATACTGTCGCTACAGGGTCGCTACAGTCCGCCACGCAGTATTAGCTCCCAAAAATAAAATAAATATATTGACTAGGCAGCAGTATTAGAGTCTACACTAATTCAATAAGTTAAATATTGACTAGGCAAATTCACGGAATCCTTTCTCTTTACACCATATCAATAAAAAATAAAATAAAATAAAATAAATTTCTTGACTAGGAAAATTCGTGGAACCATTTCTCCTCTGACTCCTACTTCCCCTCTAGTCACTAGTGAAATAAAGAACTCAATCCAATCCAATTCAAAATACAGTTCGAGTTTTTCTTATCTGAAATGAAATCTAACGATAGATGCGAGATCTCCCGATTATCAAATGATATTCTTTCTCATGTGATCTCACTTACTTCCCCTAAAGATGCAAGCCGCTTCCAAGTCATTTCTCCTGCGTTTAAAAGTGCTTCAAATTCAGATGCTGTTTGGGAGCGGTTCATTCCTTCGGATATCATTTCCCGTTTCGTTGACCCTCTGCCTGTTTTCTATTCAAAGAAAGAGCTCTTCTTCCACCTGAGTGACCATGATGCTCTCATAGATGATGGAACCATGGTATTTTTAATTTTTCTCATCATTAAAAGTAATTAATATTCAATTATTTAATATCAATATTTGTTAGCAATTGAATCAATTATGTTGTCATATTTGCTTGATTGATCTGTGTCCATTTTCACAATAATTAGACTTTCAGATTAGATAGAAAGACCGGAGCCAAAATTTACATGGTACGAGCTAAAAATATAGCTATTGCCTGGGCCGATACACAATACTGGCAAAGGGTTCCTTCCCATGATTCCAGGTATACCGTTTTTATCATCCAAACAACGATAAATAAATGAAACTGGTTACACTTACACCTTTAAATGATTTTATGAGCTTACAAAATATTTTTTTCCCATTCATTCTCTCTCCATCTTATAGGTACTTTTCAATAATAGACTTTTCAGGTTTTCATAAATTTATAAATGATTTCTCAAAAATAAAGCTCCGTATATTGATAAGGATTGTTCAAATGGGACGAGAATAAATGAAATTTACAAAAATGAATAACTAATCCCTTTTTCTTTTCTTCTATGCATTCTAAGGTTTGGGGAGGTAGCCACCCTTCTTTTAGTATGGTGGTTGCGAATAAGTCACACCTTCAACATAAAGGAGCTCTCTCCTGAAACCATGTATGCTTCCTATCTTGTATTCAAGCTAGAAGATGACTCGGATGGACTGGACGATCCACAACAAACCTTTGTCACAGTCGGAAATTACCAGGCAAGACACAATGTCTGTCTGCAACCAGAAGACGACGAGATGCTTCCAGAGACAATTGGAAACATAAGATTTCCGAAAGAAAGGCAAAATGGATGGATGGAAATGGAGCTAGGAAAGTTTTATGTTGACAAGGGTGAGAGTGGTGAAGTCTCTACGGGACTAGAGGAGATCTCAAAATTGTATTCGAAGAGAGGTTTGATTGTTGAAGGCATTGAGATAAGGCCTAAGGAGATTGATCATTAATCGTTTGGTTTTTTTTTATTTTTTAGAAAATTTGAAGAGAGTTTATGTTATTCCCCTTCCACATGTAAAACTTTTTTCCATATATTGTTGAGATATTTGCAATCCTGTATATATATACAAAATAAACAAAAACTATGGAAAACTCCAAAAAAAAAAAAAAATCTGGTAGAAAAAAGACTCGGCACGAGAATTTTGTGAGTAAAAAAAGAGGCCCAAACAGGTAAAATAAAAAACATCGCAAGACAGAAAAAATTCGTCCGTCCAAATCTCTTCATCTTTTTATGTAAATCGCCGCCGCCATAAAGAGGCTTGCCGCCTCAGTTTTTTTCTCTCCAAGTCAAAAGTACCTTCTCTTAGACAAAAACCGCCACCTAGCTTTGTCTAGTGTTCTGTCTCTCCGACCATCTCTCCACCTCTATCTCTCCTCTGAATACCAATACTCCCTCATTGATATGCTTCACTAAACCTAATTCATCCTACTACTTCAATTAATATCGAACCACCTCTCATTTCTTCTTTAAAAGCTCTACGACATCACTCCATATCACAAACATAAAGACCGTACGTTGAGAGTTGCTTTGAATTTAAATCCCCTCCTTCCTGATACAAATTATTCACCATTAATTCAAGTGAGGTGGGAAATGATTAATCGTTTGTTGACACATAATTTTCTTTTCACTATTCAAAAAAAGAATTTTCTTTTTCATCCGTTGTAACACAAGAATTTGGAGATTCAGATCAGCGCCATAAGGTGACAGACACACACACACACACACTATCAGTGAGGTTAGTGAAGTCTCTATGGGACTAGAGGAGATCTCAGTTAGCACATGGAGTAGTTACATCAAGATCCTTTTTTTTTTGTATTTCTTTCATTTCTCTCCAGACATTCATTTTAATACAACACAACTGCTTTACATTTTAATTAACGTAGTTTGTGCATATGATTCCAAAGTCTATCACATTATTTCAAAAAACATAATTTTTTATTTTTCTGATAGTTATTGATGTCGTTGTATTAATATTTTCTGAATGTACCTGGTTCGAGTTTGTTGCGTATATTTTGTGATTAGGTGGGTATTGTTGGCTCTTTATGATATGGAAAGAGAGATGCTGGAGAATTTTCGAGGGAAAGCAAATGACAAGCTCACAAGTTCTAAGAGCCATCAATTTTGAGCTACATATTTGGAGACAATGCATGTAATTATTTTTTATCTGGATTAGGTTTTGGGTACTTATGTCAAGCTCTGATATGAGATCTTTTCTATATCAAATTTTTTCTTTTTTTCAATTTCCTTTCCTATTTCTTTTCCTAATTATTTTGTTTCTTTCTTTTTATTTTTTCGTTAGTTAGTTTTTATTCTTGTATCAGCTCCTCAAAACTTTATTATTAAATTATCAACAGGAACTTTCAGGCCAGACCTGAATCCTGATTTTCAAAAAAAAAATAAAAAAAAATATTGGCTCTTTACTGAACATTATTGAAATAAAATAAAACTGTCCCTGTTGGAGTCTTCCATTCTACAACTTTTTTTTTATACTCTTCTGTTTTTCCACTATTCACTTATTACATTAGTTCTCATCTAGATGGTAGTCTTCATCCTTGAGCCTACCAGCTATTGACTAACAAGCAATTTTTTGAAGATATTTGTTCATGTGTGGATAATTGATTTTAGGCTCACTAAAATATTATGATGTTTTAATTATTAAGTAAGTCACTATAACATTATTTGGAGTATAAATACAAAAAATCATAATATTATACGGGGTAATATAAAATAATTATACCATAGGATTGTGTAAATACAAAAATCATGACATCATATGGGTGTATAATATAAATATCATGGCATTATAGGATTCAATGATGATGTATCTGATGTTTTTTTGGAGAAATGAGGGCAAGTTATAATATTCTTTTTTCTTTTTATTGTACTTTGGTGTGACTAGTTGTAAATACAACTGCTTTATTTAATATAAACAATAATAGACGACCATATATTGCATATTCTCAAAAAAAAAAAATTAGGATATTAAATATTAATTTCAATTGAATTTATTAGAGTAGAAAATGAAATAAATGATTAGAATACAACATCACGAAGTATATAGTTGGGTTGAATTTGAGTTTTTAATTTCAATCCCCAACTCAACCCAAACCATCGAAACTTAGGACTGATTCAACAGCTTTGAACTCACAAAACACTGAGTCGGATTAGATTCATTAAATTTAGTGGATTATTCAAAAACAATACACTTTTTTGGAAGTATAATTGGATGAGACAGAGATTGCAAGCTACTTTCTCAAATCTATTTTCTTTTATCAATAATCAACAAAACATCTCTGTAAATGACGCTTTCGCAATTCAAGACTAGACCACATTACTCAACTTACCTCTTTTCAACATGGCTACAAGAGAGCTGGATGAATTGATCAACCTTTTGGAGGAATGGACTTCAACAACTCTAACAGTTACCGAATTGATAGTGTCTTGGTCCTTAACAAATGATAAAAATTTCAATGCCAACTCATTTACAACATTCTGATTATATATCCTAAATACAAAACGAGCTACAATTACATTTGGAAGATTAAGATGCCGCCTAAGATTAAAATATTTATTTGGAGATTTGATCGAGATATTTTGCCGACTATTGATCAGCTACGCAAACGGGGATCTATTTTGCCGAATGTGTTTTTGCTTTGCCTGGCCGATGCAGAATGCACAAAACATCTGTTTCAGGAATGTTTTTTCACATATCAACTATTCTCTTTGATGGAACTAGATAATACAAATACCATACACACTCTCAATATGAAGGAGACCCCAAATTACAGATGGCTGCCACATATTTTTGGTTGTGGAAGGAGCGTTGTGCACGAATGTTTAGAAATGAAGCTTCTAATGTCATGACGATCACCGAATTCATCAAGGTTGATATTACTCTTTGGGAAAATCTGCTTTAGACTAATTTGTTTACGAAATTTTTAGTCTTCTTTATTCCTTTTTAATTTTACTTATTAAATTATTGTAAGGCCAATTCTCTTGGCATTCCATTATTTTAACGAATTAAGTTTTCTCTTTAATTAATATAATTACAGATGCCCAATTATAACCTGGGGTCTATTATTAAAAAAAATTATAATTTACTAAGAAATCACGCTTCTTCTTCTTCATTTATAGCCTTATTACAATTTATATGTCCACATAAAGTCTATGCATTATGACAAAGCATGCTATCTCAGGCAAGCAAGCAGTAAAACACCTAATCAACTTTCGGAAAAATTCAAATTCGAATCAATTTAAGTTCGAATCACGACGAACGCATTTAGCTTAGCTCATTTTTTCCAAAGGTAAGTTTCTTCGGTCGCATTTCTTGCGCATTGGCAATTAGTGATTTTATTTTAAAATTTACACGAATAAAATATTATATTTGCATGTTATTTTATCTTTTTTATATGCTATTTTGTTCAATTTATATATTGCTTTTATGATATTTTTTTTATTATATACTATTTTTATTTATATATTGTGTTCATCAGTATAACATCGATAAAACAACATACAGTAACTGAACAATATATAGTTCTAATATAAATTGTAGACATGGATTGATATGTGGGCTTAGTTAGCATATTATATAACTATTAACTAAATTAAGCCGTCCCTGTGCAGTAGCACGCTCGCATTACCAAGTCCACTTAAAATTCATAAGTTGTTGGCATGACACTATCACATGACAGGAAGTCACACTTCTAAGTGTCATAATTTCTTGGCGTGACTTTACGACATGACAGGGTAACATTTAAAATCGATGACTTGTTGGTATGACTTTGTCTCATGACTGGGTAATAATTAAATTTTCAGGACTTGGACATGCCAAATGCAGAGCACTTTTTCCTAATTCCATTTTCATTCTGAGAAGTGCTCTAAATGTTGAAATATTTAATTCATTTTTTTAAAATAAATTAATGGATAAATGGAGAAAATTCTAGAAGACGAAGATTATGGAATTCTCTCGATCTTCTTTAGTCAAAATAAGATAAGAATGGAATTAATGATCATAGATTTTTTCTTTAGTCAAATTTAGATAAATATGAAAGTTAATGATCATGTGAAGATATTTTACTAGATTAATTTCTAGATGTTTCATGTATGTGCTCTAAATTCACTGAGAGCTTGTTTGGTTTGGGGTTAATCTAGAATAAGAAAAGTAAAGGGAATTGAGTAAAAGAAAGGAAGATAAGATAGTTTTTTTTATTCTTGTTTGGTTTGGATGAGAGAGAAGTGAGGGTAAATGGAGAAAATAATTCAATTAAAATAAAAGTCATGAAATTTTTTTATTTATACTTTTGTTTTGCAAGCTTATATTTTTTTTTTCTCTCTATATTATTCATTTTTGCAATTATATTTATACCAATAAATTTTTTATATATAAATACTTTTGATTATACAATATAACATAATATCATTAATAATCAATTAAATTTTCTATAAATAAATATTCTCAATTTCTAATATAACATACTACCATACAATATCCAAAAAAATTTAACTAATTTATATTTGTTTGGGAGAAACTATAAATATTTTAATTTTTAGTTAACTATATTATCTTCATTTGATTAAATTGAGATAATATTTTCTAATTCTTTTTTTACACCCAAATCAAACAAGAAAAATATTTCCATTTTATACTTAACATGATATTTCCATTTAACTTGATTCCTCTTGTTTCTCTTTTTTTACCCTACCTAACCTTCAAACCAAGCATGATTAAATCATTCTCTTCCCTTTCCTTCTCTCAATCCACTCTCAAACTAAGCAAAGCCTAAATAGAGATTGGGAGGAAAGAATCTCTCTCCCACACACATACACACTCCACCCTTCTCTTTCTCTCACTTTCTTTCCCTTTTCTCTCTGGGTGTGTCTTACACAAAATTTGCTTTCAAAAATGGCATTAGCACTCGTGGGAGGATGTTTTGCTTCCGCCATTATTCCAAATTTGGTCGACAAGTTAACTAACTACCTCGCTTCCAACTTTAACATTCATCAAGACACCAAAGATTTACTTGAAGAACTCACAAGAACCCTCGTGACTATCAAGGCAACATTAGATGTAGTAGAAAGTAGTATGATGAATGCAAACCAGAGCCTGAGCGAATGGCTAAGCAAACTCAAATTAACAGCGTACGAGGCTGAAGATCTTATCGACACCTTTCACGCAAAGGCAATAGAAGCAACTGTTAAGGAAGGAAATAAGGTTAGCAATTTTGCATCCTCCTCCTGTGAAACCATTAAGCTTATGTTGCTTCCAGATGAGGATTTAAAACAACTAACAAAGATAACTGATAAGTTGAAAGCATACTCAAAGGATATCGGAAATTTGATAAATTTGGTTAATTTGTCTAACAAGGATACTATTGAAAAGCAAATGATTTTAGATAGGAGAGAGACTATTTCTCATTTGCCTGATCATATGGAGCTGATTGGTCGAGAGAATGAATTAGGCTATATATTAGATATGGTTTTGGATTCAATTGACAATCCAGCACCTAGTAAGCTGAATGGGGCAAGTAGTAGTAATACTGAGGAAAATAACAGTATTGAGGGGATTATTGTTATTCCAATAGTTGGTTTAGGGGGTGTAGGTAAAACAGCTCTTGCTCAAGTTGTGTACAATAACAAAGAAGTAAAGGAATCTTTTGCTCTTTGCGCATGGGGGTGTTGTTCCGACAATTCTGATATCAAAATGCTTATGCAAAAAATTATCCAAATTTTAGGTGGAAAATTAAAATCAAATTTGTTCTCTTTAGAGCATGTTACAAGAAAATTCATTGGATTAATAAATAGTAGGAAATTTTTACTTGTGATTGATGATGTATCTAAAAGAATAGAAGACCAATGGGATGTCCTATACGCAACCTTATCTTGTGGTGCACCAAGAAGCATAGTAATAATAACCACTCAAAACAGAAAATTTGCTGATAGGGTAGCGACACTAAGTCCTATAGTTTTGGATATTCTAGACTGGAATGAGTTTTTAAAACTCTTTTATCATCACACATTTGGTAATACAACAACAACGAAGGAGAAAAAGGGAATATTAGAACCAATTGCTATATCAATAGCTGGAAAATTGCATGGGCTGCCTCTGGCAGCAAAAATAATTGGAAATTTACTAAGATTTAGAGTAGACGAGAATGAATGGAAAAGAATATCCCAAAGTGAATGGTGGAATATGCCCAGAGTTGCAGATAATATTTTACCTTCAGTAGGCCTTAATTATCAGTACCTAAGTCCTCGCTTAAAACAATGTTTTGCTTATTGTTCCATATTTCCGAAGAATTATTTGTTCCATAAGGATAGATTGGTACAGATGTGGATAGCTCACAATTTCATTCCAATAAGTAATGATGGGGTAAATAGGTTGGAGGACACTGGGAGACAATGGTTTGATGAGCTAGTTGATTATTCATTTTTTCAACCAGCTTGGGACAATAGCAAATATGTCATGCATAACATGATGCGTGATTTGGCAATTGCGGTTTCTACTGACGAATTTTTTCTTCTTAAAGAAGACACAATAAAAATCCCACAAAATGTTCGTCACATTGCAATAGAGACCAATGACCCAGAGGCAATTCGAAAAATACCCGAATTTAAGCAATTGCGCACTATATTATACTTTGGGCATTGCAAAGTTGACGGAATGTATGATGCTATCAACGAAACTTTGTCCAAGTCAAAGAATGTACGTGTGCTAGATTTATCTTACATGCACATGCAAAATAAGAAACCTCCAACAAGTATTCAACACTTGTCCCATATTCGTTTTTTAGATCTTTCTAGCACGGAAATTGAACGATTAAGTACTTCTTCATTTGAGCATTATCATTTGCAGACCCTGTATTTGCAGCAATGTGAATTTAAAGAGCTGCCAAGCAACATTAACAATTTAACTAGCTTACGTCACCTATATGCGAGTGAAAAAACAATTGACCAGATTAACGGAATAGGTAAACTAACAAATCTTCAAGAGCTAAGTACATATAATATTAAAACAACAGACGGACATAGAGTAATAGAACTGAAAGATATGAACGAGATTTCAGGGAATTTAATTATCTGTGGTTGTGAAAATATTATAAGCAAGGAAGAGGCAATGCAAGCAAATATAATGAACAAAAAACACCTTTCTGCTATTGAATTTAAATGGAGTGGACAACAACGAAGAGAATCCAGTATAAACAAGGAGATACTTGAAGGGTTGGAACCACATAAAGGTATAAATGGTTTGATGATAAGAGAGTACATGGCTGTATCCTTCCCGAATTGGGTACTGCTAATTAATAATTTCTCCAATTTAAAATTCTTCTGGATTTATAGTTGTATACAAATAGATTCACTTCCATCTCTCGGGCAGCTCCCCTTCCTAAACTTGCTTAAAATTGAATATGCGCACTCTATAAAATACTTAGGTGATCAATTTTATGGAAACAATCAAATCGTTTTCCCATCATTAAATGAAATAACACTCGACAACATGTCTTGTATTGAGGAATGGTCCGATGTACAAGCTAGGCTATTTGGTCAGAATCTCTCAAAAGTCAATATATTGCAATGCAGAAACCTGAGGAATGCACCCCTTCTCTCCTTAAGCTCATCTCTTAAGGAGTTGAGAATAAATCATACCAACCACTTTACATCTCTATCAAGATGCTTAATTGGGCTAAGCTCCCTACGTTTGTTACACTTAATAGATTGCACTATGGAAATCACTATTGCTTTTTACAAATTAAGATTGCTCGAGCATTTGTGTTTAAGAGATTGCCCACAATTGTATACTGAAGGAACAATACAATCCATTGTCAACTTAAAAAAATTAGAGATTAATAATTGCCCAAATATTTTTAATAGAACCCCTAATGATAGTTTACAAGAACAGAAGAATAAGCGGTTGAAACTTCAAGAAGAGGGCCTAAGATCGCTTAAGCACCTTGATGTAGACTACAACCTCCTTCACCAAAACCATGATCTGATTCTAGGAAAGCTTCCTTCGCTACAATTTCTCCATTATAATCTCTGCGAACTCAATCAATTCACAGTTGACCAAGATGCATGGTTTCGAGGATTAACCTCATTAAAAGAGCTTAGTTTCGGTTCATGTGATTTTGAGCAGGTTCCTGCTTGCCTAACAACCCTCTCCTCCCTGAAGAAACTAAAATTCACATCATGTCGTAACCTAATTTCATTTCCCGACAATGGAATATCATTGTCACTTAGTGAGTTACACATACTTCAATGCTCTCGGGAGTTCAGTCTGCGGTGTCAACCACCTGATGGTGATAATTGGCCAAAGATTTCTCATGTCTTCTATATTAATATTGAGACTAAAACGGTGCAAAATAAGGTACACCACATCCATTTTTATATCCTCATAACTATTTAATTTCAATACTAGCTTATGCACCATAATATTTTCATCTCTTTCTTTTGTTTCCAATAACAGGGTCTAGAGGTGCGCTAATTAAGCAGAAATACCAAACACCTGTGCCATGATTGTGAGCACCAAAGGTATTAAACTAGTCAAGTTTTATGGTATTTAAAAACATATCACTTGATAAAAAGAATTGTAACGAAACTTATGTTTTTCCCGTTTTCGTGTAACAAGTGATATGTTTTCAATTTGATTGGCAGAGAAATCAATACGTATATTTTACTCCAAAGAAAACCAAAATTTCAATACTTCATTGATTGGAAGAAATTCTAAAGATATGTATATACAGATTTGTCCAATTGAAATTGATCTGAACCCGATGTGATCTGAAGAGAACCCCAGTCCACTAATTCGATAAATCTACTTTCTCAGGTTAAATTCTAATCATAACGGATTAAAGAATAAACAGAAAAAACTTACCTAAATTCGACCTATCAAGTTTTGAAGCGATGCATTAGGCAACCAGCGAGTCGTAATTGATTTGTTCCATCGAATCTTCATGTGGAATTTGGAGAGTTGAGAAGATGGTGGTGGCAGGTATATAGCTATTTATGAGTTGATTAATTCGGTCTGTCACAATTCTCTTTTTGGGCCAAACGTTTTGGATAGGTAGAAAATCAGGCCCAATTTAAACCCAAAATTTTAAGCTTCTTTTTCATTTTATTTTTTCATATTTCTAATTTTATGTTAATTGTAAATAGATGTATAATATTCAGGATTGTTTTTTCTGCGTATCATCCACAGTGCTGATAAAGTGATCACACACAATCCATTACACATCATACCATTCCGAGTTAAAAATCAAAATAATTGAACCGAATATTGACCACTCTTATTTTCTGTCTCACAATGCCAACTGTGTTTATCCATGAATAACTTCCTTGACTTCAGTCTGTTGGGACTTACAAAATTTAGAAAACAAAATGTAGTATTTAATTGTTCTTTAGACGGAAATCCTTTTGATGCATCTTCACGTTCTTGACCATTTTGTTCCGCAGACTTGACGTCCCGTCAGAGGTGACGAAAGGGTGTTTCCTAAAAAGGCGTATGTACAATTATTTTAACTTGTTTGCTGTTTTCTTTTTCAAATTACAGATTACTATGTAATATTCAGTACAATTATATAACATTCTTTTTTCATATAACAGTGTGTATAATGCCGAGTTCAAAGCCGAGGGATTCAGAAGGCTGACAAAGCCGAGTTCAAAGAATGCCTTAATTTGACGTGGAAGCAACCTTATATTCTTCGTCTTGCCTTTTCGGCCAGCATTGGCGGTCTGCTTTTTGGCTATGATACTGGTAAATCATAAAAACCTACTGCTGTCTCCTTGATTTTTCAAGTTTCGTCTAGAAAATATATCACACACACAATTTGTAGAAAAGTATTGAAGAAATTATAACTATAAAATATTAATTTGTAGGGGTTATTTCGGGAGCTCTTCTCTATATTAGAGATGATTTCAAGGCGGTTGAGAAAAGTACCGTTCTCCAGGTCCGCGTCATAAAATAATTAAAATATTCAAATTTCACATATTTTATTGCCTAAAAAAGTTTCATATATTTAACTATCAAATTAATTAAAATGTTCGAATTTCGATTAATTAACAGGAAACGATTGTCAGTATGGCAGTCGCTGGAGCCATAATTGGAGCTGCACTTGGTGGGTGGATGAACGACCGATTTGGAAGAAAACTATCGATACTTATTGCCGATGTTTTGTTCTTTATCGGTGCAATTATCATGGCTGCGGCTCCTATTCCCGGGATCATCATCTTAGGAAGAATCTTTGTGGGTCTTGGAGTAGGTAAGTATATTATGATTTTGGTGAATTTTGTTCATTTCTACTTCAGCCGATTCGATAAGTTCTCTGTAGTTTCAGACTTTTTTATCTCCTATTTACAGAAGAATATATGTAACATATCTTACTAATTGTTTCCAATAGGCATGGCTTCTATGACTGCTCCATTATACATATCGGAGGCATCTCCGGCAAGAATCCGAGGAGCACTTGTCAGCATGAACGGATTGTTGATCACCGGCGGCCAGTTCTTGTCTTATCTCATTAACTTGGCTTTCACCAGGGCAAGTTCAAACTTTACTACTAAATTTATAATATAGTTGTAACTTTCTATTTCAAACTCAAAATCAAACGATATTTTTTTTTGCGTAGACAAATGGAACATGGCGGTGGATGCTTGGTGTTGCCGGACTTCCAGCCTTGGTGCAGTTTTTGCTCATGCTTTCCCTCCCAGAGTCACCAAGATGGCTCTACAGAAGGGTACTTTCAGGAAAAAAAACATTATCAGCTCAACATTATTATTATTATCCAAAATCGTTTTTACCAGTTAAATTTAGTGACATTGAAAGATGTGAAATCAAACCATTAACTAGATATAATTTCTTTTGATGAGCAGGACAGGAAAGAGGAAGCAGAGGAAATCTTGCGGAAAATCTACCCAGCTGAGGAGCTCGACAATGAAATCGAAGCGCTTCGCCAGTCGGTTGAAGAAGAGATCGCCATTGAAGGCGCCATTGGAGAGGATGGTTTCTTTGGCAAGATTAAGAAGGCATTGAGCAATAAGGTTGTTCGTCGTGGTTTGGCTGCAGGTACTGATAAAATAAATCAAAGAAATTAAATTATATTTTTGATAATTTTTCGTCATAAAAGTACAATCTAATAAAATGATTCAGTAATTGAGTTTGATACTTTTGATTGTAGGTATCCTTTGCCAGGTCGCCCAACAATTTGTCGGCATAAACTCTGTCATGTACTATAGCCCTACAATCGTCCAACTCGCCGGTTTCGCCTCAAATAGCACTGCCTTGGCTCTTTCTCTTATCACTAGTGGGCTCAATGCGGTCGGGTCAATTGTCAGCATGTTCTTCGTCGATAGGTAGTGCAAAAGATGATTTTTTAAGATTATAGCTGATTGTCTATCAATTATGTTCATACTGAAAATTGAAAAATATGAAAAGAGTTCAGAAATTGAAAGAAAAATTGAAAGATTATAGCTGATTGTCTTTACTGGAATTATCAACAGGTCTGGAAGGAGGAGGCTGATGCTGATCAGTTTGGTCGGGATTATAGTGTGCCTCGGGTTATTGACCGGCATTTTCTATGCCGCATCGACTCATTCGCCACTCGTCAGCGCAGATGAAACCAAATTCTTTGGAAATGCTACTTGTCCAGATTTTACAGTCACATCCAAATGGAAGTGTGTTGATTGTCTGAAGGCGGCTGCTGAGTGCGGCTACTGCGCCAGTACTCCAAATAAGGTTAGTTAGCCATCCAAATATCATTCAAAAACAGTGCGAAGGATTTTGGTTATATGTCAATTTTTGTCTCTCTTTACACATATTACATACTATACAGTTACTAATTTTAGAAAATGATCGAATTATCATACATGTACAACTCATTTTTTCGGTCTTACGATGTATATTTTCTTCCTTTTTAGCTTCAACCTGGTGCATGTTTGGTGACGACCGATTTCTCAAAGGCCACATGTCATGCAAACAATCGTGAATGGTACACTCAAGGTTGCCCAAGCAACTTCGGTTGGCTCGCCCTGGTAGCTCTCGGTCTCTACATCATCTCTTACTCTCCAGGCATGGGAACCGTGCCTTGGATCGTCAACTCTGAAATATACCCTCTTCGGTTTCGTGGGACATGTGGTGGAATGGCAGCTGTTTCAAACTGGGTTTCCAATCTTGTCGTCAGCCAGAGTTTCCTTAGCATGACCGAGGCTCTAGGCACCGCCGCGACTTTCCTTTTCTTTGGATGTGTGTCTTTGGTGGCTTTAGTTCTGATTTATTTTATCGTGCCGGAGACAAAGGGGTTACAATTTGAAGAGGTGGAGAGCATGCTTGAGGAGAAGGGGTATAAGGCCTGGAAGACCAAGAGACCTTCTTTATCGCCGGCTTAAATGGTGTATTATCGACCTTTTTTTTTAAGAGGAATTATGTATTTATTAAAAATCTCGTGTATCATATTTCTTGGAGAGGAGTGATTATTTGGTATGTAACGGATTTATTTCAATGCTACAAGTTTTTTAGGTTATTTTGTTATTGTTCTTGAGTCTTTCATTTCCTTCAAATTTCTTTCGAGTAATACTAGTATCAAATGCAAAAGAAAATGAAATTAGTATACAATATACAAATAGAAAGTATCATATGTATACATAAACAAGTCTATTAGATTTTTTAATATAACATGATGGAGTATGAAAGTACATATTCCAGTATGGGGCTTAATACACACCACCAGCTTATTTATCATCATCATCTCTAAATTTCAAAGAGGTATAACAGAATTACAAAAAGATATATTTATATACAAAAATTAGAATGAACATATAAAAACAATATGATATGAAAAAAATACGAATATATATTTGTCATTCATATAAAAATTTATAATATTAAAAAACACATTTGAACTTTGAGAGAGATCCTATTTTGAGTCGCCGAGATCTTTGAAAATCAATCTTTATAGCACGTTAGCACAACTGATAATCTGATATTTAACAAAATCTCTTATCTCGCTAATGGCGGAGCTTATCTCTTTTTATTGAGAGTCCAAAAAATTTCTTCTTACTAATTAATACTGTATATAAAATATTTGAGAGATAATAAAAAACATAAAAATACATATATTTCAAAAAAATTATGTACTAAAGCACTATTGATAGATATTATTTTGTCAAAATCTTAAAAAGAAGGACATATTCTCGGTCTCTGTAAAGTTGTGCCGCTACCCATTCATAGATTTTGAGTCTTATAAAAACAATATCATTGCATAAACTACCCTGCCAGCATGGCACAAATCAAAGACTAATTAACTGCCCGTTTTACCCAAATATAAATTGGAATAAAGCCCACTATCACCCTTGCCGACTTTTATCTTCTCTTTTATTTTTCTCAACTCTCCCAAAACACCAACAAAGATGAAACTCATTTTATTCTATTTTTTCTTTATTGAAAAAGGTGTGGTAAACTAAGGAAAGTGAAATACACCAGATAAACTTGAGTGGAGGGGGAAAAGGAAAGTAGGTTTATTGTGCATCTTTTATTTTCCTTTGTCCATGAGTCATTTGTCTTTGGGAGGGGTAGAATAATTGCACTAGACACCATCATGTCATCATTTCATTGGAAATTTGGACGGCGAAGTCTGAATTTGACACCTTAACCCTTCAATTGGATAGTCATTTTCCTTTTTTTTTATCAGTTGAGCACTAAAAGTTTTGTTAAATTTGACCTATAAGCAAGCGATAATGTGTGTATAGACCACATGAAAAAAAATAGTCAATGCATACAAAGTATGGTTAGTATATTTCTCATATTCTTGAAAATTAGCTTATGAAACTTCAAAGTTGATTAAATTAGTTTGAGTTTTGTTCATTCAATATTTTTTGGTGTGATGTTAGCTACTTTTTTATGTTTTACAAGAGACATGACACGCACCACCTGCTTATTTGTCACTATTATTGTCAAAATACAGAAAGTTATAACTGGATTACGTATATTGCTATAATAATGGAATAAATTTATATAAATATACTGATGTTTAAGCAGGTGATATGAATGTTTTTTTCTACAAAACTGATGTTTGCTTTATGTTAAAGTTAAAAGACATGATTGAAATGAGAGAAAGGAGTCAATCTAATAGTTGAGAGTTAAAATTAGACAAAAAAAAAACATAATGGTTCAATTCCCCAAAGCATTGCTTTCTTAGATTCCTTGGAAGTTTTGAACTTATCAATCAATAATTTATCTGGACAAATTCCGTCTGGACGCCAGCTACAAACTTTCACCGACCCATCAATCTATGAAGGAAATCCCAAGCTTTGTGGACCTCCATTGATCAAAACTTGTTCTTCTCGTGGTTCTTTCAATTCTGAGCCGATTAAAAGCACACACAATGAAATGGATGATATGATTTGGTTCTATGTAAGCATGATACTGGGTTTTGTTTTTGGATTTTGGGGTATTGTAGGTCCTTTGTTGTTTAAAACATATTGGAGGTACCTGTTTTATGGTCTTGTCGATTGCATAAAAGATAGGTTTTGATAAATATTATATGTACTATTAAATAGGTTTTTCTAAATATTATATGTACTATTAAATTTATAGAATCTTTCGTGAGAATAATGTATTTGTGCTACATTTTTTTTTAGATGAAATTTGGAGGGGGCTCAAGGTCCCTCGTCCAACTGTGTAGTTGTGCTACTTTTTATATGTAGTATTAAATTTATAGGTTGAAAAAACTTCTTTGATGTTGTTTGCTAAATGTAATATACTTTTATCAAAAACTCAAATATATCTATTTATTCTTTGCTTGCACATTGGTTAGAAACTGCGGTTAGTAATTTAATCAAGGGATTTAAATATTGAGGCTACCAGTGTTGTAAATATAAAATCTGTCTTAAATATATAAAATATTGTCTCCAGTTGGCTCGGGCTCGGTTAGCTGAAAGAAAATTATATGAACCTGACATGATTAATATATAAGAGTTCAAATGGTTTAACATATCAGAGGGAAACTCAGCAGAATGTACCATCTTCAAATCTTGTAAGAATGCAGTCGCTTTTGTTTAATTTTGTTATAAAATCATGAGCTTTTTAAATAAAAAAATCAGACTTACAATTCTTGATTAAAATCATCTTTCTTTTGTCTTTTGCATTAGATACAGCATAATATTAACGGCAAATTGCCTATGGGTTTGACAGAAGTAATACTGAAATTAATAATAAGCAGATAAAATGGTGAGGTTGAGAATCACTCACCTTACTCACAGGTCGCCTCTTTGCAGTCGCAGAATCCAACAGAGCTTGCTTCCCGCAGAGTTCTATTCAGAAAAGAATTGGGTTGAGAAAACAATTCCGGGTTGATAATAGTCGAGAATTGAAATCATGGAAACTTCTGCCGTTTCGACTTCTGTGGACGAATTTGACAGGGCATTTTAATGAAACCTTCCTTTCATGGGCCAAGGTCTGTTCCAAATAAAATAATTAATTGAAAATTTTACAGGCTAGGTAATGAAATAAAATATTAAAAAAGGCCCTTGAAAATTTATGGGCTGTCTCAAATATATCCAAGTCAAATGTGTTATTGTTACACTGATTACCAGCTAGCAAGATGTTGATTTAACTCTCATATTGATTATAAAAAGAAAAATTGAACAAAATTCATATTAATATATTGATCTATTAACTAGCCTATTTAACCCACATATAAATTGGAATAAGCCCACTATCACCCCTTCTCACACTATTATCCAACGGAGAGGAAAGAGATTCGATTCAACCATTTCCAACGACCTGCTGCCTTGACTAAATTTTTGGCAGTCACTTTTGCTCGTCGTTTGAAGTTCATTCACGTTAGGTTCGAGTTCGTTCGTTAAATGATTCGTTCGATTTTCCGTTCGAAATAAATGAATAAATCATGTCCGTTCGAATAATTAACGAACCGAGCATAAATACACCCACATTCTTTCGATTGTTCGGTAATATGTTCGAATATATATTTATTAATCCAAAATATATATAGTTATTACTTATATATCCAATAAAACTTTCCCCCATTCCAATCCAATGAACCATTAAAATCAGTATTGACCCAAGAATTAGGATATATAATATTTTTATATTTATAAAATTTTGTTAGTCCGATGCAATTTTTTATTTTATTTTGCTCATTCCTAAATTTTAATCATCCCTGGCCCAACTTTACGACTCTTTTCTCTTCTCTTCTTTTTGAGTTTCTGATCGATTAACCCTAATTATTATTCATAATCGCCTCTTTCTCATACACGATTCTGTTCTCTCTCACGATCTTACCAACGATTTAAATTATGTTGTGTTGATATTTATTTATATTTTTATGAAATCTGACCAACAAAGTTAGTGTTGACTAATTTGTTTTGGTTACTATGTTCATGTTGTTCAATGCAATTTAAATGTATTATTCGATTTTACCGGCTCAGCTCGACTCAGTTTTTACGCATCTAACAGAAGAAATGACAACATTTTTTTTTCCATTTTATTTGAATTTTATTCAGTTCTAAATCTTTAATTAAGAACTTACTATTTTTCAAGCAGTTTGATTATTTTTTTTTATGATGTGTTTATACTTATATAATAAAATATAATTATGTATGTTAGAATTTTTTTAATTTGTATTATTGCATATTTTTTTCGGCTTAACTAAAAACCAAAACAAAATTCATCCCTAAATTTTTTATTTTATTTTGCTCATCCCTAAATTTTAATCATCCCTGGCCCAACTTTACGACTCTTTTCTCTTCTCTTCTTTTTGAGTTTCTGATCGATTAACCCTAATTATTATTCATAATCGCCTCTTTCTCATACATGATTCTCTTCTCTCACGATCTTACCAACGATTTAAATTATGTTGTGTTGATATTTATTTATATTTTTATGAAATCTGACCAACAAAGTTAGTTAAAATTTGAATATTTAAACTCATAATGAATAAGAATTAAAACTATTATTTTGTTCATTGTTCGAAATCCGTTTGCTAAATTGTTCATTCGCTAAATGGTTTGTTGGATTTTCTATTCGAAATAAACGAACCAAACCTCGTTCATTTGAATAATTAACGAACCGAACATGAACATGATTGCGTTCGGTTCGGTTCGGTTCGGTTCGTTAACAGCCCTATGTCTATGAAAAATCTTGTGTATAATATTTATTGGAGAGGAGTAATTGTTTGATATGTAATGGATTTTTTTCAGTGTTATATGCACTTAAAGCGATTTAATAATTTGGTAATGAAACTCATTGACTGTGGGTCTTCGTTGAATTGTCCTCTTTAACCTGATTGTGTCTGAACGAGGCAAATCATAAACCATATATATTTGAACAGTTCTATGAAAGCTCTATCTCTGGCTCATAATTTTTGCAGCACTTCAACACGGCAAGCCCAATCTGAGTCAAATTTATTTTCCTAGATAATGAAGGCATTTACTACAAGAACAAAATTAATTCTAATTCTATATTATTTTTTAATTAATTTCTTAATTACTTAATCGATTTGTGAATTGTATACCTTAGCTATCTTTTTCAGACAAATGGCAACCAAGTCAAGTGAAATCAAGTCATGAACCACATCCTACGCTAACGTTTTATTGACCGACTTTATATGGAAATGAGACTTCTTAATCAAGTCATGAACCACATCCTACGCTAACAAACTTCTTCGGTCTTCTTCCTTAGGAACAGGAGTAGGAACTTTCTATATCTAGGCAGTAATAAAATAGAAAAATAAAATAAATTTATTCTTCATGGCATAGAAGTTTGACTAGCTAGGCAAATTCATGGAACTTTCCTCCTATAGTCCTAATTCTTCGGCCAAGTCAATATATATAGTGTAATAAAGAATACATATTCATTCCAACTCAAAATAAAATAACAAGATTTTTTACCTGAAATGAAACCTTAGGATAGATGCGAGATCTCCCGATTATCAAATGATATACTTTCTCATCTGATCTCACTGACTTCCCTAAAGACGCCTGTTGTTGTGAAGCCGTTTGTTCTGAATTTAAAGCTGCTTCACATTCAGATGATGTCTGGGAGCACTTCGTTCCTTCAGACATCATTTCAATGAGTATTGGTGCATATATGAATTCTTCTATTTTTATTATAATATATTGATATTTTAGATACAATAAAATGTAAAATATTTTAAAAAGATAGTAAATTTTTCCAAACAAAATATTATATTTGAACATTTATACCTTGTATGAATTAAATTATAATACTTTTTTTATGAAACTATATTAATGGTGCACAAAAATGTTGACCAGAAAATAATAACATAATTGTAATAATAAGTTTTTCTAATAATACTTTTGTGCCCTGAGATGCATGTACTACATCCGAAAATGAACTTACAATTTTAAAATATAACGTTACTTAAAATTAACCTTATATCCAATATATATTAATTTTTTGTAATATAGAAGGTTATTATTTTTTAAGATGTCAAAAAGTTCTTTACATTATAAACACTTCAAAAAACAACACAATTATTAAAAAAATAAAAAATAATAACATTACATAACTTACCTAAATTTTATATATGAATTCTATCGTGTGGACTGTTTCGCATTTGACGATTATTTATTTGTTATATGTTTAAAGTAATTTAATACTTATTTATTGAATAAAAATAGAAAAAATATTTATTGAACAAAAATGAACAATTAGATAATTCAAACTATAAACCTGAACATAAAACAATAATTTATCATCTTAACATTACAAGAGTAAAAAATATAAAAATTCGTCTTCAAATTGTTCACTTTTTTAGGAATCGTGCAGATCCAGTCAGGTTCATGTTGTTCAATGCAATTTAAATGTATTATTCGATTTTACCGGCTCAGCTCGACTCAGTTTTTACGCATCTAACAGAAGAAATGACAACATTTTTTTTTCCATTTTATTTGAATTTTATTCAGTTCTAAATCTTTAATTAAGAACTTACTATTTTTCAAGCAGTTTGATTATTTTTTTTTATGATGTGTTTATACTTATATAATAAAATATAATTATGTATTTTAGAATTTTTTTAATTTGTATTATTGCATATTTTTTTCGGCTTAACTAAAAACCAAAACAAAATTCAGTTTATTTCTTACATTTTAATTCGGCTTGGGAAGGTTCGAGTAAATCCGACTAATGGGCAACATTCAGAACATGTATTTACTATGCCAGTCATTATAGTATATTGAGATTACTTCCTACAACTTTGATCCAAAATATTCATTAATTTGTATTAACAAATTCAAATGACTAAATACTAATATCCTAATATGATGTATTTGACAAATTAAATAATCAAACTAAAATTAAATGAGTAGTCAAAGAATTTCTTATATATATTACAAACTTAAAAAAGTTATAATGATATTTATAACTAATTATTGAGATTGGAGAACATATTGGTTCTTGTTTTATATTGCAATTGTAATTTTGAGATACTAAATTGATAGATGATACTATTTATGTAATGATTTATGGCAAATTTCAAAAGAACAAAAATGGTTCAATTTATGAAAGATATGCAATTAGAATAAAATTAAATAATTGTTTTATATTTTGTTTATTCCAATTAAACTAAGATTAATTTATTAGGAGATATGAAATTATTGACACGTGCGTGCCAGAATCTAGTTATCATACAAGGAAGAAGCTAATGATTTTGGCTGTTGGAGTGGTTTTGAAATTTATTTATTCTACTTTTATTGTTAACTAGGAGAAGTTTGGCATTCTTTAATTTATTGCTAATTAAAAATAAAATGATTTATTATAATATATTTTAAAAATTCAATTATGTAAATTTAATTATAAATATATATTTTATATATAAGTGTCTTTCATATAATTTTTTCTATATATTCTATCTACATATATATACTTGTGTGAGATACAAAATTGAAGTTAAATCATTACAATACGGAGTTAAAACATAAAAATTTGCACGAAACTATATGAATGGACAAATCATAAGCCAAGTTTATTTTTCAAATAACAATAAATTGTGCGCGCAAGCTCAATTTAATCAAGTCCAGTTACAAAACATCTATTATTGGATGGAGCAAAGAAAATGAAACAAATAAGACGAAAAAAAAGTAAAAATGTGATTAAAAAAAAAACAGTACGAATATTTACAAATCATGAAAGAATAGTTAATAGTTAGCAATTTTCCCCTGTTAAACCAAGTTTGATATGAAACACTACAATCACAATCCCCTTTTTCAGATTATTTTCCACAATGATAGAGGCTTAAAACAGCAAGAAAAAAATTGTCTCTAAGCAGGGGATATTACACAATAATTTTCTCTCTCAAGGCAAGCCGTCGTGAATGGTAGACTCAAGGCTGCCCAAGCAACTTCGGTTGGCTCGCTCTGGTCACTCTCGGTCTCTACATCATCTCTTACTCTCCAGGCATGGGCACCGTGCCTTGGATCGTCAACTCTGAGAATCTACCCTCTTCGGTTTCGTGGGACATGTGGGGGAATGGCAGCTGTTTCAAACTGGGTTTCCAAACTGGTCGTCAGCCAGAGTTTTCTTAGCATGACTGAGGCTCTAGGCACCGCGGCGACTTTCCTTTTCTTTGGATGTGTGTCTTTGGTGGCTTTGGTTCTGATTTATTTTATCGTGCTGGTGACGAAGGGGTTGCAATTTGAAGAGGTGGAGAGCATGCTTGAGGATAAGGGATGTAAGGCATGGAAGATCAAGAGACCTTCCGTACCGCCGGCATAAATGGTGTATTAAGTATTATCGACTTTTTTCGAAGAGGAGTTATCAATTATGTTTATATGAAAAATCTTGTGTATAATATTTATTGGAGAGGAGTAATTGTTTGATATGTAATGGATTTATTTCAGTGTTATAAGGTTTTGGGGGTTATTTTGTTATTGTTCTTTAGTTTTTGATTTCCTTACTTCAAATTTCCATATAGTAATACAAGTTTTATTCAAAAAACAAATTTTAGAGTAAGAAAAGTAGTATATAATGCAAAAAAAAGACTAGTATACAATAGAAAAAAGAGATCAAATGACCAAAGAATCCAATCGGAAGCACAAGAAATCTTTATCGCTTTAGCGCTAATCAACCCTACGACCCAAAGAGACAAGCCGAGATGGAGATGGAAGGTATCGTGTCAATTCATAACACAATCGGCTTATAAGGTGCTTCACCTAACACATACAATATCCAAGGATAATCAAAGGTTGTGGAAAATCAAAGGTCCCGAAAAAGTCCGATTCTTTGGATGGCAATTGCTATTGGGTCGACTGATGATCCAAGATAACCTTGTGACAAGAGGCTGGCCTAATAATGGAGAATGCTCGATGTGTCAACAACACGTCCTTGAGACGACGATGCACTTGTTCTTACATTGCGATTTTGCAAAATTGATATGGCTACAAAAGGGCATGGACACCGATGTGACGACAACTGTCAAGAACTTTTGGGCAGAGCAAGGAAAAGGGAAGAGCAAGGAAGAACGAATCCGGTGGGACACGGAATGGCTAAGTGTATATTGGAGCATTTGGAAAACTCGAAATCAACACATTTTTCGACAAAGAAGACCTTCTCAATCGGCGACCGTGGCTGAAATAAACGACCAGACGGCAAAATGGAGAGAACATTGTTAAAATTAGAGGGTCCCGTCTGTTGTGCCTTGATTTATGTAGCTCTTTCAACCCTCCTTTGAGGGATGTAGTTCTCCTTTTATTTTTATTTATCTTTTTCCCTCTGTAAAAACTTTCTAAAACAAAATTTATTTTATATTATATCTCAGCAAGGCAATTTGCCTGCTGAAACTTCACAAAAAAAAAGAAAAAAGGTATTTTTTATCAAATATGCATTTAAAGCGATTTAATAATTTGATAATGAAACTCATTGACTGTGGGTCTTCGTTGAATTGTCCTCTTTAACCTGATTATGTCTGAACGAGGCAAATCATAAACCATATATATTTGAACAGTTCTATGAAAGCTCTATCTCTGGCTCATAATTTTTGCAGCACTGCAACACGGCAAGCCCAATCTGAGTCAAATTTATTTTCCTAGATAATGAAGGCATTCACTGCAAGAACAAAATTAATTCTAATTTTATATTATTTGTTAATTAATTTCTTAATTACTTAATCGATTTGTGAATTGTATAACTTAGCTATCTTTTTCAGACAAATGGCAACCAAATCAAGTGAAATCAAGTCATGAACCACATCCTACGCTAACGTTTTATTGACCGACTTTATATGGAAATGAGACTTCTTAATCAAGTCATGAACCACATCCTACGCTAGCAAACTTCTTCGGTCTTCTTCCTTAGGAACTGGAGTAGGAACTTTCTATATCTAGGCAGTAATAAAATAGAAAATAAAATAAATTTATTCTTCATGGCATAAAAGTTTGACTAGCTAGGCAAATTCATGGAACTTTCCTCCTAGTCCTAATTCTTCGGCCAAGTCAATATATATAGTGTAATAAAGAATCCATATTCATTCCAACTCAAAATAAAATAACAAGATTTTTTACCTGAAATGAAACCTTAGGATATATGCGAGTTCTCCCGATTATCAAATGATATACTTTCTCATCTGATCTCACTGACTTCCCTAAAGACGCCTGTTGTTGTGAAGCCGTTTGTTCTGAATTTAAAGCAGCTTCACATTCAGATGATGTTTGGGAGCACTTCGTTCCTTCAGACATCATTTCTCGTGCCACTGATCCTCCGCCTGTTTTGCTTCAAAGAAAGAGCTGTTCTTGCTCCTGAGTGATATGACACTCTCATAGAAAATGGAACCATGGTATTTTTATCATGGGTGCATCTTTCATGCCCATCAAAAAAATTGAGCAGATCAAAAAATATTTAACTGGATTGAATCCTAGCCCTCCATCACACAAGAGGCAATTTTGTCATACTGGGCCAAAAAAGATTGACCGGTCACCCTTTCCCTTCGTTCATCTCTCTCCTTACGCTCTTTTCCTTCTTTCCTTTTTTCATTACTAACAGCAATTAATGCATGATTTATTCGAATTTTAGTTGACTTATGCACTCATTCGAATTTGAGTTATATTTGACAATAAGGGAAATAAACCCGTTCATTAACTCTTAATTTGTTAAATTATGGTTATATTATATGGATAATTTGATAATCATATCCCTTACAAGTTGAATGAAACACCCAAAAATAATTCTGCAGGTCAAAATGGCATGAGTCTTGAGGTGGCTGTAACACTTATTCTGTATGAATTTTAGAATATATAATTGTTTTGACCTAAGTATTTTACAACTGTAGCTTAAACTTTATATTTTGTTTCCCTTCAAAACAATAGCAAATTTACATTTGAAAGATAAGATGGTGGAGGAAACTAAGAATAACAAAGAACAACTTTCATACAACACAATTTTGTCAAACTTCATTTTACCTCTGGTTTGCTAGAGTTTAAGTATAGAGCGGGCACACGAAAGATGGACATATTGGACAAAAGTTCTCCATCCTCGAGTGAAACTTTTAATGTTTTGAAGTAACAAATTATTGCATATTATCATTAAGTGTTCGAAAGTAGAATCTTAGAGTTGATAACGCTGCATTGGTTGCCACATTACACAGTTTGTTATATTAAAACAAAACACATTATCATTAGAGTGAAAAATGTCTCTTGAAAAAGGAAGATGCTGAAATGAAAGATAACATCACCGTGTAGGAATTATTAGAAGGATATAGAAGAACCGAGAGGTGAAGATGCACAAGTAGACATCGAGACAAGTGATATTTTGGTGTGGCGATCTGATATTTGTTAGAAAATAAATTGTAACATAAAAAATTGTTAATCTAAAAAATAGTTTGCTAGAATATATATTTGTCGAAGATTGATATCATAGGCCAACAAATACTGCCCAGGTAAATGTTTGCAAATAAAAGGAATTTTTTTATGTTGAGTATTAAAAATAAAAATAACTAGGCTCATGGTTTTATACATTTTCCTAAACCCTAAGGTAGACCTTCCATAAAAGAAGTCGTATTTTTTAATTTACTAAGTTATTCTTACTATTTATATTAATGAATTAAAAATAAAAATCACAATATAAGTGACAGATTTTTCATTTTTTGTGGCTATTTCTATACTTGGTCTATTTTTTTTTCAATTAGATTTCTGGACTTCAACGAGCCCATAGTTGAAATATCACGTTTGTCTAGTCAAATCAAAGAACTGAAATCGTGAATTTGACCACTAAAATCAGAGAATTGAGTTCATGCATAAGCTCTTAATGGGATTTGTAAAATCAAGCATTATTTTATTTTATAAACATTTTTGGGTTAGTTTGAATTGAAATTTTAAACCTGCTCCTAAGGATTTGACTGGCCTAATTCCATTTTTTATATTTGAATGCTGAAAATTCAGTAATTAAATTCTTGGATTTGACAAGTTAACCTGATTTTTTTAATAAGACCAGTAAACCTGATTATTGAAATCTTGTAATTTTCGACCATTCAAACCGAGAAGTGAACTCTTTGGTTGATATTCAATTGCCTAGTTTTCAGTACTTTATAATTCTATAAAGGAGAGAGTTAAGCGCCTCAGCGTACTTTATAAAAAAAGCGCCTCGGCGTATTTCTCTGTCCTAAGAACTTCTGTAATTATTTAATTTATTTCTTTTAATGCAAAAACAGTATAGAAACTATTAATAATTTTATTAATTTTTGTCATAGATTCATATTATATTGATATACCCATTAATGACAATCGCATGAGACAACTAATGAAAACTGCATGAATCATATCATGGTTGTAATAATTGCAGATTTTCAGACTATATAATATATGTGCGGAACTGATATAATTTTCAAAATTGTAGCTTAAACTCATATTTTGTTTTCTTCCAAATAAAGTAATTTTGAGCTTTGAATGATAAGATAGTGGTGGAAACTAAAAAGAAACTGTGAAAGACTGCTAGGACAGTTGGCCACACACAATTAAGGGAGAGATCTCAAGTTCGAGCCCGGCTTGTCGGAGTTCTTTCTTAAAAAAGAACGGAAAATTCATGTCAGAAGAAACCAACTTTTTAGTTTTTGTTTTCATTTCTCACCTACTAAATAATGGCAATAGCACTCGGCCTAAAAAGATAAACAAACTGGACAAGCTTTCTACTTACTTTCTAAAAAAATGAGTAATAAAATGAATTCAATATATTTAAAGAATGAATTATTGCTGTCTTTTATTTGACCGATTTCTATATATTTTCTATATACTGTTTTCATTTTTTTAAATATGTATTGTTTACCGAATAAATTTTTATATACTGTTTATTGTCAGTTTATATGTTTTTATATACTATTTTCATTTTTTTTTCAAATATATATTATTTTACTGAATGGATTTTTTATATACTGTTTGTTTTCAGTATATATGTTTTTTCAGTTCTTATATACTGTCGCTACAGGGTCGCTACAGTCCGCCACGCAGTATTAGCTCCCAAAAATAAAATAAATATATTGACTAGGCAGCAGTATTAGAGTCTACACTAATTCAATAAGTTAAATATTGACTAGGCAAATTCACGGAATCCTTTCTCTTTACACCATATCAATAAAAAATAAAATAAAATAAAATAAATTTCTTGACTAGGAAAATTCGTGGAACCATTTCTCCTCTGACTCCTACTTCCCCTCTAGTCACTAGTGAAATAAAGAACTCAATCCAATCCAATTCAAAATACAGTTCGAGTTTTTCTTATCTGAAATGAAATCTAACGATAGATGCGAGATCTCCCGATTATCAAATGATATTCTTTCTCATGTGATCTCACTTACTTCCCCTAAAGATGCAAGCCGCTTCCAAGTCATTTCTCCTGCGTTTAAAAGTGCTTCAAATTCAGATGCTGTTTGGGAGCGGTTCATTCCTTCGGATATCATTTCCCGTTTCGTTGACCCTCTGCCTGTTTTCTATTCAAAGAAAGAGCTCTTCTTCCACCTGAGTGACCATGATGCTCTCATAGATGATGGAACCATGGTATTTTTAATTTTTCTCATCATTAAAAGTAATTAATATTCAATTATTTAATATCAATATTTGTTAGCAATTGAATCAATTATGTTGTCATATTTGCTTGATTGATCTGTGTCCATTTTCACAATAATTAGACTTTCAGATTAGATAGAAAGACCGGAGCCAAAATTTACATGGTACGAGCTAAAAATATAGCTATTGCCTGGGCCGATACACAATACTGGCAAAGGGTTCCTTCCCATGATTCCAGGTATACCGTTTTTATCATCCAAACAACGATAAATAAATGAAACTGGTTACACTTACACCTTTAAATGATTTTATGAGCTTACAAAATATTTTTTTCCCATTCATTCTCTCTCCATCTTATAGGTACTTTTCAATAATAGACTTTTCAGGTTTTCATAAATTTATAAATGATTTCTCAAAAATAAAGCTCCGTATATTGATAAGGATTGTTCAAATGGGACGAGAATAAATGAAATTTACAAAAATGAATAACTAATCCCTTTTTCTTTTCTTCTATGCATTCTAAGGTTTGGGGAGGTAGCCACCCTTCTTTTAGTATGGTGGTTGCGAATAAGTCACACCTTCAACATAAAGGAGCTCTCTCCTGAAACCATGTATGCTTCCTATCTTGTATTCAAGCTAGAAGATGACTCGGATGGACTGGACGATCCACAACAAACCTTTGTCACAGTCGGAAATTACCAGGCAAGACACAATGTCTGTCTGCAACCAGAAGACGACGAGATGCTTCCAGAGACAATTGGAAACATAAGATTTCCGAAAGAAAGGCAAAATGGATGGATGGAAATGGAGCTAGGAAAGTTTTATGTTGACAAGGGTGAGAGTGGTGAAGTCTCTACGGGACTAGAGGAGATCTCAAAATTGTATTCGAAGAGAGGTTTGATTGTTGAAGGCATTGAGATAAGGCCTAAGGAGATTGATCATTAATCGTTTGGTTTTTTTTTATTTTTTAGAAAATTTGAAGAGAGTTTATGTTATTCCCCTTCCACATGTAAAACTTTTTTCCATATATTGTTGAGATATTTGCAATCCTGTATATATATACAAAATAAACAAAAACTATGGAAAACTCCAAAAAAAAAAAAAAAATCTGGTAGAAAAAAGACTCGGCACGAGAATTTTGTGAGTAAAAAAAGAGGCCCAAACAGGTAAAATAAAAAACATCGCAAGACAGAAAAAATTCGTCCGTCCAAATCTCTTCATCTTTTTATGTAAATCGCCGCCGCCATAAAGAGGCTTGCCGCCTCAGTTTTTTTCTCTCCAAGTCAAAAGTACCTTCTCTTAGACAAAAACCGCCACCTAGCTTTGTCTAGTGTTCTGTCTCTCCGACCATCTCTCCACCTCTATCTCTCCTCTGAATACCAATACTCCCTCATTGATATGCTTCACTAAACCTAATTCATCCTACTACTTCAATTAATATCGAACCACCTCTCATTTCTTCTTTAAAAGCTCTACGACATCACTCCATATCACAAACATAAAGACCGTACGTTGAGAGTTGCTTTGAATTTAAATCCCCTCCTTCCTGATACAAATTATTCACCATTAATTCAAGTGAGGTGGGAAATGATTAATCGTTTGTTGACACATAATTTTCTTTTCACTATTCAAAAAAAGAATTTTCTTTTTCATCCGTTGTAACACAAGAATTTGGAGATTCAGATCAGCGCCATAAGGTGACAGACACACACACACACACACTATCAGTGAGGTTAGTGAAGTCTCTATGGGACTAGAGGAGATCTCAGTTAGCACATGGAGTAGTTACATCAAGATCCTTTTTTTTTTGTATTTCTTTCATTTCTCTCCAGACATTCATTTTAATACAACACAACTGCTTTACATTTTAATTAACGTAGTTTGTGCATATGATTCCAAAGTCTATCACATTATTTCAAAAAACATAATTTTTTATTTTTCTGATAGTTATTGATGTCGTTGTATTAATATTTTCTGAATGTACCTGGTTCGAGTTTGTTGCGTATATTTTGTGATTAGGTGGGTATTGTTGGCTCTTTATGATATGGAAAGAGAGATGCTGGAGAATTTTCGAGGGAAAGCAAATGACAAGCTCACAAGTTCTAAGAGCCATCAATTTTGAGCTACATATTTGGAGACAATGCATGTAATTATTTTTTATCTGGATTAGGTTTTGGGTACTTATGTCAAGCTCTGATATGAGATCTTTTCTATATCAAATTTTTTCTTTTTTTCAATTTCCTTTCCTATTTCTTTTCCTAATTATTTTGTTTCTTTCTTTTTATTTTTTCGTTAGTTAGTTTTTATTCTTGTATCAGCTCCTCAAAACTTTATTATTAAATTATCAACAGGAACTTTCAGGCCAGACCTGAATCCTGATTTTCAAAAAAAAAATAAAAAAAAATATTGGCTCTTTACTGAACATTATTGAAATAAAATAAAACTGTCCCTGTTGGAGTCTTCCATTCTACAACTTTTTTTTTATACTCTTCTGTTTTTCCACTATTCACTTATTACATTAGTTCTCATCTAGATGGTAGTCTTCATCCTTGAGCCTACCAGCTATTGACTAACAAGCAATTTTTTGAAGATATTTGTTCATGTGTGGATAATTGATTTTAGGCTCACTAAAATATTATGATGTTTTAATTATTAAGTAAGTCACTATAACATTATTTGGAGTATAAATACAAAAAATCATAATATTATACGGGGTAATATAAAATAATTATACCATAGGATTGTGTAAATACAAAAATCATGACATCATATGGGTGTATAATATAAATATCATGGCATTATAGGATTCAATGATGATGTATCTGATGTTTTTTTGGAGAAATGAGGGCAAGTTATAATATTCTTTTTTCTTTTTATTGTACTTTGGTGTGACTAGTTGTAAATACAACTGCTTTATTTAATATAAACAATAATAAACGACCATATATTGCATATTCTCAAAAAAAAAAAATTAGGATATTAAATATTAATTTCAATTGAATTTATTAGAGTAGAAAATGAAATAAATGATTAGAATACAACATCACGAAGTATATAGTTGGGTTGAATTTGAGTTTTTAATTTCAATCCCCAACTCAACCCAAACCATCGAAACTTAGGACTGATTCAACAGCTTTGAACTCACAAAACACTGAGTCGGATTAGATTCATTAAATTTAGTGGATTATTCAAAAACAATACACTTTTTTGGAAGTATAATTGGATGAGACAGAGATTGCAAGCTACTTTCTCAAATCTATTTTCTTTTATCAATAATCAACAAAACATCTCTGTAAATGACGCTTTCGCAATTCAAGACTAGACCACATTACTCAACTTACCTCTTTCCAACATGGCTACAAGAGAGCTGGATGAATTGATCAACCTTTTGGAGGAATGGACTTCAACAACTCTAACAGTTACCGAATTGATAGTGTCTTGGTCCTTAACAAATGATAAAAATTTCAATGCCAACTCATTTACAACATTCTGATTATATATCCTAAATACAAAACGAGCTACAATTACATTTGGAAGATTAAGATGCCGCCTAAGATTAAAATATTTATTTGGAGATTTGATCGAGATATTTTGCCGACTATTGATCAGCTACGCAAACGGGGATCTATTTTGCCGAATGTGTTTTTGCTTTGCCTGGCCGATGCAGAATGCACAAAACATCTGTTTCAGGAATGTTTTTTCACATATCAACTATTCTCTTTGATGGAACTAGATAATACAAATACCATACACACTCTCAATATGAAGGAGACCCCAAATTACAGATGGCTGCCACATATTTTTGGTTGTGGAAGGAGCGTTGTGCACGAATGTTTAGAAATGAAGCTTCTAATGTCATGACGATCACCGAATTCATCAAGGTTGATATTACTCTTTGGGAAAATCTGCTTTAGACTAATTTGTTTACGAAATTTTTAGTCTTCTTTATTCCTTTTTAATTTTACTTATTAAATTATTGTAAGGCCAATTCTCTTGGCATTCCATTATTTTAACGAATTAAGTTTTCTCTTTAATTAATATAATTACAGATGCCCAATTATAACCTGGGGTCTATTATTAAAAAAAATTATAATTTACTAAGAAATCACGCTTCTTCTTCTTCATTTATAGCCTTATTACAATTTATATGTCCACATAAAGTCTATGCATTATGACAAAGCATGCTATCTCAGGCAAGCAAGCAGTAAAACACCTAATCAACTTTCGGAAAAATTCAAATTCGAATCAATTCAAGTTCGAATCACGACGAACGCATTTAGCTTAGCTCATTTTTTCCAAAGGTAAGTTTCTTCGGTCGCATTTCTTGCGCATTGGCAATTAGTGATTTTATTTTAAAATTTACACGAATAAAATATTATATTTGCATGTTATTTTATCTTTTTTATATGCTATTTTGTTCAATTTATATATTGCTTTTATGATATTTTTTTTATTATATACTATTTTTATTTATATATTGTGTTCAACAGTATAACATCGATAAAACAACATACAGTAACTGAACAATATATAGTTCTAATATAAATTGTAGACATGGATTGATATGTGGGCTTAGTTAGCATATTATATAACTATTAACTAAATTAAGCCGTCCCTGTGCAGTAGCACGCTCGCATTACCAAGTCCACTTAAAATTCATAAGTTGTTGGCATGACACTATCACATGACAGGAAGTCACACTTCTAAGTGTCATAATTTCTTGGCGTGACTTTACGACATGACAGGGTAACATTTAAAATCGATGACTTGTTGGTATGACTTTGTCTCATGACTGGGTAATAATTAAATTTTCAGGACTTGGACATGCCAAATGCAGAGCACTTTTTCCTAATTCCATTTTCATTCTGAGAAGTGCTCTAAATGTTGAAATATTTAATTCATTTTTTTAAAATAAATTAATGGATAAATGGAGAAAATTCTAGAAGACGAAGATTATGGAATTCTCTCGATCTTCTTTAGTCAAAATAAGATAAGAATGGAATTAATGATCATAGATTTTTTCTTTAGTCAAATTTAGATAAATATGAAAGTTAATGATCATGTGAAGATATTTTACTAGATTAATTTCTAGATGTTTCATGTATGTGCTCTAAATTCACTGAGAGCTTGTTTGGTTTGGGGTTAATCTAGAATAAGAAAAGTAAAGGGAATTGAGTAAAAGAAAGGAAGATAAGATAGTTTTTTTTATTCTTGTTTGGTTTGGATGAGAGAGAAGTGAGGGTAAATGGAGAAAATAATTCAATTAAAATAAAAGTCATGAAATTTTTTTATTTATACTTTTGTTTTGCAAGCTTATATTTTTTTTTTCTCTCTATATTATTCATTTTTGCAATTATATTTATACCAATAAATTTTTTATATATAAATACTTTTGATTATACAATATAACATAATATCATTAATAATCAATTAAATTTTCTATAAATAAATATTCTCAATTTCTAATATAACATACTACCATACAATATCCAAAAAAATTTAACTAATTTATATTTGTTTGGGAGAAACTATAAATATTTTAATTTTTAGTTAACTATATTATCTTCATTTGATTAAATTGAGATAATATTTTCTAATTCTTTTTTTACACCCAAATCAAACAAGAAAAATATTTCCATTTTATACTTAACATGATATTTCCATTTAACTTGATTCCTCTTGTTTCTCTTTCTTTACCCTACCTAACCTTCAAACCAAGCATGATTAAATCATTCTCTTCCCTTTCCTTCTCTCAATCCACTCTCAAACTAAGCAAAGCCTAAATAGAGATTGGGAGGAAAGAATCTCTCTCCCACACACATACACACTCCACCCTTCTCTTTCTCTCACTTTCTTTCCCTTTTCTCTCTGGGTGTGTCTTACACAAAATTTGCTTTCAAAAATGGCATTAGCACTCGTGGGAGGATGTTTTGCTTCCGCCATTATTCCAAATTTGGTCGACAAGTTAACTAACTACCTCGCTTCCAACTTTAACATTCATCAAGACACCAAAGATTTACTTGAAGAACTCACAAGAACCCTCGTGACTATCAAGGCAACATTAGATGTAGTAGAAAGTAGTATGATGAATGCAAACCAGAGCCTGAGCGAATGGCTAAGCAAACTCAAATTAACAGCGTACGAGGCTGAAGATCTTATCGACACCTTTCACGCAAAGGCAATAGAAGCAACTGTTAAGGAAGGAAATAAGGTTAGCAATTTTGCATCCTCCTCCTGTGAAACCATTAAGCTTATGTTGCTTCCAGATGAGGATTTAAAACAACTAACAAAGATAACTGATAAGTTGAAAGCATACTCAAAGGATATCGGAAATTTGATAAATTTGGTTAATTTGTCTAACAAGGATACTATTGAAAAGCAAATGATTTTAGATAGGAGAGAGACTATTTCTCATTTGCCTGATCATATGGAGTTGATTGGTCGAGAGAATGAATTAGGCTATATATTAGATATGGTTTTGGATTCAATTGACAATCCAGCACCTAGTAAGCTGAATGGGGCAAGTAGTAGTAATACTGAGGAAAATAACAGTATTGAGGGGATTATTGTTATTCCAATAGTTGGTTTAGGGGGTGTAGGTAAAACAGCTCTTGCTCAAGTTGTGTACAATAACAAAGAAGTAAAGGAATCTTTTGCTCTTTGCGCATGGGGGTGTTGTTCCGACAATTCTGATATCAAAATGCTTATGCAAAAAATTATCCAAATTTTAGGTGGAAAATTAAAATCAAATTTGTTCTCTTTAGAGCATGTTACAAGAAAATTCATTGGATTAATAAATAGTAGGAAATTTTTACTTGTGATTGATGATGTATCTAAAAGAATAGAAGACCAATGGGATGTCCTATACGCAACCTTATCTTGTGGTGCACCAAGAAGCATAGTAATAATAACCACTCAAAACAGAAAATTTGCTGATAGGGTAGCGACACTAAGTCCTATAGTTTTGGATATTCTAGACTGGAATGAGTTTTTAAAACTCTTTTATCATCACACATTTGGTAATACAACAACAACGAAGGAGAAAAAGGGAATATTAGAACCAATTGCTATATCAATAGCTGGAAAATTGCATGGGCTGCCTCTGGCAGCAAAAATAATTGGAAATTTACTAAGATTTAGAGTAGACGAGAATGAATGGAAAAGAATATCCCAAAGTGAATGGTGGAATATGCCCAGAGCTGCAGATAATATTTTACCTTCAGTAGGCCTTAATTATCAGTACCTAAGTCCTCGCTTAAAACAATGTTTTGCTTATTGTTCCATATTTCCGAAGAATTATTTGTTCCATAAGGATAGATTGGTACAGATGTGGATAGCTCACAATTTCATTCCAATAAGTAATGATGGGGTAAATAGGTTGGAGGACACTGGGAGACAATGGTTTGATGAGCTAGTTGATTATTCATTTTTTCAACCAGCTTGGGACAATAGCAAATATGTCATGCATAACATGATGCGTGATTTGGCAATTGCGGTTTCTACTGACGAATTTTTTCTTCTTAAAGAAGACACAATAAAAATCCCACAAAATGTTCGTCACATTGCAATAGAGACCAATGACCCAGAGGCAATTCGAAAAATACCCGAATTTAAGCAATTGCGCACTATATTATACTTTGTTCATTGCAAAGTTGACGGAATGTATGATGCTATCAACGAAACTTTGTCCAAGTCAAAGAATGTACGTGTGCTAGATTTATCTTACATGCACATGCAAAATAAGAAACCTCCAACAAGTATTCAACACTTGTCCCATATTCGTTTTTTAGATCTTTCTAGCACGGAAATTGAACGATTAAGTACTTCTTCATTTGAGCATTATCATTTGCAGACCCTGTATTTGCAGCAATGTGAATTTAAAGAGCTGCCAAGCAACATTAACAATTTAACTAGCTTACGTCACCTATATGCGAGTGAAAAAACAATTGACCAGATTAACGGAATAGGTAAACTAACAAATCTTCAAGAGCTAAGTACATATAATATTAAAACAACAGACGGACATAGAGTAATAGAACTGAAAGATATGAACGAGATTTCAGGGAATTTAATTATCTGTGGTTGTGAAAATATTATAAGCAAGGAAGAGGCAATGCAAGCAAATATAATGAACAAAAAACACCTTTCTGCTATTGAATTTAAATGGAGTGGACAACAACGAAGAGAATCCAGTATAAACAAGGAGATACTTGAAGGGTTGGAACCACATAAAGGTATAAATGGTTTGATGATAAGAGAGTACATGGCTGTATCCTTCCCGAATTGGGTACTGCTAATTAATAATTTCTCCAATTTAAAATTCTTCTGGATTTATAGTTGTATACAAATAGATTCACTTCCATCTCTCGGGCAGCTCCCCTTCCTAAACTTGCTTAAAATTGAATATGCGCACTCTATAAAATACTTAGGTGATCAATTTTATGGAAACAATCAAATCGTTTTCCCATCATTAAATGAAATAACACTCGACAACATGTCTTGTATTGAGGAATGGTCCGATGTACAAGCTAGGCTATTTGGTCAGAATCTCTCAAAAGTCAATATATTGCAATGCAGAAACCTGAGGAATGCACCCCTTCTCTCCTTAAGCTCATCTCTTAAGGAGTTGAGAATAAATCATACCAACCACTTTACATCTCTATCAAGATGCTTAATTGGGCTAAGCTCCCTACGTTTGTTACACTTAATAGATTGCACTATGGAAATCACTATTGCTTTTTACAAATTAAGATTGCTCGAGCATTTGTGTTTAAGAGATTGCCCACAATTGTATACTGAAGGAACAATACAATCCATTGTCAACTTAAAAAAATTAGAGATTAATAATTGCCCAAATATTTTTAATAGAACCCCTAATGATAGTTTACAAGAACAGAAGAATAAGCGGTTGAAACTTCAAGAAGAGGGCCTAAGATCGCTTAAGCACCTTGATGTAGACCACAACCTCCTTCACCAAAACCATGATCTGATTCTAGGAAAGCTTCCTTCGCTACAATTTCTCCATTATAATCTCTGCGAACTCAATCAATTCACAGTTGACCAAGATGCATGGTTTCGAGGATTAACCTCATTAAAAGAGCTTAGTTTCGGTTCATGTGATTTTGAGCAGGTTCCTGCTTGCCTAACAACCCTCTCCTCCCTGAAGAAACTAAAATTCACATCATGTCGTAACCTAATTTCATTTCCCGACAATGGAATATCATTGTCACTTAGTGAGTTACACATACTTCAATGCTCTCGGGAGTTCAGTCTGCGGTGTCAACCACCTGATGGTGATAATTGGCCAAAGATTTCTCATGTCTTCTATATTAATATTGAGACTAAAACGGTGCAAAATAAGGTACACCACATCCATTTTTATATCCTCATAACTATTTAATTTCAATACTAGCTTATGCACCATAATATTTTCATCTCTTTCTTTTGTTTCCAATAACAGGGTCTAGAGGTGCGCTAATTAAGCAGAAATACCAAACACCTGTGCCATGATTGTGAGCACCAAAGGTATTAAACTAGTCAAGTTTTATGGTATTTAAAAACATATCACTTGATAAAAAGAATTGTAACGAAACTTATGTTTTTCCCGTTTTCGTGTAACAAGTGATATGTTTTCAATTTGATTGGCAGAGAAATCAATACGTATATTTTACTCCAAAGAAAACCAAAATTTCAATACTTCATTGATTGGAAGAAATTCTAAAGATATGTATATACAGATTTGTCCAATTGAAATTGATCTGAACCCGATGTGATCTGAAGAGAACCCCAGTCCACTAATTCGATAAATCTACTTTCTCAGGTTAAATTCTAATCATAACGGATTAAAGAATAAACAGAAAAAACTTACCTAAATTCGACCTATCAAGTTTTGAAGCGATGCATTAGGCAACCAGCGAGTCGTAATTGATTTGTTCCATCGAATCTTCATGTGGAATTTGGAGAGTTGAGAAGATGGTGGTGGCAGGTATATAGCTATTTATGAGTTGATTAATTCGGTCTGTCACAATTCTCTTTTTGGGCCAAACGTTTTGGATAGGTAGAAAATCAGGCCCAATTTAAACCCAAAATTTTAAGCTTCTTTTTCATTTTATTTTTTCATATTTCTAATTTTATGTTAATTGTAAATAGATGTATAATATTCAGGATTGTTTTTTCTGCGTATCATCCACAGTGCTGATAAAGTGATCACACACAATCCATTACACATCATACCATTCCGAGTTAAAAATCAAAATAATTGAACCGAATATTGACCACTCTTATTTTCTGTCTCACAATGCCAACTGTGTTTATCCATGAATAACTTCCTTGACTTCAGTCTGTTGGGACTTACAAAATTTAGAAAACAAAATGTAGTATTTAATTGTTCTTTAGACGGAAATCCTTTTGATGCATCTTCACGTTCTTGACCATTTTGTTCCGCAGACTTGACGTCCCGTCAGAGGTGACGAAAGGGTGTTTCTTAAAAAGGCGTATGTACAATTATTTTAACTTGTTTGCTGTTTTCTTTTTCAAATTACAGATTACTATGTAATATTCAGTACAATTATATAACATTCTTTTTTCATATAACAGTGTGTATAATGCCGAGTTCAAAGCCGAGGGATTCAGAAGGCTGACAAAGCCGAGTTCAAAGAATGCCTTAATTTGACGTGGAAGCAACCTTATATTCTTCGTCTTGCCTTTTCGGCCAGCATTGGCGGTCTGCTTTTTGGCTATGATACTGGTAAATCATAAAAACCTACTGCTGTCTCCTTGATTTTTCAAGTTTCGTCTAGAAAATATATCACACACATAATTTGTAGAAAAGTATTGAAGAAATTATAACTATAAAATATTAATTTGTAGGGGTTATTTCGGGAGCTCTTCTCTATATTAGAGATGATTTCAAGGCGGTTGAGAAAAGTACCGTTCTCCAGGTCCGCGTCATAAAATAATTAAAATATTCAAATTTCACATATTTTATTGCCTAAAAAAGTTTCATATATTTAACTATCAAATTAATTAAAATGTTCGAATTTCGATTAATTAACAGGAAACGATTGTCAGTATGGCAGTCGCTGGAGCCATAATTGGAGCTGCACTTGGTGGGTGGATGAACGACCGATTTGGAAGAAAACTATCGATACTTATTGCCGATGTTTTGTTCTTTATCGGTGCAATTATCATGGCTGCGGCTCCTATTCCCGGGATCATCATCTTAGGAAGAATCTTTGTGGGTCTTGGAGTAGGTAAGTATATTATGATTTTGGTGAATTTTGTTCATTTCTACTTCAGCCGATTCGATAAGTTCTCTGTAGTTTCAGACTTTTTTATCTCCTATTTACAGAAGAATATATGTAACATATCTTACTAATTGTTTCCAATAGGCATGGCTTCTATGACTGCTCCATTATACATATCGGAGGCATCTCCGGCAAGAATCCGAGGAGCACTTGTCAGCATGAACGGATTGTTGATCACCGGCGGCCAGTTCTTGTCTTATCTCATTAACTTGGCTTTCACCAGGGCAAGTTCAAACTTTACTACTAAATTTATAATATAGTTGTAACTTTCTATTTCAAACTCAAAATCAAACGATATTTTTTTTTGCGTAGACAAATGGAACATGGCGGTGGATGCTTGGTGTTGCCGGACTTCCAGCCTTGGTGCAGTTTTTGCTCATGCTTTCCCTCCCAGAGTCACCAAGATGGCTCTACAGAAGGGTACTTTCAGGAAAAAAAACATTATCAGCTCAACATTATTATTATTATCCAAAATCGTTTTTACCAGTTAAATTTAGTGACATTGAAAGATGTGAAATCAAACCATTAACTAGATATAATTTCTTGGCGTGACTTTACCACATGACAGGGTAACATTTAAAATCGATGACTTGTTGGTATGACTTTGTCTCATGACTGGGTAATAATTAAATTTTCAGGACTTGGACATGCCAAATGCAGAGCACTTTTTCCTAATTCCATTTTCATTCTGAGAAGTGCTCTAAATGTTGAAATATTTAATTCATTTTTCTAAAATAAATTAATGGATAAATGGAGAAAATTCTAGAAGACGAAGATTATGGAATTCTCTCGATCTTCTTTAGTCAAAATAAGATAAGAATGGAATTAATGATCATAGATTTTTTCTTTAGTCAAATTTAGATAAATATGAAAGTTAATGATCATGTGAAGATATTTTACTAGATTAATTTCTAGATGTTTCATGTATGTGCTCTAAATTCACTGAGAGCTTCTTTGGTTTGAGGTTAATCTAGAATAAGGAAAGTAAAGGGAATTGAGTAAAAGAAAGGAAGATAAGATAGTTTTTTTTATTCTTGCTTGGTTTGGATGAGAGAGAAGTGAGGGTAAATGGAGAAAATAATTCAATTAAAATAAAAGTCCTGAAATTTTTTTATTTATACTTTTGTTTTGCAAGCTTATATTTTTTTTTCTCTCTATATTATTCATTTTTGCAATTATATTTATACGAATAAATTTTTTATATATAAATACTTTTGATTATACAATATAACATAATATCATTAATAATCAATTAAATTTTCTATAAATAAATATTCTCAATTTCTAATATAACATACTACCATACAATATCCAAAAAAATTTAACTAATTTATATTTGTTTGGGAGAAACTATAAATATTTTAATTTTTAGTTAACTATATTATCTTCATTTAATTAAATTGAGATAATATTTTCTAATTCTTTTTTTACACCCAAATCAAACAAGAAAAATATCTTCATTTTATACTTAACATGACATCTTCATTTAACTTAATTCCTCTTGTTTCTCTCTCTTTACCCTACCTAACCTTCAAACCAAGCATGATTAAATCATTCTCTTCCCTTTCCTTCTCTCAATCCACTCTCAAACTAAGCAAAGCCTAAATAGAGATTGGGAGGAAAGAATCTCTCTCCCACACACATACACACTCCACCCTTCTCTTTCTCTCACTTTCTTTCCCTTTTCTCTCTGGGTGTGTCTTACACAAAATTTGCTTTCAAAAATGGCATTAGCACTCGTGGGAGGATGTTTTGCTTCCGCCATTATTCCAAATTTGGTCGACAAGTCAACTAACTACCTCGCTTCCAACTTTAACATTCATCAAGACACCAAAGATTTACTTGAAGAACTCACAAGAACCCTCGTGACTATCAAGGCAACATTAGATGTAGTAGAAAGTAGTATGATGAATGCAAACCAGAGCCTGAGCGAATGGCTAAGCAAACTCAAATTAACAGCGTACGAGGCTGAAGATCTTATCGACACCTTTCACGCAAAGGCAATAGAAGCAACTGTTAAGGAAGGAAATAAGGTTAGCAATTTTGCATCCTCCTCCTGTGAAACCATTAAGCTTATGTTGCTTCCAGATGAGGATTTAAAACAACTAACAAAGATAACTGATAAGTTGAAAGCATACTCAAAGGATATCGGAAATTTGATAAATTTGGTTAATTTGTCTAACAAGGATACTATTGAAAAGCAAATGATTTTAGATAGGAGAGAGACTATTTCTCATTTGCCTGATCATATGGAGCTGATTGGTCGAGAGAATGAATTAGGCTATATATTAGATATGGTTTTGGATTCAATTGACAATCCAGCACCTAGTAAGCTGAATGGGGCAAGTAGTAGTAATACTGAGGAAAATAACAGTATTGAGGGGATTATTGTTATTCCAATAGTTGGTTTAGGGGGTGTAGGTAAAACAGCTCTTGCTCAAGTTGTGTACAATAACAAAGAAGTAAAGGAATCTTTTGCTCTTTGCGCATGGGGGTGTTGTTCCGACAATTCTGATATCAAAATGCTTATGCAAAAAATTATCCAAATTTTAGGTGGAAAATTAAAATCAAATTTGTTCTCTTTAGAGTATCTTACCAGAAAGCTCATTGGAATAATAAATGGTAGGAAAGTTTTGCTTGTGATTGATGATGTATCTAAAAGAATAGAAGACCAATGGGATGCCCTATACGCAACCTTAACTTGTGGTGCACCAAGAAGCATAATAATAATAACCACTCAAAACAGAAAATTTGCTGATAGGGTAGCGACACTAAGTCCTGTAGTTTTGGATATTCTAGACTGGAATGAGTTTTTAAAACTCTTTTATCATCACACATTTGTTAATACAACAACAATGAAGGAGCAAAAGGGAATATTAGAACCAATTGCTATATCAGTAGCTGGAAAATTGCATGGGCTGCCTCTGGCAGCAAAAATAATTGGAAATTTACTAAGATTTAGAGTAGACGAGAATGAATGGAAAAGAATATCCCAAAGTGAATGGTGGAATATGCCCAGAGCCGCAGATAATATTTTACCTTCAGTAGGCCTTAATTATCAGTACCTAAGTCCTCATTTAAAACAATGTTTTGCTTATTGTTCCATATTTCCGAAGAATTATTTGTTCCATAAGGATAGATTGGTACAGATGTGGATAGCTCACAATTTCATTCCAATAAGTAATGATTAGGTAAATAGGTTGGAGGATACTGGGAGACAATGGTTTGATGAGTTAGTTGATTATTCATTTTTTCAACCAGCTTGGGATAATAGTAAATATGTCATGCATAACATGATGCGTGATTTGGCAGTTGCAGTTTCCACTGAGGAATGTTTTCTACTTAAAGAAGACACAATAAAGATCCCACAAAATGTTCGTCACCTAGCAATAGAGACCAACGATCCCGACGCAATATGGAAAATAACTGAACTTAAGCAATTACGCACTATTTTGTACTTTGGACATTGCAAAGTTGATGGAATGTATGATGCTATCAACGAAACTTTGTCCAAGTCAATGAATGTACGTGTGCTAGATTTATCTTATATGCATATGCAAAATAGGAAACCACCAGCAAATATTCAACACTTGTCCCATATTCGTTTTTTAGATCTTTCTAGCACGGGAATTGAACTATTAAGTAGTTCGTTTGAACATTATCATTTGCAGACCATGTACCTGCAGGAATGTGAATTCAAAGAGTTACCAAGTAATATTAACAATTTAATTAATTTGCGTCATATTTACGCGAGTGCCAAAACAATTGCCCTGATTAACGGAATAGGTAAACTAACTAATCTTGTAGAGCTAAATGATTATTCTATTGGAGAAACAGAGGGACATACAGTAATAGAACTGAAAGATATGAATAAGATTTCAGGAAACATAACTGTTCATTGTTGTGAAAATATTACAAGCAAAGAAGAGGCAATGCAAGCAAAGCTAACGCACAAAAAGCACCTTTCTTTACTCGAACTTAAATGGAAGACACCACGAAGAGAATCCGATAAAGATAAAGAGATATTGGAAGGGTTGGAACCACATAAAGGTATAACCGATTTGATAATAAATGGCTACGTGGCCGCATCCTTCCCGAATTGGGTGATGTTAATTAATAATTTCTCAAATTTAAAATATTTCTTTCTTTGGGGGTGTCTACACATAGATTCACTTCCATCTCTTGGGGAGCTTCCTTTTCTAAGTGTGCTTATAATTGAATATGCACACTCTATAAGGTATTTAGGTGATCAATTTTATGGAAACACTCAAATAGTTTTTCCATCATTGAATGAATTAACACTCCACGAGATGTCATGTTTCAAAGAATGGTCTAATGTGCCAGTAAGGCCATTTGGTCGGAATCTCACAAAAGTCAATATATACCAATGCCAAAACCTGAGGAATGCACCCCTTCTCTCCTTTAGCTCATCTCTCAAGGAATTGAGAGTACATTCCGCCTACCACTTTACTTCTCTATCAAGATGCTTAAATGGACTTATATCCCTCAGTGTGTTAGACTTAACAGGCTGCTATATGGAGATCACCCTTGCTTTTTACAGCTTAATAATGCTCGAACATTTGGTTTTAAAAGATTGCCCACGACTGTATACTGAAGGAACAATACAATCCATTGTCAACTTAAAAAATTTAGAGATTAAAAATTGTCCAAATATTTTTAGTAGATCAGCAACAGATCATTTGCAAGAACGAAAGAATAAGCGGTTTAAACTTCATGAAGAAGGCCTAAGATCGCTTAAGAACCTAGATGTAGACCACAACCTCCTTTATGAAAACCCTGATCTCATTCTAGGAAAGCTTCCTTCACTACAATTTCTCCATTATAAACTCTGCGAACTCAACCAATACACAGTTGAGCAAGATGCATGGTTTCGAGGATTAACCTCATTAAAAGAGCTTAATTTCATTTCATGTGATTTTAAGCAGGTTCCTGCTTGCCTAACAGCCCTCCCCTCCCTGAAGAAACTAAAATTCACATCATGCCATAACCTAATTTCAATTCCCGACAATGGAATACCATTGTCACTTAGTGAGTTACGCATACTTCAATGCCCTCTGGAGTTCAATCGTCGTTGTCAACCACCGGATGGTGATGATTGGCCAAAGATTTCTCATGTCTCCTATATTAATATTGATACTAAAACGGTGCAACATAAGGTACTTTACATCCATTCTTATATCCCATTACTATTTAATTTCGATACTACCTTATGCACAATAATATTTTCATCTCTTGTTTTGTTTGTACTAACAGGGTCGAGAAGTGCGCTAATTAACAAGAAATACCAAACTCCTATGTCATGATTGTCACACCAGGTATTCAAATAGTCTTGTGTAATTTTTGAAAACATGACACTTGTTAAGAAGAATCATAACAAACATATGTTTTTTCAGTTTTCGTTTAACGAATGATATGTTTTCAACTTGATTGCGCAGAGAAGCTTAATCAATATGTATACATGTTATTTATTTTATTCCAAAGAAAATCAAGATTTCAATATTTCATTGATTTGAAGAAATTCTAAAGAATCTAAATGTGTATTTGTGCATACAGATTTGTCCAATTGAAATTGATCTGAACCCGATTTGATCTGAAGAGAACCCCGGTCCACTAATTTGATAAATCTACTTTCTCAGGTAAATTCTAATGATCATAACGTATTAAAGAATAAGAAATGAAGAATAAACAGAAAAAAAAAAAACTCACCTAAATTGGACATATCAAATTTTGAAACGATGTATGAGGTAGCCAACGAGTCGTAATTGATTGAGTTCCATCGAATCTTCATTTGGAATTTGGAGAGTTGAAAAGATGGTGGTGGCAGGTTTATAGCTATTTATGAGTTGATTAATTGGATCTGTCACAATTCTCTTTTTGGGCCAAAAGTTTTGGATAGGTAGAAAATATGGCCCAATTTAAACCCATAATCTTAAGCTTCTTTTTCATTTTATTTTTTAATATTTTAATTTATGTTAATTGTAGATAGATATATAATATTCAGGATTGTTTTTTTGCGTATCACCCATAGTGCTGATAAAGTGATAAGACACGACAATCCATTCATTACACATCATACCATTCCGAGTTAAAAATCAAAATAATTGAACCGAATATTGACCACTCTTATTTTCTGTCTCACAATGCTAACTGTGTTTATCCATGTATACCTTCCTTGACTTTCAGTCAGTTAGGACTTGCCAAATTTATAAAACAAAATGTAGTATTTAATTGTTCTTTAGACTGAAATCCTTTTCATGCATCTTCACATTCTTGACCATTTTGTTCTGCAGACTTGGCATCCCGTCAGAGCCGACGAAAGGGTGGTGTCTAAAAAGACGTATGTATAGTTACTTTAACTTGTTTGCTAATTCCCTTTTCAAATTGCAGATTTTGATATATTTATTTTTCAGTACATTTATATAACATTATTTGCATATATCAGTGTGTATAATTTGAGGTCCCAAAAATGGTGGAAGGAGGGATTCAGAAGGCTGACAAAGCCGAGTTCAAAGAATGCCTTAATTTGACATGGAAGCAACCTTATATTCTTCATCTTGCCTTTTCAGCGGGTATTGGGTATTGGCGGTCTGCTTTTCGGCTATGATACTGGTAAATCATAAAAACCTACTGCTGTCTCCTTAATTTTTCAATTTTCTTCTAGAAAATATATCACACACACAATAAGTAGAAAAAGTAGTGAAGAAATTATAACTATAAAATATTAATTTGTAGGAGTTATTCCGGGCACTCTTCTTTATATCAGAGATGATTTCAAGGCAGTGGAGAAAAGTACCGTTCTCCAGGTGCGCATCATAATATCCTATGATAATCAAAATTTAAATTTCATATATTTAACTATCAAATTAATTAAAATGTTCGAATTTCGGTTAATTAACAGGAAACGATTGTCAGTATGGCAGTCACTGGAGCCATAATTGTGGCTGCACTTGGTGGGTGGATGAACAACCGATTTGGAAGAAAACTATCGATACTTATTGCTGATGTTTTGTTCTTTATTGGTGCAATTATCATGGCTTAGGAAGAATCTTTGTGGGTCTTGGAGTAGGTAAGTATATTATGATTTTTGTGAATTTGTTCATTTTTACTTCAACCGATTCGATAAGTTCTCTGTAATTTCAGACTTTTTTAACTCCTATTTACATATCTTAATAATTGAGTTAGTTACTTCCAATAGTCATGGCTTCTATGACTGCTCCATTATACATCTCGGAGGTATCTCTGGCAAGAATCCGAGGTGCACTTGTCAGCATGAACGGATTGTTGATCACTGGCGGCCAGTTCTTGTCTTATCTCATTAACTTGGCTTTCACCAGGGTAAGTTCAAACTTCGCTACTAAATTTAAAATATAGTTTTAACTTTCTATTTAATACTCAAAATCAAACGATACTTTTTTGCATAGACAAATGGGACATGGCGCTGGATGCTTGGTGTTGCCGGACTTCCGGCCTTGATGCAGTTTTTGCTCATGCTTTCCCTCCCAGAATCGCCAAGGTGGCTCTACAGAAGGGTAATTTCAGAAAGAAAAAAAAAATGTCACATTATCATTATTGTTATACAAATCATTTTTACCATTGAATTTTCGTGGACATTGAAAAATCTGAGATCAAACCATTAACTAACTAGATATAATTTCTTTGAGCAGGACAGGAAAGAGGAAGCAGAGGAAATCTTGCGGAAAATCTACCCAGCTGAGGAGCTGGACAATGAAATCGAAGTGCTTCGCCAGTCGGTTGAAGAAGAGATTGCCGTTGAAGGGGCCATTGGATAGGATGGTTTTTTTGGCAAGATTAAGAAGGCATTGAGCAATAAGGTTGTTCGTCGTGGTTTGGCTGCAGGTACTGATAAAATAAATTAAAGAAATTAAACTATATTTTTGATAATTTTTCGTCATAAAAGTATAATCTAATAAAATGATTCAGTAATTGAGTTTGATACTATTGATTGTAGGCATCCTTTGCCAGGTCGTGCAACAATTTGTCGGCATAAAGTCAGTCATGTATTATAGCCCTACAATTGTCCAGCTCGCCGGTTTTGCCTCAAATAGCACTGTCTTGGCCCTTTCTCTTATCATTAGTGGGCTCAATGCGGTTGGGTCAATTGTCAGCATGTTCTTCGTCGATAGGTAATAAAAAAGTTGATATTTTAAGATTATAACTGATTGTCTATCAATTATGTTAATACTACTGATAATTGAAAATATTAAAAGAGTCCACAATTGAAAGAAAAATGTTGTATCTCATTATCTACATGAATTATCAATAGGTTGGAAGGAGGAAACTGATGCTAATCAGTTTGGTCGGAATTATAGTGTGCCTCGGGTTATTGACCGGCATTTTCTATGCCGCGTCGACTCATTCACCACTCGTCAGCGCGGATGAAACCAAGTTCTTTGGAAATGCGACTTGTCCAGATTTTACAGTCACATCCAAATGGAAGTGTGTTGATTGCCTGAAGGCGGCTGCTGAGAGTGCAGCTACTGCACCAGTACTCCAAATAAGGTTAGCCATCCAAATATCATTTAAAAATAATGCGAAGGATTTTGGTTATATGTCAATTTTTGTCTCTCTTTACACATATTACATATTGTACATTACAAATTTTAGAAAATGATTGGATTATCATGCATGTACAACTCATTTTTTTGTTCTTACCATGTATATTTTCTTACCTTATTTAGCTTCAACCGGGTGCATGTTTGGCGACAACTGATTTCTCAAAGGCCACATGTCATGCAAACCGTCGTGAATGGTACACTCAAGGTTGCCCAAGCAACTTCGGTTGGCTTCCCCTGGTTGTCCTCTTCGGTTCCGTGGAACTTGTGGTTGAATGGTAGCTGTTTCAAACTGGGTTTCCAATCTGGTCGTCAGCCAGAGTTTCCTTAGCATGACCGAGGCTCTAGGCACCGCCGCGACTTTCCTTTTCTTTGGATGTGTGTCTTTGGTGGCTTTAGTTTTGATTTATTTTATCATGCCGGAGACAAAGGGGTTACAATTTGAAGGGCCTGGAAAACCAAGTGACCTTCTGTACCGCCGGCTTAAATGGTGTATTATCGACCTTTTTCTCAAAGAGGAATTATGTATATATGAAAGTCTTGTGTATCATATTTCTTGGAGAGGAGTTATTATTTGGTATGTAACGGATTTATTACAATGCTACAAGTTGTTGGGGTTATTTTGTTATTGTTCTTAAGTCTTTCATTTCCTTCAAATTTCTTTCGTGTAATTCAAGTAGTATCAAATGCAAAAGAAAATGAAAATAGTATACAATATATAAAAAGGAAGTATCATATGTATACATAAACAAGTCTATTAAATTTTTTTAATATAACATGACGGAGTATGGAAGTACATATTCCAATAAGGGGCTTAATACACACCACCAGTTTATTTGTTATCAGCATTTTCGAAATTCAAAGAGGTATAACATAATTACAAAAAGATATATTGATATACAAAAAAAAATAGAATGAACATATAAAAAATATGATATGAAAAAATAAGAAAATATATATTGTCATTCATATAAAAATTTATAATATTAAAAAAGTATAATGGATAACTGGAGAGGTATAAAAATATGATGAGCGATATTCAAGAAATATTTAAGCAGATGATGCGGATATTTTTCCTTTGAACAAAAAAAAAATATTGAGAAACAAATTAAAATGTAAAAATAAAGAACTCCCATATCAATAGTACAAAACCAAAGCTTACTAACTAAGATGGTAAAATACATTTGAACTCTGAAAGAGATCCTAATTTTGAGTCTCAGTCTAGATTTGAAAAGCAATCTTTATAGCACATTAGCACAACTGATAATCTGATATTTAACAAAGTCTCTTATTTCACTGTGGCGGAGCTTGCCTCTATTTATTGGGGAACCAAAAAAATTCTCTTTACTAATTTATACTGTACAAAATACTTGAGAGAGAATCAAACACCTAGAAATACATATATTTCAAAAAAATTCTGCACTAAAATACTATTGATATATATTATTCTGTCAAAATTTTAGAGGAGATGGCATATCTTCGGTCTCTATAAAGCTATGCCACTGCCTCCATTGATAGATTTCAGAGTTATAAAAACAATAACACTAGTGCATAAATTATCCTACCAGCATAGCACAAATCAAAGACTTAACTGGCCCATTTAACCCAAATATAAATTGGAATAAAGCCCACTATTAACCTTTCTTACTCTTATCTTCTCTTTTATTTTTCTCAACTCTCCAAAAACCCAAACAAAGATGAAACTCAATTTATTATATTTTTTCTTTATTGAAAAAGGTGTGCTAAACTAAGGAAAGTGAAATACACCAGATACACGTAAGTGGAATTTTCCTTTGTCTACGATTAGTCATTTGTGTTTGGGAGGGGTAGAATAATTGCACTAGACACCATCATGTTATCATTTCATTGGAAATTTGGACGGAGAAGTCTGAATTTGACACCTTAACCCTTCAATTGGTTAGTCATTTTCCTTTTTTTTTATCAGTTAAGCACTAAACGTTTTGTTAAATTTGCCCTGTAAGCAAGCGATAATGTGTGTATGTTTTTTAAGATAAAAAAATAAGTATAGACCATATGAAAATAAAATAGTCAATGAATACAAAGTATGGTCAGTATATTTCTCATATTTCAAAAATTAGCTTATGAAACTTCAATTTTGATTAAATTAGTTTGAGTTTTGTTCATTCAATATTTTTTGGTGTGATGCTAGCTACTTTTTTTTTTTTTGTTTTACAAAGGACCTGACGCATTCCACCGACTTATTTGTCACTATTATCGTCAAAATACAGAAGTTATAACAAAATTATAAAAATGTATATTGATATAAAAAAAGGTGGAATGAATATATATATGCGAATATTTTTCTCCTTTTACAAAGCTGATGTGTGTTTGCTTTATGTTAAAGTTAACGGACATGATTGAAATGAGAGAAAGTAGTCAATCTAATTATAGTTGAGAGTTAAAATTAGACAAAAAAAAATAAAATAAGGGAAAAAAATGCAGCATGTCAATTGGTTGTGTGTGGGGGGGTTGGTTTGGGGGTGGAGACTACATTCAGAGTTTTCTCTTAATTGATTACACTATAATAATTTTTTTAGTTATTTATCACTTAATTCACTTTTTCAGACAAAAATGACTACTCAGGTCAATGAAGTCTAAGTCAACATTTACCCTACCACTCAAGGAAAAAACATACTACATGTTATCTTGACTTAGGTTGATTTTCTAGTTTCCTCCATTTTCCCTTTTTAATCCTATATAATTATTAGACATTGTGATGATAATTCTAACTCCTAGTAATTAAGTAACATTTCTCTTGTGTTTTTTTTGGTGACCTTCTCTCTTGTGTTTCAAAGTTGCAACCATTATCAATATCATGAAGTTAAGCTCAAGGAATCCATATAATTTTCTCTTACTTATTCTCCTTTTCTCTCTCTTTTCCTCATCTAGTCATGGCACCTTTGAAAACAAAGAATCAAAAGCTCTACTTAAATGGAAGGCTAGCTTGTACAATTCTAACACCATAAACTCGTGGTCTCTCGCAAACTCCATCAGCCCATGCAACTGGTATGGCATCAGTTGTGATTCTACAGGTAGAATCACAAGGCTCGAGCTACCAAATGCCGATCTGAATGGTACTTTGAATGAACTAGATTTTTTCTCTCTTCAGTACCTATCGGTCCTCAACATCTCGGATAACTATAATCTCTACGGACCAATTCCTTCAAGCATATATGCGCTATGCAATCTGAAAATTATGGATCTCAGTTGGAATTCCTTAAACTCATCCATTCCACCAGAGATTGGTAAACTCTCGAATCTCACTGATCTAGACCTCAGTGGTAACTCACTTGAAGGATTCATTCCGCATGAGATTGGTAATCTTTCGAAGCTGGATTATCTTTCTCTAGGAAATAATTATCTTAATAGTTCAATACTATACCATATTGGCCAACTCCAATCATTGAAATACTTATCACTGAGCTCCAACCATCTAACCGGAATAATACCCGATTCGATCGGAACAAATTTACTGAAACTTCAGGGCCTCCATCTTAATTATAATAACTTCATTGGTAAAATACCAACTTCCTTTGGAAACCTCACACAACTGCGAGAACTATTCCTGGCGAACAACAATCTCACAGGAGGGATACCGAAAGAGCTTGTGTCTCTTTCAAATTTAGAAGAAATAGATCTAGAATATAATTCCATAAGCGGACCTTTTCCGCAGTTTTTTTGTAATCTAACAAACCTGAGTTTACTTAGGGTCCCAAAAAATAAGTTGTCTGGCTTGATCCCTTCTTGTTTATTCACTAATATGAAGCAACTTGAGGAATTGGATATAAGCCAGAACTCATTCTATGGAGAAATTCCTGATCAAATTGGTAATTTAGTCAAATTAGTCCAGTTAGATCTATCATTTAATTCATTTGCTGGCCACATTCCCAACACCATAGGCAATCTCTATAACCTCAACGGACTGATGCTCAATGACAATAATCTCACTGGCAATATACCTCAAGAAGTAGGTAACATAACATCTCTATATGACTTATACATTAACAATAACAAATTGGAGGGGACACTCCCAAGCACAATTTCTTTGATCTCAGGCCTTGAATTTTTCTCTGCTTTCTCAAATGTTCTTCAAGGCTCGATACCTTTGTTTATGTGCAGTATGGAATCTTTACAAAACTTAGACCTCTCAAATAATATGTTTTCAGGAAACCTCCCTCAATGTTGGTGGGAACTAATAAAAAGAGTAGAATATATGAACTTAGCAAATAACTATTTGTTTGGAAAGATTCCCAAATCTAACCCATTTCCACAAGAGCGATGTAACATTCAAGGGCTCCATATTAATGGTAATAACTTCACCGGAGAATTTCCCACTTTTTTGTCTAATTGTAGCGATCTTTCTATTCTTGACATTGGCGAGAACAGTTTGTATGGAGAAATTCCAAGGTGGATAGGAAATAGTTTTCCGGTATTGGAAATTCTCAGGTTAAGGTCTAATATGTTTGAACGAGGTATCCCACGAGAGTTATACTTTCTTTCTTCACTTCAATTCATGGATATCTCAAATAATAAACTCTCGGGAATTATCCCCCATGGTTTGGGTAATCTTGCTGGCATGAAAAATCAAATAATAAACACAGGATGGTATCTACCATCTTTAATTTTCCCAAATGGCATTTCGCTAGGATGGAAGGGACATCTATATGATTTTGATCAGACAATGCCATTCATGATAGGAATTGACTTATCATGCAACCTGCTTTCTGGTGAAATCCCTAAGGAACTGACAAGTCTTGCAGGTCTGAATCTTCTCAACTTGTCAAGAAACAAATTAACCGGGGATATTCCATATGCAATTGGCAACCTAACACAACTCGAGTCCCTAGACCTGTCAATGAATCAATTATCCAGTTCAATTCCTCAAAGCATTGCTTCCTTAGATTCCTTGAGTGTAATGAACTTATCATTCAACAATTTATCTGGACAAATTCCGCCTGGAAATCAGTTACAAACTTTCAATGACCCATCAGTTTATGAAGGAAATCCCGGGCTTTGTGGACCCCCATTGAGCAAATCTTGCTCTTCTGGTGGTTCTTTCAATCCTGAGCTGGTTGAAAACACACATGACGATGAAGTCGATGATATGATTTGGTTCTATGTTAGCATGATACTAGGTTTTGTTTTTGGATTTTGGGGTCTTGTAGGTCCTTTGTTGTTTAAAACATATTGGAGGTACCGGTTTTATGGTCTTGTTGATCGCATACAAGATAGGGTTTTGTAGACATTATATACAATATTATAATTATATCATCTATTGTGAGAATAATGTAATTGTGCTACTCATAGGCTAGTTTGATGTTTTGTTATTGAGGAAAAACTTGTTTGGTGTTTTTTTTTTTTTTGAATGCAAGCTTGTGGTGGGAAAACTTGTTTGGTGTCTTTTTTTTTTTTTTGAATGCAAGCTTGAGGTGGGAAAACTTGTTTGGTGTTGTTTGCTACATGTTGTAATATAAGTTTAATGAAATACCAAATATTTATCTATTTATTCTTTGTTTGTGCATTTTGAAATTGAGGTTAGTAATATATTCAAGACATGAAGAGATGTAGATATAAACGTTCTAACTTGTAAATATAAATTTCTGTCCCAAATACATAAATATTGTCCTGCAGTTGGCTCGGCTAGCTGAAAGAAAACTATACACTACTAAAAAAAAGACACCAAACAAATATTCTAGTTAGTAGCGGCTTAAGTGTTGCAAATCAATTTACTGGAAGTTTAGGATGTGCTCCATAACGTGCCACTACTGAAGGCGTTGCAAGCAATTTTGTGGCGGATCATGAACCGCCACTTCATTGTGGCACTTATACCCGCCACTATATTGTGATATTTATATCCGCCACTACATTGTGGCACTATTAACCGCCACTACTTCGTGACAAAAAAAATTGCCACTATTTACAGACAGATAAAACTGCCACTAGCACCAACTTTTTAGCATGACAAAGCGCCACTATTGTAAAATATTTTTTATGTCATATTTTTTAATTTATTATGATTTGTCTCATATTATATATCAAAGAAATCAATTTGCATAAATAACCACACATTCGTAACAATAAAACGAAATTTTCATTATTATCACTATGTCATCTATATTCCATTTCAGTCAGACGAAACAAAAATATAACTCAAATGTCTTTATACCAAAAAGAACTAAATTCCCCTTATAGGTGTATCATCAAACCATCCTTGCTTTCTCTAGCATCTCTAATTCTTCCTAAAATATTACAATTGCAAAGATAATATCTCCAACTCCAATCTTCATATCATTGTTATATGGCTTCCTATTTTAAGCAGACCAATATTTCCTGTTAAAAATATATAAGAAAGAATTGTTATTAATTAAAGGAAAAGTTGTTGATGGTATAAGAAAAAAATATCACTTAACTTTGTCTTCAATAGCAATCAAAACATCACCAACTTATGCAAGAGTTCAGATAGAAACATCATAAAATAAAATAAAAACGCATGCATACAGCCCTCCAAGTTCAAAAGACCAAGCTCAATCTAGGCTTGCCATTTGTAACCATATTATCCACAAAGACAAGCAGATCCTTTCTGGAATATAAAATGCAATATAATTCCATTTAACACTTCAATACACAAGTAAATAAAAGAAACAGGTAAATAAAAGAAAATTATTCATGCACAGTATGATGCTTTTCCTCCAATTATTTACTTCCAAATTCTTAATAAATTAAACAAGTAAATAAAAGAAAATTAGACAAGTTTTAAGAACTGATGGACAAAAATGCAGTTTCACGTGTTAAGTTGAAGTATGCACAAAGATTCTAATAATTAAACCACAAGTAAAACGAGGCTAAGTTAATTAACTTACTGTTTTAATAATACTAAAATGGTGGTTTCGCACGAGCCATCAGAGATTACATCTTTTATCTCTCTCAATTTCCATGCGTTAACTCCAGTTTTGCAACTAAATTTTGATTGTTACTCGTTCAGATTGTTGAGGGGTTGTTGCATATTTTTATCTCCTTTGTTACCAGTCTAATATTGAATCATATGATATAATTGAAGATTCAAATTTGAGCTTTCTCGATTACTTAACTAATACAAAGCAATATATAACTTGAGCTTTCTTCGTCAAAACAAAGAAACTAATAGAAAGCAATAAATATACTGAACTATTAGCAATTAATGAATTAATTACTAAAAAAAAATAACATTAGTAGAATCAGCTAGAAAAGGAAAAATAACTCAACTGAAATCATCCTATCCAATAATATGATTTAAGGTGTAGACAACTCAAGAACAATTACACCATGATTAGGTGTGATGAAACCGAATTTTATCCTAATCAACCAAACAACCAATTATATTGCTAATTGATGCACTGCACATATCTCAACTGATGGCACTCCAAACAGCCTAATTTGAACCGCAAACCAGTCTAAAAGTGACAAAAAAAAGAAAAAAAAATTATTTATACCGTTAAAAGAAAAGAAATAAAGCATTTTCAATAAATATATATATTTTTTAATATCTAATTGAAAAAACATTCAAACGATCGGTCAAGGTGCAGAAAAAGAAATGTTTATTCATATTAACAAAAAATTATGATGAAATTAGGCACATAACAGAAGCCCATTTCTTTTATGCATAACCATACCAATTGTGTAATGAAAAAACGAGATAATTCCTTTCAAAACACCAGTTTCATAATGTTCCAAGAATCAAAAGATATCCCAATTAGAGATATGCCTTTTGGGGAGTAATTTCCACAAACGCCTTGCAGGCATGACATTTAAATGTCAGACATCTTGCTGAATTCTAGTGAAGATTGGATAATATCTCTCATTTTCGAAATCTATATTCATTCAAATGGCCTTGAATCAAACCTTTCAAATCAAATTAACAAATCATCTAATCAAACCAGAAAAAAAAAGGGAAAAAAATTAACTACAATCTGGGATCGGGACACCACTGCTCGTACCAGTCAGTATTCGCGGCAGTTCCTCGTTCAGATCGAGAGGGAAGGCCTTCAGTCCCTTCGACTAATTGATAGAAGAAGAATTGGGAAAAAGGAAATTTTGGACGAAAATTGAGTAGCGCTCGCCAAATAACAGTCTCGTTGCAATAATATCTCAAAATTTGGATTACTGACACTTGAGTCCTCTGCCAGAAGATTCTCGCCACTACAAGCCATTTTTTTAGTAGTGACAACGAACCAGAGATGATTAATATACGAGTTCAAACGGTTCAACATATTAGAGGGAAACTCAACAGCAAGTACCATCTTCAAATCTTGTAAGAATGTAGTGGCTTTTGGGTAATTTTGTTATAAAATCATGAAGGTTTTACAAAAAGAAACCAGACTTACAGTTCTTAATTAAAATCATCTTTCGTTTCCTTTTGCATTAGATACAGCATAGAATTGATTTAATGCGAAATTGGCAATGGGTTTGACAGAGGTAATAGTGAAATTTATAAATAAACAGATAAATGGTGATGTTGAGAATCACTTACCTTAATCACCTCGCCTCTTTGCAGTCGCAGAATTCAACAGTGCTCACCTCCCACAGAGTTCCATTGAGAAGAAATTTTCGGTTTCGATTTCAGTGGAGGAATTTGACGGGCCATTTCATTCAAACCTTCTTTAACAGGCCGAGGCTGTGCTAAATCAACTAATTAACTGAAATTTTCAAAGGCCGGGTACTGAAGTAAAATATAAAAAGGCCATTGAAAATTTTGTGGGCTGTCTCAAATATATCCTTGTCAAATATTGTTACTGTTACACTGAGTGCTAGCTAGTTAGATGTAGATTATTCTTATATTGAGTATAAAAAGAAAATTTTAATAAATTCATACTAATATATTGATGTACTATCAATATAAATTTTCTTATATGTTTAGATCGGATTAGACGCTAGTAATTGTATTGAACCTATTGTAAGCCTTAAAACGGATCAGTATCAACTTGTACCAAATAATTAATGCCTATTTTTTAATGAATGCAATAAGTCATCTCGTTAATATAAATGCATCTTATTTTCTATAGCCACAATTTAGAGCAGAGAAGCAACATGCAAACTGTTATGCTCTGTTCTTACACTATACTATTAATAATTTTAATAGTTCAAGAGGTTAAATTTCTGAACCGTGCCTTGGATCATTAACTCTGAAATTTACCCTCTTCTGTTATGTGGAACTTGCGGTGGAATGGCAGCTGTTTCAAACTGGGTTTTCAATCTTGTCGTCAGACAGAGTTTTCTTAGCATGACTGAGTCTCTAGGAATCGCCGCAACTTTCGTTTTCTTTGGATGTATGTCTTTGGTGGCTTTGGTTCTGATTTACTTTGTCATGCCGGAGACAAAAGGTTTGCAATTTGAAGAGGTGGAGAGCATGCTTGAGGAGAAGGGGTATAAGGCCTGGAAGACCAAGAGACCTTCTGTGACGCCGGCTTAAATGGTGTATTATCGACCCTTTTTCTGAAGAGGAATTATCAATATGTATATATGAAAAATCTTGTGAATAATATTTATTGGAGAGGAGTAATTATTTGATATGTAACGGATTTATTACAATGTTATAAGTTTTTGGGGTTAATTTTGTTATTGTTCGTTAGTTTTTTATTTCCTTACTTCAAATGTTCCATAGAGTAATACAAGTTTTATTCCAAAAAAAAAAAAGAATATAGTAATAATGTAGTATATAATGCAAAAAAAAATACGAAACTAGTATACAATATAGAAAAGAAATTTGTATTAAATATGCATTTAAAGCCATTTAATCATTTGATAATGAAACTCATTTTTTTAATCGGATAATGGAACTCATTGACTGTGGGTCTTCGTTGAATTGTGCTCTTTGACCTGATTATATATTTGAACAATTCTATGAAAGCTCTATCTCTGGCTCATAATTTTTGCAGCACTGCAACACGGCAAGCCCAATCCGAGTCAGATAATGAAGGCATTTACTGCAAGATCAAAATTAATTCTAATTTTATTTTATTTTACTTTAATTTCTTTCTTGATCGATTTGTGAATTGTATAGCTAGCTATCGTTTTCAGACAAATGACAACCACAAGTCAAATCAAGTCATGAACCACATCCTATGCTAACGTTATATGGACTGACTTAGAATATAGATGGAAGTAACACTTCTTAATCCATATATTTTTTTGAATAATTACGTTGGGCTTAAAATGCAACACCTGATATAGTTTATAGAAAAATAATTTACTCAATTTGAAGCAAAAAGGAAAAAAATTATAGAAGGGCCCTATATATAACTAAATTACCCCAAATTAGGCAAAAGGGAAAAACGGTAGCACTAAGAAATAAAAAAATATAAGAATAAGAAAAACAAGCTAAAACCAACCAGTGATAAAAAAAAACAGACAAATAAAAAGTAATAGACAGACAATTGAACTTGTTCTATACTCCACCAGTAAAATCCCGCTCGTGAAATCTGAGCCATGCTTGTTGAGGATTGTATACTTCCATTGAAGATAAGTTACATCTTTCGCGCCAAATTGCGAAGTCAATAAATAATCGTTCTTCTGCTCCTGTTGCTCACCATATAATTATATCAGGAAATAACATTTTCCTTGTGTTTCCAACCATTATCATGAAGCTAAGAAATGCATATAATCTTATTTTTCTTATTCTCCTTCTATTTCTCTTTCCCTCACCTAGTCATGGAACTAATGAAAACAGAGAGGCAAAAGCTCTACTTAAATGGAAGGTAAGCTTGTCCAATTCTGACTCCCTAAGCTCATGGTCTCTCACAAACTCCACCAGCCCATGCAACTGGTATGGTATTACTTGTGATTCTTTTGGTAGAACCACGAGGCTCGAGCTGCTGCCATCTTCAAATCTGAATGGTACTTTGAATGAACTAGATTTTTTCTCTCTTCAGTACCTATCGGTCCTCAACCTTTCTTATAACTTTCTCTACGGACCCATTCCTTCCAGCATATATGTGCTATCCAATCTTAAAATTATGGATCTCAATACAAATTTCTTCAACTCATCAATTCCACCAGAGATTGGTAGGCTCTCGAATCTCACCACTCTAGACCTTAGTGATAACCATCTTGGAGGATCCATTCCGCCTGAGATTGGCAATCTTTCAAAGCTCAATCATCTTTTTCTAGGAAATAACAATCTTAATAGTTCAATACCGTACCATATTGGCCAACTCCAATCTTTGAAATACTTATCACTGTGTTCCACTCATCTAACCGGAGAATTTTCTCATGTCTTATCTAATTTGACAAATCTTACTTACCTTGATCTATATAACAATTCGTTCTTCACAACTGGTCTAATACCCGATTCAATCGGAAAAAATTTACTGAAACTTCAGGGCCTCTCTCTTGATTATAATAACTTCATTGGTAAAATACCAACTTCCTTTGGAAACCTCACACAACTTCTCGAACTAGACCTGGGAAGCAATAACCTCACAGGAGGGATACCGGAAGCGCTTGGCTCTCTTTCCAAATTGGAACTATTAGATCTAGGATACAATTCCCTAAGTGGACCTTTTCCGCAATCTTTTTGTAATCTAACAAACTTGAGTTCACTTAGGGTTTCAGAAAATAAGCTGTCTGGCTTGTTGTCTTCTTGTATATTCACTAATTTGAAGCAACTTGAAGATTTCAACATTCGCAGTAACTTATTTCATGGAAAAATACCGCCAGAAATTGGATTACTCGAAGACCTGCAATTAATGTCATTTTCCTCCAATAACTTCTCAGGGACAATTCCATGGCAAATTGGTAATTTAGTTAATTTAGAACTATTAGACCTATCGTTTAATTCACTTATCGGTCACATTCCCAACACAATAGGCAATCTCATTAGACTCGAAAATTTGTTGCTCAGTAATAATAGCCTTACAGGTGTTATACCTCAAGAAGTAGGTAACTTGATAACTCTAGGAAGGTTATACATTGAAAACAATAAATTAGAGGGCACCCTCCCAAATACAATCTCTTTGCTTTCGGGTCTTTCGTTTTTCGCTGCTTTCTCAAATGTTCTTAATGGTTCGATACCTTTGTCTATTTGTAGTATGAAGTTTTTAGTTTACTTAGACCTCTCAGATAATATGTTCTCAGGGAACCTTCCTCAATGTTGGTGGGAACTAAAAAAAGTACAGTATATGAGCCTAGCAAATAATTATTTGTTCGGAAAAATTCCCAATTCTAGGCCAGTTGAATCTTCTCTTCAGTGGCTCCATTTAAATAGTAATAACTTCAGCGGAGAATTTCCCACTGCTTTTTCATACTGCAGCAAGCTTGTTATTCTTGACATTGGTGAGAATAGTTTCTATGGAGAAATTCCAAGGTGGATAGGAAATAGTTTTCCTGCATTGAAAATTCTCAGGTTAAGGTCCAACGCTTTTCAAGGAGGCATACCACCGGATTTATTTCTTATTTCTTCACTTCGGTTCATGGATATCTCAAAAAATAACCTCTCCGGAATTATCCCACATGGTCTGGATAATTTTGCTGGCATGAAAATAGATCAAAAAAATGAATCAAGCATAGAATGGTTTAGAACATATTCCGATTTTCCAAATAGCATTTTGCTAGCATGGAAAGGATATCTATATGATTTTGAACAGACAATCGCATTCATGGTAGGAATCGATTTATCATGCAACTCACTTTATGGTGAAATTCCTGAGGAACTGACAAGTCTCTCGGGTCTGAATCTTCTCAACTTGTCAAGAAACAAATTAACTGGAGATATTCCATATACGATTGGCAAGCTAACACAACTCGAGTCCCTGGACCTGTCATTGAATCAATTATTCGGTCCAATTCCTCAAAGTATTGCTTCATTAGATTCCTTGGAAGTTCTTAATTTATCATTCAACAATCTATCAGGACAAATTCCGTCTGGACGCCACCTACAAACTTTCAACGACCCATCAATCTATGAAGGAAATCCCGGACTTTGTGGACCTCCTTTGAGCAAAACTTGTTCTTCTGATGGTTCTTTCAATCCTGAGCCGGTTAAAAGCACACACGATGAAGTGGGTGATATGATTTGGTTCTATGTTAGCATGATACTGGGTTTTGTTTTTGGATTTTGGGGTATTGTAGGCCCTTTGTTGTTTAAAACATATTGGAGGTACCGATTTTATAGTCTTGTCGATCGCATACAAGATAGGTTTTTCTAGACATTATATAGAGTATTATAATTATATAGTCTATTATGAGAATAATGTAATTATGCTACTCATAAACTTGTTTGGTGTTGTTTGCTAAATGTTGTAATATAAGTTTAACAAAATATCAAAAATTGTCTACTTATTCTTTGTTTGTGTAGTCACTGGAAAATGATGTTAGTAATTAATTTGAGATATGAAGAGATGTAGATATCAACGTTCTAACTTGTAAATTTGAAATTTTTATCCCAAATCTATACTATAACGTAAAAGGAGGAGTTTTCCGACAATGTGTTGACTCCTAGCCAATCAAATGCTGACATGTGTCTACACCCAAACTACTCTCAAATATGAACAATTTTACATAGGCCGGGTTTACATGCACCGGGATATAATTTTAAACATGATTTATATAGGTCGGGTTCACTTTTATCTTTGAACAAAATGCGTCAAATGTGAACAAAAATTTGTAGCAGTTATATACACACTACAACAAAAAATGTTGATATACATGGTTTTTTTTTACACACAAGTCAAACCGTGTATAAGAAACAAAAAATTTTCGCAGTTGGCTCAACTTTTTTTTGATCAAGTTGGCTCAAATTTCGCAGTTGGCTCAACTAGCTGAAAGAAAATTATAAGGAACCGGACATGATTAATATAGGAGTTCAAACAGTTTAACATATGAGAGGGAAACTCAGCAGCAAGTACCATCTTCAAATCTTACGAATGTAGTGGCTTTTTGTGTAATTTTGTTATAAAATTATGAACGTTTTACAAAAAGTAATCCGTCTTACAGTTCTAGATTAAAATCATCTTTCTTTGTCTTTTGCACTAGTCACAAGATAGTATTGATTTAATACGAAATTGCCCATGTGTTTTGACAGACACACAGAGGTAATAGTGAAATTAATAAACAAACAGATAAATGGTGAGGTTGAGAATCACTCACCTTAGTCGCTGGTTGCCTCTTTGAAGTCGCAGAATCGAACAGAGCTCGTCTCGTCTCCCACAGAGTTCTATTGAGAAAAGAATTGGGTTGGGAAAACAATTCCGGGTTGATAATAGCCGGGAATTGGAATCATGCAAACAGGTGCCATTTCGTTTTCAGTGGAGGAATTTGACGGGCCATTTCAATCAAACCTTCCTTTCACGGGCCAAGGGCTGTACTAAATAAAATAATTAATTGAAAATTTTACAGGCCAGGTAATGAAATAAAATATATAAAAAAGGCCCTTGAAAATGTTGTGGTCTGTCTCAAGTATATCCAAGTCAAATATTGTTACTGTTACACTGATTACTAGCTAGCTAGATGTAGATTTAACTCTTATATTGATTATAGAAAGAAAAATTGAATAAATTCATATTAATATAATTATCTATTGTCAACATAGATTTTCTTGTATTAGACGTGTAAGCCTTTAAAAACGATCAGCTATTGTTAGTAATTGTATTGAACCATTTGTAAGCCTTTAAAAACGATCAGCGGATATTTGTATTCTTGCCTTCTTATCAGGCAATGTAATTTTGTAACTAACGCTTCAATTAATTGAACAAGGGGCCCATTTGGTACCCCCTTAATTCCTTCAAAAAAAAAAAAAAAAAGAAAAGAAAAGAAAAGAAAACGATCAGCTATTAACTTCTTCCAATTTCCAAACCATTAATGCCTCCTCTTTAATACATGCAATAAGCCAGTAGTTATCTTGTTTAATATAAAATACATTTTATATTTCATAACCACAATTTAGAGCAGAGAAACAACATGCAAACTGTTATTCTATGTTCTTACACTATAATAATTTTAATAGTTCACGAGGTTAAATTTCTGAACTGTGCCTTGGATCGTCAACTCCGAACTTTACCCTCTTCGATTCCGTGGAACTTGCGGTGGAATGGTGGCTATTTCAAACCAGAGTTTTCTTAGCATGAGTGAGGCTTTAGGCACCGCAGCGACTTTCCTTTTCTTTGGATGTGTGGCTTTGGTTCTGATTTACTTTGTCGTGCCGGAGATGAAAGGGTTGCAATTTGAAGAGGTGGAGAGCATGCTTGAGGAGAAGGGGTATAAGGCATGGAAGACCAAGAGACCTTCCGCACCGCCGGCGTAAATGTTGTATTATCTGCCTTTTTTTCAAAGAGGAATTATCAGCAATGTTTATATGAAAAATCTTGTGGATAATATTTATTGGAGAGGAGTAATTGTTTGATATGTAACGGATTTATTCAATGTTATAAGTTATGGAGGGGTTATTTTATTACTGTTCTTTAGTTTTTATTTCCTTACTTCAAATGTTCCATAGAGTAATACAAGTTTTATTCCAAAAAAAAAAAAAAATAGAATAATACAAGTTGTATATAATGCAAAAAAAATGAAACTAGTATACAATTTTATGAAAGATCTATCTCTGGCTCATAATTTTTGCAGCACTGCAACACGGCAAGCCCAATCCGAGTCAGCTTATTTTCCTATATAATGAGGGCATTTACTGCAAGAACAAAATTAATTCTAATTTTATTTTAATTTAATTTTTTTCTTACTTAATCGATTTGTGAATCGTATGCTTTAGCTATCTTTTTAGGACAAAGACAACAAGTCAAGTGAAATCAAGTCAAGAACCACACCCTACGCTAACATTATATTGACTGATCGACTTAGATGGAAGTAATGCTTCTTAATCCATATAATTTTCTTTTGAAGAATTACGGGGGCTTAAAATCCAAAACCTGATATGATAAATAGAAAAATAATTTACCTCAAAAAAAAAAAATTTACTCAATTTGAAGCAAAAAAAAAATTATAGAAAGGCCCTATACTTAAATAAATTTCCCCAAATTAGAAAAAAAGAAAAAGAAACTGGTATCACTAAGGAAAAAAAAACATGAATAAGAAAAACGAGCTAAAACCACTCACGATAAAAGAACAGCCAAATAAAAAGTAAAAGGTAACGTTACTATACTCCACCAGTTAAATTCGGTCGTGCAATCTGTGAGCCACGCTTTGTCAGGATTGTATTTTTTCTTTCATGGAAGATAAGGTTACCTCTTTGGCGCCAACTTGCGAATGCAATAAATAACCATTCTCCTGCTCCTGTTTCTAACCATATAATTATCCCAGAAAATAACATTCTTCTTGTATTTCCAGCCATCATCATGAAGTCGGGAAATCCAAATAATCTTATTTTTCTTATTATTCTCCTTTTCTTTCTCTTTTTCTCACCTAATCATGGAACTAATGAAAACAAAGAAGCAAAAGCTCTACTTAAATAGAAGGTAAGCTTGTACAATTCTACCTCCATAAGCTCATGGTCTCTCACAAACTCCACCAGCCCATGCAACTGATATGGTATCACTTGTGATTCTGTATGGTACTTTGAATGAAATAGACTTTTTTTCTCTTCAGTACCTATCGGTCTTCAATATAACAAAGAACTATATTCTTTACGGACCAATTCCTTCAAGTATATATGCACTATCCAATCTGAAAATTATGGATCTCAGTATAAATTCCTTCAACTCATCCATTCCACCAGAGATTGGTAAGCTCTTGCATCTCACCACTCTAGCGCTGGGAGCTAACCATCTAGGAGGATTCATTCCACCAGAGATTGGTACGCTCTCGAATCTCACCACTCTAGACCTTAGTGATAATTTTCTTGGAGGACCTATACCACCTGAGATTGGCAATCTTTCTAAGCTCAATTATCTTTCTCTAGGAAATATATATATATATATATATTTTCTGATCAAAATAACTACTCATCAATACCATACCTGCAGCTTGGTCAACTCCAATCTTTAAGATACTTATCACTAGCTGGCACCAATCTAATTGGAGAAATTCGTCATTTCTTATCTAATTTGACCAATCTTACATACCTTGATCTATCATTTACTCGCTTAACTGGCTTAATACCCGATTCAATCGGAACAAATTTACTGAAACTTCAGATTCTTGATCTCTCTTATAGTAGCTTCATTGGTAAAATACCAACTTCCTTTCGAAATCTCACACAACTGCGAAAACTATACCTGCAGGGAAACAATAACATCACAGGAGGGATACCAGAAGCGCTTGCGTTTCTTTCCAATTTAGAAATATTGTTTCTACAATTTAACTCCCTAACTGGACCTTTTCCGCAATATTTTTGTAATTTAACAAACTTGAGGTCCCTTATGGTTTCAGACAATAAGTTGTCTGGCTTATTATCTTCTTGTCTAATCACTAATTTGAAGCAAACTTGGAAATTTCGACATAAGCAATAACTTGTTTTATGGAAAAATACTGTTAGAAATTGGATTACTCCAAGACCTGCAGTATTTGTCAATTTTAGGCAATAACTTCTCGGGTAACATTCCATGGCAAATTGGTAACTTAGTTAATTTAATAGAATTAGACCTATCATTTAACTCACTTACCGGTCACATTCCCAAGACAATAGGCAATCTCATTAGCCTCGGATTTTTGATGCTCCATAATAATAACCTTACGGGCGTTATACCTCAAGAAGTAGGTAACTTGATAAATGTAATCGAGCTATACATTCAAAACAATAAATTAGAGGGCACCCTCCCATATACAATCTCTTTGCTTTCGAAACTTGGGTATTTCACGGCTTTCTCAAATGTTCATAATGGTTCGATACCTTTATCTATTTGTAGTATGAAGCGTTTAAGATTCTTAGACCTCTCAGATAATATGTTCTCAGGGAACCTCCCTCAATGTTTGTGGGAACTTGAAAAAGTACAATATATGAACCTAGCAAATAATTATTTGTATGGAAAAATTCCCAGTTCTAGGCCAGTTGTATCTTTTCTTCAATGGCTCCATTTTAATGGTAATAACTTCACCGGGGAATTTCCCACTGCTTTATCGTACTGCAACATGTTTGTTATTCTTGATATTGGAGAGAATAATTTCTATGGAGAAATTCCGAGGTGGATAGGAAATAGCTTTCCAGCACTGAGAAATCTCAGGTTAAGTTTCAATGCTTTTCAAGGAGGTATGCCACCGGAGTTATCCCTTCCTTCTTCACTTCTATTCATGGATATCTCAAATAATAACCTCTCAGGAGTTATTCCCCATGGTTTGGGTAATCTTACGAGCATGAAATGAATAAGCAAAATGATACTAGCAATCTACCAACAATTGCACATGAAGGTAATCCCATTTATTTGGATAGTATTTCACTGGTATGGAAGGGAAGCCAGTATGATTTTGATGAGGCAACCGTATTCGTAATAGGAATTGACTTATCATGCAACTCACTTTCCGGTGAAATCCCCATGGCACTGACCACTCTTTTAGGGCTAAAGCTTCTCAACTTGTCCAGCGACAAATTAACCGGAGACATTCCATACACAATTGGCAAGCTAACACAACTCGAGTCCCTAGACCTGTCAATGAATCAATTATCCGGTTCAATTCCTCAAAGCATTGCTTCCTTCAATTCCTTGGAAGTTTTTAACTTATCGTTCAATAATTTATCTAGACAAATTCCGTCTGGAAGACAGCTACAAACTTTCAACGACCCATCAATTTATGAAGGAAATCCCGGGCTTTGTGGACCTCCTTTGAGCAAAAGTTGTTCTTCTGGTGGTTCTTTCAATCCTGAGCCAGTTGAAAACACACACGATGAAGTGGATGATAAAATTTGGTTCTATGTTAGCATGATACTGGGTTTTGTTTTTGGATTTTGCGGTCTTGTAGACCCTTTGTTATTTAAAACATATTGGAGGTACCGATTTTATGGTCTTGTCGATCGCATACAAATAGGTTTTTCTAGACATTATATACATTATTATAATTATATAATCTATCGTGAAAATAATGTAATTTTGCTAAATGTTGTAATATAAGTTTAACAAAATATCAAATATTGTCTACTTATTCTTTGTTTGTGCGGTCACTGGAAATTGATGTTAGTAATTAATTTGAGATATGAAAAGATGTAGATATCAACGTTCTAACTTGTAAATATGAAATTTCTATCTCAAATATATATAAAATATTGTTCTACAGTTGGCTCAGCTAGCTAAAAGAAAACTATAAAGAACCGAACATAATTAATATACGAAATAGTTGAACATATTAGAGGGAAACTTAGCAGCAAGTACCATCTTCAAATCTTATAAGAATGTAGTGGATTTTGTGTAATTTTGTTATAAAATCATGAACATTCTACAAAAAGAAACCAGACTTACAGTTCTTGAATAAAATCATCTTTCGTTTCCTTTTGCATTAGATACAGCATAATATTAATTTAAAGGGAAATTGCCTGTGGGTTTGACAGAGCTAATAGTGAAATTAAAAAACAAACAGATAAATGGTGATGTTCAGAATCACTCACCTTAGTCGCCTCGCCTCGCCTCTCTGCAGTCAGTCGCAGAATTCAACAGAGCTCACCTCCCACAGAGTTCCTTTGAGAAAAGAATTGGGTTGAGAAGACAATTTCGGTTTAATGATAACCTGGCAATGGAATCATGGAAACTGGTGCCATTTCGAAACCAGTGATGGAATTTGACGGGCCATTTCAATCAAACCTTCCTTTCACGGGCCAAGGGCTGTGCCAAATAAAATAATTAATTGAAAAATTTACAGGCCAGGTAATGAAATAAAATATATAAAAAAGGCCCTTGAAAATTTTGTGGTCTGTCTCAAATATATCCAAGTCAAATATTGTTACTGTTACACTGATTACTGGCTAGCTAGATGTAGATTTAATTCTTATATTGATTATAGAAAGAAAAATTGAATAAATTCATATTAATATTGAAGTACGTTTATTGTGCATTTCTAATTTTATTTTCCTTTGTCTATGATTAAGGTTTGGGGAGGGGAAGAATAATCGCACTAGACACCATTGCGTTATTCCTTTCATTGGAAATTTGGACGGAGAAGTAGACACCTTAACCCTTCAAATGGTCAGTCTGAATTTGGTGTGATGTTAGCTACTTTTTTATTTTTTACAAAATTGATGCGTTTTGCTTAATTTTAAAGTTAACAGAGTATTGAATGAGAGAAGGGAGCCAATCTAATAGTTGAGAGTCAGAAAACAGACAAAACATAAATTAAAATAATGGGCAAAAATATGCACCATGCCAATTGTTGGGGGACTAAATTCAAAGTTTTCTCTTAATTGATTACACTATAATAATTTTTCAATTAGCTTTCATTTAATTCATTTTTCAAAAAATAAAAATGATGACTCAAGTCAACTGAAGTCAAGTCAACATTTACCCTACCACTAAAGGAAAAAACATCCTACACGATTATCTCGACTTAAGAGTACTCTTCTCTAGTCTCCTCCATTTCCCCTTTTTAATGCTTTATAATTATTAGACATAGTGATGATAATTCCATGTCCTAGTAAGTAAGTAACATCTCTCTTATGTTTCAAGTTCTAACCATTATCATGAAGCTAAGCACAAGGAATCCAAATAATATTCTCTTTCTTATTCACCTTTTCTTTCTCTTTTCCTTACCTAGTCATGGAACTTTTGAAAACGAAGAAGCAAAAGCTCTACTTAAATGGAAGGTAAGCTTGACCAATTCTACCTCCCTAAGCTCATGGTCTCTCACAAACTCCACCAGCCCATGCAACTGGTATGGTATTACTTGTGATTCTTTTGGTAGAACCACGAGGCTCGAGCTTCCATATTCCCATCTGAATGGTACTTTCAAGGAACTAGATTTTTCCCCTCTTCAGTACCTATCGGTTCTCAATCTGACATTTAATTATCTTTATGGACCAATTCCTTCAAGCATATCTGTGCTATCCAATTTGAAAATTATGAATCTCAATTGGAATTTCTTCAACTTAACCATTCCTCCAGAGATGGGTACGCTCTCGAATCTCATCATTCTAGACCTTAGTTGTAACCTTCTTGGAGGATTCATTCCACCAGAAATTAGTAAGCTCTCGCATCTCATCATGCTCGACCTCCGTTCTAATCATCTTGTAGGATCCATTCCATCTGAGATTGGTAAACTCTCTCATCTCACCATGCTCAGCCTCAGTTTTAACCTTCTTGTAGGATCCATTCCATCTGAGGTGGGCAATCTTTTGAAGCTCAATTATCTTTCTCTAGAATATAACACTCTAAATAGTTCAATACCCTGCCAACTTAGTCAGCTCCAATCTTTGAAATATTTATACCTACATGAGAACAATCTCACAGGAGGAATACCAGAAGAGCTCGGGTCTCTTTCAAATTTAGAAGAACTACTTCTAGAAAACAATTCCTTGAGTGGACCTTTCCCACGGTCTTTTTGTAATGTAACATGCTTGATTTCACTTTCGGTTGCATACAATAAGTTGTATGGCTTGTTTTCTTCTTGTATATTCACCAATTTGCAGAAACTCCAGGTGTTGCACATAAATGAAAACTCTTTTCATGGAAAAATACCACCAGAAATTGGATTACTCAAAGACCTGATCTCTTTGTCAATTTCCGTCAATAATTTCTCGGGGACAATTCCATGGCAAATTGGTAATTTAATTAATTTAACATACTTAGACCTATCATTTAACTCACTTACTGGTCACATTCCCAAGACTATTGGCAATCTCATTAGCCTCGAATATTTAAAGCTCAATAATAATAACCTTACTGGCGTTATACCTCAAGAAATAGGTAACTTGACAATTGTATACGCGATATACATTCACAACAATAAATTAGAGGGCACCCTCCCAAATACAATCGCTTTGCTTTCGGAACTTTGGTATCTCAATGCTTTCTCAAATGTTCTTAGTGGTTCGATACCTTTGTCTATGTGTGGCATGAAGAATTTAGGTTCCTTAGACCTCTCAAATAATATGCTTTTTGGGAAACTCCCTCAATGTTGGTGGGAACTAGAAAGAGTAACATATATGAACTTAGCAAATAATCATTTGTTTGGAAAAATTCCAAATTCTGGGACAAATGTGTCTTTTCTTCAGTGGCTCCATTTAAATGGTAATAACTTCACCGGAGAATTTCCCGCTGCTTTATCACACTGTAGAGATCTTGTTATTCTTAACATTGGCGAGAATAATTTCTATGGAGAAATTCCAAGATGGATAGGACATAGCTTTTCAGCACTGAAAATTCTCAGGTTAAGGTCCAACAAATTTCAAGGAGGTATACCACCCGAGTTATTTCTTATTTCTTCACTTCAATTCATAGATATCTCAAATAATAACTTCTCGGGAATTATCCCCCATGCTTTGGGTAATCTTGCTGGCATGAAAAAAATTCAAATGAACGAATCAATCATAGGATTCCCTTTAACAGACTATGATTTTCCAAATGGCATTTTGCTAGTATGGAAAGGACGTCTATATGAATTTGCTGGGACGATGATCCCTCTCATGGTAGGAATTGACTTATCATGCAACCTACTTTCTGGTGAAATCCCTGTGGAACTGACAAGTCTCTCAGGTCTGAATCTTCTCAACTTGTCAAGAAACAAATTAACTGGAGACATTCCATATACAATTGGCAAGCTAACAAAAATCGAGTCTCTAGACCTATCAATGAATCAGTTATCTGGTTCAATTCCTCAAAGCATTGCTTCCTTAGATTCCTTGGAAGTTTTCAACTTATCATTCAACAATTTATCTGGACAAATTCCGTCTGGACGACAGCTACAAACTTTCAATGACCCATCAATTTATGAAGGAAATCCCGGGCTTTGTGGACCTCCTTTGAGCAAATCTTGCTCTTCTGATTTTCCATTTGATCCTGAGCTGGTTGAAAGCACACACGATGAAGTTGATGATAGGATATGGTTCTATGTTAGCATGATACTGGGTTTTGTTATTGGATTTTGGGGTATTGTAGGCCCTTTGTTGTTTAAAACATATTGGAGGTACCGGTTTTATGGTCTTGTCGATCGCATACAAGATAAGTTTTTCTAGACAATATATGCAGTATTATACTTTTTTTTTTTTTGAGAAAATTTGGAGGGGGCTTATTATCCCCCTTCCAAATATATGCAGTATTATATTTATATATTCTATTGTGAGAATAATGTAATCGTGCTACTCATAAGCTAGTTTGATGTTTTGTTACATGAGGAAAAACTTGTTTGGTGTTGTTTACTAAATGTTGTAATATAAGTTTTAACAAAATATCAAATATTGTCTACTTATTCTTTGTTTATGCAGTCACTGGAAATTGATGTTAGTAATTAATTTGAGATATGAAGAGATGTAGATATCAACGTTCTAACTTGTAAATATGAAATTTCTATCTCAAATATATATAAAATATTGTTCTCCAGTTGGCTCAGCTAGCTGAAAGAAAACTATAAGGAACCGGACATGATTAATATACGAGTTCAAACAGTTTAACATATTAGAGGGAAACTCAGCTGGAAGTACTCTTGTAAGAATGTAGTGGCTTTTTGTGTAATTTTGTTATAAAATTATGAACGTTTTACAAAATGAAATCAGACTCACAGTTCTAGATTAAAATCATCTTTCTTTGTCTTTTTCATTAGTCACAACATAGTTTGATTTAATACGAATTTGCCTATGTGTTTTGACAGAGACACATAGGTGTTAGTGAAATTAATAAACAAACAGATAAATGGTGAGGTTGAGAATCACTCACCTTAGTCGCTGTTTGCCTCTTTGCAGTCGCAGAATCCAACAGAACTCGTCTCCCACAGAGTTCTATTGAGAAAAGAATTGGGTTGGGAAAACAATTTTGGATTGAGAATAACCGGGAAATAGAATCATGGAAACTGGTGCCATTTTTCTTTCAGCGGAGGAATTTGACAGGCCATTTTGATCAAACCTTCTTTTCACGGGCCAAGGGCCGTACCAAATCAAACTAATTAACTGAAAATTTGACAGGCCAGATAATGCAATGAAATATAAAAATAGGCCCTTGAAAATGTGTGGTCTGTCTCAAAAATATCCAAGTCAAATATTGTTACTGTTACACTGATTACTAGCTAGCTAGATGTAGATTTAACTCTTATATTGATTATAGAAAGAAAAATTGAATAAATTCATATTAATATATTTATCTATTGTCAATATAGATTTGCTTTTATTAGACGTTAGTAATTGTATTGAACCATTTGTAAGCCTTTCAAGACTTCCAATTTCCAAACCATTAATGCCTCCTCTTTAATACATGGAGTAAGCCAGTAGTTATCTTGTTTAATATAAAATACATTTTATATTTCATAACCACAATTTAGAGCGCAGAAGCAACATGCAAACTGTTATGCTATGTTCTTACACTATAATTAACCACAACCCCTTATTTTTCATCTACTTTTGAGCCTCCTTAAAAAGCCACATCATCACTTTTATCTCGATTGTTAGATCAATTTTTTTATCGAATATTAACCATTCATTTTCTCAAATTTATTGATATTTTATGGCAACATTTTTGTGGTTATTAAAACATAAGTATATGATTGGTTGAATTGGTGTTTTGTGTTTCATATCCGATTTAGTGAGAACCGTTCTGAATTTGTTTGTGACCGTCAGATCTTAATCAGATGGTTTCAATGAATCATGATGCAAAGTTATGTTCAATTATTAATACCAATAGTTCATGAAGAGTTCACTTATTAAAATATAAATAATTTTTCTTTTCTTCTTTAAAAAATTATAATTCTTAACGAAATATTTTATTTTTAATGTTAAAATCATCAAATATAAATTTGTTGGAATTTTCTCTTTATTTTGAGTTTCATATTGTTATGATTTCAATTTTATTTTCTTACTAAAATATGTGAATATAGACTATATAAAAGAAGATACACAAAAATAATATACTCATTAACTTATACCTTATATCTTATTTTTCATCTCTCTTTGAACATTCTCAAGAGACATATTGTCAATTTTATCTCGGCCGTTTGATCAATTTTTTTTTAAATTTTAGATTTTCATTTAAACTATTATCACAATATTACATATACCAATAGTTAATGAAGAGTTTACTCATTAAAATATAAATAATTTTTCTTTTCTTCTTTAAAAAACTATAATTCTTAATGAAATATTTTATTTCTCATGTTGAAATCATCAAATATAAATTTGTTGGAATTTTCTCTTTATTTTGAGTTTCATATTGTTATAGTTCCAAAAATATTTTCCGTGCTAAAATATGTGAATATAAATTATATGAATGAATATGTACAAAAATAATATACTCATTAGCTTATATCTTAAAAAGATAGCTAAAGCATACGATTCACAAATCGATTAAGTAAGAAATAAATTAAATTAAAATAAAATTAGAATTAATTTTGTTCTTGCAGCAACTCATTATATAGGAAAATAATCTGACTCGGATTGGGCTTGCCGTGTTGTAGTGCTGCAAAAATTATGAGCCAGAGATAGATTTTTCATAGAATTGTTCAATATATATGGCTTATGATTTGCCTCGGTCAGATATAATCTGGTTAAAGAGGACAACTCAACGAAGACCCACAGTCAATGAGTTTCATTATCAAATGATTAGATGGCTTTAAATCTAGTTTCATTTTTTTTTTGCATTATATGCTACTTGTATTATTCTATTTTTTTTTTTTTTTTTTTGAATAAAACTTGTATTACTATTTGAAGTAAGGAAATAAAAAAAACTAAAGAACAGTAACAAAATAACCCCCAAAACTTATAACATTGAAATACATATCAAACAATTACTCCTCTCCAATAAATATTATACACAAGATTTTTCATATAAACATAATTGATAGTTCCTCTTCGAAAAAAAGGCAGATAATACACCATTTAAGTCGGCGGCACAGAAGGTCTCTTGATCTTCCAGGCCTTATACCCCTTCTCCTCAAGCATGCTCCCCACCTCTTCAAATTGCAATTAACTCTTTCGTCTCCGGCACGATAAAGTAAATCAGAACCAAAGCCACCAAAGACACATAGACAAAGACAAGAAGTCAAGTGAAATCAAGTCAAGGACCACACCCTACGCTAACGTTATATTGACTGATCGACTTAGATGGAAGTAATGCTTCTTAATCCATATAATTTTCTTTTGAAGAATTACGGGGGCTTAAATCCAAAACCTGATATAATAAATAGAAAAATAATTTACCTCAAAAAAAAAATAATTTACTCAATTTGAAGCAAAAAAATAAATTATAGAATGGCCCTATACTTAAATAAATTTCCCGGAATTAGAAAAAAGGAAAAGGAAACTGGTAACACTAAGTAAGAAAAACATGAATAAGAAAAACGAGCTAAAACCACTCACCATAAAAGAACAGCCAAATAAAAAGTAATAGACACAATTGTCAACCATACTGCCTTTAATTCGCACTCGGTCCTGAACTTGTTACTATACTCCACCAGTTAAATTCGGTCGTGCAATTAATCTGTGAGCTAACTTGGTCGCGATTGTATTCTTTCATTGAAGATAAGGTTACCTCTTTGGCGCCAACTTGCGAATGCTATAAATAACCATTCTCCTGCTCCTGTTTCTAACCATTTAATTATCCCATCAAAAAAACATTCTTCTTGTATTTCCAACCATCATCATGAAGTTACGAAATCCAAATAATCTTATTTTTCTTATTCTGCTTTTCTTTCTCTTTTCCTCACCTAGTCATGGAACTAATGAAAACAAAGAAGCAGAAGCTCTACTTAAATGGAAGGTAAGCTTGTACAATCCTACCTCAATAAGCTCATGGTCTCTCTCAAACTCCACCAGCCCATGCAACTGGTATGGTATCACTTGTGATTCTGTTGGTAGAATCACAAGGCTCGAGCTGCGAAATGCCGATCTGAATGGTACTTTGAATGAACTAGATTTCTTCTCTCTTCAGTACCTATCGGTCCTCAACATCTCGGAAAGCTATAATCTCTACGGACCAATTCCTTCAAGCATATATGTGCTATCCAATCTGAAAGTTATAAATCTCAGGTCAAATTTCTTAAACTCATCCATTCGACCAGAGATTGGTAGGCTCTCGAATCTCACCACTCTAGACCTTAGTGATAATTTTCTTGGAGGACCCATACCACCTGAGATTGGCAATCTTTCTAAGCTCAATTATCTTTCTCTAGGAAATACATATTTATATTCTGATCATAATAACTACTCATCAATACCATACCAGCTTAGTCAACTCCAATCTTTAAGATACTTATCACTAGCTGGCACCAATCTAATTGGAGAAATTCGTCATTTCTTATCTAATTTGACCAATCTTACATACCTTGATCTATCATTCACTCGCTTAACCGGCTTAATACCCAATTCAATCGGAACAAATTTACTGAAACTTCAGATTCTTGATCTCTCTTATAATAGCTTCGTTGGTAAAATACCAACTTCCTTTGGAAACCTCACACAACTGCAAGTACTATACCTGGAAAAAAATAACATCACAGGAGGGATACCGGAATCGCTTGCGTTTCTTTCCAATTTAGAAATATTATTTCTACAATTTAACTCCCTAAGTGGACCATTTCCGCAATCTTTTTGTAATTTAACAAACTTGAGGTCCCTTATGGTTTCAGACAATAAGTTGTCTGGCTTATTATCTTCTTGTCCATTCACTAATTTGAAGCAACTTGTGAGTTTCGACATAAGCAATAACTTGTTTTATGGAAAAATACCGTTAGAAATTGGATTACTCCAAGACCTGCAGTATTTGTTAATTTCAGGCAATAACTTATCGGGTAACATTCCATGGAAAATTGGTAACTTAGTTAATTTAAGAGAATTAGACCTATCATTTAACTTGCTTACCGGTCACATTCCCAAGACAATCGGCAATCTCATTAACCTCGAATTTTTGATGCTCCATAATAATAACCTTACTGGCATTGTACCTCAAGACGTAGGTAACTTGATAAATCTAATCGAGCTATACATTCAAAACAATAAATTAGAGGGCACCCTCCCATATACAATCTCTTTGCTTTCGGAACTTTCCTATTTCATTGCTTTCTCAAATGTTCTCAATGGTTCGATACCTTTATCTATTTGTAGTATGAAGCATTTAAGATTCTTAGACCTGTCGGATAATATGTTATCAGGGAACCTCCCTCAATGTTGGTGGGAACTAGAAAATGTACAATATATGAACCTAGCAATTAATCATTTGGATGGAAAAATTCCCAGTTCTAGGCCAGTTGTATCTTCTCTTCAATGGCTCCATTTTAATGGTAATAACTTCACCGGGGAATTTCCCACTGCTTTATCACACTGCAACATGCTTGTTATTCTTGATATTGGAGAGAATAATTTCTATGGAGAAATTCCGAGGTGGATAGGAAATAGCTTTCCAGCACTGAGAAATCTCAGGTTAAGTTTCAATGCTTTTCAAGGAGGTATACCACCGGAGTTATCCCTTCTTTCTTCACTTCTATTCATGGATATCTCAAATAATAACCTCTCGGGAGTTATCCCCCATGGTTTGGGTAATCTTACGAGCATGAAAATGAATAAGCAAAATGATACTAGCAATCTACCAACAATTGCACATGAAGGTAATATCATTTATTTGGATAGTATTTCGCTGGTATGGAAGAGGAACAAGTATGATTTTGATGAGGCAACCGTATTCGTATTCGTAATAGGAATTGACTTATCATGCAACTCACTTTCCGGTGAAATCCCCATGGAACTGGCCACTCTCTTAGGGCTAAAGCTTCTCAACTTGTCCAGCAACAAATTAACCGGAGACATTCCATACACAATTGGCAAGCTAACACAACTCGAGTCCCTAGACCTGTCAATGAATCAATTATCCGGTTCAATTCCTCAAAGCATTGCTTCCTTAAATTCCTTGGAAGTTTTTAACTTATCGTTCAATAATTTATCTGGTCGAATTCCGTCTGGACGACAACTGCAAACTTTCAACGACCCATCAATTTATGAAGGAAATCCCGGGCTTTGTGGACCTCCATTGAGCAAAAGTTGCTCTTCTGGTGGTTCTTTCAATCCTGAGCCAGTTGAAAACACACACGATGAAGTGGATGATATGATTTGGTTCTATGTCAGCATGATACTGGGTTTTGTTTTTGGATTTTGGGGTCTTGTAGGCCCTTTGTTGTTTAAAACATATTGGAGGTACCGATTTTATGGTCTTGTCGATCGCATGCAAGATAGGTTTTTCTAGATAATATTTACTGTATTGTAATTATATGAGCTTATCTACAGTACTCCACATTGAAAATATTAGTTCTGATGAACGGTCCAAATTAGTCTGAAAGTGGAGTACTGTAGACGTTTTTTCTACATAAATTAAATGATAAAAGGGTAAAGTCGTAATTTCGGATCTAATTATTTTGTCTTCTTTCTTTTCTCTCCAATATTTTTGTTCCATCTCTGGTCCTTTAAATAGCTTTCCAATCTTGGAATCATACATAATATCCTGACAGATTTTTCAGTAAGCTTCCATATTTGATAGCCTCTATTTCCTGTCATATTTAATAGCTTCTATTTCTATTTTCCTGAAAATACCGCCAATTTAGCAAGTAAATGGGAAGCCAAATTTAGCAAGCAAATGAGAAATCAAAAGAGGAACATTAACAATTAGTAATAAGTTGATTGGCATGTAATTGAATCTATATGGTACAAAACATAAATGTATTTTCTCTCAGGTCGAATATACATATGTATTTATTTTGAAAGTAAATAATTATTAATTTTTGTCATTTATGTTCTTTTTATTTTTACAGAAAAATATGAATTTCTTTGGAAAAAAAGATGACAGCGAAACTAGTTTTTCTGACGCTTATCTGATGGAAGATATACAAGTCGGAATTCTTGTTTCGGCCAAGATAATATGAAACTGTCTTGCATAAGTTTTAATTTGTAAAGATTATTATTGGTTGCTATTTATTTAAATTTCTTACTTGAATAATTGAAATTGGAAAATATTTTTCATTAATATTTTAATTGAGTTTTCAAGTTAAAAATTGAGTGTGTCATCATTCTGAATCTAAATTACACGTGTAAATCCATAAATCCAGTCTTGTAATTTGCCATAAAAAATGCACATAATTTGCTTTGAACAATGATCTTAATTTGCTCTGAATTTGCCTTGTAATCCAGCCTTCCAAAATTGACATCTAGTCTTGTAATTTGCTATAAATATGGTATATATAGAACACAATATTATATTAAAGAACATAATATTATATTATAGAATATAATATAATACAACATAACAAAATAGTATAGTGCAATATAAAAATACAATACAATACACAATACAATACAATACACAATACAATACACAAATACACAATACAATACACAATACAATACAATACAATACACAATACAATACAATACAATACAATACAATACAATACAATACAATACAATACAATACAATACAATATAATATAATATAATATAATATAACATAACATAATATAATATAATATAATATAAGTTGATGTTTTATGTTTTATGTTTTGTTGGAAAGTGAACAGTACATGCCGAAAATATTTTTACTTGATGTAGTTTGTAAGTTTTGTTCTTTGGATCATGATTTCTTTCTGGTTTATGCAAGATTTTGTCTAAGTTATTTCATGGTAGAGACAACATGATTTTGTCTAAGATTTTACAAGTCCTATTTTAATGAAGTTCTCCATTGATTGAAGAAATGGAGGACAAAATAAAATGGAAATGAATTTAAAATTGAATCTCAGTAATTAATACCACATATACCGAAAATACCCTTGTCAATCTAGTGGTCTTGATTAAATCTATCATGAACTTACAAAAAGAAGTGGAGTACTATAGACGAACCCGTAATTATATAATATATTGTGAGAATAATGTAATTGTGCTACTCATAAGCTAACTTGATGTTTTGTTGTTGAGGAAAAACTTGTTTGGTGTTGTTTGCTAAATGTTGTAATACAAGTTTAACGAGATAAACATAAACTGAACCAAATCAAGAGTGCATTGGATATTATGTAATTTTTATCATGCCAGCTTGCTTTGGCTTTTCCAGCAGTCTAAATGTACTCACCATATAAATATACAAACAAAATAAAAATCGTGAGGTGTAAAGTTGCTTACCAATCAGTCGTCTGTCCCTCTCTTTGCACTTTTTCAGTCGCAGAATCCTAGAAAAAATTCAGGTTTTGTTGAGAAATAAATTAAGGTTGAGAACATTTCTGGGTTACGAATAACAAGGAAATGGAATCATAAAATCTTGACCCATTTTAGTTTCACGATAAAATAAAACGGCCCATCAAATTGTGGCCCTGGGCCGAGCCTGTCAAAAATGTTACCGTTAGACATTAGGACTATGTTAGTCTTGATTATTAAAAAAATGAATAGTTCGTACTAATAAATAATCTATTATCAGTATAATTTTGTTTGCATTTTTAGGTTGGATTAGACCTTAATAATTACATTGAACCAACTGCAAGCCTTTAGAAACGATCAGCTATCAACTTCTACCCAAACCAGTGTTGCATCCTTATTAATGCTTGCAATATGTTATCTTGTTTAATATAAAATGCATTTTGTATTTTATATCCACAGTTTAGAGCAGAGAAACAACATGTTCTGGTTATACTTTGTTCTGGTCCCTGTTTGGTCTGTTTATTCTCTATTCTTGATACTCTGTTTTTCATATTATTTTTTGTATTTGCATTATGGTTCTATATATAATAGTATTTCAATACAATATTCAAATATATTGAGTCCTAAAGTTTTATTTACTGGTATTATGTGCTCTGTCAGATATATGATATTTTATACCTGTATCAATATCTAATACCAGTATCAGTGCAACATTTATGTTATCATGTACCAACTAATACCAAACAGGCTCACATGCCACAAATTAAATGCCTTATGGAATGCTTATATTTAATCTTATAAACTAATGAAATTTATACACATATAACATATATTATATATAATATATTGTATATGTTCTTCTCATGAGCATGAATGATGGGATGACAAACTCTTCAATAAGATCATGGAATAAACTATGAATTTCCTTAAATTTCTACTCCCAGCACTTATTCTCTGTTATTCCTGTGGAAGATCAGAGAATAACAATAATTAATTATGTCTTATGTTAACCTATATATAACAATTTAAAACCGAAACAAACCATAAATAATATACTATGATATGTTTGATGAAGCTTTAGAAATGAATTAATATTCCAGTGAAATTTCTCAATTTTCACAGCAGCTAAAATTGTAAGTAAAGTATCCAAACCAAATTTGTGCATAAGTCACCATTGTATGCTTGCCAAAAAATAAATGCAGTATAAATGAAGCTAATTTCCTAAACTTGATGAAGTTTTAAAAATGGGCTTTCTTTTGCAATTCTTAGAAAATTTTAAAAAGGCCCTTTACTGCAACAAAGTCCCCGTGTCATGATGAAATTGCAAAGCAGCATAACACAGGCGCTTAATTAATCGCAGATTTCCCTGTTTGTTGTTAACTATTTACTTTTGTTAAAATGAAGTTTACACTTCATAATTTTACATTTCCAAAAATATGACAACATATCTCTGGCAGATGTAATAAGTATGAAATGAATTTGAAAGCTACAAAAATCAAGGGTCCATTATTTCTTTATTCGGCTCTGTGGGCAAACCCCTAATTTGTACTAGTCATGCCAATCACAGATACAGCTAATTTATTATTTCTGAACATGCTATCTCAATCTAGAAAGTCTCATTAATTCTTCAAAAAAAAAGACAGAAAAGTCTCATTAAATTTGGTTCAATAGGTCACAACTACCACCATAGATCCATGTGAAGGGGTCCTTCTGCTTTGCTTTAAGAAAAATCAGTATTCAAATAAATTTGATGATGAGACAGAGAAACTAATTTTAAATAAGTAAATACAAATTTCTAGCCTAATATTTAGTTGGATTATGCTCATTCTATAAAACTGAGTCACCAAATAAAACCTTTCTGATTACACTTTATGTGAATCAAGTTTATTAGTTGGAAGTGGAACCAAGAAAACCATAAATAACAAACAAATATGCCATTATGTAAGATTGCATTTCTATCAAACAAACAAAAAAATAAAACCGAGTCACAAAATAAAACCTTTCTGATTACACTTTATGTGAATCAAGTTTATTAGTTGGAAGTGGAACCAAGAAAACCATAAATAACAAACAAATATGCCATTTGTAAGATTGCATTTCTATCAAACAAACAAAAAAATAACAGATAAGTTCATTAACTGTTTCATTTATCATATCTGTATACACAACTAATCTCAATTCTCATCTTCAATCATACAGCTTCTAAAATGAGAAACACAACATGAATATTAGCAGTATGTGTGCAGTAGCAGTATTATGATTTTTAACTAATTATTTTATGTTATTATTATCTTAATTAAACATTTACACCTCCAACCGCCCAACCGCGTTAAATTTAATGCTTTCACCACAGAAAATTAATTACTGTACTTGAAGTATCTTATGGGGTCGGATTCATTACAAGCCGAATATTTTCAAGATCCATTATTCCGTACTATAAATTAAGATTATGATTATTATGGGTCTGTGGAAAGATCAGAATGAAATAAATTTGCATGTAGGAAATAAATGAATCAATAATGTTTATGTATTCAGATAGAAAAAATTGGTGGTTATATATATAGGTTTCATGGCTTCTTGTATCAGCTATTTTATATATGTTTTCTCTGAACTGCTGAATAAATGTTATTCATGGTCTCTATCTATATATTTATCAAATAAAATTATCATATAAACTTCAATATTTAAGTGCAATCTTGGTTTGTTTATATAATATGCATATTTCTCAATAATATGAGAGATAACTATTGGATTCACGCGAACTCTCATAAGTGTCATAGTCCTTTATTAACGGGTCAAATTGAAAAATGATATATGTAATGTACATCCAATATGATTTTTACTCACATTAATTATGGACCCATTGTAGTGCTACAAAGTGGCAACTCGTGAATCGTTGGGTCTCAATAAATGCACCTACACAGGTCGTGAAGTCTACAAAACCCTTGCAAATCCTAATCAGACTAAACTCAAACCAAGCCTTTCTGGCGCCAAAAAAATGGGGAAGGCTACACTTGTGTTAGCACTGTGTTTGAGTAGTGTGTTGGTGAGTGTCTTAGGAAGGCCATTGGTGACTGATAAAACAAACGATGAGAAGTTCTTTTTCTTGCACAAGGGATTAGGGTTTGGTGGTGGCGGCGGGTTTGGCGGCGGCAGCGGGTTTGGCGGCGGCAGCGGGTTTGGCGGCGGCGGCGGGTTTGGAGGCGGCGGCGGGCTTGGCGGAGGCGGCGGTATTGGACATGGAATAGGAGGAGGCATAGGTGGTGGTTTTGGAAAAGGTGCTGGCCTTGGCGGTGGAATAGGGCATGGACTAGGCGGTGGAATAGGGCATGGAATAGGTATTAAGATTAATAATTTTGTCATAATATTTATTTATATAAAATTAGATTAAAATAATTAGTGTGAATGGATATACACATTTATATACAAATGATGTGAGTAGAATGTAGATACATCATTACATTTAAAGAGTGTGAGTGAAATAATATATATCCTTAAGTGTATATGAAATGATATATATTCATATGAGTATTTGAAATGATGTAATTATATGATGTCTTTAAAAAAGTGCAATAAGCTATAAATACAGAGTATGTTTTGGGAAATAAATTCAATTATTTCATTATCTATGTTGTAAACAAAACAATAACAAGAATAAAAAAAATAAAAAAGAGGAAATTATTCCTCTTGAAAATTGGTTTTGTCTCTTTGTTCTCCCTTTCTCCATGTTTCGTACTTCTCTGCCATATCAAAAGTGAATTGAATCTCATTCAAGGGTGATATTGATCCCCAAATATTTTGCTCTTGTATTTGTGTTCAATCCGAGACAAACAAAGTCTTAGGAATTGTTTATTGTTTTTTGATAAAGATCTCCCAAAGTGTTTCTCCAATACTCTCTCTCCAATAAATATTCAAAATAAAACAATCCAAATTCCAACAACAGGTGGTGGTCTTGGCGGCGGCATTGGCAAGGGTGGAGGTCTTGGCGGCGGAATAGGACATGGAATAGGTGGCGGACTTGGTGGCGGCATTGGCAAGGGCGGCGGTCTAGGAGGAGGAATAGGGCATGGAATTGGTCCCGGTATAGGAGGGGGAATTGGACATGGTATAGGTGGAGGGTTTGGCAAGGGCGGCGGTCTAGGAGGAGGAATAGGTCATGGAATTGGTCCCGGTATAGGAGGAGGAATTGGACATGGTATAGGTGGAGGGTTTGGCAAGGGCGGCGGTCTAGGAGGAGGAATAGGTCATGGAATTGGTCCCGGTATAGGAGGAGGAATTGGACATGGTATAGGTGGAGGGTTTGGCAAGGGCGGCGGTCTAGGAGGAGGAATAGGTCATGGAATTGGTCCCGGTATAGGAGGAGGAATTGGACATGGTATGGGTGGAGGGTTTGGCAAGAGCGGCGGTCTCGGAGGTGGAATAGGACACGGTATAGGTGGAGGAATTGGCAAGGGTGGCGGACTCCGCGGGGGTATTGGACATGGAATCGGGGGTGGAATTGGTAAGGGAGGCGGCCTTGGCGGTGGCATTGGCCATGGTATCAGTGGGGGACTAGGAGGCGGCAGTGGACTTGGCGGCGGCAGTGGACTTGGAGCTGGCGGCGGACTTGGCGGCGGCAGTGGACTTGGAGCTGGCGGCGGACTTGGCGGCGGCAGTGGACTTGGAGCTGGCGGCGGACTTGGCGGCGGCAGTGGACTTGGAGCTGGCAGCGGACTTGGCAGTGGAGGCGAAGCAGGAGGAGGATTAGGAGGAGGAAGCGGTATTGGAAGTGGATTTGGAAAGGGTGGAGGATTTGGCTTTGGATTTGGAAAGGGAGGAGGAATTGGTGGAGGATTTGGCGGCGGAGGAGGAGGAGGAGGAGGAGGCGGCTTTGGTGGCGGACATTAAGGTATTTTTATTGTTGTTTTATGATCATGCTTTGCTCAAGCATGAGCATGCAAAGCTTGTTTGAAGTTTAGTAATATGGAAGTGATGGGAATGATGTATGGTTTGTTTGTTACTTTAGCTAATTATGATATTTTGTTCTTTTTAAGTGTTTAATTAATAGAGGTTTCTTGTATTTGAGATTGCCAAGTTAATATAATATGGCTTTTAATGGTTGTTTGTTAAATAAATATATTTTATTTTTGAAGCATGATAAATTGATTTCATCCTTTAAAACAGATGTACTTTATGAAAAAACTAGGCAACAATTTGTGCGTTTTGCGATATAATCTTAACTTCTCAAAAATATTTATTAGACAATACAATGAAGTTTCTTAAAGCCGCGTACTCGCAAATACATGACATATTCACAATCACTAAAGAACATTCAGTTGTAAAAAGAATCATTAAAGATCATTCAGTTATAAAGCTGAAAACTTAAAAAGCATAAGACCTCGTTTGGCATTATTTCTGTTTTTCTGTTTTTCATTTTTTGGAAACAAAAATCAGTTTTCAGTTTTCAGTTTTTAAGTTTATATTTTCAAAAAAGCTGTTTTTTGTTTTTAAAACTGATAATAATTTTTTCTGCTTATTAATTTATCAAATTTACATTTATATCATTTTCAGTGCCAATATATCAAGTTTAAATTGTCAATATGCCGTTTATAGTATCAATATAATATTTTTATTTTCATTATATTATTTTCAGCATTAATATACCATTTTAAGTACTAATATATTATCATTTTCAGTGTCAATGAACCGTTTATAACGTTGATTTATAATTTTCAGTATTAATATCTTATTTTCGATAAATATTTTTAGTGTTAATTTACTATTTTCGATGCTGATATATTATGTTTTCAGTGTCAATCTACCGTTTACAGTACTAATATATCATTTTTTGTGTTAGTATACCATTTTAGTCAAAATATTATTTTTAGGATTAAAAAAAGGTCAATATATCATTTCTAGTGTCAATATACCATTTCAGTGTGAATATACAAATTTCAGTATTAATAATTATTTTTCAGTATCATTATATTATTTTCAGTGCAAACTTACCTTTTTTACTGCTATATAAAATTGGGTTAACATCCTTTTTAGTCAACTTACCTTCATTAGTGTGATATAAAGTTTTAGGATCAAAATTTATTTTTTAATGTGAATATACCATTTTTAGCGCTAACATACCTATTTTAGTGCAACATAATATTTCAAGGTCAATATTATTTTTTTAGTGTTATCATATTAATTATGTGTAGTTTTGGACATTTATAGGTTTGACAACGAAAAACAGAAAAGAAGAAACAACTTTTTCTCGTTTTCAAAATCTTGTTTATTTTTTGTCATTTGGATAGAAAAAAATGAAAACGGAGCCAATTAGCCAAACACGTTTTGTTTTTTTTCTGGAGAAAAAAAACAGAAAACGACAACAATACCAAACGAGCCCTAAACAATTAGTCAATTTGGGTTTAATTAAAAGAAAAGAATGTGGTAACCTGTAGGTGAGCAACTTCTCCACTTGGATGACCATCACTCCATCATCCCACCCTAATTTAAAATCTGACATTAGTATGAGATATAATATTTTATCATCTAATAATTATGATCTTGAAGCTAATATACCTTATGAACATGATATTTAGGTTATAAATAATTACATTGGATAATTATTAATTATTAATTATAAATTAAGCCTAATTAGACATCTAAGACCTTAACTATGTAATTAAGCCCCAAATAAGTTCATATATTCACAAGTTAACCCCTAATATTCTCGCTAGCCTTCAAAGCCTATATTGGCTTCACCTAAACCCAATAAAATCTCGATTAATCCTTAGGTAAAAAAATAATTAGATTGGATCATTTTTTTTATTATAAATTAAGCCTAATTTAGCATCTAAGACCTCAATTATGCAATTAAGCCCCAAATAATTTTAATTTACCTATACCACTAATTTTGTAACTTCCTTCAGTTAAACCAATACTGGTTTTAATTGATCCAAAAAAGTCTCTTAGTGGTCAACCATGCAATCAAGCACACTAACACTAACAAAAATGAAAATGTGAAATACCTAGAAAAAATAATTCTAGAGATTCATCCATAATAGTGTGTTGAGAAATGTGAGAGATTTTGGGACCTACTGAAACTCTTTCCTGAAATTAAATATTATTTCGATTAATTTGAAAACTATGGATCAAAAATATACATGGAATTATCTTAAGTATGAAGAGGGAAGATGAAAAATATTAAAAAGTTAACCTTTTTATTATTTCTGTTCCTTGATAGATTATGCTCCTTTATTCTCCTATCACACTATTTTCTGTATTTTTTTTTAAAATGACAAAAAAATAGTTAATTACAAATGAAGACTAAATATATACTTAGCAAATAGTTTGACTAAATTATATCTTGCGTTGTATTTAGGAAAAAAGAAATGAAAAAAACGATACTAATAGAAAACCATATGTAGCATAAGCCCACATCTCATACAATTTTGTCTTGCAATTTCATTGCTATTTTCGTTAAATTTTGCTCTAATACATAACTGTTAGAGAACAAAAAAAGATATAATTTCTTAGCTTCAAGTATCGAAGTAATAAAATTACAAAATAAAGTTGGATGGAATTGCCTGTACTGCCTTCATTTTTGTAATGGATTTTTTTTTTTTTTTTGAAACAACCTTACGATTTTGTAATGGATTTTCAAGAAAAAATACCAAAATTGGGCAACGTATGGATTAACATTGAACTTATGTTCTTCAATAAATTAGCTATCAAGCTTGCAAATCCACCTGTAAATCAATTCTTCACGGCTACTGTCAGATCCTGAATTTATTAAATGGAACTCTTCAGGCTAAAAAGAATTTCAAGCAACTAAAAGAGGTTTTAAAAAATTGAGAATGTTGAGCTAACAGTTGGAAGTAAAATCAAAATGATTAGACAATGAAATTTCAATTAATAGGCATTTTGTTTCATTTCATTTTACTTCTTTTCTTCCATGAGTTAGGGGCTAATTATGCTAAAATACTGTTTAATACCCTTCAAGGAAATTCACATATTTGACAATGAAAATTTATTAGCAATCAAATTTCAATCAGAAATCATTCATATTACATAAGCTCTGAATATATGCATCATTCCAACAAATACATTTTCATAATATCATAATTAAATTCTTCATACTCCATACAAACTTCTCAAGCCATTATTATTATTATTATGCAAATCATTACATCATATTCATTCTTAATTCAAAGTAGCGAAACATAATCCAAATACCGGCATAAAAAATGGGGCAAAATGATCAAATGTGTGAAAAGAACCTTAGAAAACACATCAAATAATAAATAAACAAATGATAAAATGGTACAAATGTATGCCGAAATAAGGACTTCATTTTTTTGGTGATATTAACTCCAAATACTATACTTGGGGATACAATTGGGCTAAATTGAGCCTCAGTATAATTGAGGCTGGGGTAAAACTAACAAAAGTACCTTCAAATTTAAGAGCTGGTAGAGTCGATGCATCGTACCAGACACAACTTGCTGTGGCCTCACAAATTCCAGCCCCTCATTCTGTAAAATGAAAAGGTTGAGTCTTCAGTTTAATTTGTAGTTTATAGGGTCGGATTGGAAAAACAAATGCAAAAAGGATTGTAAATTTGGAGACTTGAGTTGTTTGGTTGTGAATATTTGGCATTTTATTTTGAATTAGGGCAAGCTTAGGTACCGTACAAATGGATCCACTGGACTAACCATCTACATATACTTGTAATGCTCCTAATTCCGCAAAAAGGAGAACTCAAAGCTCAAAACCCAAAAATTTAGCGTTAAAAAAACCCAAAATTTGAAGAAAAATGAAAAACTATATTGATTGGGCCAAAAATCAATATAGACTGAAATCACAAATTTGACCCGAAATCTCTTCCTTCCTTCAGATGTGTGCCTACGGTTCCGTCATCTGGGGAAGTGGTGGGAGGTTTTCAAGGAGTAGCAACAGAGAGAGCTTCAAGAGAGCAGAGAGACAGGGCGGAGACGGACTGAGAGGGAGAGTTTTTGTGTTTTAGAGAAGTCACGAATGAAGAAGAAGCAGAAGGAAGAAGAAAGGAGGTCTCGCTTCGCTCCGCTCGATTACAAAAATATAAAATTACATAAAAAGTATTTTTGAAATTACAAAAACCTATATTTTCAAAAAAATGTATTTGTAAACATTAAAGATATATTTAAGTACAAATATATATGTGTACAACTAAGAGGATATTTCAAAAGCTGGTCACTCCAAATAATTTTTCAAAATTGAAACTAGGGGCGGAAACAAGAAAGACAGTTTTTTTACACGTGTAGATGGAATATAAACGGTAAAATCTTAGCCATTAAATATTTATCTAATGGTCAATATTAAAATTAACATCGTGTATGATTGATTATTCTTAAGGAAAAATGTTAAGGATTAATATCCTATTATTAATATTAATGTATGGAGAGTGCTTTAAGAGTAGAGAGTTGAATGTTAAGTTGGAAGTGGAACTACAATTCAAACCAGTACTGGTCTGGTGGTGGAGACATATTTTTTAAGTTACAAAAATACAAAAAGTTACTAATTTACAATAACACGACCAATTATATCCCTCTTCGAGATCTGATAATCTTAACAAAACAACAAAATAAACAAAATTTAAATTATTAAATTGTCATACAACACTCCATTTTATCTCAAGATGAATGGTACCATTCTTCGAATTAATAAGATGGTATGTATCATTAATCCTCCCATTATGCACCACATCAGACAGGTTTATATCCACATGTCCAAGCGATTCCTATACAAAACAAACAACAAATCAATAATCATATTTATATTTAATTATATTATATTATATAATTATATTTCTAATATGTAAAAATTTAACCTTGGTTTGTAAAGAAAAGCCGGTTTTCCTGCTCATTACTTCAATGTGTATCTTTTCATCTGTTGGCGGTTCCTCTAAAATGAACTGAAACTCTTCGTCCCATCTCGGATCCCTACTTTTCTTTATCACCTACAAAACACAAAGGGACAATTCAGTCATTTTACCTTCTGTTTAATTAAAACTAACCATCTAAGCCAGATTTCACATTCCTTAATTATTTTCATCACACTGACATTATTTTTTGTCCAATTAAATAAAAGACATAATTTTTTTGTTTCTCAAGTTCTGTTGAATAATAATAATAATAATAATAATAATAATAATAATAATAATAATAATAATAATAATAATAATAATATTAATTATTATTATTATTATTATTATTATTATTATTATTATTATTATTATTATTATTATTATTATTATTATTACAATACCTTAGTTTTCTTCGTATCCCCTCTGAACAAAACTTCAGCATAAGGATTCGTATGTTTCTTCCCTTCCACATCTCTTGCTCCCTCAACGCCAACCAACAAAACCCCTCCACTACTCTCCTTATCCTCCTCCCCACTCCCTTCACTCCTCACGCTCTCCAAACTGTTCAACTTTCCAAGCTCCTCCTTGAACGGGTCGAAAGTGAGCTCCACGGTCAGTTTGCCGCGGTTCTTTTTGTTGTGGGGGTCGTTTGGGTTCGTGGATTTTAGGAGGTCGAGAGTGAAGGATTTGGTCTCGGTTGGGGTGAGGAGTCGGAGGGGGATCACTTGCATTCCTAGTTTGTCGTGCATTCCAACCTAAGAATAAAAATAATAAATAATAAAAATAAAAACAAACAAAATAAAAAATAAACATAAATAAAAATTTAAAAATAATAAATAATAAATATAAATAATAATAATAATAAAATAAATAAAAATAAAAATAAAAATAAAATAAGATAAAATAAAATAAAATAAAAATAAATAAATATAATAAAACAAAAATAAATAAAAATAGAAATAGAAATAAAAATAAAAATAAATGAATAAATTTTTGATAACATTTTAATTTACCTTTTCCCAGTCGAAAAGTTGAAGTTCAAGGACTTGGGTTTGAGGGTCTTTGACAACTAATTTGAAAGTTTCGTTCCATTCAGGGTTTAAATCGCACATTTTTATGGAAGTTTTCTTTGAAGGAAGATTCTCGCCACTTAACTTTAGTTTTACGTAAGGGTCCGATTTACCTAATAAGTCCATTTTTAAAAGATTAATCGCGCGAACGACCCTCACGTTTAATATGCCGACTGGTCTTTTTGTTGCTCCACTAAAAGGAAAAGAGAAATTAGGTCTTCTATTTTATTTTTTGTATTATATTAACTTATTAAGAAATAATGAGAGAAAAATATTACCTTGAACTATCTAAAATTGGTACTTCAAGAACTTTGGGCCAGTGGTACATAATAGCGATTTGTTTTGAAATCTTGTCCTGTTGTAAATTTAATTAGTTAGATCAAATTGTTGTAATATATTTTATTATTTTATGATAATAAAATGATTAATTAATTAATGAAATATAAGTATACCTGAATAAAACGGTGCAGACCTGGAATTGCCATTATATCTCCATCTAATATCTTAAATCCGAAATCAACTGTAGGCTGGTACAATTAATTAAATAAATTGTTAATTTGACATATAAAGTAATCTTAGTTCAAATAAATAAATAAATATATTTTATTTTTAATAATTAAATTACCTTTTCCATGAGAGAAACATTAATATTTGAGAAACAAGGAAAGCTTGGTACGAGTGGCTTTAATGTGATTCGCGGTACTAATGATATTTGCAAATCAATTAACTAAAAATAAGAAGAAGAAGAAATTACATAAATAATAAATATTATAAAAAATAAAATATGATTTAAATTATTTTATTTAACCTGAGCTGCAAATTTTAAATGGAAAAGTTTTATAATTAGAATTATATTCGAATTTCCTGCCCATCTAATTACTGGCTCAATCACTAACTCCTTTTCTTGCATTTCATATACTTTTATGCCTAAAAAATAATAAAATAATGTAATAATAAAAGTGAATTAGGGGTTAAGAAAAATGAAAATTATTTTCCTTAAAAATTATGTTTTTAAAAAAATATATAATAATATGTAATTTATTACCTTGAAAAACAGGAGGAAGGGTGCCAAGTGTAAGTGTATCAAACTCAATGGATTTGATTCCATATTTTCCAATATATTCTTCAAATATCGGCTTTGTTACACTCCTAATTATATTGCATATTGCCTATTTATATAAAAAATAAATAATACAATAAAAGATATTTAACAAAAAAATTGAAAATTAAAAATATGAGAGGAAAAAGAACCTTATCCAAATAAGGCCACATATCGCACAAAAATCTATTCATCCAGTCAACCTGAAAAGAAGCCAAAATTTAAAATTGAATTCATTAAAAAATAAATAAATTAAAATCTTTAAAAGAAATTTAAGAAACTTTTAAACTAATAGAAAAATCACATAAGTATTAATATTCTGAAAATTTTGGTATTAAACAAGTCAAAATTGGTACCCGTCTAAACAATTAAATATTTCTCTTTTTTTGTTATTTCTTGTGTGAAAATAAATAAATAAATTACCCTTTCATAATCTGGATTTTTAATCCACAGAGGAATTTCTGGCAGAAGCTTAAGTAATGATTTTGAATCCAAGTCTCTCAAAGACCTAATTTTAATTTCCTGAATTAAAAAAAACAAATTTAAATTCTCATATTATTAAATTCTAAATCTTTCAAGATCTGAACATGAAATTTGTTAGCATATTCTATAGTACAAGAATCTAAAAATTTAATATAAAATAAATAACACAAAGAGACCATTCAAAATAATTAAAGAATAATCTCAGAAAAATTCCTAGTTTTGTGTAAGACAGCTATGATGAATTGTAAAATATGTTTCAAATACTTGGATTTATATCATCATCTCCATTTTTACAAGAACTGGAGAGGAACTGAACTGAAATCAATGTGAACTATTTTTTTTAAAAACAAATGGAAAATTTAGTCAAGAATTGATGTCATTTGAGAGAATTAAGTCAAAAATACTTGATGATTAAGAAAGCTAAGTGCAATAGAAATTGAAAAAAAATGTTAAATGTTTAATGTAATATCCAATTAATTTTCTGAAGGTGCGAATTTGCCTACCATGTTGGTATCAACTTTGGAGTTATGCATGCAATATATAAAGGCATTTCTTTTTAAATTGAGACAGTACAAACATATTCAAACTAGTTATTAAAAAAACATAGATAAAAAACAAAATAAATGTAAGATGTTATACCAACTAAGAAAAGAAGTCAATAAATATTATAAAGTTGTGTGGACTTTGGAAACAATCAAGCTAAAAGGTTACAATTAATAAAAGGAAGATATATATTCCATTTAATTAGAAAAGAGGAAGATATATTCCAAATAATAATCTAATTGCCTCTCCTAATATTTTTCATTTATAACCTTGTAAAAACAGGAATTACATGCATATCCATTTGAAACTTTCAATTTGTGTCTAGCATTCTACATTTCTCATTTCTTTCATCTCTAGATTTTTCTTTTGAGTAATTCATCTCTAGCATTTATTTGCATGCATCCAAAATTTCAGAAAAAATTAAGAAAAATGATTAATTGACATGCAAAATTTATCCTTTTGTGGGTCGAAGTGCACAATCTAGCATTCTGATGGATTACAACTAAACCCAAAAAGGAAAAAATTAAATTAAAAAGATTAGCAAATACTAACTGTAGTGGGAGTAAATGCAAATACTAGCTTTTTGTGGGTATATCAGAAACCTCAACTTTCATCGATTTTTTTGAAGCAATAAAAAAAAAGAACTCAACCAAAAAACAAAAATCAGGATATCCTCAAAATACTAAGATTAAACAATCAGACCTTATTAAATTGATGCAACAAACTGAAAATGCAGTGTATTCAAAAATAAATTTTGCAAAATTTCTGTACTCATACCTTGAAGTCATCGTCTCTAGGCTCGAATTTGAGATAGAAAAAGTATCCGATTATCAATCCGATTGAAACCCCAAACCCGAATCCGATAATCCCCAATACTGTGCTCACAAACCCCATTTTTACGCACCACTTCACAAGTGAGACTGCATGCGAGAGAGAGAGAGAGAGAGGGAGAAGAGAAATATAAATCGGAATTGAATTAGGCATCGGTGGAATGGAAAAATGCAGAGAGAGAGATAGAGAAATGGTGGATAGAAATGTTCTTTGGTAGACCGTTTGTGTAGAAATTTATCTTTGATGTGCGTTTCGGTGCACGAATATGAAACGGGTCCATGGAGAGATACAAGAGAAATGGAAATGAGAAGGTTTGTCACGAGAAATGGAAAATAGGCGTGAACTAGAAAAGTATTTGTAAAGTATTTGTACAGACTGGGTCTACGCTAGAACAACTTGCGGATTTATAATTTAACAAAGACTTAAATTAATTGCCAAAATTTTAAGACTACATTCTTTAATCAAATTCAAATACTTGGATAATGATTGTATATATGAAATGAAGAATGACGAGCTGGGTTGGTTGTTATGGTAGCCATCTTCAGCATTATATATAAATAATTAAATAAATCTTTTTACTATTTTGTTGTATTTTTATTTACAATATGTTGTTATTTTAGAATTAATTTTATAAATTTAACTAAGATAATATAGATTAAATATATGGAATACAATAAAGATTTTGCATGAATTATTAAATAAAATTTACTGACATAAGATAAATTAAAAAAATAAGCTCACCTACCAAAAAAGGGGAGACTTTGCATTAACGCCACAAAAATACTGAAAGAATAAAGTATATGACATCATCTTAGATGACTTAGTAATTTATTTCTTTTTAAATTGTAAATTAATTTTATACAAGATGTATCACTTTCAAATAATGCAACTACTAATACAATACTCACATACAGCTTCTATGGTACTTTTCAAAAATGGTATATGATATACAAATAAATAACTCTATATTTTAACTTCATTATTTATTTGAATTTGGTATTGTGGAGAAACACAAGTCCTGATTTTATCCCCAAAAATCTCATTGGTGTGAGCATTAAATATAGACCAAAATCTATTCAACATAAAACTCAGATCCTAGCATAAAACCGCCAAATGGCTTTGCATTGGTTGGTTCAACCAACGGCTTTTCGTTTCAAACTTAAACTCTAATTTTCCAAATAATTATAGATTTGCCACTTGAAATGGAATGTTTCTTTGGGAGATGGGCTGGTAAGAACCTAAGCTTTATTTAAGGTAGATCTATTTAGGACAGCTTTATTCAATTAATTAATTTACAAATACAAGTGTTTAATTAACATAAAAACATGACAGACAGGTGTAATAGTACTATATAATATAGCTTTTATTGTACTAACATGTCTCATGTAATAAATTTTACATTTAATCACACGAGGTTACATTATTGAAAAGAACATAATAACATAAAAAAACTAAAAATTAAAAGAGATACAAGAGGTTCAAATATATATCTTTTCAACTGGTGCATATTAGTAACATTATTACATACATTTGTCCAGAAAATTCCAAAAAGAAATGAAGTGGCATATTCATTTATTTTCCAAAAATAGGACAGTTCGGTCGAAAAAATGGACGGCGTAAATTTTTCCCAAAATAGACTGAAAACATATTATTACAAAATTTTATAACTTCCATGTCATCCTCATTCATTCCTCTCTCACCGGCTCCGAATTTCTGAGAGAAGAAAATTACGTCGATTAATTCCATCAATTTTCCAGATAGGGAAAGAGAAATGCAAGAATTTTGATTAATTACGCCTCAAAATAGACAGCCAATTACATAATTTCCAAGTAAGTACATTTACATTCCATTCATCATAAACTATTCTCATTTAATTAATTTCACGAATTGTGTTCTTATATGTAGGAATTGCGATTTTTTGGGGGAAATTGATGATAGGCCTTGGCACAGAAAAGAAACATTACATTCTTGATTATTATTATTATAATTACGCTGTTGATTTGAGTCTTGCGCGTATTTCTAAAAATTATTGGGATAATTATTGCGATTCATGGATATTGGATTTTCTCAAATTAGTGTAATGGTTCCAAGGTGGGACCCGTCAGAACTCGCTCTCACATGGAATGGCAGATCTATCTAATTTTGCGAATTCAGACCGCGATATTGAACAGGTACTTTAATAATTAATATCAAATTAATAAATTAATACAACATAAATAAATAAATAATTGAAAGAGGGATGATGTTTCTGAAAGTTTCATTATGTAATCAATTACATCTTCGTCTGTAAATATTTTGTTTTTTGTATATGGTATATGTACATTTTTTATTTCAGGGTTTCAATGAAAAATATCAATGAAAAAAATCAACAACTTTTTGTACGTTGTTAAATTATAGTTTGATATGTTGGTGCTCTTATGTGTAATCAATTTCATCTTTGTTTGTTCAAATACATATATGTTGTGATTTTTTTGTGATCAATCAACCATACTAGTTAGTTTTCATAAATCTTAATTTATTTCCTTAAAATTATTGTACCATTTACTCTAATTTGTCCTTAAAAATTGATCTATGGACTTAATTTATTTCTTATAAATAAACTTATATAATGAAGGCTCTGGTTGCTTTGAAAAGAGGGACTCAACTTGTCAAGTATAGTAGGAAAGGGAAACCGAAGCTTCGTTCTTTCAGACTCTCTAGTGTCAGTAATTTCAAATTTGTTCTAAATTTTTGTTTTCATTTTGCCACATTTTTTATTTAATTACTGGCATAATAAAATGCATAACAATGAGAAATAATGATTTATTTTACGATTTTCAGGACGAAAGTGCACTAATTTGGTACTCGCATAAGAAGGAGAAAAGCATCAAATTATCAACTGTGAAGAAAATCATTCCTGGACAAAGAACAGTAAGATAAAACTCAAAATCTGAAAAATTAAAAAAATCATATATATTAAGTAATCCATCAATAATCAACTTACATGTAATAATTATTAATTAAACAGGCTGTCTTTCAAAGGTATCCACGACCAGAACGAGACTATCTCTCATTCTCTATAATATACCGAAACGGCCAACGCACTCTCGATTTGGTAATTTGTAAAGCCTTGTCAATTTAATAATTTTAATTTCTAAAAGAAAGAAAGATTAAGAAACTTCATATGTAAAAATTGAAATTAATTTATGTAGATTTGCAAGGATCAGACAGAAGTAGAGATTTGGTTTTCTGGACTTCAGGCAGCGATTAATTCTGCACAATCTAAACAACCAAGAAGCGAAAGCAATAGCGAAGGATATACCTATTCTGACGTAAGATCAATTTAAATTATTCCATCAAAAAAAGATCTATTTAAATTAAAAAAGGGAAATTTTCAAACCCCTTAACTTCTTTAAATATTTTAAGAAGCCCTCGTATATTTTAGATTCTCATTTTTGTCCCCTATTAAAGAATGATCTGTCTGACATTCCATCCAATTGATTTCTTGGACCAAAATATTCCTTTCATTTATTTTATTTTGTTCAACCTAAGAATATAATGGCTAAAATAGAGAATCTATAAACATAAGAGACTGTTTAAAATACGCAGAAAAGTTTGAGTTTCTCAAAAAGAACAATTCTCTAATTGTTATTTTTATATCCAGGACGGAGGAGATTCGGTCAGAAACACAACTAAAATATTCACGACAAACAAAAGTATCAAGTCAGATAATGAGCAAAATCAAAACATGTTGAGAGGAAGTGTTGATAACAGCGGGCGAGTTTCTCTTTCAAGCACACCAAGTAACTCAAGCTCGGGCCAAGATCAGGATGTCGAATCGCTGAGCGATGTTTTTATTTGGGGAGAAGTTTGGGACGAAGGCCCCCCGTTTCAAAAGATTGACGTGCTGAATCCTAAACCGTTGGATACTGATGTTGCTATGGATGTGCATCAAGTTTCGTGCGGTTTCGGCCATGCAGCACTGGTTACGAGGCAAGGTGATGTTTATACTTGGGGAGATGAATGTGCTGGCCGACTAGGTAACATAATGTTTGAAATTTTAAGTTATGCGTGTTTATATGAATATATCTTAACGTATTAACTTATATACTAATTTATTGAGTTTTATATTTTTAACATTAGGGAGGGGAAATGAGTTGAGTGTGAGTCGGCCCAAGCCGGTTGAGAATTCTTCATGTTGTAATATGGAATATGTGGCGTGTGGAGAGTTTGTGACATGCGCGATAAACATTCAAGGCGATTTGTACACTTGGGGAGATATGATTCATAAGACCGGTTTGCTCGGGCATGGGTCCGAAGCGGGTCACACAATGCCTAAACGGGTTTCAGGTCCACTTGAAGGGCTTCAGGTTTTGTATATTTCGTGCGGGTCGTGGCATACTGCTCTCGTGACGAGTAATCAAAAGGTATGTAAATGTAACTTAATCACCATTTGCTTACTACTGTTTCTGCTATTGTTACTGATACTGAAACTTACGATAAGTTATACCAAAACAAAAGGTATGTAAATGTAACTTAATCACCATTTGCTTACTACTGTTTCTGCTATTGTTACTGCTACTAAAACTTATGATAAGTTATAACAAAACAAAATTAATCACAATACTCAAATTAATTCGATCCTACTGTCGGAATGTAGCTATTTACGTTTGGTGATGGAGCATTTGGCGTTCTGGGCCATGGGAACCGAGAAAGCGTGAGCTACCCAAAGGAAGTGGAAGCACTGAGCCTGTGCAAGACAATGAAAGTTGCGTGTGGAGTTTGGCACACTGCAGCAATAGTCGATATTGGGGTCCAATCTAACGTAAATGTAGTCTCACGCAAGTTGTTTACATGGGGAGATGGTGCTAAGTTCCGTCTAGGTAACAAATATCCATTTGACAGTTTGATAATAAATCTTTAGTTCCATCTAGATAATAAATCATCTAGATAATAAATATCAATTTAACATGACCCAGAAAAAGGGAAAAAATTGTAACTAACCTTCAAATAACAATTTTAATATCAGTCTATCAGATAACAAGTTGAACACTAACGTTTAGACAACAATTTTACTAATTATGCCAAATGTGTGACTATCCTTCTCTATATATTCATCTCTCTTTATCCCTTGACTATCTGATTTATCACCAGGCCAAGGAGACAAAGAGGCAAGGCTCATACCAACATGTGTACAATCCCTTATCGATTACAATTTTCATCAGGTCGCCTGTGGAGATAACCTCACAGTCGCTCTGACGACAAGTGGTCACATATTCACCATGGGAAGCAAGAGCAATGGGCAACTTGGGAACCCTCAAGCTAATGGAGAATTACCCTGCTTAGTCCAAGACCGACTCGCTGGCGAACTAGTCGAAGAAATATCATGTGGTACTTGCCACATAGTTGCATTGACTTCAAGAAGCGAGGTCTACACATGGGGCAAAGGATCGAATGGCCGATTAGGGCACGGAGATGTTGAAGATAGAAAAACTCCAACTTTGGTCGAAGCATTAAAGGATAGACATGTGAAGTCCATTTCATGTGGGTCTAATTTTACTGCATGTATATGCATTCACAAATGGGTCCCAACCAATGATCAGTCTCTCTGCGCTGGGTGCAGACAGGCATTCGGGTTCACGCGAAAAAGACACAATTGTTACCATTGCGGTTTGGTCCATTGCCACGCATGCAGTTCACATAAAGCTCTAAAGGCCCAACTCGCGCCGGTCCCTAGTAAACCGCATCGAGTGTGCGACTTGTGTTACGCGAAACTCAAGTCTAATGAGACTCATCATGCGAACCTTGCGAATGCTAATAGTATGTTTGTAATGACTCGAAAGTCTACGGATCACGGGAGATCCTCGAGGTTGTTGTTAGATTCTTCAGGTGGCCCAGTTAAATATCCCGAAATGAAATCGATTCTGCAATTGCCTGCCTCGCTTACTGCACTTCAAACTGCTTTAAGGCCAATAGTGACATCATCAACAAATGGTGCCGGCACCACAAGTAATGGTGGTATGGCACCAACAAGTCCGTATTCTAGAAAGCCGAGTCCGCCACCTATGACAACTCCGCTTTTTAGTAAGAGTGTGATTGATAGCTTGAAGAAGACTAATGAGTTGCTTAATCATGAGGTTCAGCAACTGCAAGCGCAGGTAACTGAGTATTCGACAATGTTATGCTTTTGGTTCTTGTTTCCATTTTTTGCTTTTTGAATAGTTCTAACTCGATGTATTTTTTTTTTTCTGTTTGAAAGGTTGGATCTTTGAATAGAAAGCACGAGATACAAGAGGAACTGCTTCGCAGAACAGAGAGAAAGGCAAAGAAAGCACACAGCATGGCTGCCAAAGAAAACGCAAAGTGCAATGCAACTCTAGACCTCATCAAATCTTTCAAATCTCAGGTATGCTGTCATACAAAAAAAACTCCAAATATACATTTCCCAAATCCAATTAATCTTATCATCCATCCTCTTCTAGTTAAACGACATGGCAGACAATGCGCCGCCAGAACTAGTCGAAGCCCTTAGAAGCTTAAAGACGAAAGCTGAGTCTATCTTATTTCCCGATCAAGCTGACCATGCCAGGTCATCGACTGACCGGCCAAGCACAGAGCGTCTTGAGGTAGAGAATTCCGAGCAGGGCACTGGCACGAGGAACAGCATTGATGGAAATTCTACTGACGTTCAAAATTATTTAAAAGATGCTCCTTTCGAGGAGAAGGAAGAACGGTTTGAACCAGGTGTTTATGTCACTCTCGCTATATACAAGAATGGTGCAAGACTTTTTCGACGTATCCGATTCAAGTAAGTTTCATTTTTTTCTACTTCATTTGTATTGGATCAATACGTCAAAGGAATTGTTATGATATCTTATACAAGTTGTATAATTTTTGCAGCAGGAGGAGATATTCGTCAGAGCAGGCGGAAGAATGGTGGAGAGAGAATAAAGATAGAGTTTATAAGGCATATAATGAACAAAATCCAGATGCACCGATGGAAATGCCAACACCACCACCAACTCCTCCTCCTCAAGCTCTGTTTGCAGATGAAGCCTTGGCAGCTAGCGGTTGAAATATAGCTTGCTATATAAAATACACTTAATTTCAAGTATAGCTAGCTAGAGGCAGAATTGGAAAGAATATGAAGAGGGATTGAGTGTAGTCGAAATTTGTATATAGTTAAATTGTTCTCAAAATTGTGAAGAATATTGTTTGCTTGTCTGTTTATGTTTTTGTTTAGACGGAATTTGTAATAGAGAATGAATTCCCTTTATTTGTAGAGGGATTGTATTGTCTTTGTACGCAACGGATAAATTTTTGAAGATATGTTTGTGACTAAATTATGTGTTATGAATGACTTACCACTTATTTTCTCTTGTAGGAATTTCACCAAATTATGTGTCAAGAATGGTTTACCAACTTTTTTTTCCTCGTTCTAATTTCAGCATATACCTTAGGTGCAAAATCAATGCATTAACGTATAATCATATCACAAGGGCACAATCAACAATCAAATTCTATGTAGATCGTTTTTACAATTAGAACGAATTATAAGACTAAATTTCGTTTAGACTATTTTTATCTCACCTAGATAGGAGAGAAGAGAAGACGATCATAAATTTTCGCAACTCCTTCAACTCAAAATCACAAACCACTTCTCCTCTCTTTCTCAATCAACCCAACTACATCCAACCTCCTTCTTAATCCCCTTCCTTCTCATCTCACGCCTCACACTTTCCGCATTTTTCCATTCACCCGCCGAAAAGTAAGCACTCGACATAACAACCATCGCTCCGCCCACATCCCTCTCAAATTCCCTCACTCTCTCTCCAGCCTCAGCCACCAAATCCAATCTCTTATGAGTCCAACACGCTGACATCAGCGTGCTCCAAATCATCAACTTATCCTGTCCTTCTGCACGAACTTGTTTTGTTAAATTGTAAGCTTCGTCTAGTCGACCCGCACGGCCTAACATGTCTACCACACATGTGTAATGTTTCGCGCTTGGATTGATATTGTATAAACTTTTCATGGAAGTTAGGTGATAAATGCCTGTGTTGACAAGTCCAGCGTGGCTACACGCATGTAGAATTGCAAGTAGGGTTACACTATTAGGGTTTTGTTTTTGAGAAATCATTTGATTGAATAGGTTTAAGGCATATTTGGCGAGACCGTATTTGGATGCGGATATAATCATGGAAGTATATTCTACTATAGAAGGTCGTTTTATTTTGTCGAATACTTTCTTTGAATCGTCAAAATTACCGCATTTTGCGTACATGTCGATTAACGCGCTAGAGATGAAATCATTTGATTCGTGTCCGTGTTTGATGATTTTACCGTGAATTGGTCTTCCTAACCCTAATTTGCCGATGCTTGCGCATGCATTAACAATACTTGAGAAGATAAATTGGTTTGGGATGCCAATATGAAAGAAATCATTAAAAAGCTCAATTGCCGCATGGCAACATGCATTTTGTGCATAAACCGAGATAATTGATCCCCAAGAAATTACATTTTTATCCGTCATTTTATCAAACACCTTTCGAGCGTATAAAACACCATCTGATTTACCATACATGTCTATCAGAGAAGTACAAACAACAGTATCCGATCCCAATCCATAAATCTCAATTTGGGCGTGGATTTGTTGCCCCAAATTGAAATTCGCGAGACGAGAGCACGCATTAATTACGGTGGCAAAAGTGTATGAATTAGGCCGCGTTCCATCCAAATACATTAATCTAAAAAGTGCAATGGACTTATTGGGTTGATTAGCGTTTACATAGCCAGACATGAGAGAGGTCCATGAGACTACATTTGTGTGAGGCATTTCGTCGAACAGGTTGTGTGCATTTCTGATTTGACCGCATCTTATATAGGAGCTCAAAAGATGATTAGAGACGGAGAGAGAAGAGTAAAGAGAGCCTGATTTGATTAGTTTTGAGTGCGTTGAGGTTATAAAGGAGAGATCATTAGATTGGCGAAGAAGAAGAAGTAATAAACAGTGTTTAATAGAGCTCATAAAGCCATTGTCTTCACATAAAATTTATGCTTTTGTATTGTTTTTGTTACTTTGTCAAAAACAGAGCACATTTTAATAAAAGGCCCAAGATAGATTGGGCTGAATTTATTTTGTTACTTATTCGGCCCAAAATAATATTGCCCAACAATAATAATTATAAAAGAAAAGTCAACATAAAAGTCGAAATAAAGTAATTAATACGAATTAAAAACCAAAGACTCGGTTGAGTTAATTTATTGGAAAAAACAACAAAAGACTTATTGAATTGAATTGACCCTTAGCCCGTAAGAAAACGAGAGATTTCCGCTCTCTGAATCGAAGAGAGGCAGAAATTTCCTCTGTTTGATTTCAGTATTTCTCCCCTGTACGCTTTGGGCATTTGTGGAAGTTTTTGTTTCTTAAGGAACAAATCGATTTTGTGCGGTGAGTTTTGCTTCCTTTTTTTGGTTTTGTTATCTTTTATTTTTCGGATAGAAATTTGATTTTAAGATTTGGGTGTCGTTCCATTTGTGTAAAAGCTATCAAGTTAGTATTTTTGTGGCGAAATAATTGATTCTAAGATTTGGGTTTTCTTCAGTTTGCCCCAAAATGCTGTTGAAACTTTCATTTGAGTAGGAAAAAGCATTTTTCTAAACATTTTGGGTTTTTTTTTCCTTCGAATTAAGGTTTTTTTAATGGGAGCGACTCAATCAAAAGAGCAATTCTTGTATGAACAAGTGAATTATGGAAATATTGAAGGAATTAAATCTCTGCGCAATCAAGGTGCAGGCCTTGAGGTAATTTAGCTAATCATTTCCGCTTAATTCAGTTAATTTGCTTTTTAATTCTAATTAAATGGTGTTATTTTTTTGAATTTCAGTGGGTTGATAAGGATGGAAAAACCCCTTTGATTCTAGCTTGTTTGAGACATGATTTGTTCCATGTTGCAAAACTTCTGATTGAATTGGGCGCAAATGTAAATGCTTACAGACCTGGTTAGAACCCTAATTCTTAATTATTATTATTTTTTTCATTTTACAATTTTAACGTAAATAATTAATGCTCAATAGTGAAAAATGTTATACAATTGAGATAGCTTAAGCCCCAAACATTTAACATAACAATATAATTCAGTTAATTATATATCCAGGACAATCTTTTGGCTAATTATTTTTACAAAATTTCCCATTCTTATTATATTATTCCTATTTTATATTAAATAATTAATTAATTTATTTTAATTTAGGGAGTTTTGCTGGTACACCATTACATCATGCAGCTAAAAAAGGGATTGAACCAACCGTGCTTCTCCTTCTCTCTCATGGAGGTACTTTATTTCTCATTTTTAATTTAAATAAATTTTATAAAATTTTAGTTAATATTTATTTATTTGTTTATTTTGAATTTCAGTAAATCCATTTATAATGAATGATGATTGCCACACGGCTCTCGATTTGGCGAGAGAAAAAGGCCACTTAAATGTGGTTAGAGCCATTGAGGTATTATACAATTTTCAAATGCACCCTTATAAATTTCATTATTTAATATCAAACTTTAAATAAATTTTTCTTTTTATTTACAGAGTCGGATTTGTCTTTTTTCTGGTTGGCTTAGAGAGAATTATGGACCGGGATTTTTAGAAGCATTTGCACCAAATTTATTGTCAAGAAAAATGTACGGAAAATTCTAATATTACATATTTTATTTCAGTATTAATTTTCAAATTATACCTAATTTATTTATTTATTTTTAAAATTTTTACAGTTGGGCTGTGGTAATTCCGTCCGATTCAAGAAATCCAGCGAGGCCTCAAAAATTTGATCTTGCTATTTATCCCGACCTTCAGGTAAGTTAAAATAAATAAAAATTATTTCAAATTATTTTTTAATCTTTGCATTTTATCATGCACGATTTCTTAATGTTTATATTATCTTGCATTTCTACTTTTAAATAAAATAACAGGTTGCAAAGCCGTTACGAGTGATACACTTGTCAAAATGTCATATTGAGGAACCGAGACTTTCTCAATCCGACCCTCACCTTTTTATCATTGAAAAATCCACAAGTACGTAATTAATTAATTCTGCGCAATCTCTTTTTATTATTTTCGTACAATTTCTCAATTAATTTCTCATTTTTTGAAGGGGCAAAGCACAAGTTTTTGTCGGGAAATGAAGGAGACAAGGCTCAGCTCCAGGCCTTTTATACTGCATGCAGAGGAATCCCTCAGGTAAATTTACATTTACACCCCTCTAATTTTCATTATTCTTTCTTTTGTCACTCTCAAATATTTACATACTACTATTTCATCTTTCAGGTGATAAACATGGTACCAATGCCCGTACCTCCACATGTCACTACCTTACCAACCTTACCAGCCGTACCAGCCATGCCAGCCTTACCATCCGTACCAGCCATGCCCGCCTTACCAGCCGTACCAGCCTTACCATCCGTACCGGTACCGCCATCTCAGCAAAGCCAAGAGGAAATGGAGCTAGCCATGGCCATAAACGCCTCGATCCAATCCGCAATAATCGAAGGCGTACCTAACGTCCTTCCAATCGTACCGGCCTCAAACTCAAACTCAAATACCGGTACCGGTTACAACGGTTGGTCCCCACCAAGCCCTAAAAAAACCCGTACCGGTACCGACCAAGCCAGCTCGAGCCATTCCGGGTCGAACCAACCCAACCCGTTAGCAACCCAAACCCAATTGGCTCCTCCTTCTGCTCCTCCAATTAATGACCAAGTATTCTACACCGGTGCAATTCAATATCCTTCCATCGATTCTACCCCTGTAAATTTCACAAATTCATCTGGCTCTCCTATTGCTGTTACTACTGCTGCTCCTACTGCTATTGTTAATGTTGATGGTAAAAATGGGAATGATAATAATAATGAGGGAAAGAATAATAATAATAGTAATAACAATGAGAATGATGTGTGTGTGATATGTTTGGACGCGAAAGTTGAAGGGGCGTGCATACCGTGCGGCCACATGGCGGGCTGCATGGCGTGTTTGAAGGAGATTGAGGAAAAAAGGGGCGAGTGTCCGATTTGTCGCGCCAAGATTAGTCAAGTCTTGAGGCTTTATCACGTTTGATTTTGGATTTTGAGATTTGAGATTTGGGGAGTTGGGGTTTATTGTGGTGGATTTATGTGTAGTGTTGTTTTTTGGGTGTAATATGGTGATTTAATGGTGTGTGTTGTGGTAATGTGGTAATTATTTTTTGTTTTGATATTATATATATGGTAATTTGATTTGTAAATTGTATTATGTGGGCATATGGTTACTTTTGCCTCTAATATGTGCATTTTTTGTTTGTTGTTGAAACTTAATTTTTGAATATTTGATCAAAGAAGACATGTAACTTGTAATATAATTAATACAATTTGATGAAAGAAGAAATGAAACCGTTTATATACTTAATACAATTTTTTATACTTGTCTCTTCTCATTTTCTCAAGCATACTTTGAAGAGAAAAGGATGATCTAAATCTTCCTATGTGGATCCTTCCTGGCCCAGCCATAATTGTATGGATCCCAAACTGAGGAATCAAACTCCTCAGCCCAAACCATTCTATTATTTTATCTTTACCCAAAAATCACCATTCTAGAAATTGTAGAAGAAAATCCACTGGAGACGAAACCCTAACATCTCAACTCCTCTCCTTCTTCCCCGATTCTACTTCCCTAAAATTCGCTCTCTTTCTCTCTCAATTTCTCATTCAAAACCGATTTGCAATGGAGTTCGACATCGTGGAAGGATCGAACCAGGAGCTGGGGCTCGTAATCGACTGGATTCCGCGAGTGGGGATGGAATTCGAATCCGAAGAAGACGCATGGAAGTTCTGGGTGAATTACGGGTCCAAAATGGGGTTCTGCGTGCGCAAACACTTCAAGAACGCCGACAAGAACGGAAATGTCACTTCCAGAGGATTCGTGTGCTCCAACGAAGGGTTTTACAGCAAGAAGGAGCAGAGGGCGGGCCGGGTTAAGTGTCCGAGAGCCGAGACCCGAACCGGGTGTAAAGTTCGATTGGGAGTGAAGCTTGTTAAAGGAACTGGGAAGTATCAGGTTTATGATTTTGTTGGTGATCATAATCATGTTATTAGTGGCGTGCCAGCTCAGCAGGAAACGAATCAGGTACGTACCGTTTTGAAAAAATCAAATTCCGTACCGTACCAGTAGAAATTTCCATATCGTACCAGTATAAAATTGCATACCGTACCAGTATAATATGCCGTACCCGTACCAGTAGAAAATTCTGTATGGTACCAGTAGAAAATTATGTACGTACCAGTGTAAAATTTTCTTTATTTGAAGTTTTGAACTAATTATTTGTATTTTTTGACAGGCTGGCGGTACCGGTACGATAGCAGTGAATTCTGTACCGACTCCAAGTTACCGTTTAAACAAAAGGCCGAGAGACCATTTAATCAGGGGCGAAATCGGAAATTTGCTTAGTTATTTCCATGAATATACGATAGAAAACCCTTCATTTTACCACACGGTTCAGTTAAGTAGTAAAGAAAGAATTTCGAATGTTTTTTGGGCCGATGCGAAAATGCGCGTGGATTATTCGCAATTTAGTGATGTTATAACGTTTGATACAACTTTTATAAAAAATAAAAAATTCAGACCTTTAGTTGTATTTTTCGGATTTAATCATTTTAGAGAAATTATAATTTTTGGGGCGGCTTTAATTTATGAGCAAAAGTATGAAACTTTCAAATGGCTTTTTGAAACTTTTTTGAGAACTCATAATTTTAAGCAACCGAAAACTATTTTGACTGATGATAATCCATTAGTGGTGCAAGTGGTAAACGAAATTGTACCGGAATCGGTACATGGGTTTTGTACTTGGCATTTAATGCACGATGCTAATAAGCATTTGAGCGGATATAATAAGGGTAATTTAGACCTAGTTAAGAACTTTAGAGATTGTATGTATGAAATAGAAGAGGAAAAGGAATTTGAAGAGGCTTTTAGGGTTTTGAAGAAGAAATCAAAAGGCGATTCTTGGTTGGAAAATATTTACAAAGTGAAAGAAAAATGGGCGAATTGTTTCATGAAAAACGTGTACCATTTGGGGATGCATAGCTTTCAAACAAGCGAGATTTTAAATCGGTATTTAAATAAAGAATATTTAAAATCGGATTTAGACATGGCAGAATTTTTTAAAAATTTTGAAAAACGCGTGAAGAAAAAACGGGAGAGAGAAATCGAATCTGAATTCGATTTGAGAAGAAATTTACCGAGGGCCAAATTGAAAACTAGGATTCTATTGCAAATGTGTAGAATTTACACGCCTAAAGTTTTTGAAATATTTCAAAATGAGTATGAATTATACACGGCCACTTACATAAAACCCCCAATTGAAGGCCAAGATATGAATGAGTATTTAATCGCGATTACCGATTTGGATCAAGAGGAAAGTTTGCATAAATATTTTAGGGTTTCTTTCGATCCGGCCAATCAGACGGTTTCCTGCAATTGTAAGAAATTTGAGAGTTGTGGAATTATTTGTGGGCACGCTCTTAAAGTGCTTGATATAATGAATATTAAATTATTGCCTGAAAAATATATTTTAAAAAGATGGACTCGCTACGCAAGAGATTCTTTAGATGCAATTATGAACATAGAAAATGAAAATGAAAATGAAAACCCTAACTTGGGTTCAAACCCTAATTCGGATCGGTACGCAGATTTATGTACCAGATTTGTTAAAATAGCTTGTAGATCGGCCGAATTTGAGGACTGTTTTTCGATGGTAAACGGAATATTGGATGGTTTTGAGTTGAAAATCGAGGAAAGAATCGATGAGAATTTCGAAGAATTTGAGGGCTTAAATGAAAATAATTTTGAGGTTTCAAATTCGGTTCCCAATTTGAATGTGGGCTCTCAAGAAGTTCGAGCGATTAGGGAAAAGTTTATTTCCTTGCATCAAAATGAAATTGCTCAAAACTCCACTTTTAAGGTAAATATTTATATATTTGTCCAGATTTTTCTGTTTTAAGACAATATTTTTAAATTTCAATTATTTTGATGAATCAATAGTTGAAATATTATTAAATATTTTTAGGGTGTAGAGGTACCGAATTCAGTTGCATGGATGAATCAAGAAACTAGAGATTTTGCTTACCATGCTGGCTTTAGGCCTTTAGCAGTGGTATTTTCTCTTTTTCATTAACTTTAATTAATTATTTAATTATATTATTATATTATTATTTATTTTTTTATATGTAGGAGAGGCCAAGTGTAACAATGCCTCAATCTTCACATGCTACAAATGTACATGGTTTACCAAATTGGCTAGGTATGCTAATTACTTCTCAACTATCTTTTATTTTACTATCAAAGGAAATTTGCAACAAAGCCCTTGCACTTTTGAAAATTTCATGCAATGATAATTACTTGTTTAATATATCATTTTCGTGTGAAATGTAATAAACTGATTTTGGTGTTTAATATGCAGAGAATTATTAACCGTTGAAAATATTTGTATTATGATGCAGGACATTGATGAACAAGTTTCTGAATTTAGGTGTATTATTAAGTGTACTAACACCCTTTATTGTATAGGTTTCAGACATTTTTTTTCTCTTGTTGTAATTTAAATTTCGGAAAACAACAATTTGTGTTGTAGCCTTTTATGTAGTTTTATTTTTAATTTATTTCAAGTTTTTGTTTTATATCTCATTTTGTTTTATTTAAGTTGTGCTGTCATTTTGTTTGAAATTAGTAAATTATACATGAAAATGATATATCTAGTATATACAAAGCGAAGTTTGAGTGGCTGAATTTTTTGTGACATTTAATTATTCAAATGAATAAATAAAATGTTAGGGCTTAGGTGTTGTGTTTATGTATACGAAATTCCATCTGTGAGGTCTTGAAAATTTAATAATATATATAATCTTAGTTTCTGTCGTATACACAATAACAGAGACAAATAAAATATATAAGCATTATTTTTCGGAGAAATGAAACAATTGAATATGAAATGAAGCTACCACTTCACTTAATTTATTTATAGAAAAAAGAGATTTGAAATCTGAAATGTATTTTTAAATTAAAAATAGATACGTAGTTCTAGCAAGTGATTAAGACCTGCTATCCGTGCTACAAAGTACAAACTATATATCTTCTTTCTTGCTCTTCAAATTTAAACTAAATCCTTCAAGGTTTAGGGTTCTCTTTTCTCCATTGAATCGCCATTGTTCTGAATTTCTTTTTCAGTTTAAAGTTGAACAAATTTTGATAGTTCAATTTGTTCATTCATGATGTGGCAGAACATGAAGGATAAACTTCTATATGAGAAGGCTGTTCTAGGGAAAATCAGACAAATCAGAATCCTCCAAAGTGGCGGTGCGGGTCTTGAGGTATTTATTATTTTTTTGTCAGATTATATTACAGTTTATCCGTGTTTTGTTATTTTTAGCCAAATTCTCTGTAGCAATACAAGATAATTTTGGTAGCTCTGATCATATTATTGATAAAATGAATTAAAAAAAGTGCTAGGTATTTGACAAGAAATCATATTCTTTCAAGAAAATTAGATTTTTACAGTTAATATAAAGATTTGGAGGGGCTAATTTAATAGCGTGAAAAAACAATTTTATAGAGGTTCTTGATAATTCTTTAAGAATGGAGGTTCTTTTTTTGTAAATTCTGATAACATAAGGGCTTTTGCAAAATTAATATGTTTCCAATTACGAAATTTATTCTTATGCAAAGAAGAATACATCTCAAATTTAATAAGAGCACATCATAACGTGAGCAAAAATATATCAGTGTGAATGAATACACATTTAGATACTTAATAATATATGTTTGGATAGTATATTTTCAGCTAAATACCAGGTACGCTTTCAAATATGTACCAATATATGAGGGCTGGATTGAACTTAGCAGATTTTTGTGGAACTTTCTTAAGAGTATAATATAATATTTTATATTTCTTAAATTGGTGGGAAAATGTCAAAACCTTCTTAACCAAGACAATGACTCTGATTCAACTATTCCAACAGCCACCAAACAGAAGTTGACTATTTATATATGAAAAACAATTTAAATATAAATATTTAAAAAAAAGAAACAAACAAGATAAACCCATACTCTACTCAAGACCTTTCTTTCTGAGTCTTTTCTTTTCACATTCCCTTCAATCTCCAACCAATATCATCTGTACATTCCAATTCAAATTCAACTTATGATTGAGAAAATTTTGGAACAAATTTCCAAGTTCATATATTGAGATTTCAAATTTCCATATTTCCATGGATATAGAGCTCTATCAGAAAGTAAATAATGGAAAGATTCAAGAAATTAGGGCACTTAAAAGCATGGGTGCCGGTTTTGAGGTACTTACTACATTTTTATAGTGTCAATATGTTTGTTTGGGCATCAGATATATCCTTTTGAGTCTTTAGTATTTCCTTTTTTTAATTTAATCTACATATTTGAGTGTCAATATTTCTTCAGTATATTAATGTTATTTATTACAGTGGAAGGATGATGAAGGAAAGACTCCATTAATTCTCGCATGTTTAAGGCATGATTTATTTGATGTGGCCAAAACTTTGATCGAGTTGGGTGCAAATATCAATGCTTATCGCCCCGGTAAGTATAATATTTTTTTTTTGTTAATTTCATTTTCACGGATATATAATTATTCATTCATATCTGTTTTTAGGAAGAAATGGAGGGACTCCTTTGCACCATGCAACAATGAAAGGCCATGAAAAAATAATTAAATTACTTTTAGCTAGCGGAGGTATTTATTTAATTTTTTTCTTACTTTTAGCTAGTCACTTATTTTATATTATTTTTTTTCCTAATAATCTCATTATTAGTTTTGTACTTATTTGTTAGCAAATCCTTTTGTAAGAAATGGTGATGGTCATAATGCTCTTGATTTGGCGAGAAAAAGGGGGCGATTTGTTATAGTTCGTGCAATTGAGGTACTAAAATTAATTTTACTATTTTTTTTGAAATTTTATTAAAAGGTAAAAAAACTGAATACATAACAGAGATTATATCATTAGAAATTTATTAGTTGCAATATTCAACTTTTGCTTTTTATATAATTTATATATTTTATTTTTATTTTTGAATAGAGTCATTTATCTATATTCTCGGGATGGTTACGAGCCGAATGTGGATCTGTGATGAGTTCAAATTTTAGCCCAATTTCTTCAGATTTTAGGCCTGGAAAAGTGTATGCTATAAAAAATAAAAAATAATCAACAAAACACCAATATTTGTCATGAATGTTAAAATTAATCAAATATTTTTTATTCTATTTTTGAGAATTATGCAGTTGGGTTACAGTTTTACCATGCGATTTGAATGATCCTCCAAAGTTTGAATTAGCCATCTATCTTGCACCTGAAGTACGCAAAAATATTCAAATTATACATAATTTAATTACAATTTATTTCTCTTTTGAGAGAAAATAACTTTTCATACTTATTTATTTATTATTAATAAATAGGTAGCGGAGCCTCTTGAGATAATACAAATATCAGAGTCCACTATAGAACCACCAAATTTCAATAAAGCTGATCCTTCTTTGATTATCGAGACATTCAGTAAATAATTATATAAGCATATTTGTTAATTTTTACTTAGTTTTTCAACTAATTTTATCTATTTTGTATTGTAGTAACAAAATATAGATTGTTTTCTGAATACTGGGGCGAGAAGCAGAAAATTTACTCATTTTACAATGCATGTCGCGGAATTACCGTGGTAACTATTAAACTTCAAAAATATCAAATATAGATATAAGCATAAAATTGGAAAAATATAAACCAAATAATTCTGAAATTCATGGTAAATACATTACAGGAGAAATATATTGATATGTCTCCAGAACTGGTACGCAACATGGTGTCAACACAACACGATTTAATTACTTCAAATCCATCCATACGAGTAATGGAAATATCTTCAATCGATCAGGAAGAAAAAGATCTTGATATGGCACTTAAAGCCTCTATACATACCGCAATAGCAGAAGGACTCCTGAACCCTAATTCAATCAGCCCTCAAGCCGGCACGATGGGTTCAAACACAAATGATCAGCCTATTATAAGTACCAGTAAAAGCAGTAGACTTACTATGAGTAAAAAATCGAGTGTTAAAACAGAGAAAAAGGAAGAAAAAGAGAAAGAGAAGGGTGTTTGTGTAATTTGTTTGGATAAGAGGGTCGAAGCGGCATGTGTGCCGTGTGGTCACATGGCAGGATGCATGAAATGTTTGAAGAAAATTGAAGCTAAGAATAAGAAATGTCCGGTTTGTCGCGCAAATGTTGATCAAGTTATTAAAATTTACACTGTTTGATATTTGGAAGTTTTAGGTTTATATATGTAGCAGTTTTGAGCTTTACTATTGATGTAAAATTTTCTTTTTTTTTTTTTAATATGTTTTGTTGATAGTTGAGTGGAATTGTGAATAGTGAAATTATTCTCTTTTGGGTATCTCTATCTTTCTCAAAATTTGCTCATTTTTTTTCTGAAAGGAATAAGAAAAAATTTAGTTTATTACCACTTACCAGTTACCACGTATATTGTTCCTATATTGTTTTACCAGAATTATATAGAGTTTATTTACAATAGATATATACAATTGGGTCATAAGACATTACTTTCAGGATACCTATATACTGTTTTTTTTTATAAAACTATATACTGTTTTTTGTAACCTATATATCGTTCTTATTCTTATAAAAGTACATTCAAATATTATTCTTCAAAATATATTATTTATAAAATTATATTAAAGAAACATAACGACAAGAGTCCTTTTCATTAACTGTCTTTAAGTATTTATTTCAAAAAACACTTGGTCTTTAAAATAATTAACAATGACTAGCTTTCCTTCTCACACGGAAACTGTAATTCAACTTTCTCACAGGAAAAACATATTTGCGTGTATTTGAAAACAAACATTTATAAATTATCACTGTCCAAATTTATTAACATATATAATACTTTTTCCTTTCATAATATACATATATATATTATTTCTTGTTAATATACTATTAATAATTGGTAAATTCCTCGATAATATTTCAGCTCTTATCTTGTTACGCAATGCATATTCATCAAGAAAGACTAATTAAAAGGGTGGTGATATGGACAGAATTTATTTTGTCTAAATTTGCACAAGAGCCTTTCATTTTGTCTAAATTGCAATAAAGACTCTGCATCTTAAGGAAAGTAATATTGCAGCTTCTGTTGATTCCAACATACTGTTTTTTATTGCAAATGTTTTTTTTTGTGAGAATTTTTTATTGCAAATGTTATTAATGAAGGAGTCTTTTGTAAAATTGTAATAATATAGGGGCTCTTTTGTAACTCCTAAATATAATAGGCTATCTAAAACTTTCTTCTCTGAGTAAACAAACTACCTATTCAAATCCAAAAACTAATCCAATTTCAATGAAATAACGGATGTCTCCAAAGAGACCAATTTCCAGGAAACAATGCCAATTATTTATATTTTATAGAAAAAACGACTATATATAATCTTTTATTCAATTATTCCATCATCACCTCTAAATTTCATTTCAAATTATACCTCAACTGAGAAATTTCTTAAACCAGTTCTTGACATTTTATATTGTGATTTCATATTTCCATGGATATAGAGATATATCAGAAGGCAAATAATGGGAAAGTTCAAGAAATTAGGGCACTTAGAAGCATGGGTGCAGGCTTTGAGGTACTGTATATTTCATTGTATCGTTCTTCAGTATAAAAAAACTGTTTTTAGTATCAATATACTATTCAATTCTCCACTATATCTTTCTCATGGTTAATATATATTGTTTTACTAAGGTCATATAGTTTCATAAAAAAGATTGAAGTACTAGCATAACATATATAGTAATTTCATTTTGCTCATTTTTTGACTCTTAGACTTACATAGATACCATTTTTTTTGTTGTAAATTTTTTAATTATTTTTGTTTTAAATTTATAATTTCAATGCTACAATAAGTTATTGTAATTTATTGCAGTGGAAAGATAATGAGGGAAAGAATGCATTAATTCTCGCATGTTCAAGGCATGATTTATTCCACATAGCTAAAATTTTGGTCGAATTGGGTGCAAATATCGATTCATACCGGCCCGGTACAAAATAATTGATATATATTTTTCTTGATTAATTTTTTTTGTTTATTCTTTTATATGACTCGGCATTAATTTTAGTTTTGATCAAAACTTGTTAGCTCAAACGGTAAAACACTACCCCACCAACCAAGAGGTTGTGGGTTCGATACTCGTCAAGAGATGTCTTTCAAATAAACCTCCTCACTTGAGGAGTTCAAAAAAAAAAAAAATTAATTTTAGTTTTGAGTTATAATTTATTATTTGAGTTTTACTTTTAGGAAGGAATGGAGGGACTCCTTTGCACCATGCCACAATGAAAGGTCATGAGGAAACTGTTAAATTACTTTTAGCTAATGGAGGTAAATTCTTAAAATATTTTCTCTACAATTAAATATTGACATAACCCACATATTACAACCTAATTTAATATATTGTTTTTATTTCTTAGCAAATCCTTTTATAAGGAATGACGAAGGTCATACAGCTCTTGATTTGGCTAGAAAAAAGCGTCACGTCGCTATTGTTCGTGCAATTGAGGTTCTAAAATAAATTTTACCAAAACAAAAATATTTTTATGATACAGACTAAAAAGATTTTTGGATTTTCATTACCCGATTCTTAATTTTCTTTATTTATATTATAATCTACATGATTTATTCTTTTAACAGAGTCATATATCTATTTTCTGTGGATGGCTAAGGGCAGAATTTGCGGTGTTGACTGGCAATTTAAGACAAATTTCTTCAGATTTCAAATCTGGAAAAATGTATGTTCTTCAAAAGAATAATAGTTCTAAAAACATTAAATAAAGAATTTATTTATATTAATTGAACAGCTATTTATTTTATACATGTTTTGCTATCATATATAGTTGGGTTGTGGTTTTACCTTGTGATTCGAATGATTCGACTCTACCTCGAAAATTTGAATTAGGGATATATTTGTCACCCGAGGTACGCAAAATATTCTAATTATACATTATCTAATATCAATTTAATTAACTAAACCATAAAATATTTTTCCATTTTTTTTTTTTTAATTAGGTAGCCGTGCCTCACGAAGTTGTACAACTATGCGAGTGTAATATTCAACCCGATTTTTTTTTGACTGATCCTTCATTGATCATTGAGACCAACTCAGGCATGTCATATTTATATATTATACAGAAAATCCATTTAAAATTTAAACAAGTTTAGGATTATATTCCGACCTATTATTACTTTAAGCATTGAATTAGAAAAAATGTCTCAATGCAGGAACAAGATACAAATTATTTCCAGACATTCGATGGAGAATGACGCAACTTAGGTTGTTTTACAATGCGTGCCGTGGAATCAGCGAGGTACTTCTTTATTTCTCAAAATTATAAAAAATATATATTCTTTCCCATTTTTTAGTTAAAATTTGAAGTTTTGTTGTTGTAGTCATGATTTGAAAACACAATTTCCATTTCAGGAAAATGACAGCAGCTTCATATCTCAATCACCCCCTGCACCGACACGCACAATTATACCAACACGACCCCATTTGACACATTCAAATGCATTTGCATCCTTACGGCAGCGAGCAATTGAATCATATTCAGCCAATCAGGAAGAGTTGGATCTTGAAATGGCAACTAAAGAGTCCATACAAACGGCAATATCAGAAGGAATCCTCAGCGAAAACTCAACCGGTACATACATTTATGAGCCTCCATCACGACATAGTACTACTACATCAGAAGAAGTTTTCTATGATGCACATAGCCACAACCCCTTCATAAATTTAAGCCCTGTTAACCCTAGTGTTAGTACTAGTAATAATGGGGAGAATGAGAAGGGTATTTGTGTAATTTGTTTCGATGAAAGGATCGAAGCGGCATGTATACCGTGTGGTCACATGGCAGGATGCATAAAATGTTTGAAGAAAATTGAAGCTAAGTACAAGAAATGTCCGGTTTGTCGTGCAAATGTTGATCAAGTTGTTAAAATTTACACAGTTTGAGATTTGGAGATATATTTCTATTTCGTTACATATTATATAGCAGATCATGTATATATCGGCTATCGTTAGATTTATTTAGTACACTATTGAATATTGATGTACATTAATTTTTCTTTTTTATGTTTTTGTTGTTTCTTATGTTGATGGTTGATTGAAATCGTGAAGAGTGGGGAGCATTATTCAGGTCGCCATATATTTTCGATATTATAAATATGATACTTAAGTGATATAAACTTTTTAGTTCTTCATTATTTATCAGTGATGTTATAAATTTGTTGTGCTCAAAACCAAAAAAAATAAAAACAATTATACATAGAAAAAAATTGTAATATATCTCGTGGAGGAAAGAGGTTAATGTACATTCTTTTTCTATTTTTGGACATAAAACAAAACAAAACAAAGCAAATAATACATGCGAGAACAAGAACAACACCAACAAAAAACAAACCGATGATAAAATCACAAAAACTATTGCAGTTCTCAAAAAGACGAACAGAACAAGCTCAAAGTATTCCTTCGAGCTCTTCAATCGGCTTTTCAACAATCGCCTCTTCAGGAGCAACAACGGCTTCCTTCCTTCTCGGTTTAGTCGATCCTTCCGAGCCCTTGGATTTCTTCTTGGACTTCTTTGGAATTGTCGGAAGATCAGGGATCAATCTGGAAGAATTCTCACCAGATCCCTCCTTCGACTTACGAACTTTACGGCCCTTCTTTTTCATTGCTGGGTCAGATGCGTCAACTGGAATTGTTGTGCCTTCTGATTGGTACCGGCGAGAGTGATGAGGCTTGGATCGGGGCGAATTGATAATTTGTGCATCTCTTAGGGGGGAATCCGTTAATATGCCACGTGTACTTATGTCTGCGCATTTTTTGCAAAATATACCTTGAGTTAACAAGCAAATTAATGTATCTTTTATACCAATACAAGATAAAAATGAGATGCCAAAATTAAATATTAGATAAAATCAAAATGAAGCTAACCTCCTTGTGAGGCCCATGGATTTGTGTTAGTGGAAGAGGCAGGGCTTTCAGGATCATTCAATGGAGCTGAATGGTACTGATTCATCTGTCACGTTAACATAATTATAAAAATAATTGTTAATTATAGTTAAGATAATTAAGAGAAAAATATTAACTTTTAAGATATTAATGAGACAGACCCAAGTTGGAGCGGCGCCGTTTGTTTCTGCTCCGATGTGCCCCACGTGTCTCACATCAGTTGGTAGGCCAATTTGGAGCTCAGGCTCCTTTGCATCTATGAATAGTAATAATATCTCAATTTAGAGAGAGAAAAACAAAGAGAGAGAAACAAAAATGGAGATAGAATGATAAGAAAGTCACATACCAAATATCTTTGTAATGTTACTAATGTATTTGATGGGGGTTAGGAGGCCCTTCTTCATCATTTTAGTACCCATGTTTGGATTCCAAAAAAATTGTTCACCAACAACCTTCAAGAAAAGAATTACAAATTGTGTTAATTTTGCGGTATATGAAATCATAAAAATTTAGCAACATTTTTCTAACACAACTCATGTCTAGACCTAATCACAAAACAAAGAAAATTTTGCGACAAAGTGTACAATTTTGAAGTAATGTAAATTGAAAAATAAAAAAAACATACCTTTTTATGAATCACGTAATCTCACCCGAAACAACTAATTGTGTATTTTATCGAATTTTGTGCTAATTAACAAAATGGGAGATGAAAATCAAAGCCTTAGAACAGCAAGGAGGATGAGAAAGCCATTCCTCTTGTGCCTAAGGCTTGATTCACAAGCTTTCTTTGACGCTATGTTCTGAATTTCGTGTTGAAATCACACGGTTTAGTAGAGAGAGTTCGGAGGTTATTTAGAGTGTTAAACTCGTGTCTGTTTTCCTCATTTTGTTTTCTGTTTCCTTTTTTAGAAAATAAATCTGTGCCGCCTTTTAATTAGTGTGCCACCTTTAGTGATCTGTAATGTTAGTTCCATCTGAATTGGGCTGTCAATGGGGCGGGGAATATTCATTCCCAAGCCGAATCCGGCCTAAACGGGATGGGTAATACCCAATTAATGTACTCATAGGTACGGTTATGGGGATAAAAAAATATCCGGTGTCAGGTACAGGTACGGTTATGGGAATGAAAAAATAACATGGATAATATTCATAACCGTAACCGATGTATACCCGGTGTGAATTTAGAATATTTTTATACATATGTTAATAATTTGAATCTATATTTTTTTATAATTTTTAATATTTTAATTTGATTATTAATAATTTTATTGTTTTAATGTTATGTCTCTAAAGTGATGTTGTGTAATTTTTTATTTGATTCTTTTTAATTAGATAATTTGATAAATTTTGGAGTTTAATTTTTATTTGCAGTATACGGTTTTTCCCAGAAAAAATAACCGTGGTTAATTTGAATGCGGGTACGGATAATAACTTGTTATGATCGGGTAGGGTATGGTAATGCAATAACCATACCCGGCCCGCACCAGTGACAGCCCTAAATCTGAATAATTTATAATTATGCTTTGTATAAGTTTGAAATTTGCATAACATATTTTTTTAAATCTTAAAGTTATTCAATTGACTCTAATTAATTCTTAGTATAGAAAACACTGTTCATTTCAAACTCTGAAATATAGATGTAATATTTTATAAAATCGGTAATCAAAATTATCAGACTAAAATTCTAGTTCAGAAACGAAAAACCGAGCTGAAATTTAACAAGATTGACAAGTAAATTTAAACAATATCTAACTAATCCAAAGCACAATTCTAAATAGCTTGGAATGTAATAAAATCTTACATTGACCTGAAACTGACTCATTATTAACTCCCTAAACAAATTATATTTGAATTTTACATGAACTATCTTGAGGGCTACGAGTCAAACATGACCTAATATTGGACCTGAACGACTTGACTGAGACATTAACCAACTTGAAATCTGATTTGACTCGAAAGTAACCAAGACAAAACTTACCAGAAAACGAATATCATTTTTATCCTTTTTGCATATTATCAGCTAGATTAGACCTACATTTATAATTAATTTGCATAGGGAAATGAGAAATCACGATGGGATACTGTAGCGACTTTGTAGCGACGGATTGAAATTATATATTATTTTTTCGAGTTTCTATATACGCTATCTACTGTTTTCAAATATATACTGTTTACCGAATGAATTTTTATATACTGTTTGTTTTCAATTTATATAATTTTATATACTATTTTCAGTTTTTAAAATATATATTGTTTTACCGAATGAATTTTTTATATACTGTTTGTTTTCAGTTTATATGTATTTTTCAGTTTTTATATACCGTCGCTACATGGTCGCTACTGTACCCGTCGCACAATATCAGCTCCCATTTGCATATGAGTATCTTTTTAATGAATATTCTGTTCTTTGATTTTCTTTTTTTTCTTTTTTTCCTTTTTATTCTCATTATGCAATCCTTTTTTTCAATAGTGAGGGATATGTTTTGAAGATGAGAGATTTTTTCTGTTAGGCCCAACCCATCACAACCTAGTTTTTAACTAGCCCAATACTTTCTATATATGTATATATCTTGTTTTGATATATGGTTTATTGTTTTATTATTTTTAAATACTATTTATTGTTTTTTTATGTATTGGATTTTTATTATACATACTATTTCGGGATGACATCACAAGGGAGTGTAGATACAAAATCATGACATCATAGGGTTCAATGATAATGTATATAACGTTTTTGTGAGGGAAATGAGGGGGCAAGTTATAATTTTCCTATTGTTTTTATGAAAGCTATTATTTTATTATGCATGTGTAATAATTTTTTAGCATATATATACTATGTTATTGCTACTATACAGAGTTATATACTGTTTTATTACTGGAATTTATTGTTTTATTAGATCTTCTTATATAACTTATTCACATTTCTTTTAATTTAGGATTTCACATGAATTATATGAACAGATCACATGCTTTAAGTAAGTTCCGAAAAAATGGTTTTCATGGAAAATAAATCACAAAAAGGAATTAAGAAATAAATTATAATGAAAAGAAATGTAACTCATTTAGTGTAATTAATTTATATCAGTAAATATTGAAGAACTTTTCAGTCCATACATGCCACACTTATTATCCATTACTTTGTTTCCTCGCAATATAATAAAAGAAAAATAAAATCACCCAAAGAATAGCAAATGAAATTATAACGCAAATATCATAAGAAAATATCGCAAGAATTAAGAGGCCTTCATATCATCCATTCCAACACTTGCCTACAAAAAAAAACAGAAATATATAAATACTTATAATAGTAATAACAAACATCACAATTTCAACAAATTAAACAATAAAAATTGCTAAAAATGAGAAAATTAGGTTTTTATTCATACCAAGAACTTGTGATTCTCCTCAAGAAAAGGGGCAAAAGTGGAACAAAATTTCTGAATATCAGCATTAATATCGCCCGTTCCGCCAATTATCTCCATGAATTTCTTCCTATCTGGTGCCAGTTTCATCGCCATCTATAAAATATTTAAGTAATAGATACAATTAAATTCTTATAATATTATGTCGGTCTACAAATAATTGAAAAGAAAGTAAGCAAAAATATTTACGGAGAAGCTGGAGCTGGCGATCCAACCGTGCCATTTTTTTAGGGTTTTGCTGTACGAGTCGTTAAGACAACGCGACATGCTCCAATCCGGATGTTCTAGAAGGTTCCGGAACAACTCCACCAAGAAATCCATCGCCCTAATATAAATCACATTGATTAATCACCATTAGTTAAAATAATAGTTTGGTTTGACAAGGGTAAAATGGTAAATAATTGTACCTAGTTAGCCATAAGAGGCCATTGGTGCAGCTTGAAGAGCTCTTGGCTGATTTTGAAGCTATTTCTACTTGTACCAAACTGTATAATTGCTCGTATTTCGATGCATCTGTTGAGTATTTCGTTTCCAGCCTCTACACACAAAAATAATAAATAATTTCAATTATATATTACTATTTTTATGTAATTATTTATTCACATGAAAAAAAGAATTTCATACTGTGATATTTCCCCCAATATCAGACTTGACAAGAGACATAGCAGATCCAAACTTATCTGTTGTACCAAAATTAACAGAATTGAATTAATATTTGGTTAGTTTATAAAAACATATGAATTATATAGATAGACATAATTATGTAATTACCTAAAACAGGGAGGATGAGTTTGCAAACTTCAAGAAATGGTTTAGTGAGAATTTCTCCATTTTCAGATTTGACGTGCTTCATCCCCTCCAATGATGGAGTGAAAATTGTCCCCTCCATTTCGCCTCTCAATTCTTCAAATCTGTCTCAATTCAAAGAAAAGAAAAAGAAAAAAAAGTTTATTAAATTAGCATTATTGTGATATTATTAAAAACTGCAGCTACTAAAGGTGACCCATGTAAAAGAAAGAATTATTTGAACTTTGAAAACTTTTCTGAGTTGAATTTCTACAAACAGGTTATGTGCAAAATATGATCTTCTATACGGATATATTTGAAAAAAAAAAAAAAAAGACTAATGCAATTCTCTTGATAGAAAATAACCTTGAAGAATCAGAAATTGTTGCAAAATTAAAACAATTTGGCCTTAAAACTCCTTGAATTGGTATGAATCCTGATTTGATGAATGATCTGTTCGCTTGTTTTATGAAAAACTCTTGAACTGGGTGAAGACTAATTTCAAAAAATTTCATTTCAAAATATATGTCAAATAGTTGAATTAGCATTATGATTCATCAAATTAGGCAATTTTCATGAATATTTTTGTGAATTTCATCAAAATAATGAGGTGCATAACAATGTATAACACACCATTCTCGATTTGAATTATTGGAAGAATGCGACAAATAAAGTTCGATTCCAATTAATCTGAAACCAATTGGCCTCAGAGATCTAGCCCACACCAACCATCTAACATTCAGTCCCATTTATTTCTCAAATTGCTAAATTTCTCAAATGTGAATATAAAAATTGAAGATCTGAATGACTAACCTTTAATTGGAGATTAAGCACAGATAGAAATAGCCCCAAAAATTTCGATATGTTTTCTTCTTTTATTAGGCTCAGAGAAAAATGGAGAACAGTTTATAGTTGTTACAGAACATAGCCATCTTATAGTTATTCTTGCATGCTGTCTGTACGGACAATGTTTACAGATTTGTTTCTACCAATGCTTAAATCTGGCTTCATATTCACTATCTAACAGAATCGTGCCACGTGGGTTTACGTTAATAGTCGTAGAAATTAAAGGTGTAGAGAACTAAACGTAACGTTTTCGCGCGTTTCTTTTTGTTGGATATTTTCATTGGAGTCCTACTAAAACCTCATAATTTGAGATATACCACTTGTAAACAATTGTATAATGAAAATTGAGGACTCAAACAGAATACTTCATATTTTGGATAGGCAGAATGCAATTTATTCATTTTTTTTTTTACTTTGAAGCATGAAACATAGAACGTGTAAGCGACTCAAAAACAAACTTGTTCTTCATGCAAGCACTAAACCATGCAAATAGTGTGTTTGCTCCTCTCCATTACAAAGGAAAACAGGGTATATTTACTACCAAATAATTTAACTAAATATTATCAAACAGGCTAACATAGATAAATTAACCATGATAATTAGCAATAACTAATTATCTTATAGTTTATTTGTTTATTTATTTATTTTTATTGTACTTATTTTTTATTAATTTATTACACCGAAGGGAAGATAAATCAGAGCTTATTTTTCAGGCCCCGATTTTCCTCAAGATATTTAACAAAATTCTTCACATATTGACCATGCAATTCTTCTCTTCCAATTTCGCGTTTCAACTCCTTAGCTTTCTCTCTTATTTTCTTCCCCTCTTCTTCTACCATCATGAGCCTTATAGTTTTAGCCACGTCTACGCTCGAAAAACTCCCGTCATTTTCATTTCTCGGAATCTCAATCCCGATCCCTTTTTCCACGATTAATCTGTTAAAAACATTCAAATATTCAAACTAACTAATATAAAGATAATAAATTTAAATATTTTTGAGTTTTTTTTGGATAGAAAATGAGTTTTTTTTAACAAAACCTTGAATTAAAACATTGATCATGAGCAAATGGAAACGGAATTAGGGTTTGACCGAATTGAAATGTTTCGACGAGCGAGCTCCATCTACAGTGAGTCAGAAACCCGCCGACAGAAGGATGACTTAAGATCTCGATTTGTGGGACCCACCCTTTGCAAACGACTCCACGGTTGCTTGTCCTCTCCTCAAACCCCTCGGGGAGTTCAAATGGCTTCCCTCCGGCCGGGCTCCTTATGTCCAAGATAGTATATTTAATTAGTTCTTAGGGTAGTAATAAATTAAATTAGTAAATAAGTTATTTTGTTAAATAGTTAATTATCCAAAATAATAAGTGTGCCACTTAGAAAGGTATCTCACTGAAGAAAAGTAAGTAAGAGTTAATTGTTAAAAAAAAGAAAATATACACAATAAGGTGTAATAAAAAGAAATAATTAAAGTTATAATAAAAGGGAGATAAACTTAAATATTTTTTTCTTTAATCACCTCAAAGCAAAGAGAAATGGTACGCCGGATAATTCCAACCCGTTGGCAAGTTCATGCACGTAATCTTGGGTCAAGAAATCCTCGCTTCCGAATGACATAAAGTACTGATCTGATTTCCTTTTTGTCGAGCCATTGTATAGCATTTGCTGCTCCTGCTTCTACTGCTAATTCAATTGGAAAAAATAAACACGATAAAACAGTTATGAAGAAAAATCATAGGATTATAAATTGTCAATAAAAGAAAAAAAATAGTATGATACAAATGGAGAGGTAATTATAAATAAATCAGATTTACTTGGTAGATTTGAATGACTCGGAGGAAAATGGCCGAGAGCAAGCACCGGTTTATTATAAAATTTTGGAAGCAAGTCAAGCCAATCTCCTTCGAGTTCCACACAGCTTCGAAAGGTCACCACATCACACGCATTAAATGTGGACCATATCCGTTTACTCCTAGTGATTCCATGGGCTGCAGGCTGGCAATACTGCACGAAAACCTGACGAGCCTCATAGGGTTTATAGACCAATGAAATCCTTGAAGGATCCCAATTATGTGGTTTGGTAAGTTGATCGAGTTTGGGATCAACCGGTTCGAATACCGCTGACCACATAAATGCATTGGCAGCTGCACCAATAAGGCTTAAAGGGGCACATTTAATGTCGAATTGGGCCGCAGTGGAGATGAATATATCAGGGAAGAAATCATGGATCAACCAGTCTGGAGTCAGGGATGCGTGTTCTAGAAACTTCTGGAAGGACTCACGGAGCGAGTCTAGGTCATGGTCATCTAGAGGGATGAGACGGATCATAGGAAATTTATCAGTCTGTTCGATTGAGTCGAGTAATTTGTCGATGGGAGGCTGTGTGGAGAGGAAGGTGATGTTGTGACTGAGTTGTGATATGCGCTTGGAAAGCTCGAAAAAGGGATTGATATGGCTGAATTTAAGCCATGGAAGCATAACTATGTGAAGAGGGGAAGGCTTAAGATATTTCACCATGTTTCAACTAAGATTAAATGGAATTTATTTGGGTAATTTGAGGATTAAATTTTGGAGAGAATGGTTCTTCATAGTTCTGGATGTCGATTTAATAGGTGAGAGAATTTGTGGTAATTTTCCTGATTCAATTTTGTTGGTATTCATTATTGAAGTTTAATTGGGGGTTACTTAAGGCTTAATTGAGCTAATTTGGACAAATTACAACAGATGATTGGAAATTTCTGTTAAAAACTTAATTCGTTATTTCATCTGATCTTTTTTTTTTCTTTGAATGCTTGATTGAGTATTTCATCTGACTTTCAATATGTTAAGCCAAAATAATGAAAAAAGATCACTTATTTTCATCTTAACGTAACTAGTTCATATAGACTACATAGTATCAACAAAAAGCTGAATGAATTAATTAATTAAATAGACCTTCAATTAACCAAATTTTTTTTTTTTTTGAAAATTAGATGCCAGGTTGAACCTGTACATCTTGCAGTTTATATTAAGATGATAATTTATCTGTTACAGTATTTACATATCCTGTCAAGAGCATTGGCATGGATTAAACAAGTAAAATTAAATGAACTTCAGAAAATAAAGAGCCTAAATGAATAAAGAAAGTTATATAACAGCAAGACTAGTATTAAAAAAGGAGTTAAATCTAAAGTAGCGAGCTAATTAACCAAAAATAAAGTAACGAAATAGAATATCATGAAATAAAAGCCATTAGAAAGAACTAATTAAATTTCAAAAATTCATGCAGAAGCATTTTTCGCCGATCAGACTAAGCAAAAAAAAAAAAACGCAATATTATTATACAACATCAAATTTTTTGTGCTGTCAAATCATTGTGCAGGAGTGAAATTCAAAACAAGAAATAGTTTTTGCAGCGGTGTGAACTTGGGCTTTCATCATTTATGGCTTCATATTTAATTTATTTATTAATTTATATTGTGTCTAATCTACACCCTATAAGGCCCCATCAGCGAAATTATTGTGAGCCGTTTGATTTCGATCCAATGGCTGAGAAAAGAGAGCGTTCAAAGACCCAGCTCATCATGTCATATTATGAATAGCTGGTGTATAGAGTACGGTCATAGATCAAACAATTAGAATTAGAATAAATAAGAAAATATGGAGATCTCCATTCACCATTCATTTCTCTCTCTCTTCTTCTTTCTTTCAAGATCCACGAAAGAAATATTAAACACTCTCAACCTCGCTGACCACTCCGCCATCGCCGCCGACTCCGACCCCGCTGACCACTCCGCCGCTGCGGCTGCCTCCGACGCCGTGGTCCGCCCCTCAATCTCTGGCCAAGGACTGAAAGCATGATTCTTTAGGTGCAACAGTTCCATTTTAGCTGTAGAAGAGAAAATCCAGCTGAATTTAATGGATCCAGAGTCTCTAATTCATTAGGTGAATATTCAGAATAAAATTTACCTCAATTTGTTTCGTACTTCCTTGAATTTTGAATTGGATTGGCTTATGTTTTTATTTGAGCAAGCTTACCGTTTGTTTGTGATTGATTATTTGAATTTTCAGTTAGAGTCTATAATTCTTTGCTACTGTTCTTGCCAGTTTTTTATGGTCGATTTGTTCGGCGCTTGATTTCTGACAAAGGATTAATTTTTTGTGTGATTTATCTTATTCCAATTGAGGAAATATTTGATTTTTACAGAAAGATTCATGCTTTTTGTGGTCCTTCTTTAGCAATTGACTATTATGCCATGCATGGCAGCTTTCATATTGGAGATCGTATGAGTTCTGTTATATATCAAATTATGAAAGTGGTCTACTTTGTTAACTTTATCTTTTAATTGGCATGTAGAGATAGGGTTTTAATTGGTGTTTGGATGCTTGAGGATTGATTTTATTGTATAAACTAAGTATTTGATGGTCAATGCTAAGATTCTTTAAATTCTTGATTTTCTTGAGTTGATTTGATTATTTTTTAATCTATTACTATTGAGTAAAGTTATTAAAGCTTTCTTGCAATTTTCTTGATAAATCTTGGCACGACAATGTTGTATGTTTAGTTTAAGCTTTCTTATTAAACATATTTCACTTTGTTGGTAATTCTTAATTTAAATCAATTAATTGAATTGTTTGGATTTTTAGCTTTCTAGATTCAAATAAACAATTAGTTAGGGTTACGATCATTTAATTCTTGTGATTTGTAACCGTATTAACAAGAATTAGAAATCTTTTAGCTTTCTAGGATTTCTAAGCCAACAACTCAATATTTGTTTAAATCCTTTTGACCAGTGATTGTATCATACACCAAAAAGAATCTAAATGCCTCTGCATCTTCATTTCAATCGGTATTAAGCATATTTATTATTAATTATACGTTATTAAATAATATATCATTTGCCTAAACTCCCTTTTATTATTATTCGTACTACCTCATTAGAAACATATTTTAGAGATTAATTTACTATATTCTAAAGCGATTTACATCCTGACTCCCTGAGATTGACCCCGACTTCCGCTAATACTAATTAGTAGTTAAGTAGGGTAAAATATAAATTATTTTTTTGTTGCACATTTGTAAACGATGAAAAACGCCTCAACAAAATGGCGCCGTTGCCGGGGAGTCGGCAATCAAATTACTTTTAGATTTCATTTCACCTCTCTGATTTATTGTTTTAATTGACATATATACTGCTCATTAAATTTTCGTTCTATTAAAGTATAACAAGTATATTCATCCTTCTGAAGCTGAAAATCCATCAGGCTTTGTCTATGTTAAAGTATTTTCTTTTTTTATTTTAGCAAAATGATTTAAAAAATGAACTATATAAATTATTAATTTTCAGATAGAAAGAATTAATGTCTGGAAATAAGTTTCATAGAGGCAATAAATATTACATCCCAAATGACGGACACACAGAAATATACGAATTTGTAACTGTTCTCGTCACCAAAATGGAGTCAATCCTGATGGTTGGAACATGCTGGATTTTCTGCCACTCCTCTCCTGTGCGGTCTTCGAGCTTGCTTTTTAACAATTGACTTATTGAAATAAAATGCAGGAAAAGAAAGAAAGAGATGAAGAATATTAGAAATACGAATATTTGATGGTTGGAATATGCTGGATTTTTTGCCATTCCTCTCCTGTGCGGTCTTTGACCTTGCTTTCTGACACATCTGACATTCCAATCAGCCTCAACTCTTGAAGGGTTTTTACATGGTTCAAGTCAGGAAGAGCCGACAACTTTTCGCAATACCTTATTGAAAGGGTTTTAAGCAGAGGCATTGCTTCTTTCTCCACCTTCCACTGCTTTAGGCCATGCACATACCAAATTGACAGGTCTTGCAATTGAGGAAAACCTCCAGCTGAGCAAACCATCTCCTCTATATTTTCAATCTCCTGCAGAATAAGCGACTTGAGGCACGGTAATTTCTCTAGCTTTGGCATTGGATCTTTATCAAACCAAATATATCCTAAATTAAGTATAATTAAGTTTCGCGGCAGTTCAACGGTATCTAAGAAAAACCTGGTTGAATACGGAGGTTCACTACCAACAGCTCCCCATAGAATCAATGTTTGCAAGTGTTGGTAACTGGGAGAGGTCTTGAAATCGGCAATCTCTGTCGGAATGCGATCACCTTCTATAAAGAGTGATACGAGGTTATGCAATGTGCCTAATAAGGTAATAACTATATTCCAATCTGGCATCACTATGCTTCCATTTTCTTCTTTATCAAAATAACCAAGATCCAGATTCCTAAGACTTGGGAGATGGGGCAATCCGTCTCTCCATGATTCTGGAACAATGATGTTTTCAAGGGTTTGTAAGTTCACTAGGTTGGCTGACTGCGGCGGTCCGGGCAACCATTCCCTAAGTGTGACATGCCTTAGGGCCTGGATTCCCCACAAAGAACTTGGTATCTTCTCGACTTTTGTATCCCAAATATCTATGGTTTGAAGATTTTGCAGACAGCCAATGGTTTCTGGCAGTTGCTCTAACCTAGTATCTTCTAACCCAAGGTATCTTAGATGGATCATGCTCTTCAACTCTTCGGGCAGTTTCGTAAGATTCCTACTGCGCTTGAATTCTAACACTCTAAGTAACGGATATCTAATCCCTATTCGAACTTCTGTATCAAAATTGAGGAAAGAACGAACATTGGGCATGGCTATGTTTTCAAGGTTTTGATTTTGGGACTCGGCCTTGTGGTTGTTATGTATTACTACCCTACGCGCTTTTTTAAAATCGGTTTGCATGTTTTCTTTGTTGCAAATAAATAAAAAATCATTCTCCTCTGATTCATGGATTGCCAGGTCACGTAATAAATCATGAACCCGGAAATACTTGATAGAGCCATAGTAGTCCCTTTTCACAACTTGAACCAAGCTCCTGTTAATTGCACAGAAAAACAGATTGGTTAACCAAGCATATAAATATTCAATACAAGTAAATTATTTATAATGTGCAATGTCAGTGAATAATAAACTGAATTTTCTGACGTTATTTAATATATGTGACTCCGCTTCTGAAGGGAAATGGTAAGAATCGTAGAAATGGCATGTTGGTGCAGCAAATGAGAAACCAAATAATTGGAAATAGTTTTTTTAAAGAAAAGAATATTGGAGGAAAGGAAAATGCCTCAGATAAATTAAAACAATTGAGTAATCACCATGCACTTTAATCCTTCCAAACTGGTGTATGTTGTCAAATCATATTATTCTGTTTTAAGGAACTTTCCATTTGCAAAGAATCTGAAGACGCCTTAAATATTATATCTGAGGTACGATTTCATATGTTTTTTGTTATTATGATGCCTAATGTTTGGTGTATTTGTTAGGTCTTCACTCTTTTTTTTGACATAAATTAATTCAGAGTCTTAACTCTTGATAGTGCAGATCCGTATTTCTGAAATTTCGGTCTTAATTCGAGTTGGAACTTATAAAGTTCTGAAAAATAAGTGATTATATTCCTAATACTAGGCTTGGTAAATTGGTTGGAGCCGACACAAATGAATTTGAAAATAGGTTTGTGTATGTTTACAAGTTTCTTATCGGAGAAATGATGGATACTGAAAATTATGAGATTATGAAAAATCCAATTGGAGTAATCTCACTTCAAAGGATCGAAGAGAACCATATCAAAATTGCAGTCATCAGTACTATGTACTATGTACATTAAAAATGAAGCTTATAGTTGAAGAATTATGCAATTTTTATTACTTGATTGGCCTACATAATTAGGCATATTGCTACTTGAAAAAAAAAATTATAACTATTGAGCACTATATTGCTCAGGCTGTAATAATTCCATTTAATGCAAATTGAGGAACCAAAAAGTATGCCTTTGAGTTTGAGGTGTTCATATAGTTTCTTTTTTTTTTCCTTTTTTATATATGAAAAAGTGAACTATTGTTTGTATGTACTATTAGCTAGAATAAATTTACATGAAATGGACTTTTTTTATCTTATTGAACCAGGTTTGAAAATTCCAGCGAGAACTCCCTGCACCCAAAATTTTCATTTACATAGTGCATTGTGTATCAATTAGTAGAACTGATGTTCTCATAAATTTTTTGATTTATTTCAACATGACAGAAGTTATTTTTCTGGGATTTCTTCCGACCTGATGATTAGATGAAATATGAAATATGAAAAATTCAAATTAGAACTTTGAACAAACTCAATGTAATTACTAGTGCAAGTAGATAAAATGAGGTAAAAGATATCTAGTGTCGAAAAATGATATCTCGAGTTTAACACTAAAATTTATGAAGATCATACCTTTGAGCTAGCTCCTCTAAGCAACGCTTGGCTTTCTCCTCCAGTGTTCCTTTCTTGTTATGATCCATAAATCCTTCAGCGATCCACATCCTCAGCAACGATTTTGCATGAAATACATGGTCTTCGGGAAAGCAAGCTAGGTATCGGAAGCAAGATTGAAGATAATATGGCAAGTCGTGATAACTACTGGCTAAAATATTAATACACTTTTGGCCATCGCCGTACCAATCCAAATTTTTTCCCACTTGGGACCAAAGAGCAGGTTCACATGGTTTTTTGGACAAGAGGCGACCTAATACAACAATTGCTAAAGGTAAGCCGTGACATCTATCGGCTAGCTTGGCTGCAACATCTCGTATTTCATTGGGACAATTTGTTACAGGGTTTGAAGTTCGAAGAGCATTCTTTAGAAGCAACTCCAAACTTTCCTCCTTGCTTAAAAATGGGAGTGCAAAAACTCCCGTGGGGTCTATTGCAACATCGAGGGAACGAGTTGTAATTATTACTCTACTCCCATTACCAACATCAGGAAAGCCTACATTTAGATAATCAAAGACATCTTCTGTCCACACATCATCGAGGATAATCAGATATCTTTTATTACTCAATGATTTGTTTAGTTCAACCAAATAAGCTTCTGCCTCCTCTACCGGCATTCGGCTATTACCCGTGGCCTTCTCATACAATTTTCTCAAGACATCAATGGGCTTGAAATCTTGAGAAATAGATAACCATATGCGAAGATCGAACAACTCTTCTACTTTCGGGTTATTATACACCTTATGAGCGAGAGTGGTCTTGCCAAGACCGCCTACACCCACGATGGAAAGTACCTGTCGTTTTTTGTTTTCTGCACCGTCAACCAGTGCATCTATAATTTTCTTCCTATCATCCTCAAATCCGACAATTTCTTCATTGTCGATATCGGGAACTACAATGGTATTGAGAAATGGTTTTTCTTCACCTGCATCTTCGCCCAAGTTCTTAATCCCCAGATTGTTTCTACTCTCGGAGATTGTACGAATTTTCTCCTGAATTTTAGAAATCTTATCACCCAGCTTGTGAAGGGCTACAATTTTGACTACAAACCTGTTGAACAATAGATCAATCAGTTACATATATGAAAACTAAAAATGAAATTTAAAGAGGTTTTGTAAATTGGTGGTACTACAGATAATTTGTTGCGAACTTCTTATTACCTTTTCCCAATTCGAACATGTTTTGCCGTCACATTGTGGATCTGAACAACGTAGTTGTCAATCGCATTCTCAATTTCAAACGCCACTTCTCTTACATCTCTCACCCATTGACGCGTTCTATTATCCCCTTTGTTCTTCTTCTCCTCTGCATCTCTCAAAAAACTCTGCATCTGACGCAGATGTATCTTGACCAACTCAACCTGCTGAGTCACCCCTTTCAAAAAGAAGTATTCTCTGATCAAGAGACCCTCTAGCTTGGACAACACATGGGAAACAATTTGCTCAGCCATCTCTCTATGGATGTGTCTTTGTTCAAATGGAAGTTTAGATAGATAGTGTGTGGGGATGGGAGCTTAAACTAAGCTGTACATATATAGGGGTTAATCAGTTAATGTAATGTTAGCCTTGATATTTATACTTTATATCCCTCAAGTTTTGGTGTTTTAATACATACTATATAGAAGTTGTAAGGAGAAGCTGATTGATTATATACGAGGGTACTTCCCAATTTTATTTTTATGAGGGTTGTATATGTTACAACACAAAAGAAAAGCAGATGAATTCCCATCATGTTTTCTTTTGAATTTTGGCATTTTGCATTGATTAGTAGGACCTCAAGTCCCCACCCCGATTCAATCAATCACAATCAGTCTTCTTTCTGGAAAAGGAAGCATCCTTGAAGGTTCCTCCAAAATCAATGCGCTACTACTTTTTTTCATGTTTTCAAATGATAAAAGTTCATCTGCAAAAAGAAAATGATAATAGTTCAACGATTAATATTCATGACTTGTATTTTACAACACTTAGAACTCGGTATTGAACAAAGAACTCGGTATTGAACAACCCAAGGTATCTTAGATGGATCATGCTCTTCAACTCTTCGGGCAGCTTCGTAAGATTCATACTGCCCTTGAGTTCTAACACTCTAAGTAACGGATATCTAATCCCTATTTGAGCTATACTATCAAAATTGAGGAAAGAACGAATATTGGGAATGACTATGTTTTCAAGGTTTTGATTTTGGGACTCGACCTAAATGTTGTGATTATTATATAATATTTTATTTTGTAACTGAAATCTTGCCTTGCTGGCTTGGTTTACAGGATTTGGCACTCACTGCTAATGTTGCCTTGCTGGCTTGGTTTATAGGATTGGGCACTCACTGATTCCTCATTACACATCACTGAAAGATACATTTTTTTCATAATTATGAAATGGCATTACCCGTGGCTAAAGCCTAAAGCCATCAAGAAAATTAGAACATAGTTTAAATTTAAATTCTTAATTCTTAATCTATGCACTTATTACGCTCGTTCACATAGGATATGTATCACACAAGATATAATATAAATAAATAAATAAATAATGTATTATGATCACTGCATACATATCTCTGTTAAGTTGTTTGCATCTACTTTTCTCTATGAAAATTAGAGGGAAAAAAGACTAGTAGTGGAAAAAAAGAAAAAAAAATATTCATGGGAAATAACATTTAATTACCATTTAGTTTTCGGTTTTCTATCTTAGTAGGTTTTATTTTCTTTACAAATAATTGCAATCATTACTACTTTTTTAAATATATTGCATACGGCAATGTTAAAAGATTTTATGGTCCACTTTTTCTCCCTAAATTACAAACATATGACACATTAACATCATGACTTTTTGGAATAGTGAAGTGGCTAGTCTAATGGAGAGGTGTATAACGCGTGTCATTTGTGAGGCATTGCGATTCAAAATGAAGTTTTGTCATTTTTAACTGGTTGTGACAGCATTTGTATCACCTCATATCACTGCATACAAGCAATGTATACTTATCATAATTTTTAGAGAAAAAGTTATTGACATATATATACTAATGAAGCATTGAAAGATACCTATGTACAGAAATAAGAGTACCATGCGATTTGCATTTGCTGTACTCGAGTTATGTTTTGGTTTGTGTGATGGTTAATTCATGTAAGATCTAACTTTGGGGCAATTTCATTTATACCTTTCCAAAACTCAAAATACCAAATCAGGGAAGGGTACATATGATATTTGGTATTTCAAGTTTTTAATTAACCTCAATACCTTATTTTTCACCTACTTTTGAGTCTCCTCAAAAGGCTACATCATCACTTTTATTTTGACCGTTCGATTAATTTTTTTGTTAAATCTTAACCATTAATTTTCTCAAATTTATTGATATTTTATGACAACATGTGTGTGGTTATTAAAACATAATCATATGATTGGTTGAATTGGTGTTTTGTGTTCCATATCCGATTTAGTGAGAACCGTTGTAAATTTGTTTATGACCATCAGAACTTAATCAGATGGTTTCAATGAATCATAGTTCAAAGTTATGTTCAATTATTAATATCAATAGTTAATGAAGAGTTTACTCATTAAAATATAAATAATTTTTCTTTTCTTCTTTAAAAAATTATAATTTTTAATGAAATATTTTATTTCTAATGTTAAAATCATCAAATATAAATTTGTTGAAATTTTCTCTTTATTTTGAGTTCTATATTATTATGGTTTTAATTTTTTTTCTTGTTAAAATATATGAATAAAGACTATGTAAAAGAACATTTATAAAAATGATATACTCATTAAGTTATACCTTATATCTTATTTTTCATCCTTCTTTGAGCATTCTCAAGAGACCTATCGTTAATTTTATCTCGGCCGTTAGATCAAATTTTTTTTCAAATCTTGCTTTTCAATTAAATTATTACCACAATATCACATGGTTAATTAAATTAATGTTTCGTATTATATTTTTAATTACGTGAGAACTATCATATCAAATAAAATTCTAGAGTATTAAAAAATATATTATATTACTTAATGTATTACGGATAATCTGTATCACTTTAACAACTAACAAAAAATAAATAAGAAAAATAGTGATGACAATTTTTTTTTTCACAAAATAAGTCATTTTATATTTTCTTATGTATAGTAAACATATTTTTTTCATATAAATAATATCATATTTCTTTTTTACACATCATGCTAAATATAATTATTGTTTTTATATTTTTTAAAGTTAATCATCTATAATTAAGTCTTATAGGATTTCAACTAAAATACATGAAATAAATTATCGTGTATTTTTAGTTTTTCTGATATCTTTCATCATCTGATCAATACTTGATTTTTTTTCTAATATAATATGTTAATAGATAATGACACAAGAAAACTAAAGAGATCTTAGAAATCTTAATGCAAACATAAATTAAGATTGTAAATTAGTAATCCAAATTATTTTTTGAATTATTATTTTTTATTTCTTATGAATTTATTATTTATGTTATTTTATTTCTTATATGTAAATTTATTTGTATAGAGTTATCCATCCTTATAAAATTAGATGTAATATAAAAAATATATATGAATAAAATATCTTATGATATAATTGAAAATAATTTTAAACATAACAAACTTACTTAACATAATTATTATATATTATTTATGTACTCGAAATTTATTTCAAACTATTATTTAGATTTTTCATAATTGAGATCTATACATAAATTCAAATGAATAACAAATTTAAATATTCGCAGCGAAACGCGAGCATTATCCTAGTGGTAGTTATGAAGTGGTGATGATGATTAATTCACGTGAGATTAAATTTGAGTTAATTTCATATATATACCCGCATAAAAACTCTTATTAAATTTGCAGCTCAAAAGCTTAAATTTGAGTTATTCATAAAAGTGTTATGGGTTCAATTAGACATTCCTATTCTTACTAATATATAAAGCTTATAATTTGGGAAATTTTTGACACGTGACACATGTGAATTTTTGATATGACTCTCCAATTTGTACCCACAATATATTTTCATTTGATATGAGTCCCCAATTTAAACCCAATAATTATTTCTATATGTTTAAGAAATTTTCTAATTTATTAAGTTATTTTAAGGAGTAATAATATACAGTAAATATTATCAATTAATATTTGATATTATGATATTTTATTAGTAACAATTAATAATATCACATATTATAATATTGGATAAATTATAATAAAATAATATTAGCTCCATTCTAGGAAAAATGATCTTTTTCATAAACCCCTCAAATATTTTCATTATTTCCATTTTAATCCCTGTAAAATAAAATATTTTAAATCCTTTCAATATTTAAAAATTATCTTATATGTTTTCATATATAAATAAAAGTTGAGAACTCACTTGATTCAATTTTGACACACCCCTTATTTTTGACAATATTTTTAAAATTCACCTAACTTTTGATATTCATTTTTAGTCTCTAAAAATTATATTCCTTTTATCTATAAGAATTAAAATTAGTTCTCTATCTGTGATATATTTTAGTAACATATTATTTTATTTTATATAAATCATATTTTTTTTTTCATTCAAATATAATTTATGATTTCATTTAATACATGTTTTGTGCTTTAAGTACTATTTTTGTAAATAACTATAGTATTGTATATAGACGACAATATTTCTAATTAATAATATTATCATATTATCATATTATTAATATTAGATCATTATATTAGAAAAAGCATACCAACATTATATTATAATTTTAGTATTAATTTATAATGATTTATGTTTGGTTTATCATTTGACAACATAATACAAAATGACATATTAGATAGCATTATTTCAATATTTTCTATTTTTTTAAATAACTATGATATTGTATATTAACCACAATATTATTAATAAATAATATTACCATATTATCATGTTATTAATATTAGATTATTAATATTATATCATATTATACTAATATTTTATTATAATAATACTATTAATTTATAATAATTTATGTTTGTTATATCAGTTGATAATATAATACAAAATTGACATATTAGATAGCATTATTTTAATGTCTTTTTAATTAAATATGAAATTGTATATTGACCACAATATTTCTAATAAATGATGTTAACATATTATCATGTTATTGATAGTAGATGATTAATATTATATCATATTGTACTAATATTGTATTATAATAATATTAATAATTTATAATGAATAATATTTGTCATATCATTCGATAACATAATACAAAATCACATATTAGATAGCATTATTTCAATATTTATTTTGGTATTAAAAAATAATAAAATTATGTAAATTTTGTAAATTATGTATTAAATTATTTTATTTTGTTGTAAAATTAGGACATTATATATACTAGAATGTGTATAATATACTTAATCAACATAGGTGTCATTTATCATATTCATAAAATATTGAAATAATAATGGTTACATGTCTATTCTCTATAAAAGATTGAAATAACAATTCATAATCCTACAAAATTTAAATTATTATATTGAGATCCAAATAATAATATAATTTCATTTTTCATATTTGCAAAATATTCATGTAATTATAATTTTAATATATTGTATATAATTTGACAAAACAAAATATAACTCCGAAGCGGAGCGAGACCCCCTTTTGTATGTTACAATTTTTGTATCAATTCTGTAGTTATCTTTGCTCCAATGGCGGCAACTTCATTAAATTCCCCACTTCATGAACATAAAAATGGTTTCTTAAGTTTTAGCAATATTTATTTTTCATAAAAAAAAATATTTAAAAAATTGATAATTTATAAATAATACAATTACATTATATACTTAATTATCAATCACCATGACTCTCAAGCCTAGTCCAAGTTCAGACAGTTGAAGTCGACAAAAATGTCACTATATACCTCACTCTTATAATCTTATTCCTATTCCTTTGTCGAGAAATAAACCCCAAAAAAGAAAAGAAAAAACAAACTCATCTTTGTTTCTCATCAACAATCACAATGAAAAACAGCGCTGCTAAAGCAACTATTTTTCGGCACGATTTTTCTCACGCAGGTAGTCTCGGCTAGGTTTCGCAAGGCGAGAGGAGAGATATCTATTCTATCCATCATATTGATTTTTGGGGCTTCTAACATGGCTTTTGGAGGCGTTACTGCCCATTGCATCGCCCAAATTGCGAGTGGACGCATGTAAACTAAAGATCGGTAATGCCCGTCTATTGTCCATGCTTCCGGAGTTTGAAACCAATACCTACATTAAAACCAACAATCAATCTTAATATAGGCAGTTTTGTTACTACACATGTTTTATCTATAAAAGATATGATAATCTATATATGCATATTCTTACATGTATGCTTAATAGTTAATACACATATGCTTATCGAAACGGCAAGTATAAAAATCAATAAGAAATTGTAATTTTATCGGACTATTAACAACTGAATTTGGACAAATTTGACACTTTCAATAGTGGATCTGTAAATTTGACAATTTTGAGTCTTAAAAGGACAACACATAATTGATATATTCATTTTAGGATGCGCAAATTCGACAAACATCCAATTTATATAACGACAAATTTCAATATATTAAAATATCAACATACCCATTACTTTCGTCAGACCATCCCGTTATAAACACCCCTTCCGCAGTCGCGAATCCCTGATACTCCATATCATGTAACAACATCGTGGCCGCGACCCCATACGTAACTCCGGTCCAAATCTCTCTACTTTGCATGCACGTCTCGTCCACTTTACCATTCGGATACATTCCGTTCACCGCCCCCATCCTCCCGCCCTTCACCCTCATCACGTTAAACTCAAACACCTTTTGCAACACGTTCCTTATCCTCCCCTCATCAAAAAGGGGAGGTAACCCGCTCGATGAAGTATACCATTGGCCCGCCAATTGGTCCGCTTGGATCGAGTCGCTATATCTATCGTAGTCGAAGTACGAGCCGTTCCAAAGCTTGGCCTCGTAGACAAGCTTCGCTTTCATGAACTTGAGTTTATATTTTTCCGCGAGGGCGCGGTTGCCGAGGCGGTGGGCCATGGTGGCGGTGGCCTGGAGGGCGGCCAGCCAGAGGCCGCCGGAGTAGGCGGAGACGCCGCGGACGGTCCACGCGTCGTAGGTTTGGTCGGGAAATCCGTCGTTTTCGATCAGTCCGTCGTCGTCGCGGTCGAACCGGTCCATGTATTCCATTGCCGAGACCACGCCTGGCCAGCAGTCCCGCGCGAATTTCGTGTCGTTTGTCGCCGCAAAATCTCGGTAAACCTTGTTAAGAAAGAATCTCGAAGTGTCAATTTAGTTATCCCGATTCATTCGAAGAACAAAGACAATATAAAAATCATGAAACAAGAAAAATCTAAGTTCGATTTTGAAACTCTAACTTCTAAGCGTTCATAATTTTTGGTAGAAAACTCAGATTTTAGTGATTTAATTGAAATGTAGAAATATCAAATGACCGAAGTAAATACAGAAAATCAGTCCCTGTACTTTAATTGGATTGCAATTTAGCCCATGTAATACTGATTCAAACTTTTTGATCCGTTAAGAAAACATGCACGATTAGTCCCTTCAGGGATCTAACCATGAACAATTCTATGAAGTACAAGGACAAAAAAGTTTAAATCAACAGTACACGGACTAAACTGCAATCCAATTTAAGTACAAGGACTAACAGCACATTTATCAAAATTAAGGATTACAACTATAACATAACATACACCTGGAGCACGAATTTGGGATTAAGATCCTTCCACAGGCTCGTATCATGAATATTATACGCATTAACCTCATGCCACGGATCGTGCGTCCCCAAATCATGCGGTACCGCCCCTCGCACCTTCCTAATCCCCCACGTCCCGTCCGCCAAGAACTTAACTTTCCTCTTATCCTCAAAAAGCACGGATCTCGCAAAGTCCCTTTGAATAGACAATTCGATTTTGGGGAAGAGGTTCAAAAGGGCGAAGGAGGCGTAGAAGTGGACGTCGTAGGTGTTGTACATGATGTACTCGATGCCTTCGAGGTAGAGGAACCGGCCCACTTCGTCGAAGTTGGAGATTAGCGGGTTGGGCGAGTGGGTTTGAGTGAGAGCGGTTTGAGCGTTTGGTGAGGGCGGCGGGGTTGAGGATGGGTTGGTGGTTGCTTCTCCGTCTGCATTTTTTAAATTTGTTAGTTAGTTGTTGTAAATGTTTGTTTTTTTTTTAATTAGAGGGTTGGGTGAGTGGGTTTGTGTTGTTAGTGGGTGTTTTAGTTTTTGAAGGGGGAGGGGTTGAGGGGGGGTTGGTGGTTGCTTCTCCGTCTGTATTTTTTAAAATTTGTTAGTTAATTGTTGTAATAGTTAGTTTTTTTGAATTAGAGGGTTGGTTTTGTGATTTTGTGGTGTTAGTGTGATTTTATTTTATTTTTTAAGGAGGGAGGGGTTAGTTGTTGCTTCACCGTCTGCATTTTTTAAATTTGTTAGTTAATTATTGTAATAGTTAGTTTTTTTTAATTAGAGGGTTGGTTTCGTGATTTTTGTGTTTTTAGTGTGTTTTTGTTTTGTTTTTTAAGGGGGGAGGGGTTTCGGATGGATTAGGGGTTGCTTCACCGTCTGAATTTGAATTTGAATTAATTTGTCGATTGAATGCTAATGAGTTGATTAATTGATGAATTAGTTGATTTGGGTGGTACCTATCCAGACGGTTCCGCCAGCGACTAGGAAGTATAGTTCGTTGAAAAGTGTGAATTTGTACCTGAAATATATATTTGTTTTAAGCAAAGTTAAGAATATAATAAATTGAGGTATTAATTATTAATATTTATATAGAAAAGAAAATTACCATTCTGGGAGTCTCACGTCAGAAAGTATAGGGTTTTGCCATTTTTCTATCTCTTCTTCCCAGTACTTGTATTCTAAGTATGACAAAATAAAATTCTCTAAACAGTTAACACAATGAAAAAGGGGAAAAAAGAAAACAAGATACGTTATTACTTATTACTAAAAATACATACTCATTAAAGCATCATGCACCAAATCAACAGCCGACCTCTCCGAAGTCCCGTAAAACTTTGTATATCTCCTACAAACCCAAAAACATACAAATACTTAGATCCATTTATCATTTAAGATCACATATATACACATACACTATATACGTTGAATACAGTAACTAATAACTACTGTACCTGTAGTAAGATCTCCCTTTTTGGAATTTGATCTTAGGAGAAGACCAGGCGAGAGCGAAAGCGACAGTACATCTTCCGTGCGGCTCGACCCAAGTCGAAGCTGAGACTGCACCACAAACCGTACTTCCTGATAAGGACGGATCGCTCGGGCCCGATTTGAAGTTCCCGTGCTCAAACTGCCCATCCTGTTTAAACAAAAAATAAGTGGGTTTAGTGAAGTGAGCTTCCAATCACCAATATTTAATGATTAATATTTTATTTCTTTTATGTGTTTTAATGATTAAAATTCTTCTTTCCTTTATGTAATTTAATGATTAATATTCTTTTTTTTATGGATTTTGATGATTAATGTTCGTTGTTCTTTTATGTGATTTAATGACTAATATTCTTCTTTTTTATTTTATGTAGTAATAATTTGTTGATGATGTAATATAATATTCGAAATTTTGTCAAAAGAAAATTGAAAATAGATAGCCTGAGACATTTTTGTTCAAATAATAAGAATGTAATATTGGGGTCTATTTTTCTTTAACGAAAGAAGCAAAATAAAATGGAAAAAAATAACAGACCTGAGACATTTGATCCCACATATCTTTAGCAGTGGTACCGTTTTGACCGGTACGGTTTTCAAGAGTGAAAGCTGGTAAAACCGTTACATTCACGTTTTGAGTTTCACATGCAGCTATAGAGAATGTAACTGGCGGATTATCTTTTCCAGTCCTAGTAAAAAGAATATATTAGATTTTAAAAATTTTTAAAAAAAAAGAAGAGGAATTGTTTATTTTTCAATTTTTTTTATATAAATTGGAAAATTTACTTGTGGTGAAGAAGAACTCCAGACACTCCATCTTCTCCTCTGAAATATTTAAAAAGAAAATAAATAATTAAGTAATTAATTAATTTAGAGATTTAATAGAGTTTAGTTAAAAATAGGAAAATTAATATTAAATTAATTGGTTACATGAATGGCTCGTTGTAGTGACCGCCTGAGTGGTGAGAAACTCCTCCAATTGAATTCTATCCAATTTAATAAATTAAAAATCAAACTTAAAATTAAATTTAAAAATTTTAATATAAATTTAAATAATAAATATACTGATGAAAAAAAATGAATGCTTACAGCCCAAGTCATTAGCAGACTCACTTTCGCTCTGTCCTTACCAGTATTAACTAACTGCAAAATTAAAATGTATCAAAATACATGCAACAAATATACTGATTTTTTTAGAAATAAATTAAATTCGAATAAATAAATATGCTTACAGTATAAACAAATACAGAAGTAGGTAGGCTGCTCTCTCTATAATCATGAGGTATAAATGGAGATATTTGTCTACATGATATTTTTAGATCCGGATCCGGTTCTCCTATATAAATAAATAAATCAGATAATAATTTCCAAAAAAAAGTATGGAATTAATTATTTAATTATTTATTAAATATTTTTTTAATAAAGTATTACCATCATAAACAGTCCAAGCTCTAGGAAACAAAGCGTGATAAGTTGAATGCTGCCCACTTAAATTCCAATCCCATGATGAAATTCCCTCATCACCATATTTCCTAAAAATAAAAAAATAAATAATAAAATAAAATTTAATACAAAATATAGTTTTTAATAAAAAAAAATAAAAAAAAATGAAATTTGGCTCACTTCAAGCCTTCATGCTGGCCTGGAGCCAAAACTGAGGAATATTTTTTATTACCTCCATCTCGAGATATAAATATCTGAAAAAAATATAAAATCATGCTTGTAAATAAAGTAATAACTGAAATTTAGTAAATAATTAAGGGAAATAAAAATTAAGATAATTACTGAAAATTGATTAGCCATGACAGGAGACATTTCGCAAGAACCAGGAAGAATTTGCCAGTGTTTAAATTCTCCTCTAAATCCTCTCGAAATGCTACCACTTCTAAAAATTAGAAAAAAAAATATCAAAAATTAAAATTAAAATACAACTAAATTAATTAATAAAGGATGATAGTTTCTTAATTATTTATTATACCCCATTCCACCAAGAGGTACGCCTTGTGAAGCTGAAGGTTTACAACTTTCACGAGTAAATGGATCAATTGGCGCTTTCTAAAAATATAAAATAATCTCAAAATTAGGGTCTGAAAAGGTGAAAAAAATTCAAATGTGGAAAGATAATAATTCAAAATGGTTTATTTATTTATTTATTAATTATTACCCTTCCTTGTGAAGCTTCTTCTCTCACATATGACCAAAGCCGCAAACCAAGAGTCATCTATGTAAAAACCCAAAAATATAATTAAAGTGCAAACAATAAAAATTAACCAAATAAGAACAAAAAATTTCACATTTATGAAAATAAACGTCATAAAAATATACCATTTTCATTGCTTCCATGAAAGTAACACTAAACTCTTTTAATTTATTAGCATGGCTGTTTAATTGCCGTCTCCATGCTTGTTCTGGCGGTGCGCCACCATCAAAATCTAACTGCATTATTTAAATTTTTTTTTCATATTAATGATTTATAAAAAGTTTTAAATTTTTATTTCTGCGTGATTTGTATAAAAAAGCTGGCATCTTTATAAAGTTAAATCTATTTTCTTCCTGTAAATGCGATGTAAACTGATGAACAAAACAGAAAATGCCCAAAAAAGAGTAGCTAAATTTAAACTTAGAACACCAAATTTGACAATGAAAAAAAAAATCTCACTGAAAATAATTATTCTTTAACCAAAAAAGTGCTAAATCATTCAGTGAAAACCACAATGAAACCCAATAAAATGAAATGAAAAAATAAACTAAAAACTTACCAATTGCAGAGTGGTTTTGGTCACATATTCTTCAGCGGGCCATGAATTTCTTCTACACAAAAACAGGTGCCCGCTCACCATTTCTATAAATTAATCAACTCTTTCAAATCCCAAACTCGCTAATCAATCTTCGAACTTTGTCAGAAGACTAAATTGCGACAAATCCAGAGATACAAGAGTCTTAAATTCCACACCTTCATCTACCCCAGTATACAAAGCCCATCGATTTGATTAATTGGCGAGTAAGAGCAGATACCTGCCCCAATTGGTTGGAGAAGATTTAAGTTGAGATTAATTGGGCAGGAAGGGAAGTATAGTATACACAAATTGCTGAAAAGGGGTGATTAATTTGATGAAAAATTGCAGATTTATGCTCTCAATTGCTTCAAATGGGGTGTAAATTTCAGAATTTGATGGATTGTGGAGAGAGAGAGAGAGAATAAGTGGTGATGTTTGTGTTTGCTCGGTTCTTTTCTTATTTTGTTTCTTTGTTCCTTTCTACTTCCTTTTTATGTCTTCAAATATTATTGTTTTTTAATGTACTTCAAATATAATTTTTAAAGATACATTGGGTTCATATATAGAATGCTAAGCTTCTGAAAGTGCCAAAAAATATTCCATTATAAAAGATAAAATGAAATTAAAAAAATATATATTTGTACAAAAGTTATAATAAAATTACAAAAATTTATATTTCCAAAAATATATATTTGTAAAGATAAAAGGTATATCTAAGTGTAAATATATATATGTACGGTTAAAATTGTACGATGAGCACTTCTTGGCATTCCGAATAATTTCTCATATTTTATTTTGTTTTTTATTTTAGAATATAAATGTCAGATAACTGATAAGTGATGAGTATATCCAATGAGCCTCACAAATGATAAATACGTACACACAAAGGAGAGAAAAATGGTTTCTAACACACAAAAAATATGTACTTAATTTATAATTTGTATATTCAGAGGAGTATAATATTATAAACAAAAATGATGTATTGGGCATTTTATGGGGCAATTAGGCCATGGATTGGACACGTGGATTATTTTTCCCCACAAGCTTGCTTGATTAGGTATGCATGTTGTGATTTGTGAATCTATCCAAAATCTAAAAATTTAATTTCAATGGAATGGATAAATTTGAGTGTTAATTGCATTAAGTGTTAATAATTATTTGGAAAGATGCATGTACTTCTTAAATATTGGAATAATAATTATCTCAACCATAAATATGATTTAAAATAATAAGACTGTGTTTTTATGTTGGAAAATTATAAAAAAGGATGGTACCTCATCATAATTAACCTAACCAATCAAATGATTCAAAACACACCATACCTGTTCAAATGATGTGATATTTCATATTTTATATGACAATTATTATTTATTGAACTAGCTACTATAAAATATGTATTTGTCAATGGTATTGTAGAATAGAATATTATCCAAATATTATAATATGCAAATTCTTTTGTTTCTGCATTCTAAGAAAAGAATATCTGAATTGAGCATATTCTAGAGAATCATTTACTTTTTGTTAGTACAAAAGATCACCTGAAGTACCCAATAAATATTTCATGCAAATATTTATATTTCCATGAACCAATTTCGCATACACCTTCAATTATCATAAAAAGTTTTGAAATAAAATTATTATATGAGCAAACTTGCTTAAACGATAATCCGGATGTTAAATATGCAAAGCAGCAAAAGTAATTGATAACTTTAATATCATGTTAATTTCCAGTCAAGTTACAATTGATGAAAATTTGATAAAATAATTGAATTTAAGCAAATTTTGTGAAAGCATGAAAATAATTGAAACTTTAATGATCAATTTGGGCATTTACTAAATTTTTGCGGCCTCACACAGAATTTATCCATAACAATATAAAAGACACATAATTTTATGAAAAAAGAAATACAAATGTCAAAATCTGTACTTTATGAAGCTACGACAAAAGTCTATGCTACGAAGGAAATTATGGCGATATATTGAAAAGTTTCACTATCAACCGAAATACGCAATTTTGTTTTGGTATTATAGAAGGAAAAATACTTGGATGTATTTCATTTTGGGTGGTAAGAATCGTATCTCTTCCTTTATTCCAAAAAGTATTCGAGTCCTTTGCCTTTGGTTTTCTCATTTCTCTTGAACAAGAAAATTTTGCCATTGATTTCCTTCTCATATTTTATTTTGAAAAGAAAAAATTTAGTGTCTAAAGGTGGAAACATGAGGTGTTGGAAACATGAGTGTTTTCCGATAGACTTTTTGCTAGATGCCTTTTGTTGAAAAGGTCACAAAAGTTTGTATGGTTGAGAAAATATCACATTTTTTTTCATTCCGTACGTAGAAAATAATGTTTGCAAATACATAATTTTATGTCAAAATTAAAATTTCTTAATCCGGTGTGCTGATTTGACCATCATTATATAATATCTTGTTATAAATATAGTGCTATAATTAAAAAGTTGACAATTTAAATATTTTTTCATTTATCGATTAAAATCCTCTTGAATGAGTGTACAATTTCGCTTTCATAAAAATGATACTTATCCTGGGATTATTAAAATTTCAAAAGATAACAAGTTACTATTGTATTTGTTCAAATGTAGAAGGTGCAACAATATAGGTCAAGCCGACTGCATCTGGCCCCATCATAAACATAGTCTTTTGAATTTTTGCATTTTTTTGTGCTTGTTTTCTTATTTTTATTCATTTGTTATTATAAATTACAAATGGCGCTGTCACGATGTGGCTGGTCGGCATACATATGTCAAAATTATCTCATACTTCTGTAAAATTATTTTCTTGTATTAGTACTTGTGATTATTATGAAAATGCACCATTTTTATATGAGGCCCACTTAATTTGATGGAAGCAATAAAAGTTATGGACAAGCCCTTATGGTGGCCCAAAATGATTGAAAAGGCTATACTAGACCTCTTGGGCCGAAATAACTTTTTTCCATTATTTTTTTGTTTTTCTTGTTTGATGCTGTATTTTCAGAATTGTTGAGCATCAGCAACAAACCAGAAATTTTGTATTTCACTTTTTTTTCAGATTTTCATGTCTACCCAGTATAAAAAATTACAATATCATATACCCATACAAAATAATACAACACGATCGATTAATGTTAACTTGAGATATTGTTAAACTTAATTCAAATAAATAGCCAAAATAAAATAATGTTAACCCTATTTTTACAAAAAAAATGTTTTCCCCTGTGAACATCGGGCATTGGTACTTCATGAGTTTTCTAATATTTGTGAGGGGTATATATGTGACATTTTAGAGAGAGAATGAGAGGTCAAAGAAGCATAATAACATACCTTATTACCTTGGCATAAATTCAGGATCAGAGAATGCTCTTTCACTTGCAAAGCCAGGCTGTGTCATCTGATTTTGCCTGACACATCAAATACAGAGTATACAATCTGTATCTGTACTTTATTTTTTCAATTTGAAAAACATAAACAGCGTATATTAATTATGCTAAGTCAACATATGTATGCATGTGGATCAATATATATAGTTCTTCATGCCACTCATGCATAACTTAAAGTCAATAGGATGAATTAAAATGCACAAATATATAGGGTCATTATGATGTTTTTTACAAGACATTATCATCAACATTCGTTGTAACAAATAATACGGAATTTTAATGAAGTTTTATAACTCACTTCAAAGTATAAGAAACCAGTCTATTCATTTAGACAAAAACAATAAAGCTGTTGATGCTATTAATTTGTTCTGTAGGATTTGGATATCTGATCTATTGTCTATTATGTTCAATGAAGATGACTTGTGTTTGATGGTCACATTTATCTATGATAGTGATATAGAGAAGCTTGTTCCGTATTACAATCAATTCCAGCTTAATTATTTGGAATAACAGATAAATATCCTCTACCAACTTATATAATGAGAAAAAAATAATCCCCAATCAAATCATATACTCCTTTCTGGTGACATGTCAATGTTTAAAACCTCTGTATTTTTGGCCGTTTTGCATACTTAGATATTCCCTTATTTAATTTTGTGAAAGATATGGGCTCGCAAGCATACTTTTTTAGCATATTTTTTGATTAAGTGTGAGTGTGTCTTAATGCTTATATAAGCTATTTTAGGATTAACGACAAATTTAAGAATTCAGAAATAGTTCTAAAATCAATCCTGAAAATGACTAAATAGACAAGAGTGAAAAATAAGGAAAACAATTCTTCATTGAATAGTTTTAATATACTAATTGAACACTAAATAAATATTAATGAGTGTTGTTCAAACTAAATTAGTTGGATTGGATGGACATTTTGAAGGATTTTATTTTTATGCTGTCTGGTTTCTTGTTGTGAAAAGACTTTCCGAATTGAATTTAATGCAAACATGTGCCTTTTCTATCTTCCCTTAGTTTTTGGCTCTTACCAACTAGGCCAGCTATTGGAAATTGACCTCTTACCCTCCATTTTCATCCAATAATAAAATTTCCATACCATGAATATATAGTAAACTATATTCTTTTATTTATTTATTTTTGAAATCCAACAATATATTATCATGGTCTTAGTATACAATGCCAAAGCTATGACACACATGTTTCTCATTAGAGATAAATACACCATTAGTTTCATACTTCCGTGCCATACATTCTAACTAGATTGCATTAGTCTATATATTATATGCTTTTAAACTTTGTAGTCTCTTTATTTTATAAAATAATGTACATATTATTTAAGTTAAGACATCAGCATTTACTATTCTATATTACGATAACCTTACCATTTAAAATGTAAATGTTCCTTCAAAAAAAAATGTAAATGTTTTCTTATAATTATTTATTCAATTGATTGGAGTAAAGCCAAATATAAAATCCTGTGTTCTATAACAAAAATGATTCCTGAATTTTAAATATCTGATTTTATAAAATCGCAAGCCTCTTATACATATTATATAACTAAAATACATATTTACCGAAGGGTATGCAGATGAATTCTGACATTTAAGGGGCTGATATGCAAATACAATAAGCATGCTTTGTTGGTCCACTCAATCAATTAACACTAACTGGAAAAAAAAAAGTATTACTTAATTAAACCAAGTGGAGATTCTCTTAATAGTGGTGGTTGTTTGGATTGGACCCATTTTAATTGATTGATTACCACTCAAGTAGTATTTGATTTTTAATTATGACCAAATAAAATCTGAATTTTGGTTATGTAAAAAGTTATCTAGATTTTAGAACAATCATTTTAATTTTAGCAGTAAAGTTTTAAGAACATTTTATGGAACTTACGAGCAATAAATCTGAATTTATGTTTAACAGCTTTGCTGTCACCTAAAAAAAACCCATGTCTATATAATGCACATAAATGGTCCAATGTATATGAAATAAAAGCTTTGAAAGCAGCATTTATAAGTAACTAATTGAACACAATGAAAGCCATCAAAATGTTCCAAAAATCACAAGAAGCTTCTTGTGCCAATTTATTATTGTTCCATATTTTTTTTTATTTAATTTTATTGAATATTTTAGTTTTTGGCATGATCTTCAGGTGAGGATTGTCTGGAGACAATTATCACCTCCAGCTGAAATGACAAGAATACCCTCAGGATTTGCCAAATCTTCATTTCATTTAACCCGAAGTTTAACTGAGTGTTATGATATTCATACTTTACTAATAATTAAGTTCAGTTCACTAATTAAATGTTAAATAAGTAACATTTATCTCTCACCTATTTCCAGACTTGACATTGTAGGAATCCAAAGCAGGTCGGTTCAGTCACTCCATTTTATTAAAAATGGAGACTCAAGTTTTCTCTTTTGAGTTGGGGAGTTCTCTACATAAGATTATTTTATTTTATATATTTTAAAAATAAAGTTATTTTTGTAGTTTACAAAAATAATATTTGCGTTATCTCATGTATGACATTTTGCCTGGTGCAAATTCTTTTGTGTGTGTTTCTCTTTCCTTGCTCTTGATAATATTTTAATAGAAATTTATTTATTGACGAAAGTTATTTGTATCATTTGAAATAATAATTTTCGGTATTTGTGTCATTTTAGATTGAGCAAATAATATTTTTACAAACTGAAAAAAAAATCAATTTTTGCAAATTTAAAAAGATAAATTTAATGACAAAAAAAACTCTTATAATTTTTTAGATTGCAGTAAAAAGTAGATATAAAAATAATAAATTAATTATAGAAATATAAGTATTACATAAGCATTAAAAAAAATTAATTATTTTTAAATAAAATATTATATAAGGCGATGATATTAATTTAACTTATTTCGTATTCGGTCCATTCTATAAAAAGCCTAAATTATATCATCTTTTCAACTTCCTAAAATCAAAATTCTCATAACCAAAAATTATACATTGTATTTATTTTTACATCTAAATAGTAAAAAATGAAAATCAATATTTAAAATTATAAAAAATAATGAAAATCAGAGTAGTTATCAATCAATCTATTTGAACAAACATGAGAATCCATGAACAAAAAAAAATGTATATTTCCAGTGTTTACATGAATGGAGAGGTTTTCAGAGAACTTATTTCTACTAAACTCCACTCTGCTCCCACTAACACACTCTTCTTGTGTATTTTCCTTCTCTTTTTACATTATTCTCCATTAAAGCCTCTCTTGGCTTTCTTCCTCTCTTCCTTCTTACTCCTCTCTCTCTCTCTTTCATTTTGGCAATTATTTGCCTTTATAGGCTAATATACTACTGCATTATTGTATTAAATTCATCTTCTGCTTTCCTGTGTGATCCCATTAAAGCTTCTCTCTTTTTCTTTTCCTTCTCTCACTTCCATTAGAAAACAAGCTTTAAAATTAAAGCCTGTTTCTTTTGGAAACAGCTTCAGTGATGAATGAATCACTGAAGAAGAAGCAACGTGTAGTGAAAGCTAGTTCTTTTTTGTGAGATCTGACTTTGTAGAGTGAGGAAGAGTATAAAAAACCAAGACCCAAGTTTTGATTTGTGAGGATTGAGTGAGGAATTGGGATGAAATCGGAGGCGCGGCTCGATTGGGCCGTGTTTCAGCTCACTCCAACTAGAACGAGGTAAATGAACTTAGATCTAGCTGCATTGTTATATTTTTTTGACTATAATTTGTTTTGATCTGTGAGTTGTTGTACAATTTGGTTTTTATTTATGGGTTTTCATGCATAAGAAGGTATGTTTAATGATTTTTCTGTGGAAGTTTTTATTTGTGGGCTACTTTTATCTTTGCTTATTAATATACCTGCGATAAAAAAGTATGATCTTTAAATGCAATTTAGTTTTTTTATTCTTTGATAGATGTTTCATTTAATTTGATCAATCATCTATTTACTTGTTCTTCAATTTTGAGTTAAGGCATGTATTTAAGATCTCCTATTGGTTCATTGTATTTGTATGCTATATTGAGAGTATACCATAAATTAGTTTAATTATTCTGAAATTAGTAAAGAGGAAATGCATTTCTTCAACTTGGTGAAATGCTGCTTAATTAGTACTTACCAGATTCCACAAAAGGAAATACATTTACTATTTTTTCCAATATTCAACAAGGTAAGGTTGTATTCTCTAATTACTATGCATGCTGAATTTCTAACTGAAATTTAGTTCAATTTAGATGTAGAAAGAAACAATTTTGTTATAAAGATATTAACACACTCATTTGTAATTTTATCATTTTCAGGTGTGATTTGGTAATAAGCGCGAATGGCAAAACAGAGAAAATTGCGTCTGGATTATTAAACCCTTTTTTAGCGCACTTAAAATCTGCACAAGATCAAATATCAAAAGGCGGGTATTCAATTAAGCTTGAACCCGATGCGGAAATTAATGCAGTCTGGTTCACTAAGGGCACTGTTGAAAGGTCTCTCTCTCTCTCTCTCCTCATTTTGGGGCTTAATTTGGTGAATAATTCTGCAATTGTATTAAATTATTATTTCTTGGACTGACAGATTTGTGAGATTTGTGAGCACGCCAGAGATATTAGAGAGAGTTACAACGATCGAGTCTGAAATTCTACAAATTGAAGAAGCCATTTCTATTCAAAGCAGCGATACACTTAACTTAGCTACTGTAAGTATAATTATTAATTTTATTTTATTCTTGTTTTTGGGATCTTGGCATATATACCCCTACATACTTCTATATTTTCATAATTGTATATTTACAAAATGAGTCTTTGCTTTCTCTATTGTATAAAACTGAGATGATTTGATTCTTTTCTAGTTCTTGTTTTTGTTTTTTTCGGGTATTTTTGCATATTTGCTAGTGAGTATTTCTAGATTTGCATATTTAACCATGCCGAATCAGTAGTCACATGCACAGTATTAAAACTGAGATTAAATATTTTCTCTCTTTTCTTAATTTATTTTGTTAATTCCATTTTTATAGGCTGATGACCATCAACATAAATCAACAGAATATACTGAAGGTAAAACCCTCGATTAACTTTATTATTTCAATAAAAGCATAAATATACCATTTTCATGTATCATGTACCATTTTATGTATAAAGAAAGGTCTTACACTATCTGTTGAAATGTATATTGCGTATATTATACTATTACACATTACTTCTTTATCATATTTGTTTGATATTTTTATCATTAAACTATTAATCTTTGATTATTAGGTGCAAATGGTGACTCAGACAAAGCCATTGTCATCTACAAGGTACATTTATCAACAACATTTTATTCACACACATTCAATCTTCTTAAACATATAATTCAAATTTAATTTTAATTTTGAAAATTCTTAATCGATTCCAGCCTGGATCTCAACCACAACAGACCACATCAAACGGAAACTCAACACAGGAAGAGAATTCCAAGTATATATACATTCAAATCTCAACATTCTTCATTTCAATGCAAATAAATCCCAAGTATCATTTTACAATTTTGCAAAATTGCAGGGTGCAATTGCTAAAAGTGCTGGAGTCGAGGCGAAATGTGCTGAGGAAAGAGCAAGGCATGGCCTTCGCGCGAGCCGTGGCCGCCGGTTTTGATATGGAAACTCTCCCTCTTTTGCTCGCTTTTTCCGAGTGCTTTGGCGCCTCTCGCCTTTTGTAAGTTTTTTTGACATTCATTCTAAGAAAAAAAATAAAGATTTTATATTATTTCCCCTTGTAATGTTTCTCATTTGGGTTGTTATTTGAAGAATGTGGGTGTAATTCCCCTAAAAGATCTCGTCATAATTAACTTACATATAGATACTTGATTACTACTACTGCTACTACTATTATTATTATTATTATTATTATTATTATTATTATTATTATTATTATTATTATTATTATTATTATTACTACTACTTTAATAATTATAATTATTATTTTGTTTTGTTTTTTTAAAGGAAGGGGAGTTCGCAATTCATGGAGTTGTGGAAGAGGAAGCACGAAACGGGTCAATGGGTCGAAGTGGAGGCCATTGAAAACATGTCCATGCGCTCCGAAATTCCTCCATTTCAAATCCCTCCAATTCTCCTCAATCCTGAAGGCTCTGAAAACCCCGACTCCAAATCCGGTTCGTACCAATCAATCCAATCTAATTATTTAATTTCATCTGATTTATTATTTTTTGTTTTTTTGATTGTTAGACCAAAAGGGGGGATACTACCAAGGACAATTCTACCCTCCGTGGCCGATGCCTTATCCCCCGCCACCTCACTACCCTTACTACCAAAATTACCCTTATGCCCCTCCTTCAGAATCCCACCACAACCACTCTCATTCTAGGGTTTCCAAACGGGGGGAATCCGATTCCCGGTCCCACACCGGTACCGGTACCGATCATGAATCCTCAGATTCCGATGAAATTTCGGTTTCCCACAAATCTCATCACAAAAAAGGAAGTAGCGGTAAGAAAAAGAAGAAGAATAACCAAACGGTTGTTATAAAGAACTTGAATTATATAACCAAAAAGCTTAACGGGTTGGATAGCGGATCTGAATCGGGTTCTGGATCCGATAAGTCCGATTCTGACAGCACGGATTCCGATGAGAAATCGAAGAAGCACAAGAAGTCTTCTAAGAAGAAGAACAAGCACGCAAAAAATGAAGATTCGCCTCGAGATTCGCGCAACAGAGACAGCGCGGTTTACGAGGACAGACAGATGGAGGGCGATTCGGGAAATTGGAATGCTTTCCAGAGCTTTCTGTTGAAGGCCGAGGAAAAGTCAACGGTCAATGACTCAGACATGTTTTCTAGTGAGAGAGAGCCGGTGAGGAGAGAGAATAGACGTAACGGTACCGGTTTTGCTACCGGTACGGACCCGTTTTTGACTGAGAGAGATTTTGAAACGGGTCAAGAGAGGAGAACAGGAGGGTTTGACTCGGTCAACGGAAGGGTTTCTAGATCAAGGGCAATTTCGTCCAACGATGAAATGTTTATGTCGGGCGAAAGAGGGTCGAATGATATGATGGGTTTGAAGGAGATTGAAGGAGGCGGTACGTACCGCCGTACCGGCCGTACCGGTACGAGCGAGGAATTTATGCTATACGGTCAAGAAAAACAAATGGTCGGTACCAACAAGGGCTATTTAGACCCATCAATAGAAGGCCGTTACAACAATTCGAGCAACAATAATAATAAATCGTACGACGGAAATGACGAGTCGTTCATAATCGCATCGAGATCCGGTTTGGACAACAACAATTTCGGAACCGAGAGAAGAAACACGATCGATATCGACTCAGAGCTTCAGAGAAAAGACGAAATCTCACCGCCAGCTGTCAGCAAAAGTCAAGTGTTTTACGAGCCCGAAGAGTTGACCATGAATCGCGGGTTCGAACCCGTTAAGACGAATCTTTACGATCCAATAGTGGATTACGAGAGCGAAATGCACGTGGAAAAGATAGTCAAAGTCGAAGAGGTTGTGCAGGAAGAGGAGGCTTTGCCTGTGAAGGAAGAGGGGAAAGTTGAAGGAAAGGAAAGGAAGGTTAGGAAATCGCAGGATGGAGTTTTGGATAGGAAACGGAAGGAAGCGCTTGTGAGGAGGCTGAGCGGACCTGGGAGTTCGAGGAATCCGCTGGCTGAGGCGCAGAAACGCGCGCAGAATTTGAGGAGTTATAAAGCCGATCTTCAAAAGCTTAAAAAGGAACAGGTAGGATTTTTTTTTTTTGTGTGTGTGTGTGTGTTGTTTTTGAGGGATGAATGTGTTGTTAGTTCTTGTTGCATTTTAGTTGGATTGCATTTCAGTCCATGTACTTTATAAAATTGCGTACAAATTAGTCCCTGACTCAAGGACTAATCGTGCATGTTTTCACAAAGTACATGGATCAAAAAGTTCAAATCAATAGTACATGGACTAAATTGCAATTCAATTAAAAATACAAGGACTATGTTGCATTTATCCCATTTTTTTATTTCAAAAAAGTTATATCATATATAGCACCATAAAATCTTGTGCATCAAGCTTCATGTAAGAATATACCATTACTATTAACAAAATTACAAAAAATATTTATTTAATACATAAACTAATAATTACAGGAAGAGGAGCAAATAAAAAGACTGGAAGCGTTAAAACTAGAAAGACAAAAGCGAATCGCCGCAAGATCATCCAGTACAAATCCAACCCAATCAAAATCCAAAGCATCCCCAAATTCCACCCAAAAACCCTCCAAATTCACCGATTCGGACCCAAATTCGACCCCGATTCGCAAAATCGCGACCAAAACGACCCCAAGCAAGTCAAACGGGTCGGGAAACGGGCTGACCCGATCCGTTTCGTCCCTTTCTGAGACCAGGAAGGAGCGAAACGGGTCGGGAAACCCTAAACGGCTCTCTGAGCCGACCCGTTCCGTCACGACTGTTAGAAAGAGAGTTGTAAAAGAAGAGAGTAGTAATAAGAAAGTTTCGAAGGAAATTTTGCAGCTGGATCAGAGCAAATCGGCGACTCTGCCTGAAATTAAAATAAATGTTAATAAAAATGATAAAGTGAGTGTTAAAAAGGAGAAAATGGGGGGTGCATCGGAATCCGTGCGGGCTGAGAGTGAGGTTGTTGTGGAGAAGAAGGTCGTTAGTGTGGAAAATGAGGTGGCAGTACCGGTACTGGTTTCTGTACCGGTGTCGGTACGGAAGGAGGAAAAAGTGGAGGAGAGAGAGAGTAAGGTGGTGGGAGGTGAGAGAGAGGAGAGGAGAGAGAAAATTGAGGTTTATGAAGCCGTGAGGGCCCCGCCTTCGCCTGTTGTTGAGAGCGAGGCTTCTCATGAGGTATGCGTATTTTGGAAATATTATTATGAAACTATTTTATTCTCTATTTATGTGATTGAAACATATATTCTTTTATTATTCTTTTATTCCTTAATTTTATTTTTTGAATTTCTTTTGTTTACTAGGTGGTCATAGAGCATGTGAAAGAAGAACCCAAAATCCCACAAATTCCCCAAAATCTTAATGTTGAAAAACCCAAAATCCCCCAAATTCCCCAAATCTCACAAAACCCTAACGTTGAAAAACCCTACCAAATCCCCCGAAACCCTAACATCGAAAAACCCCACCAAATCCCTCAAATCCCACAAATCCCCCAAAATCGCACCGTCGAAAAACCCTACCAAGCACCAGTCGCCCGCTTGAGCTCGCTCGAGCCACTCCCTGAATCGCCAGCTGGCAGCGAGACAGAGAGGATCAAGGCGCATGTGGCAATAAACTCCCCGGACCGGGTCCACGTGGACCACACACAGGAGCTGACGATTGGTGGAGGAGAGAAGCAGAAGGGCAAGGGAGGCTTCCGGAAGCTTCTGAAATTCGGGAGGAAGAAAGGGGAAGGAAGCCATGTCGAGTCTGACGTGTCCTCGGTTGATGACGTGGCCGAGTCTTCCAATGATGGTATTTTTAGCCCTAATTTTTAGGGTTTAGGGTTTTGGATTTTTAGTGATGTGATAAAAATTTGTATTTTGTTTTTTACAGGTCATTTGTTGAAGAATCTTATCAGTCAGGATGATACGAAAGGTCAGCCATTTATGAACATTTATAAATACTTTGATTCTTTAATTTTTTTATGACTTCATATTCTGCATATATATTATTTTAATGGATATGCTGTATTCGTACATTTATTTTTTATTTATAATACTATCTCATTCATTATTTTTTTTGCAGAATAACTTGTTTTTTTTTTCATTGCAGTGTCAAAATCCTTCTCTCTCCTCTCGCCATTCCGTAGGGACAAGAAGGTGATTTATTTGTGAGTAAAACCCTAAAATAAAATCATATTTATTGGCATAATTTGAGATTTGCATGTGTATCAATATAACCAATGTTTGATTGGCTGTCTTTCCCTCTGTAAACAATATTTTTCTATTTTCGCTTTTTTTTTTTCCTTCTGCTATTTGTTTGTATTTGGATGAGTTTTTTTTTTTTTCTATTTTGCTTGAGAATTGATATTGTAATATACTTGGTTGTTTGATTTCTATGCTTGAGGATGAGGAGGAACCATACATATATGGAATACAAGGTTGTTTTTAAAATGTGCATTTTTTTTTCTTTTTCTTATATGGCCTTGTGATTTCATACTCTTTTGTTAGACGTGGGACCCGTGTTAGCAAAATGTTTAGCTCTGATCAACTGAATGTTTAAATCGAGATTTTATGAATAGATTTTGAGTGTAAACTTCAGTAAATAGTTAAAAGCATGTTGCCAGCTTATCATGAGTTTTGCCTCTCTAGCTTCATGCAGTTCTCATTTTTTATAATGGATTCATTCCATTTATTTAGACGAAAAATTCATACAATTTTTGTGCTCAAAGGGCATCCTTTTCGCACCTATTTATATGCAATAGTGGACATAATATATTCCTGGCTAATTTATTTTTCGTAATCATGTTTTTCATCATCGAGTAAATTTTCTAAATAAAAGATTTTAGATATTAGAGTCAACCAACAAAAAGAATAGAGTTTCCTATGGCAATTATACTGAAAATAGACTTATTTGTTGTGTGTAATTTCCAAAAGAAAATTCGTTAAGATCTTGATTCTTATACCTGAAAGAGGTACATAAACTATTTTAAATCAACGACAGCACGAAACCTGATGCACATATCTAGAACTACATCTCTATCCAGGTTTCAACATGTCGGTCTTTTTAAGTTGGGGGACTTGAGCCTAAAATTCTTCGCAAATCGAAATTAGATATTTGGACTAATCTGGCGTTGCTTGGGCGCTTGAAACATTGAATCGCATGTTGTTATCAATGCTCTCTCCCAATATAATGTTTTAATTTTGATATTGAATGAGTTCTAGTCATGCTTTTAGATTGTATTTGTGACTGAATATCCTCCCTTTATATTAAAAATAATAATTAGAAAAATTTTGTGTTGAAAAAACTTTCTAACTTTTTCCAAGGTTGCATTAAAGAAAAAAAAACTTTTTTGAATATTTTAAATAATAATTTTGTATGTAAGATTGATGTGACTGGAGTTTACTATTACCATTCATCTACCCACAGAAAAGAAAATAACTCCATTTGGTTAGAATTAGAATGAAATTAACTGAATTAAGCGCGTTGATTTCATAGTGATTTAATTCCTTCAATATTTCCATAATTCAGTTGGTCTTCTTTTGATTGTGCCGCCGCTCCTGTTTAAACCATTCGAGTAAAAAATGTAAAGTTTATAGAAAAAATGTTCTTTTTCCCTACTCAAAATGGATGTTCAAGTTCAACAGTTACTGTGATTGTGCAAAATGATAAAGAAACAACCGAAATCTATGATTTAATTCTAAATATTATTTTGTGCCAAAACTGGTGTCCAAGTTAGTTAGACATGAGCAACCTTTCTGATGGCCCAATAACAATATAACTCGGCCCTTTAATTTGAAAACAATACAAAAGCGTTATTTAGCTTAGCGTGAGTGCGCAACAATGGCTTTATGAGCTCTATCAAAACACTGTTTATCACTTCTTCTTCTTCGCCAATCCAATGATATCTGCTTCATAACCTCAACGCACTCAAAATTAATCAAATCAGGCTCTCTTTACTCTTCTCTCTCCGTCTCTAACCATCTCTTGAGCTCCTATATAAGATGCGGTCAAATCAGAAATGCACACAACCTGTTCGACGAAATGTCTCATAGAAATGTAGTCTCATGGACCTCTCTCATGTCTGGCTATGTAAACACTAATCAACCTTATAAGGCCATTTCACTTTTTGGACTAATGTATTTCCAAGAAACGCCGCCTAATTCGTACACTTTTGCCACTGTAATTAATGCTTGCTCTCATCTAGCTAAATTCAATTTGGGGCAACAAATTCACGCCCAAATTGAGATTTACGGATTGGGATGCGATACTGTTGTTTGTACGGCTCTGATAGACATGTATGGTAAATCAGACGGTGTTTTATACGCTCGAAAGGTGTTTGATAAAATGGCAGATAAAAATGTAATTTCTTGGGGCTCAATTATCTCGGTTTATGCACAAAATGCATGTTGCCTTGAAGCAATTGAGATTTTTAATGAGTTCCTTCAAATTGGTGTCCCAAATCAATTTATCTTCTCAAGTGTTGTTAATGCATGTGCAAGCATCGGTAAATTAGGGTTAGGAAGACCAATTCACGGTAAAATCATCAAACACGGACACGAATCAAATGATTTTATCTGCGGTGCGTTAATCGACATGTACGCAAAATGCGGTAGCTTTGACGACTCAAAGAAAGTATTCGATAAAATAAAACGGCCATCTATAATAGAATATACTTCCATGATTATATCTGGAGCCATATACGGGCTCACAAAATACGCCCTAAACCTATTCAATCAAATGATTTCTCAAAAACAAAGCCCAAATAGTGTAACCCTACTTGCGGTTCTACACGCGTGTAGCCACGCAGGACTTGTCAACACAGGCATTTATCACCTCACTTCCATGAAAAGTTTATACAATATCAATCCAAGCGCGAAACATTACACATGTGTGGTAGACATGTTAGGCCGCGCGGGTCGACTAGACGAAGCTTATAATTTAACAAAATCAGTTCGTGCAGAAGGACAAGATAAGTTGATGATTTGGAGCACGCTGATGTCAGCATGTTGGACTCATAAGAGATTGGATTTGGTAGCTGAGGCTGGAGAGAGAGTGAAGGAATTTGAGAGGGATGTGGGAGGAGCAATGGTTGTTATGTCGAGTGCTTATTTTTCGGCGGGTGAATGGAAGAATGCGGAAAGTGTGAGGTGTGAGATGAGAAAGAAGGGGATTAAGAAGGAGGTTGGATGTAGTTGGGTTGATTGAGATTGAGGAAAATTGGTGATGTGTTTAGGGTTTGTGGTTTTGTGTTGAAGTGGTTGTGAAAATGTTTGATTGGTTTTTCTCCTTTCTAGGTGAGGTTTTCAGTTGTGTCCTATTTAAAATTTGTCTAATTGAAAATTTGTTATGATAATCCATTTTAATTGTAAAAATGATCTGCATAGAATTCGATTGTTAATTTTTGCCTTTATGGTTTGAATATGTGTTATTCGTTGGTTCTATTGAAATGGTTATATTTTCTTTCGGCTGTATGATTTCGTTGGTTTTGTTAACTTGTCATTTTCATCTAGGGTGTATGATGAAATTCATACGAGAAAAACTAAGTTGGTAAACCATTCTCAACAGGTAATTTGATGAAGTTCCTACAAGAGAAGTTAGTTGGAAAGCCATTCTTAACACAAAATTTGATCACAAACATATCTTAAAATGTATCCGTTACTTACAAAACGATACAATCCCTTTTCAAATAAAGGGAACTTATTCTCTATTACAAATTCCGTCTAAACAAAATACATATAAACAAACAATATTCTTCACAATTTTGTGAACAATTTAACTGCATACAAATTGACTACACTTAATCCCCCTACTAGCCCTTTCCAATTCCCCCTCTAGCTAGCTATACTTGAAATTAAGTGTATTTCATTTAGCAAGCTAATTCAATTGCCAGCTGTCAAGGCTTCTGCAAGTGGAGCTGGAGGAGGTAGTGGCGGCGGCGGTGGTGTCATATCGATCGGCTCATGTAGTTTTTTATATACTGCATAAACTCTTACCTCATTCTCTCTCCACCATTCATGCGCCTCCTGATTGGAAAATTTGCTCCCTCTGCATAAATTAGCAGATTATATAAGATTTTATAACAATTCAAGTGGCATATTGATCCAATACAAGTACCCATCCAGACCATGTTAGAAAGAAAAAAAGAAAGTAGAAAGAAACAAAAACTTACTTGAAACGGATAGTTTTAAGGACTCGTGAGCCATCCTTATATTTAAAGCAAATGACATAAACACCCGGTGCGAAACGTTCTTCAACCTCCACGAAGGGAGCATCTGCAGTATTTCCATCAATGCTACTTCTTGTGCCATTGCCCTGTCCTGAACTCTCTAGCTCTAACTGCCCATTACTTGGTCGGTCAGTCGATGACTTGGCATTGTCAGCTTGGTCGGGAAAAAAGATAGACTTGACTTGGTTCTTTAAGATTTTTAGGGTTTCAAATACTTCTAGCGGCACGATGTGTCCCATGTCGTTCAACTTTAAGAGTATGTAATGTAAGGATTAGAATTTGTTTTTGAAAATTATGTTTGAAATGTTCTTATGATCTAAGTACTACCTGAGATTCGAAAGATTTGATGAGGTCTAGAGTTGCATTACACTTTGTATTTTCTTTGGTAGCCATGCTGTGTGCTTTCTTTGCCTTCCTCTCTGTTCTGCGGAGCAGTTCCTCTTGTATCTCACTCTTTTTCCTCAATTCTCCAAGCTTCAAAAGAAAAGAATTCACCGATAGTTAAAACATATTAAAAAAAACAAAGAGAAAAAACAGAAATAATCATTAAAATTTTAAGCCAAAACCATAAAACTCAAATACTCAAATTACCTGCAATTGCAACTGCTGCACCTCTTGATTAAGTAACTCATTAGTTTTCTTCAAGCTATCAATCACACTCTTACTAAAAAGTGGAGCTGTCACAGGCGGTGGACTTGGCCTTCTAGAATATGGAGTTGTTGGTGCCGTACCACCATTACTTGTGGTGCTGTTACCATTACCCGGTACAGTTTCTGATGCCACTACCGGCATTAAAGCAGTAAATGAGGTAGGAAATTGGAGCATCTGGCTAGCTCGCATTATAGATATAGAGTCCATTTTCCCCTCATTTCTTGCTTTCATTTCGGGATATATAACTGTTTCCCCCCCAAGTTTTAATAACAACCTAGAGGATCTCCCTTGATCTGTATACTTTCGAGTCATTACAAAATTATGGTTAACATTGCCAAGATTGACATGATTACCCTCATTGGACTTGAGTTTCGCGTAACACAAATCACACACTCGATGCGGTTTACTAGGGACCGGGGCGAGTTGGGCCTTTAGAGCTTTACGTGAACTGCATGCGTGGCAATGGACCAGACCGCAATGGTAACAATTGTGTCTTTTGCGAGTGAATCCAAACGCCTGTCTGCACCCAGCGCAGAGAGACTGATCATTGGTCGGGACCCATTTGTGAATGCATATGCATGCAGTAAAATTGGACCCACATGAAATGGATTTCACATGCCGATCCTTTAATGCTTCAACCAAAGTAGGGGTTTTTCTATCTTCAATGTCTCCGTGCCCTAATCGACCGTTTGATCCTTTGCCCCACGTGTAGACCTCGCTTCTTGATGTTAATGCAACTATGTGGCAAGAACCGCATGATATTTCTTCGACTAGTTCGCCAGCGAGTCGGTCTTGGACCAAGCATGGTTTTTCCCCATCAGCTTGAGGGTTCCCGAGCTGCCCATTACTGTTGCTTCCCATGGTGAAATGTGTCCGCTTATTGTCAGAGCAACTGTGAGGTTATCTCCACATGCAACTTGATGAAAATTGTAATCAACGAGGAATGGCACGCATGTTGGCACGAGCTTTGCCTCTTTGTCTCCTTGACCTAGTGATAAATCAAATTGTCAGGAGACGGAGAGAAAAGAGTATAAAGAGAGGTTAGATGTAGTTAGTAAAATTGATATAGTTACAAAAATTAATCCTTAAGATCTTCATATATATTCAACTATTTTTCAGATATCTTTTTACGAAAGTTTGACCCTTTCGGGTCACATATAGTATTCATAGTTTGCCTCAATTAGCTTTTGAATTGTTATTTAAGTTAATTATTAAATTGGTATCTGAATATTTGTTACCTAAACGGAATTTAGCACCATCTCCCCATGTAAACAACTTGCATGAAACTCCATTTCCATTAGATTGGCCGCCCATATCGACTATTGCTGCAGTATGCCAAACTCCACACGCAGCTTTCAACGTCTTGAATCCGCTTAGTGCTTCCACTTCCTTCGGGTAGGTCACGCTTTCTCGGTTACCATGGCCCAATACGCCGAATGCTCCATCTCCTAGAGTGAATAGCTACATTTTGACAAGAAGATCAAATTAATTTGATTATTCTTGTTGTTATTGTATTGATGAAGTTATTTTTTCTAATTTGTTATCATAAATATCAGTAGCAGCAATAGCAGCAGAAATACTGGTAATCAAAGGGAATATAAGTTATATGTTTACATACCTTTTGATTAGATGTCACAAGAGCAGTATGCCATGACCCGCATGAAACATGCAAAACCTGAAGCCCTTCAAGCGGGCCAGAAACTTGTTTCGGCATCGTGTGGCCGGCTTCGGACCCATGTCCAAGTAAGCCGGCCTTATGAACGATATCTCCCCATGTAAATAAATCGCCTTGAACATTAATCGCACATGTCATGAACTCTCCACACGCTACATGCTCCATATTACAACATGACGAAATCTCGACCGGCTTGGGCCGGCTCACACTCAACTCATTTCCCCTGCCTAGTGTCATAAACACAAACTCAATAAATCATTATTAAGTCAAGATATAATTATAAGAACACGTATAATTCATAATTATAAACATTATGTTACCTAATCGGCCTGCATATTCTTCGCCCCACGTATAAATATCCCCTTGCCTCGTAACGAGTGCGACATGGCCAAAGCCGCACGAAACTTGATTCACATCCATAGCAACATCAGTATCCAACGGTTTGGGATTCAATACGTCAATCTTTTGAAACGGAGGGCCTTCGTCCCAAACTTCCCCCCAGATGAAAACATCACTCAGTGATTCAATATCCTCTTGGCCTGAGCTCGTGTTACTTGGTGTGCTCGAAGCACTGATTCTCCTATTGTTATCTACGCTTCCTCTTAACATCTTGTTTTGATTTTGTTCATTATCTGACTTGTCGAAACTTTTGTTTGTTGTGAATATTTTTGTTGTGTGTCTGATTGAATCTCCTCCTTCCTGGATAATTGGATATTAAACACTAATTAGAGAATTGTACTTTTTCACAAAATGTTCAAAAAAGCCTTGGGGTTTTTTAAATAAATGTCCATTTTTACTATAAATGAATCTTACGTCAGAAAAGGTGTATCCTTCGCTACTGCTTTCACTTCTTTGATGTTTAGATTTCAATGAATTAATCACTGCCTGAAGTCCGGAAAACCAAATCTCTACTTCTGCTTGATCCTTGCAAATCTACTCAAAATAATTTCAATATTTACTAACAAACTTTCTTAATTTTATTGTTCTAATAAAATTACTGAATAGAGGAGGCTTTGCAAATTACCAAATCGAGAGTGCGTTGGCCGTCTTTGTAAATTATGGAGAATGAGAGATAGTCTCTTTCTGGTCGTGGATATCTTCTAAAAACAGCCTGTTCAATGAATTATATGCAAGTTAATTATTGGTGAATTACGTAAATATTATTGAATTATTTATTTTGCATATTTTGTGAGTTTAGTCTTACTGTTCTTTGTCCGGGAATGATTTTCTTCACAGATGATAATTTGATGCTTTTTTCTTTCTTGTGTGAGAACCAAATTAACGTAGTTCCGTCCTAAAAGCATATAATAAAATAATAAATTATTATATGTAACAATACTATGCATTTTAGTATGCTAATAATTAAATGGAAAAGTAAAAGCAACAAGCCAACAATGCAGAAGGAATTTGAAATTACTGACACTAGAGAGTCTGAAAGAGCGGAGCTTCGGTTTCCCTTTCCTACTATACTTGACAAGTTGAGTCCCTCTTTTCAAAGCAACCAGAGCCTTCATTAAATAAATTAATTTATAAGAAATAGATTAAGTCTATATATCAAGTTTTAAGGAGAAAGTAGAGTTTAAATGGTACATTTGATTTAAAAAAAGAAAAGATAACTTGATCAAGATTTTGTAAAGTAATCAGTATGGTTGATTAATAACAATTCACAATTCACAATATACATGTATATCAATTATCAACAAAAATGAAATTGATTACTTATAAACGCACAAACATATCAATCTATAATTTAACAACAATAAAAAAAAATTAATGCTTGCATTGTTATTTTATTGAAACCTGATAATGGCATTAAGCAATGAAAAATAATTAAAACAAAAATGATATTTTATAGAAGATGTAATTAATTACGCAATGGGGACGTTGAGAACCAAAATCAACTTTCCTTTATTTATTTAATTTCATCTTATCAATTAATTCAATGTTAAAATACCTGTTCAATATCGCGATCTGAGTTTGCAAAATTAGATAGATCAGCCATTCCATGTGAGAGCGAGTTTCGATGGGTTCCGTTTTGGAACCATTACACTTTTTTGAGAAAATCCAATATCCATGAATCGCAATAGTTATCCCATTATTTCTTGCCAAGGCTTATCATCATTTTTTCCCAAAAAAATTGCAATGTAGTGGTACTTACTTGGAAATGTAATAGAGTAGAGTCTCTATTTTGGTATTTAATCAATCAACTTCTCGCGTCCCTCTTTCTCTATTTGGAAAATTATTGGAATTAATTGAGATTTATGAGCTGGTGAGAGAGGAATGAATGAGGAGAGGAAGGCTATAGAATCTTATAGTATCTTTTCACTCTATTTTGGGTAAATTAGCCGATTCTTTGCGAGTCAATTGTTTGTTCTGTTTTTGGAAAATATGGTGGAATGAATGATGTGTTCCACACTGTTTCTTTCAAAAGTAAAACAATTTCACACTTATTTGAAAGGATTAGGGTCAGAGTTTGAAACTAAAAGCCTGTTAGTTAGTTAGTTGAACCAATAAATGCCAAATTGCCAATCCATTTTGGCGGTATGATTTTGGGGAAAGACTAATGTCATAGATAGATTTGTATTTAATTATGACCCAACCCAAAATTAAGGTCCAAATTATACAACCGTATATGGGTTAGATTTTGGGCTAAAAGGCCCAAATCCATAATTATATCGCCCAATATATGTTATTATTTTTATTCTGAGGAACTAGTTATATCTTGTTCAAGTTGGTATTAGTTTTTGAGAAAGGAAATGTTGATTGCCAATATAAGTTTACTGAGTCTTGTAAACATTTTTCCCTTGGAGTAGGGAGTTGTTTTGAGAAATAAACTTATAATAAAAAAGATTTATAGAACAACCATTTTATGTTTAGTTTGAACTTCAGACTAGAGAGTTCAAAATAGTATTTTCATTTTTCATATCAGACCAAGGTGAAAAAACCCAAAAGTTTACTTTGAGATTCAGAATTTGAAATAACTAAGCAAAAATAAAAATTTCAAATTCTTAGTATTCAGAAATGGTATTTATACAAACTCAAAAATAAAATAGTTAATTTTCCAAATTGTTTTTAATATATTTCAACAGAAAGCAATTATTTAGTATCAATATATATTTTTTGGTTTGACAGCTGGTCCATTCTTATACAGTCAGAAATATATCCTCTGTGGGATCAAAAACTTCTGTGAGTTTAACAATCTTTGAATTAAGAAAAGGTAGAATAACAAGGGGTCAAAGTACTCAAAACACAAGGAAGCTCAGATCCCTAAAGCTAACTTAAATCACAGGTTTTGAGGGAGTTTGATTTCTTAATAAATGCGAATAATATATTTTTGAATCACAAACTAAGAGTTTAGACACACAAAGCCATGAAATGGAGCAAGATTGCATTTCCCAATGTGTTTTATTTTACCAATCCCCAATAATATCATAGTAAATACCCACATTAATTAATTCGTTAATTAATACCCCTATGCACCTAATTATAAATTTATAATACTCTTGATAATGAAAATTTGATGTAAATTTTCATATTCACCCATTTAAAACACAATATATCAATCATACACCCCCTAAATGGAAAATGCTTCCATCTATCAGAAAGAGTTTATTTGAAGCAGAAATTTAATTTATGAGTAAATAGAAGTTTAAATTCTAAATAATCAGACTTCAAATATTTTATTTGATCTCAAACATAGATTACTGATATTTTCTTGTGAATAAGATGGCAAAGAAAAATTTGAGGATGATTTTATTTATTTTCAAATAAATTAAGAGTGAATGGACGCAATAGTTTAAACAAGATAAATTTTTACGGGACCTGATATTGCATGACGAAGATTTTTTATTGTACAACACGACTTGAGAAAACAGTATATAGAGACGATAAACATTATATCAAATTACAAAAAATATAGTATATGAACAATATATAGAGGTAATAAATAGTATATACATAAAACAATGAAAAATAGTATATTAAAATGCGGAGAAAATGATATATATAAACTTCCGCCTTGTTATGGGCGTGCTTAAGCACATCGCTCTTTCAGATATCCCATTTCTTAATTAGCAAATACAAATTCTATAAAGGCATGTATGAAAGAAGAAACTTTGCTTGGTCAATGGATTTGGTTAGTCAAACCCAAAGAGAAACCCTAGGCATGCAGTTTGATTTTCTTGAAACCTACTTAAAACTTTGGAATCATGTCCTCTCTAAATTTCTCTAAGTTATCTCATTAGTGGGCATCTTAACAAATTACATTAATTAATTTGCCTATTTTGGCGCCACAAATGTAGGGTTCATCTATGGTTTTTTGCAATCTTTCATGTTTTCCAAGACTAAGGACAAATAAATAAATTAATAAATACTTAATTAAATAAATTATGAAAACATATTTATGCTCCAGCTTTGACATTTTGCGTATATGCTCTTGTATATCAAGTACATCAAGCAACAAACTTAATACTAAAAGACAAGGCAAATGTTTGCAAGGTATATAAACATACTTCATATTTGGAGTGTGGCTAAAAAACATACGTATATTTTTGGGATGAAAAACATACGGAAAATACATATTAAATCATCAAAAATTCAAATTTCAACCGTACGGATGGAATATATATGTTTTGAATATGTTGTAGATTAATTTTCACAAGAATCAGAATATTATATCATTGCCATCATATATCATCAAAAATCACATAATCGCATATATATGATGACAATGATATAATATTCTGATTCTTGTGAAAATTAATCTACAACATATTCAAAACATATATATTCCATCCGTATGGTTGAAATTTGAATTTTTGATGATTTAATACGTATTTTAGACCGTATGTTTTTCACCCCAAAAACATACGTATGTTTTTTAGCATCTCCCTCATATTTGTAATATATATCATTCTGCTATTTAAAAAATATATATATATATATATATATATATATATATATATATATATATATATATATATATATATATATCATTCTGCTTGTGAACATTTTGTGTGAATATTTCTTGTCATATAAAATTATCGATTATTTATTTTATTTATATATATTGCCTTTCAATGTTTTATATACAAAATTCATGTTCATACAAAATAATACTCCACAATATAGAAATAGAAATAGAATTCCTCAAAAAAAAAAAAATAGAAATATGATGTTGTGTATGAAAACTGTTTTTTTTATGTTATTTCCAAGATTTGCATGGAACCTGTCAGAAGACAAGGAACATTAAAATAGAATACTAAAATAAATTCTCCTTCATAGTTTGGCCGGTGGAGCAGAAATCGGCCCCTGAGATTGCGGCGGAGCCGGCCATCTCACGTGTGGGCATAGAAGGTGCTATTCTTCCATTCAAGAATCTATGTTCTCTCTCTTGTTTAATTCCTAGATTCATTTCTTTATTTTGTTTGTTCTAAACAAATTTATCATGTTAGATTTGGACAAAATATATGTATAAAAAATGGGGTTGCTTGGTTAATTGAAAATATTAATGGCGTGAAGTCACTTCTGTCTTGAGGTTGTTGCCGGTGCACCTTCATGTACCGTATTATTTTGTCATCAGTCTAGTTTTTCGATGGTTCTCAACTGTAGTAATTGATATAAACAAACACAAGACTAGTTGTGACTCACATAATAATAATAATAATAATAATAATAATAATAATAATAATAATAATAATAATAATAATAATAATAATAAAATTGTAACATATTATATTCATCTTCAAAATATTCATATAATGGAAAAATATTTAATAATTTATTCAAGTATATATTGGATTAGCATTGTAAATGTGTCGGTGTTATTTTTCTCTTTACAATCATTTGTGTTCTTGGTTGTTTGACTAGTCCATATCTAATAAATTTGATGGCGATAGTAAACATATAGAGATGGTGCTTGATCACCTTTAATTAATATAGTTGTGTAGAGTACAACTTTGCAACATCTATTAAATTCATTCTGCCGCCAAAAAAAGATATGAATGACTAGAACTAGAGAATGTTATTCGTATCATTGCAATGAAAAATGATCGAATATTTCAACAAATACAAAAAAATATTTTTGAAAAATTGCAGAAAATTAACATTTTGAAACAAATATTTACATCAGGCGGATTAAAAACTCCTCACTCATAATTTATTAAAACAAATTTGCCCACAAAAGAAAAACGTTGATTACATTCTATTGAGAAAAAATGACAAATGGTATCAATTTCTTTGACATTTTTTATCTATAGAAACTTTTAATTCAAGGTACCTGATGCAGCACGACAGGTTTTTCCGTTGTACAACACGACAATATATATAGGTGATAAATAATATATAAAATTAAACAAATAATATATAAAATTTACTTTTTAGAGACAGTAAAACAGTATATAAGTAAATAATGAAAACATTGTATAGAAAAAAATTATATGAAAAATAAAAAAAATAGTATACGGTCGTATTTTGGGCATGATAAAGCTGGTCCGCTTTCGGATTTCCCTTAATTCAAATTCTATTTGTGCAATTCATTTTACTCATTATTTTTTTTTTTGGTTTGCTAGGAACAAGTAGGGACAGATTTGGCCCCATTTCATCCACAAACAGACATTTCATCACATGCTAATCCTTATCTTATTAATAAGTTTTTTTTTGGCAAATACCCTTATATTTCTGAATATTTAATATAAACTTCCTTACTTTTATTAATATTTTTAAAGAAACCCTAACACTCCTGAATATTTGAAAAAAATAATAGTTGGAGTTTCCGGTAAAACAAAATAACTGTTATTAAAGAGAACTTATTTAGAAATACTTTTTTAACTTTAATACTATATAGAGACTTAAAAAAAGAAATATAATAAATAGATATTTTGTAAAATATTCGGAAAAACTCGAGACTTTTTGGAAAAGTTTCTCCTTATGCATTCATTATTCTCTGACATGTCTTGTGCTTGATTGATTGGATGCAAATATCATGTTTCTTGCTTCTTAAGCTACTCTGTTTTTTTTCCATCCATCCCTGTTTTTGTCTGTACTGAATTATTATTATATTTCCAAATCTTATTTACTCCATTCATATTCAAAATCCTAAAACCCATCCATATATCAAAAAAAGTTGAATTAAAAACCCCTTAACCAATTACGAAAATAAATATAAAGCGCGTAATCAGTAGCTGTCTAGAAAGCACTATGAAACATCAATATATTATTACTTTCCCACATCTTATTTACTCCATTCTATTTTCAACGTTCTAAAATCCATTTATATACAATAAGGGAAATTGGAAATCACGCCGGGGGACTATAGCGACACTGTAACGACGGATTGAAATTATATACTGTTTTCTCACGTTCCTATATACGCTATATACTATTTTTATTTTTTTAAATATATACTGTTTACCGAATAAATTTTTATATACTGTTTGTTTTCAGTTTATATATTTATATATATTGTTTTCATTTTTTTTTAAATATATATTATTTTATAGAATGAATTGTTATATACTATTTGTTTTCAGTTTATATGTTTGTATGTACTATTTTTAATTTTTATATATTGTCGCTCTCTTAGGAAAATAAACAAAAACCGCGTAATCAGTCGCTGCCTAGAAAACACTACGAAACATCAATATATTATTACTACTACTGTCCCACATCTTATTTACTCCATTCTATTTTCAACATTCTAAAATCCATTTATATCCAATAAAAACAACCTAAAACCCCCTTTAAAAAAACATAAAATAAAAACAAATAAAAAACGGTGTAACTCGACGCTGTCCAAAAAACAACACGAAGCGGATAAAAGCACGCGTGCGACCTCATGACCAGTGAAAACCAGCCACGTGTCCGACATGGACACGTACACGTACCATGCAACACTGTGGATGACGTCAGCTTCTGAGCTGGCACGGGATCCCGTGTCTTCTTTACTTTTGGTGGGTTTTTGTTTTGCTTTTGTTAGTTTTGCAGTGCTTTTATGTTAGTTTTTGGTGGGTTTTTGGTTTGCTTTTGTTAGTTTTGCAGTGCTTTATGTTAGTTTTTGGTGGGTTTTACTTTTTGTTTTGTTCTTCTAAGCATGTTGATGTTGGTGAGAGTTATGTAATTTTCTTTTTTTTTTCTTTTAATATATGTTTTTTTGATTAAATTTTCTTTTGATATGTTGAAGCTTATAATTATACTTTCTGTTTTATCTCAAGGATATTGTGTAAAATAATCTTCTGGAAAACAAAAATTCGCGATCCAAATAATTTTTTTCTCCAGAAAATCATATAATTTAACATTTGAGATATTATTAATAGTTATTAATTTTGAACAATTTCCTCTCACTATATTAAGTTACATTATTCTTTAATCATGACCATTGGATTAAAAAATCTGATAATTCATATTAAGCCACATCATCCTTTAATCATGACTCTTGAATTAAAATCTAATGGTTGATATATTATCATATGTCATCTATGCATCAAATTAGTAATAGTTATTAATTTTAAAAAAATTTCCTCTCATTTCATTAAGTTCATAGACATTTGATATTGGCCATTAGATTGGATCATCTAAAGGTTAAGATTTAGTCATGTATAATATAAAACTCAAGATTTTCTTTAAAAAAAAAATCAATATTCGACCCATGTACATGTAAGGTGTAAACGGGTAAGATATTAACGGACCGACCCGTATCTACTATATGTATACCAACAAAAAATTTATATCCGAATCAAAATTACCCATATCTAGCCAAATACAAATACATATTCGGATATGGATACGGATTTCGTTATCGATTTGGCTCCGGGATACGGATAATATGCGTATCTGGATAATATATGTATCCAGATAATTTGTTATTTGGATAATATCTGTTTCGGATATTTCCCTTTATATAGAATACAGATATTTATTCGAATGTATGTATAGATATTTTTTTTTATCATACTCGGATACAGATATTATCTATAACCATGTTAATATGTTGTACTATAAGTGTGTAAACATGAAGAGTATTATCCGACCGACCCATATCCATATCCGCAAAACATTCTTATCCAAATCAAATTTATACGTATCCGACCAGATACATATACTGATTGGGATAGTTTTATTTGAATACATATACTGATTTGGTTATCGATTTAGCTTCTGGATATGAATATAAATAATATATGTATATATATTCGGATACTTTGTTATTCGAATAATATCTGTTTTCGGATATTTCACTCTATATAGATACGGATACAGATATATATACAAATACATGAATGAATATTTTGATTCGAATACAAATATTATCCATATCCATATTAATATTTTTTGCTAATTCTTTTAAATTTTTCTTAAAGTTGTTATAATTTATTAACTTTGTTATCATAAATAGTTAAGTGTTTAAAAAAAATATATATAGACACGTAATAATACATATTCAATATTTTTTTCATATCCAACAATATCGAAATTGTGTTCGTACCATTTGAACTAAATTCATATTTGAAGCTATCTACATTCATATCAACATCGTTAATATTTAGAATCTTTATTAAGAATGTACTTTCAACTTTTCTTTGTTGTGTTTATACTATATTTATGTAAACTTTTGACACAACTATAATAGTTTTTTTTACTACACTAGTATTATGTTATGGAATAATACTAATTTTTATTATATTTCAATACAAATATTGTTATTATCTAAATCATGATATAAATTACTGAAATATAGAGATTTGGTGTAATGCACGAACGATTTGCTAGTTTTAATTAATGTTTAGTCTGACAATCTAAAGATATATATGTACAAAAATAAGTAGTAGTAATCTGCAAAAAAAAAAAAAAATGTCAAAACTTCTTTTGTTCTGTTTAATATTTGGATTCAACGCGACAAACAAATCCATTGTGATCTTGGATTCTTGAATCATCAAAACATAAACAAAACAAATAATCATAATTCTCTCTGACAATTGAGTAGCGAAATTCATGTGGCACACACGTTAGCCCCAACTTTATTTTTCTAGAGAATTTGCACAGGTACCCTCAGAATTTTTGCAAGGTGGTGGATGTGAATCGTGCTAATCTCTTTAATTATTTGACTGTTTCTTAATATATTCCTCTGTTTGCTTTGTTTGACTTGTGATGGAGATTTGTTAACTCGTTCCCCTTTCTTGCGGGGCTTTGTTGTTGACCTAAGTTATTTAGATCTTTTGCGGCATAACTGTGGGGCTAGATATGCGAGTAGTGTTTATGTTAGGTTTAAGTATTATCACACTAAAAAATGTGATATAATTATGTTATGTATATTACTATTGTTCATAGCATATAGTTAAATTATACAAAGAATACCTAATGTATTAGGGATTGTAGTTGTTATTTCTAAGAAAGAAATTATTGAGTGACATATTATTTTAAGACTAGTTTTAAATCAATGTTCTAACAATGTTAAAACAATACGTACATAGAAACATTATTATGTTCAACGATTTAACAATTAATATAATTATATATACCAGAATACATGTACTTCTTTTTCTTTGAAGCAAGAATTTGCAATTTTTCTTTGCAAAAAAATGATGTTAGAGACGTCATACGTACCTTTGCTACAAGTTTATGTTGATTCATTTTGCGACCAAATCAATATTCAGTTTATGTCGATTAATTTTGCGACTGAATCAATATTCAAAGATGTATCACTAATGTATGACATAGTTAATTTAATTTATTGATACAACACTGCCTTCTTTTATAAAAAACTCATGTATTGTTTTAACATCTAAATAAAAATTAAGTAGATAATATAAATTTACATATTTTTCCAATCTTTAGTTTCCATACAAATATGAGATTGAATCTTATTATAATCCAGATCACTTGCCTCTTTAAGTTCAGTATATATATATATCGTTTATTCATGTATAAATTCAACATGATATATCAGTTTATCACATTCTAACCAACCAAAATCATGGTGAGGTGGTCTTGTTAAATTTATTTAACTCCCACGTAAAATAAAAGAACTCAATAAAAAAATGTCAGAGAAACTTTTACAATATTGAGAATTTATTTGGGAGTTCTTGAAAAATTTCCCAACAAATAAGTATGTTGTGTGCCATCTAAGCAATGACTAGGCCAAGGCAAGGAACAATTGTAATGTCAAAATGAGTGTTCAACAACAGTGATAATTCCTGTACAAGCCAATCAGAGAAGACCACGTAACAATGCACCAGAAAATGATTGATTTTTGACAAGATCAAAGACATAAATGCATGTCTTAATCATGCACCATATAATACCATTCATGCATGCTTGTATCTTTTTCTGTTATTTCTTATTCTTTACTATATTTCCATTTGTAGCTGGTGTTTGATTGAAGAAACATACATTCTAGCCTCTTGGTGAGTTCTGTTTTTTTTTTTGAAATAACGTTACAATATAAAAGATTTACAAAAATAATATTGTTATGTTCCAGGAAACGAAAAAAAAAATTGAACCCTGATAATTTAGATGACATTTCTCACAAAAAAAGTTATTTGTACATATTTGTTCCTTTATTTTTCAACTCATTTTTGGTTAACCTAGTAGGTCCAAGCTGCGACGGAATTTTGTATATACTGTTTTTTTCACTTTTTAAAATATTATTTTTTTCTATATATACTTTTTTCACTGTTTATGAATATATTATTTTCAAAAAATAAATCATATATATTATTTTTGTAATTTTATACAATATCTATTGTCTCTTAATACTTTTTTTTACGAAAATAAAATATTGTGCTGCACGACGAAAATCTTCGGACGTTCAGCACCAGGTCCCTAAATGATATTAGGGGAGTTTGCAGGGTCTGGAGAGAAAAACTAAAAACAAAAAGAGACAAGCCGGTCTAATCGCCGCTCAAATCGCTGTGAGTTCATTGGTGGCATACTGTGTTTCCTGTTCGAAAGTATCCATTGGGATCAGTTGGATTGTACAACAGTGGTGCTTTTTTAATACTTTACGCTATTGGTTAATTTTCGTAACTTTTGTTATTTCTTATCTAACAGTCCGAGATATATGTATATATATACAGGATATTATAATTAAAATGAATTTCGTATTGGTGTCACACAGTGCAAAAATGGACAGATTTTGACAAGGAGAAGTTTATTTGGTGGTTGTAAGAACTTAACTGAAATTTGAGTAACTGAGTTCACTATCTCCTTTTTCTTAAAAAAAAATGGATTATGCTTTTTGAACAGTGAAAGGAGTGAATACTGAAAGCAGCTTGTTTTTTTTTTTAATATTGTTTTTTTTTATCGTTCTATTCTTCTAAGGAGATTTTGAGAGAGAAAAGAAAAATAAGAAAGAGGGAAAACAAATATTTACAAAACACACACCAACACACACCACTTGTCTTCCTTTTTTTGGGGGTATCTTGTAGTGTGCAGATTCCCCTCTTTGTCTGTGCACACACTACTCTACAGAGGCAGAGAGAGATAGGAAGAGAGAAAAAGAAAGAGAGAGAGAGGAGAATGAATGAAGATTTTTGAGTAGAAAAGGTATGATATTTTTACCTCTTTTTGGGATTGTATTTGGGTTTTTGGTGATTGTTTGGTTTGATTAAGTGCATTTGTGGAGTTGGGTTTGAGCTTTAGGGTTGTGATTTGTGAATTGGGGCTCTGAGATTTTGTGTCTCGCTTATTCTCTCTGTTGGAATTGGGTTTTGGGTAGTCTGTTTCTAGTTGGAAAAGGTTCTTAATCGAATTAATTTGAAATTTGAGCTTTTTTTTCTTCAATATGGTTTGCAATGTTGGAACTTTGTCTGCATTTGTTGATTTAATTTGAATTCAACCTTGTATTGACTCCAAATTGGTGCATCAATTTCAGATATATGGATAAAGAGGCAATTTTTGCTCCTTAAAATGAATCAATTTCATCACACAAGGTAATTATCTCGCTATTTTCTCCTATCTCAGTCTCCAATTTACACTTTTTGGTTGAGAACAAATAACGTTTTTCTTTTGTCCAAAAAGGGCAGTCTTTTTCCCCCTACATTCCTTGTCCAATTTACAACAGTTTTCATTGAGAGATTTTGAGCTATTTCTCTCACATTTTCCCAACTCTCACCTCTCTCAATCATTCACGTACAAAAAAACCCCAACAAATTCATATCAATCCAACTGCAAATTACAATCATTCATTTCTAAATTCAAGCTCATATCTTTCTCTTCGCTAACATACTCTTTTTCTTCTTCACAGCAATCAATAAACACCCAAAAACAACCCCCAAAATCCCCTCTCTCTCTCTCTCGCTCTAAAAATGATAACCTTCATGGAATCAATCAAAGACCCACCACCCCCATCCCCTCACCCCTCCTCCCAAAACTCCATCGACCCTCAGCTCTGGCACGCCTGCGCAGGCAGCATGGTCCAAATGCCGTCCCTACACTCCAAAGTCTACTACTTCCCACAAGGCCACTTCGAACACTCCCTCCTCAACCACTCCCACGCTGCCACCTGTCCCCGCATCCCTCCCCTCATCCTCTGCCACCTGTCCGCCATCCACTACCTCGCCGACCCCGACTCCGACGAAGTCTTCGCCAAACTCCTCCTCTCCCCCCTCGCCTCCGACCCTGATTTTAACTCTTCATTGGAAAATGACCAGAACGCCCTTTTGCCAGCTGTCCAAGACTCCGAAAAGCCCGCGTCATTCGCTAAAACCCTAACCCAATCCGACGCAAACAACGGAGGCGGATTCTCTGTCCCCAGATACTGTGCGGAAACGATCTTCCCGCGTTTGGACTACACGGCGGATCCGCCGGTCCAAACGGTCTTAGCCAAAGACGTGCACGGAACCGTGTGGAAGTTCCGGCACATATACCGAGGCACGCCGAGACGGCACTTGTTGACCACGGGTTGGAGCACGTTTGTGAACCACAAGAAGTTGGTCGCGGGGGACTCGATTGTTTTCTTGCGGGCGGAGAACGGGGAGCTTTGCGTGGGGATTAGGAGAGCGAAAAGAGGGGGATTTGGAGGAGGGTTTGGTGGGGGAGGAGGGGAGATGCAAGGGTGGGGTGGGTATGGGGGCGGTGGGTTTAATATGTTTCTTAGAGAAGATGAAGGTAAAATTTATTTATTTATTTAATTTTTTTTTTATAATTTTGTGACAATGATAATATATTTTTAACATAGTTGCAAATAACGCGCTATAGCACGAAACGCTACGCGTTGGCGGCTAAACATTGCACGCTGTGGTTTTATTTCCGTTATATCTTTTTAACTCTAAATAGCCTAATTTGGGCTATAAAAAATAAGATGTTTGAATTTTAGAACTTATTTAATGAAGAAATAATGTAATTAAGATATTTTCTGATTAAAAATAAGCCAAACAATTACTCTCCTTTTACAATTTTTTTTTTTTAACTCTGATGATACATGATACTTAATAATATCATTCGCTACAAATTATTACATGCTCTATATCGTCCGCTATAACATTCGCTAAACGCTATTCGCTACAAAAAGAACCAGAACGCTACAAACCGCTAAATGCTATTTGCAACCTTGAGTTTTAATGATGAAAATAACACAAATAATAGCATTATGATCATATAGAGTAATAATACTAATGGTAATAATGTAGTAATATAATAATAATATAATAGCAATAAATAAATAACTAAAAAAAAATATATGTATGACAATTAATTAGATATTATTTTTTAAATTTTGTAATATGAAAATGATACAAATGATTTAATTGTAGTAATATAAAGTAATAATTGTATTAATAATGTAAGTAATAATAATAATAATAATAATAATAATAATAATAATAATAATAATAATAATAATAATAATAATAATAATAATAATAATAATAATAATAAAATTCTAAATTATTATTATTGTTGAAATAATAATAAAATTATTTATTTATTTATTTACAACAGGATCAAAGCACATGGCAAAACCGAACATAACCGCCTCACTCAAATCCAAACTCCGTGCCGAATCCGTGATCGAATCTGCCCGTCTCGCTGGCGAAGGTCGTCCGTTTGAGGTGATATACTACCCTAGAGCGAGCACGCCGGAGTTCTGTGTGCGGGCGGGGTCCGTGCGCATGTCGATGCGCACCCGTTGGGCCCCCGGCATGCGCTTCAAGATGGCCTTTGAGACCGAGGATTCGAGCAGGATTAGCTGGTTCATGGGGACTGTTAGTGGCGTGCAGGTCGCGGATCCGGCGAACTGGCCCAATTCGCCTTGGAGGCTCTTGCAGGTGATTGTTTATTTTATGTGGAAGAGTTTTTATATTCCCTTTTGGAAACTCTTAATATTGAATTCATTCTTTTCGATCTATGCTATCATTAGAAAATATTGAATTTAATTAATTTTGCTTGAGCTTTTGGAATGGTGAATTTGACAGATTGCCAGTTCAACTTGATATTTTTAGATTTTTGAATGATAAATTTGATAGATTTTGCGTTTTGGTGGGACGGACTAACTTGATTTTTGCTGTTACCAAAGGAAATTTTGATATTTTAAGCTTTTGAAAGGATACATTTTAAAATACAAAGCCATAAACAATTTTGATGTAATCATCCTTATTTAACTCAAAATCCAATTCAATTTTCAGGTAAATTGGGACGAGCCGGATCTCCTCCAAAACGTGAAGCGCGTGAGCCCATGGCTCGTCGAACTCGTCTCCAACATCCCATCCATCCACCTGGCCCCCTTTTCCCCTCCCCGCAAGAAACTCTGCATCCCGTCCATGTCCCCGTCGGACTTCCCTCTCCACTCCCCCTTCAACTCCTTCCCTCCGTTCCTCCCCCACCACCACCACCACCAACAACCTCCCGTGCTTAGCATACAGGGAGCCAGGCATCACGCTCGTTTCGCGTTTTCACCCCCTTATCACCAGTCCGTAAAACCGCCTTGCATCGAGAACCGTGCGAAACGGGAGAATATTTCGTGTTTTTTGACGATCAGCACCCCGGAAAGGCTAGAGAAGGACCAGGGCGGGAAGAAGCCGCATCTGATGCTTTTCGGGAAGAGGATTCTGACCGAGAAGCAGATATGTTCTGCTGAGGAGCAGGAGACGGCTGGCGTGAAGGAGAAGGAATTAGGGTTAGGCTTAGGGTTAGGGTTTGAGACCGGGCATTGTAAGGTGTTCATGGAGACCGAGGATGTGGGGAGGACTTTGGACTTGTCGGGTTTTGGGTCGTATGAGGAGTTGTATGGAAGGCTTTCAGATATGTTTGGAGTGGATAAGGAGGAGCTCATGCGCCACGTGTCGTATCGTGATTCGTCCGGTGCGGTTAAGCAGACTGGCGATGAGCCTTTCAGGTGAGTCATTGTGTTTTATATTTTATTATATAATTTGTCTTTTGCCTAATTTGTGAAGGTAGTGAAGAATTTGGGTACTTGGTGGAAACTAATTTTTTTTTTGTTATTTTTTTAGTGAGTTTATGAAATCTGCAAGAAGGTTGACAATACTGGCTGACACGGGAGGTGAGAACTTAGAGAGGTAGTGATGGTAAAGAGAGGAGTTATTTTATTATATGTTGTTTACATTACACATTGTGTTGTTTGTTATTTATTTATTTTCTAGTGTTCGACTTTTAGCGTGTTGATTATGAACTCTACTTTTTCCCTATATTTGTTTTTATTGGAATTCATTGTTATTTATGTTTCTTCTATGCATCAACTGAATTTGTAGTACTATTGTTTGTGTGAATTTGAACTTCAATTCCAATTGTGGATTTAATGTGAACTTGAATTTGAATTGTGGATTTATTTGATGTTTTACTTGCACAACAACTGAAAAAATATGGTTCAATCCTTAGGAAAAATTCAAATATGGTTTCATTAAGCTACTTTGTTTTGTGCAGATTTTCATCTTAATCTGTAAGTCTGTATACAACAAAATTGTTAGTTTTGTTTCTTAATCGGTATACAAATTGTGCAGGATTCTTATTTGTGGTTCTGAAAAATATAATAATCGTTCATCCTTTGATAATTTCTTCCGAACTTTTGTGATCATAATGTGGAGAAACAAATGAGACGTTATACAAAAGAATTTATTTATATAATTATAAATATTTCCCTGGAAGTTTAACAAGAGTCAAAATGTTTTGGTAAGGTATAAGAAAGTCAAAAGAAACAGACAAAAAAAATGGCATATATTGTGGCATGACACATTGTCCCATATGAAGAAAAATAAATAGTTGCACGTGTGAGGTAAGATCAGATAATCAACTACTGAATGTTTGACTATCTTTGTGACAAAAAAATAATGGTTTTGTTTTGTTTTGTTTTAGTTTTACTATAGATGATAAAATTATCATATAAATTTTGTGGTCTGCAAGAAACAATTTACATACGTTCTTTATTGTGACTAGTCGATTTCAGTTAATATAACTTGATTTAATTATTTTATGAATTTAAGTAGTTGTATTAGATAAGTATTTGTAAAGAAAATTATAGAAATATAAATCCTTGGTTTAGTTATTTGAAAGAGTATGTTGCTTCCAACATTGCACAAACTGTCAGACACATCTAACAAAAAAAATGTCAATTAAACAAAATAATTTTTTAATTATTATTTACTTATAGATCCAAAGCCCATTGAGAGATGCAAAAATATAAAAAGGAAAAAAATAAGAACATGTAAATGCCTCCCCAAATGTACTCTACATTTCTGCAGCCATTATAAAACTAAAAAGGTTCTTAAATTGGAATTAAAAACCCTCAAATCCACTCAGACAATTGCAATTGAGAGTCTAAGACACCTCAAATAATGAGGTAACAAAAATAATAAATTACTAAAAAAATATATCTTTTTGATAAACCGGAACATTCAGAAAAATTGACTGGTAATACCAAATGATAGGAACGAAATTTTGATTCAAATCTCACAAGCCTCCATTAAATTTGAGTTTAATGAAGATATACAAAAAAAATACTGAACAGGTTATTTACATTAGCTAAGATTTTAAAGCAACTAATTAACTTACTGAATTGAATATACTCATGATATATAAAATTCAATTTGTGCTAGTGCATGATGTGAATAAGTGGGACATGTATAATTTCTGAGAGCTTCAAGAAATGATGACGTCACTGGTACCAAATCCTCAAGAACTGGTATTTGATTTTTTCTCCAGCAGCCAAATGTGCCGTCTCTTTTGCCCTTGTGTTGTGTCCAATAATTTAATTTATTTACATTTTGTTGAAACTAACGAAGTATTTTATTTAATTAATATTTCTTGGGATCTTGATCTCGAGTTGTGTTTAGCTGATCATGTTTGGTTTGAATTAGTTGTCTCATATAGTCATATATTTCTCTTAAGACAATTTTTTTAAAATATATAGTTTACATAGTTTTTTTCATAAATTTAATTGAGAAAAAAACTTAAAAGATGGAATACTGAAAGAATGTCACATCCTTTCTGAATGATGGACCTGAATTAATACGGGAAAAAAAAAACTTAAAAAAACTTAACAGTTTGTCGACATGCTTTGAACAAATTTCAGAGAAATTAATACATTTATGTTGGACTAGAATTAAGGTACTGAGATTTGAGACTAGGACTAATAAACCATCCTTTCTGAATAAGAGAGTTTTAATGAAGATGAAGAATTGAAAGGACTATCGGCTACCAGCTCAAAATCTGAGGTTATGACCAAATCCCAGAATTAAAATCTCGGTTTATGAGCAAACCAGGATCGCAAAGCTTTGGACATACAACCAAATCTGATATTTTAAATCTCGGTTGATACTAAACTTTAGATCCATGGCCCAAAGATCTTGTTAGGCCTAATTAGTTATGACCAAATCCCAGAATTGAAATCTCAGTTTATGAGCAAACCGGAATCTCAAATCTTTGGTTATACAAGCAAATCAGATATTTTAAATCTGGGTTATCATTAAACTTTAGATCCTATAAAATGGCCCAAAGATCTTGTTATGCCTAATTAGTTATTTTTATTTGTTTATATTTTAAACAAAGCAGCCCAGCCCAACGTAAGATTAAACTTTTCTTTAACTTTTCCCAAACCAATCTACATTTTGGTCCATAATGATAAAACAAATCTTTGTTCATGAATATTCTGTTTTATTTGTGTTTCGTAAACTCTTCTCTTCCAAACAGAAACGAAGCGAGCTACCTAGCATTTAGTTTTACCAACCCTCATGGCAGGTTCGTTCTTTTTAATTGAATGCTATGTGAAATGGATGAGAGAATATTTGTTAATTTCGTAATTCTTAGTGGTTGATTGATATTCATAATCTGCACTGGTAAATGAGAAAAATCAGTTGGTATAAAAATCTTAGGAAATTTTTGGTGTGCAATGAGCAAAATTTGAGTTAAGATTGAAAATTTGTAGTACAGTTGAGCGAGAGTAATAACCCATCTATTGTTTGATTAGGAATAAAAAATTGAAGCATAATTTGGGGTTAATTGAGGGACTAGTTGGGCTAATGTGCACAAATGACCAAAAATACTTGGAAATTTTTATATTGAAGAATTAATTCAGTTGTTTCATTTTGATCTATCGATAAATTAAGTCTTAATAATGACAAAAGTCACTTATTCCTATCTTAACTTGCTTGACACACTGCATGGTACCAAATATCAGCTGAATTAATTAATTAGAGCTTCAATTAACCAAAAAAGTAACAAAAGTAGAATATTATAAACTAAAAGATAATAATAAGATCACAAAGAACTAATTAAATTTAAAAAATTCATGTAGATGTGTCCAACAAGATTCTACAAATACTTTTCCGGCCAAGAAGACTAAGCAAAACACAAGATTCACACAGCATCAAAATCCGTGCTGTCAAATCATTACACGCCACCTGTCCTTTTAAAAGCAACAATCCGACATTGTTGGAAAAATCATAACAAGAAACATTTTTTGCAGTGGTGTGTAATTTGGGCTTTCATTATGTAGGCCTTTCATTCTAAATGAATGATTTAACCATTTTCTTGATATTATATTAAATATATTAATTAATTAATTTATTTTATCTCTAGCGATTTATATATGTATCTAATTTTTGTTGTTGTACTTGCAGCCTCCCAGTTTGGAAACACAGTTGCATCCTTTGATAAAATCGATTTTGTAAGCTCCAAAATGGAAGGTAATTTTGTAAAAATTATTTTCAAAAACATAACTAATCTTGAATCTTGTTCTTAGAAAACAATAATTGGATCTCAAATCATGTTTATAGTAAATTACTGTCCATACATGCAAGAAATGTGTTATGCAGAGCTCTTTCTCATAACCTGCTCACACTAAATAAGTATTAACAATACTGATTTATAGCGCGAAAGTGTAAAATTTGACCAAACTAGTTATTGAAGCAATAGCATCAGTAAATTATTAATTTTACTAAACAAAATCCCAAATACAAACCACCAGGAAACAAGTTTCACATAGAGCAAAACAATATTACATGCCAGATGACCAACAGACAAAAATATACAAAGAGGCAACATAGGAAAAGAAAGAAAGAGATGAAGAATATTAAAATCACGAATATTTGATGGTTGGAATATGCTGGATTTTTTGCCATTCCTCTCCTGTGCGGTCTTTGACCTTGCTTTCTAACACATCCATTCCAAATAGCCTCAACTCTTGAAGGGTTTTTACATGGTTCAAGTCAGGAAGAGTCAACTTCTGGCAACCTCTTATTTCAAGGGTTTTAAGCAGAGGCATGGCTTCTTTCTCCACCTTCCATTGCTTTAGGCCATGCATATCCAAAATGGTCAGTTTTTGCAACTGAGGAAAACCTCCGGCAGAGCAAACCATCTCCTCTACATTTTCAATCGCCCACAGATAAAGTGACTTGAGGCACGGTAATTTCTCTAGCTTTGGCATTGGATCTTTATCAAACCAAATATACCATAATTCAAGTACAATTAAATTTTGCGGCAGTTCAATGGTATCTCTGAAAAACCTAGTTGAATACGGAGGTTGACTAATAATAGGTCCCCGTAGAAACAATGTTTGCAAGTGTTGGTAACTGGGAGAGGTCCTGACATCGGCAATCTCTGTCGGAATGCGGTCGCCTTCTATAGAGAGTGATACGAGGTTATTCAACGTGCCTAACAAGGTAATAACTATATTCCAATCTGGCATCACTATGCTTCCATTTTCTCTTTTATCAAAATAACCAAGCTTCAGTCTCCTGAGACTTGGGAGATGGGGCAATCCGTCTCTCCATGATTCTGGAACGGTGATGTTTTCAAGGGTTTGTAAGTTCACTAGGTTGGCTGACGGCGGCGGTCCGGGAGATGGGTCAAAATTAATTGTTACATGCCTTAGGGTCTGGATTCCCCACAAAGAACTTGGTATCTTCTTGATATCTGTATACTCAATATTTATGGTTTGAAGATTTTGCAGACAACCAATGATTTCTGGCAATTGCTCTAACCTGGTAAAATACAACCCAAGGTATCTTAGATGGATCATGCTCTTCAACTCCTCGGGCAGTTTCGTAAGATTATCACTGCCCTCGAGTTCTAACACTCTAAGTAACGGATATCTAATCCCTACTGGAACTTCGCTATCAAAATTGAGGAAAGAACGAACATTAGGCATGGCTATATTTTCAAGGTTTTGATTTTGGGACTCGACCTTATGGCTGTTACGGATTACTACCCTATGCGCTTTTTTAAAATCGGTTTGCATGTTTTCTTTTTTGCATCTTAATAGAAAATCATTCTCCTCTGATTCACGAAATGCCAGCTCATGTAATAGATCATGAACCCGGAAAGAATATATAGAATCATTGTCTATCCTATCGACAACTTGAACCAAGCTCCTATTAATTACACAGAAAAATAGATTAGTTAACCGAACATATAAATATTTAATACAAGTAAATTATTTATAATGTGCAATGTCAGTGAATAATAAACTGAATTTTGTGATGTTATTTAATATGAGTGGCTCCTCTTCTCATTTATGATGCAAAGAACCATATCAAAATAGGGTTAGAAGAAGGGAAATGGTAAGAATCCTAGAGATGTTATGGTGGTGCAATAAAGGAGAAAGCAAATAATTGGAAACAATTTTTCAAAAAAAAGAATAAATGGACAAAGAATATTGACAGAAAGGAAAAATGACTCAAAGAAATTAAAACTATTGAATAATCACCATGCTTTCTGATCCCTCCAAACTGGTAGTTTTAAGAAACTTTCCATGCGCAAAGAATCTAATGCACATATTGAAGATGCCTTGAATATTATGTGAGGTATGAGTTCCTATATTTTTCCTATGAGTTTGACATTTTATGGCACCTTAATTATTTTGTGTTTTTATTAGGTTTTGACTCTTGATGGTACAGATATGTATTGCTGAAATTTTGGTTTACCATTGCAGTCATGGCTTACATATTCCTGAAGAATGAGTTATTCCTAAACCTAGGTTTGATAAATTGGCTGGAGCCGATACAAATGAATTTGAAAATAGATTTGTGTATGTTTACAAATTTTTTGTCAGAGAAATGATGGATAATAAAAAATATGAAATTGTGAAAGAACTAACTAGAGGAATCTGACTTACGGAAAGAAAACCAAATCAAAATTGCCAAATTGAACTGTCATAAGTAATGTGTAAACCGAAATGAACCTTACAGTTGAAGAAGTAAGCAATTTTTATTACTTGACTGGCCTACATAATTATGCAAAAAAAAAAAAAAAAAAAAATACTAGTTATAAATTTTGACCACTATATTGCTCAAGATACAATAATTCCGGTAAATTGAGGGGTTAAAAAAAGGATGCCTTTGATTCCGGTAAATTGCATAGAAAAATAGATTGGTTAACCAAGCATATAAATATTTAATACAAGTAAATTATTTATAATATATTATGCCAGTAAATAATATACTCAATTTGTGACATTATTTATATAAGTGGCTCCACTTCTCATTTCTGATGCAAAGGATCATATCAAAATGGGATTATAAGATTGGAAATGGGATGAATTATAGAAAATGGCATGCTAGTGCAGCAAAGGAGAAACAGATAACTGGAAATAATTTTTTAAAGAAAAAGAATAAATAGACAAAAAATATTGGAAGAAAGGAAAAATAGCTCAGAAAAATTAAAACAATTGAACAATATCCATGCATTCTAATCCCTCCAAACTGGCATGTGTTGTCAAAGCACATTATTTCATTTTAAAGGAACTTTCCATGTGCAAAGAATCTCCTGCGCGTATTAAAGATGCTTTGAATATTATGTGAGGTATGAGTTCATATATTTTTTAGCAGATTTTGACCTTTTACGACACCTTAAACATTTGGTGTTTTTGTTAGGCTTGATTCTTAATGATACATATATCTTTTGCTGAAATTTTACAGATTTGTATTGCTGAAATTTTGGTAACCTTACCAGGCACGGCTTATAAGTTCTTGGAAAAATTAATGAATTTATTTCTAACCCTAGGAATGATAAATTAGTTCGAGCTGACATAAATGAATTTGAAAATAGATTTGTGTCTGTTTACAAATTTCTTGTCAGAGAAATGATGGATAATGAAAAATATGAGATTGTGAAAAAACTAGGGTGAGTAATCTGACTTGAGAAAAGAAAACAAAATCAAAATTGCCATATGGAACTATCATGACTAATGTGTAAACCTTAATATGATTTTAATTATTTTTGAGTTAAAGCTATAAAATTTATGAAAATATACCTTTGGGCTAGCTCCTCCAAGCAGCATTCGGCTTCATCCTCGAATGTTCCTTCACCGTGGCGCTCAATAAATCCTTCGGCAATCCACATTTTGGTTATGTTTTCTGCGCGTATTTGATAATCTTCGGGAAAACATGCTACGTAACGAAAGCAAGATTTAAGATAATATGGCAAGTCGTGATAGCTGCTAGCTAAAATATTAATACACTTTTCGTCATTACGGAACCAATCCAGATTTTTTTCCTCTAAGGACCAGTGGGCAGGGGTACGAGGTTTGTTCAATAAAAGGCGACCTAAAACAACAATTGCTAAAGGTAAACCGTCACATCTATTAGCTAGCTTGTCTGCTACATCTCTTAATTCATTGGGGCAATTTGTTAAAGGGTTCGGAGTTTGAAGAGCATTCCTTAAAAGAAGCTCTAAACTTTCCACTTTGTTTAATAATGGGAGCTTAAAAACTCCGGTGGGGTCTGGTGCAACATCATGGTTACCGAGTTGTTATTATTACTCTACTCCCATTTCCAACATCGGGAAAGCCAACATTGAGATAATCAAAGACATTTCCTGTCCACACATCATCGAGGACAATCAGATATCTTTTATTACTCAATAATTCGTTTATTTTATCCAAATAAGCCTCTGCCTTCTCTAGCATTTGGCTATTACCCATGAATTTCTTATACAATTCTCTCAAGACATCAATGTGTTTGAAGTCTTGGGAAATGGATAACCATATGCGGAGATTAAACAACTCTTTTACTTTCGGGTTATTATACACTTTTTGAGCGAGAGTGGTCTTGCCAAGACCGCCTACACCCACAATGGAAATTACTCGTTTTTGGGTATTTGTACTCTTCACCAGTGCATTTATAATTTTTTTCCTATCAACCTCAAATCCGACAATTTCATTCTCAATATCGGGGAGCAAAGGTTTTTAAGAAACGGTTTTTCTTCGCCTACACCCTCGCCTAAATTTTTGATCCCAAGATTGTTTCTACTCGCAGCAATAGTACGAATCTTCTCTTGAATTGCAGAAATCGCATTGCCCAGCTTATGAAGGGCTATTATTTTGGCAGCGTACCTGTTAAAGAAAAGATCAATATATTACAAATATGAAACTGAAAAGTGTAAGTTCAGGTTCAGTGGTACTATAAGTAATTTGTAGTGCCGCCACTTCAGTAAGGTTATAACACATTGGCGTTAACTATATGATAAAATTGCTGCTGAAGTTATCTATATTTGCATATATGAATGTGTTTATCCAAAACTATATTTCTTTTCTTCTGAAAAAGCAATTTAAAACTATATTTGAATAAGTTGTATAACCAATCGAAAAAGGACAATTTTTGAACCTTTGATTGCCTTTTTTTTTGAAAGATTGATTTGCGTAATTTAATTAATCTTATTATGCCGGGTTGGCTCTTAATCTAAGAACCACCTAAAAAAAGATTGGTTTGCCTAATTTTTGCCTTAGTTTGAAACAAACTGACCAAATAAGCACCAATTGTGCTTTGAGTTAAATGATTTTTTTTCCCAACATAATAGAATTAGAAAGGGTCTTGATCCTCTGGATAGTTAATAGTAAATAGAAGTTTCTAGCATTAGTTTGAAACAATTCAAGTTCAATATATTCTCAAGAATTAATACCTTTTCCCAAAACGAACATGTTTTGCCGTCACATTATGGATCTTAACAGCGTACGTGTCGATGGCATTCTCAATTTCAAACGCCACATCTCTCACTTCTTTGACCCATTGCTTTGTTCCGTTATTCCCTTTGTTCTTCATCTTCTCAGCATCCCTCAAAAAACCCTGCATCAGACGCAGATCCATCTTCACTGACTCAACCTGCTTTGTCACCCCTTCCAAAAAAAAGCATTCTTTGATCAAGAGACCCCTCAGCTTGGTGAGCACAAGAGAAACTATTTGCTCAGCCATCTCTTTCTTACTCTGTTATAATAGAAATTGTGGATTATGATAATTTGTTCATCTATATAAATTGGATCTGGTTTTGTTACAATTCTAGTGGGTCTATCACAACAACACATGCCTAATCATAAATTTCAAATTATAACTCTATTTTTAATTTTAGTATGTTTCTTTACATATATATGCCATACTGCAAAACTTATGTCATTTTTTTTCTTAATACAAGTCCATGGTAAATCTCAAAAAAAAAAAATAATACAAGTCCATGGTATCTTTGCATTAAAGCTTGTGTTCCAAAATAAGAATAACAACAATATTAATGAATTGAGTGCTTATAACTAAGGTAAATTTGACTCTGTTGCCTTGCAAAGTTTCATAATTATTTATTAGCATAATTATCGTAACACAACACAAATATATGACATTCCTACAGATATACTCTAACTTGAAAAAAAAAGGACAGTGAGTTGTTTCATACAACACATTGCAAATTAATTCCAACCTATGTTTGTTGCACGGACACGGACCCAGGTGTTGTGTCTGACAAGACACGAACACGGATGTCGTGTATGACAAGACACGACATTTATAAAAAAAGTAAGGGACACGTCGCGTATATATATATATATATCCGAGGAGCGTCGTGTCCGACACGGACGCGGCCAGATTTTTTTAAGTGTCCGCACAACATAGATTCCAACCAAGATTGGGCCCCAAAGCTACAAGAAAGAGCAGAAATTTTACCGATATGCAGGCTGAAGACAAGTCTCTCTCTCTCTCTCTCACGCACTCTGTGTGTGTGTGTGTGTTTTCAAATGGAAGTTGAGATGGTGTGGATGTGAGTTTAAATAAGATGTATATATAGAGGTTAATGTATGTTAGAGCCTAGTACTTTTAGGGCCCAACATCAACCCAAGTAGACCATACACCATATTATCTTGAAAAAACTTGAACTTAATTAGTGCGAGGAGTTAATGCGCTAGGCTATTTAGGTAATTATAATTTTCATTCACTATTTAAGATGAGACTAATCATGCCTTTATTTCATATATATTTTTCTATTTATTTCAATTATATTGTTTCTGTCATTTTGAAGATTTAATTTATTCCAGAGTATGCACAGACAATGTTAGTGAATGTGACACAAAAGAAAAGCTAATCGTTGTACATTACGTTTTCTTTTTGACATTTTCATTTCAACTTTTGTAGAAACAAATGCACCAAAAAGAAACTTACAAATCTTATTTCAAATTTACAGGGAGGAATTTGCATTTTTTGAGATGATTTTTCTGGAGCCTAGTGCAGTAGTTGCTTGGTACCAGTTTAATTTTGTCTTCTGTTTGCAGCCTGGAAAAGGTTGAATTGTAGGCTTTTTACATGATCACAGCAGTTGATATAAAGATAATTAGTATGAGATATTGTTATAACATGATTTTTATCATTTCATATTTAAGGATATTTTTTTAATTTCACCAAATTTTCTTCTAAGTCTTCAAAAAAAATGTTGTATTAAAATATTATATATTTAAATGACAAACATCTTGAAGCAAAAATAGAGAAAGACTGTTGAGAAATCTCCGCAGCATATGCTTATCTTATTTTTTATTTTTTTTCCAAAAAACATTCGATACTTAGCTGAGTGTACAAGAATATATAAAAAAAAATTATGCTAAGCATCTTGATCTTGACTAAACAATGCCCCATGCTTATGGAATTTTTTTGTTGGTTTATTCTCCCAATTAACCCCACTATTTTTTTTTAAGCTTTCGGACCGAGATTCTATTAAATAAAATAAAAAGATTCTTACAAAGAAAATTAACAAAGACAAAAAAAAAGAAAAAAGAAGAAGAAAAAGACAAAGAAAAAAGAGAGCAATATTCTATCCCTAACAGTATGTTCTCTAGTTAGCGTGAACTACAAGAAGTTGGTCGCAGGGGACTCGATTGTTTTCTTGCGGGCGGAGAATGGGGAGCTTTGCGTGGGGATTAGGAGAACGAAACGAGGCGGGTTTGGAGGAGGGTTTGGTGGAGGAGGTGGTGGAGGGAGTGAGATGCATGGGTGGGGTGGGTATGGCGGTGGTGGGTTTAATATGTTTTTCTTAGAGAAGATGAAGGTAATAATTTTATTTGATTCTTTGGTCTTTAATTATTGTACCAAAAGTAAATTTGGACTGTTACATCCCTGACTCAAATAAAGGACTGAAATATAACAACCGCCAAAAGACATTTAAACAAACATCCCCATAAATCAAAATAATCCTAAATTACATTTATTAAATTTAACAACCAAATAAGATTGAGACTATAAAGTTCTCATTTATTAAATACTAATTATTAAACTAAATTTTACTAAATTATGACGTCTCTCCACCCGCAACCCCAAGTTAATGATCCAAATCTGGGCACAAAATAAATATAAGGATGAGTACTGACTCAGTAAGGTATGAAAAGAGGCCCAGTCGCATATACCAAAAAATAGAATATATTGAGTTTAATATAAAATAAAGTCATATAAGATCAAATAACCAGAGGTCATAAGTATAATTTAGTATTATAATTATATAATAATTATGAAAAATATTTTATTTCAGGATATTATCTTATTTCACTTCAACTTCCACACACACACACAACACACACTAGATCATGCTCTGTGGCATCGAGTACACGCACAGACACAAGTCTTTCCGAGCTCGTTATTGGGTGATTGGAGACCCTACTTTTGCTCTATTACGTACGGCTTCTCACCTATGTGAATCAGCGGTCCTGGTTTCGCTCTACCAAGTACGGCTGCATTCTCTCAAATATCACTTTTCACACATCTCACTATATCCCGTTAACTTACTCAAAATATCTTTAAATTCTCATGTTACTAAAAATATTAATTTGAGCCATATAAGCTCTATCTCATAAATAGAAGTTCTATATTAAATATTACTATCATTATAGATACTAATATATATATATATATATATATATATATATATATATATATATATATATATATATAAAATATTTAAACGGTAGAACTAATATAACCAAAGGAAAAACATATATGGGCAAAACCTTACTTGAATGAATGCAACAACTAGCAACTCTCACGCGAAATCTCCGGGTTCCACAAACTCTTGAGCTTCCTTCGCAACTCTTTCAACTTCTCGGTCTTCTTCTAGTACGAACTCCTCCTCACACGAATCTAATTATTTAATTAATTCTTATTACTAATCGATGCCGAACTTCGAACCGACATGCTCACTTAATCTGACTATTTACGAAAAAAATATTTTCTGATCCTTAAATGCAGAAACAAATATTACCAATGAGTTCAGAATGCCCAAAAACATATAAATAGACTATTTATTTGCAAAATTTGAAGTTACGGTTAAAAAGAGATGATTAAAACAAATTTACTTAATAAATCGGAATTGAAATTCCAGCTTTTAGAAAAATGCACGAAATTCCAGATTCTCTTAAAAACAATATTCCCAGTCCCAAGTTTATAAATTCCAGATTTTATGAAGATTATATCTTTGTTTCTCAGATTTCAAAAATCCTTGATTTTTGTATCATCAAATAAATAAAATATAATAAAATTGTAAAATTAATTAGTCACAATATTATATAATAAAATAACACATAATACCATATTCTAACATATATGTTTGTTAAATATAATCTTTTTCTATTCATGTTATAAAAAAAATATTTGTCATTACTCAAATTAGTTTTGAAAAACGAATATAGTTATGTTAATTAAATAACAGATCCATAACAACAAAATATTGATTATCTAATTATATGAATGCATGCAACATGACCTAAATACTCAATAATCCTAATTAATCGGATCTAAAATAAGGAATAAATTGAACTAATATAAAACTCACAGCTTGTATTGAGAAAAGAAAATGTTGCCTGATTGGCTAGGAGGTAACAAAAACTATATATCGCGTAGACACGGTTCTCCTAGGCCGAGTAACACTTTCACCAGAGGTCCACAACGCCAAGAGCAAGGATCTTCTAAATTTCAAAGGACAAGCTCCTTTTTGGATTTTTAAGTGTGTACAGGAAAGGAAGAGAGACAAGAGACAAAGGAAGAGAGAGAGAACGTAGAGAGAGAATGAACGGAAGGGCAATATTCTGTCTTGTAGCGAAATATTTAAATTCAGAAGGAAAAATGAGAATAATAACTGTACCGTATTCCTGATTAATGGCTGATTACCCAAATTTAAGGCCCTTAATTTTATATTAAATTCAGATGCTAAATTGTAGCATGCACTAACTCGAATTTTCAGAACTGACTGAAGAAGAAACGAAACAGTTAATTTTCTGCTGCCACTTTTGCACTTTAGTCCCTCAAAGTTAAAATAATCATAACTTTCAAAATACACCTCCGATTTTGATGATTCAAATTTCTAAATTCTTTATTTAATGCATGTGATTTATTGAGATACACTTTACCATTCCCCAACCTACAAATTATTTTTGAAATTACGAAAATACCCCTACTACAAAATAAAATAAAAATAAAAATAAAAATAAAATTGCTTATTATAACATGGACTATCACTAAAAGTAAACAAACAAAATAAATAAATAAACATTTTCGTTAAAAAAATTTATTTATTTATTTGTTTGTTTACTTTTAGTGATATTGATGGAATATGGTTGTGGTAAAATAATAGTAATAGAAATATCATGAATAATAATAATCATAAAATTCAAATTTATTATTGTTGTTGAAATATAAATATAGTAGTAATAATAATCTTAATAGTAATAGTAATAATAACAAATAAATAAATAAAAATTAATCAATCAATCAATCAATCAATAAACTGATATATAAAGAAATAAATAAATTTATGGCAGGGTCGAAGCACTTGGGAAAGCCGAACATAACAACCTCCCTTAAATCCAAGCTCCGCGCCAACTCCGTGCTCGACTCCACCCATCTAGCCTAGGAAGGCCGTGCGTTCAAAGTCATCTACTACCCTAGAGCGAGCACGTCGGAGTTTTGCGTGAGGGCGGGGTCCGTGCGCATGTTGATGCGCACCCATTGGGCCTCCGGCATGCACTTCAAGATGGCCTTTGAAACGGAGGATTTGAGCCGGATCAGCTGGTTCATGGGCACGGTTAGTGGAGTGCAGGTCACGGATCCGGTGAATTGACCCAACTCGCCATGTAGGCTCTTGCGGGTGATTGGTTGTTTGTTTATTATATTTGGAAGAATTTTGTATATTCCCTTTTGGAAGCTCTTAATGTTGAATTCACCCTTTTCGATCTAATCTATCATTAGAAAATATTGAATTTAGTTTTACTTGAGCTTTTGGAAGGGTGAATTTGATAGGTTTTGGGTTCAATTTGATATTTTGACTTTTGGAATTATGAATTTGATATTTTTGTTTTTAAAACATTTGAGAGATTTTTGAGTTTTAGTGGGACAGATTTGTTTTTTGCAATTATTCAAGGAAATTTCGAAATTTTGAGTTCTTGATTTTATAATTCTAAATTACAAAATCATACACAATTTTGATTTCATAATTCTATCGAATTAAAAGCAATATCCAACTCAAAATTTGCAGGTGAATTGGGACGAGCCCATGGCTCGTCGAACTCGTATCCAACATCCCCTCAATCCACCTGGCCCCCTTTTCCCCTCCCTGCAAGAAACTCTGCGTCCCGTCCATTTCCCCGTCAGACTTCCCTCTCCACTCCCCCTTCAACTCCTTTCCCCCGTTCCTCCCCCAGTTCTTACTCTGTTATAATAGAAATTGTGGATTATGATAATCTGTTCATCTATATAAATTGGATCTAGTTTTGTTACATTTCTAGTAGGTCTATCACAACAACACATGCCTAATCTTAAATTTCAAATTATAATTCTAGTTGTGATTTTAGTATGTTTCTTTACATATATATGCCATATTGCAAAACTTGTCATTTTTTTCTTAATACAAGTTCATGGGATCTTTGCATCAAAGCTTGCGTTCCAAAATAAGAATAACAACAATATGGTTATAAAGGAGACGGTTTTGTCTCAATAAGGTTTTAAAGGAGACGGTTTTTTGGTATGATCTCACCAAAATAATAAAGTGGACCAGTTGGAAATAGACATGTTAAGATCATATTACATGAAATTTCCATGCTACGCATCTACATCATGATTCGTGTCATTTAGTTATGCCGATATATGTGACCATTGAAGGTTTGGTTACAATAAATGTGATGAAAGCCGCTTTGATCCTATGTCGGTATGCCGATGGACGGAATTGTTAAGGGACACATAAAAGTTAATGACAGAAAATATGCGCATACTTTGGTTAATGTTTGAATACACAGTTATAAGGTTATACATATAGTCCAAGTGGGAGATTGTTGGATCATTAATCCAACATTGGACTTATATGTAAAATAATAAGGTGTATTACTGTTGGGTTTCTACCGTTCATAACGCAGCGGAAAAACAAAAACGAAACAAAATCGAATTCGAAACCCAAAAGAAGGATACGTGAATTACAATTAAATCAAAGAAAATTTCATAACTTTGTACCTTCGGATTACGCTTAATCCGTGATGATCAAAAGCGAAGTTGGTTGACGCTTTTCTTTGCCCGATTCCAAACCGGTTTCCTTTGTATGTTTCGCCTAACCGGTCCAACAAACCGATCTCCAAGCAAACCGATTCTCCAAACAAATCACGGTTTCAACCCGAATCACAAAGACGCCGCACTTCGCTTCGTCCTCTACCGGTATCCACACGAACAACTCCTTTGAACGGATAAAGAACGATATATGCTAGTACCCGTTCTTCATTTCTCTCACAGAAAAATAACAAGAGAATAATTTTCGGATTTTTCTCTCTCTTTTTGTCTCACAAAATTTGGCCGAAAATATAATGATCCCTCATCAGATTTTGGGGTGTCTCTTGTGCTTACATAGTCCATCAGTTTCATATCCTATGTGCATGGTAACTATGTAACCATATGTGCAACACACCTTATCATATAAGATGCAGGATTGGATATGTCACTTGACTATATAGCTTTCCATATAACTTATCACATAAGTCATGATTTTTCTGTGTATGTCTCAATCGTTGTTCTTTGTGTGTGACCCTGTAGGTTTACTTAATGTTGGCAATAATCACAACGGATTATAAATCATGAGCGGCCTCTAGCAAGACATCATGATTACCCAAATTAAGCAAATATAGTTGATTCGATCAAACCTAATTTATGTCATGCATTGTATCCCTTTGTTACACGATATCTATATCGTCCATAAGGCATGGTATGTGTCAACCTTATGTTGGTCGATAAATATTTCTTGACACCGAATTTGATTGAACATGAACTGACATTAATAACTCTTTATTAATTCATTTGAGCACGGCCGTGCGTTTCTTCAATCAAATCATCAAGAGGCCAAAAGATATCTCTCTCAATTTATGAGAGGAACAAATCCTATCTTAATTAAACTCTTTCCTCTGCATGATTCATTATATACCTAATTATAATCTTTATGACCGCCCGGTTAAAGACGATGTTAGATTATATTAAAGTATAAAATTTCTCATGTAGGAAACTGAGATAATCTCAAGTCTAAGGATTACAGATACATTCTTTACTGAGAATAACTAATGACACGAACCATGTAGTATTCTCACGGTGGGTCAATCCAGTATATGGTCTCTAACATATACTTATGTTAATGACTTAATAACTCTTATTCATGATCAGTAAAACGTGACCATCAGTCAACTAACATACTGATGTACATTTATAGCTTATCATAAAGTATGTTTGTCTCACAAACATCCTATGAATGATCAGGGACGGTTTAGAATATCATTCATAATACTTTATAGTTTTACTATCAAAGTCACATACTTTGATGATATAAAGCTGAATATCATATTCAAGGTTCATTTTAGTAATAAGAATAAAATAACCAATACGCATTTATTATATTAAAATATCTCTAAATAAACACAATGTTTGTTTAACACAATCCATACATCTAGGTCTCAAATATATTGGCCTAGGGCATACTACTAACAATCTCCCACTTGCACTAGGCCAAATCTAACAAGTATCTAATACCCATCGACCTAGCATGACCCTCATGCTTTGCTTGAGAAAGTGGTTTAGTCAACGGATCGGCAACATTATCATCACTATCAACTCTGCATATTTTAATATCTCCTCTCGCAATGATCTCTCTGATCAAATGGAAACGTCGAAGTATGTGTTTGGTTCTCTGATGCGATCTTGGTTCCTTTGCCTGCGCGATTGCCCCATTGTTGTCACAATAAAGATCCACAGGATTTGCGATACTAGGAACCACACCGAGTTCTTCAATGAACTTCTTCATCCAAACTGCTTCCTTAGCTGCTTCTGAAGCTGCTATGTACTCCGCTTCTGTCGTAGAATCCGCTACAGTGTCCTGTTTGGAACTTTTCCAACTTATTGCACCTCCATTCAAACAAAACACATAACCAGATTGCGATCTGAAATCATCATTGTCGGTTTGAAAGCTTGAGTCATTGTAACCTGTTACAACTAGCTCACTTTCAAAACCTCCATAAACCAAGAATGAGTCTTTAGTTCTTCTCAAGTACTTCAGAATATTCTTGACCGCTGTCCAATGACTTTCACCGGGATCAGATTGGTATCTGCTAGTTGCACTTAATGCATATGATACATCCGGTCTAGTACAAAGCATGGCATACATGATAGATCCAATAGCCGAAGCATACGGAATTTTATTCATGCGATTTCGTTCTTCCTGATTATCAGGACGTTGAGTCTTACTCAATTTTATGCCATGTGACATTGGTATGAAACCTCTTTTCGAATCTTCCATTCGAAATCTTGTCAACACTTTGTCGATGTAGGTACTTTGACTTAGACCTATGAGCCTTTTAGATCTATCTCTATAGATCTTAATGCCGAGTATATAAGCGGCATCTCCTAGGTCCTTCATTGCAAAAGACTTTCCTAAAAATGTCTTAACATTTGTTAAAGTCGGAATGTCATTTCCAATGAGTAATATATCATCTACATAAAGTACTAGAAAAACTATTGCGCTCCCACTAATCCTCTTGTAAACACAAGGTTCATCTTCATTTTTGATAAAACCAAAACCTTTGATTACTTCATCAAAACGAAGATTCCAACTCCGAGATGCTTGCTTTAATCCGTAAATGGATCGTTGCAATTTGCATACCTTACCCGAATTCTTAGGATCTACAAAACCCTCGGGTTGTGTCATATACACATCCTCGAGTAAATTTCCATTAAGAAAAGCTGTTTTGACATCCATTTGCCATATCTCATAGTCATAATATGCAGCTATGGCAAGCAGAATTCTAATCGATTTAAGCATGACAACTGGTGAGAAAGTTTCGTCATAGTCTATACCATGAGTTTGTCGGAAACCTTTCGCAACAAGTCTCGCTTTATAGGTGTGCACATTTCCGTCCATGTCAGTTTTCTTTTTGAAAACCCATTTACACCCAATGGTCTTAGAACCTTCAGGTGAATCGATTAAGTTCCAAACTTGATTATCGTACATGGACTGCATCTCAGTTTTCATGGCTTCTAACCATTTATGAGAATCAGGATCCTTCATAGCTTCTTGGTAAGATGTGGGTTCATCATCTATGAGCGCCACATTTTTATCATCAGTCACGAGAAATCCATATCTCTCGGGCTCATGACGAACTCTACCAGATCTACGAGGAGCATCTTGTGTTTCAAGACCGGACTCGTCAACTCTTGAAGAGACTAGTGGATCTTCCAATGGCTGTTCATTGCTAATTAGTGGATCTTGAATTTCTTCAAGGTGTACTTTATTCCCACTAGTTCCTTTAGAAATAAATTCTCTTTCCAAAAAGAAACCATTTCGAGCAACAAACACTTTGTTCTCGGATGGGTTGTAAAAGTAATATCCTTTAGTTTCTTTAGGATATCCCACAAATAAGCATTTATCAGATTTCGGTGTTAACTTGTCAGAAATTTGACGCTTCACATAAGTTTCACAACCCCAAATCTTTAGAAAAGACAATGTGGGACTCCTCCCAGTCCATATCTCATATGGAGTCTTTTGAACAGCTTTTGATGGAATTCTGTTTAGTATGAACGCGGCAGTCTCAATGGCATAACCCCAAAAGGATATCGGAAGATCTGTTTGACTCATCATAGACCGAACCATATCTAATAAAGTTCGGTTTCTCCTTTCCGAGACACCATTCCATTGAGGTGTTCCAGGAGGAGTAAGTTGTGAAACTATTCCACAATCTTTAAGATGATCTTCAAACTCTAGGCTTAAATATTCGCCACCTCGATCTGATCGAAGTGCTTTTATTTTCTTACCTAATTGGTTTTCTACTTCACTCTTGAAAATTTTGAACAATTCAAAAGATTCCGATTTATGTTTCATTAAGTAAACATATCCATATCTACTTAAGTCATCAGTAAAAGTAATGAAGTATCGAAAACCACCTCTAGCTGGTGTGCTCATTGGTCCACATACATCTGTATGTATGAGATCCAATAACTCACTTGCCCTCTCACCTCTCTTTGTGAAAGGAGCCTTTGTCATCTTACCCAATAAACAAGATTCGCACGTCTCAAATGATTCTAAATCAAATGAGTCTAAAAGTCCATATTGGTGGAGTTTAGAAATGCGTTTCTTATTTATGTGTCCTAAGCGACAATGCCAGAAATATGTCGGATTCAAATCATTAGATTTAAATCTCTTTGTATTAATGCTATAGATAGACTTGTAATGTTCATGATCAAGATTTAAAACATAAAGACCATTTTCTAATTGACCATTCGCATAGAAAATGTTTTCTTTACTTATGGTAAAGTTATTATTCTCAATAACAAACTTAAAACCATCCAAAACCCATCTCGACACAGATACAATATTCCTGTTCACAGCAGGTACATAGTAGCAATTATTTAAATTTATTACAAGTCCAGAAGGTAAAGATAATAAATAAATGCCCACGGCTAATGCAGCAACTCTTGCTCCATTTCCCACCCGCAGGTCAACTTCACCTTTCGCTAATCTTCTACTCCTTTGCAGCCCCTGAACATTATTACAAATGTGAGTACCGCATCCGGTATCTAATACCCAAGATGAGGAAGTAGATAAATTAATTTCAATAACATTAATACCTGAAGTAGTAGTCTCACTACTCTTCTTCTTCTTCTTTAGATCCTCCAAGTATGCCTGGCAATTTCTTTTCCAATGGCCTGGTTTGTTGCAGAAGAAACAAACACTCTCCTTGGGTTTCTTGTTCTTAGGTTCGGACAACACCTTGCCCTTACCTTTTCCTTTGACTTTGCCCTTGAATTTTCTCTTTTGACCCTTGCCTTTCTGAACCAAGAGAACATCGTTGACAACATTTGTCTTCATAGTCCCCTCGAAGTTCTTCAGCATGCCGTGCAACTCCGCGATACTCTTGTCCATGTTATGCATATTATAGTTCATTATAAATGGCTTGAAATTCGGAGGAAGAGACCTAAGGATCAAATCGGTAGCCATCTCATCGCCAACCTTTGCCCCTAGTTTCTCAAGTTGATCAAGGTACCCTTTCATTTTCAGAATATGAGCACTCACCGAGGAGTTGGGAACCATCTTACAACTTGCTAATGCACAATGTGCATTATACCTCTCATTTCTAGCTTGCTCTTGGAACATTTCCTTGAGTTGTGCCAACATTGCAAATGCCTCTAAATTTTCAAACTGCTTTTGAAGATCGGCATCCATGGTGGCTAACATGAGACATGTCACGTCATTAGAGTCGCTTATATGCTTGGTATAAGTGTTTATCACTTCTTGATCAGCATCATTAGCGGGTTGGGTAGGAATGGCCCTTTCAAGGACATAGTTCTTCCTTTCTTGTTTGAGAACAATTCTCAAATTTCGATGCCAGTCGAGGAAGTTTTTCCCATTGAGTTTGTCCTTCTCAAGGACGGATCGCAATGTTAAAGTTGATGTGTTGTTTGTTGCCATTTTCTACACAGAATTTAAATGCAGGTTTATATTAATATGTGATTTGAGATATTTTAATACAATTTTAACTCCCACTATTTTATTCAAATCAATAACCCTCAAATGTATTGATTCGGAAATTTGAACTTTAATTTCATAGTAGGCCAAGATCCATATTTCATCAAGTTCCAAGTGAGCTTTGGCTCATCGCCTAGAATCTGATTATTTAGGTAGGAACGTTTCCAATTGTATCTCATACAACTCTTGATTAATCCATAGGATGAGCATCATATGCTTGGCGTATGCATCCTATCATATGCCCCGAACCCAAATCTAATTTGATAGTTCAGTTGAATCTAACCATGTCTAAATATCAAGAATCACCATTTCTCGCTTCTTATCACCCTAAGATTATGCTAATTCACTATGCTTTGGCATACCCAAATTTTGCATGATCCAAGGGATAATAAGTATAGATACATGAGAGGCATTTCTATGATTCAATATTATATGAGGGGTTGTTATGTTTAATCTTTTGTTTTATTTTATTTTATCATGTATTTCATCACAGAACATCACATGCACAGATAAAATAAATATGATATGATATAACATGGCCTTGATGATCTAAATGAGCCAATCATTAAGATCATTTCCTAAGATACATTCAACCACAAGGCATAGATGAACTCCTTCATCTCCATGATGTGTATGAGGCGGACGGTGAACTCCTTCATCTCCATGATGTGTATGAGGTGGATGGTGAACTCCTTCATCTCCATGATGTGTATGAGGTGGATGGCGAACTCCTTCATCTCCATGATGTGTATGAGGTGGATGGTGAACTCCTTCATCTCCATGACGTGTATGATCGTGGTAGTTATATTACATGTAATATAAACGGAACCATGCCCGTTACAATTAACCATCAAAATAAATTACATCACATCAACCAAGAACGGAACCATGCCCGTTTTTACATACATACATATATTACACACATCACATCATCATACACAAATCACAATCATTCATCACACATCACATATCTACTAGGCCATGTTATATGCATTATGTTGTACTTTAAAACCATTTTACGAAATATGTATAAGGCGTTATGAATATGAAATTCGGGGTCTACGATTAATCTATGCGTGAGTGCGGGGTTCGGGGCGCGGCCCCGAAAAACGGGGATCCCGCTGCAGGGTTTCAAGGGGCAGAGCCCCTGCAGGGTTTCAAGGGGCAGCGCCCCTGAAGAAATTTTATTTTATATATAGGTGCCGAAACTCAAAATTTCTCTAAAAAACTTGATGTGTTGAATACATCCTTTCGAAATTTATTTAGTGTATCATATACGTAGTTTCGCACCTTTTTCATAAAATTTAGACACCCATCCGAAGGTTATGATACATCACATGCATCCCTTCATGACATACCCAAAGCACCCTTTCATAATCAAGATACATCACATGCACCCTTTCATGAACAAGATACATCACATGCACCCTTTCATGAAGTCACATCCTTTCATAAACAAGATACATCACATGCACCCTCTCATGAAGTCGCACCCTTTCATAAACAAGATACATCACATGCACCCTTTCATGAACAAGATACATCACATGCACCCTTTCATGAAGTCACACCCTTTCATAAACAAGATACATCACAAGCACCCTTTCATGAAGTCACACCCTTTCAAAAACAAGATATATCACATGCACCTTTTCATGAACAAGATACATCACATGCACCCTTTCATGAAGTCGCACCTTTTCATGAAATTGCAACCATTCATGATCAAGATACATCACATGCACCCTTTAATGAAATCGCATCCTTTCATGAAATCGCAACCGTTCGTGACCAAAATTCAACAATTGAAAAAACAACGCCAAAAGAAATATTTCGAAAATGGTTTATCCGTCTTAATTTAATTGGAATTCACTTGGCTTTGATACCACTGTTGGGTTTCTACCGTTCATAACGCAGCGGAAAAACAAAAACGAAACAAAATCGAATTCGAAACCCAAAAGAAGGATACGTGAATTACAATTAAATCAAAGAAAATTTCATAACTTTGTACCTTCGGATTACGCTTAATCCGTGATGATCAAAAGCGAAGTTGGTTGACGCTTTTCTTTGCCCGATTCCAAACCGGTTTCCTTTGTATGTTTCGCCTAACCGGTCCAACAAACCGATCTCCAAGCAAACCGATTCTCCAAACAAATCACGGTTTCAACCCGAATCACAAAGACGCCGCACTTCGCTTCGTCCTCTACCGGTATCCACACGAACAACTCCTTTGAACGGATAAAGAACGATATATGCTAGTACCCGTTCTTCATTTCTCTCACAGAAAAATAACAAGAGAATAATTTTCGGATTTTTCTCTCTCTTTTTGTCTCACAAAATTTGGCCGAAAATATAATGATCCCTCATCAGATTTTGGGGTGTCTCTTGTGCTTACATAGTCCATCAGTTTCATATCCTATGTGCATGGTAACTATGTAACCATATGTGCAACACACCTTATCATATAAGATGCAGGATTGGATATGTCACTTGACTATATAGCTTTCCATATAACTTATCACATAAGTCATGATTTTTCTGTGTATGTCTCAATCGTTGTTCTTTGTGTGTGACCCTGTAGGTTTACTTAATGTTGGCAATAATCACAACGGATTATAAATCATGAGCGGCCTCTAGCAAGACATCATGATTACCCAAATTAAGCAAATATAGTTGATTCGATCAAACCTAATTTATGTCATGCATTGTATCCCTTTGTTACACGATATCTATATCGTCCATAAGGCATGGTATGTGTCAACCTTATGTTGGTCGATAAATATTTCTTGACACCGAATTTGATTGAACATGAACTGACATTAATAACTCTTTATTAATTCATTTGAGCACGGCCGTGCGTTTCTTCAATCAAATCATCAAGAGGCCAAAAGATATCTCTCTCAATTTATGAGAGGAACAAATCCTATCTTAATTAAACTCTTTCCTCTGCATGATTCATTATATACCTAATTATAATCTTTATGACCGCCCGGTTAAAGACGATGTTAGATTATATTAAAGTATAAAATTTCTCATGTAGGAAACTGAGATAATCTCAAGTCTAAGGATTACAGATACATTCTTTACTGAGAATAACTAATGACACGAACCATGTAGTATTCTCACGGTGGGTCAATCCAGTATATGGTCTCTAACATATACTTATGTTAATGACTTAATAACTCTTATTCATGATCAGTAAAACGTGACCATCAGTCAACTAACATACTGATGTACATTTATAGCTTATCATAAAGTATGTTTGTCTCACAAACATCCTATGAATGATCAGGGACGGTTTAGAATATCATTCATAATACTTTATAGTTTTACTATCAAAGTCACATACTTTGATGATATAAAGCTGAATATCATATTCAAGGTTCATTTTAGTAATAAGAATAAAATAACCAATACGCATTTATTATATTAAAATATCTCTAAATAAACACAATGTTTGTTTAACACAATCCATACATCTAGGTCTCAAATATATTGGCCTAGGGCATACTACTAACAATTACACTACTGTCAAATATGTTTATAATAAAGTGATCAACTTTAGTTAATAATATTAAACATTAATGTGTCAAATTAGAATGTGGCATTTGATGTGTAGAATTGTGGGTGGTGTATTTCTATATTTTATGATGGGCTGAATTAGAAAGTTCCACATTAGGAGTCAAAGAGTGTCTTTTCATGAAAGGGTACCTCTTAGACTATATAAGCAATTTGGTCCCTAATACATATGAACTAAGTCACTTCTTTCATCTGCCCCATTAAGAAAAAAGAAAGAGAGACCATAAGAGAAATACAACAAAGGAATCTCAATTGGCGTTCATAAAATATTTGGAAGACCCTACTTGCGAATTCGGTGTTCTATACTCCAAAAGTAATCATGGATCAAGGTACGCTTCCGTTATTTATATTTTGATTCACATAGTTTCGATGTAGAATTTGGCGGTACCGGTTCGTACTGCCCAACAGTTTCATACAACACATTGCAAATTAATTCCAACCAAGATTGGGCCCCAAAGCTACAAGAAAGAGCAGAAACTTTACCGATGTGCAGACTGAAGACAACTCTCTCTCTCTCTCATTCTGTGTATGTGTGTTTCAAATGGAAGTTGAGATGGTGTGGATGTGAGCTTAAATAAGATGTATATATAGGGATTGATGCACTAACATGTAGTCAAAGTCTCGTCTTAATACACATCTTATATACATGTTGTTGGGTTTCGGACGTGCATAACACAGCGAAAAAACAAAATTTTCGTCCAAAACCAATCCGAGGATCCGTGCGTATCGGTTAAATCAAAGAAATAAATCTTAAAGATACCTTTCGGATTACGCTTAATCCGTGACGCTCAAACCATGCGTGTTGTCCAAGCGCCTCTAAACCGGTTACCGTCCTAACCGATTTTCCGTCCGTCTAGTCCGTCTAGGTCGGATCATGCGGAAGCCATCTACCGCACACACAATCGGTCTCCACCAAAACTCTCAACAAACCGTTATCATCTTCTTAGGCCGAATAGATCACAAGCGCCGAAAGTACGAACGCCTCTACCGGTATCCACACGAACATTCTTAAAACGGGAAGAAGAACAATATATATGCTAGTAGCTTGTTCTTCTCTTGCACAAGAAAACTCTTTTTCTTCTTCTTATTTTGTCTCACAAAAGATGTATAATTCTCTCATATAATTGCACCCTTTCATTTTTCATATAAAAGGAAAGCACCCTTTAGTAATTTTGTCACACAAATAAGAAAGGATATTTTCTCTCTTTTTGTCTCACAAAAAGAAAGAGAAATAATGAGAGAAAGAATCATTTTGTTACAATGAATTTGGAGCCCTCTATGTCCTTATATAGAGGTGAAGAGTCATGTCTATTCACACTAAAAGATGTGTATGACATCACTCATCATTATCCACATATCATCATCTAGACTCTTCTAGATTACATGATCTTGTGTGCTCATAGTCTTTATATACATATATATCACATCTTATCACATAAGATGACAATATCTTTTGTGACATTCCTATGCAACTCATCATATAAGTCGCTAGGATTTTCTGCGCCCGTTTCAATTTGTTCTTTGTGTGTGACCCTGTAGGTTCACTTAATGTTGGCAATAAACTTGACAGTCTATAAATCATGAGCGGACTCTAGCAAGCCATCATACCCAATTTAAGTGAATATCAGTGATCTGATTTACCTAATCAACAATCACGTATTTAGTCACTTTGTCACGCGATATCTATATCGATCATAAGGCATGTAAGACGCCATCCTTATATTAATCGATTAATATTTCTTGATCCCGAATTAAACTGAACAAGAACAAATGACATTAATAACTCTTATTAATTCATTTGAGTATGGCCATACATTTCTTCAGTTCAATTCATCAAGAGGCCTAAAGATATCTCTCTCATTTATGAGAGGAACAAATCCCGTCTTGATTGCACTCATCCCTCTACATGATTCATTGTATACCTAATCATAACCGTTATGACCACCCGGTTAAAGGCAGTGTTAGATTATATTAAAGTATAAAATTACTCATGTTGGGAACCGAGACAATCTCAGGTCAAAGGACTATAAATACTTTATGTTACAAGAATCGCTAATGACATAAAACATGTAGCATTCTTATGGCGGGTCAGTCCAGTATATGGTCTCTAACATATACCTATGTTAATGACTTGATAACTATTTATCCATGATCAGTAAAACATGATCATCAGTCAACTAATATACTGGTGTACATTTATAGCTTGTATATAAATATATATTTATTTATATCCGCAAGTATATTTGTCTCCACAAATATCCTATAAATAACCAGGGACGATTTAGAATAGCATTCATAATACTTTATAGTTTTACTATCAAAGTCACGCACTTTGATGATATAAAGCTGAATTGCATATTCATGGTCTATTTTAATTATATTAAAATAACCTATACGTACATATTATATGAAATATCTTAGAGTAATTATAATGTTTGTTAATTCAATCCGTCAACCTAGGTCACAAACACTTTGGCCTAGGGCATAACACCATCACATGTATCCCCATGAGGAATATTTGATCCCCAGGTTCTCTGATTATGAGTTCCATATGAATGAAGCCACATGATAGTGACACTATTTGTAGAACCTAGTAGATTTATTGGTCTAGCACTATTCCCAAACATGCCAACACTATATTGCCATGAAAAAATTTAAACTTAGTTGATGCTAATGCAAATGCAGCCTATTTAAGTAACTATATTTTCTACTAAGCACACAAGGTGAGACTAATCTTATTTAAGTAACTATATTTTCTACTAAGCACACAAGGTGAGACTAATCTCATTCCTTTTCAATATCGTTACGAGATGTAACAATGTAAGCCTTGAACTTTATGTCTTTTAACCCTTCAAGTACGTGTTTTGTGCTTTGATAAGTGTGGTATAAAAGTTGTAAGGAGAAGCTGCATGATTGTATGTGAGGGTACTTCCAAATTCTATTTTTCTAGGGTTGTACATTAGATTTAATTTGCATGACTCAGTAAGAGTAATTTAGATATATTTTCTTCTCTTATAGCAATAATGCGGGGATTTTTTTGCAATTTTAATAATATACATATTTTTTTTTTGTAATTTTGGCATAATGCAAGGGCTTGTTTTACTAATTTCCTAAGAAAATAATGGTGTATTGTACAATCCATTTCAGCAGCATATGTTTATCTTGTTTCTTCAAAAAAAGCATTCAATGCGCAGTGGATTGTACATGAATATATCAAAAAAATTATGCTACGTGACTTGATCTTGACTAAACTTAGGAATTTTTTTGTTGCTTTATTCTCCCAATTAACCCCACTAATTTAGTTTTCCTCATCTTTGGGTATTCATATTATTCTGCATCATTCTAATTATTTCATTAATAAGATATATGTTATAGTAAAATTTGATTGAGCGTCATTATTCTTATTATATATATAATTTATTTAACACGATTTTTTATTTGTAGGTAAAAAGCCATTTCATTCTACAAGTTGTACTATTTCAAATTTTGTGTATTATTTTCACTAATTCAAATCTAAGTATATTTATTTTACATCCTAAACTCTAGTATATATTTTCTATTTATTTCTATCATTTTTAAGATTTAATGTATTCCAGAGTATGCACAGACAATGTTCTTGAATGTGACAACACAAAAGAAAAAGTTGATCGTTGTACATCGCGTTTTCTTTTCGAGATTGACATTTCAACTTTTGTAGAAACAAATGTACCAAAAAGAAACTTACAAATATTATTTCAAATTATACCGGGGAGGATTTTGCATTTTTGAGATGATTTTTCTGGAATCTAGTGCAGTAGTTGCTTGGTATCAGTTTAATTTTATTTGCACATGCAATTATCTTAGGTTTGCTGCCTGGAAAAGGCTGAATTGTAGGCTTTTTACTTTATCACAATAGTTGATATAAAGATAATTAGTATGAGATATATTGAACAAAAGATGCCTTTGCATAATAATAATGAGTAGTATATAATATCAGATAATCAAAATAATAGCATAAAGATATATCAAACTGTACATAATATAGCTCTAATATATTTGTAAATAAGAAAATAATAAATAACTATAAAAACTGTATATGACTATAAATAAAATAAGATATAAAATTAATACAGTATCATATGTGAATAATAAAATTTGGGCAATATTCTAGGCTACTGGCCTTATTTACCTGTATTTTCAATTTACTATCCAATAGAATTGAATGCCCAATGTGTTGTTAATCTTTTCTTTAATATTTTCAAACAAACAACCCAGCCTAACTTACAATTTAACTTTTCTTCAACTTCTAATAAATAGAATGGCCCAGACCAATTTACAATTTAATCCACAATGTACTAGAAAAATCTTTGTGCAAGAATATTCCACTTTTCATTTTCCCTTGTAAGTTCTGCTCTTTCTTTCAACGAGAAGATTAAAGAAGTGAGCTCCCTAGCTACCCGTACTCATGGCTGGTTCGTTTTTTTCTTCTCACTCCAGTCCTTAATTTCTTCATTTTTTTTTGCTATTTTCTTTGTTCCGTTGTAGTCTTAAAAACAATTAATATTTGGTCTGAATGGATGAGGGAATTTTGTTAAGGAAAATTGGAAATTACGCGGGGGGGTACTGTAGCAATCATGTAGCGGCGGATTGAAATGATATACCGTTTTCTCACTTTCCTATATACGCTATATATTGTTTTTATTTTTTTAAAGATATATTGTTTACAGAATGAATTTTTGTATAATGTTTATATGTTTGTATATATTGTTTTCATTCTTTTTTAAATATATACTGTTTTATAGAATGAATATATACTATTTATTTTCAGTTTATATGTTTGTATATACTGTTTTCAGTTTTTATATATTGTCTCTAAATAATTGCTACAGTAATATCACGCAGTATCACCTCCTTTTTGTTCATTTCATTATAACTTTTGTTTCTATTCATATGCTAGACTGAGAGATGAGGAAAGAATTAGGTACAAAAATTTCATGAAATTTTTGGTGTGGATGTGTAAGCAGAATTAGAGTTAAATTAAAAACATTCAGTCAACTTTTACAGAAATTGAATAATAACCCATTTATTGTGTTATTTGGAATGAGAACTTGAAGCTTAATTGGGCTAATTTGGACCAAAAAAGAAAAAAGCAAAGATACTTGAAAATTTTCATATTCGCCAAAGTAAGGAAAACAAAAATCATCCGTCATAATAGGTTGACACAGAATGCGTGGTACAAAAAAAATCAGCAAAATTAATTAATTACATCTTCAATTAACAAAAAAAATGTAATAAAATAAAATAAATAAAAATTAATAAGATCATATAAAAAAAAAAAAAATTTCCAAAATTCATGCAGCTTTGTCTGGCAAGATTCTACAAAATGCATTTCCATCCAAACATATTAAGCAAAACACGTGATTATGACACAGCATCAAATTCTGTGATGTGAACTCATTATACGCAACCTCTCCCTTTCAAAAATTAGGATAATTGGGCAAATTGAAACTAGAAATATTCGTTGCAGTGGTGTGTGTTTTGTGGTTTTCATTTTTAGGGTTTCATTCTTAATGAGCGATTTAATATTAACCATTTATATGATACTTCTTAATTTTTTAAATTAATTAATTTTATATCTAATAATTTATAATTCATAAATGTATTTTATTTTGGTATTTGCAGCCTCTCAAGTTGGAATGGAAATTTAGAATGGTGTGGGTTGTGAGTTCAAGTATGTCCTATAAAAATAGGGGTTAGGGTAAGCCTTAAAGTTTACACCTTTTAGCCCCTCGAGTACATTGTTTAGGGGTTTTTTTTTTTGAAGCTGCAGCCGGCGAAGAGCCTCGCTGAGATTTCATTGAAAATTAAAAAGGTTTTGTACAAGAAAAAGAGAAATAAAAGGAAGTAAAAATATTTACAATAATATCGAAAAAACAGAGGAAGAAGAAAAAATTCCTAATCCCTAACAGTATTGTCTCCAATTTGCCGACTGTTGGGCGATCTCCGCTAGGACGTTTTGTCGGTGTGGTACTTTTTGACGAAAGACTTTTTGATTCCGTGCCTTCCATATGCACCAACACGTACTCAGCCAGTCTGTCTCCCATGACTGTCGGGTATCCTTGTCTTTGCGTACCACCTGTTCTTTCCAGAAGTCCGCTATTGTTGTCGATAGGTCGGAGTCTATTCCTTTATGCATCCACACTTGCCTTGCAAAATCGCAGTGAAGGAATAGGTGATGGGCCGTTTCGATGACGTTTTGAGAACACATCGTGCATACTCCTTGGTTGGGCCATCCTCTTTTGGCGAGATTGTCCTGGGTCATTAGTCGACCGAGAATCATTTGCCATGCAAAGAAACGGACCTTCTGTGGACACTTTATTTTCCACATCCTCGGGTTATCTGCGGATGTTGCATGTGCCAAGTGCAACATTTTGTATGCCGATTTTGTGGTAAACTCACCCGATATTTTCCACCTCCACCTTGGTGTATCTCTTTGGGTTGAAGGGTTTGTAAGTGCTATCGCTAGGAACATGTCCTGAGCCTCTTTTTTGATTCTCTCATCGTTGGAAGCTATCAATTCTTGAAAATTGATCGCTCCACTTAGCACTTGTGCAACCGCGTCAAGTCGTCATTTCTAATAATACCATAAATCATGGGGAAGAATGATCTTAGGGTGCCTTCAAAAGCCCAGATATCGTTCCAAAAATTGATATTTGTTCCGTTACCTAGGTCATAAGAGATGGATATACTGAAGATGGGCATTAATTCCGCCAGTTGGGAGAGGAAAAAGGATATCGGTTGGGAAGTGGCCTTTAGATCTTTCGGGTCATCAAAACCATATAGCGTACGCAACGTTTGCGCCCACGGACCTGTGGGGTCGGCTTTCCACATCCAAAGCCACTTTAGAAGAAGTGAGATATTTTGTTTTCGGATGGAGATAATCCCAACCCCTCCATTTTCTTTCGGGAGACACAAACGGTCCCAAGCTACTAGGCAATGGCCACCGGAGCACTTCTTGTCTCCTCTCCATAGAAAGGTTCTCGCGAGTCTATTGATCTCGTCAATCAACCATAATGAAAATAGCAAAACTTGCATTTCGTAGGTCACTAAGGAGAGGAGGACCGATTTAATGAGTGTCAGTCGTCCTCCGAAGGACAAAACCTTTCCTTTCCAACCCGCAAGTCTTTTTTGTACCTTTTCTAGAATGAAATTAAATATTGCCTTATTGGGTCGTTTGACCGTAAGCGGTAACCCAAGGAATTTTAGAGGGAAGTTTTCTACTTGGCAATTGAATATTTGTGGGACTAGGTGGGCTAGGTCATCGGAGATTGCAATAGTTGTACACGAGCTTTTTTGCCAATTTACATGCAATCCTGAGATTTGGGAGAAATTTTCAAGAGTTTGTTTGATGAGTCTAAGGTTTCTCGGATCCGCTTCAGAGAGTATGGTAGTGTCATCGGCAAATTGCAACAACATTGGGGGTAAGATGTAATGTGGTGTGAATAATGTTGTGGCTTGTATAAAATACGATTGCAAGACATCTACTACTATATTAAATAGCATGGGAGATAGCGGGTCTCCTTGTCTCAAACCTCGTTGGTGGGAGAATGGTGTTCCTTCCCATCCATTCACATTAAGAAAAGAAGAAGACGAGGTGAGTAGGTTGTGGATCCACGAAATCCAGATTTCCGGGAATTCTCTTGCTTTTAGTACCTTGTTAAGAAAATCCCAAGAGACGGAGTCAAATGCTTTCTTGAAGTCTATCTTGAATAGGATGGAGGGGATATTTTTTTTTTTAAGAAAGCAAGCTACCTCTCTTGTGTTCACAAAAGTTTGTGTGATTTGCCTCTTTTTAACGAACGCTGTTTGTTGAGGCTTTAATAGTCCCTCAAGAAAGGGTTGTAATCTTGTAGCTAGTAATTTAGAGATGATTTTAATAGGTCCATTGATTACACTAATCGGCCTATAATCGGACGTGGTGATTGCCTCTTCTTTTTTGGGAATCAATGTGATTGATGCTTGGTTGAAACGCCACAAATCCAAGCGATTGTTTAGGGGTTTTAATAAGTACTATATGTAAGTTGTAAGGAGAAGCCAACTGATTATATGTGAGGGTACTTCCGATTTTTTTTTTTTGAAGGTTGTACATAAGATTTAATTTGCATGACTACGTGAAATATTTTAGAATAACTAATGTAGATATATTTATTTTCACTTTTGACAATAATGCAGTGACTTCTTGCAATTTCCAATAAATTTTTTTTTACAAAATACAGGGGCTTTTCTGCAAATATCCTAATAAAATTATGATATATTGTATAATCCAAAACAGCAGCATCATATGCTTATCTTATTTCTTAAAAACAAATTGATACCTAGCCAGAGTGCACATGAATATATTTAAAAAAATATATGCTATATGCCTTGATGAAACTATGCACTATGCTTTTGGAATTTTTTTCTCGTTGCTTTTATTCTCTCTATTGACCCCGCTCTTTTATTTTCCCCATGGTTTGGTATTCATTTTATTTTGCATCATTCTAATTATTTTAGTAATAATTTATATATATTTTTTTAAATCAGAAGTAATAAGTTATAAGATGTAGTAAATTTTGAATGAGTGTTATTGTTCTTATTATATATAATTTATTTACATGTTATTTTAGTTGTAGGTGAGAAAGGCAATTTATTCTACATGTTGTACTATTTTATTTTCATTAAATCAAATCAAATCTAAGTATATTGTTTTCTATTTATTTCAATTTAAAAATTTAATTTCTTTCAGAGTATGCATATGCAATGATAGTGAATGTGACAAGTCGATCATTGTACATCACGTTTTGGAAAAGAAGCATTTTTCAAGGTTTCTTATAAATCAATTTTCAACAACTTTTTTGTATTATTGTTCCTCGTTTTCTTTTCCTTTTTGTAATATTGGTTGCCTTTAATTTTCATATTCATATTATTATATTTTTTTGAGTCATTTGTATTGTATGAAACAAATGCACAAAAAAGAAATATAAATTTACAAATATTGTTTCAAACAGTAGAAGTTCAACTTTTGTAGAAACAAATGCACCAAAAAAAGAAAATTCAAATTTTGTTTCATCATCCTGAAAAACAATTTGCATTTTGGAGATGATTTTTAAGAAGTCTAGTGCAAATTTTTTTCCTTAATATTTTAAAACAATCAGCCCAACCTAATTTACATTTTTTCTTCAAATTTCAACAACAAATCGGCCCAGATCAATTTACAATTTGGTCCACAAATAATAATAAAAAAAAAGTCTTTATTCAATTTGTTCATTTCCCCTTGTAAGTTCTGCTCTTTTTTCAACGAGAAGCTTAAACGAAGTGAGCTACTTTGAGTCATGGCTGCTTCGTTTTTTTCACTCCAGTCCTTAAATTTCTTCGATTTTTGCTATTTTCATGGTTCCACTCGTAATTTAGATTTCTGAATTTAGTCCTTTTTTGCTCTGGATATTTAGTCTGATGGATGAAGGGGTTTTGTTACTTTCGGTTTTACTGTTTGTTTCTATTCATATTCAAGGCTGAGAAATGAGAAAAAGAATTAGGTACACAAATTTCAGGAATTTTTTGGTGTGGATGTGGAATAAGCAAGAGTAATGATTAAAACAATTAGTCCAATTGAACATAAATTTAACAAAATTAGAGTAAAGACTTAATCCAGTTATTTCATCTGGATTTGAGATTGTGCAATTCGGGTGAGTTAAAGACTTTCTAGAGGCTTATGTGGTATTTTGAAATTTCTGAGGGTTATATGTGAAATTATAACTTATTTTCTTTTTATATATACAGATTGGCATCAACACCAGCTATGTTTAATACTATGCTTACTCAAGATGAATCCAATCTTTGCCCTGCTGATGGTTTCTATTATGATTCCTTCTTTTTTCTCTGCAGTTTATTTCTGCCTAGGAGTCCGGCTTTTCTCTCGATGGCTTTCCTTCTCTAGACGACTTGGTGAATAATCTCTCTTTGAGAGTGACAATAACAAAAACGCCTTTATTCTCTTCTCTTCCCTTCCCTCTATTCTCAGTGGTGGATCTTGGTGCACGCTTGATATATGCAAATTTTTGTTGTTGTGCTAGCAGTGTTACACCCCGACTCCAATTTCGACCCAAGATGTAATGGTCGTATATCCCAAAAGATATACGACACTAAAAATTATATTACAACGGAAAAATACAAGGAATATAAATAAATCATGTATCTACAAATTTATTTATTACATTAATTTCTTATATTTATTTTATTTTCTCGATATGACAACGCTCAACCCGGTACTCCCGAATAACTAAACCTGAAATCCGGAGAAAATGGAAAAAAGGGGGGTGAGCAGAACAACTCAGTAAGAGTATGCTTCGTATACGTTAAAAATAATATTAATTTTAGTAAATAAATAATTGAATAACTCATAATAAATATAACTATATTTAAAATCATATATATTGGGATATTGATTTATTATTCCATTTCACGCATACACATTAGATCATGCTCCATGGCATCGAGTACGCGCACAGATACAAGTCTTTCCGATCACGTTATTGAGTGAATCGGCGGCCCTAGCTTCCACCTACTAAGTACAGCCTATCACCTATCACAAATCAGCAGCCTTGGCTTCCACCTACCAAGTACGACTGTAGTGACATTAACTATATTTCACTTTTCATTCACATATTACTTCATATCCCATCTTCTCAAAAATTATATATTATATTCGAAATGTTTTATACAACAATCAAAATATTCTATTTTTATATTTACTAAGATATTATGTATGAGCAATATAAGCTCAAATAAAAATATATTATTTATTAATAATTATGAAAGTCGAAATAGTTTAAAAACCGTAGACGTATACAAGAGAAAAATCTCTTACTTTTGAATCAACACGAATAATTAAGCGACCTTTCAGAACTGATCCGACACTTCAAATTTTAGGTCCGACATATCCTCACTGAAATCTAGTATTTTCATGAATTCTTAATTAAGGCCTAATTATATGGAACAAGATATTTTCTTGCAAAATAATTGAGGTAGAAAAGTGGAGATCATTACCAGAGAAGGAATAAAATAGAAGGATGGTGATGATTAGAGAACTTATAACTAGCTACTGGTTCGCATGAACCAATTCCTTTTCATTCCATTGGTTCACATAAACCGTGATCAACAAGGAAAATAAAAATGGAAGAGGGATGAAATCACGCGAGGTGTGTAGTTTATTTGGCTTTTGTTTATTATTTGAACAAATGGAGATGGGTGAATTGAACAGGAAGGAGATGGATGAATGGAGGCAATATATAGATTGAGATAAGAGGTTAAGAGTTTCCAAAATTAATTTCATGCGTAACAGATTTTAGTGGGGATTGAGGGGGTAATGGAAATTAAGAGAGTTTAATGGAAAAGAAAACTAATTTCAGACATTTTATATTCTAGTCCCTCAATTATAGAAAATTTCATTTATAAAATATTTTCATAAAAAGCAAAATCTTAATAAATTATTTATCTTTAAAAAAAATATAAAAGTTACTATATCAGTTTAATTACGAAAAATACCCTAGAACCAAATTTTCAAAATTTCAGGATATAACAAGCAGCCTCTCAATTTGGAAGCACAGTTGCATCCTTTGAGAAAGTTTATTTTCGCAAGCACAGAAATGGAAGGTAATTTTGTAAAAATTATTTTCAAAACATAATTAATCTTGAATCTTGTTCTTACAAAAAATTAATCGATCCCAAAGTATGTGTTTTGTAAATTACTGTCCATACATGCAATAAATATGTTATGTTACTTGTGCAGACCTCTTCTTCATAACCTGTTTACACAAAATAAATATTAAATAGACTGATTTATTTATTTGTTGTACTTTTTTGTAGTGATATTTGTGGAGTAGAATCCTTCTAAAACAGAAAATCCATCACACTTACTCTAAAGCATTAACTGAAAATCCATCATACTTACAATATATTAAAGTACTCTTTTTTTTAAACATTAGCTTTTAGCAAAGAAAATTGTTTAAAAATGAAACAACACAAATTATTAATTTTATTAAACACAATCCCAAATACAAACCCCATCAATGCCAGGAAACAAGTTCCACACAGAGGCAAAATAATATTACATCGGAAATTGCTAACAAGCAAAAATATACAAAAAACAACACAAACAATTGACTTATTGAGTTAAAATGCAGGAAAAGGAAGAAAGAGATGAAGAATATTAAATATACTAATAATGGATGGTTGGAACATGCTGGATTTTCTGCCATTCATCTCCTGTGTGGTCTTCGAGTTTGCTTTTTAACGCATCTGACATTTCAATCAGCCTCAACTCTTGAAGGGTTTTTACATGGTATAAGTCAGGAAGAGCGGGTAAGTTTTTGCAATCATCTATTGTAAGGGTTTTAAGCAGAGGCATGGCTTCTTTCTCCACCTTCCACTGCTTTAGGTCAGCCACATTCCAAATGGTCAGTTCTTGCAATTGAGGAAAACCTCCAGCTGAGCAAAGCATCTCCTCTATATTTTTAATCCCTGCCAGATAAAGCGACTTGAGGTACGGTAAATTCTCTAGCTTTGGCATTGGATCTTTATCAGACCAAATAAACAGTAACTCGAGTCTAATTAATTTTGGTGGCATTTCAACAGTATCTAAGAAAAATCTGTTTAAATACGGAGGTTCACCATTAGATCCAGATAAAACGAACGATTGCAAGTTTTGGTAACTTGGAGAGGTTCTAAGATCAACAATCTCTGTCGGAATGCGATCGCCTTTTATAAAGAGTGATACGAGGTAATTCAATGTGCCTAATAAGATAATAATTATATTCCAATTTGGCATCACAATACTTCCATTTTCTTCTTTATCAAAATAACAAAGCCGCAGAGTCCTAAGACTTGGGAGATGGGGCAATCCGTCTCTCCATGATTCTGGAACGGTGATGTTTTCAAGGGTTTGTAAGTTCACTAGGTTGGCTGACAGCGGTGGTCCAGGCAACCATTCCTTAAGTGTGACATGCCTTAGGGCCTGGATTCCCCACAAAGAACTCGGTATCTTCTTGACCTTCGTATACTCAATATTTATGGTTTGAAGATTTTGCAGACAGCCAATGGTTTCTGTCAATTGCTCTAACCCGGTATGTGACAACCCAAGGTATCTTACATGGATCATGCTCTTCAACTCATCCGGCAGCTTCTTAAGATTCTTATTTCCCTTGAGTTCTAACACTCTAAGTAAAGGATATATTATCCCTATTGGAACTTCTCTATCAAAATTGAGGAAAGAACGAACATTCGGCATGGCTATGTTTTCAAGGTTTTTATTTTGGGACTTGACATTATGGTTGTTATGGACTACTCCCCTACGCGCTTTTTTAAAATCATTTTGCTTGTTTTCTTTGTTGCATATTAATAGAAAATCATTCTCCTCTGATTCACGAATTGCCAGGTCATGTAGTATATCATGAACCCGTAAAGACTCAATAGAATCGTCGTGGTCCCTATGGAGAACTTGAACCAAGCTCCTGTTAATTGCACAGAAAAACAGATTGGTTAACCAAGCATATAAATATTCAATACAAGTAAACTATTTATAATATATTATGCCAATAAATAATATACTCAATTTGTGACATTATTTATATAAGTGGCTCCATTTCTCATTTCTGATGTAAAGGATCATATCAAAATGGGGTTATAAGAAGGGAAATGAGATCAATTATAGAAAAGGGCATGCTAGTGCAGCAAAGGAGAAAGCAGATAACTGAAAATAATTTTTTAAAGAAAACGAATAAATAGACAAAGAATATTGGAAGAAAGGAAAAATGGCTCAGAAAAATTAAAACAATTGAACAATATCCATGCATTCGAATCCCTCCAAACTAGCATATGTTGTCAAAGCACATTATTTCATTTTTAAGGAACTTTCCATGTGCAAAGAATCTCCTGTGCATATTAAATATGCCTTGAATGTTTTGTGAGGTATGAGTTCATATATGTTTTAGAAGATTTTGACCTTTTATGACACCTTAAACATTTGGTGTTTTTGTCAGGTTTTGACTCTCTGATACATATATCTTTTGCTGAAATTGTACAGATTTGTATTGCTGTAGTTTTGGTAACCTTACCATGCATGGTTTATAAGTTCTTGGAGAAGTTAATGAATTTATTTCTAAACCTAGTTTGATAAATTAGTTCGAGCTGACGCAAATGAATTTGAAAATAGGTTTGTGTTTGTTTACATTTATTGTCAGATAAATGATGGATAACGAAAAATACGAGATTGTGTAAAAAATAATTTGGGTAATCAGACTTCGAGGAAGAAAACCATATCAAACTTGTCAGACCTGTCATGAGCAATGTGTAAACGAAATGAAGCTTACAGTTGAAGAATTAAGCAATTTTTATTAGTTAATTGGCGTACATATTTATGCAAAAAAAATACTAATTATATATATTGGGCACTATATTGCTTAAGCTGTGACAATCCAGTAAATGCAAATTGAGGGTTTAAAAAAGGGATGCCTTTGAGGCATTACAAACAGTTTTTTCTTTTTCTTTTTATATATGGCACAGATGAACTATTGCTAGTGTGCATTAAAGTACAGGAAATGGGCTTCTCTTTTCCTTATTGAACTAGGTTTGAAAGAGATATAATATATACTAAGATATAGAAAAGGAAAATTCAAAATCATGCACCCAAATTTTCACTTTACGTTGTATATAATTTAAAAAGGATAACTAATAGTCTTACAATTTAACTGAACTCTTAAAGATAGTCACCGATTTTTTTATCAAAATCAATTTCGACGAAGAGAGAGACTGAGACATGCACACTTAGAAAATTTATTTGATTTTTTACGGTAGAATTGGTTTTCTCCTAAAGGTTTAGGTTTATTGTAACATAAAGAGTCGTCTGCTGGAATTTCTTCCGGTCTGATGAAATTTGAAATATATGAATTAGAACTTTGAACTCAATGTATAATCCAAACCTCAAAAGCAAATGATGTTTGTGCAATAAATCTGAGGAAAATGTAAAACACTTAGCTGTTGAATGCGAGTTTGTACAAAGACATTGGTCTCTGTTGCTAGGCGAGCTTAATCTCTCAGATGCAACTCCAACTTAAGGGGCTTACTAATATTTGTAACTAACATCCTTGTCAATTTTGAAAATATTAATGAAATGAAATTACACAATTGGATGGGGGATTTTAAACCCCCTCCAATTTTCTTCAAAAAAAATAATCCAAGCCTCAAGGAAGACAAAAATGTGTTTCAAATTGAAACTTTCAGTTATGTGGATGTAGAATGTATCTAGTGCCAATTGTTTTAAATATTAATAATATCGTGTAATAATAAATTTATAAAAATGTTAATACCTTTGAGCGAGCTCCTTTAAGCAATGTTCGGCTTCATCCTCCAACATTCCTTTCTTGTTATGATCCATAAATCCTTCAGCAATCCACATCCTCAGCAAGGGTACCACTTTGATTTCATGGTCTTCTGGAAAGCAAGCTAGGTAACGGAAGCAAGATTTAAGATAATATGGCAAGTCATGGTAACTACTATAGAGAATATTCATACACCTTTCACCATCTCGGTACCAATCCAAATTTTTCTCCACTTGGGACCAATGAGCATGGGGTTTTTTAAATAGTAGGCAACCTAACACAACAATTGCCAATGGTAAACCACCATATCTACTGGCAAGCTTTCTTGCCACATCTCGTAGTTCATCTGAGCAATTTCCCGAAGTATCGGGAATTTGAAGAGCATTTTTTAGAAGAAGCTCTAAACTTTCCTTTTCCCCTAAAAACGGGAGTTTATATACACTACTAGAAGTTGCAAGATTTGCAACATCCAAAGAACGGGTGGTGATTATTATTTTACTTTTGTTCCCGTCGGGTAGCCCATCCTTGAGCCACTCAAAGACTTCGTCACTCCATACATCATCGAGGACAATCAAATATGTCCTCTCTCTCAAATAATTATTAAGTTCACTCAAATATACGTGCTCCTTCTCCATTTTGTCTTTCTTATCACGTGTGACTGTAACGACGCGAAAACTTGTCGTTTGTGTAATCACGTGTTAACAAAAATATTTATAAATCCCCTAATTCATTCACAAAGTGTATAAGTGGAAATTGAGTTTAGAGTGTCGAACACAAGGAGACTGGCCTTAAGTAAAACAAGTTCACAAATCAATTCTCAAGTGCTAATTGTTTATGCAAGTACAAGGGTTATGATTTAAGAACGAAAATTGTGTATAATGAAGTTGTTCAAGATGACAGAAACAAGTGTAAGAAAGTAAATATCTTTTTGTTGTTTTTGATTTTAAAAGTTAATAAAATTGTAGGGAATTATGACAATTTATATGATGTATAAATCATTAATCACAAAAAGTAGCAATTTATTTAAATGGTTCAAAAAGCAAGATTTGATAAATTCCCTTCCAAAAATTGATCAATTAATAAATCAAAGATTAAGTTCAACTCAAAAACTTCCACTTTCAAGTTTTACATAAACTCAATTTAAAACCTAACTTAATCACAAAAACCTCTTCCAAGTGTTCCAATGATTAAATAGCTCCTAAACACGTCACAATTTTTAAATCAAAACTAATCTTCTAATTAGAATTAATTTAATATTCAAGTTTTGAATCAAATATATTCTTCCAAATAATTCAACTCAAATAATTTAAGTGCTCTTAAGCTAATCTTCTTAAACCTCAAAAAAGCCCAAATCAAACACAAGATTTCATCACAAATTATACAAAAAGTATTTCCCTACACAAAGTCTACTCACTCATGCTCATACAAACCATATTTACACAAGTTTGAGACTTTTTATTCATTCAACAAAATGGAGAAAAATTAAGGAAAAAGAAGAAAAATAAATCAAACCACAAATGAAGATTCAAATGAGAGCCTCCTTGGTCGATTTGAATCTTTCTTCAATTCTCGCTCCTTCTAGAACAAGAGTTTCCTCTTGAAGCTTGGCTCCCTTTTGTCTCAAGGTACCAAAATAAGAAAATTAGGCTTTGGACAACCCTAAATAAGGTCATCCATGGAGGTGATATTTACAATGGAGGAGAAGAGAGAAGATGTGAGAGTGGTGTGTGGAATGGATATGGGTGTATGAATGATATGATGGATCCTTTGAGAGAGAAAGAGGGGTCTTTTTATAGAGAAATTTACCCTAGAAAATATTTAGAATTAGGATTGTGGGACTAAAAATTTAGGTTGATCCGGATTCTGAGTTGGGTAGCAATCTGGTGGATCTTTAACATTTGCTTCCTTTATTTCTATTCAAATTCTGTTTGGGTGCAATTTTCTGGGTACATTTATCATTTTCCTTCAATTCTATCCGAATTCAACGGACTGTACACGTGGCATACGCAGATTGCACAGAAATAAACGGACTTGCCACGCCTCATATCCTCATTGGCTGGCAGGGAACCTCGTACTGCCCCTCGTTCGACGCATCAGAAGACGCGTGAACTCTCCTCTCCATTCCCACATACTGGACCGTCCAGTAATGCTCGTTGTATTCGTTGCTGATCGAACGGAGACGTCCAGTCGCGTGTGCACGGACGAGAGTCAGCATGTAGTCACGTGTCACGTGTACTGAGCTGGAGAAACCGCGTGTAGTCACGTGTCACGCTGTGATTGGCTGAAAGTTGATTCTCGTACTGACCTCGTCAGCGATGCTCCCCAATAAAAACTTGCCACGTATCCTTCCTGTTGCTGATTCTCAACGGACTCTGCCACGCGTCACTTCGTGATTCGCCGATTTCAACGGATTCTGCCACGCGTCGCGCTCTGATTGGGTGAAAATTTATTGACCAGGTCAAAGGTTGACTTTGACCAAGGTTGACCAAATCTTGTATTGCATTTTCTGGGAGTTCTAGAAGGTCTTTTTTCGCAAGGTTTGTACCGTTGGATTCGTATCGTCGCGCTCTTCGATTTGATACCCAGTTTGACCCCTTTTGGAAAAGTTGACTTTTGGTCAACTCGGTGATTTCCCGGGTTTGACTTTTCGTCTTTTTGTGGATTTTGTAGGTCTCGGCTTGGATAGTCGACGGATAAGGGTTATAAGAATTTTGGAGAATCGTGTGTAGGGTTTTCGCGAAGATTTGTCGAGAATTCGGCCATCTTTGGCCCATGATTTGCGAATCGGCATTTTATTTGGAGTTGACTTTTCACCAAGTCATCCAAATATACTTTTCTTGGTCTTTTTACCTGAAAAATCACACAAAAGTGTATTAAGAATTTCAACAATAGTTTTTACTAATTTTAAACATTTTTCATACATTTTATGTGATTTAAGGGTGAAATTTATGTGATAAAAACCCTAAAAATGTGCATAAAAATACACATTACAGTGACCTCCTCATATAATTCCTTCAGAACATAAATGGGTTTGAAATGTTGAGAGATTGTTAGCCATACACGGCGATTAAAATATTGTTTTACCTCTGTGTTGTTATATATCTTTTTCGCAAGAGTTGTCTTGCCAAGACTGCCTGGACCCACAATGGAAACTACCCGCCGTGTTTGGGTATTTGCACAATCGATTAGTGCATTTATAATTTTTTTCCGTTCAACCTCAAAGCCGACAATTTCTTCATTGTCAATATCGGGGACAATCGGTTTCCAAAGCTGAGGCCTTTCTTCGACTATGCCTTCGCCCAAATTTTGGATCCCGAGAAGGTCTCTACTCTCAGAGATCATTTTAGTCTGTGCCTGAATCGTTGAAATCTTATTTCCTAGCTTGTGAACTGATCTCCACCTCGCAGGTGTGAGAATGCACCTGTTAAAAAGAATGGATGCAGAAATCAAATAAAATTGGCTATGATAATTTAAAATAAGATATAAAAGAGAGTAAGTTTTGTTTAGTTAACCGTAGTTAATTATGATGTTCGAAGAGAAGAAACTCTCTTTGTGTAAATATTATTTGGTTGCACTATAGGTAATAATTAGTTGAAATTTTTGACATTCAAATAAAATTCCCATAAAGGAACAAAAAACACTACCTTTTCCAAAGAGGAACATGCTTTCCCCTTATATTGTGGATCTCAACGATGTACTTGTCGATGGCATTCTCAATTTCAAATGCCACATCTCTCACGTCTCTCACCCATTGTTGTGTTCTATTATCACCTTTGATCTTCTTCTCCTCTGCATCTTTTAAAAAACTCCTCATCTGACTGAGCTGAATCTTCACCAACTCCACCTGATCACCTACTCCTTGTAAAAATAAGCATTCTTTAATCAAGAGATCTCCCAACTTGACCAACACATCAGAAATAATTTGCTCAGCCAACTGTGTGTGTGTTTTTGTTGCAATAGAAGTTTAGAATGGTCTGGATTGTGAGTTCAAGTATGTCCTATATATAGGGGTTAGTGTAAGCCTTAAAGTTTACACTTTTTAATCCCTCAAGTACGTGTTTTGGAGCTTTAATAAGTACTATATAAAATTTGTAAGATGAAGCCGATTGATTATATGTGAGGGTACTTTCAATTTTTTTTATGAAGGTTGTACATGAGATTTAATTTGCATGACTACGTGAAATAATTTAGAAAGACTAATCTAGATATATTTATTTTCACCTTTGACAATAATGCAGTGACTTTTTGCAATTTCCGATAATATAGTTTTTTTTTTTTTTTTTTTTTTGCAAAATATAGGTTTTTTTTTCTGCAAATGCCCTAATGAAGTTAGGATGTTTTGTATAATCTAGCATAGCAGCAGCATGTGCTTATCTTTTTTCTTCAGGAAATTTTTTTTTTGATGCTTAGCCAGAATGTTCATGAATATATTTTAGAAAAAAAAATATGCTATACGTCTTCATCAAACAATGCGCTACGCTTTTATAATTTTTTTGGTTGCTTTATTCTCTCAATTGACCCCACTCCTTTATTTTTCCCATCTTTTGGTATTCATTTTATTCTACATCACTCTAATTATTTCATTAATAAGTTATAAGATGTAGTAAAATTTGAGTTAGGGTTATTATTCTTATTATATAATTTATTTAACACTGAGAAAGGCAATTTATTCTTCAAGTTGTACTATTTTAAAGTTTTATATTTTATTTTTATTAAATCAAATCTAAGTATATCGTTTTCTATTTATTTCAGATAAAGAGTTAATTTCTTTCAGAATATGCATATGCAATGATAGTGAATGTAACAACACAAATGAAAAAGTCAATCATTGTGCATTACGTTTTGGAAAAGAAGCATTTTTCAAGGTTACTGTTTTTTTCTATTATTGTTCCACTTTTTCTTTCTTTTTTTGTAATATTGGTTGGCTTTAATTTTAATATTCATGTTATTATATTTTTTGAGTCATTTGTATGAAATGAAGGCACAAAAAAAATTCAACTTACAAATATTGTTTCAAACAGTACAAGTTCAACTTTTGTAGAAACAAATGCAGCAAAAAAACTTACAAATTTTGTTTCAAATTATAGTGAAGAGCAGTTTGCATTTTGGAGATGATTTTTCTGAAATCTAGTGCAGTTGTTGCTTGGTACCAATTTAATTTTATTTGAGAAGGCAATTATCTTCTGTTATTTGACTAGAGGCGCGGTTGAATTATAGGTTTTTTACTTAATCATAAAAGTTTATACAGATAATTAGTATAAGATTTATTAAACAAAAGATTGCCTCTGCACAATAATAATTAGTAGTATATAATATCAGATGATCATATATGATAATTGCCTTCTCAAATAAAATTATTATATACTAATAGCATAAAGATATTACAAAACCGTACATAATATAATGAAATATATATGGTTGTAATAAATAAATGTATAGCCCAAATATACATATGTAAATAAGAAAATAATAATAGATATATTTATTTATATGTTTTACTTTTTTTGGTGATATTTGTGGGGTTGCAGTTGAGGGGATGGAGGGTGAAAACGTAAATTTGACTGAACTAACTTGTTACTGAAGCAATATAGCACTCTTCTAAAACTGAAAAATCCATAACACTTACTCTAAACCATTGCAAGTAAATTCATCCTTCTAAAAACAAATCCATCAAGACTTACTCTATATTAAAGTATTTTCTTTTTTATATTAGCAAACTCGATGAGAAAATTGTTTGAAAAGAAAACAACATAAATTATTAATTTTATTAAACAAAATTCCAAATACAAACCACCGTCAATGTCAGGAAACAAGTTTCTCACAAAGGCAAAACAATATTACATCGGAAATGGCCAACAAACAAAAATATAAAAAGAAGCACAACATGACTTGTTGAAATAAAATGCAGGAAAAGAAAGAAAGAGATGAAGAATATTAAATATACTAATGTTTGATGGTTGGAATATGCTAGATTTTCTGCCATTCCTCTCTTGTACACCCTATTTAAGTAACAATATTTTCTACTAAACACGTAAGGTGAGACTAATCTCTTTCCTGCTCAATAACGTTATGAGATGTAACAATGTAATCCTTGAACTATACATCTTTTAACCCTTCAAGTGCGTGTTTTTGTGCTTTAATAAGTGTTGTATAAAAGTTGTAAGGAGAAGCTGCATGATTATATGTGAGGGTGCTCCCAAATTTTTTGTAGGGTTGTTCATGAGATTTATTTTGCATGACTCAGTAAAAGAATTTAGATATATTCTTTTTCTCTTATAGCAACAATGCAGGACTTTTTGCAATTTTCAATAGTATAATTTTTTTGCAATTTTGGCATAATGCAGGAGCTTATTTTACAAATTTACCAAGGAAATAATGATGTATTGTATAATTCATCTCAGCAGCATATATTTATCTTGTTTCTTCAAAAAAAAAAAACATTCGATGCTTAGCGGAGTGTACAAGAATATATCAAAAAATTTATGCTAAGCGTCTTGATCATGACTAAACAATGCCCCATGCTTTTGAAATTTTTTTGTTGCTTTATTCTCCCAATTAACCCTACTATAGCTTTCCTCATATTTGTGTATTCGTATTATTCTGCATCATTCTAATTATTTCATTAACAAGATATAAAGTATACTAAAATTTGAATGAGCGTTGTTGTTGTTGTTATTGTTGTTGTTGTTATTATTATTATTATTATTATTATTATTATTATTATTATTATTATTATTTATTTAACACAATTTTTTACTTGTAGGTAAAAAGCCATTTCTTTCTACAAGTTGTACTATTTCAAAACTTTGTATTTTATTTTCACTAAATTACATATAAGTATTTTTTTTTTACATCCTAAACCCTAGTATATATATTTTTTTTCTATTTAGTTCAATTATATTGTTTCTGTCATTTTTAAGATATAATTTATTCCAAAATATGCACAAACAATATTAGTGAATGTGACAACAAAAGAAAAAGCCGATCGTTGTACATCATGTTTTCTTTTTGAGATTTGCATTTCAGCTTTTGTAGAAACAAATGCACCAAAAAGAAACTTACAAATCTTATTTCAAATTATAATGGGAGGATTTTGCATTTTTCAAATGATTTTTCTGGAGTCTAGTGCAGTAGTTGCTTGGTACCGGTTTAATTTTATTTGCACATGCAATTATCTTCTGTTTGCTACCTGAAAAAGTTTGAATTGTAGGCTTTTTAGTTGATCAAAACAGTTGATAATTAGTATGAGATATATTGAACAAAAGATCCCTTTGCATGATTATAATAATAATCCGATTACAAAAGGTATGATGAAATTACCAAAATATATTTTTGTAAACACAAAAGGTATAGTGAAATTACAAAAAGATATATTTATAAATACAAAAAATATATTCAAGTGCAAATATATATGTATACAACTAAAACTGTATGGTGGGCGCTTCTGAGCACTACAAAAGCTGGACACTCCGAATAATTTCTCTAATAATAATTAGTAGTATATAATATCAAATAATCAAAATAATAGCATAAAAATATATCAAACTGTACATAATATAATAACTCTAATATATATGTAAATAAGAAAATAATATATAACTATAAAAACCTGTTTATGACATAATATATAAAATTAATACAGTGTCATATGTGAATAATAAAAATTGGGCAATATTTTAGGCTACTGGCCGTATTCTATTTACCTGTATTCTCAATTTATGTCCAATAGAATTGAAGGCCCAATATGTTACTCATCTTTCCTTTAATATTTTAAACGAACCCAGCCTAACTTACAATTTAATTTTTCTTCAATTTCTAATAAATAAAATGGCCCATATCAATTTACTATTTAATCCACAATGTACTAGAAAACTCTTTGTGCAAGAATATTTAATTTCGCATTTTCCTCTCTAAGCTCTGCTCTTTCAACGAGAAGATTAAACGAAGTGAGCCACCTACCCGTACTCATGGCTGGTTCTTTTTGTCACTCCAATCCATAAATTTCTTCAATTTTTGCTATTTTCATTGTTCCACTCGTAATTTACATTTCTGAATTTAGTCCTTTTTCGCTATGGATATGATAAATGTAGTCTTAAAGATAATTAATATTTGGTCTGAATGGATGAGGGGATTTTGTTAATTTCATTATTACTGTTTGTTGTTATTCATATGCTAGACTGAGAGATGAGGAAAGAATTAGGTATGAAAATTTCATGAAATTTTTGGTGTGGATGTGTAAGCAAACATTAGAGTTAAATTAAAAACTTTCCGTCCACTTTTACAGAAATTGAATAATAACCCATTTATTGTATGATTTGGAATAAGAACTTGAAGTTTAATTGGGCTAATTTGGAAAAAAAAAAAGCAAAGATACCTGAAAATTTTCATATTAAGCCGAAGTAATGAAAACAAAAGTCATCCCTGTCTTAATAGCTTGGCACAGACTGCGTTGTACAAAAAATCAGCAAAATTAATTAATTAGATCTTCAATTAACAAAAAAAATATAATAAAATAAAATAAATAAAAACTAATAAGATCATATAAAAAACTAATTAAATTTCCAAAATTCATGCAGCTGTGTCAGGTAAGATTCTACAAAATGCATTTCCATCCAAACAAACTACGCAAAACACGAGATTATCACACAGCATCAAATTCCGTGATGTGAACTCATTATACGCAACCTGTCCCTTTCAAAAATTAGGGTTGCCGTGCAAAAATAAGACATAATTAGGCAAATTAAAATCAGAAATATTCGTTGCGGTGGTGTGTTTTGTGGCTTTCATTCTTAATGAGCGATTTAGTATTAACCATTTATATGATACTTGTTAATTTTTTATTAATTAATTTTATATCTAATAATTTATAATTCATAAATGTATTTTATTTTGGTATTTGTAGCCTCTCAAGTTGGAATGGAAGTTTTGAATGGTGTGGATTGTGAGTTCAAGTATGTCCTATATATATAGGGGTTAGGGTAAGCCCTAAAGTTTACACCTTTTAACCCCTCAAGTACATTGTTTAGTTGCTTTAATAAGTACTATATATAAGTTGTAAGGAGAAGCCAACTGATTATATGTGTGGGTACTTCCAATTTTTTTTTTAAGGTTGTACATAAGATTTAATTTGCATGACTACGTGAAATATTTTAGAAAGACTAATGTAGATATATTTATTTTCACCTTTGACAATAATGCAGTGACTTTTTGCAATTTCCAATAATTTATTTATTTTTTTACAAAATATAGGGGCTTTTTTGCAAATGCCCTAATGAAATTATGGTGTGTTGTATAATTTAGCACAGTAGCATCATGTGTCTATTTTGTTTCTTAAAAAAATTCGATGATTAGCCAGAATGCACACATGAATATATTTAAAAAACAAATATGCTATACGTCTTGACGAAACAATGCGCTATGCTTTTGGAAATTTTTTTTTGCTGCTTTATTCTCTCTATGGAGCAAACTCTTTTATTTTCCCCAATCTTTTGGTATTCATTTTATTCTGCATCATTCTAATTATTTTAGTAATAAGTTATATTTTTTTTGAATTAGAAGTAATAAGTTATAAGATGTAGTAAAATTTGAATGAGGGTTATTGTTCTTATTATATAACTTATTTGACATGTTATTTTAGTTGTAGGTGAGAAAGGCAATTTATTCTACTTGTTGTACTATTTTATTTCCATTAAATCAAATCTAAGTATATTGTTTTCTATTTATTTCAATTTAAAGTGTTAATTTCTTTCAGATTATGCACATGCAATGATAGTGAATGTGACAAGTCGATCATTGTACATCACGTTTTGGAAAAGAAGCATTTTTCAAGGTTCCTTCCAAATCAATTTTCAACTACTTTTTTCTATTAATGTTCCTCGTTTTCTTTTCCTTTTTGTAATATTGGTTGCCTTTAATTTTCATATTCATATTATTATATTTTTTTAAGTCATTTGTATTGTATGAAACAAATGCATAAAAAAGAAAAATAAATTTACAAATATTGTTTCAAACAGTACAAGTTCAACTTTTTTAGAAACAAATGCACCAAAAAAAAAAGTTACAAATCTTGTTTCAAATTGTATTGAAAAACAATTTGCGTTTTGGAGATGATTCACTACAACAAAAAAATGCATGTTGTGGCGGTTTGTTTTGCTAATTCAACTGGGTTTAACCGTGCTAAATTCGTACTACACACGATTCCAGAACCACTGTGTCCGCTGCTTCTAACGCTATGGTAAAGGATCATAGTCACCGTTTCAATTCCGCTGGTAAATTTATCACGGCCAGTTTACCACAGTTGAAACTGTTTCTATAAGATATTTTTAAGATGATTGTAACTCATGACCGTGCAAAATATAGGCAAAATCTCATTTTGTTGACACGGTAAAAATCATGGTTATGAAAATGCACAATATTTTTAACCTATAACTACATTATAACATTATACATAATACAAATTAGTATCATAACTATTTGCATCCATTAGCTAGAAATATCGGTCAATCATCAATTAACAAAAAATATTCATAAATCATCATTAAACAAAAATATCCACAAATCCATCACAATCATTTCTTACAACCATTGAACCATCCACACCCAAAACTATACTTCAAAATATGCTATTAAAAAAAATTCATTATAGAAACTTCTACCACATCCGTCAAAAAAACGAACAAACCCATCATATGTCAGCTAAATCACTACTGCAGGCTTAGTCACCCCCTCATCCCTTAAGAAAAAAGGAAACAAAATTAATACTAGTCCCCAAATGTATAAAAAAAGGGGCAAGTTCTCAAAAACTCACTATATTTTCTAGTATTTAATAAAAAAAAAACAGTCTTTTGGAGTACTTCAAAACCCATTAATTTTAACTTTTACTCTCAAAAGCCCTCTAGCTTTAATGTTATATGTTTTTAATAAAAAATAGAACATTTTGAATTAATAGAAACATAATGTGTAAAGACATAAATTTATTTGAAAAAGCAATCGAGACCTTGTCCATAAAATGAGTGTGATGAGCAATTTGTAATATATAAATATAATATGTTCGTCAATAAAATCAGAAAATAATAATATGGATAAAAAAAATAAAATACCTCTATTGAGGCAAATAGTAGTGTCCCCATAAAATTCCTTTTCCTTATCATTCAGGTCCTGCACGTTATTACATGCAAGAATTGTATCATTGCATAAACATAGGAAAAAAAATAAATAGAAAAGGAAAAAGGAGAAGAGTGAGAAAAATACGCGAGAGTTGTCGAGAGGAATATCAACAGTGGCGAGAAAAATACCCTTGGTTCTGCTCATTTTTAATTATTATTCAATTAATATCATCTTTAATAAATTAATAATACATCAAAATTATAGTATAAGCATTTGGATTGTGAATGGGTAACTAGTTACTGGCATGTAGAATGGACCACCTGCTTCATAACTTGATTGCCCACTCGATTTTGAAAGGTTCTGTCACATAAGAAGAATAAATGGACTTAAGTTAATTATACCATAATTTTAATTCAAACAAAATTGAGATAGATTAATAATAATTAGGGGATCACTTCAATCGAATTACAGAAGTGAATCTACTCAAAGTTGGATACAAGTAGGAATCACTTCAATTGAATTATAGTAATGAATTGATTCGAAATTGAAGAATTCGAGTACTAGCCTTTCGAATTGACCAAGGAAATAAGACAAATTGAATTGATAACCAAACAACGAAAAATTAAGTCTCAATTGAAATCTAAATCAACAAAAGTACAGATCAAGGTTTTATTAATAAGAACTTTATAGGCAGATCCACATTTTATTATGTAAAACAAAAAGTAGATTCAAAAGAAATAAAAGGACAGCTGGAAGAAGTATTACAGATCGACATCTTCTTAAGTAAAAACAATATTTACTGACTGTAGAAGTAAAAAAAATCCATTATTTCTCACATTAATCAAATACAAGCAAATCTAAAGCGAAAAAAGAAAAATCAGATAAAATCACACAACATGTCAAGATTATTTAAGTAAATTCGACTAAATCTAAACCAATAAAATCAGAAAAAATAACTTAAACACCAGAATCATAGTCAATATCAACCAAACTCAACCAAATCCAAATCCAAATCCAACAAACCATACAAACTCACCTGAAAGCCAGAATCAGCCGCATTACAATTTAGGGACCCCGATGAGTCCAGATCCGCACTGAGCTCCCTCTTCAACAACGGTCTGGGCGGCCTCATGACATGCGCCTCCTGCTGGCCTCATTGCTCCTCGTGGCGGTGCTTGCTCAGGCGATCGTCAGAGAGAGTGAGAGGCGAAGTGAAGTGGCGGTACTTGCTCAGACGATCGTCAGACGGAGAAGGTGAGAGAAAGAGAGAGGGGTTAAGGTTTCGTTCGAAGAGAGAGAGGGGCGGAAAGAGAATATCGGTTTGGGAGGGGTATTTATACGTGAATTCTAATTTGGGTCCTGGTTTTTAGATAAACCATGATATGAAGTATCAATAATTGGATGGTTTTTGACAAGGTTTTTGAATTAACCATGTCAATGTAAATTGTTATTTATGCGGTTTTCATTTAACCCGCTCAAATGAATACCCGGTTATGAAACCATGTATATAAGCAACAAAAATTCCTCTCATATTTATGGTTTTATTTCCGTGATTATAAGACCGTGTAAAAACATATTTTTTGTTGTAGTGATTTTTCTGAAGTCCAGTGCAGTTGTTACTTTGCACCAGTTTAATTTTATTTACAAAGGCAATTATCTATAATTTATTTTCTGTTATTTGACTGGAGAAGTTTGAATTATATACTTAATCATAATAGTTAGTATAAATATAATTAGTATAAGATATATTAAACAGAAGATTATATATGCATAATTATAATTAATAGTATAGTATTATATTTTACATATTATATCATATATCATAATAATAGTATAAAGATATGACAAACCCTATGTAATTATAATAAAATTGTATATGGTTGTAATAAATAAATGTATAGATCTAATATATGTAAAAATAATGGGTAATTACTTATAATTCCTAATTTATATACTTACGTGATTTGGACAGTTGATTTGGCTTACTTATATACATAAATTCTCAGTGAAATTATGTTTCTTAACCATTACATTAGGAGTAAATCCTCATTATTCAGCTTAAAGTTTTACCGAGTGAGTTTACACAATTTTTCATTCTATTGCATATCAGTCCTACTAAAAATTCTTTCTTTTCTAACCAATTATGCTCTGTATATTTTTTACGAAGTATTTTATTTATTTTTTTAACAGTGCAGATCAATTAGTGCAAATGAAAATTTCGCTTCTCATTCTGTCAGGCCGATGCATTGCTGTTGCTTTAGTTGACAAGACTAAACTTAAGTAATCACATTATTTTATATCTTTTCATTTATATTTGTTTGAGGCTGCTGGTATATGGTTTGTGTTTTGATAATTTCATTTGCTGAAGTAAAAACCCAAATTGAATATTCAAAAATGATATTTGTTAATAATTCAATTTTTAATAAATTGTTGGTATATAAGCACCCATTAATTGATGATCTGAAATAGTTATACGATCTTTTTTGGCAGAATATGTAAATGAGGCACGGTACAAAATAGTGGTACGAAAAGTAGGTGTCAAGAGAAGAATTGGAGTGAAAAATAAAATCGATGCTTCTAGAAAGAACTCACTTGCTTTTGGTAATGACATTGGTACAGTATTTAATGATAATGCGAGTGATAATACAAAGATGAAGGTTTGTCTTTTAAATACTAAAGCTCTTCTGTTTGGATATCTTATTCATATATATAAATAGAATGAATTATAGAATAATTAATATATTTTATTTTCATGATAATTTAATGCAGGTGTTGAAGAAAAGGCTCAAATTGGTGAAGAAAGCCAAAATGTGGATATCGTGTGACTGAAGAACAAGACTTTACATCTCACAATTAAGTTTGCTACGGATGTTTGTGATAGATTTGTGAATAATTTTGGTTTTTTTTTTTGAAGGAGTGGCAAGTGAACGAATTGCTCACTTGTTCCACTCAGATTTTAATTAAACTGGGAGGAATTGATTACATGAGTATAATCATTACAGTAATGGAATATTCTATTCTAATGATCGCCAACATCAAAGAAAGAAAAATTTGAAAGTGAATTTTTCTAGATGTTCTTCATCCAGAGTTCAGTGGACTTATTCGGCCAACACGTGACAATATTGCTAAATATCAAAATTTTAATTGCTACTTCAAATTTCTACCGTACGGATATAATATATATGGTTTAAATATGTTATAGTCCAATTTTCAAAAGAATCGAATATTTATCATTACCATCATGCAGTATCAAAAATTATCAAAATATGTATGCATAGTTATTACAAATTCTGATTCTTATTTTGATGAAATATGATGGTAATGAAATAATTATCTGATTCTTTTGAAATTTGATCCACAACGTATTCAAAACATATATATTCTATCCATATGGTTAAAATTTTTATTTTCACTTTTTGTAGCCAATGTTGTCACATGTTGACCGAATAAACTCGTTGTCAGTTCTTCCTATATATATATATATATATATATATATATATATATATATATATATATATATATATATATGAGGGTTCTTTTGACAACGAGCTTATTCTTATTCTACATATTTTGATAATTTTTGATAATGCATGATGATAATTATAAATATTTTCGATTCTTTTGAAAATTGGATTATAACATATTTAAACCATATATATTATATCCGTGCGGTTGAAATTTGAAGTAGTAATTAAAATTTTGATATTTAGCAATATTGTCACGTGTTGGCCGAATAAGCCCGTTATTAAAAGAACCCCTATATATATATATATATATATATAGAGAGAGAGAGAGAGAGAGAGAGAGAGAGAGAGAGAGAACCACTAAATAGCTTATACAAGCAATGACCAAAAATTGCTTATGACCAAAATTCATCAAAAATTCAAATTTCAACCGTACGGATGGAATATATATGTTTTGAATATGTTGTAGATTAATTTTCATAAGAATCGGAATATTATATCATTGCCATCATGTATCATCAAATTTCATCACTATATATATATATATAGATATATATATAGATATATATATATGGGGCCGGTTATATTGACCCCACTTTATTTTACCCCACTTTTACCCCGGTGAAAAAATTGGTTATTAAAAGCGAAAATTCAAATTTCAACCGTACGGATGGAATATTTATATTTTGAATATGTTGTGGATCAATTTTCACAGGAATTGGAATATTATATCATTGCCATCATGTATTTATATGTTTTGATGATACATGATGAATTTTGATGATACACGATGGCAATGATATAATATTCCGATTCTTGTGAAAATTGATCCACAACATATTCAAAACATATATATTCCATCCGTACGGTTGAAATTTAAATTTTCGCTTTTTATAACCACGGGGTAAAAGTGGGGTAAAATAAAGTGGGGTCAATATAACCGGCCCCTATATATATATATATATATATATATATATATATATATATATATATATATATATATATATTTCAATTATATATATAGTGATGAATTTTGATGATACATGATGGAATTTATATAATATTCCGATTATTGTGAAAATTAATCTACACTATATCAAAAACATATATATTCAATCCGTACGGTTGAAATTTGAATTTTTGATGAATTTTGGTCACAACCAAAAATCACAAGCAATTTTTGGTCATCGCTTGCACAAGTTATTTAGTGGTTCTCTCTCTCTCTCTCTCTCTCTCTCTCTCTATATATATATATATATATATATATATGAGCTTGTCTATGGTACTCTACTTCTTTTTTTGACTTAATGATAGATTTAATCAAGACCGTTAAAATTAGAAGGGTATTTTCAGTATAGGTGGTATTAATTACATAGATTCAATCTTAAATTTATTTTCATTTTATTCTGCTCTCCATTTCAATCAATAAAAGAAGACCTCCATTATATTTTTTCTCTTCAATCCAAGTAAAAAACAACAACATGCATTACTGATTTAGTGAAAAAATTCGAAATATATGTATTTGGCCCCCCAAATATCTTATGTAGTATTAATCTATAGGGAGAAAATTTTTGGCCCCCCAGAAATTTCAGTCAAGCTCCGCCAGTGTATGATACATATTTGATATAATATAATATAATATAATATAATATAATATAATATAATATAATATAATATAATATAATATAATATAATATAATATAATATAATATAATATATTATAATACAATATAGTGTAATATATTATAGTATGATATAATATAGTATAATGTAATATAGTATAGTGTGATATAATCTAATGTACGATAGCAACATGTATATAGTATGGTGCAATATAGAATAATGTACTATAATATAATATAGTTTATTGTAAAATAATTTAATATAGTATAAATATAAAATAATATAATATAGTATAATATAGTACTATGTAATATAATATTGTATTATGTAATATAATATAGTATGATATAATATAGTATAATGAAATATAGTATAGTATGATATAATATAGTATAATGTAATATAATATAGTACAATATAGTATAATGTAATACAGTAAAATATGATAGTATAATATAGTACTATGTAATATAATATAGTATGATATAATACAGTATAATGAAATATAGTATAATATAGTATAATGTAATATAATATAGTATAATATTATATAGTAAAATATGGTATAATATAATAAAATATAATATGATATAATATAGTATGATGTAGTATAGTATAATGCAATATAGTATAATATAATATAGTATAGTTTAGTATAATATAACATAGTATAATGTATTATAGTGTAGTATAATTTAACATAGTATAATGTAGTATAGTATAATATAATATAATATAATATAATATAATATAATATAATATAATATAATACAATATTATATTAATTATTGTCATGCTTAAAAAAAAAGAAACAAATCTATGCCAAATATTTTATTTCTTACTATAGATAAATACAATCTTCTAGAATAACAATCAATTATGTATACAGTAAAAGAAGAAACAAATCAATTCCAAATATTTTCTTTCTTTATTTCTCCGTTTATGAGAAAAAAAAAAGTTTCTTTTATGGTTTAAAGTACTAGAGATGAAGAGTCACGAGTGAATTAAAAAAAAAAAAAAAGAAAGGAAAATAATTAGACAATAAATTACGATTTTACCCTTTTATCATTTATTTTATATAAAAAAAACGTTTACAGTACTCCACTTTCAAGCTAATCTGGGCCGTTCATCAGAACTAATATTTTCAATGTGGAGTAATATATATATATATATATATATATATATATATATATATATATAATTCTTTATATAGTTGTAGGTCTAAAATGTATTTAATTTTATAATTCATTTTAATAATTCTAACAAAATGAGATTTTGCTTACATTTGTACGGTTATAACCATCCTAACATACTCCCGGTTCTTGCTGTAGTAACAAGTAGAAAACTCCACTGAGATCACTTATAAAAACGGTTTAAACCGTGTTAAGTGTGCTGATTTTATCTTTATCAGCGGAAATGAATCCGTGACTATGATCAGTTACCACAGTGTGGTGGGAAGCAGCCAACCTGCAACGGTTCTGAAACCGTGTGTAATAGCGATTACCACGGTTTGAGCCGATGCTATGAGAAAAAATAACCGTGGTAAAATATACTTTCTGTTGTAGTGTACAAGTGTATTCATCCGTCTGAAACTGAAAATCCATCAGACTTACTCTATATTAAAGTATTTTCTTTTTGATATTATCAAACTCACGGAGAAAATGATTTAGAAAAGGAACAACATAAATTAGAAAATTTCAAATAGAAATAATCAATGTCTGTAAATAAGTTTCATAGAGGCAATCAATATTACATCCCAAATGCCAAAAATATACAACCTAAATAATTGATTTAATAAAATAAAATGAAGGGAAAGAAAGATAGAAAGAAAGAAAGAAAGAAAGAGATGAAGAATCACAACAAATAATCTTTTCTGGTGCGCCTATGAATTTGTAGTTGTTCTCGGCACCAATTTGTGGTTAATAATGATGGTTGGAACATGCTGGATTTTCTGCCATTCCTCTCCTGTGCGGTCTTCAAGCTTGCTTTTTAACAGATCCATTCTATTTAGCCTCAACTCTTGAAGGGTTTTTACATGGTTCAAGTCAGGAAGAACTGACAACACTTTGCAATAATGTATTTCAAGGGTTTTAAGCTGAGGCATTGCTCCTTTCTCCACCTTCCACTGCTTTAGGCCATGCACATTCCAAATGGTCAGTTCTTGCAATTGAGGAAAACCTCCAGCAGAGCAAACCATCTCCTCTATATTTTTGATACCTGACAGTTTAAGCGACTTGAGGTACGGTAATTTCTCTAGCTTAGGCATTTGATCTTTATCAAACCAAATATACACTAAACGGAGTATAATTAAGTTTGGGGGCATTTCAACAGTATCTAAGAAAAACCTGGTTGAAAACGGAGGTTCACTAAAAGCAGATCCTAATAGAGTCAATTCTTGCAATTGTTGATAACTGGGAGAGGTCTTGACATCAGCAATCTCTGCCGGAATGCAATCACCTTCTATAGAGAGTGATACGAGCTTATTCAATTTGCCTAATAAGGTAAGAACTATTTTCCAATCGGGCATCACTATGCTTCCATTTTCTTCTTTATCAAAATACCTAAGCATCAGACTCCTAAGACTTGGGAGATGGGGCAATTCGTCTCTCCATGATTCTGGAACACTGATTTTTCTAAGGGTTTGTAAGTTCACTAGGTTCGATGACGGCGGCGGTCCAGGCAACCATTCCTTAAGTGTGACATGCCTTAGCGCCTGAATTCCCCACAAAGAACTTGGTATCGTCTCGACTTCTGTACACTCAATATTAATGGTTTGAAGATTTTGCAGACAACCAATGGTTTTTGGTAATTGCTTTAGCTCGGCATATCTCAACCCAAGATATCTGAGATGTATCATGCTCTTCAACTCTTCGGGCAGCTTCGTAAGATTCCTACTGCCCTCGAGTTCTAACACTCTAAGTAACGGATATCTAATCCTTATTCTAACTTTACTATCAAAATTAAGGAAAGAATGAACATTAGGCATGGCTATGTTTTAAAGGTTTCTATTTTTGGAACCGACCTCATGGTTTTTATGGATTACTACTCGTCACGCTCTATTAAAATCGGTTCGCGGGTTCTCTTTGTTGCATATTAATAGATAATCATTCTCCTTGGCTTCATGGATTGCCAGGTCACGTAGTAGATCATGAACTCGAAAAGACTCGATAGAACCATTGAAGTGCGTATCGGCAACTTGAACCAAGCTCCTGTTAATTGCACAGAAAAATAGATTGAGTAACCATGCATGCAAATATTTAATATTTATTAGATTATTTACAATATATAATGCCAGTACATAACAAACTCAATTTGTTATGTTCCTTAATGTATCCGACTTCAACGAGGAACACCAATTGAAATGGACTAATGGAGCTGGCATGAGTAATGTTCAAAGAGATGCTTACAATCGATTACTCATACGATGTATAAAGTACGTGGTGTATATATTTATATTGAGCAGCACATTTTTCGGCAAGTAAGAATTCCAGTGGTTTTAAACAAGAATGCTTTTGAGTATTAACAGAGCTTCTTTTTGTATGAATGGGACCAAAGAAGTATGGCAAGTATGTATTTTCAGGTACAACACACACATTGTTTTATTTAAATAGTATACTTTTATATATATATATGAAAAATAGTAATTTAAAACACATTTTCCGGTTAAATATTATGTTCTTATGGTAATATATTTAATTATATTGCAAACATACTATTTTTTTTTGTTAAATAGTATGTTTTTTCATTTGAAAAGTATCTTCTGAAGATCATATACTACTTCCAGTATATTAATTTACATGTATTTCGAATTAAACAAAGTACTCAAAATGGGCTATTTTCTTTTTGCAAACAAATTGAGCTTATCTTATATTTCAGGTTTATTTCATGAGTTTAAGAGTTACTTTTCTGTCCGGATGTATAGGAATGACTATTTAATGTGGCAATTCATAAGAACTTCTATCTAATCAGAGGAATTTAGGAAGAAATGATATTCTATTTAGATTGGAATGAACTGACATACTTGAAAGGAGAGAAAAAGATTATTTAAGGGAAATGTGATTACGCTGCGTGTACAGTATGCCTAGGGAGACATGAGGTTGAATTATCTGAATTAACACATACAAAACACTACAATTGGCCAAGCCCAAAATTGAAGATACCATGTAAACCCAAGTTGCACAGAATAATATATTCTCTTTAATATTCTAAATTTTTTTATGTTTATTGTTTTACAATTTTTTTTAAACTATATATACGGTTTTTATTTTTCAATTTTATATATTGTTTTTTATTCAATATAATATAATTTTTTCATTTCATAAACTATTTATAATTTGTAGATAGTGTTTTTGTATATGCTAAAATATATATTTATATATTGTTTTTTATCCTATATACAGTTTTTATATAGATTGTTTTCCCATTTTATGTATTGTTTTTTATTTGTATGCTCTTTTCTTAATAATGATTTCTCTATATTGCTTTATGATAGTTATAAAACAATTTATATGTAATAAAATAATTTATAAATAAATGCAATAAAATCAGTACATAGTTAATTAAATAAAATATTGATAATTATGTAGGTGCATAAGATGTGTACTCACAACAGAATCTAATTATAAGTCGGGCAGGACGCCTAAAAATTTGTTCGTGATTTATCAGCACCCAAATTACAATAAAGCACTCAAGGTGAGAACATGTGGAGCATGACATAATAGAGGAAAGTCTCAAAAAGGTGATGATATTTTTGCTTTTTTTTTTTTGTTACTCTAGTTTTCTACATTATGTTGTTTTGTTACCTCGGAACTTTAAAATGCTTTTATAGCTATCTAATTATTTTAGTAAGTTTCAGTTTTGTTACTTTTGAACTTTAAAATGCTTGTAATTCTTTATTTTAATAAGTTTCAGTAGGAATTTTTCCTACTATTACCTAAAATAAAGTAAAGAAAACTACTTCAATGTGTATAGTAGACAAAAATGCGTTTTAATCAAGTTGTAACAATAATTCATACCTCTGGGCTAGCTCCTCCAAGCAACGTGCTGCTTTATCTTCTAATGTTCCTTCGGTATCGTGCCCCATAAATCCTTCAGCAATCCACATCCTGGTTATGGTTTGTGCAAAAATAGTTTTGTCTTCGGGAAAACAGGCCAGGTAACGAAAACAAGATTTAAGATAATATGGCAAGTCATGGTAACTGGTAGCTAGAATATTGATACACTTTTGGCCATCATTGTACCAGTTCAGATTTTTTTCCACTTCGGACCATTCGGCAAGAGCATGATTTTTTTTATATAGTAAGCGACCTAATACAACAATTGCCAATGATAAACCACCACATCTACCAGCTAGCTTTCTTGCCACATCATGTAATTCATATGGGCAATTTTCCAAAGGATTGGGAATATGAAGAGCATTCTTTAGAAGCAGCTCTAAACTTTCCCTTTCCCCTAAAAATGGGAGTTTATAAACACTACTAGAAGTTGCAAGATTTGCAACATCCAAAGAACGGGTGGTGATTATTATTTTGCTTCTATTCCCATTATTGGGTAGCGCATCCTTGAGCCACTCGAATACATCGTCACGCCATACATCATCGAGGACAATCAAGTATGCCCTCTCTCTCAAACAATTGTTAAGTTTACTCAAATATACGCACTCCTCCTCTACTTTATCTTTCATATCACCGGTGACCTTCTCATACAACTTCTTCAAAACATAAATGAGTTCGAATTCTTGAGAGATGGTTAGCCATACACGGAGATTAAAATATTGTTTTACCTCTGTGTTGTTATATATCTTTTTCGCAAGAGTTGTCTTGCCAAGACCGCCTGGACCTACAATGGAAATTACCTGTCGTGTTTGGATATTTGCATCAACCAGGGTATTTATAATTTTATTCCGTTCAACCTCAAACCCGACAACTTCTTCATTGTCAATATCGGGGACAATAGGTTTCCAAAGAAGAGGTCTTTCTTCAACTATGCCTTCGCCCAAATTTTGGATCCCGAGATGGTTTCTACTCTCAGAGATTGTCCTAATCTTCTCATGAATTGTTGAAATCTTATTTCCTAGCTTGTGAACGTATATCCACCTAGTAGGTTTGAGAATGCACCTGTCAAAAAGAATAGAAGCATAAATGGATTAAAATTGGCTATGAAAATTTAAATTAGAATATAAAAGAGAATAAGTCTTGTTTCGTTAACCGTAGTTAATTATGACATTCGAAGAGAAGAAACTCTCTTTTTGTAAATATTATTTAGTTGCACTATAGGTAACAATTAGTCGAAATTTTTGACATTCAAATAAAATTTCCAAAAAAGGAAAAAAAAGGGTACCTTTTCCAAAGAGGAACATGCTTTCCCATCATATTGTGGATCTCAACAACGTACTTGTCGATGGCGTTCTCAATTTCAAACGACACATCTCTCACGTCTCTCACCCATTGTTGTGTGCTATTATCCCCTTTGATCTTCTTCTCCTCTGCATCTTTCAAAAAACTCCGCATCTGACCAAGCTGAATCTTCACCAACTCCACCTGATCACCAACTTCTCGCAAATATAAGCATTCTTTAATCAAGAGATCACCCAGCTTGACCAACACATCAGAAATAATTTGCTCAGCCATCTGTGTGTGTGTGTGTGTGTGATGGAAAGGAAGTTTAGAATGATGTGGATTGTGAGTTTAAATAAGCCCTATATATAGGCGTTAGTGCAAGTCTTAAAGTTTACACCTTTTAACCCTCATGGTGCGTTTGAATTGCGGTAATGTTACATTACTATGAGAATATTATTTCTTGACAAGTGATTGATGAGAATGAGATTACCATGCCATGGGAATATTATTGTTTGGATTGCATATTTGGATTTCTAGGAATATAAACTTTTTTTAATTTATTAATTAATGAAATGACCATTATACCCTTGTTAATTAAATATATAAAATCAATCATATATAATTACCTATATTATTTACTATATTAATGAGAGAATTTATTTTTAATGATAATAATTGAAATTATTTTTTAAAAAATCAATATTTTAATGAGAAAATTATAATTTAATAATAATAATTAAAATTATTTCATTTTATTATTTATATATTAGATTTTTAATTAAATATAATAATTACTTTTTAAATATAACTAAATTTATCTAAATATATTTAATAAATAAAAAATAAAAATATTTCAAATAATTACTTTTTGATATGTATTAATATAAACTATATATAGGACTTTTCAGTTTAATATTATTTAATTTTTAATTGAATATTATTAAATATCAAAATTATGTTATAATTATAAATTTTATATTATTTTTTAATTAATATAATTTTCGCTCTCATAAATAATATAACTATATATCATTATAAATTTATTCATTACAATTTGTTTCTTAATTAAATATATATTATTTATATTTTTCATTTAATTAAATATAATTAAAAATTTAATAAAATAATAATATTTATTATTGTTATTATCATTTAATATAATTAGTTAAGAAGGTTAATTATGTAATAACCAATGGGAAAGTAACTTTCCCATGTATTTTGGTGGGAATGTGTCAAATTATGAGAAAAAAAACTTTCCCGCCATGTAGGATTCCAACGTTGAACCAAATATCGGAATGGAAAGTTTTTGAGTCCACATTCCCATGGAAATCACATGCCCACCCATATTCCCACAATCCAAACACACCCTCAAGTACGTGTTTTGGTGCTTTAATAAGTATTATATAAAAGTTGTAAGGAGAAGCCGATCGATTATATGTGAGGGTACTTCCAATTTTTTTATGAAGGTTGTGCATGAGATTAGTTAGCATGACTATGTGGAATATTTTAGAAAGACTATTGTAGATATATTTACCTTTGATAATAATGCAGTGACTTTCTGCAATCTTCAATAATATAGTTTTTTTTTTGGCAAAATACAGGGGCTTTTTTGCAAATAATCTAATGAAATTATGATGTACTGTATAATACAGCACAACAGCGGCATGTGTTTATCTGGTTTCTTAAAAAACAAAAATTCGATGCTTAGTCAGTGCACATGAATATATTTTTCTCTTTTGGCAATAATGCAGGGACTTTTTTTGCAATTTCCAATAATATAGTATTTTTGCAAATTTACCATAATGCAGGGGCTTATTTTGCAAATATCCTAAGGGAATAATAATGTCGTATTATGCAATCTATCTCAATAGTATATGCTTATCTTATTTCTTCAAAAAAGAATCATTTTATGCTTAGCGGAGTGTACATGAATATATCAAAAAAAATTATTCTAAGCTTCTTGACTCTTGACTAAACAATGCACCACTACTTTAGATTTTCTCATCTCTGGGTATTCATATTAATTATTCTGCATCATTGTAATTATTTCATTAATAAGATGATATAAGGTTTAGTAAAATTTGAATGAGTATTATTATTCTTATTATATAATTTATTTAACACCGTTTTTTACTTATAGGTGAAAAGCCAATTTATTCTACAAATACTATTTCAAAACTTTGTATTTATTTTCACTAAATCAAATCTAAGTATATTTTTTTAACACCCTAAACCTTAGTATATATTTTTCTATTTATTTCAATTATATTGTTTATGTCATTTTTAAGAATTAATTTATTCGAGAGCATGCAAAAACAATGCTAGTGAATATGACAACACAAAAGATAAAGATGCTCAATGCACATCACGTTTTCTTTTTGATATTTGCATTGATTATTAAAAACCCTTTTGGAAAAGAAGCATTTTTCAAGATGCCTTCCAAATCAATTTTCAGACTGCATTTTTCCATTATTATTCCTCTTTTTCTTTTCTGTTTTTTAATATTGGTTGGCTTTAATTTTCATATTCGTGTTATCATATCTTTTGAATATGTAGAAACAAATGCACAAAAAAGAAAAATAAACTTACATATCTTGTTTCAAATAGTACAAGTTCAACTTTTGTAGAAATAAATACACCAAAAAGAAAAATATGCTTCAAATTATACTAAGGAATTTTTGCATTTTGGAGATGATTTTTCTGAAGTCTAATGCAGTAGTTGCTTGGCACCAGTTCTTTTTATTTGCAAAGGCAATTATCTTCTGTTATTTAACTGGAGAAGGTCGAATTATAGGCTTTGTACTTAATCATAATAGTTAGTATAAATATAATTAGTATAAGATAAACAGAAGATTATATTTGGATAATAATAATTAATAGTATAGTATATAATATCATATATCATAATAACAGTATAAAGATATGACAAACCATACATAATTATAATAAATAAAATAGTATATTGTTGTATTAAATAAATGTATAGATCTAATATATGTAAAAATAATAAATAACTATAAAAAACTGTTTATGACTATAAATAAAGTACTATGTAAAAATAATAAAGCATAAATAAAAAATTGGGCGAATATTCTTGGTTGCTGGACATATCAACATATATTCTCAACTTACTTCCCAACAGATTATTCTGATTAAACAAGATGTGACACTCGCTCCACTTCGGAGTAGTAGGTTATATATTTTTTTCAAATTTTTCAATACTAAATTTTAATTCTTTCTTTAAAAATGCATTTTCATTCATGTCTTCATCATTCTACTTAGAACGCTCGAAGAATTACAAATGAACAAAAGTTGTCGTCCAACAATTGAGATCTCAACTTCTATCCTGAGAACCCCATTTAAATCAACGACAAACCCAATTATAGTGAATATTTTTTTGAGACCTTCTGCCCACGGCCCACATTTCTTGCTACGCACAAAAAGTAGCACATATTTATTTTTTAATTTTTCAGTAGTATATCTCAAGTTTTTTTTGTTTAAAAGAGTATCTTCATAACTTCTTTCTTGAATTTTTTTTTTCTTGAGACATTTAAATACTACATTTGAAATTCCTCCTTATTATATGATATTTTGGTACGTCGTAAAGAAAAAAAATTACACTTTCATTAGCATGTGAAATGAAATCCAATTACTCACATTTTAGAAAGTTATGCATAAAATTAAAAAATTCGTTGTTCTTTAGGGGCGGAAAGAAATAATGTTTTATGTAATAATGTGTTTACAATATAATTTGAATTCAGAATTATATAAATAAATAGAATTTCCCAATTTTGTAGCCTGTACAAAAATATTTTGTGCTTTTATGTATCTTGAAAACATAAAGATGTATTTTATTCTTTTTAAAGTATAAGTAAATACTTATATATTGAGATATTCCTTTGATAAAAATTGAAGTAGTATTATATCTTGAAATGCACTTATTATTGAAAACATACATAAGTTTTTGTGGTTTCAGTGCAATATTACGTAGTATTGTTGCATTAAAAATATATTATGTACCACACTTAATATGTTTAATATACAACTATTTATGGAGTTTCTGATTTAACAATGATAATAGTTAATATGGATAATATACCTGATGTGATCAAGAATCAATATGTGGTTATGTTGGTCTGTTTTATGGGCTGCAATTTCCAAAATTTTTATTTTGATATATATGTAAAACATAAAAAAAATAACATGATGTTCTCATTTTCAGGTTGTATATGAAAATTTTTAAAAATACTTTCTAAGAGGAAAAATATTTTATTATTATCTCATTTGTATAGGCATGAAGGTCATCCTTTTTTTGGGGATATACATGATATTTTGACATTTTAAAAGAATGCATATGAAATTCCCGTTTTTTTAAGGATATATGAGGTTATAATATGGAGGAAATAATTGCCAATTTTATAGATGCTATATTTGATGTTAATGGATCTATGTGAAAATATCATTTTGTTAGTTGAGAGGACCAAAAAGTTAAAGTCCAATTTATACTCTATTGCTTCTTGGATTAAACATTACACATTGGCTTGGTGGGGATTGGGTCAATAGTAGGCTGAACACGTGGCGCACATACACAATGAAACATGGTTAGTTTTTGTATATGATAGTATAAATATATATTGCTTTTGACAATTTTTGAGGGGCCACGTCGGTCGGATTGAGTGAGCAACGTCCTTTCCCCTCCACAGTAACTTCCGCTTTCTCTCTCTCTCTCTCTCTCTCTCTCTCTCACTTCTCTTCTCTCTCTGCCATAGCTCCGGGGTTCCTTCGTGGTTTCTCAAATCTCACAAGCTTTTTCCGCAACGGCCACCGAGTGGTGGTGGTCCGGTGAGAAAGATCTGCGTGTACAGCTGTCTTGTCAGGCGGAAGATAAAGTATCTCGCCATTGATGAGCTCGTGAGGTAGGAGTAGACGTAAGTTTTCGAATAGAGATTGGCGTCAAGTATTCGTCTGGCTCCGTGCTTCAGAAAGAGAGAGAAGACGCAAGTTTTCGAATAGAGATTGGCGTCAAATATTCGTCTGGCTCTGTGCTTAAGAGAGAGAGAGATAGAAGACGCAAGTTTTCGAATAGAGATTGGCGTCAAGTATTCGTCTGGCTCCGTGCTTGAGAGAGAGAGAGAGAGAGAGAGAGAGAGAGAAGACGCAAGTTTTCGAATAGAGATTGGCGTCGAGTATTCGTCTTGGCTCCGTGCTTCAGAGAGAGAGAGAGAGAGATTGGGGAAGCGAGTGAAACAAAGGGTGCGGAGGTGGAAAGAGGGTGGCGTGTCAGAGAGAATAGCTTCAACTCAGCAATAGGTTCGCTCCAAAACCCCCCACCATTTCTCACGAGGCATATATAGAACCAGATGAAGAAGAAGAAGAAGAAAAAAGAAGAAGAAGAAGAAGAAGAATCTGACGAGCGGAACCCACTGGACTACAGAAGCACACCAACGGTCAGTCGATCTTCTCTCCGTAACCAGATTTGCTTCTGAAAGGTGAATCGTGATCTGGGACTCTCCTAGGGTTTTTGAATGAAGACCTTGCGATTGGTGGAAGGACAGCAAATGAATCTCAGAAGGTAGGTTTCAGTCTTTGAGAGCTAAAAGAATCCCTCTTTTGCACATTTTGATGCGTAATTTGATTTAGTGAAGTATATCTAATTTGATTTATGTTTTTGAAATTTTGCTGCCCTGCCCTATAAAAGCAACAGATATATGAGGATAGATTGCTTGGTGGACTCATTCAGATGAGACGTGATGTATGTACAAATGTATTTATCAATTTGGTTTCTATTGGTACTGGTATTTCGTTTTGTACTGGTCGGTCCAATTTGATTTGTTTTTCTTTTGTTATTAATTCTTAAATAAATTGGTTTAGGCAGAATTTTCGTTGTTAATCCTCTTAATTAGTCCTGAATGCTGCCCAATCAATCATCAATTAGCCCTAATTTGTGCAATACGTTGTGCCCAATTAATCATCAATTAGCCCTAATTTGTCCAATACGGTGTGTTACACATTAATTTAACTGATTTACCATCAATTTTACCCTCAATTGTGTAATTAAACACCAATCATGCCAAACTATAGTATTATATACTAGAACATTACAGACTTAATGTTGTACTTATTTAGTCCTTCGTATAGTGAGGTTACTTTTGTTTGTTTGATTTTTTTCAGCTTTGTGATGGAATTGGGATAGCACGCCTTTTAAATGCTACCATGGTCTTGCCCAAATTCGTGTAGCTGCTTATTGGAATGAATCTAGGTAATTTAATTTGATAAATTAGTTTTAACTCGCAAATAATTTCTTTTTATTTTTTTGGCAAAGCAAACCACACTTATTATCGTATTTAACAAAAAGGATTTTTACTGACTTAGTGTTGACTTTATATTTGTTTTTCTTTTTCTTTTAGTGATTTGCAGATATATTTGTTTATGTAGAATCTCTTCTTCCTTTTCTTTGTATCAGGTTAATCTTGGAGCATTTCCATTCCTTTCGAGGCCTCTTTACAAAAATAATACCTCATAAAAGCTACGGATGGGAAACCGGCGCGAGAACAATAGACGGACTGCCACAATGTGCAGCTTTTCAGTTTTTATAAAGGTCTTTTCGGAAAATCAGCCTTGTACAGGGCAATATTGCCTAAAAAAATGATATTCTTATTTTGTCATCACTAATCAAATTTTATTGAGACTACATACAACTATGGATTTGTATTGGCTTATTGATACCATAGGGTATCGGATGCATATGGTTAGCTCAAAAATTGAAAAAAAATATATATAGGAAAGATTGGTACATATGGGCATGTTTGATTTGAGGTATTGTAAGATACACATGGATATTGTAAATAATTTGTAATTTTCAATTTTGGAAGGGTAAGTTGGATTTTTTTTCAGTTTTAGCCTTTTGGTGAGCAAATATTGTAAGAATTTAGTCCACTTGAATAGAAATAGAATAGTAACTCATCAATTGTTTGATTAGGAATAATAAGTTGAAAGTTAATTTGCGGGTAATCGAGTCTTAACTTGGCATTTGAACACTTAATTCAGTTATTTCAATCTGATATTCAATATATTAAGCCAAAATAGTGAAAAAAATCACTTATTCCCGTCTTATAGCTTGACACAGACTGCATGGTACCAAAAATAAGATAAATTTAATTAATTAGAGATTCAATTAACAATTAAAAGCTAGCAATAAGATAGTAAAAACTAATTAAATTTCAAAAATTCATGCAGCTGTGTCAGGCAAGATTCTACAAAATGCATTTCCATCCAACCAGACTAAGAAAAACACGAGATTATCACACAGCATCAATATCCGTTCTGTCAAATCATTAAACGCCACCTTTTTTTTCAAAGCTTAGGGTTTTCCTTGCCAAAATCAGACATAATTGGGAAAAGTAAAACAAGAAATATTATTTGCAGTGGTGCGTGTTTTATGGCTTTCAGTTTTAGGTTTTTCATTCTTAATGAGCGATTTAATATTAACCGTTCATATGATATTTCATAAATTTTCAATTAATTAAAATACTTTCATTATTTAAAATATTTTAGGATACTATTTCATAAGGACTTGTATTGAGGTTGTGCAATTCGGGGATGATGAATCCATTATGATTACAGGTTTCGATTTCAAATCTCATAAGAAAAGTTCATTCTTCAAATACTAAATTTGTTATGGGAAATTTGTAAAAATGCCCCTGTGTCATGCTTAAATTTGCAAAAAAAAAAAAAAAAACCTCCATTCTTTTTAAACTTACAAACCCTCCTATATTCCTTAAAAAATTACCAAAAACAATTGTGTTAAAAAAATAATGAAGAGTGATTAAGATGATTAAACAAACTAACCCTCTATTTGTTTTTGTGGAAAAGTCCATCTAGTACGGAGCGCTCCAAGAGGGATTCCTTCTTTTTCTTTGTGGTTTATTTTGCCTAGGCGGTCGACTTCTCTCTTTATGGATTTCTTTCTCTAGGCAACTCTGTGAATAATCAATCTCTTCTTTGAGAGTGACAATGACAACAATGCCTCTATTCTCTTCTCTTTTCTTCCCTCTATTCTCAGTGGTGCTAACTCGATGCAGCTCGAGCCGAAACCCTGGGTCTGGACTCTTTTCTTTTTCTTCTTCTTTTTTTCATTTGTTTTGGGTCTGTTTTGTGTCTTTTTTTCTTTCTATTTTTAGTTCTTTCTTAGTTTTTTTTTCTTTTTACCTTCTTTTATGCTTGTAATAGTTTTTCTTATTTAATGAAATGCAGCGAGGTTTTGACTTGCTGCCCTCAAAATGAAAAGATATAGGGTAAATTTCATCCTATGTCACTTAATTTTTAAAAATGACCAAATTAGTCATTCAACTTTCAATTGTTCCCTTTAGATCACTAAACTTTCAAAAACTATCAAATAAGTCACCCAACTTTGAGTTGTCCCCAATATGTCACTCAACTTTTAAAAAATGATTAAATAGGTTACCCGGTTAATTAAAATTTGAGCGACCTATTTGATTATTTTTGAAAGTTGAGTGACATGTAGGGGACAATTGAAAGTTCAATGACTTATTTAATAATTTTTGAAAGTTGAGTGAGCTGTAAGGGACAATTGAAAGTTGAGTGACTTATTTGGTCTTTTTTGAAAATTCAGTGACTTATGGTGAATTTTACCCAAAGATATATAACCACCTTAATAGTTAATAGCACTAAAATACTAGTTTTATTAATTTATTTCATTTTATTAAATCTATTTTTGTTAATTTACTATGATATTATTTTTCTTTTCTTAATTAGGTTAAACTTTTGAATAAGCTTGCTTGAGCCAGATCTAAAGATCCAACTCTAGTAGTAAGATTTTAACGGATATGATTGACGGCTCAAATGAGGCTGAATCACAACTGAAACTAGGTTGAAAATCAATCAAAACCATCCTGACCTAAATGGACGGTAATTGAAAAATATTATAATATAAAATAAATAGTGAGATATATTCTTTTGATTATAATTTCTTCTACTTTTTTTTGTGAAGGCGGTGTTGAAGCATTTGATTCTGACATGAAATTTGAAAAAGGCTTCAATATTTGAAGGGTTAATGATTTATTTATTGTTATTGAATAACCAATTATTAATTTGTGTACAAAATAATTATATAATATATTTTGAAATATAATATTTGTTTTAAACAAGCTAGGATTTCTGGATTTGGTGAATTGGTTGTTGCTGGGGCTCTCTCTTCTCGATACAATTCTTCCCCTCCATATTGAGGTTCTTTTTTTTTCCAAGAAGACCCTCTTAATTATAACAACATTTTACTCCTTGTGATGCAACTTAAAATTGTTTTTTTATTCATATTTCAGTACATTTTACTCCTTGTGATGCAGTGAAATTACGGCATATTATATTAAATACGATGAAGGAATTCTCAGCATTTGACATGTCAGCACTTGTTAACTTCGTACAATTGTAATTAGGGGTGTCAATGGATCTCCAAAATCCGATAACCCGATCCGAATCCGTATGAATGGATTCGCATATGGATCTTAAAAAAGTACCCGAAACCAAAATGGATCTGCATATGGATTTTTGAAGAAGATCCGTTAGCTTATCGGGTTTGGATTTGGATCTTATAAGATCCGAATTTGAAACCCGATGTGAATCCGATAATGATATACATATATAAGTTTGTATATATAATATAAAAAATATAGATCATTTATTTGTTACTTTTAGTGTTGCATAACTTAGGAAATAACAAAAATAATAAAAAAAAATATGTCAATGAGTATAATAGACAAAAAATTCAACATGATTCACATAACATATATGGTGCTAAACGAGAGTGTGAAAAAAAAAATTCATCTAAGATTTTTTATATACACATGTGTAAATTATGTTCAAAACTTCATAATAGAATCCGAAACCCGATCCGAAGCCCGTTAGTTAGTGGATTTGGATCCGCATACGGATCTTGATTTTCACAATGGATTTGGATTCGCATTTGGATCTTCTAAACTTCAAATGGATTCACATATGGATATTGCATGGATCCGATCCGAATCCGATCAATTGACACCCCTAATTGTAATATGCATTTTCAGTTCAAGTGCTTTATGTGAGGCCAAGTTTTGGTACTTTGAATAATATTTAAGTAAATGACATTAAGGCTATGTATTAATGCATGAGGTATAATAAGTTTGAATCTCAGTCTCAGAGTAATGTTTAATAAAACAATAGACATTGTAGCGAAAATTAAAACAAGAAATATTCGTTTGAGTGGTGTGTTTTGTAGGCTTTCATTAGTTGGGGCTTTCATTCTATATGAATGATTTAACAATTTAATTAATTAATTAATTAATTTTCTAGTGATTCATACAAGCATGTATATAATTTTTTTTGGTGTACTTGCAGCCTCTCAAGTTGGAAGCACAGTTGCATCCTTGGAGAATGTCGATCTTCTCAAGCTCCAAAATGGAACGGAATTGTGTAAAAAATATTTTCTGTTATGTATGCTGTTGGGTTTCGGACGTTCATAACGCAGCGGAAAAATAAAAATTTCGTCCAAAACCAATCCGAGCATCCGTGCGTATCGGTTAAATCAAAGAAATAAATCTTAAAGATACCTTTCGGATTACGCTTAATCCGTGACGCTCAAACCATGCGTGTTGTCCATGCGCCTCTAAACCGGTTACCGTCCTAACCGATTTTTCGACCGTTTAGGCCGTCTAGGTCGGATCGTGCGGAAGTCATCTACCGCACACACAATCGGTCTCCACCGAAACTCTCAACAACCCGTTCTCATCTTCTTAGGCCGAATAGATCACAAGTGCCGAAAGTACGAACGCCTCTACCGGTATCCACATGAACAAACTTCTTAAAACGGGAAGAAGAACAATATATATGCTAGTAACTTATTCTCCTCTTGCACAAGGAAACTCTTTTTCTTCTTCTTATTTTATCTCACAAAAGATGTATATATTTCTTCTCATATAATCGAACTCTTTCGTTTTTGTCATACAAAAAGAAAGCACCCTTTCATAATTTTGTCATACAAATTAGAAAGTATATTTTCTCTCTTTTGTCTCACAAAAGATAATGTGAAATAATGAGAGAGAGAATGATGTGTTCTCTTGAATTTGGAGCCATCTATGTCCTTATATAGAGGTGATGAGTCATGTCTCTTCACACTAAAAGATGTGTATGACTTCACTCATCATTATCCATATGTTATCATCTAGACTCTTCTAGATTACATGATCTTTTGTACTCATAGTCTTTATATACATATATATCACATTTTATCACATAAGATGACAATATCTTTTGTGACATTCTTATGCAACTCATCATATAAGTCGCTAGGATTTTCTGCGCCCATTTCAGTTTGTTCTTTGTGTGTGACCCTGTAGGTTCACTTAATGTTGGCAATAGACTTGACAGTCTATAAATCATGAGCGAACTCTAGCAAGCCATCATGACTACCCAATTTAAGTGAATATCGGTGATCCGATTTACCTAATCAACAATCACGTATTTAGTCCCTTTGTCACGCGATATCTATATCGATCATAAGGCATGTAATATGTCATCCTTATATAAATCGATTAATATTTCTTGATCCCAAATTAAATTGAACAAGAACAAATGACATTAATAACTCTTATTAATTCATTTGAGTATGGCCATACGTTTCTTCAGTTCAATTCATCAAGAGGCCTAAAGATATCTCTCTCATTTATGAGAGGAACAAATCCCGTCTTGATTGCACTCATCCCTCTACATGATTCATTGAATACCTAATCATAACCGTTATGACCACCCGGTTAAAGGCAGTGTTAGATTATATTAAAGTATAAAATTACTCATGTTGGGAACCGAGACAATCTCAGGTCAAAGGACTATAAATACTTTATGTTACAAGAATCGCTAATGACGTAAAACATGTAGCATTCTTATGGCGGGTCAGTCCAGTATATGATCTCTAACATATACCTATGTTAATGACTTGATAACTATTTATCCATGATCAGTAAAGCATGATCATCAGTCAACTAATATACTGGTGTACATTTATGGCTTGTATATAAATATATATTTATATGTATCCGCAAGTATATTTGTCTCCACAAATATCCTATAAATGACCAGGAACGATTTAGAATAGCATTCATAACACTTTATAGTTTTACTATCAAAGTCACGCACTTTGATGACATAAAGCTGAATTGCATATTCATGGTCTATTTTAATTATATTAAAATAACCTATACGCACATATTATATGAAATATCTTATAATAAATATTATGTTTATTATTACAATCCTTCATCTAGGTAACAAATACTTTGGCTTAGGGCATAACACCATCATTCTCCCACTTGCACTAGGCCAAATCAACCAAATATCTCATACTCATTGATCTACGTGGTATCACATTCCAGTTGACCTAACATGATCACCATCATTTGCGGGATTGGGTTCTTAAATGGATTATCAAACATTGTCATATATGCAAATACTTTGCATATTTTTATGTCCACGATAATCTAAGAAGAATACTTTATTCTTCTCAAGTATATAATCATACTCTTGATTATTATTTAGTGACTTTCACTAGGATTAAACTTATGTGTGCTTATTGCACTTAATTCACATCATATGTAATTATGCTCCCACTGAACTTCTTGTCAACATAAGATTTATCTTTAATTTTTGATAAAACCAAACTGTTTGGTTATTTCATCAAATAATAACTTTTCACGTAGAGATGTTTGTTTTAATTCATAAATGAATTTATGCAACTTGCAAACTCTTTTCAAAATTTACATGATCGACAAACACTAAAGTTGTATCATATACATATTTTCGTCTGCTTCTAGTAAGAAACAACGTCTTGACATCCACTTGGCATCTTTCATAGTCATACTATGAACATATGCCCAAGAAAATTCTGAAATACATAAGCATGATGACTTGGAAAAATATTATCATAGTCTATACTATGAGTTTATCTTAACCACAAATCATGCATTATATGTTTGCACATTATCCATATCGGTTTTTCTTTTAAATTCGTATTTCCATATGATGGATCAATCAAATTCAAAACTTGATTGTCTGACATGGATCACATCTCAACTTTCAAAGTCTCTAACCATTAGTGTCTTGACTCATCATAGTCTATTAGTAGAATGTGGACTCATCATCTATGAGTACGAAATTCTTATCATTAGTCACGAAAAATCTATATTTTTCGGGCCTGCGATAAATTCTAATAGATCTACATGAATACACTTATGTTACATACTCAGATTCTTCAATATTTTGAGAGTCTAGTTGATTAATTACAGACTCAATCACTCGTTGAAATCTGAATTAATTTCCATCCGAGCATTACTGTCAGTATGTGGAATTTGAACTTTTCAAATTTATTCCCACTAATTCTTTTGGAAACATACTTTCCAAAGAGATATAATTTTCGAGTAACAAACATTTTGTTCTCATATTAATTATAGAAGTAATGTCCTTTACTTTTCTTAGGATATCCACAAACAAGCATTAATCCGATTAAAGACATGATGCTTAAAATAAGTATCATATCCACAAATCTTGATAAAAGATAATCTGATACACCTACCAGTCCATATCTCATATGGAATCTTTCATAACCGCTGTAGATGAAATTATTTTCAGTATGAACGTAATAAGAGCGTAACCCCGAAAGAAATAGAAGATATATTTGACTCATCATGATTGAACTATATCTAATAAAGTTTGATATCGCTATCATAATGATCAAACACTTGGTTCTCAACTCCTCGATCTCATCGAAGAAATTTGATTTTTCAAAGCCAAGTTTATTCTCTACTTCATTATTTGTAAGTTTTGAACTTTTCAAAATATTCAAATTTATTGTTTCAATAAAGTGATGAAGTAGTTTTCTCTAGCACCTTCACTCATTAATGAACATACATCACTATCTATAAGAACCAATAAGTAACTTGCTTTCACCTTACTTTGTGAAAGACGTATATGTCATCTTGTCTAATAAATAAGTTACACATGTTTCAAATGATTCAAAATCAAATGAATTTGAAAATCCATCTTAATGGATTTAATAAATGTTCATCTTATTTAAGTAAACCAAGCGACAATGCTAGATTTAAATTCTTAATATTAATGTTATAGATAGACTTATAATTATCTTGTTCGATATAACACATAAGGTAATTTTCTATTCAAACATTTCCAAAGAAAAATGACCTTTGTGATGGTGAAATTATTATTCCCAATAATAAATTAATGACCATTCATAGATAAACTCGAACTAAAGATAATACAAAATTTATTGTCGACATTAAATAACAAGTATTTATGTCGGCGATAAGTCCAAAAAGACAATGTAAATAAATGAGTTACTTGAGAAAATGCAACGACTTTTGCTAGATTTGTCACTCATATGTTAACATCATATTTACTCAATAGTCTACGACTTAGTCAGCACATTTTCACAAATGTGTGATTCACATCGTGTATCTAATACACATGATGTGAAATAGACAAGTTAATTTCTATAACAAAAATGCTTGAAGCGGTAGTCACACTATCCTTTCATTCCTTTTTTTTTATATCTTCTTGAGAAATTATGGTTTCTTTCAATGAACCGATTCATTGCGGAAGATACTAACTTCTTACCTAAGGCGGAAGTCCCGGCAACATCTTGATGGGAATAGAAGCAAAATAATAATCACCACCCGTTCTTTGGATGTTGCAAATCTTGCAACCTCTAGTAGTGTTTATAAACTCCCGTTTTTAGGGGAAAGGGAAAGTTTAGAGCTGCTTCTAAAGAATGCTCTTCATATTCCCAATCCTTTGGAAAATTGCCCATATGAATTACATGATGTGGCAAGAAAGCTAGCTGGTAGATGTGGTGGTTTATCATTGGCAATTGTTGTATTAGGTCGCTTACTATATAAAAAAAATCATGCTCTTGCCGAATGGTCCGAATTGGAAAGAAATCTGAACTGGTACAATGATGGCCAAAAGTGTATCAATATTCTAGCTACCAGTTATCATGACTTGCCATATTATCTTAAATCTTGTTTTCGTTACCTGGCCTGTTTTCCCGAAGACAAAACTATTTTTGCACAAACCATAACCAGGATGTGGATTGCTGAAGGATTTATGGGGCACGATATCGAAGGAACATTAGAAGATAAAGCAGCACGTTGCTTGGAGGAGCTAGCCCAGAGGTATGAATTATTGTTACAACTTGATTAAAACGCATTTTTGTCTACCATACACATTGAAGTAGTTTTCTTTACTTTATTTTAGGTAATAGTAGGAAAAATTCCTACTGAAACTTATTAAAATAAAGAATTACAAGCATTTTAAAGTTCAAAAGTAACAAAACTGAAACTTACTAAAATAATTAAATAGCTATAAAAGCATTTTAAAGTTCCGAGGTAACAAAACAACATAATGTAGAAAACTAGAGTAACAAAAAAAAAAAGCAAAAAAATCATCACCTTTTTGAGACTTTCCTCTATTATGTCATGCTCCACATGTTCTCACCTTGAGTGCTTTATTGTAATTTGGGTGCTGATAAATCACGAACAAATTTTTAGGCGTCCTGCCCGACTTATAATTAGATTCTGTTGTGAGTACACATCTTATGCACCTACATAATTATCAATATTTTATTTAATTAACTATGTACTGATTTTATTGCATTTATTTATAAATTATTTTATTACATATAAATTGTTTTATAACTATCATAAAGCAATATAGAGAAATCATTATTAAGAAAAGAGCATACAAATAAAAAACAATACATAAAATGGGAAAACAATCTATATAAAAACTGTATATAGGATAAAAAACAATATATAAATATATATTTTAGCATATACAAAAACACTATCTACAAATTATAAATAGTTTATGAAATGAAAAAATTATATTATATTGAATAAAAAACAATATATAAAATTGAAAAATAAAAACCGTATATATAGTTTAAAAAAAATTGTAAAACAATAAACATAAAAAAATTTAGAATATTAAAGAGAATATATTATTCTGTGCAACTTGGGTTTACATGGTATCTTCAATTTTGGGCTTGGCCAATTGTAGTGTTTTGTATGTGTTAATTCAGATAATTCAACCTCATGTCTCCCTAGGCATACTGTACACGCAGCGTAATCACATTTCCCTTAAATAATCTTTTTCTCTCCTTTCAAGTATGTCAGTTCATTCCAATCTAAATAGAATATCATTTCTTCCTAAATTCCTCTGATTAGATAGAAGTTCTTATGAATTGCCACATTAAATAGTCATTCCTATACATCCGGACAGAAAAGTAACTCTTAAACTCATGAAATAAACCTGAAATATAAGATAAGCTCAATTTGTTTGCAAAAAGAAAATAGCCCATTTTGAGTACTTTGTTTAATTCGAAATACATGTAAATTAATATACTGGAAGTAGTATATGATCTTCAGAAGATACTTTTCAAATGAAAAAACATACTATTTAACAAAAAAAATAGTATGTTTGCAATATAATTAAATATATTACTATAAGAACATAATATTTAACTGGAAAATGTGTTTTAAATTACTATTTTTCATATATATATATAAAAGTATACTATTTAAATAAAACAATGTGTGTGTTGTACCTGAAAATACATACTTGCCATACTTCTTTGGTCCCATTCATACAAAAAGAAGCTCTGTTAATACTCAAAAGCATTCTTGTTTAAAACCACTGGAATTCTTACTTGCCGAAAAATGTGCTGCTCAATATAAATATATACACCACGTACTTTATACATCGTATGAGTAATCGATTGTAAGCATCTCTTTGAACATTACTCATGCCAGCTCCATTAGTCCATTTCAATTGGTGTTCCTCGTTGAAGTCGGATACATTAAGGAACATAACAAATTGAGTTTGTTATGTACTGGCATTATATATTGTAAATAATCTAATAAATATTAAATATTTGCATGCATGGTTACTCAATCTATTTTTCTGTGCAATTAACAGGAGCTTGGTTCAAGTTGCCGATACGCACTTCAATGGTTCTATCGAGTCTTTTCGAGTTCATGATCTACTACGTGACCTGACAATCCATGAAGCCAAGGAGAATGATTATCTATTAATATGCAACAAAGAGAACCCGCGAACCGATTTTAATAGAGCGCGACGAGTAGTAATCCATAAAAACCATGAGGTCGGTTCCAAAAATAGAAACCTTAAAAACATAGCCATGCCTAATGTTCATTCTTTCCTTAATTTTGATAGTAAAGTTAGAATAAGGATTAGATATTCGTTACTTAGAGTGTTAGAACTCGAGGGCAGTAGGAATCTTACGAAGCTGCCCGAAGAGTTGAAGAGCATGATACATCTCAGATATCTTGGGTTGAGATATGCCGAGCTAAAGCAATTGCCAAAAACCATTGGTTGTCTGCAAAATCTTCAAACCATTAATATTGAGTGTACAGAAGTCGAGACGATACCAAGTTCTTTGTGGGGAATTCAGGCGCTAAGGCATGTCACACTTAAGGAATGGTTGCCTGGACCGCCGCCGTCATCGAACCTAGTGAACTTACAAACCCTTAGAAAAATCAGTGTTCCAGAATCATGGAGAGACGAATTGCCCCATCTCCCAAGTCTTATAATCGCACTCCTTCGTTTTTGTCATACAAAAAGAAAGCACCCTTTCATAATTTTGTCATACAAATTAGAAAGTATATTTTCTCTCTTTTGTCTCACAAAAGATAATGTGAAATAATGAGAGAGAGAATGATGTGTTGTGTTGTGAATTTGGAGCCCTCTATGTTCTTATATAGAGGTGAAGAGTCATGTCTCTTCACACTAAAAGATGTGTATGACATCACTCATCATTATCCATATGCCATCATCTAGACTCTTCTAGATTACATGATCTTTTGTGCTAATAGTCTTTATATACATATATATCACATCTTATCACATAAGATGACAATATATTTTGTGACATTCTTATGCAACTCATCATATAAGTCGCTAGGATTTTCTGCGCCCATTTCAGTTTGTTCTTTGTGTGTGATCCTGTAGGTTCACTTAATGTTGGCAATAGACTTGACAGTCTATAAATCATGAGCGAACTCTAGCAAGCCATCATGACTACCTAATTTAAGTGAATATCGGTGATCCGATTTACCTTATCAACAATCACGTATTTAGTCCCTTTGTCACGCGATATCTATATCGATCATAAGGCATGTAATATGTCATCCTTATATAAATCGATTAATATTTCTTGATCCCAAATTAAACTGAACAAGAACAAATGACATTAATAACTCTTATTAATTCATTTGAGTATGGCCATACGTTTCTTCAGTTCAATTCATCAAGAGGCCTAAAGATATCTCTCTCATTTATGAGAGGAACAAATCCCGTCTTGATTGCACTCATCCCTCTACATGATTCATTGAATACCTAATCATAACCGTTATGACCACCCGGTTAAAGGCAGTGTTAGATTATATTAAAGTATAAAATTACTCATGTTGGGAACCGAGACAATCTCAGGTCAAAGGACTATAAATACTTTATGTTACAAGAATCGCTAATGACGTAAAACATGTAGCATTCTTATGGCGGGTCAGTCCAGTATATGGTCTCTAACATATACCTATGTTAATGACTTGATAACTATTTATCCATGATCAGTAAAACATAATCATCAGTCAACTAATATATTGGTGTATATTTATAGCTTGTGTATAAATACATATTTATATGTATCTGCAAGTATATTTGTCTCCACAAATATCCTATAAATGACCAGGGACGATTTAGAATAGCATTCATAGCACTTTATAGTTTTACTATCAAAGTCACGCACTTTGATTACATAAAGCTGAATTGCATATTCATGGTCTATTTTAATTATATTAAAATAACCTATACGTACATATTATAGGAAATATCTTAGAATAAATATTATGTTTGTTATTACAATCCATCATCTAGATCACAAACACTTTGGCCTAGGGTACAACACCATTAATCTCCCACTTGCACTAGGCCAAATCAACCAAGTATCTCATACTCATTGATCTATGTGGTATCACATACTAGTTGACCTAACATGATCACCATCATTTAAGGGATTGGGTTCTTAAATGGATTATCAAACATTGTCATATGCAAATACTTTGCATAATTTTTATGTCCACCATAATCTAAGAAGAATACTTTATCCTTCTCAAGTATATAATCATACTCTTGATTATTATTTAGTGACTTTCACTAAGATTAAACTTATGTGTGCTTGTTACACTTAATTCACATCATATGTAATTATGCTTCCACTGAATTTCTTGTCAACATAAGATTTATCTTTAATTTTTGATAAAACCAAACTGTTTGGTTATTTCATCAAACAATAAATATTCACCTAGAGATGTTTGCTTTAATTCATAAATGAATTTATGCAACTTGCAAATTCTTTTCAAAATTTTTAGGATAGACAAAACTTTCAAGTTTGTATCATATACATACTTTCATATGTTTCTATTAAGAAACAACGTCTTGACATCCACTTGGCATCTTTTATAGTCATACTATGAACATATGCCCAAGAAAATTCTGAAATACATAAGCATGATGACTTGAAAAAATATTATCATAGTCTATACTATGAGTTTAACTTAACCACAAATCATGCATTATATGTTTGCACATTATCCATGTCGGTCTTTCTTTTAAAACCGTATTTCCATCTGATGGATCAATCAAATTCAAAACTTGATTGTCTGACATGGATTACATCTCAACTTTCAAAGTCTCTAACCATTAGAGCCTTGGCTCATCATAGTCTATTAGTAGAATGTGGACTCATCATCTATGAGTACGAAATTTTTATCATTAGACACGAAAAATCTTATTTTTCGGGCCTGCGATAAATTCTTATAGATCTACATGAATACACTTATGTTATATACTCAGACTCTTCAACATCTTGAGAGTCTAGTCGATTAATTGCAGACTCAATCACTAGTTGTAATATGAATTAATTTTCATCCGAGCATTACTGTCAGTATGTGAAATTTGAACTTTTCAAATTTACTCCCACGAATTCTTTTGGAAACACTTCTTCCAAAGAGATATAATTTTCGAGTAACAAACACTTTGTTCTCATATTAATTATAGAAGTAATATCCTTTACTTTTCTTAGGATATTCCACAATAAGCACTAATCCGATTAGATGCATGATGCTTCAATTAAGTATCATATCCTCAAATCTTGATAAAAGATAATCTGATACACCTACCAGTCCATATCGCATATGGAGTCTTTTACAACTACTTTAGATGGAATTATATTCAGTATGAACGCAATAAGAGCGTAACCCCGAAAGAAATAGAAGATATATTTGACTCATCATAATCGAACTATATCTAATAAAGTTTGATATAGTTATCATGATGATCAAACACTTGGTTCTCGACTCCTCGATCTCATCGAAGAAATTTGATTTTTCGAAGCCAAGTTTTATTCTCTACTTCATTATTTGTAACTTTTGAACTTTTCAAAATATTCAAATTTATTGTTTCAATAAAGCGATGAAGTAGTTTTCTCTAGCACCTTCACTCATTGATGAACATACATCACTATGTATGAGAGCCAATAAGTAACTTGCTTTCACCTTACTTTGTGAAAGACGTATATGTCATCTTGTCTAATAAATAAGTTACACATGTTTTTCAAATGATTCAAAATCAAATGAATTTGAAAATCCATCTTAATGGATTTAATAAATGTTCATCTTATTTAAGTAAACCAAGCGACAATGCTAGATTTAAATTCGTAATATTAATGTTATAGATAGACTTATAATTATCTTGTTCGATATAACACATAAGGTAATTTTTCTATTGGAACATTTCTAAAGAAAATTGACATTTGTGAATGGTGAATTATTATTCTCAATAATAAATTAATAACCATTCATAGATAAACTCGAACTATAGATAATACAAAATTTATTGTCGACATTAAATAACAATTATTTATGTCGGCGATAAGTCCAAAAAGACAATGTAAATAAATGAGTTACTTGAGAAAATACAACAACTTTTGCTACATTTGTCACTCATATGTTAACATCATATTTATTCAATAGTCTACAACTTTGTCAGCACATTTTCACAAATGTGTGATGGTCATTTTTTGTTGGCAGTTTCCGTGTAGGTGATAATGGTCATTTTTTGGAGGTGATTTTTGGAATTCATCTCTGTACAGAGATGTATGGAGCAATGTTTGTTTTTTTAGGTAAGACAACAATGGAGGTAGGGCATGAGTCGAGGGAGAGGAGGAAGTGGTAGGTTGAGACTGGGTGGAGGAGGGCACGAGTGGAGCTATATATGGACTGGGAGAGTTCGTGCCAACACACACACACAACCCAAAACACAATTTTTTTTTAATATTAGAACATATTAGTAGAATTCTAGTGTAAAAAAAATTCTGAATATATACATTTGTATGTGTTGGCCCTCCATGCATTTTCACAAAATCAATTTTAAGGTCCGCCATTAGAGGAGGATGTTGCTTTCTGAGCTGGTTTGGGACGAGGAAGGTAAACTTGAGGGACATGTCGGGAATGTCTATGTTTAGTGAAACGGGATTGCATCGTTGGTTTTGGTGTGGGGGTGAAACAGAGTAAGGGGTGTAGTAATGGCGATAGTGATCGAGAGGGAAGGAAAGCCTTGTGAAGACTGATGGTTTGCATTTGTATGGAGTGAAAGGGTGTGGGTTATAAATGGGTCTCTGATAAGACATTCATCCATTCGCATTAATCAGTTTCTTCCTCATGGTGGTCTCCAGTCGTGATTGAACATCGCGTAGTAGGGTGACTCTGCCGCCGCCTAGATCGCTTGTTGAATCGCCCTCCAGTTTCTCTATCACTTTATTATTTATAGCTCATGTTTCTAATATGTTCAGGTTAAGGTTTAGAACTACAATCGAACAAGTCATTTAGCAAATGATCTTGAGTCGAACTTGAACAAACATTGAACAATATCAGTAGCTCTATTTAATAGTTTGGAACTCCGCACGCGATTTATGACCTGTTATTAACTGGATCTGTTAAACCTAGTCTTTATAGACATTGAACCCAATTATTCTTACTTATTTTGAGAAATACTAGATTTTCTACAAATAAGGGATCATTTTGCAATTTTGTCATGAGATTGATTTCTAACCCTTTGATCTAAAATTATTCTCTAAACTGAATCCTCACCATCCAATTCTTATCTCTAAAAATATAAAATATCTTCTCCTCTTCCAACTACAAACGACACACACACAACTCATTTTCTTAGTCTCCATTAATGGCTTAGCCCTCACCCAACACCTCATTCTCATCTTCTCCCATCACTCATCACCGGCAGCCACCACCACCACCACCGGCGCCACCATCTCCGGCCGCCGGCGTCACCTCCTCCGGCCGTCACCGATGATCCGAACCTACCGAATAGTTTCCTTCTCTTTCTTCCCCAATTTGTAAGAGGCTCCGTTTGTTCTATTTTCTCCTTTTAGTTCTTTGTTTTTTTTGAAATAGAAAAAAAAAATGAGAAGAGGATAAATAATAATTCCATCATAGCCTAAAGCCCTAATCAAGCTCTAATCTTTTCTTCATGCCAAATAAATAAATAAATTAGTTTTAAAACATCTACATATAAGGTTTTGCTCATTCTCTTATTTTGATTGTGATGTATGTAAATATTTTGTTGTATGTTTTGGGTGAAATGACGATTCCGGATTGGATGGAGTGACCCATGGAAGTGACGGGGACCGACTAGTTGGGGCACGCAAGGGCGAGGAGTAGTTGGTTCTTTTTGTGGCTTATTGCGCTTTTGAGGTGCGGGTCCCGGTTTATATATGACATTTATTATGCTTGAAAATCGTATGATGCACACATATAGAAATATCTCATTTTAGGTTTTCGGTTATAGTTGCATATTTACAAAAAAAAAATAATAAAAATAATTGCATAGTACTTTCTTTTGTTATTGATCTTACTTTCATGATTATGTTCTTATGTGATGGCTATACTATAGTAGGGGTTAATTCATAATCATCATGGGTAGGATCATTCGGTAAGATTTATATTTCCAAATTGAGAATATGATTCATTCATATCATGTAGCAACGATTATATTGAGGTCATTTATGTTAATAGTAGATTAAGGCATATTGATGAAATTAGAATGAAAAAAAGGGTATTCAGAAAAAGAATATTTTAATGTGCAAGTAAATGAATTTTCAATTGAACAACTTTTTTTTTATGATACGATATGAAAAAGTGGTATAGTTCGGCTATCTCGCTTGCAAAGATTCCATGTAATTCCAGATCGATCGATGGTCTCGAGACCTCAACATGGTGGTGCATACTAGTTGCGCCGAGGCTATGGGCAAGAGGAAGTGAATGTACATTTTGAGATATGTGTCATTTCATTATAATAATAATAATAATAATAATAATAATAATAATAATAATAATAATAATAATAATAATAATAATAATAATAATAATAATAATAATAATAATAATAATAATAATAATAATAATAATAATAATAATAATAATAATAATAATAATAATAATAATAATAATAATAATAATAATAATAATAATAATAATAATAATAATAATAATAATAATAATAATAATAATAATAATAATAATAATAATAATAATAATAATAATAATAATAATAATAATAATAATAATAATAATAATAATAATAATAATAATAATAATAATAATAATAATAATGGATTTAAAAATATAGGATACCGATTTGATTTGATTTGATTTTATACATACTCAAAGGTTGATGTGTGTCCAAAGCAACATAGCTTTTATATTATATTATTTTTGTATGCCTCCAAAAGAGATTTACTTACGATTTGTAGGGTATAAATTTTCTTGCATGTATAGTTATCAAACATATAATTCATTGACAAACATTAGAAAGATTAGGCATGCATGCTTATTTTCAATAGCAATTTCGTTATTTAAGAGTGTTTGAGCTTTATTGCGGTATGGCTTTTTGCGCCTAATCGATCGCATATATCGACAAGGGCTGGATCTAAATACCGTACTGAGTGATTTATCACTCATTTTCACTTTCTTTTGATTGCGGGGTCTAGGTACGTAAGGTGACATGGCATAGAAGCGAGGACGTTCGTGATAAGCCATTTCTATTGTTGACCATTGGTATATAATCCTTAACTTTTCATTAATTCTAAATTTTAATAATGATCTTCTATAAAATATTAATGAGATTATATTGTGATTGTCTAAATAAATAAATTTCTTGTAGTTTTGAGACGCTTAATATATGCATATGTATTATATGTATATATTGCGGGGATGCTCACATTCTATTTGCCATGATTTTGGGTTGGGGGTGTGACAGGATCTGTATTCTTATGATGGTCTTTAGATTAGTGATGAGCTTTCATAACAGCCTTCCAACACATAGTGTTTGCCTAGGTGGAAAAAATATAACGTTAATTTACAACGCGGCCAAGTATTTCTTAATTTCCTTATCAACTAATTCTTTTTATTAATAATAAGAGTTTTATTTATTCTGTCTCAACGCAATCATAAATACAAGCCACTGCACAACATATTGACACAATAAACGTTTCAATCATCATAAAAAGGGCATTATGATCGATTCAAAAATAATTTTCAAACGAAACCAAATTTAGTAAAATTACTTGGGGCAAATCATAACGCCCTTGATAATCAGCCCCCTTTTCCAATTTGGATTATCCCATTCAAGCAAATCAATCTTAATATCTCCCTCCGCATCTCGGGTTTCAAATTCTCCAGCCTTGATTTGAATCCACTGGCCTTTCGGCTTTTTATCTAGTTTCTCTTGATATTTTTGATATTGTCCATTTGGTAATTTCAACTCTAATTTTACAGGTGTTGAAGTCCAACCAGAATTCAATTTTTTTATTTTTATAATGAACAAAACTTGGTATGTGATATTGGGAGTGAGTAAAGAGACTTCAAATTTTCCGCAGATTTCCAACCAAATAATTTTAACTAACTCTGCCACTTCAATTTTGGTGTCACTAGAATTTAATTGGTAATGAGAAAGAATTAGTATTCAGATATAATAACAAATAAAATTTATGTTTTTTATCTCAAAAAAAAAAATTATATTTTTAGTTATTGACAGAAAATCTTCTCATTAGTAAAGGTGTTACACCTCAGAATCAAGTTTATCTCTGTTCAGTCGTATTAATAGTATATATAATTTTTTGATAGAATTTGGAGTGTGTATTTTAGCACATAATAAATACAAATCACTTATTCGTTTCATTACACTTTGTGCATGTTTGTTTATTAATTTAGAGCATCGAAGAAAATGCTGACAAGAGATCTTGGGAAATATATGTTTTATCTTGTCTTAAGTTCGATTTATTTCATAAAATACTATGGTGCAATAATAAATGAAGATTGAAAAAGACCAGTATTTTAGTGGGACTAGATATACACCGCCGGCCTCAAAACCCCAGCACCGTCCGCTCAACAAGAATGCGACATATGACTAGAATGTGGAAAATTATCTCTATTTTTTTTTTGGACTCCATCGCCAGCATTGTCAGTTCAACAGGATCGCGACACGTGGCGGAATTTGGAGAATTATAGTCAACATTTTTTTGAATCCACCGCTAGCCCCGTCCATTCAATAGGAGAGCAACACGCGGCTAGAATTTGGCGTTTTTAGGCCACTAGAAAAATTATGTTAAATGGAGTCTTTTAAACCTCCAAAAAAGCATACCATGTATATAAAAGGCGTAGTTGGTGGAAAAAAATGTATATTGATATTCAAAAAAGGTATAACAAACAATAAAAAAAATATATAATAAGTATGTAATAAGTACTTATATTGAAATTCAATAAAATATACTAGACAGGTAAAAAGACAAGTAAAAATATAATAAATATGTAATAAAGTATGTTGATATTCAATAAAATATACTCAATAAAAGTATACAAAACATGTAAATCGATATATTGAATAGATAGAAAATTATATTATTATTCAAAAAAGGATAGTGGAAAAGTATAAAGATGTAATAAATGACTTGAGGAGTGCATTATTGAGTGTGTGTTCTTCTTTCAAAAAAAGGAAAGTGCAATCATATTTTTCTTTTAATTATCTTTTTCTTTTTCTTATATCACGTGTTGACTCTTTACAAATCGGGCCGTGAATATGAGGCGTTTAGGCTGGGCGGGTGAATAGGAGCCATTTAACCGGGTGGTGGGAATTATTTCTCTATTTTAATTGATTGAGCTCAAAACACCCTTATTTCAAGTTCTCATTGACACTAAGAACTTGAAGTGGGGCAAAAATTATTTAATAATATAAATGTATATTGAAAAAGAACACAGTTTTAAAAGTTCAATATGGCTCTATTTATCAAAACAAAAACAAACAAAAAAAATAGTATGGTTTGAAAGGTAAGATTTTAACATTTAAGTAATGAGAAATTGTATATCACGACTACGTAGAGTATGTTGGTACATGATGGAATTTTTTTTTACCTGCGTAGCATTATATATATATATATATATATATATATATATATATATATATATATATATATATATATATGATTGTATTTTAGATGAAAGGTATTTATTCTATTTTATTTTCATTTTTATTTTTTTATATTACTTTTGTCAAGAATAATAATTGATATATATATTTTTTATTAATTATAAACAGGATTTCATCTGAGGAGGCAATAGAGAAAATCCATGCTCGACTAAGAGAAGTTAGGGTTCAACTTACTGAGGTTAGTTTTATTTATATTTTAAATATAAATTATGCAAATTGTATAGTTTTATAAATATTTATTTGGAAATATATTTTTCAGGAGCAAGAAAAGATGAAAAAAGGGGAAGTAATAGATCTTAGAAAGTATGAAATTACTAAAACCCTAACTAAACCTCCTGAAGATTATCCAGATGCAAGAAATCAACCCCACGTTCAGGTATATTAATATTATTATTTAATTATTATAAAATATAAAAATAAAATAAAATATATTTCTGCAGAAAAAATAATAAGTCGAACAAGAGTTAAATGCACATGGTATAACCTTATGAATGAAGCGAAATGTGTGCTAGCAGTATAATATATAAGAGAATTAATTTGTGTGTATCAAAATCTGATACGAAGAAAAACAAATTTATAATAATGATATTTTATAAATTTAAATAAATTAAAAAAATATGTATATATTTTATTATTATTATAGGTTGCTTTAAGAATGAAGAAAAATGGACACACAGGATGCTCAGCTGGTCATACAATTCCTTACATCATTTGCTCTGACCAGGTATAATATATTATACATATATTATACAATTAATATATATATATATATATATATATATATTAAAAATAGTACATCAAACAAAAAAAATGTTATACTAATTTTTATATACAATGTGTGTTTTTTATATAATGTCTATATTTTTATATAATGTTTTTAGGATTTTTATACTGTTTTTTTATTTTATATATTATTTTTTGTTCTATATATTGTTTTGACATTCTGTTATTTCAATTTATATAATATTTTCAATTTGTATATATTGTATTTTTAAAAAAATAAAGATTTATGTATTATTTCGTACAAAAAAAAGGGTCGTGCTGCACTACAGGACTCTAACTATCATTATCATAGGGATATTTCCACTTCTACACAAGTTAACAAAGATAATGTCAAGAATATACAAGTGTTTGGAAGAATTCCAAATATAACATTCTCGGCATTTCAAATGCCGATAATATTTAGTTGTGGGCCCACTAATAAAAGCTCTCCATTTGCTGTAAAAAAAAATCCAAAAATAGTGATCTATTTTAGCACACCCCTTGTAAATTAAATAATTTGCAAACAATATTTAAAAATAATAATGTTTATAAAAATTGAAGATTAAGGAAAAAACTACACCCCATTTTCTTTTTATACATCACATATATTTGGAACAAATAGCTATAATGTTTTTCTCATATATATTTTTAACAAAAAATAAAACATAATCATTTTGAAAATGTTATTTTTGAAATATAAAACATAATATTTTCATATATCATAACATTTTCATATATTTTTCATATTTCAAAAATAACATTTTCTATATTTTATTTTTTTGTTAAAAATATGCATGGGAATTTTTTTACAGTTGTTTGTTCCAAATATAAAACATCACAAATAACATTTTCAAAATTGTTTTTTTTTTTTGCTAAATATATATACATGAGAATTTGTTTATTTGCTAAATATACATTTTTTTTTTAAATATTGTTTGAAAACTATTTAATTTACAAGGAGTGGAGTGAAAAAATAGACCACTCCTGTTGGATTTTTATTAACAGCCAAATGGAGAGTTTTTCTTAGTGGGGTCCACAAATAAAAATCTCGGCATTTCAAATGCCGAAATGTTATATTTGGAATTCTTTCATGTACTTGTATATTCTTGACATTATCTTTTTGAACTTGGTAGAAGTGGAAAAATCCCATTATCATATCATTAAGCAATTTTAGCATTTGAGAAAATTTAAAAATTTTAGAAGTATTCTCTCGGTACAGTTTATATTGTCTTTACCTTGTTTCATGTACAGAAATCCAACGAAAGTATTTTTTATCTTCTCCCCAGCCGATTGTAAGATCCCTCGCAAAGAGCATGAAGCAATTATGTCCATTCTCCTCAACCCAAAATTTCTAAAAAAAATAAATCGTCAGAAAGTCAGGATAAAAAAAAATGATGTAATTCATGAAGATATGATGTTTTATGTGAGTATGTGGCCACAATGTTCATAATTAAAATATCAACATTGTTAAATGTCCAAATCAACAATCTGAATCGTTCATTTTGATGTAACTGGCAAAATTCAGCAAAACATATCATAGTATAATACATACTGTTATATGTTTCAGTTATATATTCTTTAATCCATTGGATGCAAAGGAAACATGGTATTTTTTATATATATTATGATATGTTTACTATTTCACAGTGGAAAAAAAAAAATATTCATACCGATGCCTACGATTTCACAGTGAAAATATATTTTTTTCTATATTTCACCACAGAGGACTAATATTAGAAAATATACCTAACTATTGAGCATATATAGCTATCGTACAAGTTATAAATGATGTGCTGCCCATTAAAACTTCCCAAATTCAATCAGCAATTTAAAATTCTTAACCGAGTTATAATGATCAGATCCCTCACAATTAACTCAAATTTAAATAATCAATATCAGCCTAAGAAAATTAAGTAAAAAAAAGTGTGTTAATTATTTTATTTTATTTTTTTCAATTTCTTAATTCCAACAGTTTCAACTATGGAACATAACTATAAATATACCTTTTTCTTTTGATCCAAGAATATACCCGTACGAACTTTATCCTTGAGATCACCCAATATAGGGTTATCCGCCTTCTTTAAAATTTCATCGAACTTATGAGGATTTATAACTTCTGGCCCTGGTATCGGCTGTAGAATTTTCACGTTTTGAAGAGTTTCATCTTTTTCGGGTTTGCTAGCGTTTGAATTTTGGACGGTTTTGTCTTGTTCGGGTTTGGCACCATGGATTTGATCACAGACACATATTTTTGATATCAGTGCCCCCATTTGCAAGCAATAAGTGATGTATTTCATCAGCTTGAGAAATGAAGTGTCTATCCTAAAAGATGCTTTTTTTATATTGGAAAAAATGGAATTTTTTTTTTTTCAAAATAGTACTTTTTTGAACAATAATTAATCAGATATAGAAGGCCAATTAACTCAAAAAATTATGAATTCAGAAGTTCCGCCAAACCCTCTGGCGGAACCTACTATTTTATATTTTTTCCCCTCTAATCAGCCATGAAAATTTAGCATATATATATATATATACTGTTCATAGTTTCGCCAGACCCTCTGGCGGAACAGTATTTTTTTTTTTGGCTAAATTTTCATGGCTGTTTAGAGGCAAAAAAAATATAAAATAGCCAGTTCCGCCAGAGGGTCTGGCGGAACTGATGAATTCGTAATATTTTGAGCTAATTGAACTTCTAAATTAAGAGTTTAACCTGAAAAAATAAATTTTACCCAGTTTCGCCAGACCCTATGGCAGACTAATTTTTTTTCTTAATTAAGCGTGTTTACGGGTGCCAAATGGCTGGGATCAACAAACAAAAATCACTAGTTCCGCCAGACCCTCTGGCGGAACTACTTCAGTTCCGCTAGAGGGTCTGGCGGAAGTGCTATCTGCTGAAATATTTCAAAAAAAATGTCATCTGATTAATTATTCTTAAAAAAAGTGCTATTTTGCAAAAAAAATTCGAAAAGATGTGCTTTTGTTTACTTTTTTTATTCTTTTGTGAATGGAGAAGGTATTTTCTTTACTTTGTGCTGTTTAATGTAGGTCGTTGTAGAATAATGGTTGCATACTTTCTCAAGTTTCGGAAAGTAAAGATAATATAAGCTTCTCTTTAATATAAGTTAGGTTCATATATTCAGTCTATTTTACATAAAAAAAAATATCATTTATACGGAGGTTTTGAGTTTCTTGAGTAATAAATTAATTACTTTAATTGATAACATATGTTCTTTTTTTTGGTATCAATATAGACATTTATTTATTGGCAGAGATTAAAAAGAATATCACACGGAAGAGAAAAAAAACTTAAGTACAAAAAAAGAAAGATAGAACTTATTTTCTCGCCAAATCGTTGGTTCGTGGTTTGATATGTGCCTTGGAATGTAATGATGTCAACAAATCTCATTCCAAGGAATGTCACTTCAAGACATGTGTGATTATCATGTTTGGTTGGTACATCTATCATTTTCATGATTTGAATGTATAAATATCATCATTTATTTGACTTGCTATATTTATAAGATATATTTAGATAAATTAATTAAAATCTCACATAAAAAAATTAAACAAAATAGAATATTCTACTAATAAAATTAATAATTCATTATCAAAAGAAACAAATTCAACAACTAATAATCATAATAAAAACTACTGCTCAAACATCACTTGCAACCATAGTTAGTCATTCGTGATACGCGAATAATACGGTCCGCGATACGTTCGTGTATAATTCATATTGAACATTTTCTAAGTCAGTCAAATATTCAGTTAAGTAAAATGAAGACTGTATTAATACGTCAATTCAGCTCATTGTTCGAAAAATTTTGGTATATTAAATTATTTAAATATATATTTTTTATTTAAAAATAATTGAGAAAATATTATATTTGGTAAAAATTTGGAAAATACGAGAAGAATTTTTGTCATGTCAAAAATTCGCGAATGAATGCAATGAAGACTCGAATTTTTAAAAATTCAGAAAGTACGTACGTGTATATTACATGAATAAAAAAGAAAAGACCTTTTATAGAAATTTTCATCTCATTAATTTTGGCGGGAAATTGAAAAGTAAATTCCCTCCTTGTGGGAACGTGAAAAGACATTTATTTTGGAGGTAATCATATTTCCACCAAATATTACCTAGGGAATCCTTGATTACCTTACTTTATTATCTAGTGATACATCAAACATAAGAATGAAATCCATCATACTTGGATGCCTTGGCATCCTAATTTAAAACCACGAACATACATCAAACATAAGAATGAAATCCATCATACTTGGATGCCTTGGCATCCTAATTTAAAACCACGAACCAAATGCCCCTCATAGGAATTTGGATATAAAGTGACTGATTCCTCCATAAAGAACTTATGCTTGATTTATTATGACATTTTTTTTTCCTCTAAAAAAAATATAGAAAAATCTTGCTGGTAGAGGATAAATCGTATTGTACAGAATGGCAGTCATCAATTTTAGCATATGACAGCTCAAAATTCTCATTGTCTTCAATGTAATCCAAGACAATGAAATCCAACATTAATACAATTAACCCCAATCTCTTATTTTTCATCTACTTTTGAGCCACATCATCACTTTTATCTCCACCGTTCGATCAATTTTTTTGTCAAATCTTGGCCATTTATTTTCTTAAATTTATTGATATTTTATGGCAAGATGTGTGTGCTTATTAAAATATAATCATATGATTGGTTGAATTGGTGTTTTGTGTTTGATTCCCGATTTAGTGAGAACCGTTGTCAAATTTATTTTTAACCATCAAATCTTAATCAGATGGCTTCAATGAATCATAGTTTAAAGTTATGTTCAATTATTAATACCAATAATTAATGAAGAGTTCACTTATTAAAATATAAATAATTTTTCTTTTCTTCTTTAAAAAATTATAATTCTTAATGAAATATTTTATTTCTCATGTTAAAATCATCAAATATAAATTTGTTGGAATTTTCTCTTTATTTTGAGTTCCATATTGTTATGGTTCTAATTTATTTTTTTCTTGCTAAAATATGTGAATAAACTATAAAGACTATATAAAATAACATGTAAAAAAATTATATGCTCATTAAATTATACCTAATATTTTATTTTTCATCTCTTTTTTAGCATTCTCAAGAGACCTATCGTTAATTTTATTTCGGCCGTTGGATCAATTTATTTTCAAATATTAGTTTCTCATTTAAATTATTACCACAAATATCACATGGTCAGTTAGATTAATGTTTCGTATTATATCTCCAATTACGTGAGAACTATCATATCAAATAATATTCCTGAGTATTAAAAATTATATTATATTACTTAATGTTTTACAGATAATATGTATCATTTTAATAACTAACAAAATATAAATAAGAAAAATAATGGTGACACTTTTTTCAGAAAATGAATCATGTTATATTTTCTTATATATAGCAAACATACGTTTTTCTATATATATATATAATACCATATTTTCTTTTTATAAATCATGTTAAATATAATTATTATTTTTATATTTTTTAAAGTTAATCATCTATAATTAAGTCTTATGGGGTTTCAACTAAAATCTATGAAATAAATTATCATTTAATTTTTGTTTTTAGATCTCCTTCATCGTCTGATTAATACTTACTTTTTTTTCTTATATAATATATCAATAGATAACGGCACGAGAAAACTAAAGAGATAAAAAAAGATGATAATTTAATCTTAGAAATCTTAATGCAAACATAAATTAATTAGATTATAAATTAATAATCCAAATTATTTTTTGGATTATTGTTTTTTGTTTTTTTGATTTTTTTTATGAATTTATTATTTATATTATTTTATTTTATATATGTAAATTTATTTGTATAGAGTTATCTATCCTTATAAAATTAAATGTGATATAGAAATTAATTTTTAATGAATAATAAATGGATAGAATATCTTATGATATAATTCAAAATAACTTTAAGCATATCTAACTTACATAACATAATTATTATATATAATTACAATTTATATATAAATTTTAAATAAATAATAAATTTAAATATTGGCGACGAAGCGCCAGTATAATTGTAGTATCAATAAAATGAAGAATTATTCACACAGATGCTCTCTATTTTTTTTAAGACAAAGTTGAACGGGTGATGTGATTTTGACACGTGTGATTTTGAGGGATTTTTATGTGACAATTTTGAACGGGTGATGTGGTTTTGTCACATTAAATCTCTCAAAATAACAAGTTTGAAAACCACATCACCCATTCAGCTTTGTATTTAAGAGGGAAATGAGTCGTTCAATCATCTTATTTAACCCGTTAGAATTTTATCACCATTATATATTTTAAATTCTCATTTCTCTTATAAAATAAAATAAATTTTTACCCTAGTAGAGTTAAATTTAATATTCCATCCAAATTTTATTTTTTTGGATCAAATTACATTTTAACAAACATTTTTTATATTATTTTCTTTTACCCAAGATGATAATAACGGAATAAAATATTATTTTCTGATAAAATATCAACAAATAGTTTAACGCTATTGTTATTATATTACTTTTGATACATTATTTTACTGACAATGTTATATTAAATTAAATATTATTATTATATTTTCATATTTTATTTTTTTGAAAAAATGTTTTCTTTTTTATTTATTTGATAGTTTTATTTTACCTTGATTATGATTTATTTTGAAAAGATAATATGTTTTCGCATGAAAAATATGAACTCAAACATAAAAGAAACTATTTATAATTTCGAAGAAAATATGTTTACATGTACATGAAATATTACTATTATTTTTTTTTTGTTATGTACTGAATAAATAATATGTTGAAAAAATATAAACATTATATATTTTAAAATTCTCTTTTGCCTTATAAAATAAAATAATTTGTACCCTATTAGAGTTAAATTTAATATTTCATCCAACTATTAATTTTTTTGGATCAGAATACATTAGCCAAAAAAATATATATTATTCTTTTACCCAAAATAATAGTAATGAAATAAAATAATTTTTTCCCACATAGTATCTACAAGTACTTTAAGACTATATACTATATTATTTTTGCTACATTATTTTACTGACAATGTTATATTAAATTAAATATTAAAATTATATTTGCATATTCTATTTTTTGAAAATAAAATATTTTGATGGTTTTATTTTACTTTGATTATGATTTAAATTGAAAAGATAATATTTTTTCCCCATGAAAAATATGGAGTATACATCAGGCACCCAATAGTGCCCCATACCCTCACGATGTGTCAGCATCGTAATGTGGCATGTAGGCCACGCAGAAAAACAGTGATGTGGTTACCGGTGAGCATCGCAATGCCCACTTGAGCACGCAATGCCAGCCTTTTGGCTATCCACCCTCTGCACATATGAATGGATAACACTATACTCACATAGCCAGGTCTAAGTGTTGTACATATTATCTAGCTGAACCCTGTGTCTGACAAGGGTCTCCATCAAAATTCAAACTCAAATAAAACAAAAACCCGACACAAGAAATTTATTCCCCCAATACATGTCAAATCAACTTTGAATTGATCTTATCTTCACTTCTCTATCAAACTCTCCCCGGCAAATATTTCAGAACTCATTTTCAATTTCTCTAGGAAAAACATAGAAAGAAGAGAAAAAAAAAACATAAGGATCACGATCTCAAGCACCATCTGGCTGGATTCTCGATGACAATGTGATCGACGTCTCCATGACACCCCATAACAGGCCAACAGCTCCGTGTCTGGCGACGACGTGGGCAACGAAAACGCTAGTGATGTTTAGCGAGAGGTAAGCACCGCCTGTATGGCTTCTCGACGATGACACAAGCGGCATGTACTTGTGTATGGAGACGATGACAACACGAGGGACATGGCGCCACATAACAGACATTAACTTGGTGTTTGCTGGCCACGCGTGCGATGAAGATGCGAGTGGTGTGTGGTTCTAGGTCTCAAGCACCACTTGGATGGCTTCTCGACGACAACGACATGAGCGACGTAGCCATAACGCCTCATAATCGGTCATCGGCTTGGTGTATGGCGACCATGCAGGCGACAAAGACGTGAATGGTGTTTGGCGAGTGGTTCTAATTATCAAGCATCATTTGGATGGCTTCTCGACGATGATGATGACGTGGGTGACTTGGCTTGATTGCCTCGTAACCGACCATCAGCTTGGTGTCTGACGATGACGCGGGCAATGACGACATGAGTAATTGTTGGCGAGTGGATATCAGTCTCAAGCACCACCCGGATGGCTTCTCGACAATGACGCGAGCGACATAGCCAAAATGCCTCATAACCGGCCATCAGCTTGGTGTTTAGCGACGACGCGGGCGACGAAGACGCGAGTGGTTTTATTCAATTGGAATTTTGTTCTTGATTTTTCTGGATTTTTTTAATTTTTTGATTCTTTTGAGTGCTGTTATTTGTCGGTCAGAGTCTATTCCGAACCCCCAGGTGGTCGACTCACGCGACGTGATGCCAAAATAATTTTACTCAAGGTCCAACCAAAAATAGCAACAGCAAAAGCAAAGTGTTTGAATGTTTTTCTTTTTTGGTTGAATTATTTGAGATTTATGTGTTGGTTTGACTTCATTGTGGTCCAAATGTCGCATGCTGGTGACCAACAATGTGGACCTGAGGAAACCAAGTGCTTGAAGCAAACAAGGGTTAGTGACCGGTTTATTGTGTTAATAGAACTAATTAGTGTATGAAATTTTAAAAACTTGTCATGTTTTAATTATTATGTTGGAAATTTTGTGTTAATAGGTTGAGCTGGAGAAATTACGGCTCCTTTGCGAGCGGATATTACGAGACAAGAGCTAAAGGTAGTTTAATGTGCTTGTTTGTTACCATTCATATTCAATTTTTAAGCTATGAATCTGAACCAATTTATTTGAAATGCAGAGGGACTTGGTACAGTCCTTGAAAACCGAATAACGGGAAAGCGAAAGGATTGCATAAGATTGTTTGGAGAAGAAGAAGAGGGAGATGGAGATACAAGGAGGGATCTATTGTAACGTATGACTGTTTTGTTTCAAAGAATATATAATACACATGATGAAATGGCCACAATAAACTTAAATCTACTAACATGGCTAGTTTTTAATGTTCTCTACCTCCATTTTCTACTTCTACTCAAGCAGATCACTTGATTAATTTTTTCTATAACTATGAGATGTCTAAATACCATTGGCTACAAGTAATTGGTAAAAATATTGTAAAAACATGTAAAATAATGATTAATTGGTTTTGTACATATGTGACCTTACACTATAAAATGTCATAAAATCAATAAAAAAATGTCATAAAACCCCTACCGGATTTGAAAATATTATTCAATTTTGTTATAAATTTTCAAAAATTACTACGTAAAAGAATAATTATCCTAGTCCTATCTAGTGGCCAATTGATCCTTCTAGTCTAATCATTATTCTATCTTCTAATTTTCAATTTTTGTTATTTTCATAATTATATTTCATGGTTATTTTTTATAACAGGTTATGTAATTTATAAGTTAATTAATATACAAATAAATTGTAACATGATTTGATGAATTTAATTCATATCACCAAACGAATATTTTTATAAATAAAGTAATCAATAATCTTTACTGAATAAAAGATAAAAATTTCTCACATCACCAAAATAAAAGATCCGCATAAGAGTCTAAAAAAGTCACATAATTTTTTGCTCAAAATTAGTTAAAATTATATTATAAATTAACTTTATATTTTATTTTTTTGCAATTTTTATTTAGGAGGCAACATCTAAAACAACATTTTATGGCCGCTAATATCTCAGGCTGGAGCAACCAAAATGCCGGGGCCGTGGTCTTAGGAGGCAATAGATTGGTTTCTTTGATTTGTCTGTAGGGATGGTTGATGTTAATTTGTTTTGATGTTTTTGCTAAGTTTGTATAGATGTTATTGTTGTGGTAGAAACTAAAAACATGAGTTGATCTGGTAACTTGCCATTTGATATGTATTGTGTGATGTTATTTATGAATTGGTTACTTATTTTGTTATATTTAGTATGGACTAGTAGATGATACAACATCCATTCATGCCATAGCCATAGGAGACATGTTGGGTACTCAAGTGATGTTGGGGGTGTCGATGAGTTTTAATGTGTGTGTGTGTGTGTTGATCTGTAACTTGCTATTTGATATGTATTGTGTGATGTTATTTATGAATTGGTTACTTATTTTGTTATATTTAGTATGGACTAGTAGATGATATATTCACCAGATGGGGCTGGGGAGAATTATGACATCCATTCATGCCATAGCCATAGGACACATGTTGGGTACTCGAGTGATGTTGGGGGTCTCGATGAGTTTTAATGTGTGTGTGTGTATTGGAATTGAGTAAGTTTATGTGTGCACTAGGATGGGTTTTAGTGTGTATCAATTGCTGTTGAGTGGGCCTATTAGGATGGGCCTACGGGCAATGTATTATTTCGTGTTTAGTGAGAGTACTTATTTTTTTTTTACCATTTGAGAATCATAACATCGTATTCATCAGATAAGAATCATAATATTATACTCGTGTGTTGCTGATGCACTCCGCATGTCTTGTCAACCAAATATTATATCGATTTTATACGATCTGCTTTATACACACTAAATCTCGACATGTCTTGTCAACCAGTTATAACCTCGATTTGATATAAGTTATTTCCAACACGGTAAATCTGCATGTCTAGTTAAATAGTCATTCTCAATTTTATAAAAATATTTCCTATACAGTAAATCTGCACATGTCATGACAACCTGACATTTTCTCAATTTTATACAAACGATTGTGTACACAGAATATCTGTATATGTCTAATCGAACAGTTATTGTTTCCTACACAGTATCTTTCACTATAACGAAATAGGAAATCTCGGACGGCCCATAACCATCACGATTGGAGTGAGGAGCCTTCTGGATTAGCTATTTCGGACAACTAACCGTCCAGATTGATCCGTCAGGAATATGGCGTCGGAAATAATAGAAAAGTGTAGACAGGCCGTCAGAACTACAGAGATTGTGGACAGATGACACGTGGGGCTGTCAGCGAAAAAGAAAATTCGAACAGCCCACATGCTGTCACGGAAGGGTAACGCGGACGTAGGGATGTAAACGGCGCGGATAATATCCGAATCCGAACCGTATCATATTCGCAAAATACAAAATATCCATATCCGAATAAAAATATCCGTATCCGACGGATACGGATATGGATAATTTATACGGATATGAATACGGATACAATATCTATTTTATAAGGCGGATACGGATACGGATATTATCCGTATCCAGATGTTTTTATAAAACTCAACATGAATCCATATCCATTAAGTATTAATTTTATTTTATTTTACAACTATATTATTTTCCATCTTTCCTAATTTTCTTTTAATTCGTCTTCTTGTATTTCTTTTCTCTTATTTGACAACCGAGTTTCCATCTTTTCGTATTTTTCTTTAATCACCACATTCAACTTAGACATGTTTTAACTTCTTCTCCATCTAATAAAATCCTAGCCGCCAAAGTTGTGACATTTTTGTTTTAGTATGGTTATTATATTGAAGTAGTTGTATTTTTTTTTTGTAGTTTGACTATGTAGAATGATTATAATATCTAATATAATTTCTTACTCAAAATGTTTTCCTCTAAAATCTATATTTATATAGCAATCTAGCAAAGTCGAGTTTTGAAATGATATATCGGACTACATATTAGAATATTCGTTTTAACAATCCGAAATGAGTCTGTATTTATATCCATATCCGGGATATCCGAACCGTATCCATATCCGTTTAATATCCGAACCGTATCCGTTTCCGGATCTATCCGTATTCGTATCCGTATCCGAAAGGATATGGTAAGAGCACTATCCGAACCGTATCCGAACCGTTTATACCCCTACGCGGACGGCTTAAGCCGTCCGAAATTGGGGTTTTTTTTTCAGCCCCAATTTTTCACAGTAGTCCCCACATTTTTATAAAATTCCACATTTTTAGTAAAATAAAAAAATAATACCAAAAAATATCAATAAACCCTAAATTAACCATTTATATAATTCATACAACATTCCTAAGTCATACAAAATAAAATAAATCCAAATCGTTGGACTCATACAAAAGTCATACAAAATTAAAATACACTAAACTAATGCCGTACTATTTCCAACACGGTAAATAAGCTTCCTTCTCATTATTTGTTTTGTTAACCTAATTAAAAAAAGAAAGTATACTGAAATTAACACGAAACCCTAAATTAAGGACTTAAACCCTAAGTCACTAACCTACAATTCTTAACATAAAACACGAAACCCTAATTTGACATATAAAAAAAATGATACCGGAGGCTGCGGCATCGGGGTAAGCGAGTGGAGGAAGTGCGCCCTCTCATCCATGGAAGGCAGTGGCACCGATGGTGTCTGCAGCAACTGCATGTACGACCCATAGTTCGCAATCATCGCCATTAAAGGATTGACGCCAAAAGATTACCCTGTCACAAAATGGTATTAAATATTTAAATTTTAATTATATATAAATTAGATAATGAGTTTGCGGCTGCGGCACTTCTACATGTTATGATGGACTCGGCTGGTGTCCATCATAAGAGATCACACTAGAAGTACCCGTCTGCAACATATTTTTCCAAAAAGTTAATATCTAAATCATATTATCTACGGGTTATGAAAATAAAGAGATATTACCTGAGTGCCGTCCGAAAAAAGCTGGCTCATGAATGGCCGGAGAAACTGATTCTGCTCATTCAACATTTGTTGTTGTTAACTCATCATTTGTGTTTGCTGAGTCACGAGAGCCGTCAATGCGTCAATCTGACTCTACATATTTAAAGAAAGCGCACGCTATGAGTGATCATCAGTCGATGCCGATCCTCTGGACGATGCTGAACCTCTGATTTTGCGCGTGCTGACCATAGAACCACAACCAAAGAGCCTCCCATGCTTCATCCCTCCAGCCGCCTGCACCCACCCGGCAGGATCATCTACACGATCGGCCTCCCATATATCTGTTGGGGAATCTATAGCCATGTACGTTACATGCGCAGCGAAACCTATGGTTTCAACCCTACCTAGGGTCATCGTTAAGGGAATAAAAGTGCGAGATTAGCTATTAAAATTTATACCTCGGATCTTCCTGATCCGCGAGACGGAGAACGGATGTAGGTCTGAACAATTCTGACTTGCAACCTTCTCCTTCCTGAAGCTCGTCTCCGCAAACCTCCTTGCTTCTCCTAGGTATGAAGAACTTATCGCTTGCTTATCTCCAAAGTAGGAGATATCTACTCGTATCCATGCGAACTTTAAACACATGGAATTACCGGACTCGAAATATTTTCCGAAATTATCTCACAAAACTTTCTCTCTATTTCTGTATTATGATGGCTTCTAAGACTTTAGAATTGTGTGTTAAATAGATAAGGACTACCTCTCTATTTATACTAGAGAGAGAGACGAATGATTGCTTAGTTACCATAACTGAAAATCTAGTTTTCTGTGTATATTCCGTTCAGAATGGAATCCTTTCGTTCAGAACGGAATACAATTTCCAAAACTGTGAAAACACGTTCCGAACGTAAGCCTTCCGTTCAGAACGGAAGTGTGCTGTTTGCACAATCAATCATCCAATGATTGATTATTTCGTGCACCAATTTATACATCTCATGTATAACTGTTTTAAGATATTTTCATCCTGTATGAATGGAGTTCATTGTGTGACCGTGTAGGTTCCATTTAACGCTGGCAACGATGTTCTAAAGATCGTAAGTCATGAGTAACCTCTAGACTTATGTCATGACTGTTGGGTTTCTACCGTTCATAACGCAGCGGAAAAACAAAAACGAAACAAAATCGAATTCGAAACCCAAACGAAGGATCCGTGAATTACAATTAAATCAAAGAAAATTTTATAACTTTGTACCTTCGGATTACGCTTAATCCGTGATGATCAAAAGCGAATTTGGTTGACGCTTTTCTTTGCCCAATTCCAAACCGGTTTCCAAACCGATCCTTTGTATGTTTCGCCTAACCGGTCTCACAAACCGATTTCCAAACGAACCGATTCTCCAAGCAAACCGATTCTCCAAACAAACCACGGTTTCAACCCGAATCACAAAGATGCCGCACTTCGCTTCGTCCTCTACCGGTATCCACATGAACAACCCCTTTGAACGGATAAAGAACGATATATGCTAGTATTCGTTCTTCATTTTCTCACAGAAATAACAAGAGAATAATTTTCGGATTTTTTTTTCTCTTCTCCTTTTGTCTCACAAAAGTTGGACGAAAATAATATGTCTTCCTCAATGATTTTGGGGTGTCTCTTGTGCCTATATAGTCCATAAGTTTCATATCCTATGTGCATAGTAACTATGTAACCATATATGCAACACACCTTATCATATAAGATGTAGAATTAGATATGTCACTTGACTATGTAGCTCTTCATACAACTTATCACATAAGTTATGATTTTTCTGTGTACGTCTCAATAGTTGTTCTTTGTGTGTGACCCTGTAGGTTTACTTAATGTTGGCAATAATCACAACGGATTATAAATCATGAGCGGTCTCTAGCAAGACATCATGATTACCCAAATTAAGCAAGTATGGATGATTCGATCAAACCTAATTTATGTTCATGCATTGTATCCCTTTGTTACACGATATCTATATCGTCCATAAGGCATGGTATGTGTCAACCTTACGTTGGTCGATAAATATTTCTTGACACCGAATTTGATTGAACATGAAATGACATTAATAACTCCTTATTAATTCACTCGAGCACGGCCGTGCGTTTCTTCAATCAAATCATCAAGAGGCCTAAAGATATCTCTCTCAATTTATGAGAGGAACAAATTCTATCTTAATTAAACTCTTTCCTCCGCATAATTCATTATATACCTAATTATAATCTTTATGACCGCCCGGTTAAAGACGATGTTAGATTATATTAAAGTATAAAATTTCTCATGTAGGAAACTGAGATAATCTCAAGTCTAAGGATTACAAATACATTCTTTACTGAGAATAACTAATGACACGAATCATGTGGTATTCTCACGGTGAGTCAATCCAGTATATGGTCTCTAACATATACTTACGTTAATGACTTAATAACTCTTATTCATGATCAGTAAAACGTGACCATCAGTCAACTAACATACTGATGTCCATTTATAGCTTATCATAAAGTATGTTTGTCTCACAAACATCCTATGAATGATCAGGGACGGTTTAGAATATCATTCATAATACTTTATAGTTTTACTATCAAAGTCACATACTTTGATGATATAAAGCTGAATATCATATTCAAGGTTCATTTTAGTAATAAGAATAAAATAACCAATACGCTTTTATTATATAAAATATCTCTAAATAAACACAATGTTTGTTTAACACAATCCATACATCTAGGTCTCAAATATATTGGCCTAGGGCATACTACTAACAATGACTACCCATGTTAAATGAAATGATCAGCGATTATAAACCTATCTGAATAGATGTTAACTTATTCCTTTTGTTCTACGATATATGTCTTGATCACAAGGCACGGTAATATTTCGTCCTTGAGTTTGATCAAAGTCTCTTTCCTGATCGAGAATTAGACTGAACAAATACAAAATGACATTAATAACATATGTTAATCCATTTTGAGCATGGTTATGTATTTCCTTCAATCCTACTTCATCAAGGGCCCAGAGATATATCTTTCTTGACGAGAGGAACAATTCTCATCTTGATCACTCAAATTTCTCGTCATGATTCAGTGCATACCTAACGATGACCCTAATGATCATCCCGTTACGGATGACGTATGATCATATTAAAGTATGCAGTTCCACATACATGAATCCATGGTGATCTCAGGTCGTAGGAACAAGCACACTATTCATATGAGAATTACTAATGACATATACCATGCATATTCTCATAGTGTGGTCAGTCCAGTACGTGTTATCTAACATGTACCTATATTCCAGACTTGACATCCATATGTCCATGACCAGCAGAACATGATCATCCAGTCTGCGAATATACTAGTGCAGATATGTAGCTTCTTACCTGAAGTATGTTTATCTCTATAAACATCCTACATATCACTAGGGACGGTTTAGATTGTCATTCATTGGTTCACAGTTCTATTATCAGAATCACGTATTCTGATAACGTGAACCCGAAGTGTCATTCATGGTCGATATAATATATGTAAATATATTAGTCACCTATACACTCATTCATATATGAGTTGGATAAACGTGTTAATTTTTAAATTCTAGTTTTTCCCTAGATTTATTTGTATTGAAATTCATTGTTATTTATGTTTCTTGTATGGACCAACAGAATTTGTAGTACTATATTTGTGTGAATGTGAACTTCAATTTGAATTGTGGATTTATGTGAACTTGAATTTGAATTGGGATTTATTCAAACCTGAATTTATGTTTTACTTACGCAACAACTAAAAAGGTTTCACTAAACTACTTAGTTTTGTTCATCTTAGGGCCTGTTCTCTGGCGCAGTTTTTATAAAGTGACAGGGAGCTATGGTTACAGTCACGAAGCTATAAGCGCAGGAACTATAAGAAACTATATGAAATTGTGAAAAAAAGGTGTTTGATGGAAATACAGGAAGCTATGAATATAATATTGAGTCAAACCACCTCTAATTGAGTGGTGATGCACCGTCCCACTAACTCAAAGGTTCTAGATTTAATACTTAACAAAGTTAAGTTTCTTTAAATTTAGATAGGGGACATGCGAGCCCTCCCGCTCCCTAAAGAAAAAATGAATATAATATTGAAAAAATAGTAAGATTTTTTATTTTTTTATAATTTATTTTGTCATTCTTTATTTAATTCTAGTGATTATTTGAGCGATGATTTTGTATGAATTATCTTAAAATTGATTTTTATTAAACAAAATAAACATAATTAAGACAAATTACATCCGGACCTTTAACTACAACTACAACCAAAATTAATCACAATCAACCAAATTTCACTGAAAATACAATTTAACTTCAAAGGAAAAATTCCAATGAAATCGCTATTTTACTCAAAAGTCAAAATACATTTCAGCCAAATTGATCACAATTAACCCTTTAATTATTCCTCAATTAGCCTTCTGCTTCATACAACCAGGAAAAAAACTTGCATATTCTTTTGTCTTACCAAATTTGTTCAATAATTTTATCCAATATCTTGTTGGAGCTCAATTCCAATCCCCAAAATAGAAAAAAATCAAGACTTCAAATTAAGTAACATGTGGAGAAAGACTTTGACAGAGAACATGATTAACGAACCATGGAGAGAAGAAAGAATGAGTGGATGAGTGCCTTGATGCCATGGAGTATAGAAGAGAAAATGGATTGAGAATTTTTTTTGGCGGAGGTGAAATGATGTGAGCCCAGGATATATTAATTTAATTTTTTCCCTCTTCAATCCTGTGCAAAAATTGACTCAGAGTGGAGTCTTCGAATCAAAAAAAATGGCCCCGTTTTACTTAGTTTTGCTCGGAATTCCCGTTTTGGTTGAATTTGAAAATGGGGACCGAACACCTCAAATTTGATTCCTGGTCTTAAACTGTGGCTCAAAACTTGACTAGAGAACAGGCCCTTGATATTCGGTCAATTAAAACTGTAATTTGTCTTAATTAAGACAAATTACATAATTATGTTTATTTTGTTTAATAAAAATCAATGGCGTCAAAACTGTGGCTCAAAACATAAATAATTACGCCATTGATTTTTATTAAACAAATAAACATAATTAAAACAAATTACATAATTAAAACTGTTCCGACCATAAGTTGACGCATGGCTACGATTTTAGCCGTTCGGACAGGACATAGAAAGCAAAGTCAAAACTCCCAAAACCAGCGAAACTAGACCAAAAATCGCGGGTTTGAAAAACGGACCTATGAGGTCATTTTTGGAGAGAGAAAATCACGGATTATTCTTCTCCTATGTTGCGCGGACACTTCAAAAAACCGGTCGTACCCGTGTCGGACACAAACACGGCTAGGACACGTGTCGGACACGTCACGTGGCGTGTCCAAATATTTTAATATTAATTATTTTTTGGACACGTCAGGACACGGTGGGACACGGTGAGGACACGGGCTGGACACGGTTTGGACACGACTAGATACTTTTCGGACACAATCAAGTATATAAAAGTCCAATTTAAATCAATATTCTTTATATAAGTATATATGTTTTCTCATTTTTTCTAAAAATATATTCTTTTTATTTTACTAACAACATTTTTTATATATTTTTTTTAACAGTCATAACTTATTAGAACCAGGTACTAGAGACGATATTTTTTCTTTTCTTTTCTTCGTGTATTACATAGGAAAAAATAATCTTTCTTATTGTTATCCTCTCGAATCTTTTCATTATCATATTTATTATTTTATATTTTTAGTTATATAATTAATTATAATAAAATAATATGTATATATAACGTGTCGTGTTTCATGCTTTTTCTAAAATTGTCGCGTCGCCGTGTCCGTACAACAACATAGCTCTTCTCCCTCTCACCATGGAACTGCTTGCTTGCTCCACTCGTTTTTCGCAAGTTTTTATGACAACTCACAAGTACGAGACTAGAGAGAAGAAAAGAAAAGCAATGGCATTGCTCTGCCGTTCGGCCACCAGCGCCGTCAGATCAGCCGCCGGTGTCTCCCCTGTCAGTGTTCCAGCTCGGAAGCACATCTCATTCTTCTTCTTCTAGAACCTTCTCCGCTTCCTCCTCACCTTCGCAGATTTGTAAAGGCGAGTTGTTCAATAATGGGGATTGTGGAGCTATCACTCATGCCGCTACTCAGTGCAGAAGCATCGGCACGACGCAATTGCTTAATTGTTGTTGATTCCTCTTCCTGGACTTGGCTTACTCGGGCGTGCTTTGCCGTTTTGACAAAGTTTAAATGAATCTTCAGAGCTTTTATTTCATTTTTGAGAAGATCATTATCATTTAGCAGAGAGAATGTAGTGTTGACAGAGAATTTTGGAGGTAATTGAGCAATTATGTACTAGATTTATTGGTTGATTTGGGTAATACTATGTAAGTGCTAATGGCTAAATGAAGTAACTGAACGTATTTGGTATCGATCAAGTGGACTATTTTAGGGTCCGGGGACCCTCACCATACTTTGATATTAGCAGCCGTTAGATCTCGAGCCCCATGATATGGCCTAATTAATCTGTAGGGTGGTGATATGGCCATGAAATAATTTGATAGGAACAGAAAATTATTTAGGAAAATAACAAATTTATCCTTATTATATAATGTCCAATTATGTGAGTTAAAAAGAAAATGATAATCTCAATAATAAATATTTTAATGATATGAAAATCTCTCTAATTTATTGATAGTATCATTCTTACTTCTTTCCATATTTATTTTGTATGTTCAATTCAATCTTATTCATCCAGATCCAGATCTCATTATTCCTAAAAAAATTCAATCACTTCGATAGTTTTTGTAAAAGAAATATATATTTTTTTTCAAAATTATCAGTTACGTCATTTTTTTAATTATTTAATATTTGAATATAGTATTTTTTTTTCTTTTTCAAATAGCATTTGGTTTTTTTGAGTTATTTTGGAGAGGGCTTAAAACATCCCTCCTTCAAATGGAATTTGGACACTTGATATCTCATTATCATTTGTGTTTTTGAATTTTGAATTTAGAAAATATGTAATAAGATTATTTATAAATAAAAAAATATTAATTACTCATTATAATCTTTTATTTACTTGTCATCAACTATGAATTCATGAAATTGCATAATAATGAAAATTTATTTTTTTATTCTTGTATACCTTTGTGTAAGTATTTAGCTTGTATTTCCTAAATCATTATTTGAATAAGCACATTAATATTAATATGTCTAAAGATTTCATGAACAAGAATAATTAACCTTGAAAAGATAACAACATATTATAAAATTAAAATTTAATCTAATAAAAAAAATTATTTATTTTAATGAATAGCAATAGATTTGAAGGTTTTGAATTTTGATGATGATTATGTCGGAAAGAGAAATAATCAATAATAAAGAGTAATGTACTATTGCCTTTTTTAACTCAATTAATTGGCATTTATAAAAGAAGGGTAAAGACGTCTTTTTATTAGAATTTTTACTGCTCGTATCAAATCTTTTCCTGCCCATATCATTTCCCTAATTTGTAATCAACAATAAAGTGTGAAGTTAACCACTTATATGGAAATTAATTAAATCAAGATAATTTATTTTCTTTTTTAATCTTCTTTTGTCATTTGACAACTAGCAATTTTTTTATGAAATACATTATCTTTTCAATTTATATGTTTGTGACATTATATAATACAAAATAAAATTAATATAAAATTTTATATAACTATATGACAACAAATTCAAATAATGTCATAAAATTAGACTGTCAATTTCGATTTATCATATGATTCCACACTATAACCAAATTATTTATGCAAAATGTAAATTTCTAATATCAGTAGAACTTATAAATAAAATATATATGATTGGAAAAAAAAAATCTTTCAAGAAAAAAATAATATAATAACTTGATTTTATTCTAAGAGAAACTGAAAAATATTTTTAAAATCGTAAATAATGCAATTTGTTGAAAAAATGCTAAAATAAATGAAGGTGAATTGATTAATTTTTTAGTATGATTAATAAGGCAAGAATACAATACAATATCTCAATTTAGTTAACTTCCAAATAATGTTTAACAGAGTTTTGACTTCCGTTATATGCTTGATTACAAATTAGTTACTCCATATCATGAGATTTTAGATCTAACGGCTGTTAATATCAAAGTATAGAGTATGCTGTTTCGATAGAAGCAGGATTCCTGAACCCCTATTTTACATAATTAGTGCTTAATTGTGGGTAATTGCACAATTAGTGCTTAATATGATTGACGATTTCAGGTATTGTTAATGCTTAATTGGCTTTCTTGTATCAATTAAGTTGCTAGGCAATTAATTGCCAAAGTACTAAGTTTAGCACAATTAACTGGTAACTTCCTGTAACTTTGTAATGTTTAGCAAACAAATATATTCTTATACTGTCTTTTACATATTTGACCCAATCAACTGGTGCATGATCTGGTATATGAATTTGTCATCTCTTGTTTCAGTCAAATTTATTAAACTTGTTGATTGCTGAGTCCTATTATATCTACTAAACTGGTCTTTTGCTTTTCTATAGGGAAAGAGTAAGAAATTGGTAGAGCTGAATGGACCAAAGTTCAAAGGGCATATTTGATTCTTTATTAATGGCTTTCGGTTTAATTTGTGTTTAATATGGCTTTATTTTTATCATTTCCGGACTAACTTGATATAAATAAACATTAATGTGTACTTAATTTGTAATAATTGATGTTTAATTTGGCATAATGGGTACCGTTTGTATCTACTCATATTTTTTTTGTTCATTTTTATTTTTATTTTTTTATCAATTATGTTTAATAAAAAGATTGAAAGATATCTATTTAGCATATTTGGTACTATAATATTATATAATAGGAAATAGATATATATCCACATAATATTGATAATTGATAATATAAATTAAAATAAAGAAATTCTTATGATGAATCATATATTTAGTATATATATATAATTAGTATTATCTTATAATTAATTTGATCATTTTTAACAGCTAATTTTTTGAAATAATAATTTCATATTCATAACTTCCTGTGTTTTGATCAAACACCTCTTTTTAATACTTTCATGCAGTTTTACGCAGCTTCCTGCACTCATGGTTTCCTGATGCTCACACATTAGCTTCCTGCAACCATGGCTTCCTAAACCCTGCTCAAAACTACGCTAGCAAACATCCCCTAAGTCTGTATACAGCAAAATTGTTAGTTTTGTGCAGATTTTTATGTTAATCTGTCTGTATACAAAATTGGGCAGGATTCTTATTTGTGGTTCTAGAAAATATAATAATCGTTCATACTTTGATAATTTCTTCCGAACTTTTGTGATCATAATGTGGAGAAACAAATGAGACGTTATACAAAGGAATTTATTTATATAATTATGATCATCTGAAAATTTAACAAGAGTCAAAATGTTTTTGTGAGGTATAAGAAAGTCAAAAGAAATAGAACAAAAAAATGGCATATATTGTGGCATGACACACTGTCCCATATGAAGATAATTAAATGGTTGCAAACTTGCACGTGTGAGGTAAGATCAGATTATCATCTACCAAATGTTTATCTTTGTGCCAAAAAAAATAATGGTTTTGTTTTGTTTCAGTTTTATTAAAGATGATCAAAATTTTCGTATAAATTTTGTGGTATGCAAGAAACAATTTACATACGTTCTTTATTGTGATTTTTTGAGGGAGGTTCTTTATTGTGATTAGCCGATTTCAGTTAATATAACTTGATTTATTTATTTTATGAATTTAAGTAGTTGTATTAGATAAAAAATGATAATATTGCAATGTATTTGTAAAGAAAATTATAGAAATATAAATCCTTGGTTTAGTGATTTGAAAGAGTATGTTGCTTCCAACATTGCACAAACTGTCAGACACATCTAACAAAAAAATAAATGTCAATTAAACAAAAATAATTTTTTAATTATTATTTAGTTATAGATCCAAAGCCCATTGAGAGATGCAAAAATATAAAAAGGAAAAAAAATAAGATGTAAACGCCTCTCCAAATGTACTTTATATTTTCTCCAACCATTCTAAACTAAAAAGGTTCTTAAATTGGAATTAAAAAACCACAATTCAGTCAGACAGTTGCAATTGAGAGTCTGAGACACCATCATATAATGAGTCAACAAGAATAATTTACCAAAAAAATCTTTTTGATAAACCGAAACATTCAGAGAAATTGACTGATATGATACGAACTAGGAAGTTTTGATTCAAATTTCACAAGCCTTAGCCTCCATTAAATTTGAATTTAATAAAGATGTTCAAAGAAAAATACTAAAACATGCTATTTACATTAGCTTAAATTTTAGAGCAATTGATTACCTTTCTGAATTGAATATACTTATGCTATATAAAATTCAATTTGTGCTAGTATATGATTTGAATAAGTGGGACATGCATCATTGCTGAGAGCTTCAAGAATGATGACGTCACTGGTACCAAATCCACAAGAACCGGTATTTGATGATGACGTCACTGGCACCAAATCCACAAGAACCGGTATTTGATGATACACCAAATCTACAAGAACCGGTATTTGATGATGACGTCACTGGTACCAAATCCACAAGAACCGGTATTTGATGATGACGTCACTGGTACCAAATCCACAAGAACCGGTATTTGACTTTCCTCCAGCAGCCAAATGCACCGTCTCTTTTGCCCTTGTGTTGTGTCAATAATTTAATTTATATACATTTTGTTGAAACTAACACATGTATTTTATTCAATTAATATTTCTTGGGATCTTGATCTTGTGTTGTGTTCAGCTGATCATATTTGATCTTGATCTTATTCAATTAATAATTTAATTTATATACATCTCATATATTTCTTTTAGACAGTTTTTTTTAAATATATAGTTTACATAGTTTTTTTATAAATTTAATTGAGAAAAAAAAAACTTAAAAGATGGAATACTGAAAGATTTGTCACTCGGTTATTTCCTCAAACAATTTGTCCACATTCTTTGAACAAATTTCAGAGAAATTAATACATTTATGCTGGACTAGAATTAAGGTACTGAGATTTGAGACTAGGACTAATAAACCATCCTTTCTGAATAAGAGAGTTTTAATGAAGATGAAGAATTGAAAGGACTATTGGCTACCAGCTCATATATATATATGGTTATGAGCAAATCCCAGAATTGAAATGTCAGTTTATGAGCAAACCAGGATCTAAAGTTTTTGGATATACAAGCAAATCTGATATTTTAAATCTCGGTTATCATTAAACTTTAAATCCTATAAAATGGCCCAAAGATCTTCTTATGCCTAATTAGTTATTTTTCGTTGTTTATATTTTAAATAAAAACAGCACAGCCCAACGTAATATTAAACTTTTCTTTAACTTTCAATATTAATTTATGGCCCAGACCGATCCACATTTTGGTCCATAATGATAAAAAAATCTTTGTTCATAAATATTCTGTTTTATTTGTGTTTCGTAAACTCTCCTCTTCCAAATAGAAACGAAGCGAGCTACCTAGCATTTAGTTTTAACAATCCTCATGGCAGGTTCGTTCTTTTTAATTGAATGCTATGTGAAATGGATGAGACAATATTTGTTAATTTCGTAATTCTTAGTGGTTGATTGATATTCATAATCTGCACTGGTAAATGAGAAAAATCATTTGGTATAAAAATCTTAGGAATTTTTTTGGTGTGCAATGAGCAAAATTTGAGTAAAGATTAAAAATTTATAGTACAGTTGAACAGAGAGTAATAGCCCATCTATTGTTTGATTAGGAATAAGAAATTGAAGCATAATTTGGGGTTAATTGAGTACTAGTTGGGCAAATATGCAGAAATGACCAAATGATACTTGGAAATTTTCATAGTAAAGACTTAATTCAGTTGTTTCGTCTGATCTATCAATAAATTAAGTGACAATAATGAAAAAGAAAACACTTATTCCTATCTTAACTTTGCTTGACACACTATATGGCACCAAATAACAGCTGAATTAATTAATTAGAGCTTCGATCAACCAAGCAAGTAACAAAAATAGAATATTATTAAGTAAGAGCTAACAATAAGTTCACAAAGAACTAATTAAATTTCAAAAATTCATGCAGATGTGTCAAGCAAGATTTTACAAAATGCTTTTCCGGCCAACCAGACTAAGCAAAACACGAAATAATCACACAGCATCAAAATCCGTGCTGTCAAATCATTACACTCCACCTGTCCTTTTAAAAGCAACAATACACTGTTGCCAAAATCAAAACAAGAAATATTTTTTTTGCAATGGTGTGTAATTTGGGCTTTCATTATGTAGGGCTTTCATTCTAAATGAGTGATTTGACCATTTTCTTGATATTTATGTATTAATTAATTAATTAATTAATTAATTTTATCTCTAGCGATTCATATATGTTTATAATTTTCTGTTGTACTTGAAGCCTCTCAATTTGGAAGCATAGTTGCATCCTTTGAGAAAGTCGATTTTCTCAAGCTCTAAAATGGAAGGTAATTTTGTAAAAAATACTTTAAAAGCATGATTAATCTTGAATCTTGTTCTTCGGAAAAAAATAATTGATCTCAAATCATGTATATGTAAATTCCTATTCATAAATGCAAGAAATCTGTTAGGTAGATCTCTAATTTCATACCCGCTTACACAAAATAAATATTAAATACAATGATCTATTTATTTTTCTTTTTTTCTAGTGATATTCGTGGAGTAGCAATTGAAGGGATGAAGGGTGAAAATGTAAATTTGACCGAACTAGTTCTCTTTCCTTTTTCTCATTTATGATGCAGCTCGAGCCGAAACCCTCGGTCTGTTCTCTTTCCTTTTTCTTCTTTTTTTCTTTCTTTCTTTGGCTCTGTTTTGTCTTTTTCATTTCTTTCTACTTTCAATTCTTCTTCTATTTTTCCTTCTATATGCCTGTAATAGTTTTTCTTTATTTAATGAAATGCAGCATGCTTTTGTCTTGCTTCCGTCAAAAAAAAAAATAAAGAAAGATATATAACCACCTTAATAGCACTAAAATACGAGTTTATTAATTTTCGTTCATTTTGTTAAATCTGCATTTGTTAATTTACTATGACATTTATTTTTTTCCTTTTTGTAAATAGGTTAAACTTTTGAATAAGCTTGCTTGCATCGGCCAGAGTGAAGGATCCATTGGTCGCCGACTTAATCTGTATTAAAGTATTTTAACTGGTATGATTTACAAATTAAATGAGGCTCAAATTACAACTGAAATTAAATGGAAGGTAATTGAGAAATATTATAATATATTAATGTTGAGATATATTAGTTGAAGTATAATGCTTTGTATTTTTGTTTTTGGTGCAGATCGTTCGGTTATTATGTGACAGGGTTTTGAAGCATTTGCAGTATTCAGTTGAGTCAGATCTGAATTTTTAAAAGGCTTAAAGGATTAAGAAGGGGTATTGTAGTAATTAGTTTATTTCATTTTATTATGAAGAATAGTCATTATTTTGTACAAAACATAATTATGGACATAATTTATTTACAAATTATTTGGTATATGAAATTATTAAACAGGTTAGGGTTTCTGGATTTGGTGGTTGGTTTTTGCTAAGGCTTTCTCTAAATGATCCAGTTCTTCCCCTCAATATTGGGGTTTGAATTATCGACTTTTTTTTGCGAAAAAGCCCTCTTAATAATAACAATTACATTTTAGTCATTGTGATATATTAAAATTGTTTTTTATCCATATTTCAATAATTTTTTTCTTGCAGGCTTCGACCAATGAGGATGCAGTAAAATTAGGGCGAGTTGTATTAAATGTTATGAAGGAATTTTCTGCACTTGACATGTCAGCACTTGTTAAATTTGTACAAACATAATTTCTCTTTTCAGTTCAAGTGTTTTTTGTGAGACCAAGTATTAATACTTTGAATTACGTTTGAACAAATGATACTAAGGCCATGTATTAATGCATGGGATGTAATAAGTTTGAGTCTCAGTCTCCGAGTAATGTTTAAGCAAAAATTAGAAATTGTTGCGAAAATTAAAACAAGAAAAATTTGTTTCAGTGGTGTGTTTTGTAGGCTTTCATTATTTGTGGCTGCTGGCCATCTACCTTCATCTCAACTTACTTCCCACTAGTTATTTTCTTTTCAGATTTCATTGAAAGGCCCAAATATGTTATTTGATTTTTTTTTCCTTAATATTTTTAAACACAGCCCAATCTAATTTACAACTTTTCTTCAAATTTCAACAACAAATCGTCCCAAATCAATTTACAATTTGGTCCATAAATAATAAAAAAAAAAATTATTTGTTCAAGAATATTCCACTTTTCTTTCAATTTCCCTTGTAAGCTCTCTGCTCTTTCTTTCAACGAGAAGATTAAACGAAGTGAGCTACCTACCCGCACTCATGGCTGGTTCGTTTTTTCACTCCAGTCCTCAAATTTCATCAATTTTTTCCTATTTTCATTGTTCCATTCGCACTTTACATTTCTGAATTTAGTCATTTTTAGCTATGGATATGATAAATGTAGTCTTAAAGATAATTAATATTTGGTCTGAATGGATGAGGGGATTTTGGTAATTCCGTTACTACTGTTTGTTGCTATTCGTATGCTAGACTGAGAGACGAGGAAAGAATTAGGTACAAAAATTTCATGAAATTTTTGGTGTCGATGCGTAAGCAAGCATTAGAGTTAAATTAAAAACATTCAGTCCACTTTTACAGAAATTGAATAATAACCCATCTATTGTATGATTTGGAATAAGAAATTGAAGCTTAATTGGGCTATTTTGGACAAAAAAGTTCAAAGAAAGATACTTGAGAATGAAAACAAAAGCTATCCCTGTCTTAATAGCTTGACACAGACTGCATGGTACAAAAAATCAGCAAAATTAATTAATTAGATCTTCAATTAACAAAAAAAATGTAATAGAATAAAATAAATAAAAACTAATAAGATCATAAAAAACTAATTAAATTTCAAAATTTCATTCTACAAAATGCATTTCCAGCCAACGAAACTAAGAAAAACACGAGATTATCACACAGCATCAAAATCCGTGCTGTCAAATCATTGCACGCCACCTGTCCTTTTCAAAGATTACGGTTTGCCTCGCAAAAATCAGATATAATTGGGAAAATTAAAACCAGAAATATTCATTGCAGTGGTGTGTTTGATGATTGATTTATGGTGTTCACTTTTCGTTCAAAGTAAAGATTTAACCATTACCTGATATTTCTTTATTAATTTATTTTGTGTATAGATTAATAGTGCATATATGTAATTTTCTTTTATTTTCTTACACTTGCAGCCTCTCAAGTTGAAATCTTTGAAAAAGTCGATTTTCTCAAGATCCGGAACCGGAATGGGAGGTAAATTTTTAAAAATTATTTTTTAAAAATAATTATCTTAGATCATGTGTATTACACAATTTTAAATTTACTTGTTTAATTTTTATTTGTAGTGATATAAGTGGGGGGTAGCAGTCGAGGGAGTGGAGGGTGAAAACGTAAATTTAACTGAACCAGTCATGGAAGCAGCAGTCAGCTTTTGCAGGCTGGTTATTGAATAAGAAGAAAATAGAGGGACCTAAACGCTATGAGTATCAGTCGGCCATGATTCAAGAATCTCTGGTCAAAAATTATAAGTGCTTGACTGAAATTTCAAAATTCATCCTTCTAAAAGTCAGTCTATCAAACTTGTCCTAGATTTTTTTTTTCTTTTTGATATTAGCAAATTCTAGGAGAAAATGGTTTAAAACCCTAACCCAATCCGACGCGAATAACGGAGGCGGGTTTTCGGTCCCCAGATATTGCACGGAAACGATCTTCCTGCGCTTGGACTACACGGCGATCCGCCGGTGCAGACGGTTCTTGCGAAAGGCGTGCATGGGACCGTGTGGAAGTTCTGGCACATACACCGAGGCATGCCGAGACGGCACCTGTTGACCACCGGGTGGAGCACGTTTGTGAACCACAAGAAGCTTGTCGCGGGGGACTCGATCGTGCTTTTGCAGGTGGAGGCTGGGCCCCCGGCATGCGCTTCAAGATGGCCTTCAAGACCGAGGACTCGAGCAGGATTAGCTGGTTCACGGGCATGGTGAATGGGGTCCAGGTCGCGGATCCGGTTAATTGGTCGAATTCGCCGTGGAGGCTCTTGCAGGTGTGATTGTTATTTTGGAAACTTGAATTGTCAAATTTAATGTTTCAGTGTGTTGAATTTATCTATCATTAAAAAGTGTTTGGATTTTTTTAATTTTTATTGAGATTTTGAAAGGTGAATTTGATGGATTTTGAGTTTAAATTGATATATTGGCTTTTTTGAAGGATGGATTCGATGTTTTGAGTTTTTTGAAAAATAGATTGATCGATTTTTCCCTTCAAAAAAGTTGATAGATTTTGAGCTTTAGAAGGGAATATTTGATTATTGCCGTTATCAATGGAAAATTTTGAAATTTCAAGTTTTTGAATCCATATATGGAATAGGAAACCCTAAATAATTTTGATATGATCATGCTTCTAATTAAACGCAAAATCCAACTCAAAATTTTCAGGTAAATTGGGACGAGCTAGATCTCCTCCAATAACTTGCATCGAGAACCGTGCAGAGCGGGAGAATATTTCGTGTTTTTTGACCATCAGCTCCCCAGAAAGGCTAGAGAAGGACCAGGGCAGGAAGAAGCCGCATCTGATGCTCTTCGGGAAGAGGATTCTGACCGAGAAGCAGATATGTTCTGCTGAGGAGGAGACGGCTGACGAGAAGGAGAGGGAAAGTTAGGGTTAGGATTAGGGTTTGAGACGGGCATTGTAAGGTGTTTATGGAGTCTGAGGATGTGGGAAGGACTTTGGACTTGTCGGGTTTCGGATCTTACGAGGAGTTGTATGGAAGGCTGTCGGATATGTTTGGGGTTGAAAAGGAGGAACTTATGCGTCACGTGTCGTATCGTGATTCGTCCGGTGCGGTTAAGTAGACTGGTGATGAACCTTTCAGGTTAGTCATTGTGTTTAACTTTATAGTATATAATTTGTTTTTCGGTTAAATTGGGAAGATAGTTGAGAAATTAGGGTATTTGATGGAGATTAATATTTTGTTTTTCAGTGAGTTTATGAAATCTGCAAGAAGGTTGATGATATTGGCCGACACTGGAAGTGAGAACTTAGAGAGGTAGTGATGGTAAAGAGAGGAGTTATTTTATTACATGTTGTTTATATTACACATTGTGTTGTTTGTTATTTGTTTATTTTCTAGTGTTCGACTTTTAGCGTGTTGATTATGAGCTCTACTTTTTCCCTAGATTAATATGTATTGGAATTCATTGTTATTTATGTTTCTTCTATGGACCAACTGAATTTGTTGTACTATTATTTGTGTGAATTTGAACTTCAATTCCAATTGTGGATTTATGTGAACTTGAATTGGAATTGTGTATTTATTTGATGTTTTACTTGCACAACAACTGAAAAATATGGTTCAATCCTTAGGGAAAATTCAATTATGGTTTCATTAAACTACTTAGTTTGTGCAGGTTTTCATCTTAATCTGTAAGTTTGTATACAACAAAATTGTTAGTTTTGTGCAGATTTTTGTTTCTTAATCTGTCTGTATACAAAATTGTGCAGGATTCTTATTTGTGATTGTAGAAAATATAATAATCGTTCATCCTTTGATAATTTCTTCTGAACGTTTGTGATCATAAAGTGGAGAAACAAATGAGACATTATATGAAAGAATTTATTTATATAATTATAAATTTAACAAGAGACAAAATGTTTTGGTAAGGTATAAGAAAATCAAAAGAAATAGAACAAAAGAAATGGCATATTTTGTGGCACGACACGCTGTCCCATATGAAGAAAAATAAATGGTTGCACGTCTGAGGTAAGATCAGATTATCACCAACCGAATGTTTGACTATCTTTGTGACAAAGTTCATGTTTTTGTTTTGTTCTGTTTTAATTTTACAAAAATTGATAAAATTTGTCATATAAATGTTGTGGTCCGCAAGAAACAATTTACATACGTTCTTTATTGTGATTAGTCGATTTCAGTTAATACAACTTGACTATTATTTTATGAATTTAAGCAGTTGTATTAGATAAAAAGATGATAATATTGTAATGTATTTATAAAGAAAATTATAGAAGTATAAATCTTTGGTTTAGTGATTTGAAAGAGTATATTGCTTCCAACATTGCACAAACTGTCAGACACATCTAACAAAAAAAATGTCAATTAAACAAAATAATTTTTTAATTATTATTTAGTTATAGATCCAAAGCCCATTGAGAGATGCAAAAAATATAAAAAGGAAATAAATAAGAACAAGTAAATGCCTCCCCAAATGTACTCTACATTTCTCCAGCAATTATAAAACTAGAAAGGTTCTTAAATTGGAATTAAAAAACCTCAATCCACTCAGACAATTGCAATTGAGAGTCCGAGGCACCGTCATATAATGAGGTAACAAAAATAATAAATTACCAAAAAGAAAAAAAATTCTTTTTGATAAACCGGAACATTCAGTCCCTGGTACCAAATCCTCAAGAACCGGTATTTGACTTTTCTCCCGCAGCCAAATGTGCCGTCTCTTTTGCCCTTGTGTTGTGTCCAATAATTTAATTTATATACATTTTGTTGAAACTAACACAAGTATTTTATTCAATTAATATTTCTTGGGATCTTGATCATGTGTTGTGTTTAGCTGATCATGTTTGGTTTGAATTAGTTCTCATATATTTCTCTTAGACAGTTTTTTTAAATATATAGTTTACATAGTTTTTTTATAAATTTAATTGAGAAAAAAACTTAAAAGATGGATAGTTTTTTTATAAATTTAATTGAGAAAAACACTTAAAAGATGGAATACTGAAAGATTGTCACATCCTTTCTGAACGACGGACCTGAATTAGTACTGAAAAAAAAACTTAACAGTTTGTCAACATTCTTTGAACAAATTTCAGAGAAATTAATACATTTATGCTGGACTAGAATTAAGGTACTGAGATTTGAGACTAGGACTAATAAACCATCCTTTCTGAATAAGAGAGTTTTAATGAAGATGAAGAATTGAAAGGACTATTGGCTACCAGCTCAAAATCTGAGGTTATGACCAAATCCCATAATTAAAATCTCAGTTTATGAGCAGACCAGGATCTCAAATCTTTGGATATACAACCAAATCTGATATTTTAAATCTCGGTTGATATTAAACTCGAGATCCTATAAAATGGCCCAAAGATCTTGTTATGCCTAATTAGTTATTTTCGTTTGTTTATATCTTAAACAAAGCAGCCCAGCCCAACGTTAAGATTAAACTTTTCTTTAACTTCCAATATTAAAATGGCTTATGGCCCAGACCGATCCACATTTTGGTCCATAATGATAAAACAAATCTTTGTTCATGAATATTCTGTTTTATTTGTGTTTCGTAAACTCTTCTCTTCCAAAAAGAAACGAAGCGAGCTACCTAGCATTTAGTTTTACCAATCCTCATGGCAGGTTCGTTCTTTTTAATTGAATGCTATGTGAAATGGGTGAGAGAATATTTGTTAATTTCGTAATTCTTAGTGGTTGATTGATATTCATAATCTGCACTGGTAAATGAGAAAAATCAGTTGGTATAAAAATCTTAGGAAATTTTTGGTGTGCAATGAGCAAAATTTGAGTAAAGGTTAAGAATTTATGGTCCAGCTGATCAGAGAGTAATAACCCATCTGTTGTTTGATTAGGAATAAGAAACTGAAGCTTAATTTGGAGTCAATTGAGGCCTAGCTGGGCTAATGTGCACAAATTACCAAAGATACTTGGAAATTTTCATATTAAAGAATTAATTCAGTTACCTTTCAAAAAAAATAAATAAATAAATTCAGTTGTTTCATCTGATCTATCAATAAATTAAGCCGCAATAATTAAAAAATCACTTATTTCTTTCTTAACTTGCTTGACACACTGCATGGTATCAAATATCAGCTGAATAAATCAATTAGAGCTTCAGTTAACTAAACAAGCATTAAAAATAGAATATTATAAAGTAAAAGCTAACAATAAGATCACAAAGAACAAATTCAATTTCAAACATTCATGCAGATGTGTCAAGCAAGATTCTACAAAATGCTTTTCCGGCCAACCAGACTAGGCAAAACACGAAATAATCACACAGCATCAAAATCCGTGCGGTCAAATCATTACATGCCACCTGTCCTTTTGAAAGCAACAATCAGACATGTTTGCAAAAATCAAAACAAGAAATATTTTTTGCAGTGGTATGTAATTTGGGCTTCCATTATATAGGACTTTCATTCTAAATGAATGATTTAACCATTTTCTTGATATTTATAAATTAATTAATTAATTTATTTATTTTACCTCTAGTGATTCATATATGTACATAATTTTTTTGCTGTTGTACTTGCAGCCTCTCAATTTGGAAGCACAACCTCTCATGGAGAAAGTCGATTTTTTCTCAAGCTCCAAAATGGAAGCTAATTTTGTAAAATTTATTTTCAAAAATCTTAAATCTTGTTCTTAGAAAAAAATAATTGATCTTATAATCATGTATTTCGACAAATTACTTTACATGCATGCAAGAAATTTGTTATGTAAATCTCAAAAAAAAAGAAATCTGTTTTGTAGACCTCTTTTTCCATAACATACTTACACAAAAAAAATATTAAATACACTGATTTATTTATTTGTTTTACTTAGTGATATTTGTGGAGTAGCAGTTGAGGGGATGGAGGGCGAAAACGTAAAATTTGACCAAACTAGTTACTGAAGCAATAACATCAGCTTTTGCAGGCTTAATCTATATTAAAGTTATAAATATATTCATCCTTCTAAACCTCAAAATCCATCATACTTACTCCATATTAAAGTTTTTTTTTTCAATATTAACATTTAGTAAGAAAATGGTTTAAAAAGAAACAGCATAAATTATTAATTTTACTAAACAAAATCCCAAATACAAACCACCAGGAAACAAGTTTCACATAGAGCAAAACAATATTACATGCCAAATGACCAACAGACAAAAATATACAAAGAAGCAACACAAACAATTGACTTATTGAAATAAAATGCAGGAAAAGAAAGAAAGAGATGAAGAATATTAGAAATACGAATATTTGATGGTTGGAATATGCTGAATTTTTTGCCATTCCTCTCCTGTGCGGTCTTTGACCTTGCTTTCTGACACATCTGACATTCCAATCAGCCTCAACTCTTGAAGGGTTTTTACATGGTTCAAGTCAGGAAGAGCCGACAACTTATTGCAACCTTCTATTCTAAGGGTTTTAAGCAGAGGCATTGCTTCTTTCTCCACCTTCCACTGCTTTAGGTCATGCACAAACCAAATTCCCAGGTCTTGCAATTTAGGAAAACCTCCAGCAGAGCAAACCATGTCCTCCATATTTTCAATCCTATACAGATCAAGCGACTTGAGGTACAGTAATTTCTCTAGCTTTGGCATTGGATCTTTATCAAACCAAATATATCCTAAATTAAGTATAATTAAGTTTCGCGGCAGTTCAACGGTATCTAAGAAAAACCTGGTTGAACACAGAGGTGCAATAAAATCAGCTCCGTATAGAATCAATGTTTGCAAGTGTTTGTAACTGGGAGAGATCTTGACATCGGCAATCTCTGTCGGAATGCGATTGCCTTGTATAAAGAGTGATACGAGGTTATTCAATGTGCCTAATAAGGTAATAATTATATTCCAATCGGGCATCACTATGATTCCATTTTCTTCTTTATCAGAATAACTAAGCGACAGACTGCTAAGACTTGGGAGATGGGGCAATCCGCCTCTCCATGATTTTGGAACAATGATGTATTCAAGGGTTTGTAAGTTCACTAGGTTGGCTGACGGCGGTGGCCCGGGCAACCATTCCCTAACTGTGACATGCCTTAGGGCCTGGATTCCCCACAAAGAACTTGGTATCTTCTTGACTCCTGTACCCGCAATATTAATGGTTTGAAGATTTTGCAGACATCCAATGGTTTCTGGCAGTTCCTCTAACCCAGTACATTTTAATCCAAGGTATCTTAGATGGATCATGCTCTTCAACTCTTCGGGCAGTTTCGTAAGATTCTTACTGCGCTTGAATTCTAACACTCTAAGTAATGGATATCTAATCCCTATTCGAACTTTTCTATCAAAATTAAGGAAAGAACGAACATTAGGCATGGCTATGTTTTCAAGGTTTTGATTTTGGGACATGACCTCATGGTTGTTGTGAATTACTACTCGACGCGCTCTATTCAAATCAGTTCGCAGTTTCTCTTTGTTGTATATTAATAGAAAATCATTCTCCTTGGCTTCATGGATCGCCAGGTCACGTAGTAAATCATGAACTCGGAAAGAGTAAATAGAACCATGGTAGTCCCTATCGACAACTTGAACCAAACTCCTGTTAATTGCGCAGAAAAATGGATTGGTTAACCAAGCATATAAATATTTAATACAAGTAAATTGCTTAGAATGTGTAATGTTAGTTAATAATAAACTGAATTTTTTGACGTCCTTTAATATAAGTGACCCCGCTCTGAAGGGAAATGGTAAGAATCGTAGAAAGGGCATGTTGGTGCAGCAAATAAGAAAACAAATAATTGGAAATAATTTTTTTAAAGAAAAGAAGACATAAAGAATATTGGAGGAAAGGAAATATGCCTCAGATAAATTAAAACAATTGAGTAATCACCATGCACTTTAATCCTTCCAAACTGGTGTATGTTGCCAAAGCACATTATTCTGTTTTAAGGAAAACCTCCAGCAGAGCAAACCATGTCCTCCATATTTTCAATCCTATCAAATTACTTTTAGATTTCATTTCACCTCTCCGATTTATTGTTTTAATTGACATATATACTGCTCATTAAATTTTCATTCTATTATAGTGAAAGATGTTGATGGAACTTTGCAGTGGCGAGGACACATCAAGCTCATTTGGAGCTTATCTTGGCGGATCATGGAGGCAATACTTTGAGAAAGTTGATTTTAGCAAGCACCAAAATGGAAGGTAAGTTTGTAAAAATTATGTTCCCAAACATAATAAATCTTGTTCTGAAAAAAACAGTTGAACCTCCATATATCAGGAAATTTGTTATGTTGACCTCTTTTTAATAGCCCGTTTACACAAAATAAATATTAAATATACTGATTTATTTATTATTTATGTTCCCATCAGGCTTTGTCTATGTTAAAGTATTTTCTTTTTTTATTTTAGCAAAATGATATAAAAAATGAACTATATAAATTATTAATTTTCAAATAGAAAGAATTAATGTCTGGAAATAAGTTTCATAGAGGCAATAAATATTACATCCCAAATGACAGACACACAGAAATATATAAGTAACATAAATAATTGACTTTATAAAAATAAAATGCAGGAAAAGAAAGAAAGAAAGAGATGAAGAATCACAATAACTACTTGTTTTTGTTGCACTTATGAATTTGTAGCTGTTCTCGTCACCAATTTGTAGTCAATCTTGATGGTTGGAACATGCTGGATTTTCTGCCACTCCTCTCCTGTGCGGTCTTCGAGCTTGCTTTCTAACACATCTGACATTCCAATCAGCCTCAACTCTTGAAGGGTTTTTACATGGTTCAAGTCAGGAAGAGCCGACAACTTCTTGCAATAATATATTGAAAGGGTTTTAAGCAGAGGCATTGCTTCTTTCTCCATCTTCCACTGCTTTAGGCCACGCACAAACAAAATGATCAGTTCTTGCAATTGAGGAAAACCTCCAGCAGAGCAAACCATCTCCTCTACATTTTCAATCTCTGACAGCATAAGCCACTTGAGGCACGGTAATTTCTCTAGCTTTGGCATTGGATCTTTATCAAACCAAATATATCCTAAATTAAGTATAATTAAGTTTCGCGGCAGTTCAACGGTATCTAAGAAAAACCTGGTTGAATACGGAGGTTCACTACCAACAGGTCCGCATAGATCCAATTTTTGCAAGTGTTGGTAACTGGGAGAGGTCTTGAAATCGGCAATCTCTGTCGGAATGCGATTGCCTTGTATAATGAGTGATACGAGGTTATGCAATGTGCCTAATAAGGTAAGAACTATTTTCCAATCTGGCATCACTATGCTTCTGTTTTCTTCTTTATCAAAATAAAAAAGGTACAGACTCCTAAGACTTGGGAGATGGGGCAATCCGTCTCTCCATGATTCTGGAACGGTGATGCCTTGAAGGGTTTGTAAGTTCACTAGGTTGGCTGACGGCGGTGGCCCGGGCCACCATTTTCTAACTGTGACATGCCTTAGGGCCTGGATTCCCCACAAAGAACTTGGTATCTTCTTGAGAAATGTACCGTCAATATTAATGGTTTGAAGATTTTGCAGACATCCAATGGTTTCTGGCAATTGCTCTAACCTAGTAAATTTCAACCCAAGGTATCTTAGATGGATCATGCTCTTCAACTCCTCGGGCAGTTTCGTAAGATTCTCACTGCCCTCGAGTTCTAACACTCTAAGTAACGGATATCTAATTCCTACTGGAACTTTTCTATCAAAATTGAGGAAAGAACGAACATTGGGCGTGGCTATGTTTTCAAGGTTTTGATTTTGGGACTCGACCTTATGGTTGTTATGGATTACTACCCTACGCGCTTTTTTAAAATCGGTTTGCGTGTTTTCTTTGTTGCATATTAATAGAAAATCGTTCTCCTCTGATTCATGGATCGCCAGGTCACGTAATAAATCATGAACCCGGAAATACTCGATAGAACCATTGTAGTCCCTATCGACAACTTGAACCAAGCTCCTGTTAATTGCACAGAAAAATAGATTGGCTAACCAAGCATATAAATATTTAATACAAGTAAATTATTTATAATGTGCAATGTCAGTGAATAATAAACTGAATTTTGTGACGTTCTTTAATATAAGTGGCTCCTCTTCTCATTTATGATGCAAAGAACCATAACAAAATGGGGTTAGAAAAAGGGAAACGGTAAGAATCCTAGAAATGGTATGCTGGTGCAATAAAGGAGAAAACAAATAATTGGAAATAATTTTTCAAAAAAAGAGTAAATGGACATAAAGAACATTGACAGAACGGAAAAATGCCTCAGAGAAATTGAAACTATTGAATAATCACCATGCTTTTTAATCCCTCCAAACTGGTAAATTTAAGGAACTTTTCATGTGCAAAGTATCTCATGCACATATTGAAGATGCCTTGAATATTATGTGAGGTATGAGTTCCTATATTTTTCCTATGAGTTTGACATTTTATGGCACCTTAATTATTTGGTGTTTTTATTAGGTTTTGACTCTTGATGGTACAGATAAGTATTGCTGAAATTTTGGTTTACCATTGCAGTCATGGCTTACATATTCCTAAAGAATAAGTAACTTTATTCCTAAACCTAGGTTTGATAAATTGGTTGGAGCCGACAAAAATGAATTTGAAAATAGGTTTGTGTATGTTTACAAATTTCTTGTCAGAGAAATGATGGATAATGAAAAATATGAAATTGTGAAAGAATTAACTAGAGGAATCTGACTTCGGGAAAGAAAACCAAATCAAAATTGCCCAATTGAACTGTAAACCGAAATGAACCTTACAGTTGAAGAAGTAAGCAATTTTTATTATTTGATCGGCCTACATAATTATGCAAAAAAAATACTAGTTATAAATTTTGACCACTATATTGCTCAAGATACAACAATTCTGGTAAATTGAGGGGTTAAAAAAGGGATGCCTTTGATTCTGGTAAATTGCATAGAAAAATAGATTGGTTAACCAAGCATATATATATATTTAATACAAGTAAAATATTTATAATATATTATGCCAGTAAATAATATACTCAATTTGTGACATTATTTATATAAGTGGCTCCACTTCTCATCTCTGATGCAAAGGATCAATCAAAATGGGGTTATAAGAAGGGAAATGGGTTCTTGATGCAAAGAATTCTAGAAAAAAAATTCTTAAAGAAAGCAGATAACTGGAAATAATTTCTTAAAGAAAAAAAATAATGGACAAAGAATATTGGAAGAAAGGAAAAATAGCTCAGAGAAATTAAAACAATTGAACAATATCCATGCATTCTAATCCCTCCAAACTGGCATATTGTCAAAGCACATAATTTCATTTTGATGGAATATTCCATGTGCAAAGAATCTTATGAAAAATTAATGAATTTATTTCTAACCCTAGGTTTGATAAATTGGTTCGAGCCGACGCAAATGAATTTGAAAATAGGTTTGTGTTTGTTTACAAGTTTATTGTCAGATAAATGATGGATAATGACAAATATGAGATTGTGAAAAAATAATTTGGGTAATCTGACTACAAGGAAGAAAACCATATCAAACTTGTCAGAACTATCATGACTAATGTGTAAACGAAATGAAGCTAACAGTTGCAGAATTAAGCAATTTTTATTATTTGATTGGCCTACATATTTATGCAAAAAAAATAAATATTGGACACCATATTGCTCAAGCTGTAACAATTCCAGTAAATGCAAATTGAGGTACTAAAAAAGGGATGCCTTTGAGGTGTTAACAAACAGTTTTTTTCTTCTTTTTATATAGGGCACTGATATTTTGAGAGCAAATTTCTTAGGTTGAAAGCAGATTTGAATCATTTTCTAGATATACCCATTTTGCCCCTAATTAGTCAGGTTCACCTAGCTGAAACAGGAAATTGTTACTTCCACTAAAACATTACTTACTAACTCTTTACTTGCCTGTCACATTTCATAAATAACCTTAAAAATATCAATTATTATGTGCACCATTTATTTCCTCATTTAGTTACTTCAAAACATTTATATATATTATTTACTTTTCCGAAAATATCTAAATTATAATTGTCTCCATTATGAATATATAGACAAAAAAAGTTATAATGTGAGTGTAGTTTAATAATGATATTTATATTTTTCAAATTTTAGCACATAATATTTTATATTTTGTTGGCCAAATATACATTTGAGCTATAGATCTTGCAAGGATACACATGAAATTAGCTCATTTTTATTTAAATTTTTTGTACGTCGCGCTTAAAATTGTCTCTAAATCTAATTTCGAATATTAGAATTTCATATTAAAGTACAGGAAATGGGCTTCTCTTTTCCTTATTGAACTAGGTTTGAAAAAGATATGATATATACTGAGATATAGAAAAGGAAAATTCAAAGTCATGCACCCAAATTTTCACTTTAAATTGTATATTTTGTATATAATTTAAAAAGGATCACTAATAGTCTTACAATTTAACCGCACAACTCCAAAAGATAGTCACTGGAAGATCATAATTTTTTTTTTAATCAAAGTCAATTGAGTTGTAACTCAATGGAGAGAGAGAGAGAGAGAGAGAGACATTCACAATAAGAAAATGTATTTGATTTTTGTACTGTAGAATTGGTGTTCTCCTAAAGGTTTAGGTCTATTGTAACATAATAAGAGTCGTCTTCTGGAATTTCTTCCAGCCTGATGAAATTTGAAATATACGAATTAGAACTTCGAACTAACTCAATGTGTAGTTCGAGGAGACAAAAATGTGTTTCAAATTGAAACTTCCAATTATGTGGATGTAGAACGTATCTAGTGCCAATTGTTTTAAATCTTAATAATATCGTGTAATAATAAATTTATGAAAATGTTAATACCTTTGAGCGAGCTCCTCTAAGCAATGTTCGGCTTCGTCCTCCAACATTCCTTTCTTGTTATGATCCATAAATCCTTCAGCGATCCACATCCTCAGCAAGGGTACCGCTTTGAATAAATAGTCTTCGGGAAAGCAAGCTAGGTAACGGAAGCAAGATTTAAGATAATATGGTAAGTCATAGTAACTACTATAGAGAATATTCATACACCTTTCACCATCTCGGTACCAATCCAAATTTTTCTCCACTTGGGACCAATGAGCATGGGGTTTTTTATATAGTAAGCGACCTAACACAACAATTGCCAATGGTAAACCACCACATCTACTGGCTAGCTTTCTTGCCACATCTCGTAGTTCATCTGAACAATTTCCCAAAGTATCAGGAATTCGAAGAGCATTCTTTAGAAGAAGCTCTAAACTTTCCTTTTCCCCTAAAAACGGGAGTTTATATACACTACTAGAAGTTGCAAGATTTGCAACATCCAAAGAACGGGTGGTGATTATTATTTTACTTTTGTTCCCGTCATCGGGTAGCCCATCCTTGAGCCACTCAAAGACTTCGTCACTCCATACATCATCGAGGACAATCAAATATGTCCTCTCTCTCAAATAATTATTAAGTTTACTCAAATATACGTGCTCCTTCTCCATTTTGTCTTTCTTATCACCTGTGACCTCCTCATATAATTCCTTCAGAACATAAATGGGTTTGAAGTGTTGAGAGATGGTTAGCCATACACGGAGATTAAAATATTGTTTTACCTCTGTGTTGTTATATATCTTTTTCGCAAGAGTTGTCTTGCCAAGACCGCCTGGACCCACAATGGAAACTACCCGCCGTGTTTGGGTATTTGCACAATCAACCAGTGCATCTATAATTTTTTTCCGTTCAACCTCAAACCCGAAAATTTCTTCATTGTCAATATCGGGGACAACAAGTTTCCGCTGAGGCCTTTCTTCGACTATGCCTTCGCCCAAATTTTGGATCCCGAAAAGGTCTCTACTCTCAGATATCATTTTAGTCTGTGCCTGAATCGTTGAAATCTTATTTCCTAGCTTGTGAACGGATCTCCACCTCGTAGGTCTGAGAATGCACCTGTTAAAAAAATGGATGCACAAATCGATTAAAATTGGCTATGAAAATTTAAATTAAAATATAAAAGTGAGTAAGTCTTGTTTAGTTAACCGTAGTTAATTATGATGTTCAAAGAGAAGAAACTCTCTTTGTGTAAATATTATTTCGTTGCACTATAGGTAATAATTAGTCAAAATTTTCGACATTCAAATAAAATTTCCAAAAAAGAAAAAAAAACAGTACCTTTTCCAAAGAGAAACGTGCTTTCCTGTCACATTGTGGATCTCAACGATGTACTTGTCGATGGCGTTCTCAATTTCAAACGCCACATCTCTCACGTCTCTCACCCATTGTTGTGTTCTATTATCACCTTTGATCTTCTTCTCCTCTGCATCTTTTAAAAAACTCCGCATCTGACCGAGCTGAGTCTTCACCAACTCCACCTTATCACCAACTCCTCGCAAAAATAAGCATTCTTTTATCAAGAGATCACCCAGCTTGACCAACACATCAGAAATAATTTGCTCAGCCATCTCTCTCTCTCTCTCTCTCTCTCTCTCTGTGTGTGTTTTGTTGGAATGGAAGTTTGGAATGGTGTGGATTGTGAGTTCAAGTATGTCCTATATATAGGGGTTAGTGTAAGCCTTAAACTTTACACCTTTTATAACCCCACAAGTACGTGTTTTGGTGCTTTATTAAGTACTATATAAAAGTTGTAAGGAGAAGCCGATTGATTATATGTGAGGGTACTTCCAATTTTTTTTAATGAAGGTTGTATACTTGTATATGAGATTTAATTTGCATGACTACGTGAAATAATTTGGAAAGACTAATGTAGATATATTTATTTTCACCTTTGACAATAATGTAGTGATTTTTTGCAATTTCCGATAATATAATTTTTTTTTTTTTGCAAAATATAGGTTTTTTTTGCAAATGCCCTAATGAAATTATGATGTTTTGTATAATCTAGCACAGCAGCATGTGCTTATCTTGTTTCTTCAGGAAAAAAAAATTCGATACTTAATCAGAGTGTTCATGAATATATTTTAGAAAAAAAAAAATGCTATACGTCTTCATCAAACAACGCGCTATGCTTTTAGAATTTTTTTTGTTGCTTTATTCTCTCAATTGACCCCACTCTTTTATTTTTCCCATCTTTTTGTATTCATTTTATTCTACATCACTCTAATTATTTCATTAATAAGTAATATGTAGTAAAATTTGAATGAGGGTTATTATTTCTTATTATATAATTTATTTAACACTGAGAAAGGCAATTTATTCTACAAGTTGCACTATTTTAAAGTTTTATATTTTATTTTTATTAAATGAAATCAAATCTAAGTATATCGTTTTCTATTTATTTCAGTTAAAAGAGGTAATTTCTTTCAGAGTATGCACATGCAATAATAGTGAATGTGACAACACAAAAGAAAAAGTCAATAATTGTGCATTACGTTTTGGAAAAGAAACATTTTATAAGGTTACTACTTTTTCTATTATTGTTCCTCTTTTTCTTTTCTTTTTTGTAATATTGGTTGGCTTTAATTTTCATATTCATGTTATTATATTTTTTGAGCCATTTGTATGAAATGAAGGCACAAAAAAAAACAACTTACAAATATTGTTTCAAACAGTACAAGTTCAACTTTTGTAGAAACAAATGCAGCAAAAAAAACTTACAAATTTTGTTTCAAATTATAGTGAAGAGCAGTTTGCATTTTGGAGACGATTTTTCTGAAGTCTAGTGCAGTTGTTGCTTGGTACCGGTTTAATTTTATTTGAGAAGGCAATTATCTTCTGTTATTTGACTTGAGAAGGTTGAATTATAGGCATTTTACTTAATCATAAAAGTTTATACAGATAATTAGTATAAGATTTATTAAACAAAAGATTTCCTTTGCACAATAATAATTAATAGTATATAATATCAGATAATCATACTAATAGCATAAAGATATTGCGAAACCGTACATAATATAATTAAATGTATATGGTTGTAATAAATAAATGTATAGCCCTAATATATATATGTAAATAAGAAAATAATAATAGATATATTGATTTATTTGTTTTACTTTTTTTGTAGTGATATTTGTGGAGTTGCAGTTGAGGGGATGAAGGGTGAAAACGTAAATTTGACCGAACTAACTTGTTACTGAAGCAATATAGCACCCTTCTAAAACTGAAAAATCCATCACACTTACTCTAAAGCATTGCAAGTATATTCATCCTTCTAAAAAGTCAAAATCCATCAAGACTTACTTTATATTAAAGTATTTTCTTTTTTATATTAGCAAACTCGATGAGAAAATGGTTTGAAAAGAAAACAACATAAATTATTAATTTTATTATACAAAATTCCAAATACAAACCACCATCAATGTCAAGAAACAAGTTTCTCACATAGGCAAAACAATATTACATCGGAAATGGCCAACAAACAAAAATATAAAAAGAAGCACAACATGACTTATTGAAATAAAATGCAGGAGAAGAAAGAAAGAGATGAAGAATATTAAATATACTAATGTTTGATGGTTGGAATATGCTGGATTTTCTGCCATTCCTCTCTTGTACAGCCTATTTAAGTAACAATATTTTCTACTAAACACACAAGGTGAAACTAATCTCATTCCTTCTCAATAACGTTATGAGATGTAACAATGTAAGCCTTGAACTTTACATCTTTTAACCCTTCAAGTGCGTGTTTTTGTGCTTTAATAAGTGTTGTATAAAAGTTGTAAGGAGAAGCTGCATGATTATATGCGAGGGTACTCCCAAATTTTTTGTAGGGTTGTACATGAGATTTAATTTGCATGACTCAGTAAAAGAATTTAGATATATTCTTTTTCTCTTATAGCAATAATGCAGGGAGTTTTTTTTTGTAATTTTCAATAATATAATTTTATTTTTTTGCAATTTTGGCATACTGCAGGGGCTTATTTTGCAAATTTTCTAAGGAAATAATTATATATAGTACAATCCATCTCAGTAGCATATATTTATTTTGTTTCTTCAAAAAAAGATCATTTGATACTTAGCGGAGTGTACATGAATGTACCAAAAAAAATTATGCTAAGCGTCTTGACTCTTGACTAAGCACTGTCCCATGCTTTTGGAATTTTTTTGTTGCTTTATTCTCCCAATTAACTTTATTACTTTAGTTTTCCTCATCTTTGGGTATTCATATTATTCTGTATCGTTCTAATTATTACATTAATAAGATATAAGGTATAGTAAAATTTGAATGAGCATTATTATTGTTATTACATTAATTTATTTTACACGGTTTTTTACTTGTAGGTGAAAAGCCAATTTATTCTACAAGTTGTATTATTTCAAAACTATGTATTTTATTTTTACTAAATCAAATCTAAGTATTTTTTTTTTTACACCCTAAACCCTAGTATATATTTTTCTATTTATTTCAATTATATTGTTTCTGTCATTTTTAAGATCTAATTTTATTCCAGAGTATGCACAGACAATGTTAGTGAATGTGACAACACAAAAGAAAAGGCCAATCCTTGCACATCGCGTTTCATTTTTTAGATTTGCATTTCAACTTTGTAGAAACAAATGCACCAAAAAGAAAAATGAACTTACAAATCTTATTTCAAATTATAATGGGGAGGATTTCGCATTTTTGAGATTATTTTTCTGGAGTCTACTATAGTAGTTGCTTGGTACCAATTTAATTTTATTTGCACATGCAATTATATAAAAAGTTGAATTTTAGGCTTTTTACTTGATCACAATAGTTGATATAAGATAATTAGTATGAGATATATTGAAGAAAATATCCCTTTGCATAGTAATAATGAGTAGTATATAAAATCATATAATCGTAATAGTAGCAATATAGATATAAAAAACCGTACATAATATAATAGGTCTAATATATATATGTGAATAAGAAAATAATAAATACCTATAATAAACTGTTTATGATTATAAATAAAATAATATGTAAAAATAATAATCGTAATAATAGCATAAAGATATAACAAACTGTACATACTATAATATATCTATTATATATGTAAATAAGAAAATAATAAATGACTATAATAAACTGTTTATGATTATAAATAAAATAATATGTAAAAATGATTATCATATATGAATAATAAAAGTTGGGCTAATATTCTAGCCTGCTGGCCATATTTACCTGTATTATCAATTTACTGTCCAATAGAATTGAAGGCCCAATATATTATTCATCTTTTCTTTAATATTTTAAACAAACAACCCAGCCTAACTTGCAATTTAACTTTTCTTCAACTTTTGAAAATAAAATGGGCCAGACCAATTTACAATTTAATCCACAATGTACTAGAAAAATCTTTGTGCAAGGATATTCCATTTTTCATTTTCCTGTCTAAGTTCTGCTCTTTCTTTCAACGAGAAGATTAAACAAAGTGAGCTACCTCCCCGTACTCATTCATGGCTGGTTCGTTTTTTTCACTTCAGTCCTTCAATTTCTTCAATTTTTGCTATTTTCATTGTTCCACTCGTAATTTACATCTCTCCTCTTTAGATATGGATATGATAAATGTAGTCTTAAAGATCATTAATATTTGGTCTGAATGGATGAGGGAATTTTGTTAATTTCATTATTACTGTTTGATGCTATTCATATGCTAGACTGAGAGATGAGGAAAGAATTAGGTACAAAAATTTCATGAGATTTTTGGTGTCGATGTGTAAGCAAGCATTAGAGTTAAATTAAAAAAATTCAGTCCACTTTTACAGAAATTGAATAATAACCCATCTATTGTATGATTTGGAATAAGAAATTGAAGCTTAATTATTCAAAAAAAAGAAATTGAAGCTTAACTGGACTAATTTGGACCAAAAACCATTGAAACTTGAAAATTTTCATATTAAACACTTAAATCAGTTGTTTCGTCTGATCTTGCAATATATTAAGCCAAAATAATGAAAACAAAAGCTATCCCTGTCTTAATAGCTTGACACAGACTGCGTGGTATAAAAAATCTGCAAAATTAATTAATTAGATCTCCAATTAACAAAAATAATGTAATAAAAATAAATAAAAACTAATAAGATCATAAAAAACTAATTAAATTTCCAAAATTCATGCAGCTGTGTCAGGCAAAATTCTACAAAATGCATTTCCATCCAAACAGACTACGCAAAACACGAGATTATCACACAGCATCAAAATACGTGCTGTCAAATCATTACACGCCACCTGTCCGTTTGAAAGATTAGGGTTTTCCATGCAAAAATCAGACATAATTGCGACAATTAAAACCAGAACTATTCATTGCAGTGGTGTGTGTTTTGTGGCTTTCATTTTTAGGATTTCCATTCTAAATGAGCGCTTAACTATTCATATGATGCTTCTTAATTTTTTTATTAATTAATTTTATTTCTAATAATTTATAATTCATAAATGTATTTTATTTTGGTATTTGCAGCCACTCAAACTGGAAGTGCGGTTGCATCCTTTGAAAAAGTCGATTTTATGAAGCTCCAAAATGGGAGGTAATTTCAAATTATTTGTAAAAGCATAATTAATCTTAAATCATGCATATTATAAATACAAATTACACAAAATTAATGTCAAGTATACTGATGTATTTATTTATTTTTTAATATAATTTTGTGCAGTGATATACGTGGAGTAGCAGTTGAGGGAGTGGAGGGCGAAAGCGTAAATTTGACGGAACCGGTGGCAGAAGCAATAGCATCAGCTTTTGCGTGCTGGTTATTGAATAAGAAGAAAATTGAGGGGCCTAAACGCTTAAGAGCCTCTGTCGGCCACGATTCCAGAATTTCCGCTCAGAAATTACAAGTACTTGACGAAATATCAAATTCACCATTCTAAATCTCAAAATCTATCAAAAGTTCAAAACTAAACCCTAAAATAAAATATTTCTTATTTTTTGAATATTTTAGGATGCTATTTCACGCGGACTTGTCAGCGCTGGATTTGAGGTTGTGCAATTTGGGTGAGTTAAAGACTTTCTAGGAGCTTATGTGGTATTTTGAAATTTCCCAGGGTTATATATGAACTTTTAACATTCTTTTTATATATACAGATTGGCATCAACTCCAGCTATGTTTAATAGTACACTTACTCAAGATGAATCCAATCACTGCCCTTCTGATGGATCCATTATGATTACAGGTTTCTATTAATAAATTTATGGGAAATTTGCAAAAAGGCCCCTGCATTATGCTTAAATTGGAAAAAAGGCCCTCCATGGTTGGAAATTACAAAAAAGGCCCTCTAATCTTTTTGCCATTTTCACTAGGGCTTTTTTCTCTAAATCTATCTCAATATTGTAATTATTAATTCAGTGCTGTAAACTAGATTGATTATTTTGTTACCATTTTTTTATTATGAGTGTTGTAAACTAATTTAATTATTCGTTACTAATTTTACTATTAATTATTAAGTATTTTTATTATTTTACAGCGAGTCATTTGCCGTATAACAGAAACGGATTCAAGTTTTCTTCACGAATGAAGGCGGCTTAGGAAAAGCCGACATTAAAGATATATTAATGCGCGCCTCAACTTTATACGAAAATTTAATGAGCGAAGGTCTTAAGGTCTCACAAAATGAAATTAATGCGAATGTTAAAAAGGTGGATTATATGTCGATTTACACTTCTGACCTTGTATCGGCCGTCCGTAAAGCTGCTGGAAATATAGGTTTATTTTTTTATCTAATTTTTTTTTAATAATTTTTTTGTTTTTATTTTTGTATTTTATTCTTTTTATTTTTTATTTTTTGAAAATATAGAGAAGCCGTTGGAGGGTTTGCACATAGTTGTGGATGCAGGAAATGGTGCTGGAGGTTTTTTTGCAGTAATTCTATCTTAATTTTTTTAATTTTAATTTTGAATTTCAAATTTTAGTGATTATTTATATTATTTGCATGATTAGGCTAAGGTGCTTGAACCTTTAGGAGCGGTTACAACAGGAAGTCAGTTCTTAGAGCCTGATGGTAATTAACACATTTAAATTACACATTTAATAGAATAAATATGTGTATTTTTCTTTCTTAATCTCAAAAATGCAATTTATTGTGATATATATTTAGGATTATTTCCAAACCATATTCCAAATCCAGAAGATAAAGACGCAATGAAAGCAATAACCAAAGCAGTGCTTGATAGTAATGCAGATCTCGGTATTATTTTTGATACTGATGTTGACAGGTATGTAACATTAAAAATATAATACTAAATAAAGTTAATAAACAAATTAAATAAATAAGTAAATAATATTTTTTTGGTAGATCTGCTGCTGTGGATTTAACAGGACGTGAAATTAATAGAAATAGATTGATTGCTTTAATGGCCGCTATTGTGTTAGAAGAAGTATGTATATTTTGTCTTTCTATTAATCATGCAGTTTTTATTTATTATATTATTTTTGTTACTTAGTCAATATTTTAATATCAATTTACTAATTTTTTTTTCCATTTATTTTTGAGAGTAGCATCCTGGGACAACAATTGTGACTGATAGTGTGACATCAGATGGCTTGATCACATTTATTGAAAATAAATTAGGTAAATATTAGATCTCTTTTTATATATTTTCATAAATAAAAAAAATTAGTAAGTAATAATTATATTTCTTCTGAATGGATGAGGGGATTTTGTTAATTTTGGTTTTATTGTTTGTTGCTATCCATATCCTAGACTGAGAAATAAGAAAAAGAATTAGGTGCACAAATTTCAGGAATTTTTTATGTGAATGTGGAATAAGCAAAATTAGAGTAAAGATTAAAACAATTAGTCCAATTGAACACAATTTGAACAAAATTGGAGAAAGACTTAGTTCAGTTATTTCATCTGATCTATCAATAAATTACTTAGTAGCTTGACACAGACTGCATGGTACCAAAAACCAGCTGAAATAATCAATTACAGCTTCAATTAACAAATTAACAAAAACAGAGTAGCAAAAGATTAAGAGCTAATGATAAGATCATAAAAAACTAATTAAATTTAAAGAATCAGGCAGCTGTGTCAGGGAAGATTCTACAAAATGCATTTCCAGCCAACCAGGCTAAGAAAAACACTTTCTTCAATGTAACTACCAGATCCAAATCACTTTACAAGTTGGTCCACAATAATTAAAAAATACTTGTTCAAATATATTCCATTTTACATTCGCCTTTGTATGAATCTTCTCTTCACTTTCAACGAAGCCAGCTACATCCTTCAAAGTACTCATGGCCAGATAGTTCCCCTGCCCTCCGACTCTTTAGTTTTTCATTTCTGTTGGTATTGCTTATTTCTCCACTAGCTAATGGTTCTTCATAGTTCTGGATGTCGATTTAATGGGTGAGAGAATTTGTGGTAATTTTCCTGACTCATTATTGAAGTTCAATTGGGGGTTACTTAAGGCTTAATTGAGCTAATTTAGGCAAATTACGACAGATGATTGGAAATTTCTGTTAAAAACTTAATTCGTTATTTCATCTGATCTTTTTTTTTCTTTGAATGCTTGATTGAGTATTTCACCTGACTTTCAATATGTTAAGCCAAAATAATGAAAAAAGATCACTTATTTTCATCATAACGTAATATGTTCATATAGACTACATAGTATCAACAAAAAGCTGAATGAATGAATGAATTAATTAGACCTTCAATTAACCAAAAATGAAGTAACGAAATAGAATATCATGAAATAAAAGCCATTACAAAGAACTAATTAAATTTCAAAAATTCATGCAGAAGCATTTTTCGCCGATCAGACTAAGCAAAAAAAAAAACGCGATATTATTATACAACATCAAATTTTTTGTGCTGTCAAATATTAAGAATAGCTGGTGTATAGAGTACGGTCGTAGATCAAACAATTAGAATAAATAAGAAAATATGGAGATCTCCATTCACCATTCATTTCTCTCTCTCTTCTTCTTTCTTTCAAGATCCACGAAAGAAATATTAAACACTCTCAACCTCGCTGACCACTCCGCCCTCGTCGCCGCCGCCGCCGACTCCGACCCCGCTGACCACTCCGCCGCTGCGGCTGCCTCCGACGCCGTGGTCCGCCCCTCAATCTCTGGCCAAGGACTGAAAGCATGATTCTTTAGGTGCAACAGTTCCATTTTAGCAGTAGAAGAGAAAATCCAGCTGAATTTAATGGATCCAGAGTCTCTAATTCATTAGGTGAATATTCAGAATAAAATTTACCTCAATTTGTTTCGTACTTTGGAGAATTTCCTTGAATTTTGAATTGGATTGGCTTATGTTTTTATTTGAGCAAGCTTACCGTTTGTTTGTGATTGATTATTTGAATTTTCAGTTAGAGTCTATAATTCTTTGCTACTGTTCTTGCCAGTTTTTTATGGTCGATTTGTTCGGCGCTTGATTTCTGACAAAGGATTAATTTTTTGTGTGATTTATCTTTTATTCCAATTGAGGAAATATTTGATTTTTATAGAAAGATTCATGCTTTTTGTGGTCCTTCTTTAGCAATTGACTATTATGCCATGCATGGCAGCTTTCATATTGGAGATCGTATGAGTTCTGTTATATATCAAATTATGAAAGTGGTCTACTTTGTTAACTTTATCTTTTAATTGGTATGTAGAGATAGGGTTTTAATTGGTGTTTGGATGCTTGAGGATTGATTTTATTGTATAAACTAAGTATTTGATGGTCAATGCTAAGATTCTTTAAATTCTTGATTTTCTTGAGTTGATTTGATTATTTTTTAATCTATTACTATTGAGTAAAGTTATTAAAGCTTTCTTGCAATTTTCTTGATAAATCTTGGCACGACAGCGTTGTATGTTTAGTTTAAGCTTTCTTATTAAACATATTTCACTTTGTTGGTAATTCTTAATTTAAATCAATTAATTGAATTGTTTGGATTTTTAGCTTTCTAGATTCAAATAAACAATTAGTTAGGATTACAATCATTTAATTCTTGTGATTGTAACCGTATTAACAAAAATTAGAAATCTTTTAGCTTTCTAGGATTTCTAAGCCAACAACTCAATATTTGTTTAAATCCTTTTGACCAGTGATAGTATCATACACCAAAAAGAATCTAAATGCCTCTGTTATACGTTATTAAATAATATATCATTTGCCTAAACTCCCTTTTATTATTATTCGTACTACCTCATTAGAAACATATTTTAGAGATTAATTTACTATATTCTAAAGCGATTTACATCCCGACTCCCTGAGATTGACCCCGCGCTAATACTAATTAGTAGTTAAGTAGGGTAAAATATAAATTATTTTTTTGTTGCACATTTGTAAACGATGAAAAACGCCTCAACAAAATGGCGCCGTTGCACATTTGTTATGTTGACCTCTTTTTAATAGCCCGTTTACACAAAATAAATATTAAATATACTGATTTATTTATTTAACCGAACTAGTTAATGAAGCAATAGCATTTGCATGGTTACTCTATTAAAGTATAACAAGTATATTCATCCTTCTGAAACTGAAAATCCATCCGGCTTTGTCTATGTTAAAGTATTTTCTTTTTTTATTTTAGCAAAATGATTTAAAAAATGAACTATATAAATTATTAATTTTCAAATAGAAAGAATTAATGTCTGGAAATAAGTTTCATAGAGGCAATAAATATTACATCCCAAATGACAGACACATAGAAATATACGAATAAGTAACATAAATAATTGACTTTATAAAAATAAAATGCAGGAAAAGAAAGAAAGAAAGAGATGAAGAATCACAATAACTACTTCTTTTTGCTGCACTTATGAATTTGTAGCTGTTCTCGTCACCAAAATGTAGTCAATCATGATGGTTGGAACATGCTGGATTTTCTGCCACTCCTCTCCTGTGCGGTCGTTGACCTTGCTTTCTAACACATCTGACATTCCTCCCAGACTCAACTCTTGAAGGGTTTTTACATGGTTCAAGTCAGGAAGAGCCGACAACTTATTGCAACCATCTATTGCAAGGGTTTTAAGCAGAGGCATTGCTTCTTTCTCCACCTTCCACTGCTTTAGGCCATGCACATACCAAATTACCAGGTTTTGCAATTGAGGAAAACCTCCAGCAGAGCAAACCATCTCCTCTATATTTTCAATCCCCCACAGAGAAAGCGACTTGAGGAACGGTAATTTCTCTAGCTTTGGCATTGGATCTTTATCAAACCAAATATACCATAAAGTAAGTTTAATTAAATTTCGCGGCAGTTCAACGGTATCTAAGAAAAACCTGGTTGAATACGGAGGTTCACTACCAACAGGTCCGCATAGAATCAATGTTTGCAAGTGTTGGTAACTGGGAGAGGTCTTGACATCGGCAATCTCTGCCGGAATGCGATCACCTCTTATAAAGAGTGATACGAGCTTATTCAATGTGCCTAATAAGGTAAGAACTATTTTCCAATCGGGCATCACTGTGCTTCCGTTTTCTTCTTTATCAAAATAACTAAGCTCCAGACTCCTAAGACTTGGGAGATGGGGCAATCCGTCTCTCCATGATTCTGGAACGGTGATGCCTTCAAGGGTTTGTAAATTCACTAGGTTGGCTGACTGCGGCGGCGGTCCGGGCAACGTGTCATTCTCGACATTCCCAAGGGTTACGTGTCTTAGGGCCTGGATTCCCCACAAAGAACTTGGTATCTTCTCGACATTTGTACCCGCAATATTAATGGTTTGAAGATTTTGCAGACATCCAATGGTTTCTGGCAGCTGCTTTAACGCGGTACCTTAGATGGATCATGCTCTTCAACTCCTCGGGAAGTTTCGTAAGATTCTTACTGCCCTCGAGTTCTAACACTCTAAGTAACGGATATCTAATTCCTACTGGAACTTCTATATCAAAATTGAGGAAAGAACGAACATTAGGCATGGCTATGTTTTCAAGGTTTTGATTTTGGGACTCGACCTTGTGGTTGTTATGGATTACTACCCTACGCGCTTTTTTAAAATCGGTTTGCGTGTTTTCTTTGTTGCATATTAATAGAAAATCGTTCTCCTCTGATTCATGGATCGCCAGGTCACGTAATAAATCATGAACCCGGAAATACTTGATAGAACCATTGTAGTACCTATCGACATTTTGAACCAAGCTCCTGTTAATTGCACAGAAAAATGGCATATAAATATTTAACACAAGTAAATTATTTATAATGTGCAATGTCAGTGAATGATAAACTGAATTTTGTGACGTTATTTAATATAAGTGGCTCCTCTTCTCATTTACGATGCAAAGAATCATATAAAAATGGGGTTATAAGAAGGAAAATGGTGAGAATCCTGGAAAAAGGCATGCTGGTGCAGCAAAGAAGAAAGCAGATAATTGGAAATAATTTTTTACAGAAAAGAATAAATGGACATAAAGAATATTGACACAAAGGAAAAATGCCTCAGAGAAATTAAAACTATTGAATAATCACCATGCTTTCTGATCCCTCCAAACTGGTAGTTTTAAGGAACTTTCCTTGTGCAAAGAATCTCATGCACATATTGAAGATGTCGTGAATATTATGTGAGGTATGAGTTCATATATTTTTCCTATGAGTTTGACATTTTATGGCACCTTGTATTTGATGTTTTTATTAGGTTTTGACTCTTGATGGTATAGATATGTATTGCTGAAATTTTGCTTTACCATTGCACTCATGGCTTACATATTCCTGAAGAATAAGTAACTTTATTCCTAAACCTAGGTTTGATAAATTGGTTGAAGCCGACACAAATGAATTTGAAAATAGGTTTTTGTATGTTTACAAATTTCTTGTCAGAGAAATGATAGATAATGAAAAATATGAAATTGTGAAAGAACTAACTAGAGAAATCGGACTTAAGGAAAGAAAAACCAAATCAAATTTGCCAAATTGAACTGTCATAAGTAATGTGTAAACCGAAATGAACCTTACAGTTGAAGAAGTAAGCAATTTTTATTATTTGAACGGCCTACATAATTATACAAAAAAAATACTAGTTATAAATTTTGACCACTATATTGCTCAAGATACAATAATTCCGGTAAATTGAGGGGTTAAAAAAGGGATGCCTTTGATTCTGGTAAATTGCATAGAAAAATAGATTGGTTAACCAAGCATATAAATATTTAATACAAGTAAAATATTTATAATATATTATGCCAGTAAATAATATACTCAATTTGTGACATTATTCATATAAGTGGCTCCATTCCACTTCTCATTTCTGATGCAAACGTTCATATCAAAATGGTGTTATAAGGGAAATGGGATGAATTATAGAAAAGGGCATGCTAGTGTAGCAAAGGAGAATAACTAGAAATAATTTTTTAAAGAAAAAGAATAAATAGACAAAGAATATTGGAAGAAAGGAAAAATAGCTCAGAAAAATTAAAAAAATTGAACAATATCCATGCATTCTAATCCCTCCAAACTGGCATATGTTGTCAAAACACATTATTTCATTTTGAAGGAACTTTCCATGTGCAAAGATGCCTTGAATATTATGTGAGGCTTGAGTTCATATATTTTTGAGCAGATTTTGATCTTTTATGACACCCTAAACATTTGGTGTTTTTGTTATGTTCTGACTCTTAATGATACATATTTCTTTTGCTGAAATTTTACAGATTTGTATTGCTGAAGTTTTGGTAACCTTACTAGGCATGGCTTATAAGTTCCTGGAAAAATTAATGAATTTATTTCTTACCCTAGGTTTGATAAATTTGTTCGAGCCGATGCAAATGAATTTGAAAATAGGTTTGTGTTTGTTTACAAGTTTATGGTCAGATAAATGATGGATAATGACAAATATGAGATTTTGAAAAAATAATTTGGGTATTCTGACTACAAGAAGGAAAACCATATATATTGGGCACTATATTGCTCAAGCTGTAACAATTCCAGTAAATGCAAATTGAGGGACAAAAAAAGGGATGCCTTTTGAGGTGGTACGAACAGTTTTTTCTTCTTTTTTCTTTTTATATATGGCACAGATGAACTATTGTTATTGTGCATTAAAGTACAGGAAATGGGCTTCTCTTTTCCTTATTGAACTAGGTTTGAAAAAGATATGATATATAGTAAGATGTAGAAAAGGAAAATTCAAAGTCATGCACCCCAAATTTTCACTTTACATTGTATATTTAGTATATAATTTAAAAAGGATCACTAATAGTCTTACAATTTAACTGAAATCTTAAAGATAGTCACTGATTTTTTTATCAAAATCAATTGAGTTGTAATTCGATGAAGAGAGAAACAGAGAAATTGTATTTGATTTTTTTACTGTAGAATTGGTGTTCTCCTAAAGGTTTAGGTCTATTGTAACATAATAAGAGTTGTTTTCTGGAATTTCTTCTGGCCTGATGAAATTTGAAATATACGAATTAGAACTTCGAACTAACTCAATGTGTAGTTCCAGGAGACAAAAATGTGTTTCAAATTGAAACTTTCAGTTATGTGGATGTAGAACGTATCTAGTGTCAATTGTTTTAAATCTTAATAATATCGTGTAATAATAAATTTATGAAAATGTTAATACCTTTGAGCGAGCTCCTCTAAGCAATGTTCGGCTTCGTCCTCCAACATTCCTTTCTTGTTATGATCCATAAATCCTTCAGCGATCCACATCCTCAGCAAGGGTACCGCTTGGATTTCATCGTCTTCTGGAAAGCAAGCTAGGTAACGGAAGCAAGATTTAAGATAATATGGTAAGTCATGGTAACTACTATAAAGAATATTCATACACCCTTCACCATCTCGGTACCAATCCAAATTTTTCTCCACCTGGGACCAATGAGCATGATCACATGGTTTTTTGGACAAGAGGCGGCCTAAAACAACAATTGCTAAAGGTAAGCCATCGCATCTCTCAGCTAGCTTCTCTGCTACATCTTGTAGTTCGTTGGAACGGCTTAAAAAAAAGTCTGGATTTTGAATAGCATTTTTTAGAAGAAGCTTTAAACTCTCATCTTTGTCTAAGAGTGGGAGTCTAAAAACTCGAGTGTGGTCTAGTGCAACATCTTCTTTACGGGTTGTTATCATTACTCTACTCCCATTTCCAACATCGGGAAAACCATCCTTGAGCCAATCAAAGACATCGTTTGTCCACACATCATCGAGGACAATCAAATATCTTTTCTCTCTCAGGGATTTATTTATTTCTCCCAAATAACCCGCCGCATCCTCGACTGCTAGTCGGTTTTGCCTCGTGACTTTCTCATACATTTTTCTCAAGACATCAATGGGTTTGAAATCTTGAGAAATGGATAACCATACACGAATACCAAACAACTCTTTTACCTTCGAGTTATTATACACCTTTCGAGCAAGAGTGGTTTTGCCAAGACCACCAGGCCCGACAATGGAAATTATGTGAGTATTTGGACCATCAATTAGTTTATTTATAATATTTTCCCTATCAACCTCAAACCCTACGATTTCATCATCGTCAATATCGGGGACCACCGGCTTTTGTGGAGGAAGCCTTGCTTCGCCTACATCTTCGCCCAACTTTTTTATCCCAAGATTGTTTGCACTCTCGGAGATTGTACGAATCTTTTCCTTAATTGCAGAGGTCGCATTGCCCAGCTTATGAAGGGCTACTATTTTGGAAGCACATCTGTTAAAGAATAGACTTGATCAATCAATTACATATATGGAACTGAAAATGAAAGTCAAAAGGGTTATGTGGTAGTGCAATTAATTTGTATTGTGCTTTTAGATGGTAATTTTTTTTTTAAAAGTAGGAGTATGAAAAAGCCTGATCATCTCAACGGTCAACAGAAAACAAAAATTTCATCAGTAGTTTATCTTTTGAAGCCTAATATGTTCTCAAGAATTAATACCTTTTCCAACGAGGAACATGTTTTGCTGTCACATTGTGGATCTTAACAGCGTACATGTCAATGACATTCTCAATTTCAAAAGCCACATCTCTCACGTCTTTCACCCATTGCTTTGTTCCGTTATTTCCTTTGTTCTTCCTCTCCTCAGCATCTCTCAAAAGGCCCTGCATCTGGCCCAGATGTATCATCACTAACTCGACCTGCTTTTTCACCCCTTTTAAAAAAAAGCATTCTTCGATCAAGAGACCCCCCAGCTTGGTGAGCACAAGAGAAACTATTTGCTCAGCCATCTCTTTCGTACTCTGTTATAATGGAAATTGTGGATTATGATAATCTGTTCATCTATATAAATTGGATCTGGTTTTGTTACATTTCTAGTAGGTCCATCACAACAACACATGCCTAATCATAAATTTCAAATTATAATTCTAGTTGTAATTTTAGTATGTTTCTTTACATATATATGCCATACTGCAAAACTTGTGTCATTTTTTTCTTAATACAAGTCCATGTTATCTTTGCATTAAAGCTTGTGTTCTAAAATAAGAATAACAACGATATTAATGAATTGAGTGTTTATAACTAAGGCAAATTTGACTGTATTGCCTTGCAAAGTTTCATAATATTTATTAGCATAATTATCGTGATACATGACACAAATATATGACATTCCTACAATATACTCTAACTTGGAAAAATAAGGACAGTGAGTTGTTTCATACAACACATTGCAAATTAATTCCAACCAAGATTGGGCCCCAAAGCCACAAGAAAGAGAAGAAACTTTACCGATGCACAGACTGAAGATAACTCTCTCTCTCTCTCTCTCCTCTCTCTCTCTCTCCCTGGGTCTCTCACTCTGTGTGTGCGTTTTCAAATGGAAGTTGAGATGGTGAGATGGTGTGGATGTGAGTTTAAATAAGATGTATACATAGGGGTTAATGTAGGTTAGAGCTTAGTACTTTTAGGGCCCAGCATCAACCCAAGTAGTCCATACACCATATTCTCACCTTGTGTGTTTAGTAGAAAATATAGTTACCTAAATAGGATGCATTTACATTAGCAGCAATTAAGTTTAAGTTTTTTCAGGACAATATAGTGTTGACATGTTTAAAATGGTGCTGGACCAATAAATCTACTGGGCTTTACAAATAGTATTAGAGCAAAATTCTGGAGGTACTATCGTATGGCTTGATCCATACTTAATTCATAATCAGAGAACCTGAGAATCTAATATTTCTCAATGGAGATATATACTAGGGTTTAGGATGTAAAAAACAAATACTAAGATTTGATTTAGTGAAAATAAAATACAAAGTTTTGAAATAGTATTGACTCTAATTACGTGTTGTGAAATACAAGTCATGCATAATAATTTTTGGACCATTATCATTCCGGACACATGAAAAAAAATAGTTGCACGATGATTTTTGAGGAACCTTCAAAGATGCTTCCTTTTTCAAAAAGAAGACTGATTGATTCAACAGGGGTGGGGGATTGAGGTCCTACTAATCAATGCAAAATGCCAAAATTCGAAAGAAAACATGATGGAAACTTATCTGTTTTTTCTTTTGCGTCGCAACATTTACTGACATTGCATGTGCATACTCGAAATAAAATAAAGATACACTGGATTTAAAGTATGAAATGGTACAATTTACAGAATAAATTGACTTCACATACAATAAAAACCCGTCTAAAATAATTATGAATATATATCGTCATAATAAGCATAATAGCCCTCAATTGAGATATCAGATTATGCCTCATCATCTTATTAATGAAATAATGAGAGTGATAAGGGTACAACAACAATAGCGGCCAAAGTGGTTGGTAAAAAATAAAGGGTGAGGTTAATTTGGAGAAGAAAGCAACAAACACAAGCATGGTGGGTTTTCATGTGCATACTGGCTAAGTGGTGAAATAAAATAAGCAAATACAGTTCACACAAATTTTTTCATTTCTTAATTATGAAACAAAATACCGCAAAGACCCGAAAAGTCTTTTAATTCATACATTTTTTTAATATTATTTTCATACATATTTTTCAGTTCACACTGTCATTTATTTTTCAAAATATGTCATACATTTATTCAGTTTACACTATCATTTGTTTTTTTAAAATAAGTCAACAGGACCGTAAAAGCGAAAAGAAAAGAAGAAAAATATCTAGTCGTTCAAAATATTTCACCGTGTCAGGCAAATCAAATCTCATATACAACACTCATAAAAATAAAATTGGGAAGTACCCTCGTATATAATCAATCAGCTTCTCCTTGCAACTTCTATATAGTATGTATTAAAACACCAAAACTTGAGGGATATAAAGTATAAATATCAAGGCTAACATTACATTAACTGATTAACCCCTATATATGTACAGCTTAGTTTAAGCTCCCATCCCCACACACTATCTATCTAAACTTCCATTTGAACAAAGAGACAGCCACAGAGAGATGGCTGAGAAAATTGTTTCTCTTGTGCTCACCAAGCTGGGAGATCTCTTGATCGAAGAATGCTTTTTTCTGAAAGGGGTGAAAAAGCAGGTCGAGTTAGTGAAGATACATCTGGGCCAGATGCAGGGCCTTTTGAGAGATGCAGAGGAGAAGAAGAACAAAGGGGATAACAGAACACGTCAATGGGTGAGAGATGTAAGAGAAGTGGCGTTTGAAATTGAGAATGCGATTGACAACTACGTTGTTCAGATCCACAATGTGACGGCAAAACATGTTCCTCGTTGGAAAAGGTATTAACTCTTGAGAAAACATTAGGCTTCAAAAGATAAACTACTGATGAAATTTGTTGTTTTCTGTTGACCGTTGAGATGATCAGGCCATTTCATACTCCTACTTTTGGAAAGCAAGTTACCATCTAAAAGCACAATACAAATTAATTGCACTACTACATAACCCTTTTGACTTTCATTTTAAGTTCCATATATGTAATTGATTGATCAAGTCTATTCTTTAACAGATGTGCTGTCAAAATAGTAGCCCTTCATAAGCTGGGCAATGCGATTTCTGCAATTAAGGAAACGATTCGTACAATCTCCGAGAGTGCAGACAATCTTGGGATAAAAAAGTTGGGCGAAGATGTAAGCAAAGAAAATCCACTTCTTAAAGATCCTGTGATCCCCGATATTGACAATGAAGAAATTGTTGGGTTTGAGGTTGATAAGGAACAAATTATAAATGCACTGGTTGACGGTCCAAATACAAAAAAACGGCGAGTAGTTTCTATTGTGGGTGTGGGCGGTCTTGGCAAGACCACTCTTGCCAAAAAAATATATAATAACACAAAGGTAACACGATATTTTAATATCCGTGCATGGTTAACCATCTCTCAGAACTTTGAACCCATTTCTGTTTTGAAAAAATTATATGAGGAAGTCACTGGTGATAAGAATGATAAAGTGGAGGACGAGCAAGTATATTTTACTAAACTTTACAAATTTTTGGAAAATAAAATATACTTGCTCGTCCTCGATGATGTGTGGGATGAGTATCCCTTTGAGAGGCTCAAAAAGGGATTTCCAGATGTTGGAAATGGGAGTAGAGTAATAATTACAACTCGTTCCCTCGATGTTGGAAAACTTGCGGATGTCAATAATGTTTTCGAACTCCCGTTCTTGGGTGAAAAGGAAAGTTTAGAGCTTCTTCTAAAGAATGCTCTTCGAATTCCTGATACTTTGGGAAATTGTTCAGATGAACTACGAGATGTGGCAAGAAAGCTAGCCGGTAGATGTGGTGGTTTACCATTGGCAATTGTTGTGTTAGGTCGCTTACTATATAAAAAACCCCATGCTCATTGGTCCCAAGTGGAGAAAAATTTGGATTGGTACCGAGATGGTGAAAGGTGTATGAATATTCTCTATAGTAGTTACTATGACTTACCATATTATCTTCAATCTTGCTTCCGATACCTAGCTTGCTTTCCTGAAGACCATGAATTTGAAGCAGAATCATTGCTGAGGATGTGGATCGCTGAAGGATTTATGGATCATAACAAGAAAGGAATGTTGGAGGACGAAGCCGAGCGTTGCTTAGAGGAGCTAGCTCAAAGGTATGATCTTCATAAATTTTAGTGTTAAACTCGAGATATCATTTTTTTGGCACTAGATATCTTTTACCTCAAAACACATTTTATCTACTTGCACTATATATTACATTGAGTTTGTTCAAAGTTCTAATTTGTATTTTTCATATTTCATCTAGTCATCAGGTCGGAAGAAATCCCAGAAAAATAACTCCTGTTATATTGAAATAAATCAAAGAATTTATGAGAACATCAATTCTATTGATTAATACACAATGCACTATGTAAATAGAAATTTTGGGTGCAGAGTTCTCTAAATTTTCAAATCTTGTTCAATAAAGGTTAAAAAAAAAAACCCATTTCATATAAATTTATTCTAGCTAAAAGTACATACTAACAATAGTTCACTTTTTCCAATATAAAAAAAAGGAAAAATAAAAAATAAAAAATAAATGAACACCTCCCTTTTTGGTTCCTCAATTTGCATTTACTGGAATTAGTATGCCTAATTATGTAGGCCAATCAAGTAATATAAATTGCATAATTTTTTAACTATAAGCTTCAGTTTTAATGTACACAGTACTGATGACTATTCAATCTGGCAATTTTCATATGGTTCTCTTCGATCCTTTGAAGTCAGATTACCCCAATTAATTTTTACACAATTCCGTATTTTTCATTATCCATCATTTATCTAACAATAAACTTATAAACAGACACAAACCTATTTTCAAATTCATTTGCGCCGGCTCGAACCAATTTATCAAACTAGGGTTGGAAATAAATTCATTTATTTTTTCCAGGAACTTATAAGCAATGCCTGGTAGGGAAATTCAGCAATACAAATCTGTAAAATTTCAGCAAAAGATATATGTATCATTAAGAGTCAAAACAAAAACACCAAATATTTAAGGTATTATAGAAGATCAAACTCATAACAAAAATATATGAACTCATACCTCAAATAATATTCAAGGCATCTTTAATATGCGCATGAGATTCTTTGCACATGGAACGTTCCTTCAAAATGAAATTATGTGCATTGACAATATGCCAGTTTGGAGGGATTAGAATGCATGGATATTGTTCAATTGTTTTAATTTCTCTGAGCTATTTTTCCTTTCTTCCAATATTCTTTGTCCATTATTTTTTTTCTTTAAGAAATTATTTCCAGTTATCTGCTTTCTTTAAGAATTTTTTTTTTTCTAGAATTCTTTGCATCAGGAACCCATTTCCCATCTTATAACCCCATTTTGATATGATCCTTTGCATCAGAAATGGGAAGTGGAGCCACTTATATAAATAATGTCACAAATTGAGTATATTATTTACTGGCATAATATATTATAAATAATTTACTTGTATTAAATATTTATATGCTTGGTTAACCAATCTATTTTTCTATGCAATTTACCGGAATCAAAGGCATCCCTTTTTTA